>OU452315.1:0-1476250 GCA_911728475.2 Pterostichus madidus
CAAAGAACCGCTCTTCAGTTACAACAGATAACATTTTCTGAGTTCTGCTTTAACAGAGTACCACACCCAGTATTGGGTAGAGGGAATAAAGATATACTTATTTTATTTCTTTTTGACGGTTTTAAAGAGCACAAATATATCATTAACCAAGTTCTGTTACTTCAGAGTGCCACATCCAGTAATGGATAGAAAGCATGCTGATATATTTATTTATTAAGCTAAAATTACTATTAATTACCAAATATACAAGATATACACAGAAACACGGTACATTTGACGACTGGTAACTGCACTTCACGCACATAAATATATCACTTATTGAGATCTGCTTCGACAGCGTGCCACACCCAGTATTGGATAGAAGGCGTCAAGATATACTTATTTTATTTCTTTTCGACGGTTTTAAAGTGCTTAAATATATCATTAACCAAGTTCTGTTACTACAGAGTGCCACATCCAGTAATGAATAAAAGGCGTGGTGATATATTTATTTATTAAGCTAATATTACTATTAATTACCAAATACACAAGGTATACACAGAAACGCGGTACATTTGACAACTGGTAACTGCACTTCACGCACATAAATATATCTCTTACTGAGTTCTGCTTCGGCAGAGTGCCACACCCAGTACTGGGTAGATGGCGGGATGATAAATTTATTAATTCATTTTATTTTATTAATATAATGTTTTACCTTTAGATGATGGTTCTGCTATTGCTCGAGCTACCCACATGTCTACTTGGGTATTGTCAATGGGCCCTAGGACCCTGTGAACAAAAAACAAACAATGTTAATATGGAGGCGCTCACTAGTATTGAAAGATTTCCAACAAATTGGTTTTCAAACTAAGCACCTCCAGCTCAAAACAACATCTCTGAGACGGCTAGTACACCCTTCTAGCACAAAATAACAACTTTACGAAATCTGCTACGGCAGAGCGCTAATACACCCAGTAACGAGTAGATAGCGTGTTGATAAATGTATTTATTTACTTACCATCAGTTGAAGGTACTGCATTTGCCCGTGATGACTGCATGACTACTTGGGTATCTTCGTCAATGCTGTAAACATAAAACAAACGATCTTTATTTGGAGCCGCCCACTAATATTGAACACTTTCCAACAATAAATTTAAAACACATTTAAACTAACCCCAAACCAATCTGGGATACATGTTTTGACGGCTAATATCATACTTTTAGAGCAAATTAACAACTTTACGAGATCTGCTACGGCAGAGCGCAACTACACCCAGTAACGAGTGAAAAGCGTGAGTGATGTTTATTTAAAAACTACGTACGAAAATGGTGTCTTAAAAGCGAACATTATCTGAATATTCACTACAACTCTGTCTTGCACGTGACGTCATTTTCATAACTATTCACGGCCCGGCGAGCTCCAGACAAAGAGCCACCACAAACTGTACCATCTCCGCACAAAGTTGCAGAGATAAAAATGGCATATTGAAAATGACAACAGTTAAATATATATTACTTACCATTCTGGTAGAGTTCCTGCGCGACAGTACTCAACTGCAGCTGTAGCTCCCTCGCCGAATCCAGCGTTGCTCTCCTGCCCCATACTCCAATTTACCATCAATTACGTTAACCAACTTCCATGTAATCTCCTCCAGTTTTCACCGTCTCAGAGTGCTAATTGACGATACTAGTTCAATTAAGAACCGACACGCCTTTGTTCCAAACTAAGATTCATGGCCAATAAATCTTAACTTGGAACGTTTCGCACCAGGGGAGACCCCAAGACCTAACTAATAACAGCAAAATAAAATCAGAAACGGATCACATTTACTTTGCTGTTTATAGTTAGGGGCATTGACTATTACCCTCACCTGGGCCCAGGTAAGGATAATAGATAATGATGCATCTAACGACAGTGACATATATAAATAACAATATATCAACTGCTGATATACACCGGTTTGAGACATGGCTAGTTCCATGTTTGTTCCCCACACATACATCTATAGAATTTATGTAAATCTCAATATGCAGATTTACTCTAAAGACATATTGCAGAGATCGTCATGGTATGTGGAGGAAATCTGGTACCATGGCTGGAGCTGGAAATTGCCTGGTAAATTGAAGTTTGCTGGCTGCTCAGGCCGGTCCTGGCAGATGTTGCGCGTAGAGTAGAAAAATTGTTGAGCACTTATCGGTCTTCGACGACGTCGTTGTGAATGTGTGTACCAGCAGAGGTTGCTGTTAAGACTAACTGAGCTCTACCTCGGACCTCGATTCTTCGACACGGGTTAAACTCCGGGCTTCTTCGGATTATTACGATAACACACGAAGTAGTTTTCTAGCGGCCAGTACATTTTTATAATCGGTAATATAGGCAAATGCCATGGGCGTCCGCAGGGGGAGGCAAGGAGGGGCGCGCTCCCCCCTGAATATTAACTAGGGTGGGGTGACCACGACTCTCGAACAGAGGACTTTAACATGTAAAATTATAATTTTGTAATTTCCTGCTTCCTTAAATATATTAAGCAAAAATGCTTGATATAGTAATTCTAGGGCATAAAATTCTGGGAGAGAACCAATAAACAAAATTAATTTTGCATACTATGAAACGACACAAATTATATTTGAAAATGACGAAAATAGCCTCAAAACTATCGATAGGCTTAAAATTGAAACAAAATTAAACAAAAGTTTGACGTTTTATTTGTCAAAATAAGTGAAATAATAAATGAAGAATTTATTTTGACAGTTTTGCCAGATTGAACGTCAAACATTTGTTTCATTTTGTTTGTATTTTATTGCTATCGATAGTTTTGACACAATTTTAGTCATTTTCAGATCTAATTTGTGCCGATACAAAGCATGCAAAATTAATATATATATAAATTAAATAAATATTAAATTATAAGTTTAAAGAAATATTAGAAAATAATAACTGTAAAACTGCTAAATCAGAATTTATTGAAAAAAAAATTATGGAAGAGTTATTAGAAAATTGTCCTTCTTCTTCAATTCAACCCAGACCACGAAGACCAGTAATTTATAATTTAAATATTTTTTTATCTATTTGTTATTTGTATGTAAAAAAAAATTTAAGAAATTTATGTTTTTTGCGATCCGTCGCCTCTGGAAAAATATCTGTGGACGCCCATGGCAAATACAGCTACGCGTTACACCATCTAGCGATAATTTTCAAAACTACTGTCTCCAGCGCTCATTTTGAACTGTATTACATATTAGATACAGATATAAGAAACAATCTATTTGTTATGAGGTTCGTTGAAAACAAAATAAACATTTGTTCCGGGCTCCGGGAGGGGAGGGAGAAATTTAGATATCAAATAATCAATTTGTTATGTTCTTCGTAAATAAAATAAACATTTGTTCCGGGCTCCGGACACGAAAATTAAATTTCAAATACTCATTTTGTTATTTTCATCGTAAACAAAATAAACGTTTGTTCCGGACTCCGGGGGCCGAGGAGCGGCTCCGGGGGAGAAAATTAGTTTCAATTTACTCAAAAAATATCCAAAATTTTACATTGAAATACTAGCCACAACTAGGTATGCTGCTGTGTGTTGTGATTGCCTGTCATCGATGATGCAGCAAGATAAAATTGGATGATTTCAAAGGATTTTTAAACACAACTGGCTATATTTACTTTATTATATTAATAGTATTACACATAATGAAATAGATAACATAGAGATTGACACTTTGCTTCCCTAAACACAATACAATACTTGTTACTTTAGTGGGACGCAACCTGTGCCTTGTCTGTGAATAATAATCATTTGAGTTTAAATCGGACAGTAAAGTGTACGAATAACAATATTAGTAGTATACAGAATATAGACATGAATCTAGTTGTAAATAAATAAAAAATAACTATTCCTTCATCATATAAATGTAAAAAATGTACAACTAGTTCTCGATTAATCAATGACTGATGGATGATGACTAGGTCCAGCCTTTACTACCACGGCGCCGGTTGTACGAGCCCTAACAACTATATGTTCGGACACTTCATAATTTCTATTTAAATATTTCTTTAGTATCCCATTACTCGCTAAATATATATTTGATTAATATTTTTATTTCGATTTTGGATTTAACCCTTATTTGGCTACTAAATGATAATAAAATGGAATTTAAATGATAATTTAATTAGGCTTTAACATTTATTTAAACTAAACGCATTTGACAATTAAATGTTCGGACAAAACTGTAGATATTTTATATATGCCTGATAAAATTGTAGGTAGCGTTGTATTATTATTTTTCTAATTCTTCAACAAATCCGACGTATTTCTATTTTCATATTTTAATAGTTTATTAATTTTGTACGAACGTGTTATTTTAAAATGACTCGAGGTGTTGCAACTCTACAGGAAGTGAGAGAGTTAATTTTTCTATGGAAAATAAAATTAATGTAATTGCTAAAGACATAAAAATGTCCAAATCGGTTGTTTTTGACATCATAAAGTCGTATGGTGAAAACGGTACCATCGATACAGGGGGAAAAGTCCAGGACGTCCGACTTTAGTATAAAATCGACAAAGAGGAGAACTTATAAAAACTTGTAAAAATAACAGAAGGGCTACTGTTAGGCAAATAACGATTGAGTGAAATGAAGCTGGAAGATCTACATTTTCCTAAGAAACATGTAGAAAGTGGATTTATAAAAGTAGTCTTAGTTTTTATAAGGTAATCATACGAATGTAATTTTTTCAGTATTTTATTGAAACTCAAATTCAACACTTTAGGCAAAAGAAAAACCATTGTTGTCTGAACGGCAGACACAAGAACAGTGGAATTTGATTATTCTCAGCGACAACTCCAAATTTGATTTAAGTGTAGGTAATAACAGAAACCGAGTGATTCGGATCTAAAATAAAGCGTTTCATAAAGATTGTTTGATACGCCCTCCTAGGATATGATTTGGGGCTGCACGTCTGCAAGAGGAGTAGGAAGTATACAGTTTTTTAATAGTATGATCAACGCAGTTAAATATTAAGATATGCTGGACCATAATTTAAAGCCCAGTGTCGAAAAATTGTATCCTGGGGAACAATTTCTTTTTCAACAGGATAGCCCCCACCTGTCACACGGCCAAAAGTACTCAAAACTGATTCGAAAAGATTCATATAATCGTATTTGATTGACTATCCAGCAGTCCTGATTTAAATTTTATTTAACGTTTTTGGTAAAATGAAACAAAAAATTAAAAACAATCCACAGAGAACTCTGAAAGGTACGAAGGTCAAAATTTAAAAAGTATGTGACTCAGTAACAGTAAAAAAGTTGCCGGTCCTACTATAATCAATGCCTAAAAGAATTGATGCAGTAATTAAAGAAAAAGACGTAACGCCTCATTAAATATATAAATGATTTCTATTTATTTTTTAATATTAATTTGTCCGAATCTTTAATTGACAAGAGAGATTAGTTAAAATAAATATTTAAACAAAACAATTATATTTTTATTATTGTTTTATATCATAATATAGTCGCTAAAATAGGATTAAATCTAAAATCGAAGTCAAAAAAATAATCAAAAATATATTTAGTGAGCAACGATATAATAAAGAAATATTTTGATAGAAATTATGAACTGTCCGAACAAATAGTTGTCAGGGCTCGTATAACCACGTACAACTCCCACAGACTGTTGCTGAGGTTGCAGTTCTCTACCACTACTAGCTGTGCTATGAACGCCAGACGATGTCTCACTATGGTTCGGTTGCGGTGAGGACGAGGACACTGTCGACAAACTATCAGATCTCGGAGTGAGTTCTTCTGGTGGCATACCAGAGTCAGCTCGTCTTAGACACCTGGGGGTCATCGACCGTAGACATCTACACAGACACAATCATTTAGGTCAAAAATAAATAACTACTACGTGCTGCTGGTACATTAAGCACCTGCGGATTGTGGATGAGACGTGCGTCAGCCAACGGTTCTGGTATAAATAAAGGCGACGGATCTTCGTAATCTACAGGTGGGATTAAATCTCGGCTGGTACTCGCATACGTTACATTGTCGTCGTGAACGCTCGCCAGTAACTACATCAAAAAATAAAAAACCATTTTAAACACCACATTACGTACACCATAAACTCATACAATACAATTAAATAGAAACAATTTTTACAACTATACCTACAGTTTTACTAGTAATTCATAATTTTAATAACAATATAGATAATTGATAATATTTAAGATTATTAAAACTCAGTATATTTTTCTAAATATACCAATTTTAACTTTCCAACTACAAATAATAATTAGTAACAATAATAAAGTTTATATTAAAAGAAAATTAAATTACGTACGTACTTGTACAAATGCGCCAATTTAAATTTAATACTAACCAATAATAATAAAAATATTTAAATAAAAACATTTACAGGCAGATTCATAAAACGGATTAGCGCTAACGCCGTTTTTTATATTCTCTATAAATTTGTATCAAATTCAAGATATTAATTAAATTTGATGTTAATTAACATTCTTTTTAACTCAAGTTACAATAATCTTGTTCAAAGCATTACAAAGAGAGTTGTAAACGAAATAAAAAATGGTGTTAGCGCTAACCCGCTTCATGAATCTGCCTATTAAATTTTATATCAAATATACTAACAATATTTCAATAAAAAAGTTTTCCTTTTATACATCTTCAAGCAGTTACATAAAACGGATTAGCGCTAACATCGTTTTTAATATTATCTATAACTCAGTTTCAAATTAAAACAGATTCAAGATATGAACTAAATTTGATGTTAATTAACTTTCTTTTCAACTCAAGTTAAAATAAACTTATTTCGTAAATTGAGAAGAGAGTTAAAAACAAAACTGATGTGGTCACCACACAATTTTCTTATAAACAGCATATTTAATATTTAGAGTATATAGCTGTTATATAATATTATTAAACATGTAATTCAGTTTTTAAGTAATTCAGCATTTATCTGTTTGAAACATAAAATAACAAATTAGTTTACGTATAATTTTTCATTAATGATGACTTCTTTATGTCTAACTTTACTGAATGAGGCATATACAGGATGTCCGTTGTTCGAGCCTAACCCTTGATATCTCAAGAACAGTGAGATACGAAGTCGATTAAATTGTGGCAAAGTTGCCAAATTAGTTGACCATTTTAATGATGCATTTGCTTTTCCGAAAACAGACATAGATAGCTAGATAAAGCGATAATTAAAATTCTAGTCGATTTAAAATTATTTACTATTTGATCAATAAATTGATATAGCATCAAAAACTCTGAATTGAACACTAATGACTTGCTCCTTGCGTTTGCCAATTATTAATTGCCTTATAAATGTTAAACTTGTTTATGTTTTCTGTTTCTATTGCTACTGTGATTATTGGAATATATTATTGAATATATAAATTAGTTTTTTTTTTTCAAAATTTGACGCATATACAGGAAAATTGCAAATAACATTTTATGTTCCGAATATTTCTGCAATTTACAATACTTCCTTATACTGTGTATAAAAAGTAAAAATGGTGTTAGCGATAATCCGCTTTATGTATCTGCCTGCTTGGTAAAGAAAAATAACTTTGAATTAAATGACAGTATCAGTTTTAAAGTATGTTCCAATTACTTTTATCTCATCCTCGTCGTCTGGGAGTGTTCGGTGGGCCCCCGGCAACAAGGGTAGTTCCCTCAACGTTGCGTAGTCTCCGTCATCCTCATCAGGTCCTGGTGTTCGGCTCTTGAGGCATAAACTACAATCAAACACATCATCACATACTATTAAACACATTTCACACACCCTCTCACACACACTCTTACATCATTTCCACATCATGCATCGTACTGGTTACATACATTCACAACACACACAAAGAAGCAAGTTAGTATTGATATGCGTTACCGTTTTGACGTACTCGTATCCTCATTGAAGGTTATTTTCTTGGTAGCTGCCCTACTAGAGCTGGTGGACAGAGTGCGTCCGCGCCAACACAACGGCCCCACGGATAAGCTATCGGGCGACCGTTGAGGTGCCACACCAGCTGAACGCAGCCAATAAATTTGTTCATCATCGTGTGTAGAGGTTGGTGTTGCTGTATTGGTGTTGTGGATGTTTTGGGTATTGTTGGTATTCTCGCTGGTAGTATTGTTAGTGGTTGTTGTTGATGATACTACTCGGCTGGCTTGTTGAGTTTTCTGAACAACAATCATAATGGCTTTCCGGCTTTGTGGTTCTGAGACAGCGTAAGCGCGTCCGTTTCCTACAACTACCAGAGGCTGCGATAATGGACAGGGGCCCTGACCTCCTAGTTCTAGATCTGTCACTAGGCGAACGCTGCGTGCAGATCGCACTGATGCTCGACCAACCTACAACATCGTACATATTAGTACATATTAGTACATAAATACTATAATAAAATGCTAAAGTGCTACTTGTTGTAGTCAATCTGTGTGTTTGCGAGTTACACAAATGACACACAAAACGTCACTTTACCTTCCTATAAACTATGCTAGTTCATCTACAAAAGCAGATATCTTATCATAAAATATTCTCAAAACAATTTTGTAAACAATCAATTTAACATAAATTACATAAACACATTTAAGGCGTTTATATAATTTCCATGTTTTTATATACTAATTAGAAGGTCTATTATAAATATTTACAATTGTATTACAGTTTTTCATCAAATATCATCATCTACACATTATATTATAGAGGCGGCCAGAGCGCACAGTCGGTCAAATCGAAATTTTATTGTTCAAAAATCGGTGGAGACATTAATATCCATCGGATCTGGATAATTTTTTAAGAAAATTAAAGGTAATTAAATTCTCTACACATTACATAATAAACTGCCAAAAAACTGTAAAAAATATTACAAATTTAGACAATGAAATTATTTATTCTTATATTATTTTTATATACTACAGCAACATGACAGATTTTACAAAGCTATTGACATATGTCAACTTTATATTATGTTGAGAATAATTACAATATGGATTTAATGAATAGATTAGAAATTTAATGAATAGATTAGAGATTTAATTAGGGTATCTTAATAATAATAATAATATATCATCACGCCTTCTACCCATTGCTGGGTGTGGCACTCTGCTAAAGCAGATCTCGGTAAGTGATATATTTTTGCGCGTGAAGTGCGGTTACCAGTCGTCAAATCACGGCCCCCAAACATGTTAGTGGTGGAGGAGCCACAGGGATAGCTTTTTCAAATTATGAAAATTTGTCGCCTGTGGGAATCGAACCAGGGACCTCAGGATCCACAGGCCGACTTCATACCACTGTGCTAGCCATCCCATTAGGGTATCTTAAAACAGGGAATCCGTATTGTAATTATTCTCAGCATAATATAAAGCTGACATCTGTCAACAGCTTTGTAAAATCTGTCATGTTGCTTTAATATATAAAAATAATATAAGAATACATAATTTTCATTATTTAAATTTTTAATATTTTTTACAGTTTTTCGACAGTTTATTATGTAATTAATCAAATTTGACAGAGTTATTTAAAATTCTGCCCCAACAGATGTGTAGGGATTTTAATTAAATTTAATTAGAAGAAAAAATTATCCAGATGCAATGGATATTAAGGTCTCCATCGATTTTTGAACAGTAAAATCCCGATTTGACCCACTGTGGAGCGCCGGTTCACGATCAACTGTCAACCAATATTTAAAAAATTTAAATAGATTCTTGTTGTTTACCGATGTGGCTACCGTGGCAACAGTGCCTGCATCAATTAGCATTGATTGATGTGACAATACACATATCTAATACAAAATGTTTACAATACTACAGAAACATTTAGGTAATTTCTTTACTTTAATTTTAGTCGTATAATTTAAGATGAAAAGTTGTGTACAATTATAAACGGTTTAAAGTTCCCGAGTCTCACTTCCGGTTTCAGCAGAATCAATTTCATTAATACTATTTCAAATGTAATGATATAAAGTATCTTCATTTTAAAATTAAACATAATAGAAACAATGTTATAGTTTCATATGTTCCATTGCCTAAAGGAGACTTACAATAGAAGTGGCAATGTAAGAGAGTCAATCAAAATAATTTAATTTTACGTCAATACGTCAGTTTCACGTAACTATTGTTTTATTATTTTCTCCGCAACTTTGATGAAAATTCATCTTATATCAAATTAACATGTAACAGGCAGTTTCACAAAACGGATTAGCGCTAACACCGTTTTTAAAATAATTATTTACAACTCTGTTTCAAATTAAAAAAATTTGATGCTAAATGAACTCCCTTTTTAACTCAAGTTAAAATAAACTTGTTTCGTACATTGAAAAGAGAGTTAAAAATGATATAATTATGGCGTTAGCGCTATTCCGCTTATCAAGATTAACTATTTTTTCTAAGTTAGCGTTGTACTAATTTGTTACTGTGACAACTTAATGTTTATGTTTATATAGTAATGTCAAGTTGTATGTTTTTGTACATACGTACATAAAACATACTGTTCTTTGTTATTTATTATTCAGTGTCTCTGCAATTTTGACAAAACTGTACTACATGTCTTTCGTTTAATTTCATATCTTTGTTTCTTTATACCTGGAATCCTGAGCCGACGATTCTATGTAAATATAATTACTACAGGTAGAACGAATGTACATGGTCATACATTCCATTGTTCTATTATTAAACTGAGTTTTCACCCAAACCTATCTCACTTTAGGATTAAAACTAACAGACGGTCAGCGTTGCCAGACAAGACATAATTATCGAAAAAGCGACATATTTTTGAATTAGCTACCATAAAAATTATTAGGATACATTCATAATAAATGATAACACTATAATTTCTGATATTGTAGCATTAATTTAACTATTTCATAAATATTTAAAACATCAATATTATTTCGATAAAGATCTACTAGATTTTCATGTAAAGCCATGAGCAAAAAAATTTCTAATAAATTGGTACTTTTGCTACTTATCATATTCGCAGTTTTTATAAAATAATATACTTATTCCAATGTGGTTTATGAACAAGTATTCAATAAAATAATTTCATTAAAAATGTGAAAATACATATTAGTCAATGGTTATAAAGGGATTAAAGCGGGCGTATTAACGGTGAACGGTACAGATCAATTTGTTCGTTCATTAAAGTTTTCTGGTAATTCATAGCATTCTGAGTTTCCAATGATTCTGAGAAGTCCAGCTTCAATCCCTTTCCACAGATATGTTTAACGGACAAAATATTATTGTGTAAATTATGATTATTATCAAGACAATGTTTAGCAACGTTTGAGGTCAATTAATTACTTAATATAGCTTTTTTAAGTTCGTTGAATCTAATATTGAAATTACGACTGGTCTGACTTATATAGATCGCTTGACAATCACTACAATTAATTCCATATACATCACTGTTTTGAAGAACATCGTTTTTATAATTGTTGTCATTATATGTACTTTCCCTTTTCTGTCTATAATTTACTTATTTCTATTCTTTATAAGCCTGTCACACATATGTACGAACTTATTATTCTTTACAACTCAAACGACATATCGCTATATGAAAAGAAAAACACTGTACTTACTATATTGCATAAATAATTCTACCATCCTCTATATTAATTTAATTATTAGTTAAAAATAATGTTTCACTATAAACATATAAATGATTTAATTTATATAGTAACATCACAAGCAAAAAAAAGCATCCTAATTGGCCATATTTTTTTAGCGCGGATAATAAGGATCTAGTGCAGAATAACTATTTTCATTGAACTGTCAAAACTACCCTTGAACCCCCTTCCCCTCTAACATCTTCGTTGCCAGTGATTTGCTACAGTAGAATGCCGCCACACTCGTAAAAGATGTTTAGTTATATTTAATTTAATTCATTATTCATTTGCAACAACATTTATGACATTATAACTACAATACAAAACTTCTAACATTCGAATCGCTTGTTATAAAACGAATTTTATACCTTCGCTTTCATTGATAGTGGCTAGCTCAGTGGTATGAAGTCGGACTGCGGATCCTGAGAACCCTGGTTCGATTCCCACAGGCGACAACCAATTTTCATAATTTCAAAAGCTACCCCTGTGGCTCCTCCACCACTGACATCTTTGGGGGCCGTGATTTGACGGCTGGTAACCGCACTTCACGCGCAAAATATATCACTTACCGAGAACTGCTTTGGCAGAGTGCCACACCCAGTAATGGGTAGAAGGCGTGATGATATATTTACTTTTTTTTGTTTTCACTGATCGTTATTTTAAAAACAAATATATATAGGCGCCCATCATCTATCTACAAGTTTTAATTTAATTATTTACTTAAAAACATTTCAATTTTAAATAGGCAACATATGTTTCTGATATGGAATTAAAAGGTCGCTAAACTACACATAAAACCTACATACAGGCAACAAAATCAATGTATTATTATTATAAATCAATTATATGTCCCCTACATACGCCTAATTTCATCATTATAAAATAGTTTCAATTTTTACTGTAAACAAAACATCCTCAACAATCCTAAGACTTTGCTGTGTCAGATGTGGACGACGAAACAAAAAATTCCAGATTATAAATATTACAGCAGGTACTGGTATACTCGTATGTATCTACCAGAGATACAAACATATCATATGTCCAATGTGTGATACAACGTATTGTACACAGTGCAAGAGAAAAGTTATTGTCGAGTACTTCATATCCGCAAAAAGGACGGACAGTAACAGCGTGTACTTCCGTCTCCTTCTAACGCGCGCACAAAAATCAATAACAACTTGAGGTTCGTACACACAAATGTCCAACCGAACCGCGAATTATTGCAATTCAACATTGCGCCCATCTACTTTTATACGAGACATTTTATACTACTATCTCCAATCAATATATTTCCTAATTATAATTATTTTATGGGGTAGTGGCTCAGTGGTATCGAGTCGACCTGTGTATCATAACAACCCTGGTTCGATCCCACAGCCGGCAAACACTTTTACCAATAACCCCTGAGGTTTTCTCCACCCCGAAACGCCGTAGGGAGCCGTGATTTGACAGCTGGTAACCTAACTTTAAGTGCATAAATGTATCACTTAACGAGATCAGCTTCAGCAGAATGCCACACCCAGTAGTGGGTTAAAGGCGTGATGATATATTTATATTTTTATTTATCAAATCAATATATTTCTCAATTATTATTATTTAATGGGGTGGTGGCTCAGTGGTATCGAAAAACGGACATCCGTTAGACATAAAGTATGCAGTATTACTCAAAAATTATACGTAAACAAATTTGATATTTTATATGTTTCAAACAGATAAATGCTAAATTACTGAAAAACTAAATTACATGTTATATAACATTCATATATTCTAAATATTAAATATGCTGTGTATAAGAAAGTCGTGTGGTGACCACACCAGATTTTTTGTTTGTGTTATCATCGTTTAATAATAATAATATTGTATTATACCTGGGCGATATTTATATGCTACAAAGATTTTATTCTCCTATTCTATTACACGATTATTAACTGTTACCGATCGATAAATTACTTTCAACCCTTATTTTTCATGGATACGCTATAGATTAGATCCATTTTTGAATTCTGTTCTGTTCATAATAAATTTAAAATCGTTGTTCTATATTAATCATATAAATACCTTTTAATTATAAATGGATAGTATTATAAGAAAAATAGGTATCCTGCGATTAATTGTAAATTAGAGAAAAGTAAAAGGCAAATTTCAAATAAATATCTATTAAGATAGAGCTACTCGTACTTGTATTTAAATATCCATTAATTATTGTGATATTGAATAAAATATACAAATTAATTATAAGTTTATAATGCTACTTATTATAATTAGTCGGTATACTTTTTTAAATGGTTTCTGATATTTTTCTAATTGAATCTATTATCAAAATAAAAATACAAACTCCAAATTCAAGTGTTTGTTAAAAACCGTTAAAAATATGATAATAACGTTAAAAAGTCATTAGACAGGTACTTAAGGTAATTAAGCCGCGATAAATTAAAAAATGTGTATCAAATTTAATCGTCAGCAATTAATCTAAAGTCTAAAAAGGATTATGTACGACTATTGTTATTCATCATGAACAATTCATGTTTTGATACAATGAACTGTCCATGCTTCATTGTTGGAAATAATTGCTGTTAACTACACCTGTTAGTTTTTATATTAAATAGTTTTACATTAAATTGAATTCTTAAATATGTTCCTGTACATTGTAATCAATGAGGAAAATATAAATTAATTCATTTATAATAAAGTATATTGTCTGAAATCACACAAATAAAAATACCATTTCGCCACTTACAGACAATATATTTAAAACCACACATTCATTTCCCGTATTATCATGGGACACACTTAAAACTAGTGGCTTACATTTACATAATATGTACACTAAAGTGCATTTGTTCTACACAAACCAAGAAATTAAAACTCTGACAAACAGCAGGGGTAAATAAAGGAAATTCATTTAATTTATTTTTTATACAAATTTTATTCATTATGATTCTAAATCATCGTCGATCATGGCATCATCCGGTTGAAGTTTTTTCGATTTTTTAGTCTTTTATCCATCACTCTAATTATTTAGTACTAAAATCAGTTTGCTATATCTGCAAATATACAATAATGTTATTTGACAGTGCGATTTGTCACAATTTGCATTGACCATCAACGTACACTTTTAACATTTGTTTAATATCTGCTACAGAAAAAATACAACATTATACACGACGATAAATAGCCATTATCGTATTGTATAATAAAGAATTAATTTTTTAACTAGATCTATTGACATTACCACAAATATAACTTTCAAAGCAATGCATTCTCTAACATATATTCTTCTATTGTCATTATCCATCGCTCTAACGCACCCAACTACTATTAGTTAACTATCATAGTATAAGTTAGACAATGAATCAAAAAATTTGTTTAAATTATTTTAAAATATACAATTACATCTTAAGAAACTACAAGAGCTATCTTGTACGTCTTATCGAAGGCGACGATGGGATTAGGTCCCAAGATCCCTAAAAGGGCAATAAACCGTGTCTATTGTTCAACAGACCTTTTGTTAAACTTTAAAAGGAGGTATCATAAAGAAATAAAATGTTCTACGCTTATTACACTAAAGTAACAACCTTAAATCATAAACAGTTTAATGCAAAGATAAAATCCATCTTGAAAACAGATTGTTATTGTTCTGTTCTCAGCGCAAGAGAGGTTTGTAAGTGTTAGAAAGAGATACATATTGCTATTACACTTTATTATGCTTCCAAGTTTTAACGGACATTCGTCTTTCATTATTTTGTGTATCTTAGATATTAAATAACAAAATATAAAATTTTATTTCTACACCGTGTTTACTATGTCAATTTGGTGCAACTGCTTTTCTGAAAAACAGTGTCATAAAACTCATTTCTGTACAACTATGTATTCAGGGACATTTTTTTGTGAAATTGTTGCGTTGTCTAGTTGTAAAAATGTTGAACATATAAAATTATTGCCATTAATTTCTCTTTATAATATAGTTTATTTATGTACCAAGAGTGAAAACAAACGTTTCTGGACCTTGAGCGTGTTATTAGCCTTCGCCGCTTAGCGCCTCGTGCTAATAATCTTGCCACGGTCCAGAATCGCTGGTTTCACCCATGGTACATACAATATTTTATGCACAACTAAATAACATTTAATTATATGTTCACCAGATAAACATATATAAATAGATTATATGTCAAAATGACATTTTGTAAAATCAAGTTTTCACATTAAACATAAATTGTCATTTTATTTATGTATCCATAGGATTTATTTTTCTAAGAACCATAGACCAAAACCATGTCTAATACATTAGATCAAAGTTCTATACATAACAACTATTTCATTAAATTTTTTAATAAAGTTACTTTTGAAACGGAAAAATAAATAATGGAAAAACTTTGCAAAGTTAATGCAAAATAGACATTTTTTAATTTCATTATTAGAGTGGAATGTTCCAAAGTTTAAATAAATATAAGTAAGGGACACTTCATGCATTTAATTTAAAATAAGAGGTATTAAAGTGCTGGTACATTCAGAGTAAAAAATTGAATTTACCAATTGATAAAAAATTAAAATGTACAATACTATTATATAAACAAATTATATATAATTTATTATTAAACTATAGTTTCAATTGATATAATACGTTCTAATAATATCGTCAATTAAATTTAGTTATTTGATTTGGGGTAGATGGCTCGGTGGTATCAAGTCGGCCTGTGGAACCTGAGTAGCCTGATTCGATTCCCACTGCCGATAAACATTTTTACCACATTAAAATTACCCCTGTGGCACTCCCACCATTAACATCTTTGGGTGGCGTAATTTGACGGCTGGTAACTGCACTTTACGTACATAAAAATATCACTTAACAAGATCTGCTTCGGCAGAGTGCCACACCCAATAATGGGTAGAATGCGTGATGATATATTTATTTATTTATATTTCTAATACAATTTACTTCGAAATATACCTGATCAGTTCAGTAATTGTACTTTGTTCTCTATTTCAAATATACTACTACTATATTGTAAAACGATGATCACTATATATAATTTTTTGCGTAGTAGGAGTCGGGAAATTTCTTATTGATATGATGTTATCTTTCAGTGGTGTAACTCTATTTTCTCCTATTACGTGTCCTAAATATATATTTTATTATTATTATTATTATTTAATAGAAATTTCGATACTAAATAAAACGAATTCGATGTAGGATATATAGTATGAAACACATCATATGTTACAATAAGGATCATTGTTGAACTTCTTTCTCAATAAACTATAAACTATTATTAAACATGTATTCAAGTTTGAAGATTAAACTCATTTCAAAAATAAAACTTCTAGAATATAAATGAGAATAATTTACGAACCGTTGCACTTTTAAATTCAGTTCTAGACAATCTACAGACTTTATACACCGGATATATTTGCAAAAAGTCTACCGGAAGTTACCGGAAACGACCTAAAATTCGGTGCAACCCAACTAAGAAACCTACAATTATTTATTTGCATGAGCAAACATATTGCAATATTTATAAAACTGTTTAATTTAACTCTGTCCACTGTTAAACGGTTTCTTTTCGGTTATTTATTGCAGATGACGCTGGCATAGAAACTGCGCACACGGCGACTTGCAACAAAATAATAAGAATGTGTCTGTTGCCAAATACAGCATACACACATACATATCATCACGCTATATCCCATCAAATGGGGTAGCACGAACCCTAAAATCACTCATAAAACAGTCACTCTTCACACTCATCAAACAATCAGTCCTCGTCAAACATTATCATCCAAACACACCACCCTCACTTTAACCACATTCATAGATCCATATAAACTCATTTATTTATTACACTCGAAATCATTTATCACACAACCAACCTTCAATCACATCATTCCTATTCACTTATCATTCATTTTCTATCTTCGACGTACATAACATATGCATAAAACAAATTGCTCACGCTTACTCCTAACACCGATTCTAATAACGAATATAACAACGATTCTACAAAGATTAGAAAATATGGAAGCAACACTTGTACATAAAAGAAAATACCACACACTGCAGAAACTGAAAATGATACAGATAAGAAAGGAAGAGAGCGCCGCCCTGCGCTTGTTTTCGAAAGTGAATTCAACACAATTGCAGTTAAACAATTTATGAAATAGTATATTACGTAACAAGCAACAATAGTGTAAGATAACGTGCGAGTGTACAAATTGAAAAACGAGGCGCGAAGCGCCGAATGATTTAAGTACACGAGCACAGTTATCACACTTTCGAGCTATCTACACTATTTTTCAGACGACCATAAAATATTTCTAAAAAAGTTTACAAGAGCAATGTTGTTACACTTTGACAGCTGATGCGTTTTTGTAGATGAGCGTTGACGTTTAACGTTTAAGGTTAGGTATTGTGCAACTGTATTAACCAGAATGTCAAAATATTAAATAATGCTAAAATATTAGTAAATAAGTCATTATTAATTTAAAAAAATAAATTTATCAGTGCAAATGTGTTGAAAATTCTGCCAAAACTTTAATCCAAATAATAATACAAATTCTTTGCATTTATTTTATGATTTTCTTTCATCGTAACGCCTTCTATTGTCAATCAGGGGATCTTCACATGATATGTTAGAAGTGTACGTTATGCTAACATATCAGTGTATGCTATGTTCAACTTTCCGTAGTAGTTTATGATGTTGTTATTGTTACTTTTATAAGTGGTCGTCTGAAGAAAATTTAAACCAATTATAACAAAAGAAGAGAGTGTCGCCCTGCGCTTGTTTTTGAAGCTGAATTTCACACAATTGCAGGTAAACACTTTATGTCATATCAGAAGACAAATAAAATAGATAAGAAACGAGGACAGTGTTACCCTGCGCTTGTTTTTGAAGCTGAATTTCACACAATTGCAGGTAAACACTGATATAAAAGTAAAATAAATATATCATCACACCTTCTACCCATTACTGGGTGTGGCACTCTGCCGAAGCAGATCTCGGTAAGTGATATATTTTGCGCGTGAAATGCGGTTACCAGTTGTCAAATCACGGCCCCCAAAGATGTTAGTGGTGGAGGAGCCACAGGGGTAAACACTAATATGATATTACTAAACAACAAAACTAAATTCAAGGATTATAAACTTATAAACATTAAGTAGTCAACATTACTAAAAAATTATACGTAAATAAATTTGATATTTGATATGTTTCAAACAGATAAAAGCTGAATTACTGAAAATCTAAATTACATGTTTAATAATATTATATATTCTAAATATTAAATATGCTGTGTATAAGAAAGTCGTGTGCTAACCACATCAGATTTTTTAGAGTGTATTACTTGTCAAAAAATAATCCAAAACTATAAATAACATTTTATAGTAGATACGCGCCAACCTACATATGTATAGAAACCATATTGTCAAAAAAAATATTTTATTGACACCATATTTTGGGCCCCCAATTAAATAAAAACGTTCTACGGCCTTTGCTTCTCTAACCCATCCATTGTTAAAAGGTTTCTTTACAGTTATTTATTGCAGATGACGCTGGCATAGAAACTGCGCACACATCGACTTGCAACAAAATAATAAGAATGTGTCTGTTGCCAAATACAGCATACATACATACATACATATCATATCATTACGCTTTATCCCATCATATGGGGTAGCACGAGCCCTAAAATCTTTCATAAAACATTCACTCATTAAATTTGATCAAATAATCAAAACATTCTCATACAAACACACCACCCACACTTCAACCACATTCATAGATCACTCCATATAAACTCATTCATTTATTATACTCGAAATCATTTATCACACAACAAACTGTCAATCACATCTATCCAATCACTCCTATTCACTTATCACTCATCTTCTTTCTATTGCAATTTACAAAAATACATAAATATTGAAATTACAACTCAAACAAATAAATCTAAATATTAGTATTCATGTACATTTAAATTGTTGTCACAAGGCGTTCTGATATTTCCAATATATCCAACACCAGGTAGCGCATACCAATTGTAATGAATCCTGGGGCACAAATATTAACAGCGCACATTTAAAATATTAATTTCATGGAATATAGCATGATGGTATTCATGCAAACATAAAGGTAAGTGCCACAAGGTCATGCGAAATTATTCACCAACAACAATCGATTAAGGATCAATAACAATTGCTCTACATTATTTATTTACACAACAAAATCTATATATATAAAAATTAATGTTTGTTTGTCTGTTTGTTTGTTTGTCCCTTATGCGTTCCTATATCATTCATCCGATTGCGATGAAACTTTGCTAAGTTGTTGTGTGCACCCCCGAGAAGGTTTCTGACTTAGCACAAGTCCAATCCGCCATCTTGAAACAAAATGGCCGCTAGCTATCTTGAAAAGTACTACACTGATTCGATTCAAATTTGGTATAGACATAGACGGGAATCAACTTTAACATATAGGCATAATAAAGATTCAATCCGCCATCTTGAAACAAAATGGCCGCTAGCTATCTTGAAAAGTACTGCATTGATTCGATTAAAATTTGGTATAGACATAGACGGGAACCAATCTTAACATGCAGGTATAATAAAGCTTCAGTCCGCCATTTTGAAACAAAATGGCCGCTAGCTATCCTGAAAAGTACTGCACTGATTCGATTCAAATTTGGTATAGACATAGACGGGAACCAATATTAACATATAGGTATAATAAAGCTTCAGTCCGCCATCTTGAAATAAAATGGCCGCTAGCTATCTTAAAAAGTGCTGCACTGATTCGATTCAAATTTGGTACAGATATAGACGGGAACCAATCTTAACATACAGGTATAATAAAGCTTCAGTCCGTCATCTTGAAACAAAATGGCCGCTAGCTATCCTGAAAAGTACTGCACTGATTCGATAAAAATTTGGTATAGGTACAGACGAGAACCAATCTGAAGAAATAGGTATAATAAAGCTTCATTCCGCCATCTTGAAACAAAATTGCCGCTAGCTATCTTGAAAAGTACTGCACTAATTCGATTCAAATTTGGTATAGTCAATTACGGGAACCAATCTTAATATATAGGTATAATAAAGCTTCATTCCGTCACCTTGAAACAAAATGGCCGCTAGCTATCTTGAAAAGTACTGCACTGATTCGATTCAAATTTGGTATAAGCATAGACGGGAGCCATTCTTAACATATAGGTATAATAAAGCTTCAGTCTGCAATCTTGAAACAAAATGGCCGCTAGCTATCTTGAAAAGTACTGCACTGATTCGATTCAAATTTGGTATAGACATAGACGGGAACCAATCTTAACATGCAGGTATAATAAAGCTTCAGTCCGCCATTTTGAAACAAAATGGTCGCTAGCTATCTTGAAAAGTACTGCACTGATTCGATTCAAATTTGGTATAGGTACAGACGAGAACCAATCTTAACATATAGGTATAATAAAGCTTCAGTCCGCCATCTTGAAACAAATTGGCCGCTAGCTATCCTAAAAAGTACTGCATTGATTCGATTCAAATTTTGTATAGACATAGACGGGAACCAATCTTAACATACAGGTATATTAAAGCTTATTCCGCCATCTTGAAACAAAATGGCTGCTAGCTATCCTGAAAAGTACTGCACTGAATAAATTCAAATTTCGTATAGGCATAAACGAGAATAAATCTTAACATACATGTATAATAAAACTTCAGTTTGCCATTTTAAAACAAAATGGCTGCTAGCTATCTTGAAAAGAACTGCACTGATTCAATTGAAATTTGGTATACGCATAGATGGGAACCAATCTTAACATATAGGTATAATAAATCTTGAGTCCGCCGTCTTGAAACAAAATGGCCGATAGCTATCCTGAAAAGTACTGCACTGATTTGATTCAAATTTGTTATAGACATAGACGGGAACCAATCTTAACATATAGGTATAATAAAGCTTCTGTCCTATGCCATTCGAATTCAGACGTTTGCAGTTTCTGGTACGACTCGCATTTGCAATGACCATCAACAAAGCACAGGGAGAATCGCTACAATTGTGTGGACTAAAATTGGAAAATCCATGCTTCTCACATGGACAGCTGTACACAAACACTTTCTTTGAGTTGCAATGCAACACATGTCGGGTACACGTATTAAATTGTAGACCACGCGAACGAAGTCGCGGGTAATAGCTAGTATTTCATAAAAATTTCTCGCCAAGTTTAAGTGACGGTCAGTTAAAATCACATAAAGATATAGAAATTCTCATTTTATTTACATTTTTGTCTAAATATTGAACCGCCGTTGAAAAAAGTTAAAATAAACTTGTTCGAACATTGAAAAGAGAGTTAAAAATGACATAAAATGGTGTTAGCGCTAATCGTTTACGCTTTACGTTTCTGCCTATAAATTTTTGACATTGCATATATAGCAATAAAATAACCCCTTACAAAATTAGCTCACTCAAGCTTACAACGGTCTCAAATACAAAGTTTTATTAAATAATAATTTCTCGAAATTTGGAATCTTTTACAATCTGTATGCCATGGTGGACATTTCTAATTTTGCATAAGTTTTCATTTGAAGAATTACTTCTTGTTTTAAGGATGTTAACCTAGTCCGCTACTAATAACACATACGCACACATACACACACACACCATCTCTGATATACAATATTGCATACATATCAACATGTGACTTATTATTTTGTGTACATAGATACATAACACATACAGTTCTTTGTTATTTATTATGCAGTGTCTCTGCAATTTTGACAAAACTGTACTACATGTCTTTCGTTTAATTTCATATCTTTGTTTCTCTATACCTATACTTACTACAGGTAGAAAGAAAGTACATGGTCATAAAACATATTCCATTGTTCTATTATTGAACTAAATTTTCACCCAAACCTCTCCCACTTTAGGATTAAAACAAACAGACGGTCAGCGTTGCCCGACAAGACATAATTATCGAAAAAGCGACATATTTTTGAATTAGCTACCATAAAAATTAATAGGATACACATCCATAATCAATGATGACACTATAATTTCTGATATTGTAGCATTAATTTAACTATTCCACAAATATTTCAAACATCAATTTCGATAAACAACTTCTAGATTTTCATGCAAAGCCATGAGCAAAAAAAATTCCTAATAAATTGGTACTTTTGTTACTTATCATATACGTAGTTTTTATAGTATAAAGTACATAATATACTTATTTCAATGGGGTTCGTGAACAAGTATTCAATAAAATAATTTAATTAAATATGATACAGGACTTCGTCCGTGAATTATTATTGTGTAATTTATGATTAATATCAAGACAATGTTTAGCAACGTTTCAGGTCAATTTATTATTAAATATAGCTTTCTTATGTTCGTTTGTTTCTAATTACGACCGGTCTGACCTATATAGATCGCTAGACAATCACTACAACTAATTTGATATACCCCACTGTTTTGAAGAACATCTTTTTTATAATTGTTGTCATTATATTCCCTTTCCTATCTATAATTTACTTTTTCTACTATTTATAAGACTCACACAAATGTACAAACTTATTATTCTACTATAATCATTACCTGATGATGGTCTACTCGACCGACATACGTATAATGAATAAACTTATATATATATATATATATTTGAAACCTACCTAGTGTAGATTTTTTAAGTTTATCATTATGATAAAATGGGGTGGCTACCTCAGTGGTATGAAGTCGGCCTGTGGATCCTGAGAATCCTGGTTCGATTCCCACAGGCGACAAACAATTTTCATAATTTCAAAAAATCTACCCCTGTGGTTCCTCCACCACTAACATATTTGGGGGCCGTGATTTGACGACTGGTAACCGCACTTCACGCGCAAAATATATCACTTACCGAGATCTGCTTCAGCAGAGTGCCACACTCAGTAATGGGTAGAAGGCGAGATGATATATTTTTTATTTATTTATAAAAATAAGTAAAAAAACATATAATTTTGATCCAACTAAAATATAATAAATACTTTAAATAAATATGACGAGGATGAGATTTGTAACATAACATTTGGAGACATAAGGTGTCAGTACAATTAATTTTTAATTATTTTAAAATATTTTTTCCTTTGTTCCTTCACATTGTAATTAAACACGTCAGTGTTCATGTCACAAATAAATTATATAGTATTGTTATAAGAGTGAAACTAAATAGGTACCAATATTTAAATGAATACTAAAATAAGGCGTTAAAAGTATATATTTCCAAAAAAAACACCATAATTTTTACCCAAAAATTTTGATACCGTTTCGATAATCAATTACATTTGATCATGCAACATTGCAGCCGGTAAATCTTGCATCCACAAAACCACATCATCACATCATTTCATAAAAAAAAAATATATATATATCATCACGCCTTCTATCCATTACTGGGTGTGGCACTCTGCTGAAGCAGATCACGGTAAAGCCCCTGGCACATATAGCGTCAAGACTCAGAGTCTGCTACAAACTGCTGAAAAAGTGAGAGTCACGGCCAAAACGGGTGACACATATAGAGTCGGTGTTTCTGACAGTCAGAATTAAATATTTGTTAATTTTAACGTGTTATTTGTTAATTTGTATTATTTAAAATATTTATCGACAATTAAGAAATATAAAAACTATATACTATGAAATATAAAACAAAAAATTAAATTAAAAAAAAAAATTATATCAACTATAAATGAAATATAAAAACTTAAATGTATTATTTAAAATGTTTGTTGATTATTAAGAAATATAAAAACTATAAACTAGGATATATAAAACAAAAAAATAAATTAAAAAAATTGACTTGAACTATAAATGAAATATGAAAACTTAAAAGTATCTAACTATGTATAAAGTAAATGAATTTAACTATAAAAATGTACAAAATATCAAACAAGAACATAAACAATAATAATTCATACGTCAAACAACAAAGGAAGATAGCGACAAAATCAGCATCATAATGAAGTTGGTTTTCGGCAGTCGTGACTGCTGAAAATAGAGGCGTTTCTATTTTTGGCAGTCAAATGGTAGACTCGGAGTCTTGACGCTATATGTGCCAGGGGCTTTAGTGATATATTTTGCGCGTGAAGTGCGGTTACTAGTCGTCAAATCACGGCCCCCAAACATGTTAGTGGTGGAGGAGCCACAGGGATAGCTTTTTCAAATTATGAAAATTTCATTTCATCACCTAAACTATATCACTTCACACAACATTCGTATTTTATTTAATACAAATACTCACTAGCACACGACCTCACGAAAGTATAATTTGTTTCAGATAATTTCCGTGCTAATTATTACAAAGATATCAGAGCAATAAGTGTATCATTACATTTCAAACAAACAATATTATTGAAATCGTTTCCCAAATGTAAAAATTTTTGTACAAAATTGTAAGTTTCAAACTATATTTTGTCCCTATTATTATAATCAGCTTGTAGAATAGCATATCGGAAGTGTTCTGTTACCCTTTAATTTTTAATAGGACGTAGAACCTAATTCAACGATGATATTTATTTATAAACCTTTTTCAGCCGGCGCAGTGGGTCAAATTGGGATTTTACTGTTCAAAAATATGTGCAGACCTTACTATACATCGGATCTGGATAATTTTTTTTTTAAATTACAGATAATTAAATTCCCTACACATCTGTCGAGGCAAATTTTTAAATGACTCTGTCACATTTTATTAATTACATAATAAACTGTCAAAAAACTGTAAAAAATATTAAAAATTTAAACAATGAAAATTATTTATTCTTATATTATTTTTATATATTAAGGCAACATGACAGATTTTACAAAACTATTGACAGTTGTCAACATTATATAGACCACGGGCGTGTGACGTCACGATTTTAGATGTGGTCCGTAACTGTCAAACGAGTGACTCTCACATCAGTATTAAATGTACGATTTAGACTGTATAGATAGAATATATTTTTAACAAGTATATGTGCATATAATTCCAAAACTGACAAGTTTCTATTTTGTGCATCATTTTATGCATGACAAAGTGTGTGATTTATTTTATCAAGTGAAACGTAATTTGAAGATTGTGTCGCGAGTGCATACTTTTACAATTTTATACTGTTTATATATTTAATACATAGAAAATAAATGTTTAAAAACAATTTTATATGTTTACTTCATAGTGTAAAGCCATGTAATTACTATAATATGCAATAGTGTTACTTTTATTGAAGTTTGAACATTAAATATAACTTGAGAGTTGGATAAATTGAAAGTATCTTTCTCAAACTTGTTGCCATTTGGCAATCGCCACTCAAGCCCTACGGGCTTCCGTGACTAATGCCTGCCAACAAGTTTTCGAAAGATTTGTCAAATTATTTATTTTCTCACTATCTTGTTATATTATTACTGATAATTTTCAAATCGTCAAATTAGCATTCCATTCTAAATAATTTTGCAATATAAATGTAGTTTACATCATTTGTGTACTATCTGATACAAAAAGCATCTATTATTTTATACTATATTAGGGAAAATTATAATCTTTACTTGACAGATGACGGCGATTCTATTGTCGCAAATAGAATTTAATATTGTGCGACCAGGAGGCACAATACCGAAATTTTCATCATCTGTAAAATAAAATAACTATGGAAAATAAAACTTATCGATTATTAACAGATAATGATACACTTACATTGATTTAGTTGTATTTTAGATACAGATACGCACCAACAAATTTTGGAAACAACTTCCAAGAATACATTAATAAGTAATCAATCGATATGAACCCAGTTCAAAATCTTTTACGTTGGATGAATCGAACTCTACAGTTACGTTAAAAAATAATCTAATTAAATATAACTCGAGAGTTCGATAACATATCCCCATGTGATTTCCTTTGGGGACAGATTTGACCATCTTACCCGGCTATAGCCTTTAGTTAGGGTATCTTAAGACAAAGCATCCGTATTATAATTATTCTCAACATAATATAAAGTTGACATCTGTCAATAGCTTTGTAAAATCTGTCATGTTGCGTTAATATATAAAAATAATATAAGAATACACAATTTTCATTATTTAAATTTTTAATATTTTTTACAGTTTCTTCGACATTTTATTATGTATCAAATTTGACAGATTTATTTAAAAATCTGCCTCGACAGATATGTAGGGAATCCCGATTTGACCCACTGTGCGACGGCAAAAGAATATGCCTGTGATTTAAGTCACACTTTTATGACGTTTGAAGATAAGCATAATATCTTTTTTTTGCATTAGAATACATATGTTAATGTAGAGCTCGTTTCGCCAATTTTGACGATGAAATAAGTATTGTGAATTTGTTTAAAGTCTTGGACGTCTACACACCTATAAAGGAGTTATGAATGAAATGATGATTGAATAAAGCAAAACTTTTTCATGCTTTATGGTAGGGTTGTTGATTTCCACCGAATTTCGAATTTCTGAACATTCGAACATTCGAATTTTTTTAACTTCATCAAAAAAACTTCGAATCTTCGAATTTTTTAATTTTTAGAACTTTTCGAATTTTCGAATTTACGAATTTTTTGAACTTTTCGTATTTTCGAATTTTCCGAAGCTTAGAATTTTCGAATTTTTTGCCAATTAATTAACGCCATGTCATCTCCAAGTACGCTCACGCATAATTCGTGAAAAGTCGGACACGAATTAAATAATAAATTCGGCGAAGTATTCTGCAAAAACTCTGTAAGATTAGGCGTCTTAATTAAGCCATCTACTCTCTTAACCGCCCATCTAAATGCTATGGATTTTTAGTAAAACGTTTTAAAATGACAATAAAAAGAATACAAAAACGTCTTAAATATAACGTTTTTGACAGTGTAACGAAATTTTAAATCTAAATTGAATTAATTTGGCAAACAATAATAATTAATAGAAATTACTTACGATTTAATACAAAACTCTGCAATTGAGTTTATTCTGAAAATAATTCATACCACGTTAGGATCTAGAACATTTCAAATAATTCGCAAAATTCGAAAAATTCGAAAATACGAATATTCAAAAGAATTCAAAACTTCAAAAAATTTGCAAATTCGAAATATTCGAAAGTTCGAATTTAAATTCGAATGTTCAAAAAATCCGAACATTCGAATTCTCGAATATTCGTAAAATCAACAACCCTACTTTATGGACGCAAGTCAAATTCTGAAACCACTATACTATATTCTAAAGTTCAATTACATTTTTTACGGTAATGAGATAAAAAAAATGAAACAACTAAAACGTTCGATTTTGCTATGTGCCTTACCAATATGACTGCCTATAGCCCTTGGTTCATCCTCACTCATCTTCCGCCAGACCTGGTGCACTAGCATTGAATGCGCTGAGCGCCATGGCCATGGCATCAAATGCACCAGGTGTACTAGTGCAGTTGTACACTTCCGACGAGGTTGTTGTAGTGATGTTTCGTCCATGGGATACACAAGGAGGCGAAACGGCCGTCATGCAGCTGCGCGCTACTAGGCGATCCTGGTGCACCACCATAAAGTCTAGGTCTGTGCGCCACAAGGCGTCTACAAATGTTTTACATTAAAATACCATCATCGATATTACAACTAATGATAAAAACAACATCTCCAGTATCTTTCTCAAACTTGTTGCCATTTGGCAATAGCCATTCAAGCCCTACGGGCTTTCATGACTATTTCCTGGCAACAAGTTTTCGAAAGATCTGTCAAATTATTTTCAATTTATTCTCACTCTCTTGTTATATTATTACTGAATATTTTTTTTGTGGAGGCATTATGCTAGTGATCAAATCGTAACTCAATAAACTATAGTAACTGTGACTACCTATAACTACATAGAAACTAGTATCTGAGAGTTCTTGTTACACGATGAACTAGTTCATCGTAAACTCAATTCAAATAAAAAACGATATTTCACATTGTAACTTGCCAAACAATTAGTTTTAAAGTGTTGTCAAACATCTTAATAAGGATTCTTGTCACTTACATGATGAGGAACTAGTTTTTTAAATCCAATGCTCGGTCCAGAAACGCAGCTAGCAGCCGAAACCAATGCAACACTTGAAACAATAATAAATCTTCGGATCACTGAACTTGGAATAACATGAATTTGGCCCATGAAATAAGCCAAATTTTTGTTGAAAAACGATCCCAACTAAGGTATACATTCGATTGACGAATCCTAAAATGTTTAAAATGTATTATTTACTGTAATAATGTAAACTGCAAAGTTATACGTACCTAACCTATGTACTGAATTAATTAAAAATTCTTTATGGTAGAAATTTTTGATTGTTACTAACTTCATTATGCAACACAACAAATCTTAATTTGGTTATTGAAGTCACAACCCTTATCACAATACCAAATACCATCAACACATTCAAATAGGTCGCGGGCACTCACGTGACGAACTGAAGTTGATGCACAGCTGGTTGGTGGGCAGCTGTCAGAATTACTTCCCTTCTCACCCTTCATCATCCACATACTTTGAGACTTTGACATCGGATTAGGTTATTTTAGAATTTCGTTCTATTTTTCTTGTGTGTTGTTTGTTATTGTTTTGTTTCTTATTGTTTCATTTGTCATTATATTAGTTGTAAATTGTTGTGTTAGTTATTTGTCTGTTTAGTGTTTTTTAATTTATATTAGTGAAATAATGTCACTTGGTTCATGCTATGTGGTGGGATGTAAGTTGGACAAAAATGTAAAACCAAAATAATAACATCTCAGATATGAACGAGACGAACTGAAACGCAAAATTTGAGAATGAAATTTTCAACGAGCTGAAAACTTTTTAAAATAGCGTCCAAATAAACTAAAGTGACGTAAGTAACGCCTCAATCGACACATAAGCGCGGTAATGAGGAGGGGAACAGCGGGAGGTAACTCTGACAGCTGCCCACCAACCAGGTGTGCATCAACTTCAGTTCGTCACGTGAGTGCCCGCGACCTATAAAAATTCATGAAATACAAGTCAATCTAACCTTTTCTATTCCTAAATGTGCTACAAGGTTCACATTTCATCGCTGAAAAATATTATTGTCTGAAGCTGGCTTACTTCAAAAAATGCACGGTGTCTCGTTGAATTTCACAATAAATCAATTAAAGCATCTTTCAGACAGCCCACTCCTGAAACAAATATAAACAATTTTTACAGACTTTCTTTAAAGAATACCTAGATTATTTGTAAGCAGTACATCTTTCCAAAAAACTGTATAAATTTGGATTTAGCAAGTATTGGATTAGTTTAAAATATTGTACATTATTTATGATTATTTTATAATTTGATTTGCAATAAATATTTCATCAGAATTTGTACTAAAAATATTGTTTTCTTACCATTCAGTTCTTAGTACCGTTTGTATTGTCAAGTTTTGTAGCCAGGTTATGGATTCTTATTGTCAATTCCTATAACAACAAATAAAACGCAGTCTAATTATGGTAAATATGCCTGAACATTACCCTACATATTAATAATAAATAAAGTCTTTCTCAAAATAAATCTAAATTCAATTATACAAGCATCTGTCAAAATGACAGCTGACGCCACTGCCCCTCTCGGACAAACGTTGAACACCGAGTCCTGCTCACACGACACACATTAAGGAAAAACATATTTTACATAAACATCCTTTATTTCAACGGTAAAGTAAATTAAAAATCATTACAATTGAAATTATTACTTACTGATTAATTAATATTTTGTTGTTTTAAAGTGAATTAGAGAGATAAATTAAAAAAGTACATTTAAGTGGTGTAAGCAGGACTCGGTGTTCAGTGGTTTCCTAAGAGATGGCGCTATCATGTCAATTTCTAATATTTACAGTTTTTTATTTAATTAGTTTTTAAATGCACTTCACGCAAAATAGACTTTGCTAGAGACTCTCAAGACATTCTGAATTTAATTATTTTATTACAAATAAAATATACATCAACAATTACAAGAATATAATTTAAAACATTACTTACATATATATTTATATAGCTCTTAGTTTTGTCCAGCAGTGAAAACCGCATGGCGCTATATTTTTCCAAATAATGTTAATCTACAAAACAAAACAAAAGTTATAAACTACGCTCACCCATCTAATTGGTAACTTCTCCTAATAATGCTTAACTACCGTGATCGATCGGCGACGCGTTTAACCGCTCGGCTCGCTAATGGCCAAGCGGTTTCAGGCGTCCCCCGGGCGTGCAAATTTGTTAAACAACATTGAGCAAGGATAGTATTTGGATGGGTGAGCGGCTCGTATAACTTTTTTAATTTTACAGATTAACATTTTTTGAAAACAGATACAAACATCTAATTTTCAACGTTCAATAAAGCATGCGATTATCTTTCTTTTATACTAATTATGACGTGGATCTGATATTGCAGAGCTATTTTATAATACATTAATATTTTCTTCGCAGCGTTTTTACCGCGAGTGATGAGGTAAAAATTGAAACAAACTAAATCTAAATTTGTACATCTATAAATTAATATATACGTTATAACTTTTACATTTACTTGCTTCCTAAATTGTAAAAGTACAGCACTGATGAAGAAAACTGTTAAAATAATAACAATACCTCCCTCGCAGTATATTCTAAGAAAAGCTAGTGGAATTACAACCCGTTTTCCAGCGCATAATATAACGATGTATTGTAACAATATATTACCATCTCTACGTATTGAACACGATAGGCTACATTACATCAAAATAACTGAATACGATTCTGTTATTTCCAAACTACTAACCCCCATAAATCAATTTGATTGCCCCAACTAGGCCATTAGCAACTCCAGGCACTTACCCAATTATAGATGTATACTGAAAATGCTATAAAAAACAACTAACGTCATCCAGCCTGGTAAAACTTGATAAAAATCATAAAATCCTAGTGAAATATTTAAATGACAGTTTAAATACAAAAAAAGGAATTGAAATACAAATCTTACATAATAATATTGAATAATAGCTATTTTTACTATTGATTCATGTATTGAAAAAAAATTCTCTGCCATTTCTAATAATTATTTTACATTTTACACGTTTACAAGACTCACAATTACCATCTATATCGAGTTGTCATTGATCTATGATATTTTGCATTTTTCCAGTATAAATATTCACGTATAGAAGACGTTATATTTATTTTTACTAATTGTATTTCTACTTACATGTTGAATTCAACAAAATTTCTAGCACCATCTTGTGAAGCAGCCGCGCTACCAGGATGCTACAACTGTTGTAAATGAAGCTCAATGACAGTTCAGAGATACTACAGCTTATAATAGATTTTAAAAAAACATGTCTTTAAAATTTGTAAATAGTATTCGCCGACCTCCTGAGGGGTCGCGACCAACACTTTGCAAACCACTGCTCCATAATAATTATCATTAAACTGCTAAATAAATTATAAACAAATTATACCTGTATATATATATATATAAACTTGAATTTTTCAACAAAAGTTAAAGTAACAGAAAATAATTTTGATCTAAAGAACAAAATATAAGAATTATGAGTAAGCACTCCACTAACATATTTAAAAGTGCCATTGGACTTAATAAAAAATTAATTTAGAGTTACCAGCAATAGAAACATCTAACTGTTCTATTAAATAATAGAGCTCATGAATACATTATTTATCTTGTCTAATATTTTAACTTTAAAAACTGTGTTTGCAAAAATGTTAACTACTTCAATAAAAAATGTTGACGTTTGGAGGCATTTCTGTTTATATATCATGAGCAAGCTTTATACTGGTCGCCAAACACGTACACCATGACGTCATAAAAGTGGAGGCTAGTTTTCTGCAATAGATTTTGGCACTGTTATTTTCACTATGATAAAACATCTTGAAAATAACACTATGAAGAAAAAAAATATTTTCAAACAGTATTCATAACATACCATACCCTTTCTATAAACATTATTTTTAAAAAATGTGCAACCACCCTTTTATATAGCTTTGAGTATTCCTATCACTGTCTATTCTGCGATAATTTGTATATATCTATCTCTATTTACTGATATAATTATTATTAATAAATATGATTATTTATTTATGTTGTTGCAAAAAAAGTCAGTGACTCTGTTATTCGACCTCTAATGAAAATTTGATAAAAAAAAATTGCAAAAAATATTTATAAACTCTCCGGGGACAATGAGTAAGAAATGTAACTTAATCAGGTTCTGAATTAAGTGCAGGAAGTTGAAAAAAATATATATATCATCACGCCTTCTGTTTTACGCTTGATGTACGGTTACCAGTCGTCAAATAACGGCCCCCAGCCACAGGGGTAGTTTTTGAAATTATGAAAATTGTTTGTCGCCTGTGGGAATCGAACCAGGGTTCTCAGGATCCACAGGCCGACTTCATACCACTGAGCTAGCCACCCCATAAAAAGATTTTACCTGACTATTATTTTTTGTTGTAACCTTGGATAGGTAGTCTACTGGCAGTACAATTCATATGAAAAATTCAAACAATTTGATTTATTTATGATTAATATATAATTATATGTTCAAAAGATTAAAATATGTAAATAGGTTATGTCAAAATGACATTTTGCAGAATCAAATATTCACAATACACAAAAATTGTAATTTATCTATGTATCCATAGGAATAATTTCTTTTTGACCCATGGGACAAAAAGAAATGTTTAAGCCCACATTTCAGGGCTAAAACACATGCTTTTTGGCCCGGTTGTCCATAATATAACTTGAAAATATTTAATAAAACTTTGAGGACATAATAGAAGATTTTGCACAACAGAAATCCCGGAAGAAACTATCATCATTAACGAAAGTCCAATTCTCTAAATACAAGTAGTAATCATTTCACTTATATTTGATTTGTATAAAGCTAACCAAAATAATCAATAAAATCACTAAATAAAACTACATACTGATGTTTTCATTCTCATTTTGCATGACCTAAGATGGTCCTGCCTACAACCTAAAAGTAAAAGAACAATAATAATAAAAATAATATATTAATAAAATACATTGTTACGTTCCAATTTGATCCTTTAGTCCTTTCAGTCATATTCCTTGTCCTTTTAACCTAAAATATAATTTAGTCGGTTGTAATTTTGTTTAGTAAATATTTCAGTTAATAGATACTTACGCAGATTTAAATTTTTCATCGTTTCATTAAGTAAAACTTCATTTGTTCGTATATTTAACTAATTTCCTTTTTTTATTTAGTTTTGTCCAATCCGTTGTTGACACTAATTCATTAGTGATAGCGATTAGTCTATTGTTTTGCCGCTGCCGCGCGGTTTGGTTTTAAATGTAAAGGCTGGTTCACCAGCGCAGCGTCAGGCAATCGTCAGTAGGTAGTTCCACAATAAATTAATGCATTGAAAATTTCCAGACTCCTTACCCCCTTGTTTAATTATCCCAGATTGCGTTCGGAAACAAATCTTTCATGTCGTATTTTCATGGCGCGCAATATTTTCTTTCTTTCTCGTTCTGCTATTCTTTTCTCATTCTTTCTCTATTTCTTATTTACTTCTCGGTAGGCCACCCTAACTACGTGGATGCTTTTGTGGACGTCAAGAGTAGGTGCTATGTGGGACGGTTTCTTGGAATAGTACGAATTTAAATAGAATCAATTAAAGTAATGACTGATGAGACGCGAAATGACTGGATGATTTTTGCTTAGTTTTTCTTAAACGGCGATTGAGAAATCAGCATCTGAAGCGAAAGGTTGTACTATTGAAATTGTGATTTTGCAAATTTTGAAGTGTGAATTTTGTTGTAAAATTATTACCCGGTTGGGGATTTAAAGTAGTTCAGCTACCCAGAATAGTGTTTTATTCGTCGGACGTAGTCCGGATAAATATCGCCGAAGATTCAAATATTTTTCTTCTCACTCTCAAGCCGCATACGAACCAAGGTAAATATTACTGTTTTCTCAATACCGTAAATTAAACTTTGGATAGTGTTTCGCGTGATTCGGTTATTCGTTTGTTGAGTTTTGCACGAATCAGTGCTGTTCCACCGTCCTACGTGAACCTAATCTTGACTTCCCTTTGTTTTAGGCTTGTTGTTTTGAACTTTAACTGGGTTATCCAGTGTTTTATTTGACGGGTTGAGTTTTCCTCTTGTCCGAGGCATTTTTGTTGACGAGGAACTGACCCCAGCTTCGATTTACGAGGATCTGTGTGACGTCACGAGGCTACGAGAGACGCCGCCATTTTGGGTGCGGTCAAGTGACATCCATATTGTGGAATAGAGCCGGTGCTGCCGATTTCGCATCCTGCCAACGCCTAGACGCCACCTACAGGCCAGATACTTATGATTTATTACTTTATTTATGTTACTTTGATTTATTTTTCTTTTTGTTAAATTTCATACATATCTGAAATTACGGACAATTATCGTTAAAACAGTTTTACAGTAGTTTATGTGAATTTTAAGTACTTACCTTATTTTTGTACAAATCCAACTAAGCGTTAGATTTTGGATTTCGTTTATTTATTTGTTTTGGACGTTGTCTGTCACACTTAAGGTGTGTTGCTGATGTGACGAGTAGCCAGTAGGATCTACGATTTGTTTTACGTCAGTCTATCGAGTCGCGTATCGTGCATCGTTGGCCAACGACTCGTAATACGTCGAACTACGTGTATTGTTTTAGGTACTCTAGGTATTTTCACCATCATCGTGATCCTAGTCTCTATTGTGGGACACAGCGCCCCGCCTTTATTTTCATTTGTCTTGCGTTCAGTACTTTGTTTAATTTTCCTTCCTGATTCTTAATTGGATTTACCGCTTTAGCTTTATTTATCATTTACGTAGCTGCAACGCTATTGTTTGCTTTATTTTGTATTTTCTTACATGCAATATAGTCCGTCAATTTCCGTTTTCTGCAACAAATTAGCATTTCTTTTAATTATTTCCAACTTACCTGCGAACACATCCTTTTCCGTACAGTCGTACCACGTCGAGAACTATCGTTTTTCCTGTCCGCCTTCACAATTAGGTATTTGGGTGAGAGAGCTTTCCCAATTGTGTGGCGCCCTTATTTTCCGAGTTAGAACCACCCCGTCTCCACTGAGAGCCGGCACCTCATCCTCACGGTAAGGAAAAACCGTGATATAATCACGTTTACCGTTTGTTATTATTTTAACCCCCGAGCGGTACGTGATAACATACTAACCAGCAAATTTTAGTAAAAATCTTCATAAAAGTACACACTTCTTCGTAACACAAAACATCACTAACATCACTAAACCGTCACGAAAGAGTCACCGCGATATGCACAGGGCCGGCCCAGATATATTTTGCGCAAAAAAATAAAAATGTATCTTTCAATAAAAGTATTTAAATGCTATAAAAGGAAATAATACAGTACAGGGCCGGCCCAGACTTATTTTGCGTAAAAAATCAAAGAATATCTTTGAATAAAAGTATTTAAAAGCTGTAAAAGAAAATATACAATGGAGGTTCCGTCTACTAGGACGGGTTACGCCCAAATGGATTAGTACATACATACATACATAAATAAATAAATCATTCATTTTGTTGTAATAGGCCGCACGTTAGGCGCCCCCCCAACGTCGTATAAACGCGGCGACGAACAAATAAAGAGCTAAAAAGTTAACGCGAAATATGTGTATTGTGTGTTGTTCACCTGAAAAACAAAGTATATTGTGTACCAAAGTGAAAAATGCAGTGATTAATGGCATTAACATTCTCATTGAATCTTTATTTAAACAATATAATGCTATGAATCTGTTTTGGGGCATTTCACACAGATTGTTAGTACCACGCCATTTCATTTACATAGTGCTGCCATCTCTTGACAAATTTAAGAACTAAAGTGGTGATGGTGGTGGTGGCGTATCGGTGGCGGAGGCGTATCGTTGGAAGCCGTCACGGCGGCGGCGACGAGTGTAGTTGACGAATTAATAAACAGATGGCAGCACAGGTACTAAATGAACGCAAATGAGTTAAATATTTATAAATTTAAACTTGTTTGGAATTAATTTATGCTATAGGATATTCTTTTTTTTAATTAAATAAATACATGATATTTGAAATATATTTATTATTATTTCAAAGTTGCATACAACAGATACTAATATTTTATATTGAAATTATTATTACAAGTACAATTTATTTGTTTTAAACAATAAAAAGGTATGTTTCAAATTGTTAATTTATAATATCTCTCTTTAATACATATTTATTCTTTAAGAATAAGAAATCTTGTAATAAAATTACAATATTTATTGCAATTGTTTGATTTATTTACGATTATGTTTATTGCAATTATATTGTATATTTCTGAGTGCAATAATTATTGCAATTATTTTTTTTATTTGTGAATACAATGTTTATTGCAACTGTTTTATTTATTTATCAATACAATATTTATTGCAATTATATTATATATTTCTGAGTACAAAAATACAAAGTTATCTTAATTATTTATTTGTGAATATAATTTTTATTTCAATTATAAAGCACGGGCATCAGTCACCTGGATAATCTTTAAATGCAAGCCGTTGATCCTGTCTTCTCAGTATTAGCGACGACGTTGTTGATGACATCAGCGACTCCAGGATAACTCCTGAGCTCCAGGTTGGCTATAGACACGATTCCAGCTTCTTCTGAAGGCTTTATAAGCAAAAAGACAAAGTATTAAACCAAAATTTCCAATCATTACAAATAAAATAAAATAATAAATTATATTAAAACAATTTACTCACATTGCTATTGCTTTGGGTAAAATTTATAGTTGGAGTCGGTTCTGAGAATTCTCTTGAAGGTGACCAGGACTTCAATGATGATGTTGGACGGTGATAAATGCTTCGTTGACCTAGTGGACGGTTTCAAGATTAAATTTAATTATTGATCTTGAAGATAAAACCTCAGGTGATGCGAAGAGGGCTCAGAAGAAGATTTCAAGTTACGAGGATCATTCCAGGACTATGATATCCTTATAAACATAAAAACTATGTATTAATAACACAGAATAGTTGGAAACATTATGCAATACGTACATAAACAACTGCTGTATATCATAAAATCTGAAACAGAAAATCTAACACAAGACAGAAAACATTGTTTTTCCTCACCAATTTTAGTATGGAATGTAGATTTTTATCAAAACAATCAAGTAAAGTACGTATCCAAGGATACAACAGAAACCGGCAGTACGGTGGGGTGGGTAGCGTTACGGAATTCGAATTCGGAGATCCCGAGTTCAATTCCCACTCAAGCTAGAAATTATAATTACAACCACTCTGCGGCTCGGTGAGTCCGGACCCTGTACTGTAATTGGGATTCAATTCCTGTTGTACAGAGTAACATAAATAATAATAAATAATAATAATAACAGTCTGGTAAAGTACAAAACAGTCTAGTAAAGATTTTACTGTTTTGTATTTTACATGATTGTTTTTTTTTTGTTGTAACCTTGGATACATAGTTTGCAAATAATACAATTCATATGAAAAAATTTAAGCGTTTTTAATTATTTATGATTAATTATTGGTTAAATTATACGGTTTTAAAAAAAAATACTATACATAATACGTCAAGAAAGTGTTTTTACTTGACTCAGTGGAAGTAAACTACCACTTTCCTGACTTATTATGTAATAGGTATATTACAGAGTGATCAAAAGGAATTGTTTCAGTTGGTAATACAATTCTGGCGATCTTTTTATTCAACAGTTGGCACAATGCCAGGTAAAGGCGGAAATATTATTGGACATGTCTAATATATACAAATAGGTTATGCCAGGAATATGACAGCTAATAGGAGTTTGACTTTTTAAATAATTATAGGGTAATGTTCAAATGTAAATTTTTAAATGTCACTGTCAACAACAGAAAATGAATTTATGTATCAGGCTTACCAATTTCAAGTAGGTTTTTTTATTGCCAACTAAAACAATTCATTTTCATTACTATGTATTACAATCAGAGCTGGGCAGTAGCTAGCTACTTTTGTAGCTTAGCTACTAGCTTAGCTACATTTACCTTAGCTGTAGCTTAGCTAACTGTGAAAAAATATAGCTGTAGCTTGTAGCTAGCTACTTTTTTTTCTATTAGCTTAAAATAACAACTGAAGCTACTTTTAAAGCTACTTTTTGTAGCTTCAAGCTAGTTTTTGTAGCTTCAAGCTACTTTTTGTAGCTTAAAGCTACTTTTTAAGCAGAAGGTCAACAAAGTACGCATGCGTACAAGCTAAACCCACACAAAATAATTATTTGTTGCCGGTTCTAACTGGCTCTAATACGCAAAAATACACAGTAGGTGCCAGATGGTATTTGCTATTTTTGATATTTATGTACGTAATAGTAAATTAACAGTCATTATAACAACAGACTGATCATATGACAATGGCAAATTTAATTATTTCACAATAATTTAAAAAAGTAGCTTTAAAATTTAACAGCTACTTTAACGAAAGCTTGTAGCTGTAGCTTAGCTATATTTTACAAAATATAGCTTATAGCTGTAGCTTAGCTACTTTTTTAAAGAATAGCTGTAGCTGTAGCTTAGCTACTTTTTTTAAGTAGCTTGCCCAGTTCTGATTACAATGCTAATATTGTAAACTACTATTGTATGGACATATTAAATAAAATAACTTTTTTTTTACATTTGATTTAAATTATACAAATATATCATCTTTGCATAGATAAGTGTGTATTCATCTTATAATTAAAGTAACAGAGGTTATGGGTTGTACAAAAAAAAATTAGGTCCCTACAATTTATTGGATTTTGAAGTGGATCGCCAAGGAAAAAGTTTAAGAACCACTTCAATAGAGCAAAGAAAACGTGTTATTATTATGTTTGACTTCATTGTTGAGTGAATTTTCAAAGAATGAATAATATTCTATACAAACTTTATTAATAATACATATTATTTTAATTTTAATGTGTTGGCATCTTTACAATTCAGTGTGAAAATACACAAGGATAAATTTCTTACTTAAGTTTAACTTTATAAAACATGCCGGTTCTACTGTTAACTCATTCTTATCTAGCGGTTAATATAATGTCATTTAACTAGCAATGAATTTAAACTAACGTTTTGCTAAATCTAACGATGGCTAACTATCATTTAATCACTTATGATACATTGGACCAGTAAGTTATTAAGTTATTTGTTTATAATATTGGACAACATTGAGAATCGAACACAACGTTTAGTTACTGTGGTCGATCTTATGTACACAAGGATTTTTGAACGTAGATTAAATTATTTTAACATTAACATATTCATAATTCTTTCAGAATTCTTGTTTTTTAATAGAAACAATTGCTAGGTAGCTTTAGCTACTGTCAAACATTGCTAAATTATTTTTAAGTTACAAAGAATTCAGTATTTTTTCTTAAAATATTTTAAAAATGTTTCACAGATTTTTAATTTTGTTCAAGTTCTATAAGTTATTTTTCGCTGTAAAATCTTTCTGGGCTATTTTACAGGAAAATACTTCAAATAAAAAAGTTAGAAAATTTAGTTTTCCATAACTTTTACTTGAAGTATTTTCCTCTAAAATAATATAGAAACATTTGACAGTGGAAAATTTACAAGCACTTTTAATAAATTATTGAACTTAAACTAAATATTGTTATTTATATATATAATTTTGTAACATGTACATCTAAATATATTATAAAATAAAGTATTCTCCTTTAAAAAACATTGACGAATAGTATAAACATCGATTAAAGGTGATTAACTTTTCTTTTTCTGTTATCAAACGATTCTAAAAATATTCCCCTATATTCTGTAATTGCTTCATTATCTGTTAATGATCGATAACTTAATGAGAACTTTTATTTTTCATAATTCATGACTATCACCATTTTTGTTTGAGTCACTGTTTTGACTTTGAGTAATGTTTACTGCATACTTATTTACATAAAATTTTTAACATGTAACTTCAATTAATTTTTTTACTTTTTCTTATAAATAACCACATGTGGTTATTAGTAGACTTGATAATGAACACTGATCTTGTGTTCGAAACGTCGTCATTATTTTGAAAAGAAAATTTTAACATAATTAAAAAATAAAATAAAAAAAAAAGCAAACAAAAATTTTCCAACACTTGTCAAAGTTCTACAAAATTACAGCACATCAAGTTATTAGGTCATCATCAAAGGCAAAGGCAGTATGGTGCGTGGCATGAGAGCTCATGTCCTGTTATCGGCTTACATAGTTTAACATCCGTCAGTTCAGCTTATACAGTATCACAGTTCACTAGCCCCTAGTTGGTCTAGTTGGATAGTTGATCGCACCATACTGATGAGTCCCGAAAGGGCGAAACGCGTCTATGGTTAAAGCTGAACTGACCAGCCTTTGATGATGACCTAATAAGTTGATTCAAATGTGCTGTAATTTTGTGGATCTTTGACAAGTGTTGGAAAAAAATATTTGTTTCCTTTTTTTCTTATTTTATTAAGACTTAGTTCCTCATCGCAATTGACAATTTGTCTTTGTTTTATTTATTCATTGACAATTTGTCTTTATATTATATAATTAACTAAGCCTGTTCCTTATTTAAGTATTTTTTATTTATTTACAAAAAATAAATATGAAAAATTTTTGACATTTCTCTATCACCACAAAATATTAGGCGTGTTCCATTTGCAATTTGGATCAGAACTTACATTTACTGAACCAGATCACTTATTAATTTCGCTGGATTACTTCGCTGACCTTATTTACAGTACTACAGTTACTGATTTTAATTTACTTTGAAGTAATTCACCCCAATAAGTGCAACTATTTGCTTAATTCAGTTCATTTAGTCATGTTGCCTAATATATCTGAAGTGGCAAATGGAATACAGCTACTGCAAAACGAAATTTTATTTAGTTTAGGATTATTATGAAACAAAATTATAATAACTCTTTTATGTAATACATTAAACAACTCGCTATAATAGCTATTATTCCCTCCGATGATTATAATCCTCGCTTGCTTTGTAAACTTCGTCGTTGGGAATAATAGTATCCATCGTTGTATAATATTCTTTCCTGGAGATCCTAGGAATGAAAAGTATCTCATTTGAGAAAAGAATATATTACTTTCTGATAGGGTTGTGCAAAATAGCTATTTACAAGTGCACGAATGGTGCAAATGATATCTTCGTGCACGAGTTTTGTACAATGCTTGTTGTAACGAGCAAAAATTATATAACTGATAGTGAGAAAATTTATTAAATTTAAAGCATGAATTTATATTGACAGTTAAGTATGCCATGAATTGACATTTGTTATTTGAAAACAAATTGTTTAATTTTCTCGTAAAGTTTGTTAAAATATGTCTGTTTGATGGCGTTATAAGCTAATGTCTCTATTTCTTTTATAAATTCCTTAAAATGTGTGTATATGAGTACAATTACTGTTTTAATAGTCAAAATTTAGAACCATAAAAATGGGTGTTTTTTTTCATTTACTTTGTGCACTAGTGCGCAAAATCAAACTTTTCATCGATTTCCAAGGTAATGTAAACCTTATTTTGAATGATGCGAGTACAAAAAATATATTTGAAGTAATTTAGGAACGTTTAACAACAGAAAATTAAAGTTAATATTATTTATACCACCAGTTATTGTTAAATTAATTATAAATGTTACAAATAAATATCTAAAAACTAATAAACTTTCAAAAGATTACATATTTTCCGTTGTCAAACACTTCTAAAAAAATCTACAAATTTTATTTGTAGTAATTTAGAAATGTTAACAACGGAAAATATCTTTTTAACATCCTCTACAACAACATAAAATATTGTTAAACATTACAATAATTGGTTTCGGCAGGATTACTATGCATAAATTCACATTATCACAGAATTAGCTGTTTTTCAATTTATATATTAATTAGTGAGCCATATATTCTGCAAAGAAACGGGTCAGGAGAGAGAAAGGATTAAGGACAGTAGGTTAATACAGACAACAAATCTCGACAATTAGTTACAAGAAAGTATCTATAAAAACACTATTATATAGACATTGAAAATTAATCATCGACTTAGAGTAAAGATCTACGCGTATACTTTGATACTTTTTACTTTACATTACTTAAAATAACTTTATAAAATATATATAGCGTCAGTAATACTAAGTAAAGGTTGGTATAACAATCATAAAATAGCATAGTTATATTAAATTGTTACTTTTAAAAAGCCATATTATCAAAATGCTTTTTTAAATAAATCTACACAAAGAAATATAACTTGAATGTTTAGTATTACATATTTCTTGCTGTAAAATGTTTATAAATCATTTTAGTGAAAAATCCTTCAACGGTAAACAGATAAATTGTCCAGATCCTTTTTTTGAAACATTTATCTGTAATAGTTATTTACGATATAAGTGGGAAAAGAGCATGATTAAGATACGCGTGTGTAATCACATGTGTCTCTTAATGACGCATTATGACACGTATATCGTACATAATGTTATCTACGACCGCGACTTAAATTAAAATTAAAACAAAAATAGTTTTGAATTGACAGTACTCATAATTATTTGACATTTTAAAAAATTCAGTGCAACCATGGTACGAGTAACTATCATTTTGAGTGCGATAAGTTCAGTATAGCTGTATTCCATTTGCCATTTGGATCACTTAAGTTAGTTCAGATAAATTCGACCCATGACTAAATAAACTGTTTTAAGCAAACTAATACACTTATTGGGGTGAATTACTTTCAAGTAAATTACAATCTGTAATTCTAGTACTGAAAACAAAGTCAGTGAAGTAATCCAGCAAAATAAATAAGTAATCTGGTTCAGTAAATGTGAGTTAGATCTGATCCAAATGGCAAATGGAATACGCCTTATGTTATGCACAACCGGGCCGAAAAGCATGTGTTCTAGCCCTAAAAAGCGGACCCTTGGGCCGAAAAGAAATAATTCCTGTGGATACATAAATAAAATGACAATTTTTGTCTATTGTGAATACTTGAGTCTGCAAAATGTCATTTTGACATATAACCTATTTACATATTTTAATCTTTTGAACATATAATTAAATGTTATTGTGTTGTGCATAAAATATTGTATGTACCACGGGTGAAATTAGCGTTTCTGATCCTGAGCCTGTTGTAAGCGCTCGGCGCTTTGCGCCTCATGCTAATAATCATATCACGAGCTAGAAACGCCTGTTTTCACCCTTGGTACATAAATAACTATTATTAAAGCACTAGAGCATTAATATTTTCAAAAACGCACTTGTGCGTTAATAAAGTACTTATCTCACTCAAAATGAATGCGATAAGTGTCATTTATCGCATGGTCGTAGATAACATAATTTTCACACATTGGACAACGAAAAATTTACTATACTAAATATTCAAGCTATATTCATTCTTCTAACAGGTATTATAAAAAAAAAAATAAAAAAAAAAATATATCATCACGCCTTCTACCCATTGCTGGGTGTGGCACTCTGCTGAAGCAGATCTCGGTAAGTGATATATTTTTGCGCGTGAAGTGCGGTTACCAGTCGTCAAATCACGGCCCCCAAACATGTTAGTGGTGGAGGAGCCACAGGTATTAAATATCATAATACTAAAATTATTTTATTTACAAATGGTTCACTGACGTGGACGACGCATTCTTGTACAGATCTGCAGTAGCAGATCTATAAATATGTTGTAGGAAATATATTTATTATTTGAATAACAAATAAAGAAACTGAGATATTTTCTCTTAAAGGTGCATTAAGCACCTAAGAGAAGAATAACATTTTCATCATGAGATTACATATAATTTTTAATCCACAACTCAAATATAATAAATACATTATTACACTGGTTTCAGTTAAATTATATGGCTCATAAAACACTAGTGTTTTATATTCCATAAAACACTGTAAACATTTTGTAACTTAGCAACCACTCCATAATCTACCGTATTTTGAGAAACTATATATAACTGAAACAACATTAAACGTTACGACCAATCTTCTTCGATACCTATAATTATGAGTTGTGGATAAAATTTTGTTTACACTCGTGTTTTATTGGTATATAAAACACTTAAGAAACTTTTCTCGCGGGTTTTATATACCTAGTAAAACACTTGTATAAGAAATAACTATTCTTTAAACGTTAGAAAAACATGACATTTTAAAACCCAGTAGAAACTGTTAAAGTTTGACTTTTTTGACAAATATTTTTTCTGACGCTCGTTAAAATCACACAGTGCCACATTTGATTGTAAACTATAACATTTTGGCATCCCCAGATATATGTGGAGGGTATAAAATAAAAACTATTTCGCTAACTAATATTTAAACCGTGTTTGCCATCGCTTTTGTTACTTCAAATTCACTAAGTATGTAGTAGTTACGTACGAGTATTAATAACAGTAAGGGTTCATAAACTTATCAATCATCCCTAAATTATTACCCTATCAAATACCGATTGACATTGTTTTTTTTTTAGTGATACACATATATATTTTAAGTTTTATGTTGGCATACCTGATTGTCCAATTCAAATATGTCAAATAAAATATAATTGTAATTTGATTACCTACCTGTCATTGTCAAACTTTATTTCATCTTTATTTATAAAATTGGGGGTCTATTCTAATTGACATAGCCACTGTGGCAACGGTAGCCACAACAAGGATTCACCTAGCGGTATAAATAAAAAAGTCATCGATGATGTCATCATTTAGCCACATCGCAAAATTATAGCGGGAGCTGGATAGGTCCCGCTATGGTCATCACCACACTAACTGTCATTTGATGTTTAATTTTTTTCTTATTTGTTTATTTATAATAATTTTCTTTAATGACAGATATAGAACTCAAATAGAAAATGCACTTATATCATGAAATAGAACAAATTTGACAATTTGACATAAATAAAATAAATAAATATATCATTACGCCTTTTACCCATTACTGGATGTGGCACTCTGCCGAAGCAGATCTCGGTAAGTGATATATTTATGCGCGTGAAATGCGGTTACCAGCCGGCAAATCACGGCCCCCAAAGATGTTAGTGATGGGTGAGCCACAGGGGTAATTTTAAATTGGTGAAAATGTTTTGTCGGCTGTGGGGATCGAACCACGGTTCTTTGGATCCACAGGCCGACTTGATACCCCATTAATTTGACATGAATATTTATTTTTAAATAAAAGGGTTTACAACTATACTTTTATTTAATACCAATATTAGAAATATAATTTCCTAATTTGTTACAAGTCCCGCTATGAAGACAATTGAGTATAGCTGTCATGCAAAATATGCACAGCCACATCCCGCTATGAATTAGAATAGAGGCCCTAGTTATTTACAAAACATGAACCAAAAAAATTAATCAAGATTAGTAATTTTGACAGTGACAAGGCTTACCAACCAAACAAGGTAGCCAACTTAAACTTTTTTGTCAACCGGTATTATAGAAAATATATTTGCAACATTTTCTTTCGTCATAATTGAGGAATGTTTGACCGGTGAAAAACAAACCTAATCACCCTCTTGAGACTATATAGACATCAGTGAACCACCCACGAACTCAAGTGGTGACATCTATCTAAAGTGCGGGTGAACGACAAGTCAACTAAACAAGAGACGGTTTTGGTGACAGTGCACCATGAAGGCACTAATGAAACTCCATAATCAACATTCACAACTGTGTGCCCAATTGTAGGAAACGCTCTAGGCTCTCCTTCAACCACGACGAGAGAGCGGTGAGGAGAGAGAATGAGGGATGATCATCAAGAGACTAAATGCGTAAGCTAGATTTTTAAATGAATCACAACACTGAATATCCGATATTATCAGCTGTCAAATTAATTTCGAGAAAAATACTTCAAATAAAAGTTATAGAGAACTATCAATTTTAATTGAAGAATTTTCATAAGTAATTTGTGATATGATAATTGCCGATAATATTTTGATATCCCATTTTTATAACAACGAATTTAAATTTATGTCATTATTTTTTGACGTTTCTCAAAACCAATGAAATGCTTCAGTGTGTCACGTGTCTGCGTTTTAACCAATCCTGTCATTATTATACTGAGAATAAAGCTCTAGTGATTATTCCCGAGAATAATCTCCGTAGCTTTTTTTTAAACAAATGGTAGGTAGTTGACAAATAATTATTTTAAATTGTCAACGCGTCAAGTAAAATGTGTGACAAAAATCGATTTAGTTCCATTTCTGATACAGAAATTCACCAACAAATTTTGGAAACAACTTGTAAGAATACATTAATAAGTAATCAATCGATATGAACCCAGTTCAAAATCTTTTAAGCTGGATGAATAGACCTCAACAGCTAAGTCAATAAATAATCTTATTAAATATAACTCGAGAGTTCGATAAATTAGAAAATAATTCTCCAGTATCTTTCTCAAACTTAAGTAAAAAGTAAAAATCTAAGGCTAAGATATAACTAAGAAAAAATTAAACCCCTACGCCTTAATAAATATAAAGATAAATCTAAATACGTATTTCAAGAACTTAGAACTTAGATTTATCTTTATATTTATTAAGGCTTAGGGGTTTAATTTTTTCTTAGTTTCTCAAACTTATTGCCTGGCAACAAGTTTTCGAAATATCTCTCAAATTATTTTCAATTTATTCTCACTCTCTTGTTATATTATTACTGATAATATTATCTGACAATTATCATATTACGAGAGATATGAGAATTTAACAAGCATAATTTTACAGCTAGATTCTCAAAAAAGCTTTAGCTAATCTTGAATTAACTAATCTTATGCGTTTCCAATTTAAAAAGTTGAATCAACTCATTTTCCGAAAACTAAATGTTAAGAAAATAATATTAAATTAAATTTGAACGTTTTTGAGATTATGGTTTAGCTTCATTTGACAAATCCAAAATTCAGGATTAGCTAGATCAAAAGGAATTGTTTCAGTTGGCAATAAAAATGATACAAAAATTTATTTCCTGTTGTTGACAGTGACATTTGAAAATTTAAATTTTAGTATACCATATATATATATATATATATATATATATATATATATATATATATATATATATATATATATATATAATTACTTAAAAAGTCAAAATCGTATTAGCTGACAAACTCCTGACATAACCTATTTGTATTTATTAGACATGTCAAATGAAGGTTCAATAAATCAAAGTCTCGAATATTCGAAAAATTAACAACCCTACATAATAGTAAAATGTAATTTATGTTTTTCTACTCTCATAATTTAATTTATCTGAAACTGACAAACAAGAGTGTCTACTTTCCTGATCAACTTTAATATGGAAAGTAGATTTTACAAAAACAGTCAAGTAAAGTACGTATCCAAGGCTACAACAAAAATAACAGTCTGGTAAAGTACAAAACAGTCTGGTAAAGATTTTACCTGACTGTTTTATATTTTACCTGACTGTTTTTGTTGTTGTTGTAATCTTGGATACGTAGTCTGCTGTCAATACAATTCATATCTAAAAATTTAAACACTTTGAATTATTTATGATTACTTATTGATTAAATAAAATGGTTTCAGAAAAAATTGTATACATAATACGACAGGAAAGTGTTTTAATTTGACTCAGTAGACAACAGCTTCGTTAAGTCAAACATCACTTTCCTGACTTATTATGTAATATACTAATATTCAACCTCTTTGGTAACTATGTAAATGAATCTTTATCATTACTAACTTGTAATAGTAGTTTTTACAATACTTGTACTGTAAGTTACCTATTAATGACAAAATTTAAACACTGTAAGTGGAACTATTATTGCACAGCGATTTCCATGGTTATATCAGGACATTAATATTAACTTACTATCCACCGTGAATAGTAAATAAATATTACATATTAAGCCCCCGGATCGCGCCATATAGAATTCTATTTGCAATAATAGAATCGCTGTCATCTGTCAAGTAAAAATTATAATTAGCCCGAATATAGCATAAAATAATCGGTGATTTTTGTATCAGATAGTGTACAAATGATGTAAACTACATTTCTATTGCCAAATTATTTAGAATGGAATACTAATTTGACGATTTGAAAATGATCGCCTGAATTCTATTATAGAATTCTACATGGCGCGATCCCACTACTGGTCCTGTTTATTTTGACAACAATTTGACAGCTATCAATTTGTAAAACTATTTATCTTTTCCTTCTATTTGTGCAAGTATTGTAAAAAATAGCTTACTAACCTCGAACTGTAAGTGAATTTTTAAGTCGAGAATGTTTAGAAACTACATTCTTGACCTAAAAACTGTCACAGTTCATGGTACAATACTCAATTTTATCGGTATGAACGCTAGAATGTGTATTAATTGTAAATACTGCTTGTAATTATTAATTTGATAGTAGTGACCGCAGTTTAACTCATTGCTATAATTATATAAAAGTATTTGTCACCGTGGAGAAAATCTTAGTCTTTCTCTCCCCTTTTCTCTGTCGTGTTGAAGATATACCATCGGCGATTATCAGTTCCATATATTTAGAATATGTTACGATTAATTTTTACGTTGAGGAGAAAATTTAGCGCTGTGGTGATCTCTATTCTATTTCCTAAATTAGTTCTACTTTTCTACATAGTTTGAGCAGTTATGAACTTTTGACGACGAAAAGTGGTACTATTTATCTTTCATCATCATCACTTGACATATATACAAAATGAGTGACTTATATATATATATAGGATATAAGACTCTCGAAGGTTGCTACAGACGCCAAAGACATTTGAAGGAGATCGAAAAGAAACTGAAGATATTCATCACGATGCGTATCATCAGGCAGAGGCCGTATTTATTTGGCATTTTTTATGTAACCCGGTACGTTCTTTTTGTTTAATGGGGACTTATACAATTCAAATTTTTCGGTTGCCATCTAGTGAGTAAAATAGAATTTAATAATTTGACATGGTATAGTAAAGCTACATTCACAAATCGAAATTAGTTTTTGTTTTATGTTATCCATTTTTGTTTTAATAATCTTGTAGACATGTTATTTTATGTAGCCATTCACAAATCAGTATTTAGTTTTGGTTTTAACACAAAAGTTTGCAAACTCCAAACTTATGTTTTAGTTTTACGTTTTATACTTAGGAATAGACCAATAGGACGAAGAGTAGAATGATATATACTGTCTCTTTCTATCTTCCTTCGCATTGACGATAACCTAAGTTTGTTTTTATTCGAGTATCAAAATGAATGAAAATAAAAACAAGATTTTAATACCTACTTTCTTATTATGATAATATTTAGCTTGCTCTTCCAAAAAATACGAAAGTAAATAAACAACATATGACAGCATGTGTAACTTAGCACATCTGACAGTTGCATTTACTATATTACCGATCTTCTGAGTATAGCCGATCTTCTAAAATTTATGATAGAAAAACACACTAAAACAAAAACTAATTTCGATTTGTGAATGTAGCTTTACAGTTTGACGTTTATCACGTGATCAAAACAACTGCTTATTAGGGTGTCCGTTATTTTCGCAAAGTCGGATATTTGATGCTCGCACCCTCTAAAACTACTCATAATAAATTTTTAAAAAGTTGAGTCGACATCCCAGGTCCCTCAAAAAACGCCACAAGAGGGTTCAATATTTGCACGTACAGAATGATCAAAAGGAATTGTTACAGTTGGCAATTAAAACAAATAATTGATGCATAAATTCATTGTTGTTGACAGTGACATTTGAGTACATTTATTATTACATTTATTTTCAAAATATTTCTATTACTTAAAAAGTCAAAATTGTATTAGCTGTCAGACTCCTGACATAACCTATTTGTATTTATTACAAATGTCAAATAGCATTTCCGCCTTTACCTGGCGTTGTGCCAATAAAAATATTTCCGGAATTGTATTGCCAACTGTAAAAATTCATTTTGATCACTCTGTAGTTTAAATGGGGAAATACACGTCAAACTCTATTTTACTCACTAGATGGCTATCAAAAAATTTGAATTGTGTTAGTCATTATAAAAATAGTTATTATTCGTTCATTATTCATATTGTTATAATTAATATACTAATAAAACACATACATGCAATGAACATTGAAAGAACAGTTATTCATTAGATTCAGCACACAATGAACCTTCGCCATACATTCTTATCCTGACACACTACTTTCATACAAGCCCTTCTGGGCGTCCGCAGGGGGGGCAAGGAGGGGCGCGCAGATTGAACCATTTGTTTAATTTTGTTTCAATTTCGTAGCTATCGATAGTTTTGAGACAATTTTAGTCATTTTTAGATCTAATTTGTGCCGATACAAAGCATGCAAAATTAATTTCGTATTTTGTGCCCTTAAACTTTTATTTGAAACTTTTTCTTTTAAATAATTAGGAAGCAGGAAATTTAAAACAATATGATTTTACATGTTAAAGTCCGATGTTCGAGAGTCGTGGCCACCACACTGTATATGTATATATAAATAAAATAAAAATTAAATTATAAGTTTGAAGATAATAAATTCAAGCTGAAACTGAATTTCCAGCTGTATTCTTGTGGCCAGCTAGTGACATGTTCCCTATCGTAACGATTGAGTAATCTCTAAGTTTAAGTACACACAGACACAAAATATTAGAAAATAAAAACTGTAAAACTGCTAAATCGGAATTTATTGAAGAAATGGTGTCAATTTAAGGTAGAGTTATTCGAAAATTGTCTTTCCTCTTCAATTCAAACCCAGACGACTAACACTAGTAATTTATTTCACAAATTTAATTATTTTTTTATCCATTTGTTATGTGTATTTGTATTTATGTTATGTAAAAAAAAATATTTTAGAAATTTATGTATATCTGAAAGTTTTTGCAACTCGCCCCCCCTGGATAAATGTCTGTGGACGCCCATGTTCTCATCTTTCTTTCACACAATAAACCCGCAAACCTTTATTCTCAATTTCACCAATCATTCATTCAACAGATGTTCCACATGGTCAAAACATTTCTTCACAATCATATAAATAAATCAATATAAATATATCATCATGCTTTCTACCCATTACCGGGTGTGTCACTCTACTGAAGCAGATCTCGGTGATATATTTATGCGCGTCAAGTGCGGTTACCAGCCGTCAAATTACAGCCCCCAAAGATACATATAACATATTATTCTTCTTACCTTCGAAGATCTTTGGCGTTCAATAGCGTCATTAAATTCGGATTACCGCGTTAAAATGCTGTTGGCACTCATCATACGTAAAGCTACTAGTCCCCACAGCACAAGTTATCTCCCCTATCGTAATAAATACAAACAAAAATAACAAAATAAACAAATACTTATAATAACATATATATGAATATGTATCAAAGAGGAAAACATCTTGTTCTTTTGCGTAACGCTAAACTATCTTTCGTTTTCTCCTTTTTAGCACTTTTACCACTTTCACTTTCAGTATTCACTTCTGCACAATTAGATTTAAGGTTAAGTCGTGCCATTTCTTCCGTAAGTATCGCGCCAGTGTTATTTGACTCGTGATTAGACGATGGTGTAGATTCTGTGAAGTCTTCTTCTGCTTTTGGTGCTCGAGGTCTATAGGGTTCCAACTTCTGCATGGATGGTCTACTGGACATGGATTTAGGAAGAAGATTTTCAGAGTTTGATGGACTTGTCTTCCCGGAATCATTTATACTGTCACCTTCATTTATATCTTCTAATATTTGGCCTTTTCCGTTTAAATTGCTAGTGTCGTTCGTAGTTGATTGTAGTTCTGATAAGAATACTTCTGAATTGTTACTTCTTGAATCAAAGTTTTGTAAAATGTCATCTGGACTTGATTCGGAAGTAAATTTACTTGTAGTTGGACTATCATCATCTATTGGTCTTAAGTTTAAAGTGTTAAGATCCCAATGTCGAATGATATCACGTTTGAAAGAAGGTCGTTTTGGAGCTAAACTTACTGAAAAACACGGTTCATATAAATCAGAAATACTAGTTCTATTTGACCGCGGATCCTCAAAAAGTAGTTGTATAGTATTACTAACACTTGCACTTCGATCTGGCGATACATTATCACTACTTTCTCTTTGAAATACTTCCAAATCAAAATTAAAAATGGTTGTATCGATTCTTGTGGCCATTATAGTTGTGCTCATAATATCAGAAGTTTTTTCGCTTAAACTAGCAGCACTAAAAGGTTCTGTTTTTGCAGATTTAAGTGACTCAACACTATATTGTTTTTCTGCCACTCTCGCTAAAATCGAAGGAGGGGATTTTATTTTGTCATCGTAACAGAACTTTTCGTAAAGTTTTGTAACGCTAGCTCTTTCTAAAGGGTTCTCGTAAAAACGAAACTTTGAAACAGAGTTGTCGCTTTTACTTGTGGATGGAGCGTTGTTATGATTAGGGTAGTTTTCTCCAGGGCTGCTGAATCGAGAATGGAATTCTTCTGAGTGGTATTTACTAACTATTTCTGAAGATCGGATTCGGTTGGATTTTGCTAAGATTCCTGTAGGAGATTGATCGTAGAGTGCGCTTGTACTAAGTCGTTTAGATTTTTCTAGTTTACCAAATTTGGCTTTTCGCTTTTCAAAGATGCTAAAGCAACTTCCAGTTGTTGTAACTGGTTGGTCACCTAAAGAAGAGGTACTAATTCTATCTGAGCGTCCTTTTTTAATATAGTTTCCGGTAATTCTATCAGCTGATATTCCTTTAAGTCTACTAGTACGAAATGTGGATTCACTAGCTTGTCTAACTGGCATTAGTTTCGGTTTATCTCTTTCATCAGCACAAAACTTTTCAAATAAAGCTGTGACACTCATTCTTTGCACTTGTAAAGGATCATTCAAGCTGAAGCAAGCATCGTATACATCGTCTGTACGAAAATATGTTGAATTTCCTTCCGAAGAAGGACCAGCTCTTTCAAAAAAATATTCATTGTTTCTGTTTTTGTAGTTACGCTCATAAGATGCTTCGATAGCATCACCAAAGCTTCTAGATTCAGGTAGAGGTTGTTCTTCTGTAGATCTAAAGACATCTCCAAGAGGAAGCTCTATATCTAAATCAGAAGTATCACTACGTCCTGCTGAAGGTGTATCAGGAGTTTCGTCTGTCGTTCGAAGAGGAGGCCGACAAGTAAACTCAAAATCTGATTGGTCAAAACATGCTGCATGTTGTAGAGGAGGTCGACTTCTCCTAACAGCTGGTGGAGACATTCCTCTTCTTCGTGGAGGTGGTGGAGAAGGAGGTCGAGATGAAAAGTATTGTAGATCTCCTCCTTGGTCTAAACTTTGTGCGTATTTGAGTCTAGGAGGTCGGCTCCTACAACTGCTCTCTGAAGATGACGTCGTGAGCGGGACGAGGCTGGGGACGGTGTCCTGGTGCACGATGCGGCCGGTGCGAGCTCTTTCAGCAGCTAGTGCGGCAGCGAAGTCAGCAGCAGCACCAGTGCCAGGTTCCTCCGGGGTTTGAGGGAGTGCTAATCCACGACCGAACTCGATGAACCATAGCTCGTCCCCAAGCTCGCTTTCTCACTTCTTCTCCTTCATGTCTTTGTTCAGGTAGTGCAGCACGTAGTGAAGCACCAGGTCGTAGCAGTATTTGTACTCCGTCTTAAGAAAAGACAATATCAGATATATAAGAGAACTCTAGTTTGTGTTGAGCTAGGGGCTAGATTTTATTATTTTTTAGAAGATAATAAATCTTAAGAACTTTATTTTGCACTACAACGATTTTTGAAACTGTTTTATGCTGGGTGGTAGAAAATAATAAAGAGCTCTTTAGTTAAATAATTGTTTATCTATTTAGCAACAGTATCAATAGCGATTTTCTAAACCTTATTGAACCGTTAGTTGCTAATGAACCGATAAAACTTTCATGCAACTTAGCATTAGAATATTGCAAAATCTTCAGAAATTTTTTGGAGAAGAACACAGTCCATTAAATTTTTTTTTATATAATGAAACTATTTAACGAATTTTCCTGGAATTATAACAGCTTTGCAAAAGTTTCAGGATTTTTTTTTGGGAAGATGATAAGTCTACAATGATTTCAGCATTTTTTTTCTTCTTGTGAGGATTAAGCCCATCTGACACGATAAATTATTATGTACATTTTTAATGTCAATTTATTACAAAGTAAAAAATTGAACGTACCATACATGCTCGGCACTTCAATGTTTCCTTCAATTTTAATGTCAATGAAAAAAATAGAACCAGTCCTATTTTCTTCAATGTTTTTATTTAATTAAATGCGCAAATAAGCTCCGCGAATCACATGGCATGGTGTCAGAGTTGTTCCTAGGGCACTATTGTACTAGATTTAGTACAATGAATAACGTTTTAGTACATCAGTACCCCTTTCTGAAATCTAGTACTATTTTGTTATCTATATTTATACAAGAAAAAATATTTGAAAACAAAATATAATTTATTTCTGAAACTGAAGACATTTTTGAATTTTTATTTTTAATGATTGGTAGCAATGGAGGGGTGTGTAGTAGTGTAGTTGAATAATGATGGCAATGTTGACATTGATTTGACAGACATTTACGAGCATTTACCCGCCGTCGTTGATCGCAGTATGCTTGTCATGTATGAGGATTGAGGTTATAAATATAAACAAAAAAATAAGTTACTAAAGAATAATAAATCATTTATTTGTATTACTTATTTTATGTTTTGTTTTAAAATAAAATTAATTTTCAGTAACGTTTTATTCATATATTATGTCTCAGCGCCATTTTCAGAATTTAGCACCATTTCGTTTATTTTTAGTACATTCGAGTATTTCCCCAGGAAGTTAGTACAATTTTTTTTGTCCTTGGAACAACACTGCATGCTGTATTGTTAAAACGCCAAACTGTGTTGAATCTGTTGAAACCTTGTACCTCATTTCTTCTATTTGTATCATTATTTAATCAAAATATCGTAGTCTCGGTAACGGGTGTCCGTTTTAATAGAAAAGTACAAAAATAGGTCTTGATTTTATGCCACTAAAACTGCCATATATAAATTATAATTTTGATTCTCTAATTTAATACGAACATATTTTTAAAACGGATCGAAATGCGCATGCGCATCTAATAGAAAATTGACTTCGTTGCATACAGTAATTTGTATCTTCAATTAAAATATACATGGAAAATGTACTAAAAAATTGAACACAAAAATTAACATTAAAAATGTACATAACAGTTGGTCGTGTCAGACGAGCTTTATGTTATGAAAATGTTTTAGGAATGTTCTTGGGATTATGACAGACTTATAATAATTTCAGGATTTTTTTAAAAATATTAGAGTTCTACATTGATTTCAGCAATTTTTTTTTTAGGATTATTTTATTAAATTAGTTTAGGTTTTTTTTTTGGAACTATGATAACCCTACAAAAGTAACAGGATATTTTTTAGTTATTAGAGCTCTATATTTATTTCAACTTTTTTTGTGAGGATTATTTAATGAAATTGGTTTAGGAATTTTCCTAGGACTATGACAGCTTTGCAAAAGTTTCAGAAAATTTATTGGGAAAGATTATAGCTCTACAAAGATTTCAGAATTTTTTTTGGAAGGATTATTTTATGAAATTGTTTCAGAAATTTATTTGGGACGATTCGCATGATAGTCTTGTAAAAAAAAATCAGGATTTGTTTTGGGGAAGATAAGAATCTTATGGCCGTTTGCACCAATACTAAGTTGAGTTTAAGCTAAGCCATGGTTTGAATTTTTAGTGGTTTGCACGGGTAACATCTAACTGTGGCTTGCGTAAGCCTTACATTTTATGACAATGTATTAATGGAGTATTATACCTTGTATGAATATAGGAATTTTTGTATTTTTCCCTAACATTCTAGTAACTTTTGGTACTTTCAAGTTACACATTTTTGTTTATAATTCGTTTTGACATTTCAAGCACGACAAGTGAGCAGTTGTGTTTTCAAATTAATTATTGAAGTTTTGGTTGTATTTCAGTGAACATAATAAATATTACATTATAAAACACACTATTAATATTAAGATAAAATATTTTTTTGTAGATGGCGGAAAAAATATGCATATGTCATTTCTAGTAAATTATTACTTACAAATTATACGGAAATTCTTAATGATATTCTACTAAAGTTAATAAACTATATACATTTTCTTTCTTCAAACAAAAACCGTTTAAAAAATTTTCATCATCGAAGCTATAAAATTAATTACTTCTTTCATATATTTTTCTTATATGAATATTTTATATAGCTCTTATGTCTTCTATATCATTGTCCATGTCGTCAATATCAAAAATGTCATTCATTTTCAAAGTAATTTAAAATAAAAATACATTCACATATTGTCTTTCAAGTAGGTATCCGGCAACTATCACATCACTGTTAAGCCGAAGATGCAGTAGGGTTCAAGTTAAACTACAGACGGACTGTTTTAAACCTAACTTTAGTAACTGTGCAAACCACTTAAAATTTAAACCTTGGTTTAAATGTTAAACGGTAGTGGTGCAAATGGCCATTAGTCACTCTTGTGAAGTAATAGCTAAATTCATAAACTTTGTTTTGTGACGCGAGCGTTCTACTCACAGAGCCATTACTACCCGTATCTATTTAAATAAATAAAAGATTTGCTCACTTACCATATTTTCAACTAGTTGAGGACGATGTCTTCTAACAGTCTTTACCGCTTGGAAAATATCCACTTCCCCGTGTTGTATCACCTGTTCAATGCAAGCATTAGCCGCACAGTACACCCCCACACGGCTGCGACCATCCCTAAATACAACCACAATCAACCCTTTATCTCATTTACAAACAAGAGTAACTTACGGAGAAACAACACAGACGGGACCGTAATCTGTACGCTGCCGCCAACGTTCGACCATGTTCATAAGCTCTACCAAAGAGTTTGTTGAAGTGGGAACCTTGTGACCCATCGGCCAGCAGGTCAGCTGGAAGAGTTGGACTGTCTTAGGGGGTGCTTTTACTCCTGCCATGAGTTCTGTTAGAGAGACAATCTAGAAAAAGATGACATGTTTGAATCATACTGTTAAACGTTTCTGAATTATTTTAGAACAAAATTCTTAAAATAAATTATCCAACTTTTTTAAATGAAAATTTTTCTTGTAAAATGTATCAGTAGCGTTTTCTAACGGAAAATATATTGGAGACTTCAACGTTGCATTACATGACGAACTTTTTTACTCTGTTTTACTTTTTATTCTGTCGATCGTTACTGAATTATTTTAGAGAAAAATTCTTTAAATAAAAGATGTGGGAAACAAAATTTTCCAAGTTTTCTATATCGAAACTTTTCCTGTAAAATGTTTCAGTAACGTTTTACAGTGGAAAATATACTGGAGACTTCAACGTGGCATTAAGTGACGAACTTTTTTACTCTGTTTTACATTTTATTTTGTCGAACGTTACTGAATTATTTTAGAGGAAGATTCTTCAACTTTTTTATTTGAAAAAATTTCTGGTAAAATATTTCAGTAATGTTTTACAGCGGAAAATATACTGGAGACTTCAACGTTGCATGAAGTGACGAACTTTTTTACCCTGTTTTACATTTTATTCTGTCAAACATAACTGAATTATTTTAGAAAAAAATTCTTCAAATATAAGATGAAGAAACCTAAATTCTCTACCACTATTATTTAAAGCATTTTTCTTTAAAATAATTTAGGAACAAATGACAGCAGTTTGACTTTGAATAAATATTACCTTTTTGTTGATTCTGAAGACCCATGTCCTGATGTTTGAGTAATGGTTATGAGAAATATGATCGATAGTAAATACAGGACCGTATTTTTTAGAATGTCGACCTTCTGGCCAAAATGGAGGGTAGGCTTGCTGTAAAAAATAATGTAGGGTATATTTTGGAGACCTATTTTTCACTCTGTTGGTACTTACAGAATTGTGAGGAGGGTGACACAAAACTACAACTGCTGCGCATTCGTAGTCGTAGACGAGTGACCAAAATTCACCCGGGGTGTGTTTTAAGGGCCATTCTGTTACTATGTATTCTCTAGGTTTTGTATATCCCTGCACAAATAAAGGGAAAAATTATATGTGGAATTCATATAATTAAACGAAATTCAATTATCTTTTATAGTTTTTGAGTTACGGTCTCTAAAAGTATTTACAAAAGTTAATGTAATATTTAATTAAGAACAAAATAAAATTACGGTTATTAGTTTTCTTATCAAAAGAAAAACTATGTAAAAAATCAAATTTTTAAACCGCCCTTAATTATCTTTTTACGGACCTTCCAAGTTGCGCAAAAAATAGAGCAAAAATATTTTTAAAAGCTAATTATAACATTTGATTCAAGTTAAATTAAATCTAAAAATATGTATGTACCTCTCAAACTAAACACGTAGAATTCAAATATATACCCAGGAAAAAATACCATTTTCCGTTTTGATTATAAACAACATTTCGACCGCTAAACAAACCGGAAAACATTAACGTTTTACAATAATATTATACTACTCTCCCTGATTGTAATTTTATTTTATTTTCCTCCCCGTGAACCAGTGGCGGCTTGTCAAATGAAGCAACTAAGGCGCCGCCTCATGCGTTTGAAACAATAATAAAAATATTTTTAGTTTTGTAAATAAATAAATTAAGTTGTTTTAACAATATTCATATTTATTGTAAATAAAAAGCATAAAATTTGTAATCGATAACGCGCAGGCTACACGCTGCACTTATGTGTCATCGGTCTGCCTGCTGACTGAGACGACTGCAGTCTCCGCTTCATCAGACACATTTCTTTATGCTGAATTGGATAGCTCGAGCTGTTTGGCGCATGCGCATTCCTGTATTTTTCCTACATCTGATTATAATGTGAGGCGGATAACTTTGTTGTCTCTCCGGTATGTTCCATGTTAGCGCTCTGAGCTAAACGCATATTATGACGCATGTCGTGTCATTCGTTGCGTTTTAGATTTTATGCGTCGCTCAACTAGACTTTATATATGTAATTTAATAAATTTGCTAATTTAAAAGCCAGAAGAATAGACCTAATTTATAAAAAATTAACTTTAATTTTGTTAAAATTTTATTTTATTCATTTTATATTTTTATGACAATAATAGTTACTTATTATATAAATGTTTTATTAGGTTTTTAAAGAAGCAAGACAAGTTTAAACACGAGACCGAAGGTCGATTGTTTTATATACCAATAAAACACAAGTGTAATACAAAATTTTATCCACAACTCATAATTATAGGTATCGAAGAAGATTGGTCGTAACGTTTAACGTTGATTCAGTTATATATAGTTTCTCAAAATACGGTAGATCTTGAAGTGGTTGCTAAGTAACAAGTTGTACTTACATCGACAAAAACGGCATTGATGTAGTCTGTATAGCTATTTCCCTGGAAGGAAGTCAGATATGGACGGAAGTTGTCAGCTAGAACAAAAGAAAAATATTTTTTCATGATCTTCTCAGAAATAATATATTACGAACCATGAACTGTGACAGTTTTTAGGTCAAGAATGTAGTTTGGGAAATCGATGCCCGAAGGGTCGAGATATCCCAAACATTCGCGACCTAAAAAAATCACTTACAGTTCGAGTTCAGTAAGCTATTTTTTACAATACATGCACAAATAGAAGGAAAAGAAAAATCTGTTTCAAAATTAACAGCTGTCAAATTGTAATCAAGATAAACAAGACCTTGATCTACATTATTTACTTACTATCCATGGTGGATGGTAAGTATATATTATTTAAACAACAATAATTTGGAATTGATAGTTCTCATAATTATTTGACATTTAAAAAACAAATAAGTGAAACCATGGTAACTATCATTTCGAGTGTAATAAGTACTTTATTAAAACACCAGTGCAGTAATATTTCCAAAAACGCTTTAGGGCGTTAATAAATTATTTTTCTATTTCGGTGTTCTTATAGTTTTATAAACACACTGTAAACACTTTGCTAAGATCTATAAGCTCACTGTTTTTGGTGCTTTTTATTTTGTAGGAGTGGTATGAATGCTTTTAAATCTGACATATGAATGACACTTAACCTCAAAATTGTAAATTGTCGGTGCCGAATATGTTAGAATCAGATAATATTCAAAACATTCACATTAATTGTCAAAAAATTAGATTTTTAAAATGTCTGTGTTATGAGAAACGCTACCACACGAATGATAAAAAACACCAACTTATATTTTTGACAAGTCGCAGTTTTTGAAAACAACAAAATTATAAAATTACCTAAATAGAAAAAATAGTATAAAGAACACGTTTCATAAGGCCTGTTAGCGCACTCGTCCTTTGTAAAACTCGCCGCAGAGCGGCCCTTTTTCCAAACTTGGACTCGTGTATAAACAGATTGCCTTATAAAACTAGTTCTTTAATATACTATTATCTCACTCAAAATAAATACGTTAAGTGTCATTTATTGCACGGTCGTAGATAAAACTTATAAATTTATTACATAATTCTAATTAATACAAAGTGATCAAAAAGAATTGTTACAGTTGGCAATAAAAAAATCTACTTGAAATTCGTGAGCCTGATACATCAATTCTTTTCCTGTTAATGACAATGACATTTGAAAATTTAAAACAAAATTTGAGTACATTTAGTTCTTATTCGTTTTTAGTTATATTTTTCTTAAATATCCATAAATAAAATTGTTGTTTCCCTTACTCTTCCCTTTATTACTTAACATAGCAATAATCTAAAGAACTTCCATTACTCAAATAGTCAATATCCTATTAGCTGTCAGACCCCTGACATACATAACCTATTTGTATTTATTAGACATATCAAATAGTATTTCCGCTTTTACCTGGCGTTGTGCCAATTGTGGAATAAAAAGATCTCCAGAATTGTATTGCCAACTGAAACAATTCCTTTTGTTCACTCTGTATTACTGTCAAACATTCGATTTGCTTTTATTTAAGGAAAATAAAATAATTTTCTCCTTACGTGGCACAACAAGAACATCTCGATTCTTTTCTCTGTTGTCTCCTCGATGTCCTCCTGCACAGTCACCGATAGTGAATCTCGGAGTCATTTTACAGATCTGCTGGTACTCTCTTTGATACTCGTTCATCTTTGTCACCGGGTTCTTCAACGACTTCTGTTTCAATCGTTGTGAGAGCTCTTTCACAGGGAACCAGGAGTTCCCGCAGACGATGTGCTCTTCTAGGGTGTCGTACACGAACTTGTACTGCTCCTGAGGAGATAAAGAGTAGCAGGAAGTTAGATGCAGTTGGAGGAAACTAGATCTAAATTAAATATAATTTAACCAACTTCATAGCTCCTATACTTCTCAAGATAGCAACGATGCGCTACTTAAGATGGTACTATCATGGCAGCATTTATGCCAGATATTAATGAAATGTGAAAATGCTATTTGTCATGTATTGCTACACGAGTATGCAAATTTAAAAAAAAATTCCCGTTGTTGAGCTGAGTTATGTAAAGTTAAAGTCGATCAAAAATACATTGGCGTTATAGGAACGGTATCTCGCGAGGCAACTTACTACGTAATAAATACATATATTGTCGTCAGATTTTAACAAAAAACTAATACACAGTACATAATGTAAAGGTAAAGGTATGAGAATTAAAAAATCCATGCCTTGCCAGGTTAGCTTTAAAGAAACTGGCGATGAAACTTGGATATTCTATGATTTTCAATGAATCTGTAAGTAATGCTTGGCATCGTTGCACGGGTAGACAGAGATGGTAGCACGCGTAAACAAAGATGGTCGCACGCGTAGACAGAGATGGTCGCACGAATGATAATGCAAGAACTATGAAAGTTACTATTTCGTTCAGTAAAATATATTAATTTTAATACTGTTGAAACAATTAATATTTAGTGAATTAATTTTAAATTATTGTACCAACAGAAAGAAAGGCACAAAATAAATTCTACAAAAAATTTAAATATAATAATAAATATAATGTTTATTTATATTATTTTATTTATTGCATTTTATATTTTATTATTTGTTGTTACAGTTGATAATAATTGCTCTGGTGCATTTTTGTCTTATGAACTGTCAACAGAATGTATCGATAATACAGTTAGGTTTTGTACCGACTAGTAATATGTGATTCTCGCAATGTTGCCATAGCTTCTGCGGTATAAAATCTTACACTGCTATTGGTTGGCATGAAACATTCGCTTTCAAAATTTCGTTACTGAATTTTATAAATAAATAAATAAAATATATCATCACGCCTTCTACCCATTACTGGGTGTGGCACTCTGCCGAAGCAGATCTCGGTAAGTGGTATATTTTGCGCGTGAAGTGCGGTTACCAGTCGTCAAATCACGGCCCCCAAAGATATTAGTGGTGGAGGAGCCACAGGGGTAGTTTTTTTAAAATGGTGAAAATTGTTTGTCGCCTGTGGGACTCGAACAAGGGTTCTCAGGATCCACAGGCCGACTTCATACCACTAAGCTAGCCACCCCACCACTGAATTTTATAAACTAGTTAAATAGTTTTATTTAATATATTTAATGTTATTGTTAATTATACGATATTTACAGCTAAATGTTAATTCTGTTAATAACCTATACCATACAAAAAATGTAATAATTGTTTTTATAAACTTTTTAGTTTACCTATACCTATACTTTTGTATGAGACTGTCATGATAGAACCACCTTAAAATGAACAGCCTGTATACTCGTATATCCTCTTTAGGAACGATTGTTAGCTCTAAGAGTTATTGGCTGAAAAATCTCTGAAAACATTCTAAAGTTTCAGTTTCACTAGCCAGTTTGAAACTTTACTTATAAGCTGTTCAAACAGCGCATATTTTGTGCTGAAGTAAACTTGAAAATCATAAAATATGTATATGGCTGCAACTCATTATAAAAGCCATAAATCGCTGATCTGTCTTCAGTAGGTTCTCAACATCTTCATCAGGTAAAGTTTCCAACACAAATAACGAGAGTTGAAAGTTTACAATAGCGGGAAATATTAGGTCAGCGTTTTTAAAGAGTTATAGACTATTGAACAATTTAGAAGACTATAACTTTTAAACTAAAAGAGATACGACGATGCGGACTTCTTTATTGGAATCAAAGAAGTTTTCTTATTTTGTGTACGTATTTATATTGATCAAAATTGATTAGTACAATTTTTAGAATAAATAATCTGAGTACATGCAAATTTGAAACAAATTCAAGTTATTGATGTATTTATATAAATATGACTCCCGAATCTTTCTGTCATAAACTTTAAATTTATCAAACTTCAAAGTCATTCATACGACATAAACTCTTTAAATTTACTTTGTGGTATGATTTCCTTAAAAATCAGATTGTATCGCTACAGACGAAACCCGTTGTCAATTCCTGTGAGACATAGGAGTCTTGGGATCGATGCTGTGTTAGACACTATGACAGATAAATTCGGTTGACGCCTATTCGTTCAGGGGAGCCGTGGCTTAGTGGTTACAGCATCAGGCCGGCAAGCTGGAGGTCCTCGGTTCGAGTCCGGGCGTCTCCCGAATTTTTCTATCATAAGCTTTAAATTTATCAAACTTCAAAGTCATTCATTAGACTTAAACTCTTTAAATATACTATTTCCGTTGATCATTTATTAATGAGTTTCATGAATTTATACAAAATCCTACATTCATGACTTCTATTAATGCATGATTTTTTTTTGTTAATAATCGTTAATAACAGTCCCAAATCCAAATTTAATTTTTTGAATTTTTAATTTACAATTAAATTTATACAGAACTATTAAACTATTTTATGGCTTAGTCGTAGCAGTATTTCTTATATCGTGGTTTAAATGAAGTTAGTCAAACCTTATTGAACCATATAATTAGTTAATTAAGCCACGTTAAAGGGTTAATTAATAGTGTGAGTACCGATCGGACCCAGGGTACCAACATTTCACATAATTAAACCCCAGTGGGCAAAGTTCCAACCAAGGGATATATTTCCCAACTTTATTGATCGATTGACTTTCCCCAATGAATTGTATTCTCGCTGTTTTACACATATCATCACACATATTTTCCAATATATTGACAATACGACTTGAAAGCACGTTTTTATTTATTTATTTATGAAATATTTCACTCACCAAATTTTCTATAAGTCCTTTCCTGGACTGACGAAGTTTCTTCAAGTACCCGAAGACATCGAAGGAGTCTTCCTCTTCCGCGAGCTCCATATTAGCATCTATAGCTAAATACACCCCAGATCTACCCCCACCATCACTGTAACAGACAAAACAACATCGTTATATAAATAAACAACATTTGTTATTTAGAAAGATCAAGGATTTTATGTGAACAGTGGATAGCTACAATTAAGGAAGGTGGTAGGAGTACGAGGTGTGGCTATTAAATAACGAGACTGACGCTGCTACAGACGAAGTACGCATGCGCCAAACACCAGCGACCGTCAGCTTTTTAGCTTGAAGCTTTCTCTTTCGTACCTCTCGCTGCGGTAAACAAGTCCGTATAGCCGTAGCATTCGTTCTAATTAGAGTTGTTTTTTTTGTTTCGCCGAAAAAATGTTATGTGCAACATTAGAGCAACGAATTGTTGTGAAATTTCACATGTAAATTGGCAAAACTGCTACTGAAACTTATAATTTATTGAAAAAGGTCCCCGTATTGTGGAAGGACAAGTAATGGTTTCTCCATCAAAACAATGCGCTGGCTCATTCCGCAATGTCTGTCATGAGATTTCTAGCCAAGTACAGCATTCCAGTGTTGGACCATCCACCTTATTCGCCAGATCTTGCACCGTGCGACATATATCGGTTTCCTAAGGTGAAATTTGCCTTAGTAGCAACAAGATTTGAGCTTTGAAAGAGAAATCGGCACGTGTTCTGAAGGAGCTGACAGAAGAAGACTTCCAGCACTGTTTCGAAAAATGGATGATTCGCATGGAGCATTGTAAGTATAGAGGAGAGATTTATATTAAAAGTGATAATAAGTAAATAGGTATGGAATCAAAATAAAATGTTAAAACAGCATCAGTCTCGTTATTTAATAGCCACACCACGTATGTCGACATTTGTAGGAAAGGCAAAGATATGCATTGTTCTATTGTATTATATGGCATTTTTCTTGTGTTTGTTTTAAATAAATACTATGAAGTGTGAATGTGGTAATGGCTCAGTGGTATTGAGTCGGCTTGTGGATCCTAAGCACCCTGGTTCGATCCCTACAGTCGACAAACATTTTCACCAAATTAAAAATTACTCCTGTGGCTTCCCCACCACTAACATATTTGGGGTCGTGATTTGACGGCTGGTAACCAAACTTTACGCGCATAAATATATCACTTACCGAGATCTGCTTCGGCAGAGAGCCACACCCAGTAATAGGTTAAATGCGTGATGATATATTTATTTATTTATTTTATTTAAGTGTGAATGTATAGGTTGAGTTAAATAGATTATTGAATACATAACACAAACATTAAAAACTAAACATCGTTTTGTTGCTTATAGGTGCACGTTGGTAATAAAATACAGAGTGATAAGAAGTGTTTTAATTGGCAATAATAATTTAAAAAAAAACTACTTGAATTTGGAAAGACTGATACATACATGTATTTTTTTGTTGTTGACAGTGACATTTGAAAATTGTAATTAATAAAAATCGTCGTTTGCCTTAAGCCTTGTTTGCACCTCTTAACATAGTCTTAGTTTGACAGGGTGATCAAAAGGAATTGTTACAGTTGGCAATACAATTCCAGAGATCTTTTTATTCCACAGTTGGCACAACGCCAGATAAAGGCGGAAATGATATTTGACATTTCTAATAAATACAAATAGGTTAAGTCAGGAGTCTGACAGCTAATAGAATTTTGACCTTTTAAGTAATAGAAATACTTTAGAAATAAATATAATAATAAATGTACTCAAATTTAAATTTTAAATGTCACTGTCAACAACAGGAAATGAATTTATGTATCAGGCTTACCAATTTCAAGTGTTTTTTTCCTCCTTTACCTAGTGTTGTACCAACTGTGCAATAAAAAAATTCGCAGAATTGTATTGCCAACTGAAACATTTACGTTTGATCAATCTGTATTTGCAATTACATGAACAATAATTTTAATAGAGTTGATCAAATTTAATAAATAAATGATGACTCAATGTTTTAGGAAATTTAGTTTGGATAATAAAATTTAGATTTTACAAATACCGGATGATTATAAATGATTGACATTGTTTTTTAGTGCTAACTATATATTACAAGTTTTATATTGGTATAACTGGTTGTTAAATTCTAATGTTAAATAAAATATAATTGCAAATTGATTACCTGTCATTGCCAAGCATGATTTCACCTTTATTTATAGAAATAGTTAATTGCAATAATACCAAATTAAGAAAACCTTAACTTGAAAAATGTATCAAGAGATGTCATGTTGACAGTGACGAGGCTTGCCAATTAAACAGGGTAGCCAACACAAAATTTTGTGTCAATCAATTATTGTCACCCGGTATATTAATTAAAAAGAGGCTACATACATTATTTTTAACATTTGCTATCACTGAGCTATATTTTAAAATTAGACTAGAAATTTCTAAAATTTTAAAATTCGAATATTTGTTTTTGTTTTAAAAATAACTATAAATTAAAACAGATTAAATAATAATATCTGTTATATACTTTATTGCCTGTTTGTTTATATTGTTTTTATTATTATTATATTTTTAAATATAACATATAATATATTTATCTTTATTAATATATTTATTTAATATTTTCAACAAATTTAAATATGGTTTTAAAACATAATAGTTAGAGAGCTAGGGTGCAAAATGATATCTCAATAATTCCAGTGATAGAAATTTTTAAATAGATTATGTCATGATAAACATGAATTAAAGAAAATTATATTTGGGAACGGGTGGCAACTATAGATGGCGCCGATGTGAATGCGCAGATTTTAAGGGTGATTGTTGATCCCTACACTAGTCCACTTTCAGAGCTTCTGTCACCAGTGAGCAACCAGCAATAATTTCTGTTAATAATTTTTTTGTCAAGTATTCATCGTGAACAAGTAGTAATATGTCACACGACATCATAAAAATTGCTTACTTTGACCAATTTTGTCGCGCATGCGTCACCGGCCAAAACTTCTGTCTACCATTTTTATTACTTAATTATACCAAAGTCTATTATTTAAACTGAAAATTACCCTGTAAAAAATATGTCAACAACCACCCTTAAAATCGGCGCATTCACATCGGCGCCATCTATAGTTGCCACCCGTTCCCAAATATAATTTTCATTTTTCATGTTTATCATGACATAATCTATTAAAAAATCCATTTCGGTCACTGGAATGAATGAGACATCATTTTGCACCCTAGCACCCGGATTCGAACCCACGACCTCTGTTTCCAGAGGCTAGCACTCTACCACTGTGCTATCCCGGGATAATTAAGTAATAAAAATGATAGACAGAAGTTTTGGCCGGTGACGCATGCGCGACAAAACCGGTCAAAATAAGCAATTTTTATGGTGTCGTGTGACATATTACTACTTGTTCACGACGAATACATGACAAAAAAATTGTTGACATAAATTATGGCTGGTTGCTCATTAGTGACAGAAGCTTTGATAGTGGTCTGGTGTAGGGATCAACAACCACCCTTAAAATCTGCGCATTCACATCGGCGTCATCTATAGTTGCCACCCGTTCCCAAATCTAATTCTCTTTTTTCATGTTTATCATGACCTAATCTTTTAAAAAATCCATTTCTGTCAATGGAATAAATGAGACATCATTTTGCACCCTAGCTCTCTAACTATAAATTATTTTGATACATTTAAATATAGCGTTTTTTTTTCTGCGCACATATCAATGCATACTACAAGCAAATTACCAATCAATGTATTTAAAATCTATGTAAAAGATACTTACTTGCAATGAACTATCATTGGTCCAGCCTTGTCTGTGGCTATTCTATTCCCCACGACTGCTCTCACCCTTCTTCTAAATTCCAAAATGGCGTTAGCGAATGGGCAAGTATGGCTGTGCCATTCTGTGTAATGGAACTGCAAAATAGTTCGTTCTTCAACGATTTCCTGGAAAAGAGAAAAATATATATTTCATTGTAAAATTATTTCAGAGAATAATTATATCAATACGAGTTATATACTCGTACATAATTTTTTCTACGATCGATTTTTAACTAATTATGCTAATATACATTTTAAATATCAAAAATATGTATTTTGTAGATTACTATGCGGTAATGGCTCAGTGGTACCAAGTCGGCCAATGGATCCTAAGAACCCTGGTTCGATCCCCACAGCCGACAAAACATTTTCACCAATTTCAAATTACCCCTGTGGCCCTCCACCACTAACATCTTTGAGGGCCGTGAGGTAACCGCACTTCACGCGCAAAATATATCACTTACCTTTGGCAGAGTGCCACAACCAGTAATGGGTCACAGGCGTGATGATATATTTATTTTATTTTTACGTAGTTAAATTTGTTTCGTATCAACTATTTTATTATTTTTATTGCAAGTAACTAATAACGTGCAAAAAACTAATTAAAAATCAAGTTCTTTTGACATTGAAAAGTATTTTAAACTGACATGTTTTTGGTATTGGTTGTAGAAAATAGTATATTACGTGTCTTGAACTGTAAGTGACAATTTTTAGGTCAAGAATGCACTTTGGGAAATCGAGGTCTAAAGGATCGAGATTTCGTAAACATTCGCGACCTAAAAGAATCACTTACAGTTCGAGGTTAGTAAGCTATTTTTTACAATACCTGCACAAAAAGAAGGAAAAAAATTGGTTTCATAATTAACAGCTTGATCTATAATATGTACTTATTGTCCATGGTGAATGGTAAGTATTATTGTCCTGATGTAACCATGGAAATAACTGCAATTCCACTTACTGTGTTTAAATTTTGTCATTAGTGGGTAACAAGCATTGTACAAACATCGAGCACGAAGACATCATTTGCACCATTCGCGCTAATTGCGCTCATGTGAAATTATGTCTTCGCGTTATGTAAATATCTATTAGTTAGAAATGGTATATAATTTAATTCTCTTCATCTTTTATCTAAACCATTTTTATCTAAAATAATTAATAAACTTTACACAGCAAAAAATGTAAACTTACATCTCCTTCTTTCTTGAAGAGTCTAAATGTGCGTATATGAAAATTAGCAAGTTCTTCTTCTTGTACGATAGAGACTCCGATACCGCCGTATTCTTCATCTTTCACTTTCGATGCTGGCCAGTATTGGACACACATTACCTGGATACATAAAGATAAAATATACAAGATGGCTTTTAAAACCTGTTTGTCCCCTTATCCTGTAACTGGATCATTATCAGTTAATGATCGATAATTAGTGATAATTTTTATTTTTCATTATTTTACAGATGATTACAATTTCGGTATTCTGAGACCAGAATAATTTATCCTGGCATTTTTATGTTATATTTATAGATTTTGTTTATTAATATTTGTAGCTGTTATTATGAAAAAATAATATAATTTCAGCTCAATGACAGTTCCGTAAAAAAGTTTGGTTAAAAATGATATTTCTTCATACTGGCAGTTTTATACATACATACATATCTTCACGCTATATCCCATCAAATGAGGTACTCACTCATTACATTCGTCAATTAACCATTAATAATAAACATTCTCATCCAAATACACCACCCTCACTTTAACCACAATCATAGATCACTCCATATAAACTCATTCATTACACTCGAAATCATTTATCACACAACAAACCTTCAATCACATCTATCCAATCATTTCTATTCACTTATCATTCATCTTCTTTCTTCGACGTACGTAACATATGCATAAAACATCTTAAACTACTCACGCTTACTCCTAACAACGAATCTAATAACAAATCTAACAACAAATCTACAAATATTAGAAAAGATTAAAGCGATAGCCTGCACTTGTATATGAAAGATAAGTCCACTGTCCAAAGTAACTGAAAATGAAACAAAAAGATAAGAAAGGAAGGGAGTGTCACCCTGCGCGAATTCCACACAATAGGGACTTATAAAATTCAAATTTCATCCATTTATTCATAGGTCGCCTATGCAATCTTTCACCCTCAATTTGTACAAGAGCAAAATTCATAAAAGTAAAGTAGAAGTAACAGAATAAATGATTTTAATCACGGAATACCAAAATGGTGGTAATCTGCAGATTAATCATAAAAAATCAGGGTTGTCATTAACTTATCGATCGTTAAGAGATAATGATCGAGTTACAGAATAGGGATGTTTTTCTTAAATAGTACCTTGATGAAATCGAAAGTTTTTGTAAGCATTACAATACAGCAAGCTCTTTCTTGCCACACCATTCGCCAAAATTCTGTAACAGTCTCTTCTGTTGGTCCTTGAGTTACTATATATGCGTTTGGTTTGAGAAGACTCTGTAATAAATAAATATAAATCATGATTTTGTTTTGTAAATAATTTCATTAAATTTTGAAAAAAGAAAGTTGTGTGTCAGACAGAGCTGGGCAGTAGCTAGCTACTTTTGTAGCTTAGCTACTAGCTTAGCTACGTTTACCTTAGCTGTAGCTGTAGCTTAGCTAAATGTGAAAAAATATAGCTGTAGCTTGTAGCGAACTATGTTTTTTTTTCTATTAGCTTAAAAATATTGCTATAACAACTGAAGCTACGTTTAGAGCTACTTTTTGTAGCTTAAAGCTACTTTTTATAGCTTAAAGCTACTTTTTGTAGCTTAAAGCTACTTTTTATAGCTTGAAGCTACTTTTTGTAACTTAAAGCTGGTTCATTAAAAAATACTTATTAATTTTTGTTTTGTATTTGAATTGTACCTTCTTTATTGTTTTCTATAACTGTAGGATAACAAGTTATTATATAGTGTAAAATCTATTAACATATTTTATTTTTCACTTGTTCTTAACCCATACTACTTTTGTATTAAATATTAGATGAACTAAACATTGACTGTTTAGGAGTCTTCTGTTAATGTGACTGTTAATTTATTCCGATATAAATAAGTATTATAGCATAACAAATTAACAGTACATTTGTCCATTTGCGATTTTTTATATTTATTAATAATCACTATAACAAAAGACTAATCAACTGATCATATGACAATGGCAAATTTAATCATTCACAATAATTGAAAATGTAGCTTTAAAATTTAACAGCTACTTTAATGAAAGCTTTTAGCTGTAGCTTAGCTATATTTTACAAAATGTAGCTTATAGCTGTAGCTCAGCTACTTTTTTAAAGAATAGCTGTAGCTATAGCTTAGCCACATTTTTTAAGTAACTTGCCCAGCTCTGATGTCAGACTCCATTTCTCAAAAAATAAAATACTTAGAGTCCTTTAAATTTACCAATCGATTTGGTATAGTTTTCACTATAAATAACCATAATAATAATATAATAATACTTTAATGGGGTAGGCGGCTCAGTGGTCGAGTCAGCCTGTGGATTCTGAGAACCCTGGTTCGATTCTCACAGCCGACAAACAGTTTTCACTACAATAAAATTACCCCTGTAGTTTCCTTTCCACTGACATCTTTGAAGACCATGATTTGACGACTGGTAACCGCACTTCACGCGCATAAATATGTCACTTACTGAGATCTGTTTCAGCAGAGTGCCACACCCAGTAATAGGTAAAAGGCATGATGATATATTTATGGGGTAATGGCTCAGTGGTATCAAGTCGGCCTGTGGATCCAAAGAACCCTGGTTCGATCCCCACAGTCGACAAAATATTTTCACCAATTTTAAAATACCCCTGTGGCTCCCCTACTACTAACATTTTTGGAGGCCGTGATTTGACGGTTGGTAACCGCACTTCACAAGCATAAATATATCACTTTTCGAGATCTGCTTCGGCAGAGTGCTACACCCAGTAATGGGTAAAAGGCGTGATGATATATTTTATTTATTTATTTATATATTTATTTAAATAAATAAAATTATCTTTATAGGGTAGACGGCTCAGTGATAATGAGTCGGCCTGTGGATTGGAGAACCCAGGTTCGATTCCCACAGCCGACAACAATTCTTACCACATTAAAAACTACCCCTGTGGCTCTTCCTCCACTAACATCCTTGGAGGCCGTGATTTGATGACTGGTAACAGCACTTAACGCGTAAAATACGGCTATATCACTTACCGAGATCTGCTACGACAGAGTGCCACATCCAGTAATAGGTAAAAGGCGTGATGATATATTTATTTACTTATTATATCTTTCCTATCAAACACTACTCGTTAAAAAAAGACACCCTTAGAAGTACATAAAATAAATGATCACGTCTTTCACCCATTACTGGGTGTGGCACTCTACCGCAGCAGATCTCAGTATTTATGCGCGTGATTGCGGTTATCAGCCGTCAGATAACGGCCTCCAAAGATGTTAGTGGTGGAGAAGTCACAAGTGTTTTTAAAGTTATGAAAATTGTTTATCGGCTGTGAGAATCGAACCCGGGTTCTCAAATCCACAGTCCGACACAGGGATGCCACAGTTGTAATTTTAATGTGATGAAAATTGTTTGTCGACTGTAGACGTATACCATTTGCCATTTGGATCATATATAACTTACATTTACTGAACCAGATCACTTATTTATTTTGCTGGATTACTTCGCTGACTTTATTTCCAGTACTAGAATTACTTATTCTAATTTACTTCGAAGTAATTCACCCCAATATATGTATCAGTTTGCTTAATTCAATTAATTTAGTCATGTTGTCTAATTTATCTCAACTGATTTATAAAAATTAAGTGGAAAATGGAATATAGCTAATAAGAATCGAATCCGGATCTCACATCCCTCAGTCCGACTCGATACCACTGAGCCACCTACCCCTACATGCAGGGTGATTAACAAGTAACTATAGTATTTAATCGTATTTTAATCAAAATTCATTGTTTTAATTATAAAATATTCGTTAGTTTATCGCCAAAACCAATAATCTCAATTGTTTCCACAGATATCTTTGTTTGAAATTTCGATCAAAAACAAAGATTATATTTACTACCGGTAAAGTTCTTAAAGATGTTAGCAGGAAAGGAAAGAAATTGTTTTTAAGAAAACCTATTTCCGTCTTAAGAAATGAAGTTAAGTTTTCATTTACTTTTGTTAATAGCTTTTAAATAATGTTGGGAAAGATAGCATTACGAATTTGAGAAAAGTTAGGGAAGGTTTTTTGATCTAGAAAGGACAAGAAATTCAATTGGATTTTAATTTTGCATTAGAACTTTTAAGTGACTTCTAAATAAATTTTTGGGTTTCAAAATGAAGAAAATTGGACTTACATCTACGTAGGAGGCGTTGACATAGTCTGAGTCCGGAGATCCCTTAATTGTATCCAATACGACCCTGTTGTAATCATCTGAAACATTGAATAGTACATAACATAATCATATGTTACTTGACGAAGCGGTTGTTTGAAATACGAGGCCGCATTCCGAGTATTTTAAACCTCTGAGTCAAGTAAAAACAATACAAAGACAAAAAATCAATTGCGATGTGGAACTGTGTCTTAATAAATAACAAAAATAGGGAAAAACTTTCCATCACTTGTAAAAAATCACGGGTTGCTCCGTAGCTCTCATGTCATGCATACCGACTTAGATACTTTTTAACATCAGTCAGTTCAGCTAAGACAGTATCACAGTTCACTAGTCCCTAGTTGGTCTAGTTGGATAGTTGATCGCACCATACTGATGAGTCCCTAAAGGACGAAACGCGTCTATGGTTAAAGCTGAACTGACCAACTGTTTGATGATGACCTGATAAGTTGATTCAAACGTGCTGTAAATTTTGTGGGATTTGTGACAAGTGATGGAAAGTTTTTTCCTATTTTTGTTATTTATCAAGTAAAAACACTTTCTGATCTATATAAATGTTTTAAGTACAAATTTTTTAATCACATGGATACTGAATGTGACGTAACAGTTTTCATACAGGGGATGTAGTATAGTGAAAAATATACTTACATGGTATACACTTTGGATTCTGATTTTTTTCTGCATTGGCCTTCTTTGTTGCGTGCCTACAGGAGTGAGTTTCAACTTTGACAGCTGTCTTAAAAAGAAAAACAAAAATATACAAACACGTAAACAATTACAACAAAGATTTATGTTTAACTAACTATGTTGCTCTGTAATTTGTTCCTGAATAACTTTAGAGATAAATATTTCAAATCAAAGTGATAGACGAATTAGTTTTCTTTCTCTTTCATTTTAAGAACCCTGGTTCGATCCCCACAGCCGACAAACATTTTCACCAATTTAAAATTACCCCTGTGGCTCTCCCATCACTAACATCTTTTGGGGCCGTTATTTGACGACTGGTAACCGCACTTCACGCGCATAAATATGGCCGTATTTATCTGGGATTTTTAAAGTAACCCGGTAGGTTACTTTTGTTTAATTGGCACGCTTTAAGTAACCCAGAACTGATCTTGAACTGACCCTACTGCCCAAGCTATTTTAGCGGGTTGACAGGTTGAATCCGTTTGCTATGTCTTTCTAATCAACTTGTGTTCCTTGTTATCCGTGACGGCATCGCTATTTGTAATAGTATAGAAAGGTTAGAAGCTATTTTTATGAAAAAACGTAAGTAATTTTATAATAATTTTCTGAAAAAAATATACAAAACTATTATTTATGCAGGTGATGGAAGAGCAATATGCAGTATATTAAAGTAAGAGATTGTGTAGTCGGTTCTTGGTGGAACATTTTATAATAATAAAATTAGAAATAAAAACACTTGATTTGTCCACAAATATAATATTTATTAAATATACTACGATCGTTTCGACTTTGCAGTCATCATCTGATGATGACTGCAAAGTCGAAACGATCGTAGTATATTTAATAAATATTATATTTGTGGACAAATCAAGTGTTTTTATTTCTAATTTTATTATGCAGTATATGTTTCTTGCAATATGTATAGTGGCCACAGAGGATAATATTAATGACAGATAATTGCGACTCCAAAATAAATTATTTTGATACTGCTGATGACAAAATTATAAAAAAATCTGGTATGGTCACCATACGACTTTCTTATACACAGAATATTTAATATTTAGAATATATAAATGTTATATAATATTATTAAACATGTAATTTAGTTTTTCAGTAATTCAGCATTTTATCTGTTTGAAACATTTATGCTGGGTTGCATGAAAGTTTTATCGGTTCATTAGCAACTTATGGTTCAATAAATTTCAGAAAATCACTATTGATACTGTTGCTAGATAAACAGTTCTTTAACTAAAGAGCTCTTTATTTTTTTCTTGCATCCCAGCATTAAAATATCAAATTTGATTACATATAATTTTTTAGTAATGTTGACTACTTTATGTCTAACTTTACTGATGAGGCATATACAGGTGTCCGTTTTGATATAGCATCAAAAACGATGAATTGAATACTTATAATATAATATAATGTATTTATTTAATAGCTTGGCTAATACATAACATTCAATAAAATTTAAACTCAAATATATAACAAAAAGTCTTATAAAATATACAAAAGAAAAAAACATAATTATATACTCGTATTATTACTTAATCTATTTGTTTAAATAATAACATTTTAATCGATTTTTAAAAAGTTTTAGAGTTTGGGATGTTTTAATATCAACAGGCAATCCATTGTAACACTGTAAACCTTTATGAAATATCATGTTAAAAGTCTTTTTTAACTTTTCTGATCTATATAAAAACATTCACCATTTCTTGTATTGTACATATGCATATCCTTGTGATATTTTAAGTTTCTTTTAAGGTAATCTGGTAACTGCCCATTAACAATTTTAAATATGAATATCATAGCATAGTACTCACACAGTTGATTTATACTCAACCATCCTAACACATTCATCATATCACTTACTCTACTGTATTTAGAACATTTTAAAATAATTCTCATAGCTCTGTTCTGTAATACTTGGAGCTTATTGATATCTTTTTGCTTACATAGATATAGAATGGTATTACAATAAGTGAAATGTGGTAAAATAATTGAATTATAAATCAAATGTAATGTCCAAGTTGATAAGTTCTTACTTAAACGTGACATGAAATTGAGTTTTTTCGCAACCTTTTTACATATGTATTGTACATGTACATCAAACTTAAATTTATTATCAATAACAACACCTAAATATTTTATGCTATGTACAGTATCTAACTGGACATTACCTATCTTAACTTTCTTATCATTATTATATATTCTAATGAGTGCATTTTCTGTTGCAATAAACATGCATTTACATTTATCACAATTTAGTTTTAATTTCTTATTATTCACCATTTCTTGTATTGTACATATGCATATCCTTGTGATATTTTAAGTTTCTTTTAAGGTAATCTGGTAACTGCCCATTAACAATTTTAAATATGAATATCATAGCATAGTACTCACACAGTTGATTTATACTCAACCATCCTAACACATTCATCATATCACTTACTCTACTGTATTTAGAACATTTTAAAATAATTCTCATAGCTCTGTTCTGTAATACTTGGAGCTTATTGATATCTTTTTGCTTACATAGATATAGAATGGTATTACAATAAGTGAAATGTGGTAAAATAATTGAATTATAAATCAAATGTAATGTCCAAGTTGATAAGTTCTTACTTAAACGTGACATGAAATTGAGTTTTTTCGCAACCTTTTTACATATGTATTGTACATGTACATCAAACTTAAATTTATTATCAATAACAACACCTAAATATTTTATGCTATGTACAGTATCTAACTGGACATTACCTATCTTAACTTTCTTATCATTATTATATATTCTAATGAGTGCATTTTCTGTTGCAATAAACATGCATTTACATTTATCACAATTTAGTTTTAATTTCTTATTGTTCATCCACTGCTCAACACTATGAAGGTCATTGTTTACTTTTTGTATGATATCCGTATGATCATCTCCACTGTAGAAAATTAATGTATCGTCCGCAAAAAGATGTATTTCACAAAATTCAACTACATTAATTATATCATTAATGTCGATTATGTAATATACTTTTAATATCTAGTCTAAAAATGAATAAAGAAAAAGTATCTAGGTAAAACCTACCCTAAATGCTAAACAACACCCCTAAAATTGGGTTAAGGGAGTCGTGTACAGAATAGAGAAGAAAATAAATAATTCTAACTGTAAAATTTATTGATCAAAAGGGTTTACGTTCACTGAATGAAATTTTATGGCCGAACAAGGTTCTGTTACCAGCGAACTAAATTAAAATGAAGTGGTTTTCCACGATCCATGTTCTACATTTGTAAAACTGTGGAAACTACCTGTAAATTTTCCAATAGCACGAAGAAAAGTCAGAAGAAATGCTGCTTTCAATTGCAATTCTAAATTGAATATATTATCACCGATATTTTATTTTGTTTCTATTTTTTAGGATCAAACTTTAAAGGTTAAATGTTATTACTGAGCCATTACTCCATTTTATATAACAAAAAGGATATAATCAAATATTCCTTGATCCTTTGATTCTTGGATAACATGGCTTTATTGTTGAGATAATTATAAAAATGCAATGAGGCTTCGGTCCATTACCAAGTCGAATAAATACTTTTTATAAAATAAAAATAGACAATCTTTACATTTTAAAAGATGGTCAACTAAAAGAAGTAACAAATTTTTGAGTCAGAGAACGACTTTCCCCTCCTTAGAGATACTTTCAAGGGAAACTTAATTAAAATGTACCAATAAAATAGCTTAGAAAAAGAAAAGAAGGTGAACTATAATTGTTTTAATATTTGACAACCTTAAGAAAATTCTGCGTATGCCACTGGTATGGTGGTATGGGTAGCGGTACAGCATTCAAATAAAAAAATACCGAGTATAATGGGGGATTCAAGTGGTAGAGCTTTTTAATATATATTTATTAAAATAAATTCTTGACCGTACATCATATTTAATACAATATAAAATAATACCATAAATGATATCTTTATTGCTGAAATATGAAAGTTAAAGTTGAATAATTCAAAACGCTCATTTAAATTTCGCACTGCCATATTGCAATTACGTAGTTGCACTAAGCCAATCACAGAGCTTTGTCTGAAACGTTTGTCGGTGCTCAATTTTACTGAGAAGAAGACGAAGAAGAAATAAGCATTCAGCATTCTACGATTCTACCAATGACGTATAATACTAGACGAATTATGCCGTATTCAAGTCAATGCAAACGCCGTTGTTATCCGTCTAGTTATGTTTTGTCTGAGGATTCTACTGACAACGACACACGTTACGTGAAGTTACGTGTTATTTATCTCTGTCTTATCTGTCTCTCTTTAAGCTAAGATGCAACTACGTCATATTCGTTTGTTTCGAAAGTTTAAATATTTTTATCATGCTTAATACAAGTTTTAAAAAAAATAAAAATTTTGGGTATAATAATTTTATTACGTAGATTAATATATAAAAAAATCAAAAAAGTCTTGAAAGGCCCATTGGGCTTTAGAGATTATTAAATAGTTGAAAGCTATTTTATATATATTCTAGAATCTATATTTACTTAACTGTAATATCTATAGTTACGAAATTCTTAGTAGCAAACCAATTCAATCCCTAATTAACAATTTATTCAAATCCATCTCTGCCTTCACCCACGCCCCCTTAGATTCAGTATAGATAACTAAGATCCGTTAGAGAAGGATAGAAACAGACACATCGAAATCGTCCAAGTTTACGCACAGTAATTAACGACTCGCGGTGACGCATGAATTCCACCCACAATTCACCCCATAGGCGCCGGTTCAGAGTTGGTGAGGGGTTGTTTTCAAGGAGCAACCATCCCCCGGTTTTCACTGAAAGGATAACGAGACAGGACTAAGGAAACCGAAGCCGATTTCAGTCGACGTAAGATGGTAGCATAGTTTCAGACATTTAAGGATGAAACGGTGAATTGAATTTGAATTGGGGGTGGTTTCTTAATTGGGTTCATGCCATCAAGATGCATTCATGCTACGAATAAGGAGAAACCCCTTTCATCATTTTAGTTTAGCAATTATTAAAATATCAAAATTGTTCAAATATATTTGATTGTAACTTTGAAATTATTAATGATACAGAAAAAAGTTTCAAATAGCATATCTTAGTTATTTAATTCTCTACAACTTTTATTTTAACGATTTTTTAATTAGATCACCCATTTTCGAGATATTTTAATACGTATATAGTCCAACAGTTATCGAAGAGATGGCAGCAGCAGTATCGTTTGAAAATGTAACTAAACAATTTTTTTTAATTTTCGGCTAGGGAGTTAATTTTACAAAAAAATTATACAAGACAAAATTGTTTAGTACTAAAATATCTACATTTTTATTTAATCAATTTTTTTATTCAATCTCCGTTTTGAAATTACATTAAAAAACAAATATATAGGATCTACTAGAATATCCCACGATGAATATAGAAAATAAGTTTTCCATTACTATTATCCCTGTGGCTCCTCCACCACTAACATGTTTGGGGGCCGTGATTTGACGACTGGTAACCGCACTTCACGCGCAAAATATATCACTTACCGAGATCTGCTTCAGCAGAGTGCCACACCCAGTAATGGGTAGAAGGCGTGATGATATATTTATATTTATTTATTTATTTATTTCCCTAATTATATATCAAAAAAATGTTTCAAATAAAAGTTGTAAAGAATTAAATTCTGCATCCAAAACAATTAACACAATTCATTTTACTTATTTAATTACTGTTAAAATTCATTTAATCTGTTTCGGCGTTAGAATAACTTATTCCCGCACGTATTTTGATACTAGAATAAGCTTCATTCAAACGATTTTTGGTGACATATTATGATTATAGACTGGTATACACAGATAACAATATACTACTATAGATAAGAAAGTACTAAGCACTGGGACTGTATTTTGCGCCATCTGAGTAGTGGACGTCTAACTAAAGTCGTGTATATAGGCAACCAGATATGCATATTTAGTCAGCTTGTAATTTTTATTATTATTTTATATTTATTTAAACTATATAAAATAAAAATTTATAAATACTATATGAACATTTAATAAAATATCCTCGTGTATACAATTTATTTATAATTTGAACTATTTCAATTGCAGTTTTATTCAATTCTTGTAAACTTGAAAATATATTATTACTTCCTCATCTAAATATTATATGATTTTTTTACACAACAATTGATATTAGTTGATGACATTATTTGTATGTAATTATTTCACAAATAAAAATTAATTGGATATTTGACAGATTAAAATTTTTTAAATACATACAAATGACAACTACAGGAACAATCTAGTAATCAATGATTGCTGATATTGTAGTTACCTAAAATGGATGTCTTCACATAAAGACTATTAGCGCCATCCCTTAGGTGGAAGTCTAACTATAAACACAGTCCCATGGTTACCTATCTAACTTTCTGCTGTCTGCTGGTATAAATGAGGCGTATTCCATTTGCCATTTGGATCAGATCTAACTTACATTTACTGAACCAGATCACTTATTTATTTCGCTAAATTTGTAACAAGGTGGTTTTTGAGTTGACTGCAGATATTCTGTTAGTTTGCTTCCCTGTTTTGCGCGATAAGATTCTGAGAAAAATCTTATCGTGGCAACGAATGTGTGTGGCCATCTGCAGTCTTCGGCCATGTGTTGCATCCCCAAAATACCACTCTTCACCCCCGCTGAAAACTTAGCGTCTAGTTTTTCGATGTAGCATGAGTCAAGCGAGGTTTGCTCTGTCGGCCGGTCAAGATGTGACCGAGATTTATTAAAATCGGTTCAGTAGATCCGGAGATTAACTGTCCGCCATTTGAAAAAATGTTAGTTCGAGAAAATCGGGTTTAAGGTTTTTTTTTGTATTATTACACAAGCGAGCGCGCGAGCGCTTAAAGTTCTTCTATACTAATTTAACTATCGATTATCTCAAAAATATTTTAAGAGGTAACTTTAGAAGGTGTAAGGAGTTTTTTTGAAAATTCTAATAGGTACTTGTCCCTTAATATACTATTAAAACTTGTTAAATATTAATATTGTGTATATAGGTACTTATGAAATTGGAACAAATGCAAACAAATATATATGTTTAACTGTCAAAAACATTTTTTTTACTTGATTTGAACAGTAACTAAATGAGTAAAATGTAATACCTCGACTGAATTTGAAGCAGAATTTAATACTTTAAACATTAATTTGAATTTTGTTTCCGATAAAGTTATACGGAAGAAATAGTAACTTCATATGTTATTCACCTAAGAAACAATTTCTGTGGGATAGCCTGTAGATAATTTGTGAAGGGTTCTTGCTACGTCACACACCTCAAGTATTAATAAATCAGTAAGAACATTCATAATAAAAGCAATAAAATGACGTTGTCATCAGAAATAACAAAATTCCTTAAGGTGTTCTACTTAATCCTCGTTCGTTAATCTCAACTTAGAAAATCACAGTGACTTAACGATCGACCATTCCTGAAGCTTGAGGCTTTAAGCTTTCAAGCTCCTCCTACTCCTTCAACACTTCTAAAACGTCGTTAAGGGCATGAACACCAAGTTCGAGTGTTCATTAAAGAGGCAATAATCTCGACAGAGTCATCCCCAGTGTGAGGGCTTTAAAAGCAGAGCTTTTAGAGGAAATGAGGAGTTTTTTTATATGTTTGTCAAAGATGTACTTTTATTTATTTGATGGAGAGTGACACATGTATCTAATAGGGTAAATGAAGTTGCAATCTAACTATCCAAATACTGATTTTCTTGAATGCAGATATTTATTTATTTCTTTCTTTATTCAACTCTACAAGAACTTAATCTCAATGTTAGTACTAAGACAGGACTCACCGAGTCGTAGTGTGGTAGTTTATATATAAAGGATGGTGACCGTGACTCTCGAACATAAGGATTTAAATGTAAAATCACAATTTTGTAATTTCCTGCTTCCCTAATTATTTGAAGCAAAAAAGCTTCAAATAAATGTTTTAGGACATAGAATTCTGAATCTACCAATAAACTAAATTAGCGGATTAATTAAAAATGAAATACGAGACAGCATTAATTAATTATAAAAATCATAAGACACTGCCCCCGGATCGCGCCATATAGAATTCTATTTGCAACAATAGAATCGCTGTCATCTGTCAAGTAAAAATTATGATTTGCCCTAATATAGCATAAAATAATCGGTGTTACAATCTATCTAATTAAGATAATGAGTAAATGGTTTAAGTGAGAATTAACATGTGAAAGAGAGGTCCAGTGACCTTCTTCCTTACAATAACTTATATATTATAATACTTAACTGAATCTATAAGGTAAGTGTAGAGGGTTAAATCTTTTTAGTCTATATGTGGTGCTGCTGTTGTCTAGTACGGACACTGTTTGGATGGTTTTCGAGCCTGGCTAGGTATTTGGCACTTGCGGTTTTGATTTCTTCTTTGACGGTTTTCACTTTTAAGTCTTCTTGGAGTGCGTGGTTTGTAATATACCAGGGTGCGTTGACAATTGTTCGAAGTACTTTGGACTGGAATCTCTGCAGGATTTCAATGTTGGAATTGCTGGCTGTGCCCCACAGTTGTATGCCATACGTCCATATGGGTTTGAGTATGGATTTGTATAGGAGTAATTTGTTTTCTGTCGTTAATTATGAATTTTTCCCTAGAAGCCAGTACATCTTTCTATATTTTATCCCTAATTGCAGTCTTTTTGTTTTTATGTGTTTACCCCAGTTTCCACGTCTGTCCAGGTGTAATCCTAAGAGTACTAATTTGACGATATGAAATTTATCGCCTGAATTCTAATTAGAACAATAGCATCGGTGTCAACAAAAAACTACTTGAGATTGGTAAGCCTGATACATAAATTCCTTTCCTGTTGTTGACAGTGACATTTGAAAATTTAAATTTAAATTTGACTACATTTATTATTATTTTTATTTCTAGAGTATTTCTATTACTCAAAAACTCAAAATCCTATTAGCTGTCAGACTCCTAACATAAACTATTTGTATTTATTAGAAATGTCAAATAGCATTTCCGCCTTTACCTAACGCTGTGCCAACTGTGGAATAAAAGGATCTCCGGAACTGTATTACCAACTGTAACAATTCCTTTTGATCACTCTGTATTAGTAAATAAGGAAATATTAATTTTAAAAAATAAGATTTATCTGTGCAAATGTATTGAAAAAACTGCCAAAACTTCCATTCAAATAATAATACAAAGTCTTTTCAATTATTTTATTATTTTCTTTCATCGTAACGCCATCTGTTGTTAATGATTGGAACTTCACCTGATATGTTAGAAGTGTGCGTTATACTAACATATCAGTGCATGATATTTTCAACTTTTCGTAGTAGTTTATGATGTTTTTATGGTTACTTTCATAACTGGTCGTCTGAAAAAGCTATATTATAACAATGCCGAGCAGAAGAAATTTGTCAAAGAAATGTCAATTGCTGATTCTTCATTTAATAATTTATTTTGAATAAGAATATACAATTAATGAACCGCTTTTACCCTTAAGTACAAGAGGTACATTAATAAATATGTCATTAATTTTCGTTATTAATTAAAAATTTATTACAGAATACCAGACGCACAAGAGATACGAGTACACGATTTCTAAAAAATCTGTGACATCAAAGAAAAACGAAATCTTGTCATCTCCAAAGAAGCAACGCGTAATACAATTTAAAATCTGTTGCATGTATACCATGTCAACGTAGCAGCACCCTATTTCATTCATTTAGTTATATTTTATGATGACGTTAGTCAATCCTTATAATGTTTTCAGTATAGTAGAAAAAATATTTAACAATTTTTTCCCCATCTTGTATTTCTGATTAGTAGCTATATAAAAATTAATCAGCCCTTTGTACTATTAAAAAAAAGGTGACACGAATCCTACTCCCCCATTTTCTAACATCTAGCGTGATTTAGGTGTGAAGTTAACGCCGAAACTAAGATCAATTTCGAAGTAAAAACCGTGGAAGTCTTTATATTACTTGGCAAGACGAGGGCTGAACGTTCTACCGTTCATTCGCCTTTCGGCCATCGTGGCCCAAACAACGACGCATCAATCTTCCCAAACACACCCCCGGTAACCCCCTCGTACCCCCATATTGTCATCTACCCTGCGGACAGGCCCGCATTAAGGAGAATTCTCACAGGAGGAATTAAATAACATCTAGAAAATTGTTGTAAAAAAAAAAAAACGTAAAGATCTGCAATTGTAGATATAGTAATATTACTAGATATATTTAGGGGTTGTTTTTTCCTTAGTTTTACTATCCTATAGACTACTTGTCATAAATCTGTCAAGCTTTTAGACAAAAAATTCTTATTTATTTAGTTGTTACTCTGTACAATAGGAACTTAATTCCATTGCAGTAGCTTATTGCGATATTTATACTGAAAACATTATAAGGATTGACTGACGTCATCAACAAATGTAACTAGATAAATGACATAGGATATTGCAACGTGTACATGGTATACATGTAACAAATTTTATGTTGTACTGCGCGTTGCTTCTTTGGAGATGACAAGATTTAATTTTTCTTTGATTTCGTAGATATTTTAAAGATCTTGTATCCATTATTTTTTGGTGCGTCTGGTATTCTGTAATTAGTAATGAAAATTAATGACATATTTACTAATTTACCTCTTGTATAACACTTAGGGGTAAAAGCGGTTCAGTATTTACATATTCTTATACAAAATAAATTTTTAAATGAAGAATCAGCAATTGACATTCTTTTGATAAATTTCTTCCTCCAGGGTTTGTTATAATATAACTTTTAAAACCCAATGTAGGTCAAAGTCATTTGAAAACACATATTTGAAACTTTCCTTCATATTAAAAATACCCTGTTGATTACATTTTTGAGGGTTATTATTTGACGGCAAGTAACTGCACTTCATATGCATAAATAATCACATGTCAAAATCGGCTGTGGTAGAATGCCACACCCAATAATGGGTACAAAATATTAGATTTTACAGATACATATTGTTTGTATGGGGTAGCTAGCTCAGTGGTATCAAGTCGGCCTGTAGAGCCTGAGAACCCTTGTTCGATTCCCACAGGCGACATACAATTTTCACCATTTAAAAAAAAAACTACCCCTGTGGCTCCTCCACCACTAACATCTTTGGGGGCCGTGATTTGACGACTGGTAACCGCACTTCACGCGCAAAATATATCACTTACCGAGATCTGCTTCAGCAGAGTGCCACACCCAGTAATGGGTAAAAGGCGTGATGATATATTTATTTATTTTTCATATTGTTTGTGTCGAGTCGGCATGGGATCATAAGAACCCTGGTTCGATTCCCATTGCCGACAAACATTTTCACCGCATTAAAAATTACCTCTATGGCTCCCTCTCCACTATCATCATTGGAGGCCGAGATTTGACAGCTGGTAACTGCACTTCACACGCATAAATATATCACTTACCGAGATCTACTCGGCAGAGCGCCACACCCAGTAATGGATAAAAGGCGTGATGATATATTTTAATTTTTGTCGTCATCAGTATCTATCCCTCATCTTGAAAGAATACAGCCGCAGTAGCAGGTTCGACGCCCGACAGTCCGGCGCCGTCGGCGTATCGATGGATTGAGACGCTAGTGAGAGCGAAACCAGAGCGGCGGAGCCACCGGAAAACTCCGGAAAACTCCGGGAAGAGATAGAGCGCGATAGGGGAACGTTATTGGGAGAACAATAGTCAAATTATATTTATTACTTGACTTTGTGAAAGAAAATATACATTTACAAGTTATTATTATATTCTAAAATAATAATTAAATGATGTTTGAAATTTGAGTGATGAAATAAATCAAAGGAATCACCCAATTTGTACGGAACAATATGGCTAATGAGGATAAGACCTGCTCGTGCAATTTCGCATATTTTCGTTTCTGCTTTCTCGTTCGTTACTGACTGTCTGTGGGTGTGTGTGTGCGTGTGAAACACAGGTCACAGTTCGTTAGGATGTAATGATAGGGCACGCTCCCTTTACAGTCGACACCCTGTGAAATCAGTGGCGTTACATGGATTATTTTCCTGTGGAAAATTCTTTTATATACAACCGGTAATAGTATATTACATAATAAGTCAGGAAAGTGATGTTTTACTCAACAGAGCGGTTGTTTGAAATACAAGGCTATCGGCCGAGTATTTTAATCCGCTGAGTCAAGTAAAAATACTTTCCTAAAGTATTATGTATACAATTTTTTTCTGAAACTGTTTAATTTAATCATTATTTAATCATAAATAATTCAAAATGTTTCTATTTTTTTATATGAATTGTATTGACAGCAGACTACGTATCCAAGGTTATAACAAAAATAACAGTCAGGTAAAGTCTTTTTCCTACAACTGTGCGATTTCTTTGTTATTACGTAACTATAATTGCCTTGGTTACGTATGGAAAGTAGATGAATGCAGACCAAGTGCGTTTCCGAAAGCAAAGAAACACTAGTGCGGAAAGTGCTTCATTACGTAACTGTCAAAAGAATATTGTTTTGACAGCGATTTAAATTTCGCGCCGAGCGCGGAATTCATATTTTGACCACAGACACTTATGGAAGAAGAAGATACGGTGAATCAGCGCTAGTAAATATGCAGTAGTATATTTTGACGTTTATAAACGTAACCTTAATTTGCAGTATATCTAATCTGTAGACAATTAATAAAAAGAACCGAACAAAGTAAAATATATCGATAAATGGTTTTATTTAAAGAGTAAGTGAAATACTTCATGTTTATTGTTTGTGTATATTATTAATACAGTTGTTACAGTTGCTTATATTGACATAATGTAAAGTGGAAACTTTTGTGTCTAAAGAAACATTGATTTCTTCCGTACCTGTTCATATTATATTATTATTATAAAATAACTATAAAATCGTGTGGGCGCGCAAGCGCGCCCACGACGCCTTGTTGCTAACCCCTATTTTAGATGATAATGGCCTCGGGTAACATCCATCCCTGGGACTGGACACCGTCGTCGTCTGTACATTATCATCTACATACTTAACGTCTTTGGTTTATCTTTATCACTAGGGATGAAAAGTATCACTTTCTTCTCCCAACTGAAGGAAGAAAATTTTAAATTCTAACAAGGTTTTGAAAACTAGATATTTATTTATATAACATATTTCTTTGGTAAATGTAAGTTACGCTAAATAAATCACTGCGTTAGAAATTATTTTCCGAGTAGAGAAAAACATTTTCCCTAGTAACTTCCTACTTTCGTGAAAATTTCATTTGAACAGAAGTCAAACTAAATTTTCGCTTTTTCCCTTACTTGAGATTAACAAGATTTTCTCGAAAGTGCGTCTACGTTTTCAGCTAAGATTTTCTCTAAGGAAACTCAAGTAGATGGAAAACCATTTTCTGGATATTACATTTTTATACGTGGTTCACTTAAGATCGGTTTATTTCTTAAATACTGACTTTAGAAGAAAAAATAACAATGTACTAATTTAATATTTTTTATTAAATTATATCGATAAAAATTGGGTTGCCATCAGGATTTGAACCTGAACCTATGAATTCCGGTCATATATGCTAACCATCTGCACCATGATGGCCCTGGAATATAATCCGCATATGACCAGAATTCATAGGTCCCAAGTTCAAATCCTAGTGGTTTCCAATTTTTTTGTTTACAATGGCTCAGTGGTATCCGAGTCAGTCTGTGGATCCTAAAGAACCCTGTTTCGATCCCCGCAGCCGACAAAACATTTTCACCAATTTAAAATTACCCCTGTGGCTCCTCCACCACTAACAACTTTGGGGGCCGTGATTTGACGGCTGGTAACTGCACTTTACGCGTATAAATATATCACTTACCGAGATCTGCTTCGGCAGAGTGCCACACCCAGTAATGGGTAGAAGGCGTGATGATATATTTATTTATTTATTTATACTTTTATATTTTAATTTAATTTTATAAAATGCAAACTTCGATTTAAATAATAATACAAATTATTTACATTTATTTTATTATTTTCTTTCATCGTAACGCCATCTGTTGTCAATCAGTGGAACTTCACCTGATATGTTAGAAGTGTGCGTTATTCTAACATATCAGTGTATGTTATGTTCAACTTTCCGTAGTAATTTATGATGTTGTTATGGTTACTTTAATTCGCAATCGTCTGAAAAAGACATTATCAATCATTTATATTCAGTACTCGTATAATATGTATTATTGATTTAACAAAATTGTCAAATGTATGGCAACTTGATACCAAGTAATATAAAGGGCACGTAATACATTTATTTATATTTAACAAAATAGCATCTACAAGAGTCTTATAAATAAGTGTAAGTCCTTGGAGTGTCCAGCAGAAGAAAACTAATGTTTTCAAATAAGAACGAAACAAACGAAAGAAAAAAGAGTCACGGCTGGAAAGAAACAAAAGTTCTTCACTAGGGCCTTTAGTTTGTGTAAGTTGGCAGGACAAAGTCACTAAGGACACGATCCTGCAATATTTTTTCTGTCAGGAAACAAAGGATAGTTTTGTTTTGAAAGTTTCTTTTTTAATTAGTTATTGCTTTAGTATTATATTTTGTGAATGGGAATAACTTTTTTTGTAATTCATTTGGTACCTTTCTAATCTGTGGATAACCTGATTTTACGGCTGATAAACACTCTACATTGTAAACAGGTAAATATTTTATTGTTTTTGTGCTTCAAAAATTAAAATTATTAATAATATATTATTTTCAGACAACCAGTTATAAAAGTAACCATAAAAATATCATAAATTACTACGGAAAGTTAAAAATAACGTACACTGATATGTTAGTATAACGCACACTTCTAACATATCAGATGAAGTTCCACTGATTGACAACAGATGGCGTTACGATGATAAAAAATAATAAAATATATGATAAAAATTTACATTATTAGCAGATTTTTCAACACATTTGCACAGATAAATCTTATTTTAAAAAATTAATAATTACTTACTTACTAATATTTTAGTATTATTTAATATTTTGACATTACGGTTAGTACAGATGGTATCACAATACCTAACCTCAAACGTCAAACGTCAACGCTTACCTACAAAAACGCATCAACTGTCAAAGTGTAACAACGTTGCTCTTGTAAACTTTTTTTAGAAATACTTTGTGGTCGTCTGAAAAATAGTGTACATAACTCGCTCGAAAGTGTGATAACTGTGCTCGTGTACTTGAATTATTCGGCGATGCGCACCTCGTTTTTCAATTTGTACACTAGCACGTTATCTTACACTTTCGATGCTTGTTATGTAATATACTATTTCAGACGACCACTTATGAAAGTAACTATAACAACGTCATAAATTACTACGGAAAGTTGAAAATAACACACACTGATATATGTTATTATAACGCATACTTCTAACAAATTTAAATTATCAAAATTGAGCTCGACAAACCAAAGTAAAACCCTGAGAGGAGTGTCTTCGGAGGTCGCTACTATCGTCGGTACATTCAGTATCAAAAGTTGAATTTAAATTTGTGAAATAAGACGGCGTGTAATTCTTTCCATTTATAAAAGTAAAAACAATAAATAAATATATCATCACGCCTTCTACCCATTACTGGGTGTGGCACTCTGTCGAAGCAGATCTCGGTAAGTGATATATTTGAAGTGCGGTTACCAGTCGTCAAATCACGACCATAAAGATGTTAGTGGTGGAGGAACCCCAGGGGTAGTTTTTGAAATTATGAAAATAGTTTGTCGCCTGTGGGACTCGAACCAGGGTTCTCAGGAGTCACAGGCCGACTTCATACCACTGAGCTAGCCACCCCATAAAAAAATTAATAAAAGTAATATGTGAAAAAAATAATAATTACGTTAGATTAATAATAAATAAATATATAATCAATAAATGTGCATAAATACTCATTGTACATGATGTGGCGGACAAGTGTTTTTACTGAGACTGTAGATTTCACTTTCGCGTTAAAGTAGAGCCACGCTATTCGTTATATACTTGAATGGGTGAAGTTAATGCGCATTCCAACCACGGTTTTACTTTGGTTTGTCAAGCTCTATCAACATATTTGTTTTCTGATTTTAAATCACAAAAATATAATTTTCATGTATATTACTGTCTATACACATATGATGTAAAAAAAGTGTGAAATTTGTTTGTGCCTTAAAAAATTGAAGTGTATTCTTCTAAATTTACAGATGAAAACCGTCAAAACTAATGCCAATGGCACACTGGTCGAGGAGCATGAATGAGCGTCGAGGAACTCATCGATGAAACAACAGAACGCACCCGTAATCGATGAAAAATAGAGACGCCTCTATTTCCATCGAGGAGTCCCTCGATGAAACGATTGTGTCTCATTTCACACGTATTATTGTGTCTCATTTCATGTTAGCGTGGGCTGTCATTTTGGTTTTGCTTTGTGCTATTTTTTCGTGTTTGTTTATTTTATCAGTCAACACTTACAAAATGGTATTTCTTTGCTAATTTAACCAACCTTGTAGCTCTTGTAGTTCTCGAGATAGCAATGGTGGCACAACCAAATTGAACAGCCTGTATAAGTACAATTAGCGTTTTAAGGTAGTACTAATGTGACGGTGGCGCCATCGGTTGTCGAGTGGCGAAACTGACGCTCGAAAAAATATAAAAATTGAATAAAATAAGTGTTTTATACTTATTATGATTTGAATATCATGAATTGTTAACAGGTTGTTGGTCTAGTAATTTTCAAATACCATACCACCGTGTGGTGTTGCCATTATAAATTGGGATACTTAATTTTTCGTTAAAAACAAGGCTTTGCATGGCTATATATCCATTACTAAACGATAAAAAACTTTCTCCTTCTGATACAATATACATGGATAGTTCTAGAACATCATACTAGTTTTTCAAATTAATCTGCAAAATTTTAGAGGTACACAAACCAAATATGTGCGAGTCTGAGTGATGATCGCCATAAGCCCCGTATATAAGAACTCAACTTTACAAGCGAATATATTTGTTCACAGACGATGAATGTGTTTCATATTTTAACAGGATGCGTGTGACTATCCAATGTTTACGTGCGCCAAATTTCATTCAGATCTGCAAAATTTTTTTTCACGCTAGTACTACCTTAATAGTGAAATTACAGAACCATAAAAATAGGTGTTATTTTTCAATTACTCTGAAGAATTAGTGCGCAAAATTAAACTTTACTTCAGTTTCGAAAGTGAAATATACTCGTACAGTCTCAGTGAAAACACTTGGCTGCCACACCATATATAATATGCGCGTTTATGCATTTTTATTAATGATATATTATTAATCCATTATAATTATGATTCTTCTAACACGCTATTTTAATAAATGCAAAGAATTACATACCGTCTTATCATTTCATAATTTCAAATAACTTTGTATATTCAACTTTTGACACTGAATGCACCGACGATAGTAGCGACCTCCAATGACATTCCTTTCAGGGTTATACTTTGATTTGCCGAGCTCTAATTTTAATTTCTTTCCATAATCAACAGTACCGTTAGCAAAATTAACTGTAACAATTTTTGTAGTGTAAAATCGTCTAAGGAAAAAATGCAATATTTTTTGTTTCCAACTATCGGAAATTCCGATGTTGTTTTCTTTCAATTTTACAAACCGGCTTCGAGTGATACACCTGTAATTATCAAGTTACCTTGGAATCAGTCGATTGGTATCTGTTAGTCTGACAACGTCTCAAGTGCGTACAAGCGTGTTGAAATATTTTTTTTGCGGGTTTATAAACAAATGTGATATTTTTAGAAGAGTTTGGTTAAGAGTGTAAATAAATATTAAAATGATTGAGAGCAAATATTTAATTTTAACAGTGTTTATTCTGGTTATAGTAGCAACAGAAGGAGGTAAGTTTATATTGACTGTTATTGTGTTTACAATATAAACATAAAATGGTAATTCTGGTGAATTAATTAATTAATTTAGTACATTCGTTGTTAATTTTGTTTATTAAAAAAAACATATATAATATCAAACTGGTTATTTAATACAAGGATAAAGTTAAAATATAAAACTTTCCAAAAATGCGCAATTTTAAAATGAATTAATTAATCATGGAAATACCATAAATGTAAGATAGTATTATCAAGAAAATGTTGACAAGTGAAACTGTTCCTTAATGGCTTCATTATTATACTAAAGACAGTTTAATAATAGCTATTGTTAATTGTTTTCGTTAATCTTTTATTTTGTATAATTGGCACTATTACGTAATTAGACAATAATGGCCGTTTGCATAACTACCGTTTAATTTCTCGGTTCAACTAAGCTGAGTTTAAGCTAAACCATGGTTTAAATTGTTAGTGGTTTGCACGGGTAACATCTAACTGTGGCTTACTTAAGATAGTTCTAGCGTGAAAATTGTTTTTGCAGATCAGAATGAAATTTGGCGCACGGAAACATTGGATAGTCATAGGCATCCTGTTAAAATATGAAACGCATTCATCGTCTGTGAACAAATATATTCGCTTGTAAAGTTGAGTTCTTATACACGGGGCTTATGTCGATCATCACTTAGAATCGCACATATTTGGTTTGTGTACCTCTAAAATATTGCAGTTTCACTTAAAAAACTAAAATGATGTTTTAGAACTATCCATGTATATTGTATCAGAAGGAGAAAGTTTTTTATCGTTTAGTAATGGATATATAGGCATGCAAAGCCTTGTTTTTAACGAAAAATTAAGGATCCCAATTTATAATGGCAACACCACACGGTGGTATGGTATTTGAAAATTCACTAGGCCAATAACCTGTTAACAATTCATGATATTCAAATCATAATAGGTGTAAAACACTTATTTTATTCAATTATATTTTTTTTGAGCGTCTGTTTCACCACTCGACAACCGATGGCGCCACCGTCACACTAGTACTACCTTAAGCTTTAGATTTTATGACAATATGTTTTGGGAGTATTATATTTTGTATGAATTTAGGAATTTTTGTATTTTCTCCTAACAATCTAGTAACTTTTGGTACTTTAAAGTTACACATTTTTGTTTACAATTTGTTTTGACATTTCAAGCACGACAAATGAGCAGTTAAAAAATAAAAAATAAATATATCATCACGCCTTCTACCCATTACTGGGTGTGGCACTCTGTCGAAGTAGATCTCGGTAAGTGATATATTTTGCGCGTAAAGTGCGATTACCAGTCGTCAAATCACGGCCCTCAAAGATGTTAGTGGTGGAGGAGCCACAGGGGTAATTTTTGAAATTATGAAAATTGTTTGTCGTCTGTGGGAATCGAACCAGGGTTCTCAGGGTTCACAGGCCGACTTCATACCACTGAGCTGGCCACCCCAGTTGTGTTTTCAAATTAATTATTGATGTTTTGGTTGTATTTTGGTGTACATAATAAATATTACATTATAAAACACACTATTGATATTAAAATAAAATATTTTTTGTAGATGGCGGAAAAAATATTCATATGTCATTTCTAGTAAATTATTACTTATAAATTATACGGAAATTCTAAATAATGTTCTATTGAAGTTAATAAACTATATATATATATATTCTCTCTTCAAACAAAATCGTTTAAAAAAATTTTCATCATCGAACCTATAAAATTATTTACTTCTTTCATATATTTTTCTTATATGAATATTTTCTATAGCTCTTATGTCTTCTATATCATTGTCCATATCGTCAATATGAAAAATGTCATTCATTTCAAAGTAATTTAAAATATAAACACATCTACATATTTTCTGTCAAGTAGGTATCCGGCAACTGTCACGTAATTGTACTGTTAAGCCGAAGATGCAGTAGGGTTCAAGTTAAACTACAGACGGACTGTTTTAAACCTAACTTTAGTATACCAATTTTATTCGCTACATTTCTCTCTAAAACAATTACAAAACGTTTGTCTGCAAAAAATGTATTTAATGAAAGTTTCAAAAATGACATTTTTCTCGTATTTCAGCCGATGATTGGCGCCTTCAAAACCTCACTCCTAAGTGCCTAACATGTCTCTGTGAAGCCGCTACCGGTTGTGAGATAGCAAGAAGCTGTCGTGAAGAGAGCGGGTATTGCGGTCCTTATAAAATCTCGAGGATATACTGGATTGAAGCGGACAACGTCACCATGACTAGTGATGATCCTCAGAGGGCAGGAGGTATGCACATTTATCATTTTTATTAGAAAGGTGGCCGCGACTCTCCAACATAGGACTTTATTATGTAAAATCATAATTCCCTGCTTCTCTGATTATTTTAATCAAAAAAGCTTCAAACAAAATTAAAGAAATGTTTGACGAATTATCTATTAAAATGAAATAATAAATAAGAAAATAGAGAGTAGGTCTCAGGGTCAAAAATTGCACAGAAATATATCTAGCACAAGAGTATATTTGGACGTTTCGTCCAGCGAACTGGACATCATCAACAATAACTAAAAAGTGAAATTTTAACAAATTAATTGTAAAATAATTGTAAACAAATTTTACAAAAGTCAAAACCATAAAAACTAAATAATTAATCATTTAGTTGTGACGATAATTATTTATTTAGTTTTTATGGTTTTGACTTTTGTAAAATTTGTTTACAATTATTTTACTATTAATTTGTTAAAATTTCACTTTTTAGTTATTGTTGATGATGTCCCAACTGAATAGAGTTGATCAAAACTAATAAATAAAATTATGAATCGACACTCCCTTCCTTTCTTATCTTTTATTGATTATCTTTTAATTCGTTTTCAGTTCTTAGGTAGAGTGTTTAACTGCATTTGTGTGGAATTCACTTTCAAAAACAAGCGCAGTGCGACACTCCCTTTCTTTCTTATCTTTTTGTTTCATTCTCAGTTACTGCATTGTTTGGACTTTTCTTTCATATACATGTGCAAGCTATCGCTTTCATCTTTTCTAATTTTTGTAGATTCGTTGTTAGTTTCGTTATTAGATTCGTTGTTAAGAGTAAGCGTGAGTAATTTGAGATGTTTTATGCATATGTTATGTACGTCGAAGAAAGAAGATGAATGATAAGTGAATAGGAATGATTGGATAGATGTGATTGAAGGTTTGTTGTGTGATAAATGATTTCGAGTGTTATAAATTAATAAGGTTATATGGAATGATTTTGAATGTGGTTGAAGTGAGGGTGGTGTGTTTGGATGAGAATATTTGATGAGGGCTGATTATTTGATGGATGTAATGAGTGATTTCAGGGTTCGTGTTATCCCATTTGATGGGATATAGCGTGAAAATATATATGTATGTATGAATCAACGTTTAAAAAGAAAATATTTTGGATAATTTCAAAATTTAAATACAAATATACCTACATTCAATCACAATATGTTATATATTTACAGGCAATCGTAGCTCAGTGGATAAAAGCGAGGTAAAACTTGTGTTTCTTAATTACTAAGCAAGAGGTCGTGCGTTCAAATCTCACTGACTTCTACTTATATCCAAAAAATGCGACTGTGTCTGAGTGGTTCGGATTCCACTATAAGCTGTAGGTCCCCTGTACTGTAATTGGGATTTACTTCCTGTTGTGCAGAGTAACAAAAAAATAAATAAATAAATAAATAATTTCAAATATCATGAATAACATAATTTTTTAAATTAAAATATTTATATAATATTTTCACTAAATTTAAAACATTAAGGCTTATGAATAGGGTTACCACCTCAGAACTAAGTCTCGCCCGGAGACGATGACTAGTTTTTTAAAGAAGATCCTGCAATTTTATTATTATTACCATATTTGATAAAAAAGGGTTACATTATTTTGTTAAAGATAAGTGTTTTTGTTATCATGATAAAATAATTACTTATATAATAAAGTAAAAGAAGATTGGAAGTGATAAATCTACTGTAACAATAAAATTAGTGTACTCAACGTCATATATACAATAAGACAGAAGATATAACCTCACCTAAATTTATGTCTATTTCTGAAAACTTCATACAATTCTAAAAAATATTGATCTGATACAAAATGATATATGTAATATTAGAACCGAAATTAATTGTATAAATTCTTCCTTAAATAATCATGAGGACAGAATCAAGAAATTGGAGAACTAAGTGACAGAAATAAAACCATATAACAGTAAGATATAAAAGATCTTCAAAGAAAAAAATTTAATAATTTAGCGGCGTAGAAGATTCCGATAGTGAGACAGATTTGTCCTGAACAACTACATAGCACGCTGCACGCTGCACGCAGCCTTCACCAGTTGTATGCGTTCGATCACCAACCACCGCGCTAGCTATTCCGTACACAGTACAAGAGATACACGCGACAGACTACATATAATTTTGTACATATTCAATCTTACTTACACAACCCGGAGAAATATTAATTAAACCCGGAGCCCGGAGATAACTCACTGAAACCCGGATACATTTAAATATAGCGCTATTTTTGTCTGCCCTGCAAATGGCCACCATCTCCATTGCCTCACAGATGTCAATTCATGTTGCAATATTCTAGAATTTTTTTTCAGAAGATAACTCTCTGACTAAGCCTTTCAAATTTTTTTTGAAAGATGATTGTTCAATAAAACTTCCTGTTGCTTTTCCAAGAAGCTGTATTAGCAACGTAAAGAATGTGATTTTATTTAATGGAATACATCAGTCAAAGATTTGCTATTAATAGTAACTTCTCAACGAAATTTGAACCTAGAAACGACGCATGCTAGCCATTAAACGACGGTTCACATTTAAATTGCCAGTTATTTTTAATTAAACCGGATTAAAACTTTACATAACAAAGTTGAATACAAAAAATTAAAAAAAAAACTAGAAACATAAACTTTCAAATTTATAAACTTTATTATCGAATGACGCATAATAAAATGCAAATTTCAAACCTTACCATTTTTTCATACTCTTCAAACATTATAGTTTAACATCAATACAATTTACTTTTGCAACATTTGCATTTCGTAGCAAATTTTATTACGGAACTGTCTTGTAAAGTTATGCAAAGTTACGAAGAAAATAGAAAAGCAAGTGTTTGTTTCATATTACTTTCCTGATCTCGTCTTTCTTTTGTTACAAACTATCCTATAAAAATACAGGATGGTGTGTCGGTAGACGCACCATAGGGATTTTAATGTTAATTTTTAAATATTCAATTATTGGCTCCCCTAATTGTTTTCCAGCAAAACAGTTAAATAGTTTTTTGTAGACAAAAAAATTCTGCATCTAATGATATCCTAATTAATAATTTACTTTTATCTGGAATAGGAAAAATTATTTAAATAAATGTTAATTTTAATCAAATCAATGCAATGGAATTAACTATAAAACAAATACTTGCAATTAAATACATTTCACATTTCATAGCAAACAACATTTCGTGAAGAGAATAACAACAGACTTCTCAAACATCCATGCACATAAGGTAGTACTAGTGAGATGGTGGCGCCATCGGTTGTCGAGTGGTGAAACTGACGCTCAAAAAAATATATAAATTGAATAAAATATGTGTTTTATACCTATTATGATTTGAATATCATGAATTGTTAACAAGTTGTTGATCTAGAGAATTTTCAAATACCATACCACCGTGTGGTGTTGCCATTATAAATTGAGATTCTTAATTTTTCGTTAAAAACAAGGCTTTGCATGACTATATATCCATTACTAAACGATACAAAACTTTCTCCGTGTGATACAATATACGTGGATAGTTCTAGAACATCATACTAGTTATTCAAATGAAACTGCAAAATTTTAGAGGTACACAAACCAAATATGTGCGATTTTAAATAATGATCACCATAAGCCCTGTGTATAAGAACTCAAATTTACAAGCGAATATATTTGTTCAAAGACGATGAATGTGTTCCACATTTTAACAAGATGCGTATGACTGTCCAATGTTTACGTGCGCCAAATTTCATTCGTATCTGCACGCTAGTACTACCTTAAACAACTATACGTTACTTTTATACGCCCCATACATCTGTATGCGTCGCCAGTACGGTCACCTTACTACCAAATTCATATCTCCAAACTTGAATCAGTCCAGCATAAATTTTTCAATCTCATAGCTTTTAAATTACATCTACCTTCGCCGAGACTGACTCACAATTATGAACAAATTTCAAAAATTCTTGATCTGAGTTCTCTGCGTTCGTTTAGAAACTATTTCGGCTATTTATTTTTATATAACTTACTAAATTGTAATATCGAGTGTTTAGCTTTAAGTTCGTTTTTTGTGTTAACCTCTTCTATACATAACTTACGATCAAATGAAAATCTGTCACTACATATCCCGTTCATCAGATCAAACTCTCATTTCCATTCATCTATTTAGATTTATCACTTTCTGTGTATGGCTTTAAACAGACACTTCAAAACGCTATTTTATCTTAAAATTAGTTCTAAGCGTAGTCTACTATAATAAATGTATACATACTTGTAATTGGGCGATTGCCTGTATAAGAATGAATAAACAAATAAATAAATAAATATTTATAGTAAAGTGCAAACTATAAAATGTCAAATAATTGAATATTTAAAAATGAACATTGAAGTCCAATTTTATATAAAATTTGCAGTTATATACCTAACAAATATTTTTCTTTTTCAGCGTACGAGGATTGCAGTAACAATTATCATTGTGCTCAAAGGATAATCACTAGCTATCTTCGCAAATTTGGAATGGTAAAAATATTTCTTTATTTAATAAATTAAACTTTTGTTGTTACATTACACTATAAGCTATTGTAATTAGGATTAAGTTAAGCTGCTAGCCAATTAGCAATTACGATTATCAATTACAATTATAAATTTTAGGAGGCGTGGAAAAAATTGTATATAATTATAATGGGGGATTCAAGTGGTAGAGCTTTTTAATATATATTTATTAAAATAAATTCTTGACCGTACATCATATTTAATACAATATAAAATTATACCATAAATGATATCTTTATTGCTGAAATATGAAATTGAAAGTTGCATAATTTAAAACGCTCATTGCAATTACGTAGTTGCATTAAGCCAATCACAGAGCTTTGTCTGAAACGTTTGTCGGTGCTCAATTTTACTGAGGGGAAGACAAAGAAGAAACAAGCATTCAGCATTCTACGCTTCTACCAATGACGTATAATACTAGACTAATTATGCCGTATTCAAGTCAATGCAGTGTTGTGAAGCAGAAAGGGATGGAATCACTTTTAGGTCCGCCGGGTGCGCGACAAGGAGCGAGTACACTTTGATATTATGCAAGTTGCTCCTTGCCGCGCACCCGCCTCACCCACCAGTTATTCTATCCCTTTCTGCCTCACAACAAATGACGTTGTTATCCGTCTAGTTATGTTTTGTCTGAGTATTCTACTGACAACGACACACGTTACGTGAAGTTACGTGTTATTTATCTCTGTCTTATCTGTCTCTCTTTAAGCTAAGATGCAACTACGTCATATTCGTTTGTTTCGAAAGTTTAAATATTTTTATCATGCTTAATACAAGTTTAAAAAATTTTGGGTATAATAATTTTATTACGTAGATTAATATATAAAAAATTCAAAAAAGTCTTGAAAGGCCCATTCGGAGACAAGGAATTCAATACCATTTTTAGCATCTTTATATCTTGTTTAGTTTTTTATATATAGACTCCGAAAAAATTGAATTTTTCCTAAATTTGACCTCATCAAATATTGTATTTTCTCTAACCCAGTGGTTTTCAAACTTTTCGGAGCCATGACCCCTTTGGAGGCAAAAAACACAAATATATTCTTTCGCGACCCCCTTACCTTTTATGTGGTCTAAATTGTAGTTTGTAAAAGACTGATTAATATACATTACAAATGTAGAACAACGATTACAGAAATTAGTAAAGGAAAAATTTCTCATTAATGTGGTTCTATCATGACAGTCTCATAAAAATATAGGTAACCGAAAAAGTTTATAAAAACAAGTATTTAATTTATGTATGGTGCAAGTTATAAACAAAACAACAAGGTTTCATGCTAATGTAGAAACTCTTGAAAAATTACATATTTGAATTTATTAAAATCTGTCGTAAATGCTTTCAAGATAGTACCACCTTAAGTATTAATTTTAAATAATATTACACTAGATATAAAACTACAGATTTCACCATGTAATTCCTCATATATTTCTACATAATTATGCATATTTTAATCCTCAAAATACATTTTTTTTAATCGCCTGAGTCGTGATCGCAAAAATTTCTGTAAATGAAAATGCGAATGTTTTGATTGAACCAGTTTCAAAATAGAAAAATTTTAAAATATGGTTCTATATGAACCAAGCTACGAGAAATCGAATTCCGTTGAGCGCATCTTCCTATCTCTTTTAGTTATTGAGTTAGGGCGATTTTTAACTTTTTTTAAATCTTAAATTTGAAGGCCCATATCTCGAAAACTAAAAAGATATTGAAATTCGGTTTGCACGATTGTATTTCTCGTGATCTAATTAACTTATATATATATATATATATATATATATATATATATATATATATATATATATATATATATATATATATATATATATATATATATATATATATATATATATCATCACGCCTTCTACCCATCACTGGGTGTGGCACTCTGCTAATGCAGATCTCGGTAAGTGATATATTTTGCGCGTGAAGTGCGGTTACCAGTCGTCAAATCACGGCCCCCAAACATGTTAGTGGTGGAGGAGCCACAGGGATAGCTTTTTCAAATTATGAAAATTTGTCGCCTGTGGGAATCGAACCAGGGACCTCAGGATCCACAGGCCGACTTCATACGACTGTGCTAGCCATCCCATTCTAATTAACTTATACTGAAATTTTAAAAATTTTGAACTATTTACTATTTTTTCAAAATTTTCTTTTGCTCATATTTCAAAAAGTTGAAAAGATAATGCAAATGCAGTGAATTCCTCTCGTAAAAGTACATAGGTATGTAAAATTTCAAAATTTTTGCACCACGGATACATTTTTTAGAGCAATGCTATCGAGTCTGTGGATCCCCTGGTTCGATCCCAACAGTCTCTGTGGCTCCCCCACCACTAACATCTTTGAGGGCCGTGATTTAACGGCTGGTAACTACACTTCACGCACATAAATATATTGCTTACCGATATCTGCTTCGGCAGAGTACCACACCCTGTAATGGGTAAAAGGCATGATGATATATTTATTTTATTTGATATTTTCTAGGATTGCAACAGCGATGGCGTCACAGATTGCTATGATTATATGATGGTAAACTTCAATGGAGGTTATGGATGCACTCCTCCTCTCCAGGAAAAAGAATTTGGAAGAATGTGGCTGGGAAGATACACTAAATGCATGGCAAACCCAGATATATAATATAATTTTATATCTATATATTGTGTTGATTTAAATTTGCCTTGATATAAGTGTATTTTATATTGTTAATGAATAAAAATGTGATAATATTTTAATATATTGTTTATATATTTTTAGATAGCTCTATATTTTTTAAAAGAAAATTGATTTCTATTGTAAGTATTTTACATACATACATACATATCGTCACGCTATATCCCATCAAATGGGGTATTCACAAAATATTCACTCATTACATTCATCAAATAATCAGCCCTCGTCAAACATTCTCATCCAAACACACTGATAGTTCCACATTTGTATTTTACAAAATAAATAAATACATCATCACACCTTCTACCCATTACTGGGTGTGGCAGTCTACCGATCTCGGTAAGTGACATATTTTGCGCGTAAAGTGCGGTTACCAGTCGTCTAATCACGGCCCCCAAAGATGTTAGTGGTGGAGGAGCCACAGGGGTAGCTTTTTCAAATTATGGAAATTGTTTGTCGCCTGTGGAAATCGAACCACGGTTCTCAGGATCCACAGGCCGACTTCATACCACTGAGCTAGTCATCCCATATTTATATTTTGTATGTACTTTAACCACATGCATAGATCACTCCATATAAACTCATTTATTTATTACACTCGAAATCATTTATCACACAACAAACCTTCAATTACATCATTCCAATCACTCCTATTCACTTATCATTCACCTTCTTTCTTCGACATACATACTAACATGTGCATAAAATATCTCAAATTACTCACGCTTACTCCTAACAACGAATCTTTAAAAAAAATATTATTGTAGCCATATATAAGTATGTTGTGTATATGTATGTACATGTATGTATGTATACATACATACATATCTTCACGCTATATCCCAACAAATGGGGTAGCACGAACCCTATATATATACACTGGGTGTCCCATTTTAATCCGCCAGTAGCGATAATTCTGAAACATTGCATTGAATCAAAAAGTGTTCCAAATGAAAAGTTAATGGTTCTGAGGGGGACATCTGATGCCGTAGACTTTGCCCCCCCAGCCCCTCAAGGGGGGCGGGAACAGGGGGCAACTTTAAAATCTTAAATTGGGCAGGCTGAGAAAAAAACAACCTTGTAAGGTTGTGAGTAAGTCTTAAGTAATAATAACAGTTAATTACGTTACGATTTTCGCAATTTAATTAAAAAAAAACCTAACTTTTACATTTGCAGCGCCATCTCTCGACCAATAAAAAAAATGTTTCGGATAAAACTTACATACTTTTTAACCCTCTATCAGAATCTGCAATAAAAAATAGGGGTTTCTATTTAAGATTTTAAAGTTGCCCCCTGTTCCCGCCCCCCTTGAGGGGCTGGGGGGGCAAAGTCTACGGCATCAGATGTCCCCCTCAGAACCATTAACTTTTCATTTAGAACACTTTTTGATTCAATGCAATGTTTCAGAATTATCGCTACTGGCGGATTAAAATGGGACACCCAGTATATATATATATATATTGTGTTAATATTTGATGTTAATGTTCTATATTTTTATTAAGTTTTACTTAAATTTATTTTGTTTTCGACTATATATCTGCCTGTATACTGCTATATAAGGTTCTGGATAACAGTCTTTAAGACTGGTTACAGAATCTTAAAATATATTGAAATAAATAAAATAAAATAATCTAATAACGAATATACAAAGATTAGTAAAGATTAAAGCAATAGGCTGCCCTTGTATATGAAGGAAAAGTCGACATAATACAGTAACTGAAAAGATAAGAAAGGAAGGGAGTGTTGCCCTGTGCTTGTTTTTAATAATAATAAATATGATTTTGACGCATTGAAGAATAAACTAGTAGTGGCCTCGTGGTATCAAGTCGGCCTGTGGATCCTAAGAACCCTGGTTCGATCTCCACAGCCGACAAACATTTTCACCAATTTAAAATTACCCCTGTGGCTCCTCCACCACAAACATCTTTGGGGGCCGTAATTTGACGGCTGATAACCGCACTTCACGCACATAAATATATCACTTACTGAGATAATAACATAATAAGGCAGGAAAGTGATAATTTACTTGACGACGCGATTGTTTGGAATACGAGACCGTAGACCGAGTATTTTAATCCGCTGAGTCAAGTAAAAATACTTTCCTGACGTATTATGTATACTATTTTTCCTAAACCGTTTAATTTAATTGATTATTTTTTGACGTTTCTCAAAACCAATGAGATGCTTCATTGTATGTCACGTGTTTACGTTTTAACCAATCCTGTCATTATTATACTGTACGCGCTTTTTTGTTTGTGACAAATGATAGGGAGTTGTCAAATACTTATTTAAAACTGTCAACGCGTCAAGTAAAATGTGTGAAAAAAATCTATTTAGTTCCATTTCAGATACAGAAATACACTAACAAATTTTGGAAAAAACTTCCAAGAATACATTAATAAGTAATCAATCGATATGAACCCAGTTCAAAATCTTTTAAGTTGGATGAATCGACCTCAACAGCTAAGTCAAAAAATAATCTAATTAAATATAACTCGAGAGTTGGATAAATTAGAAAATAATTCTCCAGTATCTTTCTCAAAGTTGTTACCATTTGGCAATAGCCACTCAAGCCCTATGGGCTTTCGTGACTATTGCCTGGCAACCAGTTTATGAAAGATCTGTCAAATTATTTTCAATTTATTCTCATTCTCTTGTTATATTATTACTGATAATTAATCATAAATAATTCAAAATGTTTAAATTTATTGATATGAATTGTACTGACAGCAGACTACGTAGCTAATATTACAACAAAAATAACAGTCAGGTAAAATCTTTACCAGACTGTTTTTGTACTTTACCAGACTATTATTTCTGTTGTTAGGTTTGGATACGTATGTTACTTGACTGTTTTTATAAAAACCTGCTTTCCATACTAAAATTGGTCAGGAAAGTAGGCACTTTTGTAACAAAGTGGTTTTGAGTTGACTGTAGATATCCTGCTGGTTTGCTTCCCGGCTTTGTGCGATAAGATTCTGAGGAAGAATCTTATCGTGACAACGAATATGTGCGGTTATCTGCAGTCGTCAGCCATCGTTGCACCCCCGAAAATACCACTCTTCACCCCCGCTCAAAAACATAGCGTCCGTTTTTGAGCGGCAGAGTCAGTGATGTCACGTCCTCGTCTGGTCAAGATGTGACCAGAACGCATCCGCTCCCGCTTTTCGCGCGGATATTTAGTATTTTACGCTTTAACTTATATTCTGTTTTATTACTAATTACTCTATTAAGTTTGTTGCTAATAAAGTTATCTGTGTTTTGTTATTGTGTGCGTATTATTATTAACCAAATAATTATCACTTCGCGCTTCCGGTTTAATTACGGTTTGAAGAATCGACATCCAGAGAAACGATACGCGCTCGCGATGTACAGATCCCCGTCGTGTTACACTTCCTTGCCAGTTTTAGAAAAAATATAATATACAACTCGCAATGCTCGCTTGTGTTGTAATCTTCATCGTTAGAAGTAACAGTACCTATTCAATACAGCGTTGTATTTTATACTATTATTTTACGTTGCTAATAGCGACGGTTTTAACGGCCGTTGTTACTGGCAACATCCTCCAAATATAGAGTATTTGGTATTATACATTCACCCCTGTCAAATGTTCCAAAATAATTTTAGAAAAAAATACTTGTAGTTGAAGAAACCTTTCTTCAAAATAATTTAGAAACGTTTGACAGCAGATAAATTATTTAAAAGTATTTTTCTGTGACAACAAACTCAAAAAAATCTGGTGTGGTCAACACACGACTTTCTTATACACAGCATATTTCATATTAAAAACGCTGAATTGAACACTTATGACTTGCTCCTTGCGTTTGACAATTATTATTTGACATATAAATGTTAAACATGTTTTTGTTTTTTGTTTCTATTGCTACTATGATTATTGAAATATATAATTAAATATATAAATTAGTTTTTCTCAAAATTAGACGCATATACAGGAAAATTGCAAATAACATTTTATGTTCCAAATATTTTTGCTAACATCTTTTGTTTGAAACTTTTTTTCGTTACTGATTACATTTTTGAAATAACTGGAATTTATTGTTTTGTGAGTCCAGTAAACTTCCTCTTCCGGTTTTTCAATTTCATTCAAAATCAACTCAGCTCTTCGTATTTTCATGAAACTTATAATTACCAAGTTTCGTTAACAAATCTTATCTCGTTCATGAGATATTGCACACTCGGACACACATCCATCCATCCATCCATCCATCCATCCACACACACAGACATCATTGAGAAAATGATCAAAACAGGTTCAGTGGACCTCAAAACATGTATTTCCGCGAAAATCTCGTCAACGATTTTTTTCACGATTCCAATACTTCCTTATACTACGTATAAGAAAGTAAAAATCATCCCCATTGGCGCATATAGAGTATTTCGCCTCACTCTGATGCACGCCCCTGGCGCTATAAATCAACGTGGCGTCGGGCTGCCCGCCATATTTAGCAGATACGAATTTTTATGACAAGAAGATATATCGTTTCCACGATTTCTGAGCCTTACGCCTACTTGGACGAGATTCTGTGATGTTTTTTCTTGATGTTATTATGTTTCTTTTAATTTATATAGTTTTTTTCTGTGATAAATCTACGAAGGCCATGGAAACGACTTTTTAAGAATAGAAGATGAAGAAGATTTCTTATTTAAATTGTGAAAATAATGGTTGAATTATTAATATAGCAATCTTTTACCAAATTTCAATTGAATGAGGTACAACGAATCTTTGAAACATTTGTAAAAAATAAAATAAATAATATCATCTCGGTAAGTGCTATATTTTGCGCGGGAAGTGCGGTTACCAGTCGTCAAATCACGGCCCCCAAAGATGTTAGTGGTAGAGAAGCCACAGGGATAGTTTTTTAAAATTATGAAAATTGTTTGTCGCCTGTGGGAATCGAACCAGGGTTTTTAGGATCCACAGGCTGACTTCATGCCACTGAGCTAGAAACCCCATATTAACAGATAATGATACACGGATAAGGGAATTTCGTTCATACAAGCTCGTTTAAATATTTGTTTCAATCATATCCAATTACCAGACTGTTTTGTACTTTACCAGATTGTTATTTTTGTTGTAGCCTTGGATACGTACTTTACTTGACTGTTTTTGTAAAAACCTACTTTCCATACTACAATTAATCAGGAAAGTGAGTACTTTTCTTGCCGGTTTCAGAAAAACGAATGTTAATTCCAAGTTAAATGTAATGAAGGATTAGTAGGTATTACATCGCGCACATTTATTTAACTCTCTCGTTTTTCTATAATAAATACAGCCAACTTTAGCAGCTTTCATTTCTTCCTCTTGCTTTTTTCTTGTTCGAGGCCTACTACAATCTTGTTTACATCAATACTTGAACAGCTACGAAGTCAACATACGATAACTAACAAACGACGATCGCACAAACGAGAGGAAATAACATCGTCATGTCCTGTCTCTTGTACCTTGTCGTCCTGCTGAGGACATCTATTTTATCCCTTGTTACAATGTTACAACTTATTTTAAGGGGAGGCACGGGATGCCCATACGCGAAAATATACGTCAGCGACAGAACATTATTTATTTAAAGAAAATAATACTTTTTAAAAACAATAATTTCTTTCATACAAACTTCAATCATATTTATCCTAGAGATAAAAGGACGGATATAATTGAAGGATTGTTTCAAGAACGAAAGTTGAAACGAGCTTTTATTAAAGGAATTATGAACGTGGATGAAGCAAGGTAATTAGAAGATAAACATAAGGTAGTACTAGAGTGAAGTTTTTTTTTGCAGATTTGAATAAAATTTGGCGCACGGAAACATTGGATAGTCATAGGCATCCTGTTAAAATATGAAACGCATTCATCGTCTGTGAACAAATATATTCGCTTGTAAAGTTGAATTCTTATACACGGAGCTTATGACAATCATCACTCAGAATCGCACATATTTGGTTTGTGTACCTCTAAAATTTTGTAGTTTCATTTGAATAACTAGTATGATGTTCTAGAACTATCCATGTATATTGTATCAGAAGGAGAAAGTTTTTTATCGTTTAGTAATGGATATATAGCCATGCAAAGCCTTGTTTTTAACGAAAAGTTAAGAATTCCAATTTATAAAGAAAACGCCATACGGCAGTATGGTATTTGAAAATTCACTAGACCAACAATCTGTTAACAATTCATGATATTCAAATCATAATAGGTATAAAACACTTATTTTATTCTATTTTTATATTTTTTGAGCGTCAGTTTCGCCACTCGACAACCGATGGCGCCACAGTCACACTAGTACTACCTTAATACTTTCACATTACAATGTTTTTGACAAAAATGCATATTAAATTAACATTAATTTACTTAAAATCGCATAGAATCAGGGTGCTATGACAGAAACAAATGAACAAATCATAATATTTTAATTTGTTTGATTTGTTAAATACAATTATTTTATTTTTATGGGGTAATGGCACAGTGGTAGCAAGTCGGCCTGTGGATCCAAAGAACCCTGGTTCGATCCCCACAGCCGACAAAACATTTTCACCAATTTAAAATTATCCCTGTGGCTCCCCCACCACTAACATCTTTGGGGACCGAGATTTGACGGCTGGTAACCGCACTTCACGCTCATAAAAATATCACTTACCGAGATCTGCTTCGGCAGAGTGCCACACCCAGTAATGGATAAAAGGCGTGATGATATATTTATTTATACCTTATACCTTAATATAGTTTTCAGACGACCATTTGTGAAAGTAACCATAACAACATCATAAACTACTACGGAAAGTTGAAAATAACAAACACTGATATGTTATTATATCGCATACTTCTAACGTATCAGATTAAGTTCCACTAATGTAAGCTATTTTTTACAATACATGTACAAGTAGAAGGAAAAGAAAAGTCGGTTTCAAAATTAACAGCTGTCAAATTGTTGTCAAAATACTGTCCTCGGTGGATGGTAAATAAATATTATAGTCCTGATGTAACCATGCAAACCAACTGTACAATAAAAGTTTCATTTACTGTGTTTAAATTTTGTCATTAATGGGTAACTTACTGTACAAGTATTATAAAAAAAAACATTTCTGGATTATACGCCAATTTATATAATCCATTTTTTCTACAAGCTTCGAACTTTCGAATTTTTTTAATCTTCGAATTTACGAATCTTTGAATTTTTCTAAGCTTCGCATTCTCGAATTACTAAATTAACGCCATCTGTCATCTCTAAACACGCTCACGCATAATTCGCGAAAAGTCGGCCAAGAATTAAATAATAACTCGGCGAAGCATCCTGCAAAAACTCTGCAAGGTTAGACGTCTTAATTAAGCCATCTAAATGCTATGGACTTTTGGTAAGACGTTTTAAAATGACAATAAAAAGGATACAAAAAATTATCTTGAAATTAGTGAAATATTTTTAAATAACGTAGAACAATGTGCAAGCAATCAACAAACAAACCATAGCAACGCCGTAAAACATCGTTCTCGTGTAATATGATTAAAATTTTATAAATTTTGAAAATATTTTAATGATTCTCTAAATCGCACAGTTGTTGTTTACATCACGTGCCGAAAAAGGTTAAGTGCTCGTGCAGATTTCCGCTTTCGGCAAGTCTCGTGCGTTAAAATCTGCATTTGCACGTAACAAGCCTTTTTCGGCACTTGTTATAAAAATAACTATTATTTCTAGTCGCACATTGACAAGTTTGATGACATTATTGACCGTGCAAATTTCTTGAATTAGTATTGTCGACTCAAAATAAATCAAAGAATCGTTCTACCTAAAGCTTGTCATCCATTTTCTGAACATTCTCTATTTCATAATTTGAAACTTCGCAGAAATATATCCTTGTAAAACAGAAAATGGTTTTTGTTAGGGTTGTAATTTTAAAATTATCTTGTAGAAGGTAATTTGCTTAATTGCCGGTGTAGAATGATGGCGAGGGTTTTGTCGTTTGTAATTATGACAATGTGGCTTTTCTCACCCCCGAAAGTTATTTCCATAAGGAAGATATTCGTTATGTTTAAAAGGAAACCCCAGTACGAAAATGTTAATTATTTGTATTGAAATGTTTTTTATCATATACCTACAGCCGGATTCTTAAAAAAATGTTAGCTAATCCTGAAATTTGGATGAGCTAATCTTATGCTAGTGCGACTTAAAAAAGTTGATTCAATTCACTTCCCGAAAACTAAATGGTACGAAGATAAAAAAATAAATATATCATCACGCCTTTTACCCATTACAGAGTATAGTACTCTGTCGAAGCAGATCTCGGTAAGTGATATATTTATGCGCGTGAAGTGCAGTTACCAGCCTTCAAATCACGGCCCCTAAATATGTCAGTGGTGAGGAGCCACAAGGGTAATTTTAATGTGGTGAAAATGTTATTCGACTGTGGGAATCGAATCAGGGGTTTTAGGATCCACAGGCCGACTCGATACCACTGAGCCACTGACTCTATAAAGTTAAGCTTAGGTTTTTTTGGAAACATAGTTTAGCTTAATTTGACAAAACCGAAATTCAGGATTAGGTAGATTCTAGCCAAGGACGTTGAAAGGAGGGGATATGGCATTCAAGTCAAGACTGTGAGGCTCGGCAGATTGACAGAGACAGAAGTATTATTTTCTGTACCGTGCTTAGCCTGCTATTGATTGACATGTGTCATAAAGAGATTTGAAATTTAAATAGACAGAACAGAATCATTCTCTCTAAAAGATTATAAATTTTTACAAGGAAACTGAAATTATAAACACTTTGTTACCATTTTATCCACAAAAATTATCTCCAATTCCATACAACACAAAAATTGAAACACAAATGACACTTCGTGGTTATGTTTACATAAAACAACGCTCCCTGACAACGTCTAAACGTCACTTTTCTTACATAAAAATTCAAAATATTTGAAAGAAGAAGAGATTTGGCTAAGCACGGTGCAGAAAAACTATTGTTGTCTCTTTCCCTTGCCCAAGCCTCACTTCAAACAATGCTTCAGTATCGTCATGCCATAGCCCCTCCTTTCAACGTCCTTGGTTACAAAGCATGCTAAATTAATTTCGTATTTTATGCCCTATAACTTTTATTTGAAGCTTTTTTCTTTTAAATAATTACGAAACAGGAAATTAAACAATATGATATTACATGTTAAAGTCCTATGTTCGAGAGTCGCGGTCACCAACCTGTATATATAATATAATAAAAATTAAATTATAAGTTTAAAGATAATAAATTCAAGCTGAAACTGAATTTCCAGCATTATTCTTATGGCCAGCTAGCGACATGTGCCCTATCTTAACGATTGAATAATCTAAGTTTATTAAGTATACACAAACACAAAATATTACAAAATAAAAACTGTAAAACTACTAAATCGGAATTTATTGAAGAAATGGTGTCAATTTATGGAGGGGTTATTAGAAAATTGTCCTTCCTCTTCAATTCAAACTAGTAATTTATTTGACAAATTTAAATACTTTTTTATCTCTTTGTTATATGTATTTATGTTATTTAAAAAAATATTTTAAAAATCTATGTATTTCTGAGAGTTTTTTGCGACCCGCCCTCCCCTAGAAAAATGTCTGTAGACGCCCATCGATTTTAAATAATTTAATGCTTAAGTGTATAGACCTAAGTTCATTTTCTATTAACTTTTGTAATTGGGTGATTGCCTGTTGGTATTTAAAATAAATAAATAAATTTGAAGCATGAATTTATATTGACAGTTAAGTATGCCATAAATTGACATTTGTTATTTGAAAACAATTTGCTTTATTTTCATAATTTGAAAAATATATCCCTGTGGCTCCTCCACCACTAACATGTTTCGGGGCCGTGATTTGACGACTGGTAACCGCACTTCACGCGCAAAATATATCACTTACCGAGATCTGCTTTAGCAGAGTGCCACACCCAGTAATGGGTAGAAGGCGTGATGATATATTTATTTATTTTATTTTTTATTTAAATAATTTACGTTATTATATGCATTATAATCGTTTTCAAATAAATACGAACTACTAATATGATAAAATATTTTTGTTTTAAATAAATTATTAATTTCCAGAAACAAATAAAAAAATGCCGAATGTTCGGCCGAATAACCGAATAATTCGGCTATAACCGAATAAACAAAAAGTTGCCGAATATGCCGAATACCGAATCATAACCGAATACTCGGCGTATCTCTAATATGATATACTTATGCTGGGTTGCAAGAAAAAAATAAAGAGCTCTTTAGTTAAAGAATTGTTTATCTAGCAACAGTATCAATGGCGATTTTCTGAAATTTATTGAACCGTTAGTTGCTAATGAACCGATAAAACTTTCATGCAACCCAGCGTGAAAGTACTACTTCCAGTACTTTTACTTTAAGTAGTTCCCAGCTCTGTACCTACGCATACTCTTCCAAATAAATGTCCAATTAATGTTCTTCATAAGGTACCTCTAGATTGAGTCATTTTATTCAGTACCTCTTATAAGAAGAAATATATAACTTTGGTACAAGAGCTTGTAAGATCAAAGGCTTTGAAATATAACATACATTTTTAAACACTTTATACTTCTTGTACGTAAAACGTTTTATAAACAACAATTATTAATTCAAAGTAAGATAAATACCGAACGTTTCCTTTACATTAACCTTTTACTCTTTCTAAAGTTATAATTAGTATTTCATAAAATACAAATAAAAGCCAATCACCCTTATGACGTCACATCATCCCACTATCCCTCCATTACCCCTGTGAGTCATATACAATCTTTATATTACCACCATAGCTGTCTTTAATAATCACATCCATCTAGTAATAAACAAGTCCATGTATGATGTTGTATGCTGAGCGTTGCCTAGTTACCACGGAGATCAATAACGGGTGACCGGGGTGAGGGGTGGGGGGTTCCAGGACGGCGCCGAGATGAAGGAGGGGAGAGAAATCATCCAGCAGGACAGGTGGATGTAATAGTTTGAGTTACGGGCTGATTTTGACAGATTTAAGGGTGCTACGACTATTTTTATTTATTTGTTTATGGTACTCTGTACAACTTAATCTAAATTACAGTACAGCGTCCCGGATGTGGTAGATCATATAGTTCTAGATTGAGTGGGATTCGAAGTCAGGATCTTTGAATTCGAGTGTCGTAACGCTAACCACACTACAGTACGAGGGTTGCCTTTTATATTTCGGGATGGGCCTTTCAAGACTTTTTTCAATTTGTTATATATTAATCTACGTAATAAAATTATTATACCCAAAATTTTTATTTTTTTTAAACTTGTATTAAGCACGATAAAAATATTTAAACTTTCGAAACAAACGAATGCGACGTAGTTGCATCTTAGCTTAAAGAGAGACAGATAAGACAGAGATAAATAACACGTAACTTCACGTAACGTGTGTCGTTGTCAGTAGAATCCTCAGACAAAACATAACTAGACGGATAACAACGGCGTTTGCATTGGCTTGAACACGGCATAATTCGTCTAGTATTATACGTCATTGGTAGAATCGTAGAATGCTGAATGCTTATTTCTTCTTCGTCTTCCTCTCAGTAAAATTGAGCACCGACAAACGTTTCAGACAAAGCTCTGTGATTGGCTTAATGCAACTACGTAATTGCAATGAGCGTTTTAAATTATTCAACTTTAACTTTCATATTTCAGCAATAAAGATATCATTTATGGTATGATTTTATATTGTATTAAATATGATGTACGGTCAAGAACTTATTTTAATAAATATATATTAAAAACCTCTACCACTTGAATCCCCCATTGAGCAATCCTAGTGCTGCTATCTGGCAACTGACGTATGACATTTCTGACAATATACGTACTCAGAACGTTTTGACGTACGAACGCAATTTGTGTTGTTTACAGTAACTTGAAAAATTCATGTAAATCATGAATATTTTCATGCGATTATTTTTTACAACTTTCGACGTGGATTAACTCAACAACAGGGCATCGATGAACTTAATTCGATTTTTGGCGATGATGCACCATCAAGGAACAGCGCTTATCGATGGTTTACTGAATTCAATCGTGGCCGTAATTCGCTCAACGACGAGTTTCGTGAAGGTCGTCCAAAATCGGTTGTTGTTCCGAAAAACTGACTTTATTTCCAGTACTAGAATTGCTTATTCTAATTTAGTTTGAAGTAATTCATCTCATTAAGTGCATCAGTTTGCTTAATTCAGTTCATTTAATCATATGTCAAATTTATCTGAACTGATTTAAGTGAACCAGTGGCAAATGGAATACAGCTTATTACGTCACATTCGGTATCCATGTGATTCAAGATTCATGAAACCACGATCTGCAATATACTAAATGAAAACTAAATATAAATTTATCTTAATGCACAAAAAATATTACCTACATTATTGAAATATATAATTTTGGAAACTAAAACTGAAAGGAATATTATGTATATATAAATAAATATTGTATGAAAATATAAAATACAGTGTACATTACTCTCTTGTACTACATACATACATACATACATATCTTCACGCTATATCCCAACAAATGGGGTAGCACGAACCCTAAAATCACTCATAAAATATTCACCAATTACATTCATCAAATAATCAGCCCTTGTCAAACATTATCATCTGAACACATCACCCTCACTTAAACCACATTCACAGATCACTCCATATAAACTCAATCATTTATTACACTCGAAATCTTGTACTACAGTTAAATTAATTAAAGATCCTCCATTCTCAAACTCCAACGCAAAATAATCATGCAGATGACAAATGAATTTCTGCATTTAATTACCCAAAATTTTTCTAGCCTTTTCTTATTTCTTAGTCTTTATTTGTGTAACAAAAATGTCATAAACTTAGAAATGACAGGCGAGAAAATAACAAAATCATGACTATAATTCTTAGGTCAAATATTAACAAATTAAAAATATAAATTTTCGTATTAGTAAGAACTGTCATACGTTTTCATTAAAATAATAAATGTGATAGAACGTGAGAAAACATTAAACATGTGTCTTTTCTTATTAAGATATACGTTAATGCCATCCGCATAGGTACGAATATATCATTACGCCTTTTATCCATTACTGGGTGTGGCACTCTTCTGAAGCAGATCTCGGTAAGTGATATATTTATGCGCGTGAATTACTGTTACCAGCCGTCAAATCACGGCCCCCAAAGATGTTAGTGGTGGGAGAGCCACAGGGGTAATTTTAATTTGGTGAAAATTGTTTGTCGGCTGTGGGAATCGAACCGGGGTTCTCAGGACCTACAGGCCGACTTGATATCATTGAGCCATTACCCCATATAGGTTAGAATAATATTAATAAAAAAGGTAACTATATATCATTATATCTATGATAACCTGGTGCATATAACAAATGACGTAAGCATTTTCATTCAGGGAATAAAGTTTACTAGCACGTATAATTTAATGGTCCAAACAAAATTTAAATATCTTTAATAAATATTAAAAATAAAATATATCATCACGCCTTTTACCCATTACTGGATGTGGCACTCTGCCGAAGCAGATCTCGGTAAGTGATATATTTATGCGCGTGAATTACTGTTACCAGCCGTCAAATCACGGCCTCCAAAGATGTTAGTGGTGAAGGAGCCACAGGGATAATTTTAATTTGGTGAAAATTGTTTGTCGGCTGTGGGAGTCGAACCGGGGTTCTCAGGACCTACAGGCCGACTTGATACCACTGAGCCATTACCCCATATAGGTTAGAATAATATTAATAAAAAAGGTAACTATATATCATTATATCTATGATAACCTGGTGCATATAACAAATGACGTAAGCATTTTCATGCAGGGAATAAAGTTTACTAGCACGTATAATTTAATGGTCCAAACAAAATTTAAATATCTTTAATAAATATTAAAAATAAAATATATCATCACGCCTTTTACCCATTACTGGATGTGGCACTCTGCCGAAGCAGATCTCGGTAAGTGATATATTTATGCGCGTGAAGTGCGGTTACCAGTCGTCAAATCAAGGTCCCCAAAATTTAAAAAAATAAGATTTATCTGTGCAAATGTGTTGAAAAATAATAATAATACAAATTCTTTTTATTTATTTTATTATTTTCTTTCATCGTAACGCCATCTGTTGTCAATCAGTTGAACTTTACCTGATATGTTAGAAGTATGCGTCATACTAACATATCAGTGTATGCTATGTTCAATTTTCCATAGTAGTTTATGATGTTGTTATGGTTATTTTCATAAAAAATATATAAATAAATATACCATCACGCCTTCTACCCATTATTGGATGTGATACTGCCAAAGCAGATTTCGGTAAGTGATACATTTTGTGCGTGAAATGCGGTTACCAGTCGTTAAATCAGGCCACCAAAGATGTTAGTGGTGAAGGAGCCACAGTGGTAATTTTAATTTGGTGAAAATGTTTATCGGCTATGGGGATCGAACCAGGGTTCTCAAGATCCATAGACCGACTCGATACCACTGAGCCATTATCCCATTAATAATAATTATCTTTAATAATTAGTGAGATATAGCGTAAGGTGTCAGCATGAATGAAAAAGAAAACTGAGCATGATCAAAATATTTTTCTCAAAAATCGTTCAATATATCTACGAGTGTATTAAGCCATTTAGTTGAAAAATATGTCGCTGAAATATTTATCTTCTCAAATTTAACACTATATACAAGAAAATTCTCGTCCTCATTTCTCGCATAGTACTTCTATTCATCACTAGAATATAACGACATAGTTGTGTTGTTTATGAGCGTTTCAGGGGTGCATTAAGGATAAATTTGCTGACGTTTGAGGTTAATAAAGAGCAGGCAGAGATTAAGCCCACAACGTTGTGTGGTTATTATAATGAACAGAATTTAGTAGAGATAATATTGTCGTTCTATTGTTACAAACTAACACAAGTCTCGGAATTAAGTTGTTCGGTGTAATACGGACTTAATACCTGAATTATGAGGTTACAAGATACTGCGAAACTACCCGAACTTTAAGGACAATTCACCGTTTATCAGGAAATAAATTCTAGGGTACTTTGATTGCTTTTGATTGTGTTTTATTAATAAAATTAACAAATCTAAGGGCCAGTTCTTCAATCATCGGTTTACACTCGATTAACATTAATCATGATTAAATAATAATGGTAACCTTAGTTTCTATTATTATTTAAACATGATTAACATTAATCAGTGATTGAAAAACTGGCCCTAAGAAAACCTTTCATTTTTGTATAAAACTTTTCGACTTATTTTGACTTCTTCTCAATGTTCTACAATATGGTCCCCTATTTCTCGAACATTCTGTATAGCGGTTTTACACTAGGTGTAAAAATGCTATCAGGCAGATTCATAAAGCGGATTAGCGCTAATACCATTTTTTATTTCGTTTTAACTCACTTTTCAATTCATGAAACAAGTTTATTTTAACTAAGAGTGTTAATTAGCATCAAATTTAATTCATTTAATGAATCTGTCTTAATTTGAATCAGAGTTTTCGATAATATTAAAAACTGTATTAGCGCTAATCCGTTTTATTAATCTGCCAGTTTAAGTTTAAATAAAACAAGGTAACCGAATGTTTGACAGCAATGTCAATTACTGTATATGACATGTAACTTTGCTTTGTTTTTATTTATTTAAACATACATACATACGAGGTGTGGCTATTAAATAACGAGACTGACGCTGCTACAGACGAAGTACGCATGCGCCAAACACCCTCAGCTTTTTAGCGTGAAGCTTTCTCTTTCGAATGCAGTACCTCTCGCTTCTGTAAACAAAGCCGTAGTATTCGTTCTAATTAGAGTTGTTTTTTTGTTTCGCCGAAAAAACGTTAAGTGCAACATTAGAGCAACGAATTATTGTGAAACTTCACATGAAACTTGGCAAAACTGCTACTGTAACTTATAATTTATTGAAAAAAAGTACCCGAATTGTGAAAAGACAAGTCATGGTTTCTCCATAAAAACAATGCGCTGGCTCATTCCGCAATGTCTGTCAAGAGATTTCTAGCCAAGTACAGCATCCCAGTGTTGGACCACCCGCCTTATTCGTCAGATTTTGCACCGTGCGATTTCTGTCTGTTTCCTAAGATGAAATTTACCTTAATATTAACAAGATTTGAGCTTTGAAAGAGAAATTGGCACGCGTTCTGAAGGAGCTGACAGAAGAAGACTTCCAGCACTGTTTCGAACAATGGAAGATTCGCATGGAGCATTGTAGGGATAGAGGAGGGGTGTATATTGGAAGTGATAATAAGTAAATAAGTATGGAATCAAAATAAAATGTTAAAACAGCATCAGTCTCGTTATTTAATAGACACACCTCGTACATATCTTCACTCTATATCTCATCAAATGGGGTAACACGAACCCTAAAATCACTCACCAAATATTCACTCATCAAATAATTCTCATACAAACACACCACCCTCACTTTAACCACATTCATAGATCACTCCATATAAACTCATTTATTTATTACACTCGAAATCATTTATCACACAACAAACCTTCAATCATATCTATCCAATCACTCCTATTCACTTATCATTCATCTTCTTTCTTCGACGTACATAACATATGGATAAAGCATCTCCAATTACTCACGCTTACTCCTAACAACAAATCTAATAACAGATCTAATAACGAATTTACAAAGATTAGAAAAGATGAAAGCGATAGCCTGCACTTATATATGAAAGAAAAGTCCATACAATGCAGTAACTTAAAATAAAACAACAAGATAAGAAAGGAAGGAGTATCGCCCTGCGCTAGTTTTTGAAAGTAAATTCCGCACAATTGCAGTTAAACACTCTACGTAAGAACTGAGAACGAATTAAAAGATAAGAAAGGAAGGGAGTGTCGCTCTACGCTTGTTTTTTAAAGTGAATTCCACACAATTGCAGTTAAACACTCTACGTAAGAACTGAGAACGTATTAAAAGATAAGAAAGGAAGGGAGTGTCACTCTACGCTTGTTTTTGAAAGTGAATTCCACACAATTGCAATTAAACACTCAATGTGAGATCAGAAAACGAATAAAAAAATATATATTTAAACTAAGTTTAAAATGTATGTGTTGGCGGTGCAACTAGCCATAAGTTACTCATTATCTTGAATTAAATTTGTCTTACTTCAAAGAAAAAAATACATTTTAGTTTACATATTTGCCAGTTCGTAGCGCTGTAGATCCACTACTATCAGAATTAAAAATTCTTCTCTTTTCTCTCGCTAACTACCCTCATTATACCTTACTCCCCTATTCCAACCCTTAGAAACCTACAATGTCCCACATAGCAAATATGCAGAGCGGATAATGTACATTGTATAATATAACTTGTACTTACTTGGAATTCTAATTTGTAGAGAACTGGATATTTTCTGCGTTGATCGCACAACTTGGTGAAGCTTTTCAACTCCACCGGTTTGTCGGGGATCGTGGCAGCTATGGAACCGTTCTCGTCACCTGAAACAATAGAAGAATTCATGAGAACAAAGGAAGATGAGAAATAAGCGAAATGTAATATATAATTAATTTAGTTTGTTGCGTTGTAACTCAACAAACAAAAGAAATGCGGGTCTGGAAATTTTTACATTGGCTTCAGCAAAGTTTAAACTATATACAAGTGTGCCACAAAAACCGCACCACAAAAAAATGCCATTAAAAATAAGTGTTGCCATTCCTTTCGCGATTATTTAAGAGGAAAATATTTAAATCAATAATATTAAGAAATAATTATTTTTTCTGAAACCGGCAAGAAAGTTCCTACTTTCCTGACCAATTTTAGTATGGAAAGTAGGTTTTTATAAAAACAGTCAAGTAAAGTACGTATCCAAGGCTACAACCAAAATAACAGTCTGATAAAGTACAAAACAGTCTGGTAAAGATTTAACCTGATTGTTATTTTTATTGTAACCTTGGATAAGTAGTCTGCTGTCAATACAATTCATATCAAAAAATTTAAACATTTTAAATTATTTATGATTAAATATTAAATAAATAAATAAATATATCATCACGCCTTTTACCCATTATGGGTGTGGCACTCTGCCGAAGCAGATCTCGGTAAGTGATATATTTTGCGCGTGAAATGCGGTTACCAGTCGTCAAATCACGGGCCCCAAAGATGTTAGTGGTGGAGGAGCCACAGGGGTAGTTTTTGAAATTATGAAAATAACCAGGGTTCTCAGGATCCACAGGCCGACTTCATACCACTGAGCTAGCCACCCCATGATAAATAAATATTGATTAAATTAAACGGTTTCAGAAAAAATTGTATACATGATACGTCAGGAAAGTGTTTTTATTGGACTCAGCGGATTAAAATATCATTTTCCTAACTTATTATGTTATATACTATTACAATACTTGTACTGTAAGTTACTCATTAGTGTGAAATTTGAAACACAGTAAAAAAACTTTTAATGCACAGTTGATTTCCATGGTTGCATCACGACTATAATATTTACTCATCATCCATCGTGGACAGTAAAAAAAAATTATAGATCAAGGTCCTGTTTATTTTGACAACAATTTGACAGCTGTTAATTTTAAAACCTATTTTTCTTCTGTTTATGCAGGTATTGTAAAAAATAGCTTACTAACTTCGAACTATAAGTGAATTTTTAGGTCGACTCTCCAGGTCTCGATTTCTCAAACTTTATTCTTGACCTAAAAACTGTCACACTACTAACGCGTCACATGTACTCACATTATTTTACGTGAACTGTCAAATTGTTGAGACCCAGAATTCCCAATTATTTATATTGCTAGGAGACACACTACTGTCATTTGCTGCATTCTTGTCAAATCCCATAAAATAAATAAATAAAAATAAATATATCATCACGCCTTTTACACATTACTGAGTGTGGCACTATGCCGAAGCATATCTCAGTAAATGATATATTTATGCGCGTGAAGTGCGATTACCAGCCGTCAAATAACAGCCCTCAAAGCTGTTAGTAGTGGGGGAGCCTCAGGGGTAATTTTAATTTGGTGAATATGTTTGTCGGCTGCGGGGATCGAACCAGGGTTCTCAGGATCCACAGGTCGACTTTATACCGCTGAGCCATTACCCTATATGTCAAATCACATGATTATTGCACAACAGCAAGTGCTTATATTTATATATATATATATATATATATATATATATATATATATATATATATATATATATATATATGAGTTGTGGCTATTAAATAACGAGACTGGTGCTGTTTTAACATTTTATTTTGATTCCATACCTATTTACTTATTATCACTTCCAATATACACCCTTCCTCTAGCCCTACAATGCTCCATGCGAATCTTCCATTGTTCGAAACAGTGCTGGAAGTTTTCTTCTGTCAGCTCCTTCAGAACGCGTGCCGATTTCTCTTTCAAAGTTCAAATCTTGTTGCTATTAAGGCAAATTTCACCTTAGGAAACAGATAGAAGTCGCACGGTGCAAGATCTGGCGAATAAGGCGGATGGTCCAACACAGGGATGCTGTACTTGGCTAGAAATCTCTTGGCAGAAATTGTGGAATGAGCCAGCGCATTGTTTTGATGGAGAAACCAGGACTTGTCCTTCCACAATTCGGGTACTTTTTCAATAAATTATAAGTTTCAGTAGCAGTTTTGCCAAGCTCCATGTGAAATTTCACAACAATTCGTTGCTCTAATGTTGCACTTAACATTTTTTCGGCGAAACAAAAAAACAATTCTAATTAGAACGAATGCTACGGCTATACGGATTTGTTTACAGAAGCGAGGGGTCCTGCATTCGAAAGAGAAAGCTTCACGCTAAAAAGCTGACGGTCGCTAGTGTTTCGCGCATGCGTACTTCGTCTGTAGTAGCGTCAGTCCCGTTATTTAATAGTCACACCTCGTAAATGGGAATCATAGGTTCCAACAATTTCACGTGAAATCATGTGAGTACACGTGACGTGATAGTACTGTGTTCGTACCTTTATAGTTCATGCTATTTGACGTTGAAAATTCTTACAATTTGCAATAAAAGAATATTTTAAAATATTTTAGGTTATTATTTTGAAATGATATTTAAAGTTCGGCTGCATAATATTGCCAATCTTACAAAATAAAAAGTTACCAAAAACAGTTTAACAAAAATGTCTATCGTTAAACTGTTTTTAGTATAATAATGACCCGATTGTGAATGTAAAGTATAAAATAGTTATTTATGAATCAAGGGTGAAAACTGGCGTTTCTGGTCCGTGGTATTATTATTATTAGCATAGTGCCGAGGGCTAATAACATGGTCAGGTTCAGAAACGCTAATTTCACCCGTGGTACATACAATGTTTTATGCACAACAAAATAACATTTAATTTTAAATTCAAAAGATTAAAATATGTACATAGGTTATATGTCAAAATGACATTTTGCAAAATCAAGTATTCACAATAAACAAAAATTGTCATTTTATTTATGTATCTATAGGAAATTATTTTCTAAGGCTCATGGGCCAAAACAAGTATTTAAGCCCGCTTTTCAAGGCTAAAAGAAATTAATTTCGGCTCGGTTGTACAAATATAACTATTTATGTACCAAGGGTGAAAACAGGCGTTTCTAACCCGTGCCATGATTATTAGCACGAGGCGCAAAGCGCCGAAGGTTAATAACATGCTCAGGGTCAGAAACGCTAATTTCACCCGTGGTTCATATAATATTTTATGCACAATAAAATAACATTTAATTATATGTTCAAAAAATTAAACTATGTAAATAGATTATATGTAAAAATAACATTTTGCAGAATCAAATATTCACAATAAACAAAAATTGTAATTTTATTTATCCATAGGAATTATTTTTTTATGACCCTAGAGCCAAAAAGAAGTGTTTAAGCCCGCTTTTCATGGCTAAAACAAATGAATTTCGACCCGGTTGTGCATAAAAATAATAATTGTATCAAAATTTAAAACATAGCTAAATAAAATTTCGTGTGAAATCTTTCAACAGCCACCTAAAATCCTTCACGATTCCTGCACTTTGACTAGTTATCTCTGACGTCACGTCCGAGTAAACAGTCCTGTAATTGCGGGCATTCTATTGACCGTCCGAGCTTGTTGCAGTCGTTTGACTCAACTCAAACCGCTCTAGGTTCACTCTAGAGTCTTGAGCTTCATTCTGAAGCAAGTCGCAATCACACGCAGCAGGAAAGATGTTTGCAGACCCTTCTGCTGACACACAGGAATTATGTGACGTCATCGCTTTACGAGGTTAAATCGTGTATGTCTTAGACGTTTGTCTGTGGTTTCACCTACACGACAGCAGGGGTTTTTGGATGCAAATTGGGTGGTTTTGTCACAGGAAGTAATAAAAGAAAAAGATGTGGATTTGTAATCTTCCTGCCGCTGTCAAACGAGAAAATTACTGCCGCACTTATATTCTGTAACTGTATCATTACCTATTATTGAATGAATAGTTAATTTTTTATGAAAAGAAGTTTCACACAAAACTTATGTATTTTTGTCCGTAGAATCCGAATCTGAAATAAAAAATGGGGGTTCCTATTTAAGATTTCAATGCTGCCCACCGCCCCACCCACTGGGGGCAGGGGGAGGTCCTGATTTTAGCATAGAATGATTCCCCCTTCAAAACTGTTAAGATTTGGTCTCGGCTCAATTTTTCGTACATCGCGTATTTTTTGAGTTATTTCAAGTTGTCAAGTTAAATGGGACACCCTGTATACCCTGAGCGGAATTCGAACCCGCGTCCTAGAGTGAGCAATGCCAAATAACGGCTATGCTAGCCGCACTGCTACCATGACCGCTTAACACTAAATTAGGAAATCATATTGGGATATCTCAATAAAAATACGAACCGGTTAGTTTTTTTCAGTAACCGGTTTCATTACGGAACACGGTTTTTGAAAATTGTGGTTAGTTTTTAATAACCAAACTAACCGTGCTCGAGCGGCGGTTAGTTTGGTAACTTCACAGCTGTTGTTGACAAGTTTGAAACGTGTTTGGCGGCTTTTGCAGTGTTTGTGGATTTTTGTCTTATAAAACTATATTTTTATGATGACTGATAAATATATTTAAGTTAAAGCAGGTGTGATGCAGAATACAATATTTTTATATTATAAACATTTTTCCATATTAAATAAATTTCACATTTCGAAACTCATCTGTCAAGTAACAACTGTCATCGTGAAAGTGTTCCGTTATGACGTCATTCTAACCGTAACCGTGGTAAAATTGACCCGCACCGTGGTTCATTTTCGGAATATACTATTAATGGAGAAATTTGGGAAGTAAATGTTCCATGAATGATTCTAGGGTTTGTGCTACTCCTCATTTGATGGGATATAGTAGCTTGATGTAATGTATGTATGTATGTATGTATGTATGTATGTATGTATGCTACAGTTGTGCAGAGTAACAAAATAAACAAATAAAATTAACATACTCGTAAAACTAAAGTATGTACAACTTTTTTATAGGGTAAGTGGATTTGAGAACTCGGGTTCGATTCCCACTGCCAACAAACATTTTCACCACATTAAATACCACTCCCTTCACTAACATTTTTGGGGTCGTAATGAGTAAAAGGCATGATGATATATTTAATTACTTAATTTTAGTTATATTTAAAGCATTTTAAAAATAAATAAAATAAATAAATAAATATATCATCACGCCTTCTACCCATTACTGGATGTGGCACTCTGCCGAAGCAGATCTCGGTAAGTGATATATTTATGCGCGTGTAGTGCGGTTACCAGTCGTCAAATCACGGCCCCCAAAGATGTTAGTGGTGGAGGAGCCACAGGGGTAGCTTTTGAAATTATGAAAATTGTTTGTCGCCTGTGGGAATCGAATCAGGGTTCTCAGGATCCACAGGCCGACTTCATACCACTGAGCTAGCCATCCCATAAATAAAATAAATATATAAATAAATACATCATCACGTCTTCTACCCATTTCTAGATGTAGCACTCTACCGAACTAGATCTCAGTAAGTGATATATTTATGCGCCCCCAGTAGTGGGGGAGCCACAGGAGTAATTTTAATGTGGTGAAAATGTTGGTCGACTGTAAGAATCAAACCAGGGTTCTCAGAATCCACAGGCCGACTGAATACCACTGAGCCACCTACTCTATGACGTATTTTTCTCCTAAATAAATTCATAGTTATTTTTATAACAAGTGCCGAAAAAGGCTTGTTGAGATTTTCGCACTCGGCAAGCCTCGTGTGTTAAATTCTGCACGAGCACGTAACCTTTTTCGGCACGTGTTATAAACAACATTTTTCCTACAACTGTGCGATTTAGTAAATCAATAAAATATTATCAAAATTTATAAAATTTTAATGATATTACACGAGAACGATGTTTTACGGCGTTGCTATGGTTTGTTTGTTGATTGCTTGCACATTATTCTACATTATTTAAAAATATTTTACTAACGTTAAGATAATTTCTTCAAAATCGTCTAGATTGGAATAGTACAGTGAGTGATTCTTCTTTATCATAAATACCTCCAAAGATAATTGAAGCTCCGGATCATGCTATGTCGCATCTATTTTCGACAATGACAATCAACCTGCTGCTGGTACTTCTAAAGCCACCGAAATTGTTGTCATTAATATTACTGTAAATAATTTGAACAGGTACGGAAGAAATCACTGTTTCTTTAGACAATACAAAAGTTTCCACTTTACATTATGTCAATATAAGCAACTGTAACAACTATGTTAATAATATACACACACAATAAATATCATGTATTTCACTTACTTATTTTACTTTGTTTGGTTCTTTTTATTAGTTGTGTACAGATGAGATATACTGCAATTTAAGGTTATGTTTATAAACGTCAAAATATACTACTACATATTTACTAGCGCTGGCTCACTGCATCTTCTTCCATAAGCGTCTGTTGCCAAAATATGAATTACGCGCTTGGCGCGAAATTTAAACCGCTCTCAAAAAAACTTTTTTTACAGTTGCGCAATGAAGCACTTTCCGCACTAGTGTTTCTTTGCTTTCGGAAGCGCGCTTGTTCTGCATTCATCTACTTTCCATACGTAACCAAGGCAATAATAGTTACGTAATAACAAAGAAATCGCACAGTTGTAGGAAAAAATCTTTAACAATACTGCGACAGTTAGTAAAGAAACGAACGTTCTTCAAGCAGTTTATTCTCGAAATACTCCGGGTAATACTCCGGGTAAATCTCTCGTGAAAACTAATAGAAAGAAAAAAATTCTGTCTTGTATCTACCAGATGACATCTGATGGAGGTCGCATGAGATATGGCTTCAGTTCTGGTCTGCAGGAGTGGGAGAAGCGAAGGAAAATCAATGTCGGCCACTAAAGGTGAGATGCATCTTTGGGATTAAGTTCCAAGGCTGACTAGATGTATGTACATAGGTGATGAATTTATATTAGCTTGCGATAAAGTCAAGATTGAGTATAGTATATAGAGAACGAGTTTTATAAGACATTTTGTTGCAGGTGTTCAAGGTTAGACAAAGAGACGCAGGAGAATTTTCTAAAGGATAAGTGCGATAGTCTTATAAAATGAGTTATTTATGCTACAGAGTGATCAAAAGTAAGTGTTCCAGTTGGCAACACAATCCTGGAGATTTTTATTCCAAAGTTGGTACAACATCAAGTAAAGGCGGAATTATTATTTGTTATTTCATTTTTATAATAAATACAAATAGGTTGAGTGATAGAAATACATCAGATTATTGCTCTGTGAGTAATGTTATAGTATATTACATAACAAGCATCGAAAGTGTAAGATAACGTGCGAGTGTACAAATTGAAAAACGAGGCGCGCAGCGCCGAGTGATTTAAGTACACGAGCACAGTTATTACACTTTCGAGCGAGTTATGTACACTATTTTTCAGACGACCACAAAATATTTCTAAAAAAAGTTTACAAGAGCAATGTTGTTACACTTTGACAGCTGATGCGTTTTTGTAGGTAAGCGTTGACATTTGGAGTTTGAGGTTAGGTATTGTGATATACTCCATTCCCTGTATCAAAACGATGACGTCATATGTGGACGAGGTTATCATAGATACGAAGAAATATAGCTATCTTTTTTTAATAATATTATTCGTACCTATGCGAATGACATAACGTATGTCTTAATAAGTAAAGACACACGTTTCATGTTTTTTCACGTTCTATCAAATTTATTATTTGAATGAAAACGTATGACAGTTCTTACAAATACGAAAATTTATATTTACTTTGTTCACATTTGTTTATAAAATAAAAATAGAGACCTATGGCCATGATTTTGTTATTTTCTCGCCTGTCATTTCTAAGTTTGTGACATTTTTGATACATAAATACAGACTGAGAAATAAGAAATGGCTTGAAAAATTTTGGGTAATCAAATGCAGAAATGCGTTTGTCATCTTCATGATTATTTTGCGTTGGAGTTAGAGAGAATCGAGCATCTTTAATTAATTTAACTGTAGTACAAGAGGTAATGTGCATTGTATTTTGTATTTTCATATATTATTTATTTATATATAATAATAATGCATATAAAGATGTATATTCTTTTGAGTTTTATTTTACAAAATTACATATTTCAATAAGGTAGGTAATATTTTTCGTGACTGTAGTTCTAAAAATTACCGCTAGGTGGTGTAACGCTTAGCTGCATTTGCCTATTGATGCTAGAATGAGCTTCATTCTTAAATGAATTTTAGTGACATATTGTTATCATAGATTGGTATAACTGCATTAAATACACAAAATATATAGACAACGGCCAAATCAATCACAAATCGCTGTCACCAACTTAACTATTCTATCTAAAATTTCCCTTCATAGAAAATGTCAACTATGTTTATAAAGAAATTATATAAAAGAAAACCGAAACAAAGAAAATAGTATAAAACACTCGTTACGGAAGGCAATTCTAGCACTCGTTCATTCATTCGCTCGCCGCTGCGCGGGTCGTGTCCGAATTTCGAACTCATGCTAGAATAGGTTACCTTCTGTAACTTGTATTTTAATATACAATTATGAGTTTCATACAGTGGCGTATCTAGAACATTTGCCGCTCAGGGCGGTCTCCAATTTGTCTCCCTTTCTAAGTCAACAAATGGTAGTTTTTATAAATTAAAAAAATAAATATAAAATAAATATATTATCACGACTTTTACCCACTACTGGGTGTGGCACTCTGCCGAAGCAGATCTCGATAAGTGATATATTTATGTACGTGAAGTGCGGTTATCAGCCGTCAAATCACGGCCCCCAAAGATGTTAGTGGTGTGGGAGCCACAGAGGTAATTGTAATTTGGTGAAAATTGTTTGTCAGCTGTGGAAATCGCACCGGAGTCCTTAGGATCCACAGGCCAACTCGAAACCACTAAGCCATTACCCCATTAAATTAATAAACATAAATAAATAATTGTAAAATAAATAAATATATCATCACGCCTTCTACCCATTACTGGGTATGGTACTCTGCCAAATCAGATCTCGGTAAGTGATATTTTGCGCGTGAAGTGCGGTTACCAGTCGTCAAATCACGGCCTCCAAAGATGTTAGTGGTGGAGGAGCCACAGGGGTAGTTTTTGAAATTATGAAAATTGTTTGTCGCCTGTGGGAATTGAACCAAAATTCTCAGGATCCACAGGCCGACTTCATATCACTGAGCTAGCCACCCCATATGTATAAATAAATAATAATAAATCATTGTAATTGAGACAAACTATAGGTGGGGAACTTTTTTACCATTGGATGGCATATTTAAATTAGGCAGTAATAAAGGAATTTTTCGAGATAATATTTTCAACCCTATATTGACTTGACAATGAAGAAAAATATTCGAAATCATATAGTAATCCATAATTCGTAGAAATCGAATAGTAAACTTATGAAGTGAACAAGTTATTTTTCTACAATTAAATATAAAAAATGGCGCCCCAAAATATGTGCCGCCCTGTGTGGACCGCACCCACCGCCCTCCCTAGGTACGCCACTGGTTTTATACGCAGAAGAACGTTCACGAAATACTCCATCAAATGAAGTAACACGAACCCTTAAAACATTAAAATGATCGTACAAATCTCCACTTTAATCTTCATGGTTCCTGTACTGTAATTAAGATTAATTTCCTGTTACGCAGTGTAACAAATTAAATAATAAGCCACCGTCCGAAACATTTACAACCGCTTATGACAGTGTCAACATCCTGTTCAACTGTCACCAACATACATTCGTATTCACACGACATGATAACTTGACATGTATACTCAAGAGCATCTGACCGGTGCTACCCTCTGTCGTCACATGAAATATCTTGGCACGTGGTTCGGGCAGGCCTTGGAAATATGTTGTTCCTGCCGCCCGGAAAATTGAATCATTCTTCAGCCAGCTAGATCTGTTGAGATCACGATGAAATGGGGAGAGAAATTTTGAAAATGATCTAAGAGATTTTTTAATAAATATAATCATTGTTAACGTAAATAAAGGGGTAGGTGACTCAATGGTATCGAGTCGGCCTGTGGATTTGAGTTCCCTGGTTCGATTCCCACAACAGACAAACAAACAAATTATTCCTGTGGCTCCTGTGGCTCATACTCCACTAACATCTTTGGGGGCTGTGGTAGCCTCACTTCACGCGCATAAATTTATCACTTACCGAGATATGCTTCGGCAGAGGGCCACACCCAGTAATAGGTAAAAGGCGTGATAATATATTGTTTTTTATTTATTTAAAAATATCAAATAATAAAGATACTTTTATTGAAAAAAATTGTGAAAAATCGTATTGAATAAATTTTACAATTTTCTATGGTTTTTATTTATTTGACACTAATAAATCTATGGCAACTAAAATCCATTTCCGGTAAAAATCAGTAATATAGCATTTATACAACACGATTTGTCTCATTTTTTTTCAAATAAAGTTTTCTTTGAGGCTCTTTGGCGGACCAACTACTTAGGTCATATGCCGCCATTACACCTGGATCTGCGTTTTAGGTATTATGGTCAACTGCAACGCGAGTTTCTCTGGACGCTCACCCATCCAAGTACAACCCGCGCGCAACGTTACTTAACATGCGTTATCGCTTAGATCAGTTCTAACGAGTGCAGCCATGGCCGTTGACAAAAAAAAAGTATTATTATTTTTGATATGTTTGTATAGAGAAAAAATATTCTTTTAAATGAGATCAAAAAATTATAGCAGGCCATTTAAAAAATGCGGTCTCCTTCACTGTGAAAAAATGACTAGAAAAAATATCTGATCTTTTCAAAATGTCCGTAATCATAAACCCTCGAAATGTTTTTTTTTTATTATTATTATTTAGGTTAAATGATAATAAAATAGATTTATTTATTATTATCATCACTCCGAAAGAGATCTCGGTAAGTGATATATTTATACACGTAAAATGCAGTTACTAGCCGTAAAATCACGGCCCCCAAAGATGTTAGTGGAGGGGGAGCCACAGGGGTAATTTTAATGTGGTGAAAATGTTTGTCGGTTACGGGACTCGAACCAGAGTTCTCAGGATCCACAGACAGACTCGATACCACTGAATAAAATTAAATGATTATATAAATAAATATATCATCACGCCTTTTACCCATTACTGGGTGTGGCACTCTGTCGAAGCAGATCTCAGTAAGTGATATATTTATGCGCGTGAAATGCAGTTACTAGCCGTAAAATCACGGTCCCCAAAGATGTTAGTGGTGGGGTAGCCACAGGGGTAATTTTAATGTGGTAAAAATGTTTGTCGGCTGTGGGAATCGAACCAGGGTTCTCAGGATCTACAAGTTGACTCGATACCACTGAATAAAATTAAATGATTATATCAGGAGATAATACCAATATTCCTTACTTATTTTACATTCCATAATTTGTACTTACGCAGACAAATTTGGTAAAAACGATGGTGAAACAATCAAATTAATATTTAGCCTATTTCTTGAAATAAAAATTAGAATTACTAATATAAAACGCACCGTTAAACTTTACGAATAATATTATAAGTGCAGTTTGATTTTTCGTTGTCATAAAATCCCTTTACACCTTATATTATGAATTTGTGTACGCGTTGATGCTATTGGAGTTGAAAAAACGAAGAAAGAAATATATAAGAAAATGCCGGAAAGTTTTAAAAGGTTTTTAATGGGGTTTCGCGACGTTTGAGTCCGTATACAATCAGAATTAATATCGTTAGAAGGGAAAAGGACGTTCAGTTGGTATTTATTTGGTTTTATATCTGACGACGGTTGTGGCACCAGCGGAAGAATGACGATGAAAGGAAATGGCTATGGAGAGGGCAGGATAGCTTTATTGTGCTACAAGGTTTGTATTTTATTTAACGAGAGAGAACGAAAAGTAAAATATTGTTTTTCTTTGTCTCGGTTTAATTACTATAGGTGACTCCATTTACTGAACAGGAAATCGTAGCTCAGTGGATAAAAGCGAGGTAAAACTTGCGTTTCTTAATTAGCAAGCAAGTGGTCGTCCGTTCAAATCTCACTGACTTCTACTTACATCCAAAATACGATTGTGTCTGAGTGGTTCGGATTCCACTATAAGCTGTAGGCCTCCTGTACTCCTCACCATCGATTGGAACGATTCACAAGTGGTTTACTGATTTTCGTTGTGGTAGTATGACCACAAAGGACGCCGAACGTTCTGGTTGTCCATTTGACGATCGGCGAATTAAAGCGCACGATAATGCTGAGGCTATGAGCATCTCAACCGAACGGGTACGGAACATTTTGCATATATTTTTGGATATGAGAAAGCTATCTGCTATGACATTATTCTATTGGCAGGTTAATTTTTGTAAACGTTGCTATTAATTTTAGGGATATAAAATAAATGAGAATTTCTTGTATTTGCAGGCGATATGTAAAAATTTAATTTATCGATAATGCCAAGATTATCTACTAAGTTATTAATTAATTTGTATAAATGAACTATATCAGCGTTTGTTCTTCTTTGCTCAAGTGACAATAATTTTATATCCTTGGAGATACTTTCGTAAGACGCATTCTACTAAATTAGAATAACATATTCTCGTACGAATATTGATGCTAGAATGAGCTTCATTCTTAAACGATTTTTGGTGACATATTATTACAGATTGGTATAACTACATTAAATACACAAAATATCTAAGTAACGGACAAAATCAATTGGAAATCATTATCGTAAACTTAGCTATTGTACCAAAAATTTCCCTTCTTGGAAAATGTCAATTATTTTGATAAAAAAAGTACGTAAAGTAAGCAGAGCTGGGCAGTACTAGCTACTTTTGTAGCTTAGCTACGTTTACCTTAGCTGTAGCTGTAGCTTAGCTAAATGTGAAAAGATATAGCTGTAGCTTGTAGCGAGCTATGTTTTTTTTCTATTAGCTTAAAAATATTGTTATAACAACTGAAGCTACTTTTAAAGCTACTTTTTGTAGCCCAAAGCTACCACTGTTATTTAAGTTAAGAAATACCTATTAATTTTTGTTTTGAATTGTACCTTCTTTATTGTTTATAAATTATTATATAGTATGAAATATATTAACATATTTTATTTTTCACTTGTTCTTAACCTATCCTACTTTTGTATTAAATATTAGATGAACTAAACATTGACTGTTAATTTATTCCGATATAAATCAGAATTATAGCATAACAAATTAACAGTACATTTGTCCATTTGCTATTTTTTATATTTATTAACAGTCATTATAACAAAAGACTGATCAACTGATCATATGCCAATGGCAAATTTAATAATTCACAATAATTGAAAAAAGTAGCTTTAAAATTTAACATCTACTTTAATGAAAGCTTTTAGCTGTAGCTTAGCTATATTTTACAAAATGTAGCTTATAGCTGTAGCTCAGATACTTTTTTAAAGAATAGCTGTAGCTGTAGCTTAGCTACTTTTTTTAAGTAGCTTGCCCAGCTCTGAAAGGAAGGCAGAAACAGAGAATACTATATATTAAAGAACTAGTTAACGCACGAGTGCGTTAACAGGCCTTATGATACGTGGTCTTTATACTATTTTTTCTATTGCGATAATTTTATAATTCTGTTAGATTTTTAAAAACCGCGGCTTCTCATAACACAGACAATTGAAATATAATATTTTTTGACAATTAATCAATTTTTCTTTTCTGTATTGTGAATGTTTTGAATTTTATCTGATTCTAGCATATTCTGTTAGTAATATTTCAACATCGCCAATTTACAGTTTTGAGGTTATATATTATTAATCTGTCAGATTTGAGAGCATTCATACCACTCCAACAAAATAAAAAGCGCCAAAAACAGTGCGCTTATAGATCTCCTTAGCAACGTGTTTATAGTGCGTTTATAGAGCAAGAACACCGAAATAGAAAAAATTGTATAAATCGCTCGTTACAGAAGGCGATTCTAGAACTCGCTAACTCGCTCGTTCGTCCACACGCCGCTGCGCGAGTCGTGTTCGAATTTCGAACTCGTGCTAGATTAGGCTGCCTTCTATAACTTGTATTTTAATATACTATTATTTAAACTAGTCAATATAACAAGAACTTAATTCCAATTACAGTACAGGGTCCGAACTCACCCAGCCGCTTTGTGGTAGTTCATATATTTTTAGCTTGTATGATTTGAGCTCGGGATATTCGGATTCAAATGCCGCCACCACCGTACTGTCGGTAGCTGCTAGTAATTAAATTTAGAGACGTGCAAATTAAAATTTATTGTTTTCCGCTTTGTATTAAAATGTATAAAAGAAAGACTGATTCCAACTCGGAAAACAGTTTTGATTTGTGATGTTTTCCTATGAAAACTTTAGCTATGCAAAGTTCAGTAATTTTCTCCATTAACTGTTATTAAATTTTCTACTTTGATATGTAAACATGCCTTTAGAATGATTATGAAATGCTTCGCTTCAGTTCTTTGTTATTTTACTGTGAGTAAATGAAGGAAAATGTTTAATTTTCAGGAAATTCTTACTTTGGAAGTGTTTTCATTAAAGTTTGAATAATTTTCAACCTTTTATTTGCTGATGTTATATTTGATAATTGCTAGGTTCTTTTCAGGAATAATTACAAACTGTCATTTAGATATAAAAAATGTTTAATCTATTTTTATGTCTAGTTGGGATAATAGAAAAATTAGTGGTTATTAGCGAAATGTTACGTTCATAGACATTAATTAGTCATTTCAATTAGCAATTACAACAACTGTTGGACAATGTCAAATAATGCTGGCATTCATACTGACAAAATTAGGACATTGTGGTGACACCTGGCCGTCGCCTAATGCACTACTAGCAGCGATTGATTTAAAGTCGAGATTTTTTTTGTTAATACGAGGTGTGGCTATTAAATAACGAGACTGACGCTGCTATAGACGAAGTACGCATGCGCTAAACACGAGCGACCGTCAGCTTTTTAGCTTGAAGCTTTCTCTTTCGAATGCAGGACCTCTCGCTTCTGTAAACAAATCCGTATAGCCGTAGCATTCAACCTAATTAGAGTTGTTTTTTTGTTTTGCCGAAAAAATGTTAAGTGCAACATTAGAGCAACGAATTGTTGTGAAATTTCACATGAAACTTGGCAAAACTGCGAATCTTCCATTGTTCGAAACAGTGCTGGTAGTCTTCTTCTGTCAGCTCCTTCAGAACGTGTGCTGATTTCTCTTTCAAAGCTCAAATCTTGTTGCTATTAAGACAACTTTCACCTCAGGAAACAGATAGGAGTCGCACTGTGCAAGATCTGGCGAATAAGGCGGATGGTCCAACACTGGGATGCTGTACTTGGCTAGAAATCTCTTGGCAGACATTGCGGAATGAGCCAGGCGCATTGTTTTGATGGAGAAACCATGACTTGTCCTTCCACAATTCGGGTACTTTTTTCAATAAATTATAAGTTTCAGTAGCAGTTTTGTCAAGTTTCATGTGAAATTTCACAACAATTCGTTGATCTTAACATTTTTTCGACGAAACAAAAAAAACAACTCTAATTAGAACGAATTCTACGGCTATACGGATTTGTTTACAGAAGCGAGAGGTACTGCATTCGAAAGAGAAAGCTTCACGCTAAAAAGCTGACTGTCGCTGTTGTTTGGCGCATGCGTACTTCGTCTGTAGCAGCGTCAGTCTCGTTATTTAATAGCCACATCTAGTATTTTCTCTATTTCGGCTTTCTTTTATATAATTTATTTATAAAAATTGTTGACATTCACCATTAAGGAAAATTTTTGAAGGAATAGTTAAGTTGGTGACTGGGATTTGCAATTTATTTTGTCAGTTGCCTAGAGATTTTGTATATTTAATGCAGTTATACCAATCTATGAAAACAATATGTCACCAAAAATCGTTTAAGAATGAAGCTCATTTAGCATTAATATGCGTGCGAGAATAGGTTATTCTAATGCCGAAACAGAGAAAATACATTACTGATCTTTCCTAGCCCTTAAAAACCCGCAAAACTTAGTTATAAATAAACAACTCCTAATATAAATACCCTAATATCACCAATTTCCATTCACACTGTCATCTACAGAAACTTACTCTCCATATGACGGTTCCTACATTGAGGGCCACCAGTAGCATACACGCGTGTTCCTCGGCGAGAGCAGAGTTGAGGGTGTAATTGGCAACCAACCGGAAGTGGAGACCCAAAGGATAAAGCTTCCTGAAGCGTGCAACCATGCACAAGACACGCTTGAGTGAAGCTAGGCCCATAGAATGTTTTGGTGGGGTTTAATTGAAAATTTGGGAGAATTTTAAGGGTAAATGAGTGAAAGTGAAATGGTGGTGACGTGGCTGAGCGCGTAACGCAATGGCTACATTCACTTGTTTACATTCTAGTAGGTATTTATGTAACAAATGTTAAAAGTGTTATTTTGTTACACGAGTTTCTTAATAAACACTACAAAAAGTAAATAAGAAAAAATAGGAAAAAACAAATATTCCATCACTTGTCACAAATTCCATAAAACATTACAGCACGTTTGAATCAACTTATCAGGTCATCAACAAACGGCTGGTCAGTTCAGCTTTAACCATAGACGCGTTTCGTCACTTTAGGGACTCATCAGTATGGTGCGATCAACTATCTAACTAGACCAACTAGGGACTAGTGAACTGTGATACTGTCTTAGCTGAACTGACTGATGTTAAACTATGTGAGCCGATAACATGACATGAGAGCTATGGCGCAACCCATGGTGCCATCTACCTACAAAAATCGCAAACTGCTGTACAGCTATTGAAATAATACAAAGACAAAATAATAATAATAAATAGGAAAAAATTTACGTTTTCCTATTTTTTCTTATTTATTAAGACACAATTCCACATCGCAATTGACATTTTGTCTTTGTATGAAAACAATTGGTTACTTGTCATTCCGTGGTGCCATCTACCGACAAAAATCGCAAACTGCTGTACAGCTATTGAAATAATTCAAAGACAAAATAATAATAATAAATAGGAAAAAATTAATGTTTTCCTATTTTTTCTTATTTATTAAGACTCAATTCCACATCGCAATTGACATTTTGTCTTTGTATGAAAACAATTGGTTACTTGTCATTCCCTGGTGCCATCTACCTACAAAAATCGCAAGCCGCTTGACAGCTATTGAAATAATACAAAGACAAAATAATAATAATAAATAGGAAAAAATTCATGTTTTCCTATTTGTTCTTATTTATTAAGACTCAATTCCACATCGCAATTGACATTTTGTCTTTGTATGAAAACAATTGGTTACTTGTTATACCGTGGTGCCATCTACCGACAAAAATCGCAAACTGCTTGACAGCTATTAAAATAATACAAAGACAAAATGTCAATTGCGATGTGGAATTGAGTCATAATAAATAAGAAAAAATAGAAAAAAACTAAAATTAACAGTACCTATCGATATACATCATCAAAAAAATTAAATATTGGGACTGTTCCACATATTGACCAATGTAAGTAATTAATACAATATTGTGAAATTTGAAACATTTATAATTATGAAAATTCTTTTTTAGTAAATATAAATTCATTTTCAACAATTCAGGATGAAAATATATCATATTTATCAATAACAACAGTAATAACAACATAAGAATACGGATACTGAAGACAGTAGCGAAATGATAAATGAGAGTGTACATAAGAAGGCGAAAATGTATATTATTCATATTCATTAGTATGTGTTTAATTAATATTTTAAATATGATTCAATAACACTAGCTTTTTACTAATTGTTTGTTTTTGTTGTTTTGTAATATATTTTGATTTAAATAATTTTGAAATATTTTAGTTGTTACGATCATGAGAATGATAAATATGTATCCTATATTATCGGTATTTTTCCTAATAATTACTTGGGGCAACAAGAGATGTCACCAGTAACTGCGTAACAATCTTTTGTTATAGCTGTCCCTTCTTCTATGGTTACTTGTTCAGTGGTCCAATCTAAGCAACAACGGTCCAAATACGGCAACTCTCCCCTACTATTATAGTGAGATTCGTGTCTAAGGTTAATCGAATAATGCAGGCATAAAGTACATTCCTGTTTCATCTTTCAATATCTTCAAAGAGAACTTAGTGCCCGCATGTTTCACCCCTTTGTCTAACAATATTCTGTTCTATTAACGCGACACTGGAAGCCATTCCATTAGTGCTGCCAACACGAAGGAACTATCCTTATTGGGACGCTAAAGGTCTAAATTAAAAAAAATAAAAATTACAGGCGTTCAATTTAAGTGTGCTACCTTTGCTATCTCGAGAACTTTAATACCTACAGTAGTGGTTTTCAAAGTTTGGGTCGCGACCCCTCAGGGGGTCGCGTTCACTTTGAATGGGGGTCGTCGGATGCTATTTACAAATTTTAAAATACATGTTTCTAAAGATTCATTCCGTTGCAAACTTTTATTTAAATATGAAGGATTAATGAAATGAAAAATTTGATATTGTAACGAATTTAAAGCCAGACAGTCGAGAGCATTCCAGAAACCTTCTCGAGAACAAGTGCGTAGCAGCGTGACCGCCCAAGTGCATAAAGCTCGCTCGTCTGTCTAAGCGTCTGGTTTGAGGGGATATTCTGGGACGTTCTGGAAACTTCGAGAAGTCGGACGGGAATATAAAAGCGAGAGCAGAAGGCTCTAGTCAGTGCAGTTGACAGTAGACTTCGAACGCGTAATATAAATGTGGTGAAATAAATAACAGCTCTAGTGTACGTAATATAAATAGTAGTTTTAGTGACCGTTATATAAATAATATTAGTGTTTGAATACTTATTAGTAGTGTTTAAGATTTATTGTAGTGTTAATTAGTTTTAAATAAGTTTCTGTTATTTTTATATGCATTCATTAAATAAATACCTTTATTTTCGTTTAACATAAATAGTTGTGAGTCATTTCTGTGTCTTAAACATTCTACACACTTCCAGAAAGACGAAAAACGTTACAATATATACACTATTTATTTAGATGTTTATATTCACGTTTGTTTCTGTTTACGATTAATTTTAAATACTCGTAATATGAAACTAGATATGAAATTGGAGATTTCACCATTGAATTCCTCATATTGTTGTAACCTGGTAGCTTGGCTACAACAATAATTAGTTTAATATTTATTTTTAATCGGAGATAGAGGATAAGAGCAGGATCTAAGGGCCAAACCCACTAGTAAAGATCGTGTTTCTTTAATATAGTTTTATTAACTACTATTACTAACTTTTGTACACTATTTACACAGTTTTAACAGAGTTACTTGTTTAAGAGACTTATTCGAGTCAGTGATGGTAGAAGACTTGTTCGAGTCAGTGATGGTAGAAGACTTGTTCGAGTCAGTGATGGTAGAAGACTTGTTTGAGTCGCGGATGGTAACAGACTGTCTTCTCTGTTCACGTCTCAGTCTTAGCTGGGTGAGACAAATAACTATACTCAGCATTCTTAAGGGGGCAAACATCATCAAAATGGCTTTAGACAATAACAATTCTAAGAACGCTGAAGGGATGCAGAAGGCATCAACAGGATGTGACATCATGGTCGAAGACTAAATAGAAATTAATACTATCAACATACATTCTTATTATTAACTAGGGAGATTACAACAATATATTTATACATAATTATGCATTTTTTTATCCTGAATATATATTTTTTTTAATCGCCGGAGTCATGATCGCAAAAATAACTGAAAGTTTAAATTTTTTGATTGAACCAGTATGAAACTTGGTTTTTTATTTTTAATATGGTTCTATATAAATCAGACTACGAGAAATCGAATGCTGTTAAGCGCATCTTCATATGTTTTTTAGTTTAAGCGTTACGGCAATTTTTGACTTTTTAAAAATCTCAACTTTGAAGGCCCATATCTCTAATACTCAAAGGGATTTTGAAATACGATTGATACGAGTGTATTTCTCGTACTCTAATTGACTTATACCGAAATTTTGAAAATTTTGAAAATTTTACAATTTTTTTCAAAATTTTCATTTCTCAATATTGGAAAAAAATTGAAAAGAAAATGAAAATCTGTGTACACCAACGAATTCCTCTCGTAAAAGTACATAGGTATGAAAATCTGTGTACACCAACGAATTCCTCTCGTAAAAGTACATAGGTATGAAAAATTTTAGGCCAGAATTCGCATAAATAAAGGTTTTGTTGCAAAAAAACGAAAAATCACTGTTTTTTAAATATTTCTTAAATATTTTAACGAATTTAGGCCATTTTTAGGTTTTTTTTACTCTAAAAATTGAATCGGTGGAGCAATTCTGAAATTTTACATACGTATATACTTTTACGAGAGAAATTCACTGTTTTCTACAGATTTTCATTACCTCTTCAACTTTTTGAAATATGGTCTAAAGAAAATTTTGAAAAAAAACTGTAAAATTTTCGAAATTTTCGAAATTTTCAAATTCAAATACACTCGTTCAAACCGCGTTTCAATATCTCTTTTAGTTTTCGTGGTATAAGACTTCAAATTTGAGATTTTTAAAAAGTAAAAAATCGCCGGAACTAGAAAACTAAAAAAGTTACGAAGATATTTTAATTTTATCCGATTTTTAAACTGGTTCAACCAAAAAATTCGCATTTTCATTAACGGAATGTTTTGCGATCATGACTCCGCCGATTAAAAAAAATATATTCTGAGGATCAAAATATGCATATCTATGCAGATATATATGCGGAATCAAAAGATGAAATCCTCAATTTCATATCTAGTGATATATTATTTTAAATGAATACTGAAGTGGTACTATCATGGAAGCATTTACGACAGATTTTAATGAAATTTAAATATGTTATTTTCCATGAGTTTCTACATTAGTATGTAAATTTGTTGTTTTATTTACCATCCATATAATTAAATACTTGTTTTTATAAATTTTTTCAGTTACTTGTAGGGGAGACTGGGTACGGTTGTGCCAGGTTACGGTAGTAACAGTCGTCATAACAGCAAAACTATAAGGAATTTTGGAAAGGGTGCAAGGGGAGGGAGAAGCGGCATGCATGTCTAAACGCGTTCCCCAGGTTACGTCAGCCAGCGCGCGACGCTAACGTAAGCAGGAGTCTACATTGCTTTTTAACAGTCAAAAGTAAGTTTTTTTGTTTAATTTCTTTTAATATTTACTGTTATTTGTATACAGATAGATTATTTCATATATTTTTTTGTTATAAGTTGAATATTAGTAGTTAATTACGAGTGATTAGTTTTTACGTAGATTACTTGGCCCAGTCATGGCGATTGTTAACGGTTGGGTACGGTTGTGACAAATGTTGTGGGTACGGTTGTGACATATTATACGTATACAATAATAAATTATTCATTTATGTTTAAATTATTAAATCAATTTGATTTATATCTCTCAACCCTGGTTATAAATATTAGATGCAGTGCATTATTAATTGTAAGAATAGAAGTGATCGTAAATTTAAGTTCATTTGCTTTAATTATGAATGTTAACTTTTTATAGAAGACAGTTATGTTGTGTTATGTTACATATTTCTAACAATAAAAGTAATTATTATGTCTGTCACTACTGACCCCAACCACTGTCACAACCGTCCTTGGGGTGTGGTCGGTTGTGACACTTTCTCTTTTTTCTTTTAATTTTGATGCTATAACTAATACAGCGTATTTAGGGACAACATTTTGGTATTGTTACGTAGACAAAAGTACAAATTAAGATTTAAATTACTTTTCTCGCAGCTAACTAGTAAATTAACAAAATTATTGGCGATCAAACCAAAATTGTCACATCCGTACCCAGTCTCCCCTACTTTCATGAGACTGTCATGATAGAACCACCTTAATGAGACATTTTTCCTTGACTAATTTCTGAAATCGTTGTTCTACGTTTGTAATGTACATTATTAACTCAGCCTTTTACAAACTGCAATTTTGATCACATAAAAAGCAAGGGGGGTTGCGAAAGAATATATTTGTGTTTTTTGTCTCCAAGGGGTTATGGCTCCGAAATGTTTGAAAACCACTGACTACAGGGTTGGTTAAATTAGCAGAAAAATACCATTTTGTAAGTCTGTTATAAAACTATAAATACCTTTTTTTTTCGACCAGTAGTTTCTTATTTTAAATGAAAACAAATGATTTAATTTGTTTGTAGGGAAGGACATTTTATTCTGAATTCAATATAAAATTCATTAACCTCACATTACAAATATTTGAGAAAAGCTGTATTTCAGTTTCCATGATAATGTACATCTTATTTTCAATGATGCGAGTACAACAAAAATATTTTGTAAATTTAAATTAGATTTCTCTTATAGTGATTTGATACCACACCGTCATAAGCACGTTTCTGCTGCATTCATACGTGAAACAAGGTATATTTATGTAGTAATAACAATTTAATATAGTTATTTATGAAGTATTTACTTTAAAAATTATCGCACTGGATATAACGGAGGCACGTGTAAGTCATAAAAAATAACGAGTTACTAAATTTTTTATTGTTGGAACATAAATTTCTGTTTTCTGTATTACTGTGTCAACATAAGGGTGTGTTACTAGCTGGTTTAGTTATACGAAATAATACAGAGTGTCTCACGAAACCTGTACAATTACCTAATGGCATTAAATATACTACAATCTGCTATATTTTCTAAAGTAATAATCGAAGATACATACATACATACATACATAACTTCACGCCATATCCCAACAAATGGGGTAGCACGAACCCTAAAATCACTCATAAAACATTCACTCAACACACCCATCAAACAACCAATCATCGTCAAACACTCTCATCCAAACACACCACCCTCACTTCAACCACCCTCAAAGATCACTCCATATAAACTCATTCGTTTATACACTCGAAACTACTATCACACAACAAACCTTCAATCACATCACTCCCCCTCACCTACCACTCACTTTCCTTCTTCAACGCACACAACGCATGCATAAAAAATCTCAAATTACTCACGTTCACTCCCAACAACGAAAAAATAACGAAGATATTCCTCGTGAAACTGAAGCAGCACATTTCACGAGTCCGAAAAACCATGGTTCGATTCCCACAACCGAAAAACATTTTACGGGGTAATGGCTCAGTGGTATCAAGTCGGCCCGTGGGTCCTAAGAACCCTGGTACGATCCTTACAGTCGACAAAACATTTTCACCAATTTATAATTACCCCTGTGGCTGCTCCACCACTAACCTCTTTGGGGGCCGTGATTTGACGGCTGGTAACCGTACTTCACGCGCATAAATATATTACTTACCGAGATCTGCATCGGCAGAATGCCACACCCAGTAATGGGTAAAATAAACAAGCAAACAAATGAACTGCACAAAATATAATCCGAAGCATACGCAGATAAAAAGTACAGTAATTTTTGATAATTAACCCCTATATTCTGTAACTGTATCATAAATCTGTTAATGATCGATACGTTAATGATAATTTTAATTTTTCATCGTTATTTTATAAACGATCAAAATTTCGGTATTCTGAGACTAGATTAATTTACCCTAAAGCCTTGTTTCCACTTCTTAACATAGTTTTAGTTTTAGTTTTTCGACATAACCTTGAGAGTTTGTCATATGTTAATATAGCTGAGTTTTTCCAACTACTGTTTTAGTTTTAGTCTTTGTCTTTGTCGCTGCACATAAACACAAAGTTTGCAGACTTCATACTTGCGACATAGTCTTTCGTCGCTGTTCTGTAAGAGAGAGTTAGCTGCGGTAGTGCTGCAATATACAGTCAATTCTATGCCGTATTTATCATATGTCATTAGGTTTGTGTTGCGAATACAATAAATATAGACAATAGAATAAAAATAGTAATAATTTCAACTGAGAAAAAAATAAAAATTACTGGATTAATAGCAACAACAAAACTAACAAGTCAAAAAGAAATTATTTAGTCGCTGTCATTTTAAAATTTATTTCTTGTCTTTGATTTTATAAGTATAATTGCAATTTAATCATATTTTAATAATATAAAAATCAATTTTGAAATTTAATTTACTATATTTGTAATATTCTGGTTTATTCACTACGATAATGTCTCAATTTTTTAAAATTAATTTGAAATTGTATAAATTAATTATACTAGTGCTTAATTTTAATAGTATTTACTGTTCCTCATTAAATAATTTTATATAATTTTTAAAGTATTTCAAATAGTTTTATACAATTATTTTCTCATTTAAGTGAACAAACCTTTACTACAATAAAGAATTAAGGTTATGTTTATGTTCAGAGCTGGAAATGGCTGTAATTTCTCCGACATAAACAGAAACAAGAAAACTAAAACTAAAACTAAAACAGAGACTACGTTAAGACGTTAAAATGAAGCTTAACATTTTTATGTTATATTCATGCATTTTGTTTGCTAACATATGTAGCTGTTATTATGAAACATAATATGACAGTTCACTGACTGTTCCGTAAAAAGTGTGATTAAAAATAATAGTTTTTTCATACTGGCAGTTTTCTACGAGAGCAAAATACATCAAATTAATACAGAACTAACAGAGTAAATGATTTTGATCAAAGAATGTCGAACTGGTGATAATATGCAGATTAATCATAAAAAGTGTTGTCATCAACTTATCCATCATTAACAGATAATGATCGAGTTATAGAATAGGGAAGTAAACTTATCGATCATTAACAGATAATGATAGAGTTACAGAACAGGGAAGTAACATTGAATAAATATGTTATTCACCTACTACCCTTATAGTCCAGAAATCTCTCTCTCTGTATTATCGCTTTCTTTCTCTAACACTGTCCTTTGTAATACAACCGCGCCTTCTCTTCACATAAGATACGAGACCGCTATTCGTTCGAAGGTAACGACGCGACGTAGAAAGACATAACAGGCTGTCAGTTTCAGCAGGCGTCTCGCAGGTTATTCTCCACTTTGCGACGTGTTACACCACAAGGGTAGCTAGGATGGGGTGCATTTCACACCCCCAACAAACCTACCGGAAACTCTGCAAACGCGGAAAAGCGGAAACGAGGAACATACGAGTTGCATGCAATGGAACAGAATGCAGAATAATATTGTTATTGAACGATGCAAGGAAGAAATGGACGAATTTGATTTAAGTTTGGGTAGGTGTCAATGTCATTTTAATAGTTAAATATATTTTTGTTTTTACCATGCAAAGTAATTCTTAACTAGGTATTTCCTTGCTGGGAAATGGTTTTCTAATAACATTTGGGTGTAAGGTTATATTTTCGAAAAAAATTTGACGTGTGCTATAAAAAATATGTCAAAATGGAATACGCTTTTTAAAATTTTCACACAATGATAAAATTAAATTAATCGTATCCGATTATTATAAACCAAAAACAAAAGGTACAACAAAAATGTTAAAAGATACCAACACGAATGATAAAAAACACCAACATTTTTCACAAGTCAGATTTAAAAAAAATCTAATAAAATTATAAAATTACCTCAATAGAAAAAATAGTATAAAGAACTAGTTTCATGCTGCCTGTTAACGCACTCGATCTTTGTAAAACTAGCCGCAGGGCGGCCCTTTTTCCAAATTTGGACTCGTGCGTTAACAGATTGCCTTATAAAACTAGTTCTTTAATATACTATTGGGTAATGGTAATTTAATTATTTGGTAGAAACAATTACCTTGAAAGATTGTAAGATAAGTAATTATTAATTTAAAGAAATAAGATTAATCTGTGCTAATGTGACGAAAAATTAGCTAAAACTTCGATTTAAATAAAAATACAAATTCTTTTCATTTATTTTATTATTTTTCTCATAGTAACACCATCTGTTGTCAATCAGTTGAACTTCACCTGATATGTTACAAATATGCGTTATAAATAACATAACAGTGTATGTAGTAATTTATGATGTTTAAGGTTACTTTCATAAAGCCCCTGGCACATATAGCGTCAAGACTCCGAGTCTACCATTTGACTGCCAAAAATAGAAACGCCTTTATTTTCAGCAGTCACGACTGCCGAAAACCAACTTCATTGCGATGCTGGTTTTTTCGCTATCTTCCTTTGTTGTTTAACGTATGAATTATTATTGTTTATGATTTTGTTTGATATTTTGTACATTTTTATAGTTAAATTCAGTTATTGTATACATAGTTAGATACTTATACGTTTTCATATTTCATTTATAGTTCATGTCAATTTTTTTTAATTAAATTTTTTGTTTTATATATTCTAGTTTATAGTTTTTATATTTATTAATAGTCGACAAATATTTTAAATAATACATTTAAGTTTTTATATTTCATTTATAGTTCATGTAATTTTTTTTAAATTAAATTTTTTGTTTTATATTTCGTAGTTTACAGTTTTTATATTTCTTAATAGTCGATAAATATTTTAAATAATACAAATTAACAAAGAACACGTTAACACCGACTCTATATGTGACACCCGTTTTGGACGTGACTCTCAGTTTTTCAGCAGTTTGTAGCAGACTCCGAGTCTTGACGCTATATGTGTCAGGGGCTTAAGTGGACGTCTGAAAAAATTCTTTCTTTGCATTTGACATAAAGCAGTGGGTCCATTTTCAATCGTTTTCATTTTGTGGATTATTTATTCTAATAGTTCTATCAGTCCAGTGCAGTGCACAGGGGCGTAGCACGAAGGACAATGGAGGGTAAATTATTCACACACCACATTTCAATTCCTGTCGTATTCATTTCGTGTTTCCGGTTCCGAAAAGTTGGACGAAAGTTTCATAAATCGCAGTGTGCTTCGAATTTTAAACGTTGTCGCGTTAGGGGATTAAATAGGGTGGCAAATTCAGCCACACTCTTTTTGTAACACTCTTCTCATAATATATACAGACAATCGTAGCCCAGTGGGAAACACCGAGGTAAAACTTGCGTTTATTAATTAATTTATCGGCAGTGCGGTGGTGTGGATACCGTTACGGCATTTAAATCTGGAGATCCCAAGTTCGAATCGCACTCAAGCTAAATATACAGGCTGGTGAACGCAACTCTCGAACATAGGGATATAACATGTAATATTACAATTTTGTAATTTCCTGCTTCCCTAATTATTTTAAGCAAAAAAGCTTCGAATAAAAGTTTTAGGGCATAAAATTCTGCATTTAAGCGCCAATAAACAAAATTAACTTTGCAGGCATATCTTTGATAAATTTCTTCCCTTCGGCATTGTTATAGCATTTAAAAACTAATGTAGGTGGAAATCAAAGAAGTTAGACGGATTTTTTATGTTTAAAACGATCATGAATTTGACAGATCAATGACAAGTCGATATAAACGGAAATTATGTGTCATGTTAACGTGCAAAATATAAAATAATTATTAAAAATTAAATATAATTATTTTCAATACATGAACTATTATTCAGTATTCTTATAAGATTTGTGTTTCAATGGCGTTTTTTTTTCAATTATCATTTAAATATTGCACCAGTTCCTTATGATTTTATTAAGTTTTATCAGGATGGATGACGTCAGTCGGTCTTTATAATGTTTTTAGTATATCTGAGTATTAGAATGTCACTATAAATTACTGTCATTGATATTAAGTTTCTGTTGTACAAAATAACTTATTTCAAACACGATCGGTTCATAAATAGTCAATACTTCTAACGATATATCTATTTATTATCGTTAAAAATATCGTTCTTTAAACTGCCGTGAACCATAAAACCGGGACCACAGCGGTCCTCAACCTTTTATCGATTAACTCGAAGGGGTGGCTTTACAGAAGGCGGGTGACATCAGGGAAGGGATGCTTTGCTATTTTCAACAGAAATAAACTCTTTCAGTGAACACTAGAATTTCTAACATTCCTGCTCGCTTTACTTCTTGAAATACCAGGCGACTATAAACGATTGACATGTTTTTTTAGTGATACCAATATATTTTAAGATTTATGTTGGGACACCCGATTGTCATATTCAAATATAATATAATTGTAATTTAATGACCTGACATTATTCACACTTTATTTCACCCTTAAAAAAATGGTTATTTACAAACAGAAAACTTTAACCTAAAAAATTAATCAAGAGTTGTCATGTTGACAGTGACGGGGCTTACCAACTAAACAGGGTAGCCAACTTAAAATTTTAGACAATCAATTATAATCATTCGGTAGATGTATCTAGAATCTATTTTTGTCAAGACCAACTTCATTGAATTGCACTACGGTTATTATGACCGCTTGATTTCATCATTTTGCCATATAAAAATTTGTCGTGTGTTTTGTACAGTTTTGGTACGTCAAGTAATGCCGTCTAGTGGTTTTTATTTCTTTAGGAAAGTGACTACGCTGGTAAGTTACAAAAACAACCTTAAAATATTTTAAAACTGAAGTTTATATGATCAAACAAAATACATTTAATGGAACTGTGTATTTTATTTATACATTCAATATTATTAAATATTATGACTAGTATTCTCTGAGCTTTCTACTAAAGTGACTAGCTAGTCTAGACTAAGTCAATTTCATTTGGCAACGTAGCATTATCTGTCACTTCAGGTAAATAATGCCGCCATATTGTCTACGTATTTAAAATTTTTGAAGTGTTTATAGGTCAAAAGAAGGAAGTATTATTGAATTATTGGTGCCAACGGTTAGTAGTTTACTGTAAAGATCGTGTGATAATAAACACAGAATGACTAGGCTTTTTTTTGGATTTTTTCAATCAATGCAAGCGGCTGTATTTTCAAATTTAGTTACGAGGTATCTCATTGGAGGCGCTAGTTGACGTGCTCACTCTGTAAATTTAAAACTAGGAATTTTAATGATGAAACGGCCATAATTAGCGTAGCGCAATTCAATGAAGTTGGCCAATTTTTTTGTTTATGTAGAGATAGTATTTTTTTATTGATAAAAACAGCAAATAAGCGTTTCTACGTTTTCTGGAGCGAGTCAAACCATTAGAAATCCAAACTTTATCCAATAACAATTTAGACGAGGTGCATGCAAGCGTTTTCCGTGAAACTATCTCGAAAGGAAGTGTAAATAAACTCTGTGAAGCTTATTTGAACTGTTGAAACTGCAACCAAGTTGCAGATGTGCAACTGCATCTTGCAGTTGATGCAATATTTCAACGATACAAATGCACAGTTGCATAGAATTGATGTAAATTCACTTTATGCACAACCGGGTCGAAATTCATATGTTTTAGCCATGAAAAGCGGGCTGGAACACATGTTTTTGGCCATAATATGGTATATTATGTACCATGAACTGTAAGTAACAGTTTTTAAGTCAAGAATGTAGTTTGGGAAATCGAGGTCCGGAGCGTCGAGATTTCCTAAACATTCGCGACCTAAAAAAAATAATAACTTAGCTGATAATATCATAAATAAAATAAATAAAAATAAATATATCATCACACTTTGTATCCGTTACTGGGCGTGGTACTCTGCCGAAGCAGATTTTTATTTATGTATTATGTAATTATATTTCATTTACATTTACATATACTCGTATTTATCAATTAATTAATTAATTATTATTGAGAAATAATAAATGTCTTATTTTATTTGAGAAAAAAACTGGTAAGAAAAGTGGCGCGGAGTGATTTTTGACATTTGACATTTCAAGTGGACTATTCTACAATTTAGCAATTATAAATATATCCCTTGTTAAATTTTCTCCACGTGTCATTCTAAGACACGTGTAAAGTCCACGTGAACAACTACTGACTCAAATCTATTCAGATTGTATGTGTTCTGAGTTAGAAATAATTGCATTAAGTTTGGATCTAGTGAATCAGCAGATATATGTAATTCCAGAGAATTGATAAATGGTTTTAATTTAGTTATATAGTTACACTAGTTTTCTATGTAGGCCATGACGTCAAAGCGATGCCTGATTAAGAGTAATTTCATTATTAATTGAAGTGCAGGACAGTAGACCTCGCCACAAATTAAACTTAGAAACAGTTGAATACAATTTACTCAAATACGATTGTCTGAGTGGTTCGGATTTCAATATAAGCTACTGTAATTGGGATTAAGTTCCTGTTGTACAAAGTAACAAATGAGGAGCGCAGAAATTCAAAACGCAGTTTTGACCAAAAGTTCGAAAACAAAGTTATAGATGGCAATATTTACATTGGTACTACCGTTGTTTGATTACTGCGCCTGTACGTACATTCCAAATTTAACCCAAACTGACAAGCAAAGGATTACTTTATTTCAAAATTCCTGCTTAAGATTCATTTACGGTGTACGTAAATATGACAGCATTTCTAGATATAGATCTCTAGCAAACATGGAAAACATTGATTCTCGAGTTAACAAAATGTTTCTTACCCTCACTCATAACATTAAAATCACTGGTATTCCATCATATCTCCACGATAAACTTAAATTTAAAAATTATGAATACGGTCTTCGAGATAGAAATTTATATGTTGTGCCTTCTTTCTCCAAATCTAAATTCAAATGCTCTTTTTCATATTTAGCATTAACTCTTTATAACTCTATTCCCGATAACTTGAAGTCTCTATCATTAAGTTCCTTTAAATATCATGTGAAGAATTTGTTTGTTTAATGCTGTTTGTGATAACTTCGCAAATAATGTAATGTATTCAGCTATTTTTGTACTTATTTTTAAGTTGAACTATATTTTCTTGATTTGTTGTTACATTCACTACATTTTTTTATTCAATTTGTAAATCCTATGTACTTGGTTGGGTGGAAGAACAGCCTTCGGCTGAACCCCGCCTTTGACATGTGTCAATAAAGTTTATTATTATTATTATTAATATATGCTTCAAATCCGCTTCTTTCTCGTAATGAAATGTGTTATTTTCAAAACATAATTTTTTCCGAGTTACGATATAAGACGTTCAAAGTTGGATGGAATATAAAAACGCAGTATTTACACAACCATATATGAAAATCAAAACGTAACTTTTACCTGTTTAAGTTAAACAGGTTGTTATTGATTGATTAACAAAATGTAGTTTTAATTTCATGTATGTTTTTCAAAACGTAGTTTTTAAAAATTTATTAGGGTATAATGGCCAAATGGAACGAACAATATTTATTTTAATTAGACAAGTTTGCGTATACCATGTGATTAACAATAATATAAATTACACATAAAAGTACTCAGTTTACTTAACGAGAAACAGTTTATTGCGTTTTATTCAAAATGTAACTTTGTGTTAAAACTACGTTTTGAATTTCTACTCCTCAAATAATATTAAAGTCAAGAAAGTGATGTTTTACTTAACGAAGCGGTTGTTTGAAATACAAAACCGCAGACGGAGTATTTTTATCCGCTGAGTCAAGTAAAAGCACTTTCCTGACGTATTATGTGTACTTTTTTTTCTGAAACAGATTAATTGAATCAATAATTAATTGTAAATAATTTAAAATGTTCACTTTTTATAAGAATCACATTGACAGCAAACTACGTAAACTTCATTCCCTGTATGAAAACGCTTACGTCATATGTGCACCAGGTTATCATAGATATGATAAAATATAGCTATCTTTTTTATTAATCTTATCCCTACCTATGCGAATGGCATTAAGGTATGTCTTAATAAGGAAACACACACGTTTCATGTTTTTTCACGTTCTATCGCATTTATTCTTTTATTGAAAACGTATATTTACTTCATTTATACTTGTTTATAAAATAAAAATAGACCTATGGTTATGATTATGTTATTTTCTCGCTTGTCATTGCGAAGTTTGTGACTTTTATTTTTGATACACAGATAAAGACTGCGAAATAAGAAATGGTAAAAAAAACAAATTGTGTAGTCAAATGCAGAAATGCATTTTTCATCTTCTTGATTTTTTTGTGCGGGAGTTAGAGAATGGAGGACCTTTAATTAATTTAACTGTAGTACAAGAGGTAATGTGCTCTGTATTTTGTATTTTCATAAATTACTTATTTATATATAATACATTTAAAAATATATATTTTTTTAAGTTTTATTTTACAAAAATATATATTTCGATAACGTAGATAATTTAATTTGTTAAGATAAATATATATTTGGTTTTCATTTAATATATTGCAAAACTTGGTTTCATTTATAAACTAATAAATATTTTAATTTGACATCTAAATTTTGGATTACGTTTTAAAGATGTCAATCCAATACCAATATAAACGTGTTAAGTACAAAATCTTGAATCACATGGATACCGAATGTGAAAAAAATCGATTTGAATAAATGCAATTTTACTGATTTTTCTCTTTTAGTTGCTATAGATATACTAGTGATAAAATAAACAGAAACCATAGTGACGGCTGTTTTTCTTCGAGATAGGTACATTCCATTTGTCATTTGGATCAGATTACATTACATTACTTACATTTACTGAACTAGATCACTTATTTATTTCGTTGGTTTACTTCGCTGGCTTTATTTTTATTACTAGAATTACTGATTCTAATTTACTTTGAAGTAATTCAGCTCAAAAATTGTATCAGTTTGTTTAATTCAGTTCATTTAGTCATGTTGCCTAATTTAGCTGAACTGATTTAAGTGAACCAAGTGGCAAATGAAATACAGCTGTAATAGTTTTCATATAGGGAATGAAGTATATCCAAGGTTACAACAACAAACAGTCAGGTAAAGTATGTAGTCTTTCACAGACTGTTTAGTACTTTACCTGACTGTTTTTAATTTGTTGTAACCTTGAATACACGTACTATACCTGACTGCTTTGGTAAAAATCTACTTGACATACTAAAATTGATCAGGATAGTAGGCACGTTCTTGCCGATTTCAGAAAAATAAACCTGCCACGAAAGGAAGTAACTTTTTGTAATAGCTTTAAAAAGTGTTGCTTATAAACTATCTTGTACATTTATTTAACGAATAGAATTCATATTTCCATAATAAAGATATAGTTCTAGCTACAGTGTATATTGGCAAAAACTGCCATAACTCAAGCATGACTTACTATTTCGCGAACAGCAAAATCTTTCAACTGAGAGAAATTTTGTTCTTCTGCCAAATGCAACGACGTTATTTAATCTTTTTTAGCCATTCATCTTGATATAATAAACTTAATAGGTCAATGTGCTAGAACACTAAGTCTGGGATTCCAACCTGGATTACATTCGAAAGGACATCGTGCGAAATTAGACAGCAGTGATAAGTACTAGCTTATAATTTGATCCTGTAAATATTTGATAGGATCAAGAAATTCTGAAGAGGATAACGACACTTTTTTACGATATAAATGAGTTTAACAATTTTTTAGGATAGCTCTGCAATCAGCAGATCTATGTAGATAAAGAACTGCCATAAAAATATCAACGTAAAATATAGTAGTGTTTTATGTAAATGTTGCCTTTTTTGATAGTGGCATAAAATATATACAGGGTGTAAAATAAGTAAGGAATATTGATATTATGTTCTGAAATAATGGGATAGGTGGTATCTAGTCGGCCTGTGGATCCTAAGAACCCTGGTTCGATCCCCATAGCCGACAAAACATTTTCAACAATTTAAAATTACCCCTGTGGCTTCCCCACCACTAACTAGGGTTGTTAATTTATTGAACCTTCGAATTTAGATTCGAACTTTCGAATTTTCGAATTTTGGAATATTCCGAATTTACGAATTTTCGAATGATTCGAATTGTGAATCTGGATCCTAACGTGAACACGGCATATTGATATGAATTATTTTCAGAATAAACTCATGTGCAGAGTTTTGTATTAATTCGTAAGTAATTATTATTAATTATTATTATTTGCCAAATTATTTCAATTTAGACTTAAAATTTCGCTACACTGTCAAAAACGTTTTAATTAAGACGTATTTTATCCTTTTTGTTGTCATTTTAAAACGTTTTACTAAAAGTCCATAGCATTTAGATGGGCGGTAAGAGAATAGATGGCTTAATTAAGATGCCTAAACATGCAGAGTTTTTGTAGGATACTTCGCCGAGTATATTATTTAATTCGTGGCCGACTTTTCGCGAATTATGCGTGAGCGTGTTTTGAGATGACAGATGGCGTTAATTCAGTGACAAAAAATTCGAGAATTCGAAGCTTGGAAAAATTCGAAAATTCGTAAATTCGAAGCTTCAAAAAATTCGAAAGTTCGAAGCTTCGAAGTTTTTCTGACGAAGTTCAAAACATTCGAATGTTCGAATGTGTAAAAATTCAAACTTCAGTGGAAATCAACGACCCTACCACTAACACCTTTGGGGGCCGGGATTTGACGACTGGTAACCGCAGATCACGCGCATAAATATATCACTTATCGAGATCTGCTTCGGCAGAATGCCAAATCCAGTAATGGGTAGAAGGCGTGATGATATATTTATATATATATATATATATATATATATATATATATATATATATATATATATATATATATTTTACTTGACAAGCGAGTCACATCTACTCACTCTTACATGATCCCACCTCAGATCCAAATGACAAATGGAATGTGCCTATCTGGAGAAAAACAGCCGTCATTATAGTTAGTTATCTATAGCAACTAAAATCCATTAAATCCATTTAATCAGCAAAATTGCATTTAATTCAAAACGATTTTTCTCAATTTTTTTCAAATAAAGTATTATTATTTTTTTATTGTCAGCAATCATAGAAAAAAATCTATCATTTAGTATCCCCGGGTCGCTGGAACCGCGCAAGGCTAATAACCTCTCAGATATTTCAGATTCTTCTGAATTGATGAAAAATGATCTGGTATTCTATCGGTTCCGGTTCTCGCATTTTCGGAACGTGAACGAGTATAGCAACTATTCCGGAGTCCGGACAGATTCCGTTCGTGATATTGTTATTCCGGACAACAGATTTATCACACGTAATGATTTTGTTAGAGAATATGTGTTGTTACAGCGCCGGTTTTCGTTTAGTTATTGACGAGAAAATAGACCAAACTGCTTTATAAAACCTCTAAATATTGTTGGTATTAATGGTAAGGTATTCATGGAACCATGGTGTTGATAATTACATCACGTGGTAATAGGTTTATCTGTCACTCATTTGTAAATGTCATTTATTTAAACTGTTTGGTAACTATATAAATGAATTTTAACAGCTATTAACGTATAAAGATTTTATTTTATTTTGGCATCATAAACTTGTTTATTGACCCTCAAAATCGGGTGTAATTTGGCTATTATAGCCCTATGGCGTACAAAGTTGCCAAGTAACAGCTGTTCAAACAAATCAAAATCGTGATTAATTTATAGATAAATGTCAAACAATACAATAGATTTGTATTATTTATCGTAAATCTCTTTGACTTATTATTATTATTATTATTATTGAATTTGCGCAGGATTTTAGATTTTAGTTTTCTTGTTTAGTAATTTCATTAGTGTTTACCTGCAATTGTGTGAAATTCACTTTCAAAAACAAGCGCAGGGACGACATTCCCTTCGTTTCTTATCTTTTTTATTCGTTTTCTGATCTTACATTGAATGTTTAACTGCAATTGTGTGGAATTCACTTTCTAAAACAAGCGTAGAGCGACACTCCCTTCCTTTCTTATCTTTTAATTCGTTTTCAGTTCTTACGTAGAGTGTTTAACTGCAATTGTGTGAAATTCACTTTCAAAAACAAGCGCAGGGCGACGCTCCCTCCCTTTCTTATCTTTTTGTTTCATTTTCAGTTACTGCATTGTGTGGACTTTTCTTTCATATACAAGTGCAGGCTATCGCTTTCATCTTTTCTAATCTTGTAGATTCGTTGTTAGGAGTAAACGTGAGTAACTTGAGATGTTTATGCATATGTTATGTACGTTGAAGAAAGAAAATGAATGATAAGTGAATAGGAATGATGTGATTGAAGGTTTGTTGTGTAATAATGATTTCGAGTGTAATAAATGAATGAGTTTATATGGAGTGATCTATGAATGTGGTTAAAGTGAGGGTGGTTTGTTTGGATGAAAATGTTTGACGAGGGCTGATTGTTTGATGAGTGTAATGAGTGAATGTTTTATGAGTGATTTTAGGCTTCGTGCTATGTATGTATGTAATTATTTTTATATAATTATAATTATTCATAAATCTATTTGACTAATGTTTCCAAAATTTGTTGGTGTATTTCTGTATCAGAAATGAAACTAAATCGATTTTTTTCACATATTTTACTAGACGCGTTGACAGTTTTAAATAATTATTTGACAACTACCTATCATTTGTCACAAACAACTCGTCCTTTGTAAAACTCGCTTCATTTTCCGAATTTGGACTCGTGCGTTAACAGATTGCCTTATGAAACTACAGGGTGATCAAAAGGAATTGTTACAGTTGGTAATACAATTCCAGAGATCTTTTTATTCCACAGTTGGTACAACATCAAATAAAGGCGGAAATGCTATTTGACATTTCTAATAAATACAAATAGGTTATGTCAGGAGTCTGACAGCAAATAGAATTTTGACTTTTTAAGTAATAGAAATACTTTAGAAATAATTGTAATAATAAATGTACTCAAATTTAAATTTGAAATGTCACTGTCAACAACAGGAAATGAATTTATGTATCAGGCGTACCAATTTCAAGTAGTTTTTTTTTATTGCCAACTGTAACAATTCCTTTTGATCACTCTGTAGTTCTTTAATATACTTTTTTCTATTTCGGTGTTCCTATAGCTCTATAAACGCACTGTAAACACGTCGTCAAGGTGATCTATAAACGCACTGTTTTTGGCGTTTTTTATTTTGTAGGAGTGGTATGTATGCTTTTAAATCTGACAGATGAATAACATATAACCTCAAAATTGTAAATTGTCGGTGTCGAAATATTACTAACAGAATATGCTATAATCGTACAAAATTCACTATATGAAATTTCTTTTGTTCTTGCTATGAACGCAAATTATGATTACGTATACATATAGCGCAATATTTTTTAAAAATATTCTGTATATTTCTAGGGGTTGTACAGGGTAGATTATTCATTTAATTCGTTGCACAACATCTCAATTACCATTACAATTCAAGTTGTTAAAAGTATCCAACTTTCACCCGAAATTAATTTCGTGTTCCCGGGTTAAATCTTCTCTTCCGTAAGGGTTGTTACACACCCCAAAAGCGTAAAGCTAACTAACTACCCCTAGTCGTTTGATCGCGGCTATTTTCCAAGCGGTTTGCTGATTATTGCGCTCCGAATTTATATTCAAAGTGAGTCCGACCCTGTGCTGAAATTTCACCCGTGATGATGAGGGCGGGTGTCCTAGAAAGGTCAGGAAAGGGGATGGTTTGACTTTAAGGGTAAGTCGTTAACATACTTCGAGTAGTAAGTTTATAGTTGCGAAGGTGTTGACCATGAAGGTAAATAGTTCAACAGGGGTGAAAGGACTTTTTATTACTTACTGAGGTTGTAGTTTTGTTTGAGAAACTCTGCTTTAAATCGTAAAACTGTAAAGGGGGTTGGTTCATGAATTTAAACAGATAATAGTAAAATTTAATGGTTAAATTGGCCGATCTATCTTTCATCGAATTCATGTAAGCTTTGTTATTCTATTTGCGAATGTGTATAATCCAGCCAACCTTAAAGTATACGAGAAGAGAAACTTAATGCTAACAAATAGAAACGCGATTGTGCTGCCTCCCGTGTCCTCCTGGAAAATTAAGATTACATAACTAATGTTAGGTAATAATACGTTAGATAAGAGGACTCGGCGTCACTATTACATACATTTTATTCTAAATGTTCTGTAAAAAATGGACACGCCAATTTTGTTTTATTAAAATTTGTTTAGGCTTTTTATTGTAGCATACCCTTTATTTCTGTTTTAACAAAACTAACTCATTTCAAGTTGTGCACGTTTGATACCTTGTCAACCAATGCAATTTGAGATGGTTACGGTTTGATGGGATAGATATTACTGAAACAATAACTTAATCATGATAGTTTAAAAAAAAATATTTAATTTAGTATTTTATCCGATTTTATTTTAATTTATTACGTTCGTGACGTTTTGATTTATCAAAATTTATTTCTTGCTTACAAATGATATCACTCATTTTTATTTGGGAAATGTTTTAAGTTATAATTGAAACGCAGCTGCGGAACTCTTGCCGTATCTCTTTACAATGTAGTTGTGTTTTGAGTTTAGATTTTACTAACGGAAATGTAGTCACGCAAATACTAACGCAAGATAGAGAATCAACCTTCAGGGCCGGCGGAATAGGTAAAACTCGGCGGGTCTATTATAATTCATAGCAGGATATGGTTGTGGCTACGGCTATGATATTTTGCGTGACAGCTATATTCAATTGTTTTCATAACGGGACTTAGTAACAAATTAGGAAATTATATTTTGAATATTGGTATTAAGAATAAAGTATAGTTGCCAATCTTTTTATTTATAAATAAATATTCATGCCAAATTGTCAAATTTGTTCGATTTCATGATATACATTTGACTTCTATATCTGTCATTGAAGAAAATTATTATAAATAAACAAATCAGAAAAAAATTAAACATCGAATGACAGTTTTGCCGCATTCACATCTCGAAATTTGGTGAACTTCGGTGAAATTAGTAGAGTTTGACATATAGCTTTATATATATCCGTTCACAGCTCTGAAATTTGATGCGCACAAATTTCACTTTCTACAAAAGTTTGCAAACTCCAAACTTTTTACCAAATTTAGAGACCGTTCTACAAATGAAGTACATCGATGGTACAAATTGAACGAATTCTCTAACACGTGGTCAGTAACAAGCCAATCGTAAAATAGCTGGGAGATGGTACATTGAAAAGATAATAGATGTCGATATTACATAAATTTCGAGTTGTGAACGCACGAAGTAATTTACAGAAATTCGTGTTTACAAATTTCACCAAATTTCGCTTAAAGCCGCATTCACATCTCGAAATTTGGTGAAATTTGTAAACACAAATTTTTGTAAATTACTTCGTGCGTTCACAACTCGAAATTTATGTAATATCGACATCTATTATCTTTTCAATGTACCATCTCCCAGCTATTTTACGATTGGCTTGTTACTGGCCACGTGTTAAACACATGAACGACAAGACGATATTTACGATATAAATTTATATCCATTATATATTTTAACGTTTATAGCTGAAGTACAAAAAAAACGCAACAATTTTTGACGGTTGTTCAAAGAGAATTCGTTCAATTTGTACCATCGATGTACTTCATTTGTAGAACGGTCTCTAAATTTGGTAAAAAGTTTGGAGTTTGCAAACTTTTGTAGAAAGTGAAATTTGTGCGCATCAAATTTCAGAGCTGTGAACGGATACATACAAAGCTATATGTCAAACTCTACTAATTTCACCAAAGTTCACCAAATTTCGAGATGAGAATGCGGCTTAAGTGTGGCTACGACCATAGCGGGACCTATAAATTTGCGATATGGCTAAATGATGTCGTATCTATGACTTTTTTATTAATACCGCCAGGTGGATCCTAGTTGTTTAGCGATGTGGCTACTCTTGCCACAGTGGCTATGTCAATTATAGTTAGATAAAAATAAGTCACGTGACCCCTCTAAAGCAGACCACTTTGAGAGCTCGTCCTTTGTAAATCTAGGACTCGTGCGTTAACAGATTGCCTTATGACACTAGTTCTTTAATATACTACTATTATTTTATATGTCTAAAATTGTTAGTTAAGTGGTATTTATTTTAAAAATAAAGTGTATTTTTGTTCGTAAGTCAACTATTTCCTTTTCTATGCCAATTGTGCTTATTTAGCAGAATTCCCCTTTTCCCTAAACACGTCCCACGCTTTCTTTGATGATGTGAAAACAATTCGCTTCCATTAGAAAGACCTTCGAACGCTTCTTTCCTTTCTTATTATATCGTCGTCTTTCCCTCATTCGTTCTCACTTTGTTCGATTTTCTTTTTCTTTCTTTTCATTACGAGATCTACTTGTTATGTAAATAGATTCTTACGTCCAGGAATAAAGAAGAACTACAGAGAATTTTAGGTTTTCCTTGTGGTATTACGAGAATAAATGTTACATGAGATATTAAATTGCACGGAGACGTTTTATCTAATATTTATTTGTTTTATTTCACGACAAAATAAAATGCGTTTCATTAAATGATAGGCAATCTTAGCCTAATAAATAAAACTTGTAATAGGGTAGGTTGCACAGTGGTATCGAGTCGGCCTGTGGATCCTAAGAATCCTGGTTCGATTCCCACAGCCGACAAACATTTTCACCACATTAAAATTACTCCTGTTGTTTCCCCACCACTAACATCTTTGCTGGCCGTGATTTAACGACTGGTAAACTCCATTCCCTGTATGAAAACGATGACGTCATATGTGGACGAGGTTATCATAGATACGATGAAATATAGCTATCTTTTTTTAATAATATTATTCGTACCTATGCGAATGACACAACGTATGTCTTAATAAGTTAAGACACACGTTTTATGTTTTTTCACGTTCTATCACATTGATTATTTTAATGAAAACGTATGACAGTTCTTACAAATACGAAAATTTATATTTACTTTGTTCACATTTGTTTATAAAATAAAATAGAGACCTATGGCCATGATTTTGTTATTTTCTCGCCTGTCATTTCTAAGTTTGTGACATTTTTGATACATAAATACAGACTGAGAAATAAGAAATGCCTAGAAAAATTTTGGGTAGTCAAATGCAGAAATGCGCTTATCATCTTCATGATTATTTTGCGCTGGAGTTAGAGAATCTAAGATATAATACATATAAAAATATATATTCGTTTGAGTTTTATTTTACAAAATAACATATTTCAATAATGTAGGTAATATTTTTCGTGCGTTAAGATAAATTTATAAAGTAATAAATATATTAATCAGACATTTAAATTTTAGGTTATGTTGTAAAAATGTCAATCCAGTACCAATGTAAACGTTTTAAGTACAAAATCTTGAATCACATGGATACCGAATGTGACGTAATAGTTTTCATACAGGGAATGAAGTATAACCGCATTTCACGCGCAAAATGTATCACTTACCGAGATCTGCTTATACACAGTAACAAATAAATAAATAAATGGGGTAGTACGAGCCGTTGAAACATACACTAAACATTTTTAAATTAATTTTTTTCTATACGTCTATATTTATAAATTTTGTATATGTCATCTTTCTTTCAAACATGAAACCTTCAATAATATCCATCCACTTTTATTCCTGGGTCGTCCACGAAATTTTTAACCCTTAATTTTACAACTGAATCTTTAGATTTATCTTGCATTTAATCTGACGTCATTCCCATTGCAATTAATAGATTTGATTGAAGGTTTGTTGTGTGATAAATGATTTCTAGTGTGATAAGTAAATGAGTTTATATGGTGGGATCTATGAATGTGGTTGAAGTGAGGGTGGTGTGTGAGGATAAGAATGTTTAACGAGAACTGAATATTTGATGAATTTAATGAGTAAATGTTTCATGAATGATTTTACAGTTCGTGCTACCCCATTTGATAGGATATAGCGTGATGTTAGGTATGTATGTCTCATCTGTCGTTCACAAACCTTCAATCATATCCATATATTTATTTCTCGGGATCATCTTTTCTAAAAACAATTTTATATCTTTTCGCGTCGTTTAACTGTTACAGTTTTCATCTGCACCTAAGACGGTCCTGCATCAAATTTTTCGCAAAGTTCTTTCCACAAAGCATCCCGAATAGAAGCATAAAACTCTTTTTCATTCTTCTTCACCCCTTACGTCACAAAGAAACGAGATACCAACGAATCAATTTACATAAAAGCCAATTACATATTCCCGAGGGTTAAATCATATTGTAGACGATTCGTCAGCATTCTTGCTTTCCTGCTGTGTGGCAGGATTTCAGAAAGAGCGAGAGTGATAATTTGTTGAGACAAAATCAGTCCTGCAATTTGTAACTGCTATAAATAAAATAATTAAATATATCATCACGCCTTTTATCCATTACTGAGTGTGGCCATGGCCAACTTCATTGAATTGCGCTACGCTTATTATGGCCGTTTCATAGTCATTAAAATTCCTAGTTTCAAATTTATAGAGCGGGCACGTCAACTAGCACCTCTAACGAGATACGACGTAACTAAATTTGAAACTACCGCCGCTTGCATTGATTGAAAAATCCTAAAAACAAGCCTAGTCATTGTATATTTATTATCATACGATCTTTACAATAAAATATTAACCGTTAACACCATAATACTTCCTTATTTTGACGTATGTCATTCATCTGTCAGATTTAGTAACATTCGTACCACTCCTACAAAATAAAAAACCCTAAAAACAGTACGCTTATGGATCTCCTTGACGACGTGTTTACAGTACGCTACGCTACGCTACATTCACAAATCGAAATTAGTTTTTGTTTTATACTTTATGTTTTAGTGTGTTTTTAGGTGCCATTCAAAATAGTTTTGCTTTTGTCGATTTTAGTTAGTAGTGACATCTATCACAAATTTTAGAAGATCGATAATACAGTAAATGCAACTGTCAGATGTGCTAAGTTACACATGCTTATCATATGTTGTTTGTTTACATTTACATTTTTTGGAAGAGCAAGGTACATAAATATTATCATAATAAGAAAGGATGTATTAAAATCTTGTTTTTATTTTCATTCATTTTGACACTCGAATAAAAACAAACTTAGGTTATCGTCTATGCGAAGGATGATAGAAAGAGACAAGTATATATCACTACATCATTCTACGCTTCGTCCTATTGGTCTACTCCTAAGTATAAAGCATAAAACTAAAACATAAGTTTGGAGTTTGCAAACTTTTGTGTTAAAACCGAAACTAAATACTGATTTGTGAATGGCTGCATAAGATAACATGTCTACAAGGTTATTAAAACAAAAATGGAAAACATAAAACAAAAACTAATTTCGATTTGTGAATGTAGCTTTATAGAGCGATAAGAACATCGAAATAAATATAATAATAAAGATAATTTTGAAAGATCACATCCAGTGTTTTATTAAAAATGTTACTAATACATCAGTTTTATTTCGGCTTTTTCCAAAATACGCTCGCAAACTGTCGCTTATCCAGCAAATGTTCTATTCTGCGTTCCACGATTGTACGTCCTAAATAGCACAAAATATCATGTCCTATTTTTGTTTTTCTGTTTACTCTGTGCGTATTTGTGAATCGTGAAAGATTTATTTGAAAATTATGCAAAATTCTGATAAATTGCGGCTTTGAAATTTGTTTTCATATTTGACAAGTGAAAAATTTCATATTTGTATACGATCTTTCAGATATTAAAATGTTGCATTACCGTTTTTAATATATCAAAAATGACAGATTGTTTTATTCAGCTTTTCGACACTGCTTTAAACAACAAATGTTTGCAAATATTTATAATAGTTTATTTTGATAAATTACTCTTGAAAATAGAAAGATAATGACATATTTTTTGCTATCAAATGTTTCTAAATTATTGGGGCCTATAATTAATTGAGTTGGCTACCCTGTCTAGTTGGCAAGCATCGTTATTAGGCGTGTTTCTTTGGATTGTGATTGTGATTTTCTAAATCATGATTCCTTTGATCGTGATTGCGTTGAATCATGATTAAATATGATACTGAAGAAAACATCGAACAGGAATAATGATTCGATCCTATAGTATAAACGTTAAAATAACTGCAAATGTCAAATACACAAACTAACCTATTTTTAAATTTCATGAATGAGTGTCCATGTAAGCGTTTTAAAAATTCTTCCAGAAGCAGCCAATTTCTCTTAATTTCACAAATAGAGCACAAAAATTTATCATCAGACGCCATTTTTAAACCTTCGATGTGAATCAGTCAACATGAATCATAGAAAAAGTATGATTCAGAAGGGTAGGGGGATTGTCGTTTCGTGATCACAAAATGAAAGAGTAGGGATAACGAATAACGAACGAAGAAACATGATTCTTCACGATCATGTTAAGTTTGATCACTTTGATTACGAATCACAGTCCAAAGAAACACGCCTATAGTCAACATGACATTTCTTGATTAATTTTTTAGGTTAAAGTTTTTCCAATTTGGTGATTTTAGCTGTATTTCATTTACCAGTTGGTTCACTTAAATCGGTTTTAGTTAAATTCAACATATGAATGAATGAACTAAATTAAACAAACTGATGCACTTATTAGGGTGACTTAGTTCAAAGTAAATTAGAATCTGTTAATATAGTACAGCCTTGGCCAATTACATTGAATTGCGCTATGTTGATTATGGTCGTTTCATTTCATAATTTTGCCATTTGTCGTGAGTTTTTTACAGTTTTGGTACGTCAAGTAATGCCATCTAGTGCTTTTTATTTCTATTAAAGGAAAGTGACAACGCTGTCAAGTTACAAAAACAATCCTAAAATATTTAAAAACTGAAGTTTATGTGATCAAACAAAATTCATTTTATGGAACTGGGTATTTTATTTATACATTCAATATTAATAAATATTATGATTAGTATTCTGAGCTTTCGACTAAAGTAACTATACTCTATTTTTTAACCAGGAGGAGTAAATGCACAAGTCAGGTTTACACTATAGAAAGTTATCAAAGAAAGTTACTAGATTTTTGTTCGCGCGAAATACAAAAATTTCTTACACATCTGCACTGATTAAGTCCCATGGAATTTATTTTAAAATACAAATGACATTATAAACTCTAATTTGTTACTACGTATATTATTAGTTCTTAAAAGAACTGATTTATTTTAATGCCACAGAAATGCAAAAAACCATCAAGAAAACAGATAACCTCAAAACTTATGACAGCTCTAATAAATCAAATGTAAAATCTGTGTACAGTGTAAACTGGATGAAGCACTAGCCAATCAGAAGCGTCAGTTTTAGCGGTTAAAATTTAAATTACTCCTCCTGGTTAAAAAACAGTATAACTACTCTAGACTATGTGAATTTTATTTGGCAACGTAGCATTATCTCTCACTTCAGGTAAATAATTCCGCGATAAGTGTTTATAGGTCAAAAGAAGGAAGTATTATTGAATTATTGGTGCCAACGGTTAGTATTTAATAATAAATATACAATGACTAGGCTTGTTTTTAGGATCAATGCAAGAGACAGTATTTTCATATTTATTTACGACGTATCTCGTTAGAGGCGCTAGTTGACGAGCCCGCTCTGTAAATTTGAAACTAGGAATTTTAATGACATAAAACGGCCATAATAAGCGTAGCGCAATTCAGTGAAGTTCGCCATGGTACAGCTCGACAAACCAAAATAAAACCGTGGCTGGAATGCGCATTAACTCCACCCATTTAGGTATGGGGTAATGGCTCAGTGGTATCGAGTCGGCCTGTGGATCCTAAGAACCCTGGTTCGATCCCCACAGGCGACAAACCTTTTTCACAAATTTAAAATTATCCCTGTGGCTCCTTCACCACTAACATCTTTAGGGGGCCGTGACTTGACGGCTGATAACCGCACTTCACACGCATAAATATATCACTTATCGAGATCTGCTTCGGCAGAGTGCCACACCCAGTAATGGGTAAAAGGCCTGATTATTTCTTGCAAAAAGACTTCAAACAAAAGTTTTAGTGCAGACAATTTTATCTGTCGAAATGACATAATAAATAAAGAAATTATTTTGACAGATTAATCGTCAAACATTTGTTTAATTTTGTTTCAATCCCATGACTATCGATAGTTTTGAGGCTATTTTCAGATAAAATTTGTGCCGTTACGAACCATGCAAAAATACTTTTGTTTATTGGTTTAAATACAGAATTTTATGCCCTAAAACTTTTATTTGAAGCTTTTTTGTTTAAAATAATTAGGAAAGCTGGAAATTACTAAATTATGATTTTACATGTTAAATCCCTGTGTTCAAGAGTCGCAGTCACCATCCTGTATATTTCTGCTGAATAGAAACTTGAAGAAAGTAACGATGAGGAAAAAACGAAGCTTCCTGCTAAATTGGGTTGTTAACTTTCAATTTACATTACATTACTACGCTTGAATAACTTCTGATGATTTAAATTAGTCTTTAACAAGGCTCTACATTCGTATTTTTGAGTTTCCGCATTTAAATTGAAAATAAATTCTAATAAATTCAACAACGAATAATTAATTGAATGATTTAAAATTTAAAATAAAGACAATTAAAATAATCATTCTAATGACCATTTTAGCAAAATAAAATACGAACTTGATGTTTCTATACAATCGATTTTATTTTGCTGTTACGTGAACTGAAACGATTTCATTTAAAAAATAAAAAGGATATCTGCATATAATAAATGCTCAAAGTTTTAATAAAAGATTGAATAGCTTCAATCAAATACTGCAGCGTCAGTCAACTGCATGATGGATGAAACTCAACAGGATTTACAGGAATATTGACAGGGACGAACTCAAGAAAATTTGTAACTTTCAATATTTCAAAATTAAATTATTGTATTTCTTTGTTACGGAGTTATTCAACTTAAAAGTCTTTTGAAGGATAATGTTTTAATTTGACATGCAATTGCAGATCTTTTACTCTTAAAGCCAGATTAAAATTAGTTAAAATTAATAGTTGTAGCATTATATTAGCGGTCACATCTCACAAACAAGAATTTTTATTCACAATCAGTTAATAATCTAGGAGATTTCAAGAAACAAAACGGTTGGGAAGTGAATCATTATTTACTTCACTGTGGAAGTAATTTTTTCAATATTTATTTCTGCAGTTATGAAGTAGCCAAAATGATTTTTTTTATTGATTCGGATGTAGAAATTTTTGCTTTACAACATCCATTTGAAACTTTTTGTCTAAAATAAATAGGGGAGCAATTGCGCACGAAAAAACTGATTTTCCATGTTAAACGTCTATGTTTCACTTTCCGTGATACACCCTGTACGAGGCGTGGCTATTAAATAACGAGACTGATGCTGTTTTAACTTTTTATTTTGATTCCATACCTATTTACGTATTATCACTTTCAATATACACCCCTCCTCTATCCCTACAATGCTCCATGCGAATCTTCCATTGTTCGAAACAGTGCTGGAAGTCTTCTTCTATCAGCTCCTTCAGAACGCGTGCCGATTTCTCTTTCAAAGCTCAAATCTTGTTGCTATTAAGGCAAATTTCGCCTTAGGAAACAGATAGAAGTCGCACGGTACAAGATCTGGCGAATAAGGTGGATGGCCCAACACTGGGATGCTGTACTTGGCTAGAAATCTCTTGACAGACATTGCGAAATGAGCCAGCGCATTGTTTTGATGGAGAAACCATGACTTGTCCTTCCACAATTCGGGTACTTTTTTCAATAAATTATAAGTTTCAGTAGCAGTTTTGCCAAGTTTCATGTGAAATTTCACAACAATTCGTTGCTCTGAATGTTGCACTTAACATTTTTTCGGCGAAACAAAAAAACAACTCTAATTAGAACAAATGCTACGGCTATGCGGATTTGTTGACAGAAGCGATAGGTACTCCATTCGAAAGAGAAAGCTTCACGCTAAAAAGTTGACGATCGCTTGTGTTTGGCGCATGCGTATTTCGTCTACAGCAGCGTCAATCTCGTTATTTAATAGCCACTCCTCGTGTATATATATATATATATATATATATATATATATATAAATAATTTAAAATATATATCTTCACGCCTTTTACCCATTATTAGGTGTAGCATGCTGCCGAAGCAGATCTCGGTAAATGATATAATTATGGGCGTGAAGTGCGGTTACCAGTCGTCAAATTACGCCCCCCAAAGATGGTAGTGGTGGAGGAGCCACAAGGATATTTTTTTTTAAATTACTGAAAATGTTTGTCGGCTGTGGGGATCGAACCAGGGTTTTTAGGTTAAACAGGCCGACAGGATACCACCATATACAAGATGTGGCTATTAAATAACGAGACTGACGCTGCTGCAGACGAAATACGCATGCATATATATATATATATATATATATATATATATATATATATATATATATATATATATATATGCGCGCGAAGTGCAGTTACCAGCCGTTAAATCACGGCCCCCATAGATGTTAGTGGTGGGAGAACCACAGGAATAATTTTAATGTGGTATAAATGTTTGTCGTCTGTGGGAATCGAACCAGAGTTCTCAGGACCCTACAAAATTTAAGTTTTTCCAAATTTTACATTGTGGTGTTAATGGTCGGAATGTTACCGACCTCTGCAATAGAGCAATGCATGTTTTGCCTTTACTGCACATAGCAGCAAACGTTCACCACTTGCCTCACTTATAAACATAAGTCAACTATCCAATGTTCATATAAAATCTTTGGTTCTCTCACTATTTTTCCTACAACCAATTCAAAAATTACAATCCCAAATAGGACTATGTTATCACACACAGAATTCAATTAACACGTAAAACTACAATATTAAAACAGCCAATCATGTGTGACACACATCCCAACATGTTTACCGATCACCTATACAAATACATTCACACATACGTGGTCATCACATAACCAGACACAATTTCAATTTCGTTTATAAAGCTGTTGAAAGCCTGCAGTGCTGCATTCTGACGGACGTTGAGTGAACAATTCCAGACACCATTTTGATCGACAGGGCTGATTGATTAGTTAGTCCTATGTACACGATGTATTAAAATGTAGTAATCTAGAGTGGATTTCATCAGAGGGATAGTTGGAAAAATTTGAGGGGGTGGAGATTTAAAAAACTGGTGTAGGTTTGGATCTAGGTGTTGATTTCATGGATTCTACGCAGAAGCGGATTTAAAATATTTCGGGCCCTAGGCAAAATATTTATTTCGGGCCCATTAGGATATAAAATTCTGCATCTAATCCAATAAACAAAAATAATTTTACATGATAACGAAATTATCGATAGACATAAAATTGAAACAAAATTAACAAATGCTTAACATTTTATGTGTCAAAATAAATGACATAATAAATAAAGAAATTATTTTGATAGATTAAGCGTCAAACATTTGTTTAATTTTGTTTTAATTCCATGGCTGTCGATAGTTTTGAGGCTATTTTCAGATCTAATTTGTACCGTTACAAAGCATGCACAATTAATTTTGTTTAATGAATTAGATGTAGAATTTTATGTCCTAAAACTTTTATTTGAAGCTGTCTTGCTTAAAATAATTAGGGAAGCAGGAAATTATAAAATTATGATTATACATGTAAAAATACCCATGTTCGAAAGTCGCGGTCACCACCCTGTATATATATTTATATTATTTAAACTAAAAGCTTGAATCCGGACCCTAAAATTTTTTGGCAAAGTCCGCCTGTGATCCTACGTAGTTTTTTGTGTAAGTATGCATCATTTCAATTTATGGTAATACATTTTTCCTGAATCCTACTTTCCTGATCAGTTTTAGTATTTACCAAAACAGTCAGCTTAAATACGTATCCAAGATTACAACAAAAAAAGTCCGGTAAAGTACAAAACAGTCTGGTAAAGACTTTACCTGACTGTTTTGTATTCACATGTGTATCTACACTGTTTTCAGTTGAATTATATGGCTCATAAAACACTAGTGTTTTATATTCCATAAAACACTGTAAACAACTTGTTACTTAGCAACCATTTCATGAGCTACTGTATTTTGAGAAACTAAATATAACTGAATCAACGTTAAACGTTACGACAAATATTCTTCGATACCTATTATTATGTGTATGAGTTGTGGATAAAATTTTGTTTTACACTTTTGTTTCATTGGTATATAAAACACTTGTATAATAAATAACTATTATGAAACTTTGGATACATAGTCTGCTATAAATATGATTTTTATAAAAAAAATAAATATTTTGAATTATTTATGATTAATTATTGATTAAATTAAACGGTTTTAGAAAAAATAGTATACATAATGCGTCAGGAAAGTGTTTTTACTTGACTCAGCGGATTAAAATACTGGCCTGCGGCCTCGTATTTCAAACAATCGCTTCGTCAAGTAAAATAACACTTTCCTCACTTATTATGTAATATACTATTATAGTATTTGTACTATAAAAAGTTATTTTCCAGACGACCACTTATGAAAGTAACCATAACAACATCATAAACTACTACGGAAAGTTGAAAATAACATGAACTGATATGTTAGCACAACGTACTCTTCTAACATATCAGGTGAAATTGCACTGATTGACAACAGATGGCGTTACGATGAAAGAAAATATTAAAATAAATGAAAAGAATTTGTATTATTATTTAAATTGAAGTTTTGGCGGATTAAAATACTCCATACTATATACTATTATTCAACTTATGTTCGGTATTATAAATGACAAATAAGTCATTCTTGACCTAAAAACTGTCACTTACAGTTCATTGTACATTCAACATAGTAAGATTATTATTCAAGAATTCAATCGTATATTATTTGCACTCTTTGAACAAAATAAGTAAAGCACCACTGAAACAAATTTGGAACGTCACAACCCAAATACAAAAACTTCAAAAAAATCATATCTCTTGTAATATAAGGAATTTTCAAACTGCGTTTTCACTGAACGCCACAGTTTGTTATGTAGTTTCATTAAAAAAAAAATCTAAACTATGAATAGGAGCCCAATGCAGTTATAAGAAGTAAAGACGAAACAAAAAAGATAAGAAAGGAGAAGGGTGTCACCCTACGCCTGTTTTTAAATGCATATTGTATTATATTTCGTCATTTTAATCTATGTTTTTATACCAAAAATCATTTTAAACTCTACTGCGCAATAATGACGTTTAAATTTTAAAACGTATGCATAGCTATGAACCCTATTAACAGTAGTGTTATTTCAAGTAATAAATTTCACAATATTTATTAGATTGCTCTACAATCCAGAACATGCAATAAAAATTAATCTAGATTTACATATGGTTCATGAATTTTAATAGTATTGTATCTATCATATAGTAGTGGTTACAAAGTCAAGAATATACAACTCTATGTTGCATATATGAATTTTTTAATACATATTTAACAGCTTGAATTTTAATTTGCATAGAGAACTCATTTTATTTATCGCATATATGTAGACAAATTTTGCATTGTATATTTTGAAAAATATTTCAAATAAAAATTAAAATATTTTAGTTTTCAAACACCATTTATTTGAAACATTTTTCTTTAAAATAATTTAGAAACATACAGAGCTGGGCAGTAGCTAGCTACTTTTGTAGCTTAGCTACTAGCTTAGTTACATTTACCTTAGCTGTAGCTGTAGCTTAGCTAACTGTGAAAAAATATAGCTGTAGCTTGTAGCTAGCTACTTTTTTTTCTATTAGCTTAAAAATAACAACTGAAGCTACTTTTAAAGCTACTTTTTGTAGCTTCAAGCTAGTTTTTGTAGCTCCAAGCTACTTATTGTAGCTTAAAGCTACTTTTTAAGCAGAAGGTCAACAAAGTACGCATGCGTACAAGCTAAACCCACACAAAATAATTATTTGTTGCCGGTTCTAACTGGCTCTAATACGCAAAAAATATACAGTCGGTGCCAGATGGTATTTGCTATTTTTGATATTTATGTACATAATAGTAAATTAACAGTCATTATAACAAAAGACTGATCATATGACAATGGAAAATTTAATTATTTCACAATAATTAAAAAAAGTAGCTTTAAAATTTAACAGCTACTTTAACGAAAGCTTTTAGCTGTAGCTTAGCTATATTTTACAAAATATAGCTTATAGCTGTAGCTTAGCTACTTTTTTAAAGAATAGCTGTAGCTGTAGCTTAGCTACTTTTTTTAAGTAGCTTGCCCAGCTCTGGAAACATAGATAATATCTTCTTTTAATTATAAATAATATAAATAACCTACATTAAACTTGGATCCCTCCTCTTTCAAAATTCCTAGTTACGACACTAATTCAAATGACAGCAAAACTCAAAATTTGTTTCCAACGCTACCTAGGTTATCACTTCTCAAATTTGACATATTTTGTAGAAATTAAGGCTGGGTTGATAGCTTTAAGCTGGATTCAGAGTTTACATAACATAACATATCATAACATGCCCACAACATAACAGAACACAGACAACACTCTAGGTTTTCATAATTTCAAAACCTACCCCTGTGGCTCCTCCACCACTAACATCTTTGGAGGCCGTGATTTGACGACTGGTAACCGCACTTCACACGCAAAATATATCACTTACCGAGATCTGCGTCGGCAGAGTGCCACACCTAGCAATGGGTAGAAGGCGTGATGATATATTTATTTTATTTTAATATGATAGTACAATTTTACAAAAATAACTATTATGTATTTATGAAATGCGTTACTAGCTATCAAATTACAACCCCTAAAGATAATTAAAAAAGAGATATAATATTCAACATTGAAAACTTATCATTTTCGCTGTCAAAAAAGGCGCAGAAAAATTTAATTAACCGATCCTAAACAAAACAAAACAAAATCGAACAGATTCTATCGAACTGTCGTTATGTCTGCATACATACTGAGAGAGATAACAGCATATGTCCTTTAACTACAAATAGAATTTTCCATGTTTTCCATTTCAGATGAAATGAGAGAAAAGTGAAGACAAAAGACAATTATTTTTTGCACGACAGAGACTTTACAGTACGTGCAACCATATTAAAATATATAAAGATTTTCTTCACAAAGAGTAGAATTTCCTTTATTTCTTTGTTCTACAAACAGAGCGAGTACAATAACGTTCTTGATTATTAATTCGCGTGTTTTATTACATGTTTTCTAGAGGTTGAAATTGGTTCTGAAAAATCATAATGATTTTGCGATTGATTCGATTGGACAGTTTGCTTGCACAGTAAATGAATATGATTAATGTTTGGAAATGGTGTGGGGTTGAACTCACGCCGCCTGCGATCGCATTTCAAGTAATTACGCGCTATACGGAAGATAAATGCTATGGATTGACAGTGATTACATCAATGTCCATTCAATATACACTTCAAATGAAAACTTGGACATTACAAGAGCCGGACTCAGAAAGATTTTGTGCCAGAATGGTATTGAATACTGACGGTATTATTAGAAATATTTTTTCCTACAACTGTGCGATTTCTTTGTTATTACGTAACTATAATTGCCTTGGTTACGTATGGAAAGTAGATGAATGCAGACCAAGTGCGTTTCTGAAAGCAAAGAAACACTAATGCGGAAAGTGCTTCATTACGCAACTGTACAAAAAGTTTTTTTAAGAGAGATTTAAATTTCGCGCCTATTTCTTCACAGATTCTAATAATAAAAAAACAAAAGAAATGTCAAATCTATCAGATATGTCAGAAACAACAAACAAATAATTATTGTTTTATTTCTCAAGGCACTCTGATAATTGCCTTCAATCGTGTATTTTCTTTTGCTCATAACTCGTAAATAAGAAACAATTTTATAACAAACTTAAAAGTCGTTAGATGCAGTTTTTTATTCTCAACATATTTCTTCATTACTCTTCTGCTCTAAAATTAATAGGTAAAGAGATACTGTCTAATGAAAATTTTAACATTGAATTTCCTATGTTCGGAAAAAAGTAGACACCTTATATATTATACAAGATGGTCCATTTAAAGTGTCAGGAAATATCTCGGAAACTATAAATTTTACGCAAAAATGACCTAGACGAAAAACAATCGTACAAAAGGGGGCCATAATAACCTGTATTAGAGCTTATGCGCGCGGCTGTGTGTGTGTGTGTGTGTATTATTTGAGTTTGTGTGCGTGTGAGTTTGTTTGTGAGTTTGTTAGTTTTTGTTTGTGTGCGTGCAAGCGCATCCACTAACACGCACATCTAAAATCACAAATAGTCTCATTACATTCAATTGCCATTTTTATAAAATATGGTTCATCTGATTGTTTACATTTTGTCTAAAATCATATGGTGTAAATTTAAATTGCATTTTATTTTAGATTTTAATTAAATTAAGCATAAGCTCTAATACAGGAACGTCCGAAAGCAACATCATTTTTCGCGATTACAGCGTCATCTATCATGCTGACGAAAAAGTGAACTAAATAAATTCTTCTTTTTTTAACGAGGAATCTGATTCTTTAATAAAAAATAGGGGTTTTCATTTAAAAAAATTGAGTTGACCATGATTTAGCGACAACAGCGCCAACTAGGACAAAACCAATATTTCGTTATCATGGCCCCCTTTTGTACGATTGTTTTTCGTCTAGGTCATTTTTGCGTAAAATTTATAGTTTCCGAGATATTTCCTGATAACACTTTAAATGGACCAGCCTGTATATATTGCATATAGAAATATGCCTGAGCAATTCAAGTTTATAATTAGAATTAATTTGTCTTTACTAGTTTTTGAATTACAGCCTTTTAAATTGAAGTATTTTAGAAAAATAAAGCCTACACGATTATAAAATATTTCTAAAATAAATATGCTTCATTTAAAAATAATGAAAAAATGGTTATAAATAGAAAAAATGCTAAGGAATTCAAAATTTTAAACCGAATTAAACTGTTTGTCAGTTTTTGAGTTAGAGCTGTTTAAAGTGAAGTAATTTTAAATAAAAAACAAATCAATGATTTGCAATTAAAATTTAGGGAGTACGGCTCTGTAGCGACCCTGTCAAAAAATACTGAATTGACTGTAATGTTCGATAGCATCCCTACCACTTGATAATATTGTGCTAATGGTTTTTCAAATGTTTTGACGTAATCTGATTTTGTTATTATCTCTTTACACATTAAAAATCTGTTAAAAGCTAAAACGCAGGTCAGTCTAATAATTTCATATCAGTAAATTAATTTCTAATTTCATTAATAAACACTTTACACTTAAAACAAAATGGCTACCTTCGCCTATTCTCCAAACAAATCTAAATTTACTCTCCATTCTGATAGACAGCTAATGGAAAATTAATTATTGAAAGTGGTTCTAATGGAATGTATTCAAATACGCACATCGCATGAAACTTGCCGGGATGCGATTGCCAACGTGGCAATTACAGTGTTGCCGTTCTGGCCATCTATCGGCGAAATTAGAAATTATTATAGGGCAAAGTTATTTATTTGTTTTGTTAAGAAGCATACATTTAATTAGAATATTTTGGTAGGTAAACATTATTTCTAACTAACTGCAATTGTGTGGAATTTTCGTAAGTAATGACCGTATTTATTTGGCTAGCTCAGTGGTATGCAGTCGGCCTGTGGATCATGAGGTCTCTGGTTCGATTCCCACAGGCGACAAATTTTCATAATTTGAAAAAGCTATCCCTGTGGCTCCTCCCACTAACATGTTTGGGGGCTGTGATTTGACGACTGGTAACCGCACTTCACGCGCATAAATATATCACTTACCGAGATCTGCTTCAGCAGAGTGCCACACCCAGTAATGGGTAGAAGGCGTGATGATATATTTATTTATTTTATTTATTTAAAGTAACTTGGTGTGTTTCTTTTGTTTAATTGGCACGATGATATATTTATTTTATTTATTAAAATAAAGTAAATAAGTAAACATGTACCTAAAGTAAAGCTCGTTCACATTAACTGTCAAATAGTAAAGCTACATTCACAAATCGAAATTAGTTTTTGTTTTATGTTTTCCATTTTTGTTTTAATAACCTTGTAGACATGTTATGTTATGCAACCATTCACAAATCAGTATTTAGTTTTGGTTTTAACATAAAAGTTTACAAACTCCAAACTTATGTTTTAGTTTTACGTTTTTACTTAGGAATAGACCAATAGGACGAAGAGTAGAATGATGTAGTGATATATACTTGTCTCTTTCTATCATCCTTTGCATTGACGATAACCTAAGTTTTTTTTATTAGAGTGTCAAAATGAATGAAAATAAAAATAAAATTTTAATACCTACTTTACCTTCCTCTTCCAAAAGATACGAAAGTAAACAAACAACGTATGACAGCATGTGTAACTTAGCACATCTGACAGTTGCATTTACTGTATTACCGATCTTCTAAAATTGATGATAGATGTCACTCCTAACTAAAATCAACAGAAGCAAAACTATTTGTGAATGGCACCTAAAAACACACTAAAACATAAAGCATAAAACAAAAACTAATTTCCATTTGTGAATGTAGCTTAACTGTACAACTGTCAATTGAGTTCATCAAAACACCGAAGGCAGCGCTGTTTCAATTTCAAGACATATCGCGCGATATTCGAATGTTCGCTATTCATGGTTGGTATTTGCCCATCTCTAATTATTTCCAATCACGAAATAGTTATTTTATAGTCATTTTCAGTGACTGCATTGTTTGGACTTTTCATTCATATACAATTGTAGGCTATCACTTTCATCTTTTCTAATCTTTGTAGATTCGTTGTTAGATTCGTTATTAGATTCGTTGTAAGGAGTAAGCGTGGGTAATTCGAAATGTTTTATGCATGTGTTATGTACGTCGAAGAAAGATGATGAATGATAAGTGAACAGGAGTGATTAGATGGATGTGATTGAGGGTTTGTTATGTAAGGTATGTATGTATGTACGAAATAGGACTACAATAATTTTTATTATTCGATTGTACAATAAAGAGAACAATAAAGAGAACAAAATATCCTCGACTCTTTCAAACGTAAGTGACGCGTCCAGGAGAACAAAAGATAATTCCTACTGAAGTTGAATCCTGCCCAAGAGAAGCTGGAATCTCTTGAGCATCTAATACCTGTCATCCAGCTGACTTTTAGTCTTTTTATTGTGGCGAGGTTTCATCTTAAAGTGAACTACTTTATCTGAAGCCAGGGTTTTTTACTGGGGTCATGTACGTTGGTATTACTAAGATAACTATTTCAGATAGAGAGAGATAGTTCAATCGACTAGTGTCGTTGATAAAATTCATTTGACGTCATTCCTAAATGACTTGGTACCTCAGACAAAACATACCTTAGACAAAGTCTGCCGTATTCAAGTCAATGCAGTGTTGTGCAGGAGAAAGAGTTGGAGTAACTTGTGGGTGAAGCGGGTGCGCGCGGCAAGGAGTGAGTACACTTTGATGTTATGCAAGTTGCAAACATTTGTGTAATTATTTTTATATTCAATTACTTACTTTTCATACATCAAAGTAAAGGTTAATTTTTGACATATTAAGTATTTTGTATACGCACTTTTGTATTTAAATAAATAAAATGCTCGCGTTTGATAACTGTCATCAAAAAAAACCTGCATAACACCAACTTATACTAGCTCTTTGCCGCGCACCCGTCTCATCACCCAGTTATTCTAACCCATTCTACTTCACAACAAACGCCGTTGTTCTCCGTCTAGTAATGTTTTGTCTGAGCTTGGTACGAACTTTACCTTGTGTTGTGCAAACTGTGGAACAAAAAGATCCCCAGATTTATATTGACAACTGAAACTGATACTTCTGATCACTCTGTAAAAGAAACTAGTGGAAATATCAAATGCGAATAAATAAATAAATATATCATCACGACTTCTACCCATTACTAGGTGTGACACTCTGCCGTAGTAGATATCAGTAATTGATATATTTTGCCCGTGAAGTGCGGTTACCAACCGTTAAATCAAGACCCCAAAAGATGTTAATGGTGGGGAAGCCACAGGGATAATTTTATAAAAAAATTAATAAATATAAATATATTATCACGCCTTCTACCCATTACTGGGTGTGGCACTCTGACGAAGCAGATCTCGGTAAGTGATATATTTTGCGGGTGAAGTGCGGTTATCAGCCGTCAAATCGCGGCCTGCAAAATATTACTGGTGGAGGAGCCACAGGGGTAGTTTTTTTTTTAAATGTTGAAAATTGTTTGTCGGCTGTAGGAATCGAACCCAGGTTCTCAAATCCACAGGCGGACTCGATACCACTGAGCCACCTACCCCGCATTAAATACGAATAAAAATAAAATGATCTGAAATTGTTTCCTACAGCTGATAATATTAAATCAAAATATGTATGTGTCTCTTCATTAACTTCTCTTGTCACGGAGTTAGAGGGTTCAACCTTTCTCAGTCCTCATGAGGTAACTAAATATTTTCTCTCAAACCCTTTTAGACCCAAGTAAACATTCCAGAGCCTGCTCTGTTTGTAAATACCCGAAATTCTTCGAAATTACAATTGAAATTACTAAAATAAAAATTTAATTATGAAGGCTTTAATTTAACTCTTTTATGCTTTTATTCAACTGTTATGATTAAATTTAGGAGTATACATACAATTTATAGTGCTGTTAGTTAACATTTACTTACCCATTACTTATACACAGCATATGTAATATTTAGAATATATGAATGTTATATAATATTATTAAACATGTAATTTAGTTTTTCAGTTTCATATTCACTGTATTTTCACTTTTTTCATGTTCTTTGTAGTCATTATCTTCTCTTTTTCTTTTTAAATTTTCGTTCCGAATATTATTTTCTTTTTCTCTGTATTCATTTTGCATCCTTTTAGTTTGATTGTATCGTTTTTTTCAATAAATTTTGGGATTTTACTGATTTCTTTTTAATTTTTATAACAGCTAATCAACTTCGTAACAAAATTTTATATAAATAAACTTATATTAATAGAAATAGAAATATAAAATTATTTACTATTTGATCAATGAAATTGATATAGCATCAAAAACGCTGAATTGAACACTTATGACTTGCTCCTTGCGTTTGACAATTATTATTTGACATATAAATGTTAAATATGTTTATGTTTTTTGTTTCTATTGCTATTATAATTATTGGAATATATTATTAAATATATAAATTAGTTTTTCTCAAAATTAGACGCATATACAGGAAAATTACAAATAACATTTTATGTTCCAAATATTGTTGCTAATATCTTTTATTTTAAACTTTTTTTCGTAACTGATTCCATTCTTGAAATAAATGGAATTTATTGTTTTGTATGTCCAGTAAACTTCCTCTTCCGGTTTTTCAATTTCATTCAAAACCAACTCAGCTCTTCGGATTTTCATGAAACTTATAATTACCAAGTTTCGTTAACAAATCTTATCTCGTTCATGAGATATTGCACACTCGGACACACATCCATCCATCCATCCATCCATCCATCCACACACACACACACACACACACAGACATCATTGAGAAAATGATCAAAACGGATTCAGTGGACCTCAAAACATGTATTTCCACGAAAATCTCGTCAACGATTTTTTTCACGATTCCAATACTTCCTTATAAGAAAGTAAATTATTTTATAGCATTATTTTAGACAAAAAAATCAGTCATTTTGCATTTTCTAACTATTGTATTTATTTGGTTATTTGTTACTCTGCACAACAGCAACATAATCTGAATTACTCTAACTTATAGAGAAATCCGAACACCGAGAAACTATTTAATCTTATATATATATATATATATATATATATATATATATATATATATATATATATATATATATATATATATATATATATATATATATATATATATATATATATATTGAAGTCAGAACGATTTGAACACACAACCTTTTGCTAGTTAATTATAATATAAAAACAAATAAAAATATTCCCAAAGCTTATATCGTGACCTTCGGGTCCCCAGGGAAGTACTCGCCCTATTTCAGCTCTGGCTAAAGGGCGTGGTCTGTATATTCCCGAAGGAAGAACAGGAAATTTATTCAGGGACAAAGTGCTGATCATCGTGTGGTGTTACAGTGTCATGGGACGGATATACGATTGTAGAACGAATTCCCAAGAGGTATACTCTGGTTCGTAGTGGTTTTGTAATGCAAAATATTATAGGTCCTTTCCAGACAATCCAAAACAACTTCAAATATATCTAATAGTATATTAAAATATAAGTTACAGAAGGCAATCTATTCTACGAACGAGTGCTAGAATTGCCTTTTGTAACGAATGTTTTTAATACAGAGTGATCAAAAGGAATTGTTACAGTTGGAAATAAAAAAAAAATACTTGAAATTGGTATGCCTAATATATAAATTAATTTCCTGTTGATGACAGTGACATTTGAAAATTTAAATTTAAATTTGAGTACATTTATTATTACATTTATTTCTAAAGTAATTCTATTACTTCAAAAGTCAAAATTCTATTAGCTGTCAGACTCCTGACATAACCTATTTGTATTTATTAGAAACGTCAAATAGCGCAAATAGCATTTCCGCTTTTACCTGACGTTGTGCCAACTGTGGAATAAAAAGATCACCGGAATTGTATTGCCAACTGTAACAATTCCTTTTGATCACTCTGTATGTCTTCTGTTTCGGCTTTCCTTTACATAATTTCTTTATGAAAATAGTTAATATTTGACATTAAGGGAAAGTTTTTGTAGAATATTTAAGTTGGTCACACTGATTTGCAATTGATTTTATCCCTTAACTATATATTTGTATAATTGTATTTTTATTTTGGAACGGTGGTATCATGTCGGCCTGTGGATCCTGAAACCCTGGTTTAATTCCCTCTGGAGACAAACATTTTCACCACATTAATACTACCCCTGTGGCTCTCTCTCCATTAACATCTATGAAGGCCGTGATTTGAAGCGCAAAATATATCACATACTGAGATCTGCTTCGGCAGAGTGCCACACCCAGTAATGGGTAGAATGCGTAATGATATATTTATTTTTTTTATATTTTGTCTTTTGCCTATATTTTGTGTATTTAATGCAGTTATACCAATCTATGATAACAATATGTAACCAAAAATCATTTAAGAATGAAGCTCATTTAGCATCAATATGCGTACGAGAATATGTCATTCTAATGCCGAAACAGAGAATTATTTTTCTTGTGTGAAAATGTTTAGAAAATGATATAGTGTGTTGCAAGGCAAGCAATTTATTTTCGTAGAATGTACGGGCTAGTGTACGTCAGGGAATGAAGAATTATTTATACTGCAGAGTACTGGAAATCAGAGATGGCGTACGTGATACAATCTTCTTTCGCTCGCGTGAGAAGATAAGAAACCAAAGAATTTCTTATTTATTTATTGAACTGCAGGATGTGTTATCCTTCTAAATAAGGTAAGGAAGCAAGGATACATTGATACAAACAAGAGTTCGTTTGTTCAACTTATATAAAAAAAATCTGGTGTGGGCACCACACGACTTTCTTATACACAGCATATTTAATATTCAGAATATATAATATTATTAAACATGTAATTTAGATTTTCAGTAATTCAGCATTTATCTGTTTGAAACATATAAAATATACAAATTTATTTACGTATAATTTTTTAGTAATGTTGACTACTGTATGTCTAACTTTACTGATGAGTCCTTTTTCCGAGCCTAACCCTTGGTATCTCGAGAACCGTGAGGAAGTCGAATAAATTGAGGCAAAGTTGCCAAATTAGTTGACCATTTTAATTATGTATTTGTTTTTCCGAAAAAAGACATAGACAACTAGATAAAGCGTAAATTAAAATCTATGTTTTTTGTTTCTATTGCTACTATGATTATTGTAAAATATTATTAAATATAAAAATTAGTTTTTCTCAAAATTAGACGCATAGACAGAAAAATTGCAAATAACATTTCATGTTCCAAATATTTTTGCCAACATTTGAAACTTTTTTTCGTAACTGATTCCATTTTTGAAATAAATGGAATTTATTGTTTTGTGTGTCCAGTAAACTTCCTCTTCCGGTTTTTCAATTTAATTCAAAATCAACTCAGCTCTTCGTATTTTCATGAAACTTATAATTACCAAGTTTCGTTAACAAATCTTATCTCGTTCATGAGATATTGCACACACGTCCGCTGTTGTGCAGAGTAACAAATAAATAAATACATTAGTTAGAAATTCACTTTTAATTTGTTTTACTATTTTTAGTTCCAGATGATGACCCACATAGAGTATGAACAATATCAACAGTCAATTTGACTGAATTCCAATAAATTGTTTTATTTTCATCAATTATATTTCTATTGTTCCTATTTTGTTATTTTAAAATAAAATTAGAAAAAATAAATATATAACGCCTTTTATCCATTACTGGGTATGGCACTCTGCCGAAGCAGATCTCGGTAAGTGATACATTTATGCATGTGAAGTGCGATTACCAGCCATCAAATCACGGCCCCCAAAGATGTTAGTGGTGGAGGAGTCACAGGGGTAATTTTAATTTGGTGAAAATTGTTTGACGGCTGTGGGGATCGAACTTGGGTTATTAGGATAAATGAATGTAATGAGTGAATATTTTATGAATGATTTTAGGGTTCGTGCTACCCCATTTGCTGGGATATAGCGTGACGATATGTATGTATGTATGATTTATGTTTCTAATTAAATAAATAAATAAATAAAAATAAATATCATCATCACGCCTTTTACCCATTACTAGGTGTGGCACTCTACCGAAGCATATCTCGGTAAGTGATATATTTATACGTCTGAAGTGCGATTACCAGCCATTAAATCACGGCCTCCAAAGATGTTAGTAGTGGCGGAGCCACAGGGGTAATTTTAATTTGCGAAAATTGTTTGTTGGCTGTGGGGAATCGAGCCGAGGTTCTCAGGATCCACAGGCCGACTTGATACAACTGAGCCATTATTTTATTAAAACTGGTATTAATGATTTTTTATTTAATTTAATTTAATATTTAAGGCCTACTCGTGAAAAAAAATTAGATACGTCCCTGCTATAAGCTAATATAAATTGGATTAAATTTCTGTTATGCAAAATAGCAAATAAATCTTGCATCATATCCTGTTAAGTTGCAAGTTCAGTGAATGAAATTCTTGGCTGTTTACTGCTGTAGTACTCCTGCCAAATTTCTTTAAATCAACTTACTGACGAACAAAAACGTACCGACGTTTCATGTGCGTCAAACTCTCTCTAATATTGGCAAGTCTTGAAAAATAATCGTGCTTTTACAGTATTATGTTTGCTGGAAGTAAATACATATTTATTTTTAATTATCGTACAAAAATAGAATTTAAACCGCGCCTTAAATGGAAAGATTTGTGATTCCCATCGTAGTAGAGTTTGAGAAGTGCTGGTTCTTTCTCCGTCAACGCCCCTCTTGTGAATTTGCAGGGGTACCACCCTCAGGTCGTAAAATCAACCACTGAGATTTGTAATTTCCGTAAAAATGCTCCGTGACGATTTGTTTTCAAAAGCGCTGTGATTGTCACAGAGAAAACAGCTTTCTTTTTTCTCCTTTCAGTTCTTTACGTTCTTCCATCCTGTTTCAACACAAAAAGACGAGTAAATTCTAATGTTATGGACTCTTAAAAGAAATATTACCCTTGAAAGTTAGGGGTGGAATAGAAGACTTTGTTTATCAAGGAAAGAAAGTGAGACATTTCTTCCCAAGGGTGCCGTTTCATTGCATTTGGTATATATATATATATATATATATATATATATATACTTTTTTTACTACTCTATCAGAAAATAAATTTTTCAGATGTGAATTAGAAATTTAAATAAAATAAATATGTCATCATGACTTTTACCCATTATAGGGTGTGGCACTCTGTCGAAGCAGATTTCGGTAAGTGATATATTTATGCGCGTGAAATGCGGTTACCAGCCGTCAAATCACGGCCCTACAAATATTAGTGGTGAGTAGGGTCGTTGATTTCCACCGAAGTTTGAATTTCTGAAAGTTCGATCATTCGAATGTTTTGAACTTCGTCAAAAAAACTTCGATGCTTCGAACTTTCGAATTGTTTGAACGCAATATTCTACATACCAACACGTGAAACGTTTCGTTATAGGGGTAGGAAGGGAAAGATAAATGATGTCACGTAATCGTGGCGGTATGTAGCACCTCTTCCTTAATCTGGAAGGTGACCTTGACATAGTTTCATCCCTAAGAGAGGGTTAGATAGGGACCTTGTATCAGAATTTAAATGTTTTGGAAAAGAACGATTTTTTTGGTGGAAAAGAATTATACCGTTACAAAAAAAAATTGTTACAAAATAACTAATATCTTTGGAGTAGGTGTGATTTAACGACTAATAATTACACTTTGAGATTATAATATATATGATTTCCTTAATCTGGTGGATAATCTTGACATAGTTTCATCCCTAAGAGGGGATTGGATACTGACCTTGTATCAGAATTAAAATGTTTTCGAAAAGACTGATTTTTTTTGTGGAAAAGAGTTAGAAAAATTCTGTTACATAATAACTAACATCTTTGTGAGCGGTGTGATTTGACAGCTGGTAATTACACTTTGTGATTAAAATATGTAAGTTTAACATATTCAAATATTTACTAAGTTTACAAGTTGTTTTGAAAATGGTTTCAGTTTTCAGCCAAAATAATGTGAAACTAGTCAACAGATGGTTTTTAAAACAGTTTTGGCGAATGTGCATTTATCTGATTTAAATGACAGATATGAACATAATAGTATATTACATAACAAGCATCGAAAGTGTAAGATTACGTGCGAGTGTACAAATTGAAAAACGAGGCGCGCAGCGCCGTGTGATTTAAGTACACGAGCACAGTTATCACACTTTCGAGCGAGTTTTGTACATTATTTTTCAGACGACCACAAAATATTTCTAAAAAAGTTTACAAGACCAATGTTGTTACACTTTGATAGCTGATGCGTTTTTATAGGTAAGCGTTGACGTTTGACGTTTGAGGTTAGGTATTGTGATACCAACTATACAAACCGTTATGTGAAATATTGAATAATGCAAAACCATAAGTAAATAAGTAATTATTATTTTTAAAAAATAAGATTTATGTGTGCAAATGTGTTGAAAAATATGCCAAAACTTCGATTTAAATAATAAAACAAATTCTTTTCATTTATTTTATTATTTTCTTTCATCGTAACGCCATCTGTTATCAATCAGTGGCACTTCACCTGATATGTTAGAAATGTGCATTATACTAACATATCAGTGTATGTTAGTTTCAACTTTCCGTAGTGGTTTATGATGTTATGGTTACTTTCATAATTGGTCGTCTGAAAATTAGATATAACCTTGTATAGGCTGTTATGTAAGTGTACCGCCAATGCTTAACTGTTAAGTCAGAAGGGCAAAAGGAGCTCTAATTCACTGTTGTTCCTTTTCTGCAGTCTTTCGTTTAAATGCAGGAGGGTTTTTAATTCGTCCAATTAAATCGCTTCTTTTAATTAAGAAAAAAAAATCACGAATCAACTAACATGTTTATAGACAATTGCATTAATTGTGAAAGGAAAATTATAGTATATTACATAACAAGCATCGAAAGTGTAAGATAACGTGAGAGTACACAAATTGAAAAACGAGGCGCGTAGCACCGAGTGATTTGAATACACGAGCACAGTTATCTCACTTTCGAGCGAGTTATGTACACTATTTTTTAGACGACCACAAAATATTTCTGAAAAAAGTTTGCAAGAGAAATGTTGTTACACTTTGACAGCTGATGCGTTTTTGAAGGTAAGCGTTCACGTTTGACGTTTGAGATTAGCTGTGGTGATACCAACTGTACTAACCGTAATGTCAAAATTTTAAATAATGCTAAAATATTAGTAAATAAGTAATTATTAATTTAAAAAAATAATATTTATTTGTGCAAATGTGTTAAAAAATCTGGAAAAACTTCGATTGAAGTAATAATACAAATTCGTTTCATTTATTTTATTATTTTCTTTCACCATAACGCCATCTGTTGTCAATCAGTGAAACTTCACCTGATATATTAGAAGTGTGCGTTAGAATAACATATTAATATGGTTACTTTCATAAGTGTTCATCTAAAAAACAAATTAACACGAAATTGCAACAGATATTAAAATCGATCACCGTTTTGATGTAGACATGATCTCGCATGACACTCTAATGATCTTTCTATGTGCATTCTGTTAAAATTAGAACAATCTTTGATACATTGGACGGTACTGCTTAGAAAAGTCACTATTGATATTGACAAATGCACTGAAAATAAACGTAAAATGATTTGAGAACAGTTTAAAAACTGCAAGTAAACTTAGTTATTACTCAGGCAGCGGAAAGTTATATAGGTGACCATGGAACTGTGTTTATAGTTAGACTTCCATCTAAGGAATGGCGCTAATAGTCTTTATATGAAGACATCCATTTTAGGTAACTACAATATCGGCAATCATTGGGTACTAGATTGTTCCTGTAGTTATTATTTGTATATATTTCAAATTTATTAATCTGTCAAATATCCAATTAATTTTTATTTGTGAAATAATTTCATATAAATAATGTCATCAACTAATATCAATTGTGTAAAAAACTACACTGCTACTGGTAAGTAAGTGATCATATAATAAATAATATTTAGATGAGGAAGTCATAATATATTTTCAAGTTCACAAGAGTTGGATAAAACTGCGATTGAAACAGTTCAAATTATAAATAAAATGTAGACAGGAGAATATTTTAATGAATATTTATATTGTAATAATGAATTTTTATTTTATATAATTTCAATAAATATAAAATAATAATAAAAATTACAAGCTGCCCAAATATGCGTATCGGGTTGCCTATATACGTGACTTTAGTTAGACTTCCACTACTCAGATGGCGCAAAATACAGTCCCAGTGCGTAACATGGCAGTTTCTTATCTATAGTAGGATATATTATGATCTGTGGTTATTACCGTGAATATCAAATTATTTAAATGATTAAATATCAATATCTATTTTTATTTAATAATTTCTAGCTGATTGATGTTTCTGGTACTCATAATGATGTTTCAAGTACTGTAGGATTTTGCAGAATTGCAGGAAATAATTTAAATTCCCTTGCCGCTGTCTCCTGATGACAACTTCCAAAATAATTCGTTTAGAACAGATTTAAGCGGATGTCGCTAATGAATATGCAGCTTGAAGTTTAATAAAGTTTTTTTTTTTCTTTGGTTCGTTGTGGTGAACATAAACCAACAAAACTGTTCTTGCGGCTCTTTACTTTTGTAATCGTTCTTTACTCATTTCTGAGAGCAGCAATCTGCAATTATTGATCCCAAATATTTAGAGATAAGTCTTGGATATGCGGAATCAGGATTTTGAAAATTAAAAGTGTCCGGTAGAGGCAGGCAATATTGAAATATCAATATTGATATTAGATATCGTCAAAATATCGATATTTATCGATATATTGAAATATCGATATTTTCAGTATACCAAATTATTTAGTAATGTGGCCATGTTCTAGTGTGACGGTGGCGACATCGGTTGTCGAGTGGCGAAACTGACGCTCAACAAAATTTAAAAATTGAATAAAATAAGTGTTTTATACCTATTATGATTTGAATATCATGAATTGTTAACAGATTGTTGGTCTAGTGAATTTTCAAATACCATACCACGGTGTGGTGTTGCCATTACAAATTGGGATTCTTATTTTTTCGTTAAAAACAAGGCTTTGCATGGCTATATATTCATTACTAAACGATAAAAAACTTTCTCCTTCTGATACAATATACATGGATAGTTCTAGAACATCATACTAGTTATTCAAATGAAACTGCAAAATTTTAGAGGTCCACAAACCAAATATGTGCGATTCTGAGTGATGATCGCCATAAGCCCCGTGTATAAGAACTCTACTTTACAAGCGAATATATTTGTTCACAGACGATGGATGTGTTTCATATTTTAACAGGATGCGTATGACTATCCAATGTTTACGTGCGCCAAATTTCATTCGAATCTGCAAAAAAAATTTTCACGCTAGTACTACCTTAAAGACTAGTTCACTGCGAACTATTGGGATATGATTCACCATCACGGCGGCGCGGCCGATGAGGTCGAATCAAAGCGGAGAACGGAGAACAAGTGAACGAGTGAACGAGACTAATTACTAGAGGAGCTTACTTCATACTTCGTTCGTTCGTGTCATATTATTTTTAAATAGTAATTTTTAATTTCTTTCATTTGCTCTTATTTTAGATATCTTCGTGTCTCGTATTTATTTTGTCTTTATTGTTCTTTTTCTATTTTTATAATTTTATTTTGTGTATTTTTATTTATTTAAAAATACAACTTTTAAAAACCAATTTTGTCTTTTATTATTTTCTTCTTTCATACTTGCTGTCAAATTATACTAGAAGCAGATCCTAAAAGTTCACTTGTTTTCGTTCGTGAATCACAATACAATATGATTTCCGTTCATCATAGTTGTTGGGTTGAAAGACGCTCTTCTTGTCTTTCCTTTTAATGGACTGTATTTCCTTTACTTTTACACCAATTTTATTACAATTTTCTTACAGACAGAACCTCACTACATGAGAGTTATTCAACAACTGTTCTTTTCGCTTGGCTCACAAGACGCGGGAGACAAGTACGCCAGTGGCGGGATATTCAAACTTAACATTAACTAAACAAATATGTTTCTAGCCTTAACAATAGTCTTCAAAATTTCGTGATCGAAAGTGAACTAATGAACTAGTTCAGTGAAGTAATCTTTTTGGTGAACGAGGACGAATGAACTAGTTCACTCAAATGAACTAGAATTCTCATCTCTAGTCAATTGTGTGTTGATATATTTATTTTATTTTTATAAAATTAGTTTTTCGGAGACTGATTTTGTTTCGATTTTGGGTCAGTTTCAGACTGTTTACTCTAAGATTCTTCTTTGAGATTAGAAATTAACGAATATACGAGTATATTTCAGATTCTAGTTCTGTTGAAAATATTGCTGATCCATTATTCATGTAATAAAAAGTATCTCTTTTCCTCTCCCTCTCCCTGTTTCTCCTAACCGGAAATGTCTTCTATTTTTATTTCTCTTGAAACGTAAACGATTCGTGTATTTTTATGTTTTCGGACAGGCGAATTTAATGTAGCAAGAAAATGCGCGCGCAAAAATATCTCGCGATGGATAATGTATTCACGTACATCGAGCAAGCTTTGCTGATGCTCTTTTTTATTTTTAGTTCAGTGTCATCGACCTACATTTATAATTAACAAGAAAAAATTGACAGGCTACTAATAGACTCACTTTTACAATGTTTGCCTTCTTCAGACACTTTTCAATTTTTTTCTATTAATTTTTTCGATTGGCAATTGTTTTAGTGAAAGTACATCAAAACCTATTTTGTTCTCTATGAAATGAAAGGTCTTTTGAAGGGCTCACGTGCAGAATTGGATCTTTTTGATCGTCAATTGTGTTAGTGATAGATCTTCGAAACCTTTTGTATTTGAAAAATATATATATATATATATATATATCATCACGTCTTTTACCCATTACTGGGTGTGGCAATCTGCCGAAGCAGATCTCGGTAAGTGATATATTTATGCGCGTGAAGTGCGATTACCAGTCGTCAAATCACAGTCCCCAAAGATGTTAGTGGTGGGGGAGCCACAGCGGTAATTTTAAATTGGTGAAAATATTTAGTCGGCTGTGAGGATCAAACCAGAGTTCTTAGGATCCACAGGCCGACTTGATACCACTGAGCCATTACCCCATGTGTTTGATATCAATTAAAAGGTCTTTAGATGGATAGTTTGGAAATAATTCAATTTATATTTTGTCAATTGTTGTACAAAAAGTGAATCATTTTTTCAGTATCCGCGGAGCCTACTTTTTTCTAAATCAGTGGGTTTCAAACTTTTCTGAGCCTGGCTCCCTTGGAGGCAAAAATCACAAATATATTCTTTCGCGACCCCCTTACTTTTTATGTGATCAAAATTGCAGTTTGTAAAAGGCTGATGTAATAATGTACATTACAAACGTAGAATCACGATTTCAGAAATTAGTCAAGGAAACATTTCTCATTAAGGTGGTTTTATCATGACAGTCTCATAAAAGTATAAGTAACTGAAAAAGTTTATAAACACAAGTATTTAATTATATGGATGGTAAATAAAACAACAAATTTGCATACTAATGTAGAAACTCATGAGAATAACATATTTAAATTTCATTAAAATCTGTCGTAAATGCTTCCAGGATAGTACTGCCTTAAGTATGAATTTAAAATAATATAACACTAGATATGAAATTGAGGTTTTCATCTTTCGCTTCCACATATATTTCTGCATAGACATGCATATTTTGATCCTCAAAATATATTGTTTTAATCGCCAGAGTCATGATCGCAAAAAAATCGCTTAATAAAAATGCAAATTTTTTGGTAGAACCAGTTTAAAAATTTAAAAAAAAATAAATATGGTTCTATATAAATCAGACTACGAGAAATTGAATGCAGTTCTTTTTTAGTTGACGAGATACGGCGATTTTTGACTTTTCAAAAATCTCACCTTTGAATGCCTATGTCTCGAAACCTAAAAGAGATATTGCAACTCGGCTTGAACGAGTGTATTTCTCGTGCTCTAATTAACTTATACTATGGAAAATTTCAAAAATTTTACTATTTTTACAAAATTTTCTTGTTGCTCATATTTCAAAAAATTTAAGAACTAATGAAAATCTGTAAAAACCAGTGAATTCCTCTCGTAAAAGTACACATGTATGTAGAATTTCAGAATTTTTTCTCCACCAATACAATTTTTAGAGCAAAAAAACTAAAAATGGCCTAAATTCGTTAAAATCTTAAGGGGTATGTACCCCTTCAAAAATAATTAAAAAAACAATGGTTTTTTCATTTTTTGCTAATACAAACTTTATCTGTGCTTTATTTTTGCCTGAAATTTTGCACACCTATGTACTTTTACGAGAGGAATTCATTGATTTTCAATATTTTTTCAATTATTTTAAATATTGAGAAATAAAAATTTTGAAAACAAATTGTAAAATTTTCAAAAGTTTCAAAATTTCGGTATGAGTTAATTGAAACACGAGAAATAAACTCGTTTAAACTGCATTTCAATATCTCTTTTAGTTTTCGAAATACGGGCCTTAAAAACTCGCTGTATCTCTAAAACTAAAAAAGATACGAAGATGCGCTCAACGGCATTCAATTTCTCGTAGTCTGATTTATACAGAACTATATTTTAAAATTTTTCAATTTTTAAGTTGGTTCATCAAAAAAATCGCATTTTCATTACCAACATTTTTGCGATCAGTACTCTGGCGCTTAAAAAAAAATATTTTGAGGATCAAAATATGCATAATTATGTATAAATATATGAGGAATTAGATTGTGAAATCCCCAATTTTATATCTAGTTTCATATTTTTTTAAATTAACCGTAAACAGAAACAAAAGTAAATATAATCATCTGAATAAATATTTTTCGTTTATTTGCAATAAAAACTTTATTTGTGTAAATTTTTGCCTGAAATTTTGCATACCTAGGTACTTTTACAAGAGGAATTCATTGGTATTCACAGATTTTCATTTTTTTTTCAATTTTTTGAAATATTGAGAAATGAAAATTTTGATAAAAATTGTAAAATTTTCAAAATTTTCAAAATGTCGGTATAAGTTACTTAGAGCAAGATAAAAAGAACACCATTCATAAGGTCTGTTATCGCACTCGTCTTTTGTAAAATTAGTTCTATTAATAAATAGAATTTAATTCTCTACAATTGTTGTAAGAAATATTTTCCTGTAAAGTAATCAGCAATGATAGTGGAAAACTTCCCTGGAGATATCCTGGATCCGTCTCTGTCTTCCACTATCTGTCCATTTCCATTTGATGTAATTGTAATATTACAGTATAGTTAGCATATGTTCAGGAACGTAATACCATGTACAATGCAGATGTGATGTATCTAGAGATTCTCGAGCCAGAGACACGAAACAGGGATGCTGTAATTCAAATGGAAGATTTGATCCCAGTTGGCTGGTCATTACACTGTTCTCGACCGATGTGGAAGACCGCAATCTCACCCCTTTACCCACATAGAGGTGAGGGTGTAGTAATCCATAGAATACTAGAGTTACAATTCTAATAGTTTTCGTATTCATATATTTTCTACTATCAAATCTTCAAAAAATTCCTGGATTTTTTTTAAGTCTTATAAGTAATTTTTAAGAAGATTATTGTCTCTAAAAAGAAATTAGTTTTTTTTTAAATAACTGTAATTTGAAAATGAAAGTGTTTCTGGTTTTTGTTTGTAGAATGCATGAACGCACTCGTAAAACGTCAAACTGAAATTCAAATATGTTCTCAACAACAATAGCAAAAATCTCACATCCTATCAGTCTTCGTTTCAGGAATATTTACAAGGACTGAACTTCGATATGACCAGAATATCATCAACTAATATTATACTGAAAACGTTATAAAAATTGACTAACGTCATCAAAAACTACAGGGTGATCAAAAGGAATTGTTATAGTTGGCAATACAATTCTAGAGATCTTTTTTATTCCACAGTTGGCACAACGTCAGATAAAGGTGGAAATGCTATTTGACATTTCTAATAAATACAAATAGGTTATGTCAGGAGACTGACAGCTAATAGAATTTTGACTTTTTAAGTAATAGAAATACTTTAGAAATAAATGTAATAATAAATGTACTCAAATTTTAATTTTAAATGTCACTGTCAACAACAGGAAATGAATTTATGTATCAGGCTTACGAATTTCAAGTAGTTGTTTTTATTGCCAACTGTAACAATTCCTTTTGATCACTCTGTATAACTAGATTAAAGAATGCGGGCACTCACGTGACACTGTGACGTTTTGTGACGTAAAAACAGCCGTTCGGGCAAAGATCACTGCGCCATCTACAAAATGAACTATTTTTTTGTGGCGAGATTTGAAAAGGACGGTTCTTATGTTCGGCATTGAAGCATTATATGTTCCAGGATTTTTCTTTGACAGTGGAAAAAATGCTTTTGTTATGCGAATGTTCAAAACAACCCTTAAGTTTGTGGGCGAAATATTAGGGTAATAATACACTTTTTAAGTTTGTGTTCTCTCTTAAAAAATATGCAATCTTCTTTAAGAAAGTTTGCGTCCAAAATAAGACTAAACTCAAGCAGTTTCCCACGAACATAATTATAAATTCATTTCATTCTCGCCCCTATTTGGCATCGTGGCAACTGGCAACCCTGGCAGCGCTAGCAATCCTGCAACGTCGCAGTGGCGCCTCTTCGCCGGTGATGGTAACTCAGAGAACTTTTCTCATCTTGCATGCATTGAGTTTTGAAATAATAATCGAAAATTAATTCTTTAATCTCGCATTAATATTATAATGGCTTTTTGATCGCAACTTCAAGGCGTTACGGTGATCAAAGAGGGTCTTGCAATCCTATATGTATGTAAATCACGTGATGAGCGATTTTTGTTTTGTTTGCCAACATAAATATTTATGTTTCATTCTGCTAATAATTTTGAGATTAATTTTAAAACATAACTGTCTTATACATGTTCTATAATTTTTTTTAAATAGTGAAATAAGTACAATATAAAATAAAATACATATTTACCCATTACTGGATTTTCACTGATCGTCATAGTTTATCATAAGAAATATAAATATATCATTTATTTATTTATTTATTTATTTATTTAACACATGCGGTGGATTGGAGATTTAGAGGCTATATTGGTGTGTGGTGTAGGAATAAAAAATAAAATGGAGTTTCTAGTATTAATGGGACATTTGAATCAACTTATTAGGTCATCATCAAAGGCTGATCAGTTCAGCTTTAACCACAGACGCGTTTCGTCAGTTCAACTTAAAAAAGTATCACAATTCACTAGCCCCTAGTTGATCTAGTTGGGTAGTTGATCGCACCATACTGATGAGTCAGTAAGGACGAAACGCGTCTATGGTTAAAGCTGAACTGACCAGCCTTTGATGATGACCTAATAAATTGATTCAAATGTGCTGCAATTTTGCGGAACTTTGACAAGTGTTGGAAAAATTTTTCATTTTTTTCTTATTTTATTAAAACTTAGTTCCACATCGCAATTGACAATTTGTCTTTGTTTTATTTATTCATTGATAATTTGTCTGTATATTAATTACTTATTTACTAATATTTTAGCATTATTTAATATTTTGACATTACGGTTAGTACAGTTGGTATCACCACATCTAACCTCAAATGTCAAACGTCAACGCTTACCTTTAAAAACGCATCAAATATCAAAATGTAACATTGCTCTTGTAAACTTTTTTTAGAAATATTTTGTGATCGTCTGAAAAATAGTGTACACAACTCACTCGAAAGTGTGATAATTGTGCTCGTGTACAAAAATCACTCGGCGCAACGCGCTTCGTTTTTTAATTTGTACACTCGTACGTTATCTTACTCTTTCGATGCTTGTTATGTAATATACTATTAAAGACAATATTTGTCTCTGTAAAGCAATAACCAATTCTGCGCATAACCCGGTAACCAGCTAATCCGATCGGTTATTGCATTGGACCGCGATCGCGTCGCTACAACCGGAAGTCACATGCCCGGAAGATTGATCCGGAGCCTAGAGGTGGCGCCAGATTCGATTACAATCCGTGTTGGTCGCGACATGCGCCAGAAAATTCATTTTCCGCTATATTCTCAGATTCATTTTCACCAGCAAAAATTAGTTTTATATGACACGAGTTTATTAAAGTTTTTTAGTTTATTTTGTAGACTTTGTTGGCAGCACTGCTAGGATTTAATAAGGGCGAGTATTAATTAATATTTTAACAGAGTTGGGTAAAACAAAGAATTATTATTTGAAGATGAACAGGTCGTTTTTAATTACGTTTTATTACTTTTTTAGAAAATTAAATTTAAATTTTTATATTTATTTATTTGTTACTCTGCGTAAGAAAAATTTAATCCCAAATACAATAGATGAGCCCTTTGTATGATCACGGTACTTTAAAGTACTACTATACAGCATGTCCCATTTTACGGGACTAGTACCTATTAGAATTTTCGAAAAATCGATTTTTTTTTCTTTCATTTTTCAACTCCTTGCACCTTCTAAAGTCACCTCCTAAAATATTTTTGAGAATTTCGAAAATTAAATTAGTATAGAAGAACTTTAAACGCTCGCGCGCTCGCTTGTGTAATAATACGAAAAAACTTTTAACCCGATTTTCTCGAAATGACATTTTTTTCAAACAGTGAACAGGTAATTTCCGGATCTACAGAACCGATTTTAATAAATCTTGGCGTGTTTTGTTTATTAAACTATTCTACACAATAATTCAACACAATTTGGCCAAAAAATAAAAATAAAAAATGTTAGTGCAAGAAAAAAGGATGAAAAAAAGGGTCAATTTTTCACAGTTTGTTTTAAAATTCCGCCATTTTTTGTTTTTTACGTATTTTTCATTAGCGGTGGTGAATTATTTTTTTTTTGTTTAAGGTGAACCAACGAGGACCAATCGTAGGTACCCGCAGGGCGCTTTTTTATTTTTTTGGATCATTTTTGTGCACGCTGGTAAGGCCTAAATCAAAAGAAATTAAGAAGATTTTTTTTATATACCTTAAAGTATATATTAATGTCTATAAAAAATAGCTATTTAATAAATGGTTTTGATTTAAGTATAAAATATAATTTGAAAGCTGTTTTTTAACCCCAAAAAACCAGAAGGACTCTTTAATGTTTCTTTTCTCCGTTTCCCACCGATGTTGAGGGGTAACATTTCTACAAGGTTAGGTATTTATTCAAACAACTAACGTCATAATTTATCTAGTTATTAACACAATAATGATTCCATAATTTTTCGAAAAAATAACAAATTTTAACGATTATAGTACCATCTGTTGGGAGTAAGAAAAGGTATCCAGATAAACATATTTTTCACGCTTGGTTTTATCCAATGAGCTACAATTATTGCTTCTCATTTAATGCCTTGTAATTACTTTAAATTCGTAAAAACATCACAAGGATTTAAATGTCCTTTTCGCTGTATTTATTTTATTGTTTCAAAATAAAAACCGATACATGAATCTCCCATTAGTAAACCAATTTGCTTTTAATCCGATTACCAAAAAGAGGCTTTTGTACTTTTCTCTATTTAATAATAGTTTATTGGTAAAGTATAACAGCATACTTAGAAACTTATTTCATTGTATTTACGCAGATAATCCTCTTAATATCTTGATCATTTGGCTGGGTATATTTTTCGCTGAAAAACTCTTCTAAATTATTTTAGAGAAAAATGTTTCAAATATAAGTTACTGAAAACTAAATTTACTCCGTTTTTTTTTTTTTTTTTTTTTAAATTGTTAATATAAGTTTGACAACGATAAATATGTGAAGCTTGACATTTGGTAAAAAGTGTAATGTTAAATAAACTAATAAAGAATAGGTTGATGTTTTTTAATTGTACTTAAATATTTAAGGCACGAATAGGAGTTTACATTACTAGCATGGTAGTAGTATATTACATAATAAGTCAGGAAAATGATGTTTTACTTAAAGAAGCGGTTGTTTGAAATATGAATCCCCAGATCGAGTATTTTAATCCGCTGAGTCAAGTAAAACACTTTTCTGACGTATTATGTATATTATTTTTTCTGAAACAGTTTTATTTTATCTATAATTAATCATAAATAATTCAAAATGATTAAATTCTTTGATATGAGGCGCATTCCATTTGCCATTTGGATCAGATCTAATTTACATTTACTAATCCAGATAGAGATGGGAATTTTAGTTCATTTGAGTGAACTAGTTCATTCGTTCTCGTTCACCAAAAATATTAGTTCACTGAACTAGTTCATTAGTTCACTTTCGTTCATGAAATTTTGAAGTCTAAGATGAACGGAAATCGTATTGTATTGTGATTCACGAGCGAGAACAAGTGAACTGCAAGGATCTGGTTCTAGTATAATTTGACAGCAGACAGCAGAAGCAAAGCGGTGATCATAGCAACGACCACAAACGAACGAAGTATGAATCTCATTCACTTGTTCTCCGTTCTCCCCTTTCGATTCAACCTCATCGGCCGTGCCGCCGTGGAGGTGAATCATATCCAAATAGCAGTGAACTAGTCTTTAATAAACTCACGAACTAGTTCATGTCGTTCACTATAAGGAATAGTTCATATGAACTAGTTGTTCACGAACTACCCACCTCTAAATCCAGATCACTTATTTATTTCACTGGATTACTTCGCTGACATTGTTTTGAGTATTAAAATTGCTTATTCTAATTTACTTTGACGTAAAAAATAAAGAGCTCTTTAGTTAAAGAATTGTTTATCTAGCAACAGTATCAATAGCGATTTTCTGAAATTTATAGAACCGTTAGTTACTAATGAACCGATAAAACTTTCATGCAACCCAGCATGAGTCATGTTGTCTAATTTATTTGAATTGATTTAAGTGATCTAAGTGGCAAATGGAATACAGCTATGAATAGTATTCACAGCAGGCTACGTATCCAAGGTTACAAAAAAAAAACAAAAACAGTCAGATGAAGTACAAAACCGTCATGTAAAATATTTACTAGACTGTTTTGTACTTTACCAGACTGTTAATTTTATTGTAGCCTTAGATATGTACTTTACTAGAATGTTTTCCATACTAAAATAAATAAAAGAAATTAGGTTTCCTTGCTTGATTTGTACAATATTTTATTTGTTACCCATTTGTAAACTATTATAAAATTATAGTTAAATCCTGTCAAACTGTTCTGAATTGTTTGAAATGATATCTCATAGTCATAAGCATTACCGTGGCAACGCATTTATTCCCGGAAATAATCACTACAGCTTTATTCTCAGTATATTAATGACAGGATTGGTTAAAACGCAGACACGTGCCATACAATGAAGCATTTAATTGGTTTTGAAAAACGTCAAAAAATGATCAGCATAAGCTGTATTCCATTTGCCACTTGGTTCACTTAAATCAGGTCAGATAAATTAGACAACATGAATAAAAGAACTGAATTAAGCAAACTTATGCATTTATTGGAGTGAATTACTTCAAAGTAAATTAGAATCAGCAATTCTAGTACTGAAAATAAACTAAGCGAAGTAATTTAGCGAAATAAATAAGTGATCTGGATCAGTAAATGTAAGTTTGATCTGATCCAAATGGCAAATGGAATACGCCTATAGTAATGAACCGATTGTGAACGCAAAGTATAAAAAATAAGTAATACAATCTGCGATAAAATCTTTTTTCTGGTTCTTCAATTTTACCTCGATTACAATATATCATGCATCGACGAGAAAGGTAGATATAAGAAAGGGAAAATCGAGAAAAAAGAAAAATTTCTATCTAACTTCAAGCGCAAATCAAGTTACGAATATCTAAAACAGGCGAAATCAAATCTTGAAAGATTTACGCCTCTTTTTCTGTCAGGAACCCCACTTGCACGCCCATGTCTGCGTGGTGAAATGGAAATTTTGTTATCGGTTCTGAGATAAGATTATTTTCTACGCGTTTCTTTAACTTCGAGTTGGTTAAAGATATTTTTAAAGCTATGACGCTTCAAAAGGCTCTTGATTTTTTTTTTTTTGGGAAATTACTTTTCTCAGAAGCTACTGCGAATTCTTTTTCTAGATTATTATATATCATCACACTTTCTATCCATTACTGGGCGTGGCACTCTGCCGTAAGTAATATTTTTTGCGCGGTTACTAGCCGTCAAATCACGGCCCCTAAGGACGTTAGTGGAAGGGGAGCCACAGGAGTAGTTTTAAAATGTTTGACTTATTATTCCTTTAATGCCAATTTTGTTGTAGAACCAGTTTAAAAATCGAAAAAAAAATATGGTTCGATATAACTTAGACTACGAGAAATTGAATCTTTTTTAGTCTTTAAGTTACAGCGATTTTTACCTTTTTGAAAAGCTAAAATTTGTAGGCCCATATCTCGAAAACTATAAAAGATATTAAAATTAGGTTTAAACGAGTGTATTTCTCGTGCTTCAATTAACTTATGCCGAAATTAAAAATTTTACATTTTTTTTTTAATTTTCATTTCTTAATATTTCAAAAAAATTAAAAGATAATGAAAATCTGTAAACACCAGAGAATTTCTATCACAAAAGTACTTACGTATGCAAATTTTCGGGTAAAAAATCCCATAAAAAAATAATTACACGCCTTTGGGAGTCTATAGACCCCCAAATATTCCTAGAAGGAATTTGGCGGACCGGGCGCACCGAGCCGCAGATTTTACTCTGCCGTACTGCCGGATTTCGTAGTCAGTTGTTTTTTAAGGCGAATATGTGACTAGCATAGAGCGCCCGAGTGTGGCAAATACAAGAAGCTGTATTTTTTATTTTAACGACAAGCCACACGTTGTCGGCCGGTGGATTCGAACTGACGAACCTTGGCTCGGGTGACGTCACAGCGTGCTAAGAGATATAGCATTAGCACGCTCGGCCACCACCACCCATAGATCAAATTTTTATTACAAAAAAACGAAAAATCACTGTTTTTTTCATTAAAATTTTACGATTTTTGACTATTTTTAGTTTTTTTTGCTCTAAAAACTGTATCCGTGGAGCAAACATTCTGAAATTTTACATAAGTATGTACTTTTTTTTGCCGGAAATCCATTAATTTTTACAGATTTTTATTATCTTTTCAACTTTTTGAAATATAGGTAAAAGAAAATTTTGCAATTTTTTTTTTAATTTTCAAGATATCAGTATATTTTAACTAGAACACGAGAAATACACTCGTTTCAACCGCATTTCAATATCTCTTTTAGTTTTCGAAATACGGGCTTTCAAAGTTGAGATTTAAAAAAAGTCATAAATCGCCGTATCTCGAAAACTAAAAAAGATATGATGATGCGCTCAACAGCATTCCATTTCTCGTAATCTGAATTATGTGTTTTAAAATTTTTCTGTTTTTAAATTGGTTCAACCAAAAAATTCGCTTTTTCATGAAACGAAGTTTGCGGAGATCATGACTTCGGAAATTTGTTGAGGATCAAAATATGTATATCTACGCAGACATATATGTGGAATCGAATAGTGAAAGCCTCAATTTCATAACTAGTATTATATTATTTTATATTAATCCTTAAGGTGGTAATATTATTTACGACAGATTTTAATGAAGATAGAAGATATTATTTATACATACATACATATCTTCACGCTATATCCCAAAAAATGGGGTACCACGAACCCTAAAATCATTAATAAAATATTCACTCATTCCATTCATCAAATAATCAGCCCTAGTCAAACATTTTCATCCAAACACACCACCCTCACTTCAACCACATTCATAGATCACTCCATATAAACTCATTCATTTATTACACTCGAAATCATTTATCACAAACAAACCTTCAATCACATCATTCCTATTTTCTTACCATTTATCTTCTTTCTTCAACGTACATAACATATGCATAAAACATCTCAAATTACTCACGTTTACTCCTAACAACGAATCTAATAACGAAACTAACAACGAATCTACAAGATTAGAAAAGATGAAAGTGATAGCCTGCACTTGTATATGAAAGAAAGGTCCACACAATGCAGTCACTGAAAATGAAATAAAAAGATAAGAAATGGAAGGAGCGTCGCCCTGTGGTTGTTTTTGAAAGTTAATTTCACACAATTGCAGTTAAACACTCTACCTAAGAACTGAAAACGAATTAAAAGATAAGAAAGGAAGGGAGTGCCGCTCTACGCTTATTTTTGTAAGTGAATTCCACACAATTGTAGTTAATCACTCAATATAAGATCAGAAAACGAATAAAACAAATAAGAAACTGTAACAAAACGGGTAATTCAGAATTTGGTTTTGTTTATAAATTATGATATTTCACTATCAACTCAGCTTCGAAAGATACAGACTAATTAAACGTTATCTTAAGTATCTTTCTAAAGTTGACTTGACAGAGTTTATTTTGTTTATCAAATTTATTAGTGCATATGTTATAACTTCAGTATTCTGTAGATGATTATTTATCAAGTTTATAGCTTTTCTGAATTGTCGCGTCTGGTTACACGGGATGTGATGACATATCTGGGTAAATTATAGCTAAGCGAGGGGTCGGAAAGATTTAACCTCGTCTGGGTTTTTTATGTAAACGCATATATGCGACCATCGCGACGATACCACCCTCTTACCCTTTGTCAGAAGATCCCATGGTATACAACAACAATTTAGAGTGGTTGATTAGCATCGGTCGAGACAAGTTTGGTTCTCGCACCGTCTGTGCAAGATGTAGATCTTGCCATGTATTTTAGTATTTTGTAACTTAAAGATTAGTTTATTCATACGTTGTTGTTGTTGTTTCCATTGCCGGTCTATTGTTTAATTTCAATTATCAATATTAGTTTATAACTTCTGTAAATTTTACGTTATATTTTTATATATTTCATTTTTATGTTTTAAATATATATTTTTACAAGAAGTCTTCGTCTTATTTTGTCTTATTTTATAATGAATTAGATCGCGACTCTATCTTTTACAAAACGAAGTGAATGTCGTCCCTGCGCTTGTTTATGAAAATAAATAAATAAATATATTAGGACGAGAAGTGCGAGTACCAGACGCCAAATCACGGCCTCCAAAGATGTTAAGTTAAGTTTTAATATGGTGAAAATTGTTTGACGGTTGTGGGCATCGAACTCGGGTTCTCAAATTCACAGGCCGACTCGATACCACTGTGCCACCTACCCCATAAAGATATTTGACTTTGTTTATTTAAGATGTCTTTGAAAAATTCTAAAAAGGTCTAGAATAAACTTTTTTAATTATTGCCGTAGTTCTTAATTGCAATATTGATGATGAAGCTAAGACGAAATAATTAAGAACTGTGATTGGAGTTGATTGGATTAGCGTAATAAACGCGACATCAAAGTTAACACAGTGAAAATCTAATTTCAAGCTGAATTCTAAATTCAGTTTTCTTCCGCTTCGTGCAGCGCTTCTTTCAAAATCTGCACGCCGAGATTCAATTAAACTCAGTTTATTTCTATATCCTTTACTTATTTAACAGATTCAACGCTAGGAACGCAAAGACCTCTCATCAACATTTTCTAAGATTCGAGAAATTCAATTCACATTCTTCACAAATGCAAAAAGATTAAATACATCAATATATAAATATGTATATCATCACCAGAGCTGGACAGTAGCTAGCTACTTTTGTAGCTTAGCTACTATATTAGCTACGTTTATCTTAGCTGTAGATGTAGCTTAGCTAAATGTGAAAAAATATAGCCTTCGCTTGTAGCGAACTATTTTATTTTCTTAAATTTGAAAAAATCAACTTGCCTCCGCCAGGATTTGAACCTGAAATTTAATTATCATTCACCTGACTTTTTTGCAATTATATATAAAATAATATAAATATTTAATATTTGAAGTTTCGCTTCATTGTATCATCCGTTTCGTATATCATGTGTACTGTGGAAGCAACCAATTTCGCGCATGTGATATTTACAAACAATCGACACATAGAAAAAATCGCTTGTCAGGTTCAAATCCTGGCGGAGACAAGTTGATTTTTTCAAATTTAATTAACATTCACCTGAGTTTAAGTCATTTACAATTATATATAAAATAATATAAATATTTTATTTTCTATTAGCTTAAAAATATTGATATAACTAGCTATTACCCGCGACTTCGTTCGCGTGGTCTACAATTTAATGGAGTACCCGGCATGCGTTGCATTGCAACTCAAAGAAAGTGCTTGTGTACAGCTGTCCAAGTGAGAAGCATGGATTTTCCAAATTTAGTCCACACACTTGTAGCGATTGTCCCTGTACTTTGTTGATGGTCATTGCAAATGCGAGTTGTACCGGAAACTGCAAACGTCTGAATTCGAATGACATAGGACTGAAGCTTTATTATACCTATATGTTAAGATTGGTTCTTGTCTGTACCTATACCAAATTTGAATCGAATCAGTGCAGTACTTTTCAGGATAGCTAGCGGCTATTTTGTTTCAAGACTTCGGACTCAAATTTTATTATACCTATATATTAAGATTGGTTCCCGTCTATTTTTGCACCAAATTTGAATCGAATCAGTGCAGTACTTTTCAAGATAGCTAGCGGCCATTTTGTTTTAAGATGACTGAAACTTTATTATACCTATATGTTAAGATTGGTTCCCGTTTATGTATACACCAAATTTGAATCGAATCAGTGCAGTACTTTTCAAGATAGCTAGCGACCATTTTATTTCAAAATGGCGGACTGAAGCTTTATTATACCTGCATGTTAAGATTGGTTCCCGTCTATGTCTATACCAAATTTGAATCGAACCAATGCAGTACTTTTCAAGATAGCTAGCGGCCATTTTGTTTCAAGATTGCAGACTGAAGCTTTATTATACCTATATGTCAAGAATGGTTCCCGTCTATGCTTATACCAAATTTGAATCGAATCAGTGCAGTACTTTTCAAGATAGCTAGCGGCCATTTTGTTTCAAGGTGACGAAATGAAGCTTTATTATACCTATATATTAAGATTGGTTCCCGTAAATGACTATACCAAATTTAAATCGAATCAGTGCAGTACTTTTCAAGATAGCTAGCGGCAATTTTGTTTCAAGATGGCGGAATGAAGCTTTATTATACCTATTTCTTAAGATTGGTTCTCGTCTGTACCTATACCAAATTTTTATCGAATCAGTGCAGTACTTTTCAGGATAGCTAGCGGCCATTTTGTTTCAAGATGACGGACTGAAGCTTTATTATACCTGTATGTTAAGATTGGTTCCCGTCTATATCTGTACCAAATTTGAATCGAATCAGTGCAGTACTTTTCAAGATAGCTAGCGGCCATTTTATTTCAAGATGGCGGACTAAAGCTTTATTATACCTATATGTTAATATTGGTTCCCGTCTATGTGTATACCAAATTTGAATCGAATCAGTGCAGTACTTTTCAGGATAGCTAGCGGCCATTTTGTTTCAAAATGGCGGACTGAAGCTTTATTATACCTGTATGTTAAGATTGGTTCCCGTCTATGTCTATACCAAATTTTAATCGAATCACTGCATTACTTTTCAAGATAGCTAGCGGCCATTTTGTTTCAAGATGGCGGATTGCATCTTTATTATGCCTATATGTTAAAGTTGATTCCCGTCTATGTCTATACCAAATTTGAATCGAATCAGTGTAGTATTTTTCAAGATAGCTAGCGGCCATTTTATTTCAAGATGGCGGATTGGACTTGTGCTAAGTCAGAAACCTTCCCGGACGTGTGCACAACAACTTAGCAAAGTTTCATCGCAATCGGATGAATGATATAGGAACGCATAAGGGACAAACAAACAAACAGACAAACAAACATTAATTTTTATATATATAGATAACTGAAGCTACTTTTAAAGCTACTTTGTGTTGCTTAAAGCTACTTTCTGTAGGTTAAAGCTAGTTTTTGTAGCTTAAAGCTACCACTGTTCTATCCACGTATATTGTATCAAAAGGAGAAAGTTTTATGCTATGTAAACTATAAATCCCGTTTTAAACTGTCGGTATCCTGTACTGTACTTAGGATACATTTCCTGTTGTGCAGAGTAACAAATAAATAAATAAAACGTTGGAACTGATCTAAGCGATAACGCGAGTTAAGTAACGTTGCGCGCGGTTAGTACTTGGATGGGTGACCATCCAGAGAAACTCGCGTTGCTGTTGACCATAATACCTCAAACGCAGATCAGGGCGGAATGGCGGCATATGACCTAAGTAGGTGGTCCGTCAAAGAAGCCACAGAAAAAAAAAATAAATGAATAAAAAAAAAATGTTAATTACAATTTTGAGTATAAATTTCAACTACATTAAAATCAGATTCATCATCTGATTTGCGACAATTTTTCTATAAAATTGAATATTCCAGTAATTCAATGAAATACCTACTTAATCTGACTGGCGGACGTCCCGCTGTTTCTAATGAAAAATCTCAACTTTTCACTTGGTTTTCTGGCACAAATGTCAGTCAGTAAAATATGAGTCCAACGCGAACATTAAATAAAATATACGACTTCGGTGCTATATGGATTCCTTTTAATAAATTCAACTTGATCCGATTTCGATTCCCAATGGTATTTGTCAGAGTTACAAGACACATTTTAAATTAAATTATCTTTAACGACAGTCATTCGTCAATAGATGGACGATTGCTTCACATTCAAGAGATTTCAATTGTTTGTGTTTACTGTCAAATATACGAGTATGTATGTCGTTTACAAATATCTGCAATTGCAGGTCTGGCTGGTAGAAACTGATGAGTTGTAGTTAAGTTGTGCCAGTGCCGTCTTTACTATAAGGGCACATGGGGCACGAGCCCAGAACCCCCCAGCTTGATAGAGGCCACAAAAGGCAGAGTTCGTCGTTTACACGGAATATAGCAGGGATGGCCAACAAGTCGATCGCGATCGACCGGTCGAACGCGGCTACGATTTCAGTCGATCGTGACGACTTTTAAATATAAACACAATTTAGTCAGAATATATATTTTTATGGGATGGCTAGCTCAGTGGTATGAAGTCGGCCTGTGGATTCTGAGGTCCCTGGTTCGATTCCCACAGGCGACAAACAATTTTCATAATTTGAAAAAGCTATCCCTGTGGCTCCTCCATCACTAACATATTTGGGGGCCGTGATTTGACGACTGGTAACCGCACTTCACGCGCAAAATATATCACATACCGAGATCTGCTTCGGCAGAGTGTGACACCCAGTAATGGGTAGAAGGCCTGATGATATATATATATATATATATATATATATATATATATATATATATATATATATATATATATATATATATATATATATATATATATATTGTTGAGTGAATGATTGAAGGTTTGAGTGAATGAAAGATGAAACGAGCTTTTATGAAATAAATTAAGAATGTGGATGAATCGTGGCGCAAATATAATAATATGTAAAATATCATCTTCTTAAACGAGAGAAATTCTCACATTTCTAAAATGACATTTTATACGTGGCCGGGTGTCATCAACTAATCTTCTTGTCTGCACTTGGCGTACAGGGCCGTCTGCAGGCAGGAAGAATGATGAGCAACCCTTGGGGACTGTCCTAGTAATCCTGCACAAGCCAGGAGTGGATTAAGGTAGATTTAGATGATGACATTGCTCTAGAACTCTGATAAATGATTTTAGTGCTTGTTGCGCTTTTATTATAGTGTTTTAGACAATTGAAGCGTGACAAAACTCTCAATTTAACATATATACATACAGTCGTTGACAAGTAAGATCGCCGGAGGGATAAGGGAATATGTGAGTTATATAATGGGTGTTCAATTTAGTTGTGCCACCATTGCTATCTCGAGAACTATAAGAGCTACAAGGTTGGTTAACTTACCAAACAAATACCATTTTGTAAGTCTATTACAAAACTATTAACAACATTTTTTTTTATCAGTGGTTCTCAAAATATAGGGTGCAATTTTATTTTTGCGTTTAGAGCGCCATCTATTCCGAATTAGAAAAAAAGTTTCAGATAAAATTAACTTATTTTTTTTCGCAGAATACGAATCTGTAATAAAAAATGGGGGTTCCCATTTAAGGTGTCAACGTTGCTCCCCGCCCCACCCTCTGGGGCTGGGAGTTGGGGTTTGTGGTTGGTGTGCTTAGATAGGTTTTTGCAAAATATGAAACACGTGTTTTTTGGTTTCTTGATTCGATGTGTATTTCTCGAGATATTTCACCGTCCCGGAACTTTTTTAACACGCTGTATATTTAGCTTGAGTATTCGAACTCGGTATCTCCGATTCTAATTCCCTAACTCTACCCACACTATCGTACTGCCAGTATAACATTTATTTCTTTGTTACGCCGGACAACATGAAGTTAATTTCAACTACAATTGTGTGTCTGTTGTTTATTTATCTCCTGAAAATATTACTACGCTTCAGGCTCTCAGGAAATGTCAAATTTCATAGAATTACTAAACAAATATCTGTGTGGGTAAATTCATTATAATTTTAATGATTTCGTTATTATATAAGCTTGTTTCCTCTACCTGAAAGCCCTGAAGCAAACTGAAAATGAAAGCCTTTTGGCATGAAGTATGAGCTGAAACGATGTTAGCTCATTTACATATAAAGTATCATTTACACGGGTAAATCAAATTTTATGAAAGAACATAAATATTTTTCAAGTCTTGTACATCTAGAGAAATACTACTTCATATTTCTAAACGGTATATAAATATGTAGGAAATTACTTTCATCATCCCTTATCTATTTTAATATTACTTCTTACGGCCAGTTGTACCGTAAAAGATTAAATTTTAAACTTAGGTTAAATAAAAAATTCATTGTTATTTACATAACAAATGCGCGAATGGTGCAAATGACGTCTTCGTGTATGAGTTTTGTACAAGGCTTTTTGTAACGAGCAAAAATTATACAACCGATAGTAAGAAAATTGATTAATTTTGAAGCGTGAATTTATATTGACAGTTTAGTATGCCATGAACTGACATTTGTTATATGAATACAAATTGTTTATTTTTTATCGTAAAACTTCTTAAAATATGTCTGATGTCTCTACTCCTTTTATAAATTCCTTAAAATGTGTGTATACAGCGTGTTAAAAAAGTTCCGGGACGGTGAAATATCTCGAGAAATACACATCGAATCAAGAAACCAAAAAACACGTGTTTCATATTTTGCAAAAACCTATCTAAGCACATCAACCACAAACCCCAACTCCCAGCCCCAGGGGGTGGGGCGGGGGGCAACTTTGAAACCTTAAATGGGAACCCCCATTTTTTTATTGCAATTTTAATTTATACTTATTTTTGCGTTTAGAGCGCCATCTATTCCGAATTGGAAAAAAAGTTTCAGATAAAATTAACTTATTTTTTTTCGCAGAATACGAATCTGTAATAAAAATTGGGGGTTCCCATTTAAGGTTTCAACGTTGAACCCCGCCCCACCCCCTGGGGGTGGGGGTTGGGGTTTGTGGTTGGTGTGCTTAGATAGGTTTTTGCAAAATATGAAACTCGTGTTTTTTGGTTTCTTGATTCGATGTGTATTTCTCGAGATATTTCACCGTCCCGGAACTTTTTTAACACGCTGTATACGTACAATTAGCATTTTAATGGTCTAAATTTAGAAACATACAAATGGGTGTTTTTTCAATTACTTTGAAGCACTAGTGCGTAAAATCAAACTTTACTTCAGTTTCCAGGGTACTGTAAACCTTATTTTGAATGATGCAGGTAAAATATTGCTATTTACATAAAGAGTGCGCAAACATATACTTTACACATGAGCCCAATTTTAATTTGCGCGAATGGTGTAAATGACGTCTTCGTGCACGAGTTTTGTACAATGATTTTTGTAACGAGCAAAAATTATATAATCGACAATGAGGAAAATTATTAAATTTGAACCGTGAATTTATATTAACAGTTAAGTATGCCATGAAATGACATTTGTTTGTTATTTGAAAACAAATTGTTTATTTTTCTTGTCAATCTTGTTAAAAATATGTGTTTGATGACGTTACAAGCTAACGTCTCTATTTCTTTTATAAATTCCTTAAAATGTATGTATATACGTAAGTACAATTAGCGTTTTAATAGTCAAAATTTCGAATCATAAATAAATGGGTGTTTTTCAATTACTTTGCGCACTAGTGCGCAAAATCAAACTTTACTTCAGTTACCAGGTTACTGTAAACCTTATTTCGAAAGATGCGAGTACAAAAAGTCCTTTTAAGGACGACCAAGTAGCAATATTTAAGTATGAATGTAATTCATGTGGTAGTAAATCACACCTATCGATACAATGAACTCTCCCGCTATCGTCGGCATCGCGACGCTGGTGTTCTACTGCCCTTGACGCCGATGTCGACGCTGCTGCTATTTCTGTCAAACCGGCGCGCAGCGTCACAAATCCGACGCCCGGCTTGGCCAGCGTGCACCGAGACGTTCCCTGCCGTCGCATATCAACGCTACATCGGTTTTGTTTATATCTCGCGTTGAGCAGGAATTTCAGAACGGACCTGACGTTTGGTGGCAGTCGGAAAAGAGAAACTAGAAAATCTCACTAATTTATAGTGAAATATTAATGCCAGAAATTAAAGAAGAAAGTACATTTCTTTGTTTCGGCATAAGAATAGCATATTTTAGTACGCATAAATAATTTTCACCTCATTAAAATTATCCCTGTGGCTCCCCCACCACTAACATCTTTGGGGGCCGTGATTTGACGGCTGGTAATCGCACTTCACGCGCATAAATATATCACATACCGAGAACTGGTTCGGCAGAGTGCCACATCCAGTAATGGGTAGAAGGCGTGATTATATATTTATTTATTTAACAGTTCACGTGAAGTCATGTAAGTTCACGTGACGTCACAGTAGTGTGTTCGTAGTTTAAAATCCGGCAACACTTGCTTAATTATGATGCTACAAATGCCTGTAATAATTAAAGTGAACATTCTAATTAATGATTTTATAAGTGACCCTTCAAATTAATGATGGAGTTGTCGATACCTTCATTAATTTTCAATAAAGTAAAATATTGATTTTGTATTTACCATTTCTACTGAAACTGAAAAAACGATTAAAAATATTTTATTTATTGCATAAATAAAGTTATACCTATGTATAGTAGACACAAAGATATAAGGGTGGGGTTTAGATGCCCCTCACAGCATGTAATTAGAATAGGGTTATCTCCGGATTAGTAGAAATGTGGAAAGAAACAGAGCCGTATTATAATAATAATGTTCTTTCTGTTACTTCTGTTATTTTTGACTTAACTAAATTTTTAAAATTAATTATGGTCACTGTAATAAATTTTATATAGGTGAGACTCAGGCACTAGAAAGTCTTATGAGCGGAGCTGCGCACTGTTTTTAATTCCTGACCCAACCAAGAGATGTCGTACGTACTATTTTAGTTGATTTTTCAGAACAGTGTGAAGAAATATTGATGATTATTTTCTATCAAATAAAAATCAAAAATAAAATGCTTTCATCGTCAACAAGATGCTGTGACCGATCTGATGTCATCCCACTGGCATTTATTTTGTTTATGTAGCCCAAGGCCTACTGCCGGCAGCAGGAAAGCACCAGGCAGCAGGAAAATTGCGAAACGCACTCATAGCTGCCCTTGATCTGCTATATCGCACATACAGGTCATTACCTTGTCCCACACACAGCCCACTACCATCGGAAAACCGCCACAAAACGGAGAATATAGATAAAAGGAAATTATGTATTCATGGACCTCAAACGCGTGTTACCTACCTTGGGAAATTGATTTTCTAGGCTCTGTTACTCCAAAACTACACCAGATACTGACCTAGAGATTCCACCCTTACAAATAATGAAGTCGGCCTGTGGCTCCTGAGAACCCTGGCTAGATTCCCATAGTCGACAAACAATTTTCATTATTTCAAAAGCTACCCCTGTGGCTCCTCCACCACTAACATCTTTGGGGGCCGACTGGTAACCGCACTTCACGCGCAAAAATATATCACTTACCGAGATCTGCTACGGCAGAGTGCCACACCCAGTAATGAGTAGAAGGCGTGATGATATATTTATTTTATGATTACGAGTATTATTATGGGGTGGCTAGCTCAGTGGTATCAAGTCGGCCTGTGGATCCTGAGAACCCTGGTTCGATTCCCACAGGCGACAAAACAATTTTCACCAATTTAAAACTACCCCTGTGACTCCCCCGTCACTAACATCTTTGGAGGCCGTGATTTGACGGCTGGTAACCGCACTTCACGCACAAAATATATCACTTACCGAAATCTGCTTCGGCAGAGTGCCACACCCAGTAGTGGGTAGAAAGCGTGATGATATATTTATTTTATTTATAGAAATAAAAATAAAATAATTATATCATCACGTCTTCTACCCATTACTGGGTGTGGCACTCTGCCGAAGCAGATCTCGCTAATATATTTTTTCGCGTGAAGTGCGGTTATCAGCCGTCAAATCACAGCCCCTAAAGATGTTAGTGGAATAGTATTTAATGTGGTGAAAATGTTTGTCGACTGTGGAGATCGAACCAGGGTTCTTAGGATCCACCCTTACATTCAGCAGAATTTTTCCTACTGTCACCCATTCTAATATGATTTCATTTGGGTGTCATTCAGACGGACCCAAGCACACTTGACCATTTAAAATTTTTGAAGTGTTTATAGGTCAAATGAAGGAAGTATTATTGAATTATTGGTGCCAACGGTTAGTATTTTACTGTAAAGATCGTATGATAATAAATATACAAAGACTAGGCTTGGTTTTAGGTTTTTTTCAATCAATGCATGCGACAGTATTTAATTACGACATATCTCATTAGATGCGCTAGTTGACGTGCCCGCTCTGTAAATTTGAAACTAGGAATTTTAATGACATATGAAACGGCCATAATAAGCGTAGCGCAATTCATTGAAGTTGGCCATGCTACGGAGCAACTCGTGGTGCCATCTACCGACAAAAATCGCAAACTGCTTGACAGCAATTAAAATAAGTCAAAGACAAAAGTCATGTCAAAGTTCCACAAAAAAGGGATATTAAGATATTCAATTCATCAAGCTTTAATTGACTTTAAATCATTTAAGCACCGCAATTGCAGTGCTAGCTTTAGTATAAATATCTTGCTTAAGATTAATGACGTTTTAAATATTCAACTCTAGCAAAACGTTTCTAAAAGGTTTCTTTCTAGAAAACGATTGCTCGCCATTGATTCTATTCTTCGTAGTTACTCAGTTCCTAACTTATTCAGTATCCAACAATCCTACAATTACAATACTAATCTTGTTTTCAGAACTTTCAGAACTGAAATTCTGAAGTTTAAACACACGTTCCCAAAAGTGTAGAATGTTCAGCAACTGTTATATCAAGTAAAATGTCCTCATTGTTGTCAGCAGGTTTCAGCACGAACGTCACTAGATTCAAAACAGAATTCTGAGATGTTTACAGTCCACAGATCTTGAATCTTTATTCGATTGTTTCGTGAAAACAATTGAGTTTGGCTGAAGATCTGAGGAAGATACGAAGTAGGTATTATATTTATATATTAATTACTGAAATATGAATTAATATTTAATTGTACTCTGTTCTGATTTGGTTCGCCGGCAATTGTTTCAGATTTAAATAAAGACTTGCTTTACAACTAAATTATCATTATTATACACTTAAAATATGGGATGGCTAGCTCAGTGGTATGAAGTCGGCCTGTGGATCCTGAGGTCCCTGGTTCAATTCCCACAGGCGACAAATTTTCATAATTTGAAAAAGCTATCCCTGTGGCTCCTCCACCACTAACATGTTTGGGGGCCGTGATTTGACGACTGGTAATCGCACTTCACGCGCAAAATATATCACTTACCGAGATCTGCTACAGCAAAGTGCCACACCCAGTAATGGGTAAAAGGCGTGATGATATATTTGATGATATATTTATATACACTTAAAATATATTTTTTACAATACCTATACTGTAAGTTACCTGTTAATGACAAAATTTAAACACAGTAAGTGGAACTTTTATTGTACAGTTGATTTCCAGGAATGGAGTTTAGAACTAGTTCCTTAATATACTATTAAAATATATAGTGGTTGTATAATAAAGGCTAGGATAATTTTTCACACTATAATGGCAGCTAGAGTCGTTTCTGAATAACAATTTCAGTTTTAGACGTTTTCCGGCGTTTTCAGCGTCTTACTGCTACGATCGACTTTGTATTCAGTTAGCGGAAGTCCTTTCTTCACTATTATTTCACGGGTTTTTCAGCTTTATGGGATTATATTGAAGGAAAGAGATATACGCTGAAGGATTTTATTTCAAAACGATAGATCGGATTATTTAGATGAATTGAGCGTCATACATTTTTACGTGGCTGGGAAATAAAATATATTTTGTGCACAACCGGGCCGAAAAGCATGTGTTTTAGCCCTAAAAAGCGGGTTTAAACAAAAGAAATTATTCCTATGGATACATAAATAAAATGACAATTTTTGTTTATTGTGACTACTTAATTCTGCAAAATATCATTTTGACATACAACCTATGTACATATTTTAATCTTTTGAACATATAATTAAATGTTATTTTGTTGTGCATAAAATATTGTATGTACCATGGGTGACATTAGCGTTTCTGACCCTGAGCATATTATTAGCCCTCAGCGGTTTGCGCCTCGTGTTTAAACCCTCTTTTCAGGGCTAAAAATATTTGTTACATTCATAAATTCAAAATGTAAAGGAAGGCCTTCAAAATCCAGTATTGGTAAATAATACAAAGACAATAATTGAATTATGTATTCATAATTATAAAACGTGGACGTTTCGGTCGTGGAACAAGACCATTTTCAACACTACAAACAACATAAAATTTACATTTGTACAAATGCGTCACACAAATTTAAAAAACATAAAACTAAACCAAACCAACTCACCAATTGTGAAAGACGTCAATTCTTAAAATTTTGAACTAAATAAATAGGCCAAAAATAAGCCAGAAAAACGTAATTTGTTCATAATAATATAAAACAAAAAGTTTTAACGAAGTAGCCCAACTGAAAGTTGGAGCAATTCTGACGAGCAAAAACTTAAACATCTGTGAACTGTCAAAACCTCAACATACAAAAAACCCTAACTCTAATCGGACCAAAAAACTATTTGAACCTTTCAATAAAATTATTTATATATTTCATATTATTTTTAAAATCAGTTTGTGAATTAACATTTTTTGACGTATCCAGATTAATGTAAAACGTTTCTTTTAATAATCTATTGTAATAGTTAGGTTCGGAATCTAAGATGTTTACTTCGTTAAAATTAGAGTTAGGGTTTTTTGTATGTTGAGGTTTTGACAGTTCACAGATGTTTAAGTTTTTGCTCGTCAGAATTGCTCCAACTTTCAGTTGGGCTACTTCGTTAAAACTTTTTGTTTTATATTATTATGAACAAATTACGTTTTTCTGGCTTATTTTTGGCCTATTTATTTAGTTCAAAATTTTAAGAATTGACGTCTTTCACAATTGGTGAGTTGGTTTGGTTTAGTTTTATGTTTTTTAAATTTGTGTGACGCATTTGTACAAATGTAAATTTTATGTTGTTTGTAGTGTTGAAAATGGTCTTGTTCCACGACCGAAACGTCCACGTTTTATAATTATGAATACATAATTCAATTATTGTCTTTGTATTATTTACCAATACTGGATTTTGAAGGCCTTCCTTTACATTTTGAATACATCTTGGATCCTACATAACCTCAAAATTTGCCACGTGGGAGTTGGCGCAATTCTCCTCTGTTTTAATTATAAACCAGAGCAACTCACCAATTGGAAGTCTCATTTTTTGGATAGCAAATATAACTCAGAAGATAGTTCTACAAGTTACAATTACCTTTTAAACCAAGTCTTTTATTCGTTGATGCATCCACCACACACACATCAAATAGAAACAATTCAATCCACTACCACCATGGAAGAAAAGGGTTTCTATTATTATTTCAAGAACTTCTATGGGCATCATACATATAAAAACTTAAAAAGGTATAATAAAAATATAAAACTCATTGCTTTCCTGGAGAATAGAATATTCTTCTTAAAAACATGTAAAAACTTAAATATTATTCCAAATTTCATTAAGAATTCATTTAAAATTAATAAACAGTATAATAATTATATAAATAATAACAAAATTGTCAAAAACCAAACCAAATTTCAATATAAAATGTTAAATATAGAAATATTAGAATCTTATGGTAGATTAAAGCATTTGAATAACGTAAAACTTAAATTAATAATTGAATTCATGGACATTCTCCCAATAGAGGTATATACATATATCATGTATAACTCAAATAAATTTTACATCACGCAAAAGAATAAAAATCGATTAGGTGTTACCAAGAAAATAAATCAATTCAAAGAGAAATTGAATCACAGTAGTATTCTTAATTTCTTAAGGAACAATTACAAGGGTTGGATCACTAACTTAACTCCATTGAACATCGAAGAAGATGTACTTATTATGTTATCATTAGGTTCCAATTTTAGTTTTAAAATAATAAATATCAAACATTTAAAAAAATTAATTCTAGAGACATATGTTAATTTAACTTTAGCTATTGACAATAGTAATATAATAGACAAAAACAGTATAAAAACTAAAATTTCAAAATTCCTAGATTCCAAATTTAGATTCATGAAAAATCAAAAATCAACATTTTCAGAATTAGAGTTAATAAAGTGTTATAGAAAGGCGTGCATTTTTAGGAAAACACATAACAATGATATAATAATCACCAAAGCTGATAAAGGGGCGAAGACGGTTATTATGTTGCGCTCTGAATATGATACTAAAGCAGCTGAGATACTTAATGATAACAATACGTACATAAAATTAAACAAAAATCCGATTAATAAGTTGGACACTGTTTGTAAATGTTTTTTAAAGAAAATAAAAAAACCTGAATTGATCGTTCAACATCCGAACATTGGCAGAATGTACATGAATCCAAAAATTCACAAAGCTGGAATTCCTCTCAGGCAGATCACATCAACTATCGACACCCCAACATACAAATTATCTAAATATTTGAACCAAGTTATAAGTAAAGTCACTTCCGAATCAGATTATGCTGTCAAAAATTCCTTTGAACTTGTAGATGACATTTCTAAGATTGAAATTCAACAAAATCATACCATTTTCAGTTTGGATGTGGTAGCTCTATACCCTAGCATTCCGCAAGATTTAGTTATTGAATGCATTGAAGAACGTTGGGACGAAATCGAACTATTCACTGACTTAGACAAATGCACCTTTATAGAAGGTATTAAACTGTGTTTCTTGAATTCTGTATTCAGTCATAATAATATCATTTATAAGCAAATAGACGGTTCCCCGATGGGGTCTTCCATTTCTAGTAGTTTAGCAGATTTAATCTTACAGAAACTTGAAAAGCAGATTATTCCTGATATAACGTTCGAGATAGTTTTTTACAAGCGCTATGTTGATGATTGTCTGATTATTGCACCAGTTGATAAAGTTGATCTTATTTTTTCCAAATTCAATGACTTCCATCCAAGAATAAGTTTCACCATAGAAAAAGAAGTAGAAAACAAGATCAATTATCTTGATATAACTCTAATTAAGTATCAGAATGCTTTGGTTACTGATTGGTACAGAAAAGACACCGCTAGTGGTAGATACCTGAATTTTCATTCGTACACAAGTCAAAAATACAAAGTTAGTGTAATTAATTCCTTGTTAGACAGAGCTTTTCTACTCTCACACAGACACTTTCACCATAAAAATTTTACCATTATTTTCGAACTATTGCACAGAAATGGTTATCCATTACAATTTATAAATAAATATTTTAAAATTAGAATCAATAAATTAATAGAAAGACAGAATAATATCAGTTGCAACCAGCATCAAGTAAATAGTAGTGAAAATAGTAATATAATTTATGCGAAAATACCATACGAATTTGAATTAAATACTTACTTGCATAAAATACTAAAAGATTCAAATATTAAAATTGCAAGTAGTGCTGTATCTACGACTAAGGATCTTTTCTCAAATCTAAAAGACAAAATTCCGGTGCTAAATCTTAGAAATGTCATCTATAAGATTGATTGTGGTGAATGTGGGAAGTCATATATTGGTGAAACCACCCAACCTTTAAAAAATCGATGTTACCAGCATAATTATCATTGTCGACGTTTGAATCCTGACCACAGTGCACTAACAAGGCACTCTATAGAGAAAGGACACAGATTTAATTTTAACGAAGTAAACATCTTAGATTCCGAACCTAACTATTACAATAGATTATTAAAAGAAACGTTTTACATTAATCTGGATACGTCAAAAAATGTTAATTCACAAACTGATTTTAAAAATAATATGAAATATATAAATAATTTTATTGAAAGGTTCAAATAGTTTTTTGGTCCGATTAGAGTTAGGGTTTTTTGTATGTTGAGGTTTTGACAGTTCACAGATGTTTAAGTTTTTGCTCGTCAGAATTGCTCCAACTTTCAGTTGGGCTACTTCGTTAAAACTTTTTGTTTTATATTATTATGAACAAATTACGTTTTTCTGGCTTATTTTTGGCCTATTTATTTAGTTCAAAATTTTAAGAATTGACGTCTTTCACAATTGGTGAGTTGGTTTGGTTTAGTTTTATGTTTTTTAAATTTGTGTGACGCATTTGTACAAATGTAAATTTTATGTTGTTTGTAGTGTTGAAAATGGTCTTGTTCCACGACCGAAACGTCCACGTTTTATAATTATGAATACATAATTCAATTATTGTCTTTGTATTATTTACCAATACTGGATTTTGAAGGCCTTCCTTTACATTTTGAATACATCTTGGATCCTACATAACCTCAAAATTTACATTCATAAATATTCATCATTTCGGGCAAATGCTTACTTACATTCGTATAGGGTTAATTTGAATCCGGTGAACATCTTTCGAACTGAAATTATCATTTCTTTTTGTTGTTTGTTGGCAAGTCAACATAGTAGCAATTCGCAGCTGATTTGATTCAACATAAATATTGAAAAAAAAGAAAATCAAACAAAGCATAAATCATTTCCGTTCACCTGTCAGGAATTTATCATGGTTACAACGATTCATTATTCGTATTTTCAGTAAGTTGGAACAGCGCCTACTGCTCTAAGACAAACAATTTTAATAAATTGCTTTTCTAAGACGCAAAGAGAAGACAAGAGGACTTTCTTTCGTTGATTTGTTCTTCTCACGTTGTTTATCACGACACACGCCCACGCTCTCTTTATCACTGCACCAGTGACCACCAAACAATAACATAAACTTAAAGAAAAAATAATAAATATTTCATCACGCCTTTTACCCATTACTGAATTAAGTGATTTAAGCGCATGAAGTGCGGTTACCATATAACGCCCCCAAAGATGTTAGTCGAGGGAGAACCACAGGAACAATTTTAATGTGGTGAAAATTGTTTGACAGGTATGGGAATCGAACTCGGATTCTTGAATCAAAAATATCGCAAAACTGAAGGTGCAGACATGTTGCCTACTGTCCAATTGAAACGTTTTACCTCAAACTTGAATGAAATATTTTATTGAAATTATGACATTTATGGGGTAATGGCTCAGTGGTATCAAGTCGGACTGTGGATCGCCTACGAACCTTGGTTCAATCCCCAAAGCCGACAAAACATAAGTACCTAATCAATCGATATGGACCCAGTTCAAATTCTTTTAAGTTGGATGACTCGACCTCAACAGTTAAGTCAAAGAATAATCTAATTAAATATAACTCGAGAGTTGGATAAATTTGAAAATAATTCTCCAGTATCTTTCTCAAACTTGTTGCCATTTGGCAATAGCCACTCAAGCCCTACGAGCTTTCGTGACTATTGCTTGGCAACAAGTTTTCGAAAGATCTCTGAAATTATTTTCAATTTATTCTTACTCTCTTGTTATATTATTACTGAGTATATATCATCAAATAAATAAAATTACTATAGAAGTAAATTTATTCTGTCCTTTATAATACTGAGCATTAATCTATTATATTATCTACATACCCGGGTTTTAAAAAAAAAACCAACCCACTGGGTTTTTTTGGGGTTTATTGGGTTTATTTGGGCATTATTGGATTTTTTAAATATTGACAAATGCGCTTTTTAATTCAAGTTATTTAATTTTGTATATAATGTTTAAAATGTATATTGTATACTTCTAAACATTAAAACAAAATTTATGTACTATCAGAGCTGGGCAAGCTACTTAAAAAAGTAGTTAAACTACAGCTACAGCTATTCTTTAAAAAAGTAGCTGGGCTACAGCTATAAGCTACATTTTGTAAAATATAGCTAAGCTACAGCTAAAAGCTTTCGTTCAAGTAGCTGTTAAATTTTAAAGCTACTTTTTTCAATTATTGCGAGTTAATTAAATTTGCCATTGTCATATGATCAGTTGATCAGTCTTTTGTTATAATGACTGTTAATTTACTATTATATACATAAATATAAGAAATCTCAAATGAATAAAAGGACTGTTAAGTTTTGATGATATAATTTTTATTTATATCGGAATAAATTAACAATCACATTAACAGAAGACTCCTAAACAGTCAATGTTTAGTTCATCTAATATTTAATACAAAAGTAGAATAGGTTAAGAACCAGTGAAAAATAAAATATGTTAATAGATTTTAAACTATATAATACCTTCTTATCCTACAGTTATAGAAAACAATAAAGAAGGTACAATTCAAATACAAACAAAAATTAATAGGTATTTCTAATGAACAGTGGTAGCTTTAAGCTACAGAAAGTAGCTTTGGGCTACAGAAAGTTGCTTTAAGCTACAAAAAGTAGCTTTAAAAGTAGCTTCAGTTGTTATAACAATATTTTTAAGCTAATAGAAACAAAATAGTTCGCTACAAGCTGCAGCTATATTTTTTCACATTTAGCTAAGCTACAGCTACAGCTAAGGCAAACGTAGCTAAGCTACAAAAATAGCTAGCTACTGCCCAGCTCTGTGTACTATTATATAATCATTCCAAAAATATATTTATTTTATTGTGATTTAAAAACATAATACGATCTACTATCTTATTGTCATACTTATTTAATTTAAAACTAAATTTCAAATTTACCGGTAAAAAGATTGGAAATCAATCAGTTTTTGTAATACTAATATAAAATAAGACAAATAATATTTGGTCTTAAACTAGTTTGATATTGACATTTGTCAAAGTAATGCAATGTGATACTACGATGTGATGTAATAAATGATAATTTAAGTTAAACGTTTTATTTTGTACAGAGATTGTATTATTACATTGTATAATAAATAAAACATATTTATGTTCCGAGATTTGACTCTGTCTTAAAATTCACCCTGGCTGAATTTTCAACCATTCAATCAAATGGGTTTTTAATGGGTATATTTAGGTCTTTTTAGGTGGGTTTTATTAAAAAATCCAGGTGGGTAGAATATAAACAACCCCGCTACAAACATTTTTCTCCAATTTAATTGAGCCACCTTTAATCTATTTTATAAAACTACCCTTCCAAAGTCTTCAGTCTAAGATCTAATCTTATTTATTTCTGTCCAACTAAAACTAATAGTAATCGCAACGGTACCGGTAAATCCTGGTCTACTAACCGGATAACCGCTAGTACGCCCGGAGAAACTCCGGTTACCTGTAGTAACTAGGTTTGAAAATCGATTCTGGTACAGAAACGGAGAAATTATACAGAAACAGAAGGTTTTGCTAGATATAGCGTTATTTACTTTATAATTAGATTTATGAATCCAGGTGTGACAGTTTGTACGACAAAAGCAGGGCAGGAGTAAGTAGAATCAAAATAAAGTTTACAGCTGTTCAATCAGTAATAGGGGGTTCAATTGGTAGAGCTTTTTAATATATATTTATTACAATAAATTCTTGACCGAACATCATATTTAATACAATATGAAAACCATACCATAAATGATATCGTTATTGCTGAAATATGAAAGTTAAAGTTGAATAATTCAAAACGCTCATTTAAATTTCGCACTGCCATATTGCAATTACGTAGTTGCATTAAGCCAATCACAGAGCTTTGTCTGAAACGTTTGTCGGTGCTCAACTTTACTGAGAAGAAGACGAAGAAGAAACAAGCATTCAGCATTCTACGATTCTACTGACAACGACACACGTTACGTGAAGTTATCTCTGTCTTATCTGTCTCTCTTTAATCCAAGATGCACTACATCATATTCGTTTGTTTCGACAGTTTTAATATTTTTATCATGCATAATACAAGTTTAATCTGTCAGAATAATTTCTTTTATTTTATTTGAAGCTTAGGGAAGCAGGAAATTACAAAATTATGATTTTATATGTTAAATCCCTATTTATTTTTTATGGGATGGCTAGCTCAGTGGTATGAAGTCGGCCTGTGGATCCCTGGTTCGATTCCCACAGGCGACAAATTTTCATAATTTGAAAAAGCTATCCCTGTAGCTCCTCCACCACTAACATGTTAGGGGGCCATGATTTGACGACTGGTAACCGCACTTCACGCGCAAAATATATCACTTACCGAGATCTGCTTCAGCAGAGTGCCACACCCAGTAATGGGTAGAAGGCGTGATGATATATTATTATTATTATTATTTTTTATTTATTTGTTCCACTTCACAACAAGAAGTAAATCCCAATTACAGTACAGCTTATAGTGGAATCCGAACCACTGAGACACAATCGTATTTTTATGGATACTTTAAATAGGCTTTAATTTCTGCTTATACAGTATGAAAGGCCCAAAATAATCTTCTTTAAAATGTTAATTTAGACAATCTGTTGCATTTTTTTAAAACAAATATATGAAATTATACTAAAGAAATGTTCTTAAAATTATTATAAATACAAATATTGTTATAATTTTGCGTGTTGAATGAATTACAACAAATTATTCGTTAGGTGAACCTTATTTACCTCAGAGACCTAAATTAAAATTGCAAAATTTGTATGAAATAAATCACACGAAATAAAAATAATATATTATACTTTTTGAATCTCAAATTTTAAAACGTTTATACTAATTAACAATTGTTAATCATAATTACTAATTGGATAACTATGAACACAACACGATTCTCTTTATTTGTCTACATAAATAATAGTAGACCTTGGTTGTTTTAGTACATTGCTAAATATTTGGCAGTGGCCCAAAATTTATTACCAAACTCTTAAGAAGTTGTTAGTCAGTACCGATAAAACAGAATACAGTTTACATTCCGAGTTTTATGCGGACCATTCAATGAAAGTATTTCGGGAAATTACACTTGAAGTATTTATTTTTAACAAAGAATTTGTTTACGATACGATTAGTAAAAATATTATTTAGAGGGCTCTGCATTTGCAAATATTTAGTACCAGTTGCTAAAACAGTGTGACGATACAGGTATTCAGCGACGTCTTAGGCCATACAGGGGCCCTTGGGCACACATAATTTGGGGCCCTTTTAGAAAGACAAAAAAAACTGTGAATGAAAACACCAGTATGTACTTTCATTTAATGACTTTATTGGTTATTATGGTTTGCTTTATACAAATCAAATATAAGTGAATTAGATTTACGTTAATAATAACAGTTTCTTCCGGAATTTCTGTTGTGTAAAATCTTCCATTATGTCCTCAAAGTTCTTTTAAATGGTTTAATATTTGTGTACATTTTATATTATGTATTTTTTTTACTTTCTTATATACAGTATAAGGAAGTATTGTAATCGTGAAAAAATCGTTGACGAGATTTTCGCGGGAATACGTGTTTTGAGGTCCACTGAATCCATTTTGATCATTTTTCAATGATGTTCGAGTGTGCAATATCTCATGAACGAGATAAGATTTGTTAACGAAACTTGGTAATTATAAGTTTCATGAAAATACGAAGAGCTGAGTTGATTTTGAATGAAATTGAAAAACCGGAAGAGGAAGTTTACTCAACACACAAAACAATAAATTCCATTTATTTCAAAAATGGAATCAGTTACGAAAAAAGTTTCAAATAAAAGATGTTAGCAAAAATATTTGGAACATAAAATGTTATTTGCAATTTTCCTGTATATGCGTCTAATTTTAAGAAAAACTAATTTATATATTTAATAATATATTCCAATAATCATAGTAGCAATAGAAACCAAAAACATAAACATGTTTAACATTTATATGTCAAATAATAATTGTCAAACGCAAGGAGCAAATCATAAGTGTTCAAATTCAGCGTTTTTGATGCTATATCAATTTCATTGGTCAAATAGTAATTTTATATTTCTATTTCTATTAATATAAGTTCATATACATATATAAATTTTGTTAGGAACTTGATTATCTGTAATGAAAATTAAAAAGAAATCAGTAAAATCCCATAATTTTAATAAATTCAGATAAATGCTGAATTACTGAAAAAGTAAATTACAAGTTAATTAATATTCATATATTCTAAATGTTAAATATGCTGTGTATAAGAAAGTCGTATGGTGACCACATTAGATTTTTTTATTTTAGATTTAGTAAAATATTGTTCACTATTTAAAAAATATTTAGAAATCTCATCTGGTTTTTTTTATGGGATGGCTAGCTCAGTGGTTTTAAGTCGGCCTGTGGATCCTAAGGTCCCTGGTTCGATTCCCACAGGCGACAAATTTTCATAATTTGAAAAAGCTATCTCTGTGGCTCCTCCACCACTAACATGTTTGGGGGCCGTGATTTGACGACTGGTAACCGCACTTCACGCGCAAAATATATCACTTACCGAGATCTGCTTCAGCAGAGTGCCACACCCAGTAATGGGTAGAAGGCGTGATGATATATTTATTTATTTTATTTATCTGGTTTCCGATTTACATTTAAATTTAAAAATTTTAACGCAATTATTAGCAAAACTTCAGTAAGAATTGAGTTTCTCTATTTTCCGTGTAAACGACGACCTCGGAATTTTGAGGTCCTCATCAAACCGGGGACGCTGGACTCGTGCTCCCTGTGCCCTTATGGAAAAGACGGAACTGTATGTATTTATAAAATAAACTGTCTAATCAGACTAAACAACACGATACTTAATTATTAGAGTTAGCTAATTTTTCAAATCAGTTTTCCTTTCTCGGAAAATAAACGGCTGAATAGCGAAAATCTCTACTAATATTTTTTATCGTCTTCTTGCCTTCTCTCTTATATATCTTTCTCTCAGCCACAAAACACAATGAATAAAATTGGACTTAAATACGACGCCAAAATACTTATTCAATATGAAATATATTACTTACTAAATTTAGAAAGTAAATTATATATAAAATATAAATCGCCAAATTAATTATTTCTAAAACTCGGGTTTGATTCCTGCAGCCGACAAACAATTTTCACCTTATTAAAATTATTCCTGTAGCTTCACTGCCATTATCTTACAGTTCTAAGTTAGTAAGTTATTACAATACTTGCGCAAATAGAAGGAAAACAAATAGTATATTATATAACGTGCCATGAATTGTAAGAGACAGTTTTTAGGTTAGAAATGTAGTTTGGGAAATCGAGGCCCGAAGGGTCGAGATTTCTTAAACATTCGCTTACAGTTCCAGGTTAGGACGCTATTTTTTACAAGACTTGCACAAATAGAAGGAAAACAAAAGTAGGTTTCAAAATTGACAACTGTCAAATTCTTGTCAAAATAAACAGGACCTTGATCTATAATATGTACTTGCTGTCCACAGTGAATAAGTAAATATTATAGTTCTGATGTAACCATAGAAACAAATTGTGTAATAAAAAGTCCACTTACTGTGTTTAAATTTTGTCATTGGGCGTATTCCATTTGCCATTTGGATCAGATCTAACTTACATTTACTGAACCAAATCATTTATTTATTTCGCTACATTACTTTGCTCACTTTATTTCCAGTACTAGAATTACAGATTCTAATTTACTTTGAAGTAATTCACCCTAATAAGTGCATCAGTGTGCTTAATTCAGTTCATTTTGCCATGTGTCAAATTTATCTGAACTGATTTAAGTGAACCAAGTGACAAATGGAATACAGCTATTAATGGGTGACTTACAATATAGGTATTGTAAAAACGATATTACGATCAAATCACACACAAAATTAAGAAATGAATCAAAACGAAAATGCTGATTTCCAACTCTCTTTTCTACATTATGATGCAGATATAATTTAAAATAGCGTATGATACATGATATAAGTGCATTTAAAGCACTAGAGCCATTAAAAGCACTCCGCTTCGCGTCGTGCTCTTTAAACTCATCAAACGTACTTTAAAGGCTTATATACACTACTATTTTTGTTTATTTATATCCCTTTTGAAAATTCTCTTCAAATATCATCATGTCTACATTAGTTATAGTGATTCAATTGTAATTAAGAGAGTTTTAGAATAAAAGTTTTAAGACCCTTCCACTCATTGTTAATTATAACTTCTAATCATGATTATTAATTGAATAGCTCTGAACTCAATTTAAGAATTTATCATTTCTATTTCCAAACAGCCAACATAAAATAAAAGATTAGAAACTGAATGTAGTACATAAACATGTGAACAGAAATATTTTTCTTAACCGTCTATTTTCGTAGCTACTTGTATATTGGTTTATTTTTAAACGCATATTAGAAAATATTTTACTTAGAACACGATTGAAACTAAACAGTATTTCTCAAACGTGATGTACAGAAAAATAATAAAATGTATTTATTTATTTACTACTTTGTACTACAGGAATTTAATTCCAACTGCAATGTTAGTGGAGGGGGAGCCACAAAAATCGTACAACGTGATGAAAATTAAAGTAAATTCGAATACAAACAACAACAAAGAGATACTATTTTAAGTTTTTTTAACTCACCAAACGAAATTAATCCGCTGTTCAACATGCTCAATTTGATAGTATTCGGTATTGACACCAAAGAGCTCGCTCCACTTAGATTCTTCTTCTTTTTAGGCTTCTCTAGGTCAGCGTAACGGGTCGTTGACCTCGATCTGTGCTTTCTTTGACTTGACCCTCCATGATGATGATGATGATGGTGGTGACTTCCGCTTCCGCCTTCGGTACCGCCACCCAAAGTACCCGTGGTGCGCGTTGACATTGACATGTTTTTGGTCACTGCTTTTTAGTTAGGAGAGTTTGAGATGCACTGGAATTTCGAGACGTGGTTCAATTGATAATATTTTTGACTATCATACTCTTATGGAATGTTTTAGAGTAAAATGTTCCAAATAACAGATAAAAATTAATTTGTAGCATTTTTTCTCAGGAATTATTTGTTTCATTAGATCGAAAAAAACAAGTTTTCGGGTCGAGTAATAAAGATAATAAAGTATTACGAGACTCGGAATCGTATTTTTAGTCCGATTGAAATTTTTTTTTACCCACTTATTTAGAAGCAGTTTTATTTAAATTAAAATTAAACAAATTGGCAACATTATTTTTATCACTATGACAACTGTAGTAAAATAGTATATTACGTACCATGAACTGTAAGTGACAGTTTTTAGATCAGAATGTAGTTTCGAGACCTAAAAAATGACTTACAGTTCGAGGTTAGTAAGCTATTTTTACAATACCTACATAACTAGAAGGAAAAGAAAAATAGGTTACAAAATGAATAGTTGTCAAATTGTTTTCAAAATAAACAGGACCTTGATCTATCTATCTATTATATGTACTTACTGTCTACGGTGGATGGTAAGTAAATATTATAGTCCTGAAAGAACTATGAAAAGTAACTGTGTTTAAATTTTTTCATTAATGCGTTACTTACAGTTGTAAAATAGTATATTACGTACCATAAACTGTAAGTGACAGTTTTTGAGTCAAGAATGTAGTTTGGAAAATCAAGGCCCATAGGGTCGAGATTTCCTAAACATTCGCGATCTAAAAATCACTTACAGTTCGAGGTTAGTAAGCTATATTTTACAATACCTACAGAAATAGAAGGAAGAGTAAAATAGGTTTCAAATATATTTACTTACTGTCCACGGTGGATGGTAAGTAAATATTATAGTCCTGATAGAACCATGGAAACTAACTGTGTTTAAATTTTGTCATTAATGAGTAACTTACAGTACAGGTATTGTAAGATAGTATATTACGTACCATGAACTGTAAGTGACAGTTTTTAGGTCAAGAATGTAGTTTGAGAAATCGAGGCCCGAAGGGTCGAGATTTCCTAAACATTCGTGATTTAAAAAATCACTTACAGTTCGAGGTTAGTAAGCTATTTTTTACAATATCAGTAGAAATAGAAGAAAAAAAATGATTTCAAAAGCTGTCAAATTGTTGTCAAAATAAACAGAACTTTGATTTATAATATTGACTTACTGTCCACGGTCATGGTAAGTAAATATTATAGTCTTGATATAACCATGGAAATCAACTGTTTAATAAAACTTCCACTTACTGTGTTTAAATTTTGTTATTAATAGGTAACTTACAGTACAGGTATTATAAAAAATATTATTTATCACTATTAAAACTGTACTAAAAATGCAATTTTTGGTCCTAGGACCAAAAAAATGACATATCCATGGTAACGTAAACATTTCTAAAACAACGTTCTTTTACTATTGAAAAAATGAAATTATGGTGTTATATTCAAGTGGGTAAAAAAATATTTTAATTAAGAAACATTTGATAGTGAAAAATATACAATGCCAGCTAAATATTTCTTTCCAAAATGTATGTTCTAATATTTTATTCATCATTTCAGGTATATGGTACTGTATTTAAATTAGTAATGTATAGAATTTTAAAGTTTTGTTTTGAATTACAATTTTAGAAATTTATGAAAATACTGGTGTATAAATGTGTGGTGAAACTGTTGTTTGAATAAAAAGCTTTATATATACGAGTTTATTTTCAGAGAAAAGGAATGTCTTTCTTATAAACCACAATTTAAAGAATCAAATTTCAATTTTGAAATCCTTTCGATAAGCAAATAAATTCAATATTCAATTCATACAAAATATCAAATTATCTTTTCAATCTTTCAGCTTTAAACAGTCTGTCTGATTCCATGTTCAATATTTCCAGATATTTCAGACATTTTTATCTGTACATCATGTTTCTTTCAGAAAGAAGAAGAAATACTTTATAAAAATATAATTTCAGCCGTCGATAATACTCATAGAAGGCTGTGACTACATTAAAATTCATTTGTTTGACACACTTACTCATTTTATTTAAAAATATAATTCATATATGATATATTTTCTAATAGCTCAACTGTCAATAATTTTACAGAGTAATCGGAAATAAATGTTTCAGTTGGCAATACAATTCTGGAGATCTTTTTATTCCACAGTTGGCACAGCGCCAGATAAAGGCGGTAATACAGAGTGATCAAAAGGAATTGTTACAGTTGGCAATAAAAAAAAACTACTTGAAATTGGTAAGCCTGATACATAAATTCATTTCCTGTTGTTGACAGTGACATTTGAAATTTAAATTTGAGTACATTTATTATTACATTTAATTCTAAAGTATTTCTATTGGTTAAAAAGTTAAAATTCTATTAGCTGTCAGACTCCTGACATAACCTATTTGTATTTATTAGAAATGTCAAATAGCATTCCCGCCTTTACCTGACGTTGTGCCAACTGTGGAATAAAAAGATCTCTGGAATTGTATTGCCAACTATAACAATTCATTTTGATCACCCTGTACTATTTGACATGTCATTTTTATAATAAATACAAATAGATTGAGTAATAGAAATACTTTAGATTATTGCTCTGTGAGTAATCTTAAGAAATAAAAGGACTTAGGTAACGGAAACAACGATTTATTATTAATTTAAATTTTCAAATGTTACTGTCAACAACAGGAAATAAATTTATGTATCAGTTTTACCAATTTCAAATATATTTTTTTATTGTCAACTGAAACACTTACTTTCTGATCATTCTGTATAATTTCAGGCTATTTAAATTAAACTCATAGGATGCTGTGTCAATTATTTTCAACTGTTCAGTGTAGATATTCATTTATTTTGAATTAATAATCCCATTGGCGGGGAAATACAAACTGTTGTTGTTTCATTAATGATCAAATACTGTTAATTATTAGTCATAGCCTGCTCTATAATGATTAATGATGGGTTAAACGATTTCCTAGTGAAAGGGTGCTTCATTAGGGGATAAATTGATAATTTTCCGTATAATTAATACTTCAAATAACATATTTCTATTATGATCAACATAATTACGATATTATGAAATAGATATGCAACAAAAACCTTTCCTAAATTATTTAGAGGAAAATATTTTAATTAAAAGTTATAGACAAATAAATATATCATCACGCCTTTTACGCGGTTTAAGTGCGGTTATCAGACGTCAAATTGCAACCCCCAATGATGTTAGCGGTGGGGGAGCTATATGGGGTTATTTAAAATTGGTGAAAATGATTGTCGGCTGTGGGAATCGAACCAGGGTACTTTAGATCCACAGGCCGACTTGGTACCACTGAGCCATTACTTTATAAAAAAATAAATAAATTATCTACTATTTTCTTTAAAATAATTTGGAAAATTACAGCAAAAAAATATGTGGCATATTCAATAACAATTTACTACTATTCAATTAGACCGTGAAAATGAGCTTGATTATTAATTAATAACAACAAATTTTGAATTATATTTTAACAATATCAAAACATTTTGATTAAAAATAAAATGGCTTTTATCAATATTGATAATGATTTATTTTTGTAAAAGCTAATATTTTAAAAGCACAAGATAAATATTTGTTTTGGTAGAATATATTTTTCATTAGTCGACAGTATACTTGATTTCACGCAAGAATACTTTTGAAATAAAATGGATACAAGAAGAATTAATTAGCAAAATTTAAAATTTGTGTTTTTAGTAATCTGCACAATATAATTTATAGTGGAATCTAAACGATTTATTCATTTGGTACTCTGCGCAACAGGAATTTAATCCGAATTACAGCATTTATTTAACTTAATAAATTTAAGCTACCCCTGTGGCTCCTCCACCACTACCATCTTTGGGGGCCGTGATTTGACGACTGGTAACCGCACTTCACGCACAAAAATATATCACTTACCGAGCTCTGCTTCGGCAGAGTGCCACACCCAGTAATGGGTAGAAGGCGTGATGATATATTTATTTATTTTTATTTTATTTAACTTTTACTCTGCACAACAGGATCTTAATGCCAATTACAGTAGCTTATAGTAGAATTTCGGACACGTTCGTATTTATTAATTAATTTATTTATATGTAATCTATACAACAGGAACTTAATCTCAATTATAGTAACTTACAGTGCAATCTAAACCATTTATTTATTTGTTACTTTGCACAACAGGAACTGAATACCAATTACAGTAGTTTATAGTGGAATCTAATCCATTTATTTCGTTTTTACTCTGCACAACAGGAATTGAATACCAATTATAGTAGCTTACAGTAGAATCTGAACCGCGTAGGGATATTAATATTTATTTCTTTGTTACTGTGCACAACAGGAACTTAATCATAATTATAGCAGCTTATAATGCAATCAAAATCACTTAAATATTTCTGCAATAATTTTTAATTTGTTACACTGCACAACAGTTAAGTTAATCTCAACTTATACTGGAAACCAAACGATTTAGTAGACACAGTGGTATTTATTTATTTCTTTGTTGCACAACAGTAACTGAAGCCCAATTATAGTAGCTTCAGGCGAATCATTTAGAATCAAAATTACGTATTTATTTGCTACTCTGCACAACAGAAACTTTATCTCAACTACACTAGCTTAAAGTGGAATCCTGACCACTCAGACACAGTGGTATTTATTTATTTATTTGCTGCACAACAGGAACTGAATCCAACAGTAGGTTATAGTGCAATTTAAACTACACGGGCACAGTCGTATTTATTTATTTATTTGTTACTCTGTACAACAGCAACTCAATCTCAATTTTAATAACTTATAGTGAAATCTACATCCTATATTTATTTGTTATTCTGCACAACAGTAACTTAATCGTAATTATAGTAAATCAGCGAGATTTAAACTAAAGAAAAGACATTTTAATTAAGTGATTTTATGCGCAGATTATCTACTTTGCTCGAAATTAGAAATTTATCTGGACTCGTATTCTTGAACACATGCGAATGGATTCGCATACAAATTGTGAATGGAATCATAGCAATTATGTTAAATTTTGACATAAATTCAAAGATTTAACATTGTTGCTATGGTTTCAATCATAATACGTATACGAATTTATTCCCATGAGTTCAAGTAAATTTCGTGTAAACAAACAAATAACAGGAAATAGTATATTATATACTTGACGAAGCGGTTGTCTGAAGTACGAGGCCGCAGGCCCAATATTTTAATCCGCTGAATCAAGTAAAAACACTTTCTTGACGTATTATGAATACTAGTTTTTCTGAAACTGTTTAATTTAATCAATATGTAATCATAAATAATTTAAAATGTTTAAATTTTGTATTTGAATTGTATTGACAGCAGACTACGTATCCAAGGTTACAACAAAAATAACAGTCAGGTAAAATCTTTACCTGACTGTTTTGTACTTTACCAGACTGTTATTTTTGTTGTAGCCTTGGATACGTACTTTACTTGACTCTTTTTGTAAAAACTTACTTTCCACACTGAAATTTGTCAGGAAAGTAGGCACTTTCTTGCCGATTTCAGAAAAGAATATTTGTATATTGTTTGTTGTTAACGTTAGTATTAAAAACAACGAATTTCACCAGCTTGTCCTACAAACATACACCAATATTTCATTATAATTATCACTTACACGTCTAAATTAATTACTAAACATTCATTATGAACCACCCTCACTAAATTTAACCCTACACGACAGTCTTATGTTAATATCACACTATCAATATGTCACAGAACTCAATAGAATGTTTTTCCACGTGAATAAAACCTGCGTTTGCCTTTGGCGCGTTTGACAGCTAGGCGAGTATCAACGTACTGAAGATGATTCTCCGTCGACGTCGGTCGCTGCTGGGCGTCTACGGGCGTCGCTGGACGACGCATGCGCGTCGCACCTTTTGTTTGGGATGCCAAACGTGCGAAAAGCAGCCGGTAGGCTCTACAAAACCACTTGTTTGAGTGTAATTTTAAACATTATATTTCATGGTGTTTAGGGGTTGATGTTAACCCAGGTCCAGGGTGCATGACGAGGTTAGGGTTGGGGAAAATTAGGCCAGGAATACTATGTTATATATCAAGGAATAGAAGTCCATAGTTTGTCTGAAATGTAACGTTGAAACATGAAACGAAAGAAACATTTCTCATAAAGTAAATATAAATATATCATCAATACGCCTTTACCTATTATTGGGTGTGGCACTCTGCCGTAGCAGATCTCGGTAACTGATGCATTATACACCAAAAAGTGCGTGCTTTTTACGTTCTTATACATAGTATAAGGAAGTATTGGAATCGTGAAAAAAATCGTCGATGAGATTTTCGCGGAAATACGTGTTTTGAGGTCCACTGAATCCGTTTTGATCATTTTCTAAATGATGTCTGTGTGTATGTGTGGATGGATGGATGGATGGATGGATGTGTGTCCGAGTGTGCAATATATCATGAACGAGATAAGATTTGTTAACGAAACTTGGTAATTATAAGTTTCATGAAAATACGAAGAGCTGAGTTGATTTTGAATGAAATTGAAAAACCGGAAGAGGAAGTTTACTAGACACACAAAACAATTGCAATTTTTCTGTATATGCGTCAAATTTTGAGAAAAACTAATTTTTATATTTAATAATATATTTCAATAATCATAGTAGCAATAGAAACAAAAAACATAAATTTTAATTTTCGCTTTATCTAGTTATCTATGTCATTTTTCGGAAAAAAAATACATCATTAAAATGGTCAACTAATTTGGCAAATTTGCCTCAATTTAATCGACTTCGTATCTCACGGTTCTTGAGATACCAAGGGTTAGGCTCGAAAACCGGACATTCTGTATATGCCTCATCAGTAAAGTTAGACATAAAGTAGTCAACATTACTAAAAAATTATACGTAAACAAATTTGATATTTTATATGTTTCCAACTGATAAATGCTGAATTACTGAAAAACTAAATTACATGTTTAATAATATTATATAACATTCATATATTCTAAATATTAAATATGCTGTGCATAAGAAAGACGTGTTATGATCATACCAGATTTTTTTTCCCAGGTGTAAAGTTAAAGCACGAAATGAAGGAAACAAACATTGCTCTCACAAAATTTAAACAAATATAACATCACGCTTACTATCTATTATTGGGTGTGGCACTCTGCCGTAGCAGATCTCGGTAACTGATACATTATACACCAAAAAAGAGATGGGTGCTTTTTTCCCCAGGTGTAAAGTTAAAGTACGAAACGAAGAAAACAAACAATGCTCGAAGGGAACAATAAAACAACACGCTTCTACCTATTACTATATGTGGTACTCTGCCGAAGCAGATCTTGATAACTGATACTTTTTAAAAAAGAAGTATATACTCCTCATTTTGTATTTAAAATAAATACTTATTTTTATATGGGGTGGCTAGCTCAGTGGTGTGAAGTCGGCCTGTGGATCCTGAGAACCCTGGTTCGATTCCCACGGGCGACAAACAATTTTCATAATTTCAAAAGCTACCCCTGTGGCTCCTCCACCACTAACATCTTTGGGGACCGTGATTTGACGACTGGTAACCGCACTTCATGCGCATAAATATATCACTTACCGAGATCTGCTTAGGCAGAGTGCCACGCCCAGTAATCGGTAGAAGGCGTGATGATATATTTATTTATTTTTTTTAACTTATTTTTATGAATAATTTAAAAATTGAGATTCATAAATTTGCTTTATTTTATCGTCCATTTTTCTACCGTTATTATTTATAATGGGGTGAAAAGGTCAATTTAGGCTCTTAACAACGTCACAGCGGGTTGTTAATAGTATATTATTTTAGAAGGAACTAAAGTGATACCTTTTGTGACGAATCTGTAGTTTTTGACAACTACTGATGAGGCGACGAAAAAGTCACTTTTGCTCCATAAAAAATATGCTATTTTTCTTCAAACGCCGGAATATTTATCCAATTAAACATTCTTGTGTCGTATCGTTTTCTTGACGTTCGTGAGCGGTAGAAAAAGATTTTTTCAGAAACCGGTAAGAAATTACCTACTTTCCTGATAAATTTTAGTATGGAAAGTAGGTTTTTACAAAGACAGTCAAGTCAAGTACGTATCGAAGGCTACAACAAAAATAACAGTCTAATAAAGTACAAAACAGTCTAGTAATAATTTTACCTGACTGTTATTTTTGTTGTCACCTTGGATACGTAGTACAATTTATATCAAAAAATTTAAACATTTTGAATTATTTATGATCAAATATTGATTAAATTAAACGGTTTCAAAAAAAATTGTATACATAAAATACGTCAGGAAAGTGTTTTTACTTGACTCATCGGATTAAAATACTCGATCTGCGGCCTCATATTTCAATCACCCGACTTGTCAAGTAAAACCTCGCTTTCCTGGCTTATTATGTAATATACTATTTTATTATACCTGCACAATAATCCTTGTTTAACAAATTTAAAAGCGTGCGAAAATGCAATATTAAAACACGTTGGATTTGAAAGTTGCTAACCAACAACAAAATAATGTTACTATTTAAATCCATTCAAATTTATCACAATTAAATGCAAAACAACGAATCAACATAGTAACGTAAATAACAAATGCTAACTTATATCTACGTGAACGATATGTTAAATTATACACAAAAAAACGAAATGAATCAAAATAAAGATGCTTTCCAATTCTACTTTCCAAATTATAATGCAGGTTTAATCTTAGACCCTTGGGCATACAAAATTTGGGGCCATTTAAAAAAGTAATAAAAAAAAAGAATGAAATCATCTTGCATGTAATTTTATTTAGTGACTTTATTGATTATTTCGATTATCTTTATACAAATCAAATATAAGTGATGTGATTACAAGTCGTGTTTTGAGAATTGGAATTACGTTAATGATGATAGTTTCTTCCAGGATTTCAGTTGTGCAAAATCTTCTTTTATGTCCTCAGTGGCATGAAGTCGGCCTGTGGATCTTGAGAACCCTGGTTCGATTCCCACAGGCGACAAACAATTTTCATAATTTCAAAAACTACCCCTGTGGCTCCTCCACCACTAATATCTTTGGGGGCCGTGATTTGACGACTGGTAACCGCACTTCACGCGCAAAATATATCACTTACCGAGATCAGCTTCGGCCACACCCAGTAATGGGTAGAAGGCGTGATGATATATTTATATTTATTAAGTTCTTTTAAATATTTTAAAGTTATTTTAATATTTGTACAAATTTTATAGGATTAATTAAGAAATTTTAAGTTATGTATTTTTTTTAGATTTAGTAAAATTTTGTTCATTATTTAAAAATTATTTATAAATCTTATCTGGTTTTCAATTTACATTTAAATTAAAAAAAATTAACGGCAATTCTTAGCAAAATTGCATTAAAAATTGAGATCCTCTATTTTCCGTGTAAAGCACTAGTACCGTTAAAATTCGTCACACGTGCTTTAAAGACTTATTTGTACACTAGTATCATAATACACTATTTCTGTGTCAGAAAAGTCGAAATTTAACTGTTTATATGGAGTTCTGAAAAGTCCACTTTTTCAAATGTTCAATGTTCAAATGTGTTAGTTATGTCACAAATTTGCTGCAACAGAAACCGATTTTAATTCCGATCGTGGAAAAATAGTTAATTGTACCACCAAGGGAAGAAAGTGAGATATTTCTCCCCGAAGGTGCCGTTTCATTTTTCGATCTGATTGTGAGTAATATAAAACACCCATGGGAATAATGAAATTTTCTTCACGGCATATACATATAATTCTTTTTCACTACCCTATCAAAAAGTAAAATTTTCATTAAAAGAATAAAAAATTTAGATAAGATTTATTATACTCTTGACAGATGATAGATCCCTTCTTTCATAATTTCTATATAAAAATCATTAATCAATCGTTACTAACATCTATAATATCTTGTAGTGACAAAGACTACAAACAACAATATAAATATGTGATTTCCAATAGAGATAAGCCAATTTGCTGTCCCTATATTACGTATAAGTGCAAATAAAACCAAAAAATTATATGCATTAATTATAAAAACGATCTGTACGCGCCAAAATAGTGCTGCCATCTCGGTATAAATAGAAAAGCTCAATTTAGTTTCCATTACAGCCACATTAGCGCTATCAGCGTCACTGCGATGTTCTCTTATTTGATCTTGAAGTACCTTGAACTGTCATTTGTTACAAAAAAACATTAATAATATCAAAATGTCAACAGAAGAATCAATCAAACGACCTCATGAAGACTCTAGTAGCGATTCTGATTCTGATGGCTGGGTGGGTCCCTTGCCTTCAGAAGCTGCGCAGCCGAAAAAACGGAAAAGTGAGTAAATTTTGAGGTTATGAACAAGAGAATTATCTAATAAGTCTTTAGTTTTACAGCATGAGAAGCTCTACTTGGATAATTTACCATGTTCAGAGTCGTATGAAAAAAGCTACATGCATCGAGATGTTATCAGCCATGTAGTAGTAACAAAAACAGAGTTTGTTGTTACTGCCAGTTGTGATGGACATGTCAAGTTCTGGAAGAAAATGGAAGATGGAATTGAGTTTGTTAAACACTTCAGGAGCCATTTAGGAGTTGTAACTGCTTTAGCAGCTAACAGCAAAGGATCACTCTTAGTTTCTGTTTCTACCGACAAATCTTTAAAAGTTTTTGATGTTGTTAACTTCGGTAAGCTCTAATCTTACTCTCAAACTATTCTATTCTGATTTTAAATTTATTTAGATATGATCAACATGCTCCGGTTGAACTATGTACCAAATTGTGCAGAATGGATTCACAGTCCTGGCGATCCTATATCAACTTTAGCAGTGTACTAAATATGCTTTTTAAAAACTAAGTTACGTACTAATAAATACTAATTTTACAGATCGGATGCTGAATCTAGTAAGATCTACATCTACGATGGTCAAGGCACAAGCACACCTCTGCATATTTTCGAAAAATTACACACAAAATTTGTAGTTTTAATAAAATATAATCCCGCCTTTGATGTGGCTATCTCTGTCGATAAAGCAGGAATTCTAGAATATTGGACTGGCGCAAAAAATGAATATAAATTTCCAAAATGTGTTTCTTTTGATTCAAAATTAGATACCGATTTATTTGAATTTGCAAAAAACAGAACATACCCAACAGGGCTTAGTTTTACTCCTGATGGTAAAAAATTCGCAACGATTTCAGTCGACAGAAAAGTTCGGGTATTTAATTTCTTAACCGGAAAACTGAACCGCGTTTTAGATGAAACTTTGCCGCGGTTTACAGAGTTACAACAAAGTACGCAACAATTACCGAATATGGAATTTGGTAGACGGTAAATTTAAATGAAAAATGTGGTTTTTATGTATTTAATTGTTTTGATAATTTTAGAATGGCAGTTGAACGAGATTTAGAAAAGTCCGAATATATGAATTTGGAAAATATTATTTTTGATGAAAGTGGCCATTTTGTTATGTATTCAACACTTTTAGGAGTGAAATTAGTGAATATTTTTACTAACAGATGTGTGAAAATTATCGGAAAAACGGAAAATTTACGTCCTCTACATTTAGCTCTTTTCCAGGTAGGTACAACTATTTTAAATATTTATATATATATATTTATTTATTTATTTATTTATTTTTGGTAGAACTCGCTTCTTACACACTATTAACAGTTAAACACACAAGCTAACATACTATAATTATTTTTTATAATAAATGTGTATTTTTGAACCGAAAATGAACAAACTTTTCTATATTTTTTTGTAAATATCTTGATATACAAAGCTGTATCTCGGAAAGTGAAACATAGGCGTTTAACATGGGAAACCAATATTATTTTAGACAAAAAGTTTCAAATGGAAGTTGCAAAGTAAAAATTTCTACATCCGAATCAATTAAAAAAAATCATTGTAGCTACTTCATAAATGCAGAAATAAAATTTCTAAATTCAAGGAATTACAATTTTATAGTATTAGCCATGGAATTAGAAACAAGAGACGAACAAAAGAGTAACGTTTTATATGTCAAATTATTAAATAATTTAATTGTTAGTGTTACTTTATTTTATTAATCTTAAACAATGAATCTAATTAAACCTTTTACTTTATTATTATTATTATTAAATTTCTATTTAGAAAATTAATATTACCTACGTAAAATTATTTATTTTGACAAACATTATTCTGACACGGACGTAATAAAACGTTACACTTGTTCGTCTCTGGTTTCTAATTCCATGGCTAATACTATAAAATTGTAATTCCTTGAATTTTCTAATTTCTGCAGTTATGAAGTAGTCAAAATGATTTTTTTTATTGATTCAGATGTAGAATTTTTGCTTTCCAACATCCATTTGAAACTTTTTGTCTAAAATAATTAGGAGAGCAATGCGCACGGAAAAACTTATTTCCCATATTAAACGCTTATGTTTCACTTTCCGTGATACATCCTGTATATATTTTCCGCTGTCAAACATTCCTAAATTATTTTAGAAGCATCGTAAATGAAATAATTACAAAAATATAGTTCTACTTGATGTATTGATCTCTATAGTCATTTTTAACAGCCAGATTCTCAAAAAAAAGGTTTTAGCTAATCCTGAATTTTGAATTAGCTAATCTTATGGTAGTCCGATTTTAAAAAGTTAATTCAATTCACTTTCCAAAAACTAAATAGTAACAAGAATATAGTAAAGTTTATTTAAACTTTTTTGGGAATTGGTTTAGCTTAATTTGATAAATCCTAAATTCATAAAAAATAAATAAATAACTATGTCATTACGCCTTTTACCCATTATTGGATGTGGCACTCCGCCGAAGCAGATCTAGGTAAATAATATATTTATGCGCGTGCAGTGCGGTTACCAGCCATCAAATCTCGGAACCCAAAGATGTTAGTGGTGGGGGAGCCACAGGAATAATTTTAATTTGGTAAAAATGGTTGTCGGCTGTGGGAATCGAACCAGGGTTCTTAGGATCGATACCACTTAGTTATTACCTCATAATTAATTCAGGATTCGCTTAATTCTAGCTAAAACTCTTTTAAGAATTGGACTATAAATATTTAAAGGCCATTTGCACTGCTATTGCTTGAATATTAAGTTTTCTTTAACTGAACAATATCGTATCAAGATGAACTGACAAATGAGCAACTTAGCATTGCTGTTAAACATTCGATTCGATATTTTTTATTTAAGTAAACGTAAAATTGAAGTACTAACAGTGCAACTGGTCATAAGAATGTCGAAATCTTCTAACAATATAAAATATTGCAGGGCAAAGCAAGACGTTCAAAAGCTGCCGTTACGTTCGAAATTGAAGCATCCGAGAATCCAACCTTGGAATCATGTCAACCAGATCCAACTTTAATATGTACTGCGTATAAAAAGAACAGATTTTATTTATTCTCAAGAAGGGAACCAGAAGATACAAGGTCACACGACGCCGACAGAGATGTATTCAATGAAAAACCATCAAAGGAAGACATCATTGCTGCCACAGAAGGACAAAGTATTCATAAACATAAAATCCCCAAACGTATAATTACAATTAATTTATTTTTCAGCTATTCAACGATTATACGAAACTGCTATCATTCATACAGCTTTGGGAGATATTCATATAAAGTTATTTTTGAAAGATTGTCCCAGATCGGTGGAAAATTTTTGTGTACACAGCAAAAATGGGTACTTTAATGGACATATATTCCATAGAGTTATCAAAGGATTCATGATACAAACTGGCGATCCTACAGGTTAAACAATAATAATTTAAAAATAAAATTGTATTTTAAAATACAAGTTTAATGGAAAATATCAATTATTATTATTATTATTTTTGAGGGTGGTGTATTTGAATGATAATGTTTGACGGGGGGGGCTGATTATTTGATTATGTTATGAGTGAATGTTTTATGAGTGATTTTAGGGTTCGTGCTACCCCATTTGATGGGATATAGCGTGAATATATGTATGTATGTATGTATTTTTAAAAAGAAATTATGTAAAGGAAAGTCGAAACAGAGAAAATAGTTTCTCTGTTTCGGTTTTAGAATAACATATTCTCGGACGCATATTGATGCTAGAATGAGCTTCATTTTAAATGATTTTTGGTGACATTGTTATGATACATTGGTATAATTGCATTAAATACACAAAATATCTAGGCAACTATACTAAAAACGTTATAAAGATGGACTGACGTTACCCACCCTGATAAAACTAAAAATCATAAGAAATTGGTGCAATATTTTAAATGACAATTTTAAAAAAATAACGCCATTGAAACACAACTCTGATATAAGAATATTGAATAATAGCTATATTTACTATCGATTCATGTATTGAAAATAATTATTAGAGTTGGAAAATTCCCGGTAATTTTGAAATCGGGAAACTTCCTCACCAATATTACCGGAACATTTCAAAAATTTTCCCAAACAAAAAAACTTTACATTTTTGCATTATTTATGCTTTATACTTTAGTTTTATGCCAAATACTTGTAGAAACAAAAACCATGTTATTGTGGAAAACGTGTTTATTAAAGAAAGTAGACTTTCAAGCAACCAAGTCCAAAAAAAATATGGTTATGTTACAAAGCAGTAAAACATACCGAATTGAGGCGCTAAATATGAAAATAAACAGTTTATTTCTTAGGAAAGTTTCCGGAAAATTATTTCGAATATTTCGTGGGAAAATTTCAAAATTATGAATATTGCTTTACAGATAAATTTCCTTTTTGGATAAATTACTTTTTTGTGAATTTGCCAAATGCCAACTTTAATAATTATTTTTCGTTTATAATAATTATTTTATATTTTGCACGTTAACATGGCACATAATTTCTATCTATATCGAGTTGTCATTGATCTGTCAGATTCATTATCGTTTCAAATATAAAAAAAAATCTGTTTAAAGTCTTTGACTTTGGGTAGAAATTTGTCAAAGATATGTCAACTGCTGATTCTTCATTTAATAATTCTAGGTATATTTTTGAAGACGTCAGTCAATCTATATAGCATTTTGAGTATAGGTATTTACATAACAAGTATGCGAAGATATACTTTGCATATGAGCGCAATTTTAAAGCACGAACGAAGCGAGTGCTTTAATTTGCATGAACGGTGCAAATGAAGTCTTTGTGCACGAGATTTGTACAATGCTTTTTGTAACGAGCAAAAATTATATAACTGCTAGTGAAAAAAATTATTAAATTTGAAGCGTGAATTTATATTGACAGTTTTGTAAGCCATATGAAAACAAATTGTTTATTTGCTTATTAAAATATGTCTGATTGGATGGCGTTATAAGCTACTGTCTCTATTTCTTTTATAAATGTCTTAAAATATGTGTATATAAGTACAATTAGCGTTTTAATAGTCCAAATTTAGAACCATAAAAATGGGTGTTTTTTTCAATTACTTTAAAGCACTAGTGTGCAAAATCAAACTGTACTTCAGTTTCCCGTCTAATGTAAACTTTATTTCAATGATGCGAGTATAAAAATTGTGTTTTTTTATTTTGTCCGTAGCTTAGATATTTCATATATTTAATGCAGTTATTCCAATCCATGATAACAATAAAGCCGTATTTCATTTGCTATTTGAATCAGATCTAACTTACATTTACTGAATCAGATCACGTATTTATTTCGCTGGATTACTTCGCTGACATTATTTCTAATACTAGAATTACTTATTCTTATTTACTTTGAAGGAATTCACCCCATTGCATCAGTTTGCTTTATTCAATTTATTTATTCATGCTGTCTAATTAATCTGAACTGATTTAAGTAAATTAAATGGCAAATGGCATACAGCTATGTCACCAAAAATCATTTCTGCACCACCGGGTCGAAAAGCATGTGTTTTAGCCCTAAAAAGCGGGCTTAAACTAGAAATAATTCCTATGGATACATAAATAAAATGACAATTTTTGTTTATTGTGAATACTTGATTCATTTTGACATATAACCTATGTACGTATTTTAATCTTTTCAACATATAATTAAATGTTATATTCTTGTGCATAAAATTTTCTATGTACCACTGGTGAAATTAGCGTTTTGACCCTGAGCATGTTATTAACCCTCGGCGTTTTACGCCTCATGCTAATAATCATGCTGCGGGTCAGAAACGCCTGTTTTCACCCTTGGTACATAAACTATTAAGAATTGCATCTCATTCTAGCATCAATATTCGTGCGAAATAACGTTATTCTAACGCTGAAAATGAAATTATACAATTCTAAAATATGATTTTTTTGTAGGAAATGGAACTGGAGGAGAAAGTATTTGGGGAGGGGAATTCGAAGATGAATTTTGTTCCAATCTTCGACATGATCGTCCTTATACTGTTAGTATGGCGAACGCCGGACCAAATACTAACGGAAGTCAATTTTTTATAACTTTAACTCCAACTCCGTGGTTAGATAACAAGCATACAGTATTTGGAAGGGTTGTTAAAGGAATGGAAGTGGTACAAAATATTTCTAATGTTAAAACGAATCCGAAAACTGACAAGCCTTATGATGAAATTAGTATTGTGTCTGTTACTGTTAAATAATAATTTGTACAATTTTAATAAATTGATATATTTATAGTTCATTTGTTTTATAACCTTATAATGATTAACTTTCGTTTGTTTTGTGTTTGGATATAATTAAGACGTTACAAGTGAGTACTTAGGTCAGTGGTATCCAGTCGGCCTGTGGATCCTAAGAACCCTGGTTCGATCCCCACAACTGACAAACATTTTTATCAAATTAAAATAACCCCTGTGGCTCCCCCATCACTAACATGTTTGAAGGCCGTGATTTGACAGCTGGTAACCGCATTTCTCGCGCATAAATATATCACCGAGATCAGCTTCGGCAGAGTGCTATACCCAATAACGGGTAAAAGGCGTGATGATATATTTATTTATTTACTTTACAAGTGCATTTGTTGCAACGACTGTGTTTTGTTTAATTTAAAGTAACGATTGTTTAAAAACTGTCAAAAATTGTCAGGCTAATTAAATTCTTCATAAAATTAATTATGCTTCGCGAGTTGTATATCGCGCGCATGCTTATATTTCTTAGTATCTCTCGACGTCACATGCGGTTCGATTTCAACCAATAGCAAGGCTAGAACGCCTATGAAGGAAAACATATGACATCACCATCAGCCAATCCTGGCGCACAAAAATGACGTCAAGTCTAAAAATAGAAACACTGAGTCACGAGATATATACTGATGGCAGTAAAGTTTTATTCAAACTTCGTTGTGTTGTCGAGTAGTCGACACGTTCTGTGCGTTCTGTGTGTATATATATTGATCTCTCTGAATCATCTTTGTTGTTATTTGTGTCTTGGACTCAGAGGGGTGAACTCAGTCTACAACCACCTAGCAGTCAGTGCAGACGTGTTCGTGCTGCGAGTGCCGTGCAACGTGTTTGTGAGTGACTACGCAGTTAGCAACAGCTTTGTTATACATGGTTCGTAATTGTGCACCTAGAATGGAAGCCACCCTGTATGACGAGCAGTTATTCCACGGCAATATGAACCAAATGAAACGGAACTTAACACTGGATTTAAATCCAGCTCGTAACCAAGCCAAGAAGATGAAGTTTAACCCTGCTGTCAATGCTGCGCCAGTGTTATCATCACCTGATTTGAATATGCTTAAACTCGGTTCGCCAGAACTAGAGAAACTGATCATACAGAATGGTTTAGTAACAGCTACGCCCACTCCAACTACGCAGATTCTTTTTCCGAAAACAGTAACAGAAGAACAAGAATTATACGCAAGAGGTTTTGTAGAAGCTTTGAGCGTACTTCATAATAGTGACAGCTCCCAAGGAGGCCTTCATCAGATGGAATTACCAGTAACATCAGTGTCTGGTGGTTGTTCTGGAGGTGCCATCACCTACACCAACTTGGACCACAATCCTGTTCCCGTCAGTAGCGCAGGATTTAATCTTCCAGGAAACTTCGGAGGTTTAGATAACGATATTATTGTGAAAGATGAACCTCAAACAGTACCTAGTTTGGGAAACACACCTCCTATGTCTCCAATTGATATGGAAAGCCAAGAAAGAATCAAATTAGAACGAAAACGTCAACGAAATCGCGTAGCTGCTTCCAAATGCCGACGAAGGAAACTAGAAAGAATCTCTCGACTGGAAGATAAAGTGAAATTACTAAAAGGAGAAAATACTGAACTAAGTACAGTTGTCAACAAGTTGAAGGAGCATGTTTGCCACCTCAAAGAACAAGTTATGGAACACGTGGAAGCTGGATGTCAAATTGTAATCGCGCCACAGTTTTAAGACTTCTTCTTCCCGAAGAGGGATCGTGAAACCTTCGTGAAACAGTTGCCAGTGCTGCTCATGACGAGCTCAAGGCCAACCCGATGTTGCAAAACAACGGAAATGTGCGTCTAGTCTGTTCTAACTCACGGCGCCGTCCACCACGTCTCAACCATAGGCGTACGCCAGATTTTTCCCAAAAGGGGCAATAATTTTTTACTGAAAATTCGCGGTGTTTGTGACGTGGTACGGTGGACAAGGTGATGTGAGATTTTTTTGATGTATGAAGCATATGTGATCATAATTTTTGTATGTCTAAAAGATTCTAACGAAAAGATAAACCTATTATATTATTGAAAAGATAGATTATATATTATATTAAGTGCTTTTTACGAATGCCATTTGCTATATAAATGATTTTATATAAATATTTATATACATACATTGATATTATGATTACGGAAGACAACTCAGGCTTTTCTCAATCGTAGTTTTAATCTGGATGTTATTCTGTCTCGTGCCTTTTAACCAAAATAAAACACAAGCTAGCCGATAGCGATGTTCAACTATCGTTCGCGGCCGAGCCTTGTATCCAGTTACCTGAGACGTGATGATGGTGTTTTTCGCGGTAACTCCAAAATTCGACAAGTGCAATTATTTTTTATTCGCAACCGTTTATAAATTATTTTAGAGAAAAGTGCTTTAAATAAAAGTTGTAGGAAATTTAACTGTCTACAAATTTGATTTCAAACATTTTTCTCTAAAATAATGTAGAAATGTTTGACAGCGCAAAATGTCGAAGCATTTGTTGTTAAAGTCTCATCTTGTCGAATTTTCTAGTTTTGATGAAAAATACTATGTTTTGTACATTTGAGTGAGTTGTACGATCTATGAATCTATTGTAGATATATTAATATATGCTTTTTTGTACATAATAAACGCCCGAAATGAATGAACATATGTGATTTAGCTTTACACTTTATTATTATATATTATAATAGTTTTACGTAAAGCCTTTTTTACGAATGAGTTTTATTTTTGAAATAAATATGAGAATTCAATACAATTCTATTTCTGCATTTTTACTAAGACGTTATTCCCATCTTTTACTAAATTTCAGGAGGTTAAAAAAGTTAACACAGTGAGTTAAATCCAAGTTACAGTTAAGTATGTTGAATATTTATATTATATAAAATAATTCGTTTCTATAAATTGTTTATACACAAAAATAACATTTTCAACTAAAAATTCCTCAAAAAAACAATTTCTGAAACTCCGTATAAAATTGCACAATAATTAAAACACCATTGTGTAAAAAAACAATGGAATATCATCACAAACGGGCAATTATTTTCAAGGCCGTTTAGATTAACATTTGACAAAGGAATTGAGACAAAAAAATACCAGAGATAACAGCTATATAAAGTGTCGATCCACTATGAAAAATACATTCATTACAATTTTAAAAGGATTTATCTTTAATCCCATTATCTGTGCAGCTACAACCATCACTTCTACCTGCCCAGGAAAAGTAGGCGTATATAATATATAAAATTGGTATACTAGTAGTATATTACGTACCATAAACTGTAAGTGATAGTTTTTAGGTTAAGAATGTAGTTTGAGAAATCGAGGCCCGAAAGGTCGAAATTTCCTAAACATTCGCGACCTAAAATATCACTTATGCCTGTTTTACACTGAGCAAGCGCAACCTGCAATTGCAACTTGCAAGTTTTCCGTTCAAGTAGTTGCACCAAAATGTTGCAGAGAAATTTTTTTCACTTTACATTCAGCAACTTGCAATCCCAATATAATATTAATTTATTTACAAATTTTTGTCGTTACTAACTTCATATTATATCAGCTTAACCTCTTATATCACTTGTATTATTGACATTTGTTTCATATGTTATTTTGCATTGATATAAAAATTTATTCTTATAAGTATTTGCGCAATTATTTGCAATGCAGTAAATCATTTTAATATCCTTAACCCAACTTTATCGTTTTTGACATTTATAATAAGTTGGTAGTATTCTAACAAACTTAAAATTACTAGAAATAACTAACAGTGGCCTTGCAAGTCTTGCAAAAATTAGAACATGTTCTAATTCGTGCAAGAGGTTGATGCAAGATTGCTTCTGTCTCTTGCACTTGCAATTTCTGTATTACACTCGTTCAATATTGCTTCAACTTGTTGAAAGTTGTAATAAAAATGATTTTTTTGGTCCCGGGACCAAAAAACGATGACGTATCCATATTAACGTAAAAATTCTTAAAATAGCGTTCTTTTACTATTGAAAAAGTTGAAATAATAGTCATATTCAAGTGGGTGAAAAAAATTCTATTACTGAAGCTGCACGTGCTAACACCACTTAGCAACAAATGCAGTAAGATCAAAGCAAGCCGTTGAAACAAAGGACAATCTAGGTATAAATAAAAATATCTACATTAAAGCTGGGAATATTTTGAACTTTACTAGAATTCAATGCCTTTCCCATAGCCTTCGTAAACCAATTTGGGTATTAAGAATTTACGAATGTTTAAAGCGGTTTCTTATCTTCAGTGTACCATATTTCAACTGTTTTCCAAGAACGTTAATGTCGAAATAATTTAATGGTTTTCTTTAAATGTACAGATTTCTTACAATGCTATTTGTACTTTGCTAGCTAAATGATAGAAAAATGTTTGAAACAAAAGATTGAGATAACCTCGTATTTTACTATATACCGTGTGTCCCAAATAAATGTTGGCATAGGCAGTTAACATGTAATATCAGTTTTTTGTAAATAAAAAGTGTCCGGCGAAAAATTATGCGACCAAATTTTATATCACAATACTGCCAATATCCCTACATCTAATTTAATACAGATTATTTAATTTTGATAGCGTAATTTAATGATGTTAATAAAAATATTTCCTAATTTTCCGCCTACTCTTTTATTGCTATTGACATAAAGTGCTTGCAATTTGTTTTAAATATTTTTAATCTGTCACTGTCATCTGTCTATAATACATTTTATAGTTATTTATTATACAAGTGTTTTATATACCAATAAAACACAAGTGTAACACAAAATTTTATCCACAACTCATACTTATAGGTACCGAAGAAGATTGGTCGTAACGTTTAACGTTGATTCAGTTATATATAGTTTCTCAAAATACGGTAGATCATGAAGTGGTTGCTAAGTAACAAATTATTTACAGTGTTTTATGAACCATATAATTCAACTGAAATCAGTTAATAATGTCTTTATTTTATGAGTTGTGGATAATAGTTATTTATTATACAAGTGTTTTATTAGGTATATAAAACACGCAAGAAATGTATAAACAAGAGACCGAAGGACAAGTGTTTCATATTCTTAAGTGTTTTATATACCAATAAAACACGAGTGTAACACAAAATTTTATCCATAACTCATAATTATAGGTATCGAAGAAGATTGGTCGTAACGTTTAACGTTGATTCAGTTATATATAGTTTCTCAAAATACGGTAGATCATGAAGTGGTTGCTAAGTAACAAGTTGTTTACAGTGTTTTATGGAATATAAAACATTAGTGTTTTATGAGCCATATAATTCAACTGAAAACAGTGTAATAAAGTCTTTATTACATATGAGTTGTGGATAAATAATATTTACGTAGTACTCGAGTTTTTAAATATTCTTGATGACAGTGACAGATTAAAATACATAAAACAAATTGCACGTACTTTCAGCCAGTAGCAATAATTTAGTAGGCGAAAAATTTGCAATTATTTTTATTAATTTCATTAAATTACCCTATCAAAATGGAATAAAATCTCTTAAATAAGATGTACTAGTATTGGCAGTATTGTGATATAAAATTTGGTCTCTCAATTTTGTGCCGGAAACTTTTTATTTACAACAGACTGATTTTACATGTTAATTGCCTATGCCATCATTTACGTGGGACACACGGTATATTCAAAACATTTTTCTCTGAACATAACGTGAAAAATATATGATGACAAATATTGAGAAGGTTTTAAAAAACACTATATATATTCATCTAATGATCAGATGAGCTTCATAATCGAAGATGTTGACAGATATCAATTGTACATTTTATATATTTAAATATCCTACCTTTAGTTGTTTTTCTGCACCCATGGAAACCAGCAAAAGTCTCAAAAATAAATAAAACTACACTCATGTTAAATTTTCTAAACGATGATTAAATAAATAAAAGCAAATCAAAATTACATGTCAAATTGATTCATTGACATTGCTGTCATACATTTGTTTTTATTTGTTTAAACCATGTTTACAGTTTAATTTTTGTTGATGAAACCGGCCATAACACTTATAAAAAACGCTTACACCAAAATCAAAATTCAAGAGTGATTCACAAATACACTTAGCCATTTTGTTTGACCTGTCATTGCTTAATTAGCTTCCCTCGCTTCAGTGCCAAACTGGGAACGAATAATTCCCTAAACATTATTATTAAGAATCTTGGATCAGAGCGTGCCGTGCTCGGTAAACCAGGTGACAGCAATGGTTGAAAAATCGAAACGTCATTCTTGCGATATAATTTAGTTTTTTGTGAAGAATATGTTGATTCCAAAGGTGAAATATATCTTAAAGTTTATTTAAATATTTGTACTAAAGTTTGAAATAGTTTTTGTACCGGGGGAGTTGAAATAATTTCCAAATTTGATAAATGTTACTTTGGTATGCCGTAGGCTTAACCTGTACAATACATTTTCGCTGATCAATAAAATTATTTTCTCAGTGAGTAATTAAACATAAATATTTATTAAAACGATTGAATATTAGTTATGAGATTTTTCTTCTATCAGCTGTTTATCAAATTTAGTGCAGTGGTACCCAAATTGTTTTATCAGTGTCAGGCTGGGTTGCAAGAAAAAAATTAAGAGCTCTTTAGTTAACGAATTGTTTATCTAGCAACAGTATCAATAGCGATTTTCTGAAACTTATTGAACCGTTAGTTGCTAATGAACCGATAAAACTTTCATGCAACCCAGCATTAGTGTAGTGTACGCGATTGTTGTATTTGTGAACTTTTCTAGTGTTTCTTTGACTTTCCAGTGTATCTGTAAACTTTTCTCGGGTTTCCATAGCTACCAGAAGACTTCAATCAAAGTAGGCGACTTATTTCCAAACAATTTAGTTTTATTTTTACATGTTTTCAAACATAGATTATTTATTTGTGTGTTTATAATTTTGATATTGATTAGTAGGTTTTCGTAGAAAATATAAATCGTATGATTTTTAGGAAAGATTAGAATATTTATTGAACTTATAGGAACAAGACAAATGATTCATCGAAACTGATAACACTATTTTAATGAAAATTGATTGATTTATAATATTGATGTTTCTATTATTAGCCAGTCTGATTTATTATTCAAAAGACAATCTATTTTTAACATACCTAAGTTATTTTTAGCTTAATGGGAATAACATTATATACTACACTATTTTTAGAACATTTTTATTATGGCGTCAAACATCTTTAAATAATTTTAAAAAAACATGCTTTAAATAATAGTATATGAAATAAATAAATAAATATATCATCACGCCTTTTACCCATTACTGGATGTGGCAGTCTGCCGAAGCAGATCTCGGTAAGATGACATATTAATGCGCGTGAAGTGCGGTTACCAGTCGTCAAATCACGGCCTCCAAAGATGTTAGTTGGTGGGGAGCCACAGGAGTAATTTTAATTTGGTGAAAATGTTTGTCGGCTGTGGGGTTTCTTAGGAACCACAGACCGACTCGATACCACTGAGCCATTACCCCCATAAAATAATAGTATATTAAAGAACTAATCTGTAAACGGACTTGAGCAATAACGAGCCTTATGAATTATGTTCTTTATACAATTTTTTTGGGTAGTTAGCTCAGTGGTATCAAGTCGGCCTGTGGATCCTGAGAACCCTGTTTCGATTCCCACAGGCGACAAACAATTTTCACCATTTTAAAACTACCCCTGTGGCTCCCTCACCACTAAAATCTATGGGGGCTGTGATTTGACGGCTGGTAACCGCACTTCACGCCCGAAATATATCACTTGATGATATATTCATTTTTTATTTTTATTTACAATTTTTCTATTGAAGTAAATTTTGTAATACTGTTAGATTTTAAAAAATACTATACTAAAAACGTTATAAAGATGGACTGACGTCATCCATCCTGATAATACTTAATAGAATCATAAGAAACTGGTGCAATATTTTAAATGACAATTTAAAAAAAAGGCATTGAAACACAAATGTATTGAAAATAATTATTTTTAATTTTTAATAATTATTTTTATTTTGCACGTTCACATGACACATAATTTTTGTCTATATCGAGTTGTAATTGATCTGTCAGATTCATAATCTGATTAAAGTCTTTAACATTTCACCTTCATTAGTTGTTAAAAGCTATATTATAACAATGCCGATGGGAACAAATTTTATCAAAGAAATGTCAATTGCTGATTCTTCATTTAATAATTTATTTTGAATAAGAATATACAAATAATGGACTACTTTTACCCCTAAGTGCTGTACGAGAGGTAAATTAGTATATATATGTCATGAATTTACAATTTATTAGAAAGTACTGGACGCACTAAAAGTAAATATCTGTGAAGTCAAAGAAAAATATAATCTTGTTTTCTCCAAAGAAGCAACGCGCAATATAATTTAAAATTGGATACATGTAAACGTAGAAACACCCTATGTCATTCCTCTAGTTATATTTTTTGATGACGTCGCGTCAGTCGATGTTTATATCGTTTTGAGTATATCATTTTATTTGAAGCATTTTTCTCCGAAATAATCAGGAACGAATACATCAAAATCTTTTGTAAAACCTACACATATGTTATCAAATAAATATGATTCATATTATATCTGTTTTTCGACGAATTAAATCAGGTCAATTACTATCACATAATTATGTTTTTCTTATATAATTCCGTTGGTATATCCATCCAGTTATTACTATGAAATATTGTTATCATAAAGTGTACAATACGCATTATAGATAAAATAAAATCATGTGTTACAAATCACGTATGACGTAAGTACGGAATTATTTGATTAGCAGTGTTAATTAAATTATAGTCAAGCTGTCTATAATTTCACGATAAAAAAACAAAATCGTATCATTTATTTCCTCTATGATAAAATATAGTTATTAAAGTACTTTTTATAAATTTGTTTACTAACCAAACAAATAAAATGAGAGAATAACATGTAAGAATCGTAGAAATTTATAAATAATATAAAATAAATAAATAGGCATATATAAATAATTATAATAATAATAATTATTATTATATCATCACGCCTTTTATTCATTACTGGGCGTGACACTCTCCCGAAGCAGATGCGCGTGAAGTGCGGTTATCATCCGTAAAATCACGGTCCTCAAAGATGGTAGTGGTGGAGGAGCCAGAGGGATAATTTGTTCTAAATTGGTGAAAACGTTTGTCGACTATGGGGATCGAACTAGGGTTCTTAGGATTCATAGACCGACTTGATACCACTGAGCCACCCCATATGGGGTAGAAATTTATAAATAAAATTAAAGAAATAAATATATCATCACGCCTTTTACCCATTACTGGGCGTGGCACTCAGCTGTAGCAAATCTCGATAAGTGATATATTTAAATGCATGAAGTGCGGTTACCAGTGGTCAAATCATGGTCCCCAAAGATGTTAGTTGAGGGAGAGCCACAAGGATAATTTTAATTTGATGAAAATTGTCGGCTAAGCCACCTAGATTAAAATTACTCCTGTGGTTCTCATTGTACAAACATCTTTGGGGACTGTTATTGACGGCTGGTACTTGAAATAAACTTTCAATCAGGATAAGCTAGATTCTAGCTAAAACTCTTTTGAGAATTGGGCTGATAATTTTATCACTGTTCAATAAGGAAGTAAAATTATTCGAAATAAATTAGAAATTTAGATTTATTACAGATGTCACTAATGTTAAAGTAACTCAATGAACTAAGGATTATAAATATTGATGTTTTTGTGACGTAGATAGCTCAATGGACTCTTGTACCTATTTTTATTTATATATATATATATATTAAATATCCAGATCTGCATTTTCAGAGCTGTAGAACTGTTACGCACAAGAATATTAATGACAAATTTCTTTAATGTTTTCGGAATTTAATTGTTCAGAGTTGAATACATGGTTGATGCAGTAAGTAGCAGGGTTCAAATACGACTGTGGCTCACCCTCCATGAAATAAGTGTCACAATTTAGCACAGTAAATTTTCCATAGTAACGACAAATTAATATCAATTCTCATATTTTCAAAAAAATATATTTCTTCGAACTTGAAACCATGTCCATCGTCTTTACCGCTCACCGCTTAAACCGGAACTTATTAGCCATATCAGCGGTTATATTTCCGGTTACCTTCTTAGAACCGGAAATGACGAAACCGTCTAGTTCTTCCTTTTCTTTTTATCAGTAACAATATCATTGTTGAATTATGTTTTAATTCAATAGACAATTTTCAATACTACAAAAAAAAAAGAAAAACAGGCAGTTAAAATACAAAACAGTCAGGTAAAATCTTTACGATGTAGTATCTTGTCCCTCAGAGGCGTACCTAGGGTGGGGAGCGGTGGGTGCGGTCCGCATCGGGTGGCACATATTTTGGGGTGGCATTTTTTATATTTAGTTTTAGTTGTAAAAAACAACTTGTTCACTTCATAAGTTTACTATTCGATTTCTACGAATTATGAATTACTATATGATTTCGAATATTTTTCTTCATCGTCAAGTCAATGTAGGGTTGAAAATATTATCTCGAAAAATTCCTTTATTACTGCCTAATTTAAATATGCCATCCAATGGTAAAAAAATTCCCCACCTATAGTTTGTCTCAATTACAATTATTTATTTATGTTTATTAATTTAATGGGGTAATGGCCCAGTGGTTTCGAGTTGGCCTGTGGATCCCGAGGACCTCGGTTCGATTCCCACAGCCGACAAACAATTTTCACTAAATCAAAATTACCCCTGTGGTTCCCTCACCACAAACATCTTTGGAGGTCGTAATTTGACGACTGGTAACAGCACTTCGCGTACATAAATGTATCACTTACCGAGATCTGCTTCGGCAGAGTGCCACACCCAGTAATGGGTAAAAGTCGTGATGATATATTTATTTTTTTAATTTATAAAAATCACCATTTGATTGACTTAGAAAGGGCGGCAAATTGGAGACCGCCCTGGGCGGCAATAGTTCTAGGTACGTGAGGTACGCCACTGCAACAACTGTAATTGAAATAATACAAAAAACCCGATAATTAACAGTGCTATGTGATAGAAGTTGCGAAATAGTGCCTATATGGGAAAATATTTCCACTATAAGTAATATATGCTTATGTAATCAACTCTTATATATATTTATAACTTATCTACCTTTCATTTGATACGCTAAAATTACTTGTAAATATATAATCAGCAATTATACATTATTTACAGAAACATAGAATTTATATTCCTGCCAATTTTTTTTTATCTTTTCAATTTAATAATAAGTGTTTATTACTTTGTTTCTCAAATAAAAATATGTACTCCCACGCATTTGTGCGTTGTATACAAATGAAAGCCTTGTTTACACTAGACTAGAAAAATATACGAGATTGTATGAAATAAATTATGTATACCGGGTGTCTGTCTTAAAAATGTACATAGGAGATTAAATGGGAAATCAGTTTTTTGCTTGCCGTTGCTTGGTGTTTTACCGGATAACAAAAATTGTAGTATCAGTCGTAAGATACCATTTTTCTTAATCCAACGATATAAAATACATTACCATTTGTTAGTAATTTGACCCCGTAAATTAATTTTTTAATTTTGAAAATTCACCAATTTATTCAATTTTTATCGAAAATAAATATAGCTACTTATCGGCTGTATCATGTAACATATCTTTAATAATAAGCGACGTCCTATTTAAAATTAGCCCTGTGGCTCCCCCACTACTAACATCTTTGGGGGCCGTGATTTGACGACTGGTAGCCGCACTTCACGCGCATAAATATATCACTTACCGAGATCTGCTTCGGCAGAATGCCACACCCAGTAATGGGTAAAAGGCGTGATGATATATTTATTTATTTAAACACCATCCGGTAGAGAAAATAGAATATTTATCATCATTTATTTATTTATGCGGTAAGTGGGTCAGTGGTATTGAGTCGGCTTATGGATCTTGAGAACCCTGGTTCGATTCCCACAACCAAAAAACATGTTCATCACAATAAAATTATCCCTGTGGCTGCACCACCACTAACGTCTTTGGGGGCTGTGATTTGACGGCTGATAACCGCACTTCACGTGCATTTATATATCACCTACCGAGATCTGCTTCGGTAGAGTGCCACACCCAGTAATGGGTAAAAGGAGTGATGATATATTTACATTTATTTATTTTATTTATTTAATTATGGAATAGGTGACACAGTGGTATCGTGTCGGCCTGTGGATCCTGAGAACCCTGGTTCGATTCCCACAACCGACAAACATTTTCACCACATTAATATTACTACTTTGGCTCCCCCTCCACTAACATGTTTGGGGGCTGTGATTCGACGACTAGTAACCGCATTTCACGCACATAAGTATATCACTTACCGAGATCTTCTTCGGTAGAGTGCCACACCCAGTAACGGGTAAAAGGCTTGATGATATATTTATATTTATTTATTTAATTATGGAGTAGGTGACACAGTGGTATCGTGTCGGCCTGTGGATCCTGAGAACCCTGGTTCGATTCCCACAATCGAAAAACATTTTCACCACATTAAAAATATCCCTGTGGCTCCCCCACCACTAACCTCTTTGGGGGCCGTGATTCGACGACTTCACGCGCATAAATATATCACTTACCGAGATTTGTTTCGGCAGAGTGCCACGCCCAGTAATAGGTAAAAGGCGTGATGATATATTTATTAATTTAATTACAGGATGAATCTAATGAATATAAGTAAAACTTGTCAACCTCCATCGCAATGTAATTCTCCATATTGTAACTGTCTTCGCACGTGTATAAATTCACCTTTCAATTCCCCCCTGCCCCCAATTCGCGTTCCCCGCTGAATAGCGGTCAAGGGAATCCAGCAGGCGGCGAAACTTGTAAACATAACACTGCTGCAATCACAGCGCAGCATAGCACACTATACCTTGCCTCATTTAAATACTGTACCGTAAAAGGCAAATGCTCACTAGGACTTGAGAAATATTTAATGGAAATTGCTGAACATGAAGCTATGAATATGGCTATATGGGACAATATGGAGGGTATTCATGCTACAGCTTTTGTTTTTTGAGTTATTTGATGTGTTTTCCTTGGAAGATATTTATGATAATATTTGAAGAAATGTATGCTCTATTTCACCCAGTTTTGGGTGCGGGAATGTATATACATACAGAGCTCAGTGGTATGAAGTCGGCCTGTGGATCCTGAAAACCCTGGTTCGATTCCCACAGGCGACAAACAATTTTCATAATTTCAAAAACTACCCCTGTGGCTCCTCCACCACTAACATCTCTGGGAGCCGTGATTTGACGACTGGTAACCTCACTTCACGCGCAAAATATAACACTTACCGAGATCTGCTTCGGCAGAGTGCCACACCCAGTAATAGGTAGGAGGCATAATGTAGTTCATAAATATTTAGTTAGAATGGGATTCGAACCCGCGATCTCTGGATTCAAAAGCCGTAACGCTATTCACACCACCATATTGCCGGACAAGCTATCATATATTTATTTGTTTTAAACTAATTACAGTGATATAAAAAAAATATAAATAATTTTAACATTTTAAAAGCACCGCCATTTTGGAAATAAAGTCTGCCGATAAGCCGAGAGTGCTTAAGAGCATCTCCATTTTGATAAGCAACGTCTTTGTGGTCGACTATATAACGACAACTTAAATTTAAGTTTTATTTTCTGGCACAAATCTATTTGTCATTTGGACCACACACATTCAAGATTTTTTTGACACCGCGCCGTCTAATTTTTAACTGGACTGTACTTCTGTTTATAAGATATTGTACAGGTGGTACGAAGTCCAAAGAATATTGGGTAACTATCGTAAATTTTGTGCCAATGAATTTGGAAATAAAACATATTTTATGTTGTCAAAAGTTTGTAATAATATATTAAAAAGGAAAATAAATAAATTACATACATACATGTCTTCACATATCCCATCAAATGGGGTAGCACGAACCCTAACATCACTCATAAAATATTCACTCATTACATTCATCAAATAATCAGTCCTCGTCAAACATTCTCATCCAAACAAACCACCCTCACTTAAACCACATTCATAGATTACTCCATATAAACTCATTTATTTATTACACTCGAAATCATTTATCACACAACATATCTTCAATCACATTTATCCAATCACTCTTATTCACTTATCATTCATCTTCTTTCTTCTATGCACATAACATATGCATAAAACATCTCAAATTACTCACGTTTACTCCTAACAACGAATCTAATAACGAATCAAACATCGAATCTAACAACGAATCTACAAAGATTAGAAAAGATGAAAGCGATAGCCTGCACTTGTATATGAAAGAAAGTCCACACAATGCAGTACCTGAAAATGAAACAAAAAGATAAGAAAGGGAGTGTCGCCCTGCGCTTGTTTTTGAAAGTGTATTCTACACAATTGCAGTTAAGAAAGGAAGGGAGTATCGCTCTACGCTTGTTTTTGAAATAAATAAATAAAGTAAATAAATATATTGGAACTTTTTCTACCCATTACTGGGTACAACATAGCTCGATAAGTGATATATTTTGCGGTTACCGGCCGTTAAATCACAGCCCCCAAAGATGTTAGTGGAGGGGGAGCCACAGATGTAGTTTTATCGTGATGAAAATTGTTTGTCGACTGTGAGAATCGAATCCGGGTTCTTAAATCCACAGGCCGATTCGAAAGCACAGAATCGCAAAGAATCAACGTGCAGCAACGACAGAAACTAATGAACAAATCATAATATTTTTGTTAATTTCATTCATTATTATATGTCAATACAACTATTTTGTGAAAAAATAAATAATTAAATTTGATTAGTTATTTGTTTCTGTCTATACACTGATTCCTATTCGATTTAAATTAAGTTACCGTCAATTTTTGTCAACAATTTTGTAATGTGAGGGTACTAACTTTTATAGTTGTTGAATTCAGAGAAAAATACTGAATCGAACAATCAAATAAAAATAATAGGTTCCCATTTCAAATAAGAAAGTTCGACCTCATATTTTGAGAACGACTGGTCAAAAAAAAATTTTGTTAATACTTTTGCAATACACACATGGCCGGTTTCACGAACAAAAAATTTTAAACTAGGATTAAAATTAATAAAAGCAAATCGAAATTACATGTCAAATGGAGTAAATAAAATTGCTGTCAAACATTCGATTTAATTTTGTCTACATGAATGGTATTTCTTTGCTAATTTAACCAACCTTGTAGCTCTTATAGTTCTCGAGATAGCAATGGTGGCACCACTAAATTAAACACGGTATAAGTTGAAGGCAAAATGAAAAAGAAATATATTGGTACATGTAGTTGAATTATAAAATATTTAATTTTTGTAATTAGTTAATGACAGTTGAATAGATTGATGGGGCTTACATTAGCTGTATATTTGAAAGGAGAGAGTTAACTGTAAAGGTTACTTTATGTAAGTATGCTCCAAGTACATTTTTGCAATGCAATGTGTTCCAATTATAAATAAATAAATAAATAAATGAATATTTTGGGAAGTTAGACAATAAAACTGGATTTGCAACCTTGCAATTAGTAATAACGATCTGTAATTAAAATTATCAATGTTAAACTTGCGATCTGTATTACAATTAATAACACATTAAGTTAATTAGAGAGGAATGACATTAGTAGAAAACTTTTAAAAGAAACATAAATAAATAAATAAATATATCATCACTCCTTCTACCCATTACTGGATGTGGCACTCTGCCGAAGCAGATCTCGGTAAGTGATATATTTTGCGCGTGAAGTGCGGTTACCAGTCGTCAAATCACGGCCTCCAAAGATGTTAGTGGTAGAGGAGCCACAGGGGTAGTTTTTGAAATTATGAAAATTGTTTGTCGCCTGTGGGAATCGAACCAAGGTTCTCAGGATCCACAGGCCGACTTCATACCATTGAACTAGCCACCCCATAAATAAATATATCTTCACGCCTTCTACCCATTACTGGATGTGGCACTCTGCCGAAGCAGATCTCGGTAAGTGATATATTTTGCGCGTGAAGTACGGTTACCAGTCGTCAAATCACGGCCTCCAAAGATGTTAGTGGTGGAGGAGCCACATGGGTAGCTTTTGAAATTATGAAAATTGTTTGTCGCCTGTGGGAATCGAACCAAGGTTCTCAGGATCCACAGGCCGACTTCATACCATTGAACTAGCCACCCCATAAATAAATATATCTTCACGCCTTCTACCCATTACTGGATGTGGCACTCTGCCGAAGCAGATCTCGGTAAGTGATATATTTTGCGCGTGAAGTACGGTTACCAGTCGTCAAATCACGGCCTCCAAAGATGTTAGTGGTGGAGGAACCACAGGGGTACTTTTTGAAATTATGAAAATGGTTTGTCGCCTGTGAGAATCGAACCAGGGTTCTCAGGATCCACAGGCCGACTTCATACCATTGAGCTAGCCACCCCATAAATAAATATATCATCACGCCTTCTACCCACTACTGGGTGTGGCACTCTACTGAAGCAGATTATTTAATTTCGTGTTCTTGGGCTTGCAAGTTCTATAAAATATGATTTTCACTAATCGTCATAGTTTACCATGTAGTTTCATAAAAAAAAATTAATAAAAAATAGGTTCAGGAGCCCATTATGTATGAGTGGTGCTACCGCAATTTTAATTAACAAATAAACAAAATGTTAGGAGCAGTAGTTTTTATGTAACATCTATCTGGAGTTTCCTGTGACTACTTCAGCCAATATTCCTCTAAGCCAGAGTCATAATCCTTGTAGATAAATCGTGGTTGCTTTGGCTTGAGCCCAGCTGTGTATTTGTTTGCGTGAGGCACCAAGCTTGCTCTGAGATCGTCGATTGCCGAAACTTGGAATCGGGTCAACATGACGAACATGTGTTCCGTTACATACATGTGCAGTGCCGGTTGTTCATATTTGCAGACATTAAGTGATAATGTTTTTGAGGTCCTGACTCTTCAACTAATATGTTATTCGTAAAGAAAATTTAAAAAAAAATTATATTCATACTACGAGGTCATCAGAAGTAAATGTTTCAGTTGGAAAACAATTTTGAAGATCTTTTTATTCCACAATTTTCACAAAAAGATAAAAGTGGAATAGTATATTGGAAAACAAGTGCTACAATCACCCTTATTGTAATATGAGTATAGTTTGTGTATCGAGACGCATAGTTAGAGAGCTAGGGCGCAAAATGATGTCTCATATAGGGTCGTTGATTTCCACCGAAGTTTGAATTTCTGAACGTTCAAACATTCGAATGTTTTGAACTTCGTCAGATAAACTTCGATGTTTCGAACTTTCGAATTTTTTGAAGTTTCGAATTTACGAATTTACGAATTTTTCGAAGCTTCGAATTCTCAAATTTTTCCACTGAATTAACGCCGTCTGTCATCTCCAAACACGCTCACGCATAATTCGCGAAAAGTCAGCAAGGAATTAAATAATAAACTCGGCGAAGTATCCTACAAAAACTCTGCAAGGTTAGACGTCTTAATTAAGCCATCTACTCTCTTACCGTCCATCTAAATACTACGGACTTTTAGTAAGACGTTTTAAAATGACAATAAAAAGGATACAAAAACGTCTTAATTAAAACGTTTTTGACAGTGTAGCGAAATTTGAAGTCTAAATTGAATTAATTTTGCAAATAATAATAATTAATACTAATTACTTACGAATTAATACAAAACTCTGCACATGAGTTTATTCTGAAAATAATTCACGTTAGGATCCAGATTCATAATTTGAATAATCCGAAAATTCGAAAATTCGTAATATTCCAAAATCGGAAGTTCGAATCTAAATTCGAGGGTTCAATAAATCCGAACAATCGAAGTCTCGAATATTCGTAAAATCAACAACCCTTTTCCATTGACAGAAATGGTTTTTTTAATAGATTATATCATGATAAACATGAAAAAAGAAAATTAGATTTGGGAACGGGTGGAAACTATAGACGGCGCGGATGTGAATACGCCGATTTTAAGGGTGGTTGTTGATCCCTACACCTGTCTACTTTCAAAGATTCTGTCACCAATGAGCAACCAGCAATAATTTCTGTCAATAACTTTTTTCTTATGTTCAGTTAAGTAGTAATATGTTACAAGACACCATAAAAATTGCCTACTTTGACCCGTTTTGTAGCACATGCTTCTGTCTACTATTTTTATTACTTAATTATACCAAAGTCTATAATTTAAAGTGAAAATTAGCCTGGAAAAATATGTCAACTTATGACTTGCTCCTTGCGTTTGACAAATATTATTTGACATATAAATGTTAAACACTGTTATGTTTTTTGTTTCTATTGCTACAATCGTTATTGGAATATATTCTTAAATATATTAATTAGTTTTTCTCAAAGTTAGACGCATATACAGGAAAATTGCAAATAATTTTATGTTCCCAATATATAAAACGTATATAATATATTTTAAATTTTTTTACCATTTCCGGTGGGCCCCCAATGTGTCGGGGCCCTAAGCTATACTGTACACAACAGAATCTTAATTCGAAGAGATAATATTGTAGCTTTCAACTATGAACTCGTGTATTCAAATCTCGCTGACATAAACTTATATCCTAAAAATACAATTGCGTCTGAGTGGTTTAGATTCACTATGAGCTACTATCATTAGGATTAAGTTCCTGTTGTGGAGAGTAAGAAATAAATAAACTTTCAATTTTACACTAACTAAAAATGTTTTAAAAACTGAACGTAAAATAGAACAAAATTAAAATACAAATTGAAACTGTCAAGGCTGTTTGGTGTAATAATTCATGTCATTATCAAACATCTAAATCACTAAACAAACGCGCAATTATTCTCTTTATCCAAAGAAAAATCGTCCAATCAATATTCAATTATTAACAAAAGATTTCAGTAACAATTATTTATTTCATCATTCTCGAGGTTAGAATCTAACAATATCATTTGCCCTTACTTCTTAGATATGATCTCATATGTAAATTTTTACCATACCTAGTGGCAAATCACTATTCCAGCCTACCAGTCAAACAATCACAGCCTGTATAATATTTTCAGTTTGAAAATTACACTGGTTTATTGTACAATTACAATCAGTCATACAAATTATCCAGTTGACTGTAGAGTGATTTATGAGGAATATTTATATGGGGGAATGGAACTGCAAGGCGTGAAGGTTCACTAACGATTAATAGAACGGTTAGTAAAGCACTATTGTTGATTACTTATACATATTAATGAATATTTCAGATCAAAGTCGGCGTGGTAATATATGAAAAAATGTAAAACGGTATGAGATCATTGTAAAATATTAAATAGAGTGGCATCATCTGTAGTAATTATGATATGTGTGGGTGGATGTGCATATATACAGGGTGTTCAATTTAGTTGTGCCACCGTTGCTATCTCGAGAACTATAAGAGCTACAAGGTTGATTTAATTAGCAAAGAAATACCATTTTATAAGTCTATTAGAAAATTAGTAACAATTTTTTTTGCAACCAGTGGTTCTTCAAATGTGGGATACAAATTAATTTAAATGAGAACCACAGGCGGACTTTGGTCTAGGCTAAAGAGGCAATAGCCTAGGGCCCAAAAATTTTAGGGCCCGGATTCAAACTTTTAGTTTATGGTTGTTTTGACTATTTATTTTTTAGGTTTTATGTTATATTTTATATTAGTTGTAGTGATATTTAATATATTGGCAGCCTAGCATTCTGTCATTTCTGTTAGCGAGCGTCTTTCAAGTAATTATATTACATGTACGAGGTGTGGCTATTAAAAAACGAGACTGATACTATTTTAACATTTTATTTTGATTCCATACCTATTTACTTATTATCACTTTCAATATACACCCCTTCTCTATCCCTACAATGCTCCATGCGAATCTTGCATTGTTCGAAACAGTGCTGGAAGTCTTCTTCTGTCAGCTCCTTCAGAACGCGTGTCGATTTCTCTTTCAAAGCTCAAATCTTGTTGCTATTAAGACAAATTTCACCTTAGAAAACAGATAGAAGTCGCACGGTGCAAGATCTGGCGAATAAGGTGGATGGCCCAACACTGGGATGCTGTACTTGGCTAGAAATCTCTTGACAGACATTGCGGAATGAGCCAGCGCATTGTTTTGATGAAGAAACCATGACTTGTCCTTCCACAATTCGGGTACTTTTTTCAATAAATTATAAGTTTCAGTAGCAGTTTTGCCAAGTTTCATGTGAAATTTCACAACAATTCGTTGCTCTAATGGTGCACTTAACATTTTTTCGGCGAAACAAAAAAACAACTCCAATTAGAACGAATTCTACTGCTATACGGATTTGTTTACAGAAGCGAGAGGTACTACATTCGAAAGAGAAAGCTTCACGCTAAAAAGCTGACGGTCGCTGGTGTTTGGGTCATGCGTACTTCGTCTGTAGCAGCGTCAGTCTCGTTATTTAATAGCCACACCTCGTAAATAATAGAAATATATAATTTTATTCCCGAAATAAATATTTTGCCTAGGGCCCGAAATATTTTAAATCCGCTTCTGATGAGAACATATATTTTATTATTTTTGGAAGAGAATCTTCACATTATAAATTTTTGAGAAAATGCATTTTAAATTGATATTAATTTAATTCAAATTTGTATTATTATATAAATCTAAGTTCTGGCAGATTTTTCAACACAATTGCACAGATAAATATAATTATTTTTAAATGAATAATTACTTATTTACTAATATTTTAGCATTATTTAATATTGTGACATTACGGTTAGTACAGTGGGTATCACAACACCTAACCTCAAACGTCAAACGTCAACGCTAACCTTCAAAAACGCATCAGCTGTCAAAGTGTAACAACATTGCTCTTGTAACTTTTTTTAGAAATATTTTGTGGTCGTCTGAAAAATAGTGTACATAACTCGCTCGAAAGTGTGATAACTGTGCTCGTGTACTTAAATCACTCGGCGCTACGCGCCTTGTTTTTCAATTTGTACACTCGCACGTTATCTTACACTTTCGATGCTTGTTATGTAATATAGTATTGGCGTCGAATATTTTCGACCAAATTATTTTAGAAGAAAATGTTTCAAATAAAAGTTGTTTAAAATGTACTCGTCCATAACTTTTATTTCAAAAAATTTTCTCTAAAATATTTCAAAAAACATTGACAGCGCAAAATATATGATGCCAAATGAACGAACCATTTCGTTCATCTCTTTTATTATTTTCATCCATTAAAAAATGTTATGATTGTGAGGCCCCACCCTCGCATTAGTTAAAAGTATGATGTTATATTTATTTATAAATTTTGTGCAATATTCACATAAAACTATAAATAGTCATGGAGTAATAACTATCATAGTCTTAGACACAATTAAAATATATTTTTAAATGTTTGCTATTTATGTAAATTAGTTACAAGGAGAACATCATGTTACCATGTAAATGTTTATGTTTTGTTGTTAACGTATAATTTTGTGAAAAATTTGATTTAGTGTCTGTTATTAAAGATTTATTTCTTACTTGCAAGAAACTTGACCTACAGTTCAGAATTGGCATAAAAATAATTAATCATTGACTGATGACGATAGTTCATTTTTATGACAGACAGTTGGTAAAATTGTAAAAATGATGATTGATGAATTTTATAATTAACTGGATCAGTTGGTCAGTATATTTAGAGAGAACGTCAGGTTATGTTTTAGTAAATAGGGTAGCACCAACCCTAGAAATATTTATAAGTTTTTTTATTTATGGGGTAGATGGCTCAGTGGTATCGAGTCGGTCTGTGGATCCTGAGAACCATGGTTCAATTCCCACAGCAGACAAGCAATTTTCACCAAATTAAAATTACTTGGAGGCGGTGATTTGACGGCTGGCAACCGCACTTCACGCGTATAAATATATCACTTAGCGAGATCTGCTTTGGCAGAGTGCCACACCGAGTAATGGATAAAAGGCGTGTTGATATATTTATGTATTTTATAATTTCTTTCATATAACTTCAATCTTCAATTATATCCATTGATTTATCAATCATGTTTAGTTTTTGGGATTTAGACCCGGCATAAAACATTGTCAGATAATCCCGTTGTTAAGGTAGTACTAGTGTGACGGTGGCGCCATCGGTTGTCGAGTGGCGAAACTGACGCTCAAAAAAATTTAAAAATTGAATAAAATAAGTGTTTTATACCTATTATGATTTGAATATCATGAATTGTTAACAGGTTGTTGGTCTAGTGAATTTTCAAATACCAAACCACCGTGTGGTGTTGCCATTATAACTTGGGATTCTTAATTTTTCGTTAAAAACAAGGATTTGCATGGCTATATATCTATTACTAAAGGATAACAAAACTTTCTTCTTCTGATACAATATAAATGGATAGTTCTAGAACATCATACTAGTTTTTCAAATGAAACTGCAAATTTTTAGAGGTACACAAACCAAATATGTGCGATTCTGAGTGATGATCGCCATAAGCCCCGTGTATAAGAACTCAACTTTACAAGCGAATATATTTGTTCACAGACGATGAATGTGTTTCATATTTTAACAGGATGCGTATGACTATTCAAGTGCGTCAAATTTTATTCTGATCAGCAAAAAAAATGTTACGCTAGTACTACCTTAACTACGTGAAAAATATGAATTAGAATAAAAAAAAATGCAACTAAGAAATGTAAATATTTTTGAGCAATATTTTAAAGCATTATAATTTTTTAAATATGCATTAAACTAATAATTATTTGTTATAAATATTGTTTCATTATTATTATTTAACTAACATTAAGTATTTTAATGCTGATATTAATTCATTATAATATAAAAATATATAATTAATAAGCAAGACAGCGTTGCGTTCAATCCCGCTGACTTCAACATACATTAAAATAATACGATTGTGTACGCCTGGTTCAGATTTCACTATAAGCTGCTGTAACTGAAATTAAGTTCTTGTTGAGCAAAGTAACAAATAAATAAATAAAGATAAATTGAAGACGTAACTAAACAATAAAGCTTTCTACCCTTAAACACCTGCCTTACTCTTAATCTCTCTAGCGTGGTAAAACAAGAAATTCCTTCCCATTCAACTTTACGTATCGTAGGCGTCAATCAATTGACCCGTCTGTCTATACATCCATCTTCTTTCAGGGAGTCGCTCGCTGTTGCATCTATTGTTAAAGCAAGAGACAGATGGTCTAATCTGATGGACAAACTGTACCGTCCAGACTGAAGCGAGACAGACAGATAACATTGTGCGTGGACAGGAGAAAGATAAAACATGGTGATCCATCATTGATGGAGGGTATAAATGGGTTAGTTATGCACTGGAGTACAGTGGAAAAGCTACGGGTGGATCAGACCGCCTAGGGTAATTAGTGGGCGCCCGGGCCGACTGTCTACGAACCCTCAATTGGACGTAATGAGGTCTAATCGCTCTGCGGGTTCAGCCGCAACTAAATGTTGTCTCGTGCGAGACATATTTATATTGTCAAATAAAAATTTGGTATGAAATAGGTGTACAGGATGTATCACGGAAAGTGGAACTTGGGAAAACAGTTTTTCCGTGCGCATTGCTCCCCTAATTATTTTAGACAAAAAGTTTCACATGGATGTTGTAAAGCAAAAATTTCTACATTCGAATCAATAAAAAAAATCATTTTGGCTACTTCATAACTGCAGAAATAAAATTTGAAAATTCACGGAATTACAATCTGACAGTATTAGCCATGGAATTCGAAATAAGAGACATTGCACTAGAATAGGGGTCGGCAAAGTGCGGCTTTTTGGGTAATTGAATGCGGCTCTTTGGAAATAAATTTAAAAATGGAGATAAAAGTACAATATTTTCAATTACGAAAAAAAAATCTGGTGTGGGCACCATACGACTTTAATATTTTTTCTTTTTAATTTTCATTACAGATAATCAACTTCCTAACAAAATTTTACATATATATATATATATATATATATATATATATATATATATATATATATATATATATATATATATTATCTTTTTGTTTCATTGTCAGTTATTGCATTTTGTGGACTTTTCTTTCATATACAAGTGCAGGCTATCGCTTTCATCTTTTCTAATCTTTGTAGATTCGTTGTTAGATTTGTTATTAGATTTGATTTTTTTTAAATCATTGTGAGGGACATGTTTGGCTCTTCTGCCTTTAAAGTTTGCCGGCCTCTGCACTACAACATTATTTAAAGCCAATAAAACAAATCTCCTACATGTCTTTGTTTCTGCAGAGTATTTCTCAACGCTTACTCGATATCAACACACCTGGCAACGATTAGCTACAAACTTAGTCGGTGGCCTTCCGCTAATTGATAGTCTCATAGCCATTGTGTCTCTAAATACTATCATCTGCTGTTAATTATACTTGAAAGTGTCATTGTCTATGTGTAATATGTGCCGATGGGTTTTAATCTTTAAAAATAAAGGATATATTTGAAGTTCTTTGAAACATGGAACTAATTGCTGATTGACCAATGTACTATGTTATTATGTAGTGTTTTGTTTATTTGAAGTTGCGGTCGTTAAATTAATTGTTAATAATCTGTAATTATATAGTAAATGACATTAGAAATTTGGCGGAATTAGAATAGTATATTAAAATACAAGTTCAGAAGGCAACGAGTTCGAAAATCGAACACGAGTCGCGCAACGGCGAGGGAACGAACGAACGAGTGCTAGAAATGCATTGGAATGTTTTATACTATTGTCCCTGTTTCGGCTTTTCTTTTATACAGCGTGTTAAAAAAGTTCCGGGACGGTGAAATATCTCGAGAAATACACATCGAATCAAGAAACCAAAAAACACGTGTTTCATATTTTGCAAAAACCTATCTAAGCACACCAACCACAAACCCCAATCCCCACCCCCAAGGGGTGGAGCGGGGGGCAACTTTGACACCTTAAATGGGAACCCCCATTTTTTATTACAGATTCGTATTCTGCGAAAAAAAAATAAGTTAATTTTATCTGAAACTTTTTTTCCAATTCGGAATAGATGGCGCTCTAAACGCAAAAATAAAATTGCAATAAAAAAATGGGGGTTCCCATTTAAGGTGTCAACGTTGCCCCCCGCCCCACCCCCTGGGGCTGGGAGTTGGGGTTTGTGGTTGGTGTGCTTAGATAGGTTTTTGCAAAATATGAAACACGTGTTTTTTGGTTTCTTGATTCGATGTGTTTTTCTCGAGATATTTCACCGTCCCGGAACTTTTTTAACAGGCTGTATAACTTCTTTATAAAAATAGTTGACATTTTCCATTAAGGGGTTACACCACTGTAACAGTAGGAAAAAATCTGGTGTCGTCACCACACGACTTTCTTATACACATCATATTTAATGCTATGAAAGAATTAGTTTCATAATGCCTGTTTTACACTGAGCAAGCCCAACCTGCAATTGCAACTTGCAAGTTTTCCGTTCAACTAGTTGCACTAAAATGTTGCAGAGTTATTTTTTTCACTTTACATTGAGCAACTTGCAACTGCAATATAATATTAATTGATTTACAAATTTTTGTCGTTACTAACTTCATATTATATCAGCTTAATCTCTTATATCACTTGTATTATTAACATTTGTTTCATATGTTATATTGCATTGATATACAAATTTAGTCTTATAAGTATTTGCACAATTATTTGCAATGCAGTAAATCATTTTAATATCTTTAACCTAACTTTATCGTTTTTGACATTTATAATAAGTTGGTAGCATTCTAACAAACTTAAAATTACTAGAAATAACTAACAGTGGCCTTGCAAGTCTTGCAAAAATTAGAACATGTTCTAATTCGTGCAAGAGGTTGATGCAAGATTGCTTCTTGCACTTGCACTTGCAATTTCTGTACTACACTCGTTCAAGATTGCTTCAACTAGTTGAAAGTTGCAGTTGCACTTGCAAGATTGCTCAGTGTAAAACAGGCATAAGACAATCTGTTAACGCACCCAGGCCTTATGAAGCGTGTTCTTTGTACTATCTTTTCTATTGAGGTAATTTTATAATTATGTTAGATTTTTTTAAAAACTCGGACTTGTCAAAAATATAAGTTGTTGGTTTTTATCATTTGTATTGGTAGCGTTTCTTATAACACAAACAATTGAAATATCATATTTTTTTATCATTAATCAATATTTTTTTTCTGTATTGCGAATATTTTGAATTTTATCTGGTTCTAACATATTCTGTTAGTAATATTTCAACACCGACAATATACAATTTTGAGGTTATATGTCATTCATTTGTCAGATGCATTCATACCACTCCCACAAACTAAAAAGCTCCAGAAACAGTGCACTTATAGATCTTCCTAGCAACGTGTTTACAGTGCGTTTATAGAGGCTATAAGACACCGAAATAGAAAAAAGAATTTTAAAGTTAACTGAAAAAGGTTATATTATCTTTTGGAAGGTGAACCGCTAAAAGATAACAATATGTGGAACTAAAAACCTTTAACTGTTATTTGTAACAAATAAATGTTAATTATGACATGTCAAATACTTTTATTGTGTTTTCTTTTGAAACAGCTGACATATAAGTGCAACACATGTGATGTCCATATTTAGCAAACAATTGAAAGCAAAGACAAAAGACAAAAATATATTTAATAAACTGCAATGTTGCAATATTCAATTGTTCAGCTACTTTCGATAATAAATTTTGAAATATTGTACGTTGTCAAACGTTTATTACTATATTACATAACAAGCATCGAAAGGGTAAGATAACGTGCGAGTGTACAAATTGAAAAACAAGGCGCGCAGCGCCGAGTGATTTAAGTACACGAGCACAGTTATCACACTGTCGAGCGAGTTATGTACACTATTTTTCAGACGACCACAAAATATTTCTAAAAAAAGTTTATAAGAGTAATAGATAATGATTCAGTTACAGAATAGGGAGGAATGTGTATAATGACTATTATAAACTTATTGCATATTATTGGAGAAAAATACCTTAAATATAAGATGGAGAAAACTAATTTTTCTAGCACTTTTATCTGAATCATTTTTCTCTAAGATAATTCAGAAACAATTAACAACTGGTAATATATAAAACAACTGGTTCCATTTTCTGTTTTCTTGGCTAACATCCAAGAAAGCTGTTACTACCGTCATATTTCAATCTTCTATCAAAGTAACAAGCTCAAGTGAGAACCATGGCAACGATATTCAACACACTGGACAATGTATTCCTTTGTTCTTGTCTTCATATCGTCACATGTGTTCTGACACTTGGTGAAGGTGTGTGTGTATATGTGTGTTTGTAAATGGCGGTCTATTTGAACTTTTGAGGTCAAATGTGACTGGTAAGATTTAGGACACAAACACACCTACACTAATTGTCACATCTTGGACTAAATTTATTAGTTTTATTTATCTTATACTCATTTTTAATTGAAGTTCTTGGTGGAGAAGGTTATTTTTAAGAGGGTCTATCTGGAATTTTGGGGTTAAAAAAGGTGCTTTTAAATTATTTTTTATATTTAAATTTATTAAATAGTAATTTTATTATAGACATTCTTTCTCCATAATTCCCTTTGTTATTAGGCCTTCCGAGCGTGCACAAAAATGACCCAATAAAAAAATAGCGCTATGCAGTGCCCACGATTACTCCTCGTTGGCATTTGAAAATAATTTGATGTGGTTACCACACGACTGTCTTATACACAGCATATCTCATATTAAAAACGCTGAATTGAACACTTATGACTTGCTCCTTGCGTTTGACAATTATTATTTGACATATAAATGTTAAACATGTTTTTGTTTTTTTGTTTCTATTGCTACTATGATTATAGAAATATATTATTAAATATATAAATTAGTTTTTCTCAAAATCAGACGCATATACAGGAAAATTCCAAATAATATTTTATGTTCCAAATATTTTTGCTAACATGTTTTATTTGAAACTTTTTTTCGTAACTGATTCCATTTGTTGAAATAAATGGAATTTATTGTTTTGTGTGTCCAGTAAACTTCCTCTTTCGGTTTTTCAATTTCATTCAAAATCAACTCAGCTCTTCGTATTTTCATGAAACTTATAATTACCAAGTTTCGTTAACAAATCTTATCTCGTTCATGAGATATTGCACACTCGGACACACATCCATCCATCCATCCATCCATCCACATACACAGTGGACCTCAAATCACGTATTTCCGCGAAAATCTCGTTAACGATTTTTTCACGATTCCAATACTTCCTTATAATGTATGTAAGAAAGTAATATATAGGTACTTATACCTTCTTCGTCTTCTTCGGGCTTGAGTGGCTATTGCCAAATGGCAACAAGTTTGAGAAAGATACTGGAAAATTATTTTCTAATTTATCCAACTCTCGAGTTATATTTAATTAGATTATTTTTTGATTTAGCTGTTGAGGTCGATTCATCCAACTTAAAAGATTTTGAACTGCGTCCATATTGATTGAGTATTATTAATGTATTCTTGTAAGTTGTTTCCAAAATTTGTTGGTGTATTTCTGTATCTGAAATGGAATTAAATCAATTTTTTTTTACTTGACGCGTTAACAGTTTTAAGTAATTATTTGACAACTACCTATCATATGTCACAAACAAAAGCACCTACAGAAATTGTTCCCGGGAATAATCACTAGAGCTTTATTCTGAGTATAACAATGACAGGATTGGTTAAAACGCAGACACGTGACATACAATAAAGCATTTCATTGGATTTGAGAAACGTCAAAAAATAATCACATAAAATAGAAAATTGCCAAAAAAAAAAAATTATTAAAATAACAAACGGCTTCAGCTGTTTCTACTTGTAGATATTTCGACGGACCAATAAGAACGCCGCATTTACTTACATAACAAATGATAAACAAGGATGTAATTAAACTACGTAGATCTTATATAAAGTGTCCTAAAAGTCGCTGTACTTTTCAATATTATTTTTCCTCAAATTATTCTATTTTCGTTTACATTAAAATAATTTCTATTACACCCTCATTTATACTTTAATATTCCGCGTATACTTAGTGATAATTACCAAGAAAAAATAAATTCCAGCTACCCAATTTTGGGTATTGAATAATGAGTAAATGTCGATGATTTCCTGGACAGCCTGTTCATTTACTCGTATTCTATATTAACTTGGATGACACAAACATCTAAAGATAAGAGCAAGCTAGTTCTTAGAATCAGGAGTGCCTTGGTAAAATATTAGGCCAAGCTAGGAACGATCTTGGCCTTCAAAACGCTTTAAAAATACGGACACTTCTAGAAATTTCTACTACTTGTTTTTCAGTTCTTCAATGGATTCGACCTTCCGACTACGGGTTCCCCAAACTCAGTTTAGTTCAATTTAAGATGGATCAGTTCATTCTGCACGAATTTACATGTATTGATCGTTATTTCGTAGAAAGAATTATATTATTTTTATGTAAGAATTGTAATAAATTATTAAGTTTTGGATTAGTCCAGTTTTGTAATCGTGTTTATGTGCAAAACAAAATTTGCTGAATCATAAAAATGGCAAAATGCCCTCAAACTTGAAAACAATTTTATCTGGCGTGTATATTCGTCTTTTGAATTAACCCTTCCCCTCATGCTATAATAATAATTTCAAAAGCTACCCCTGTGGCTCCTCCACCACCGCACTTCACGAGCAAAATATATCACTTACCGAGATCTGCTTCGGTAGAGTGCCACACCTAGTAATGGGTAGAAGGCGTGATGATATATTTATTTTTTTGCTATAAATGAATTAATCGATTCGAACTCTTCGAACAAAATAATGGACAATTATGAAATGAGTTCTTTATAGTATTTTTTCTATTTTGATAAAGTACAAAACAGTCAGGTAAAGACTTTATAGACTGTTTTTGTATTTTACTTGACTATTTTTTTTGTTGTAACCCTGGATACATACTTTATCTGCCTATTTTGGTAAAAATCTACTTTCTATACTAAAATTGAGCATGAAAGTAAGCACTTTCTTACCGGTTTCAGGAAAAATTATTTTAATAATTATATATTATCGTCCACGAAATACATAAATATAAATAAATATATCATCACGCCTTCTACCCATTACTGGGTGTGGCACTCTGCCGAAGCAGATCTCAGTAAGTGATATATTGTGCATGAAGTGCGACTACCAGTCATCAAATCACGGCTCCCAAAGATGTTAGTAGTGGAGGAGCCACAGGGGTAGTTTTTGAAATTATGAAAATAGTTTGTCGCCTGTGGGAATCGAACCAGGGTTCTCAGGATCCACAGGCCGACTTCATACCACTGAGCTAGCCATCCCATAAATCATATATCTTGTAATATAAATAATTTTCCACTCGCGTTTTCACTAATCGTAATAGTTTATTACGTAGATTCATAAAAAAAAAATAGGTTCAGGATTATAGTACACTTCGACCGTAGTTATTTAAATGATTGTATAACTTATCTCCAATATAATCTAGTCCTGCCCTGGAATAAATATTGCGTATCAGTACTAACAAGAAGACAGAGGACAGTGACATTTCTCTATTAAAACTCAAGACCAAAATACACTAATTTTTCTGTACATACATCTGTTCGTTCGTTTTGTCTCTACGCTTACGTTAAGTTCTACGTCTTTACGTCCATACATCCATATGTTCCCTTGTGCCATTGTCCAACATGTTGCACATACTCACACACGTGCACGATGCGTTAAGTTAACTTACGTCGAAGTTGCGTGTGACCTACAATTAGAATTTTGGGCGAGCGCCAATATTATTTGCACATGTTGCTCGTTTATTGTTATGTGTGATCTATTCGATTCGATTTTTAAGAATGAATCGAGTGACCTTTGCAAATGATAAAACCTTCGGATTTTTGGCATAGTTCATTTTATGTAGCGGTTTATTGATTACGCTATATCTGTAGGTGCTTGTATTTTCATGCACCTTTGTCGAAAGTTAAAATAAAATTGTTATTTTTTTTAAGTTAACAATTTAATTCTTAAGGTAGTACTAGTGTGATGGTGGCGCCATCGGTTGTCAAGTGGCGAAACTGACGCTCAAAAAAATATAAAAATTGAATAAAATAAGTGTTTTATACCTAATATGATTTGAATATCATGAATTTTTAACAGGTTGTTGGTTTAGTGAATTTTCAAATACCATACCACCGTGTGGTGTTGCCTTTATTAATTGGGATTCTTAATTTTTCATTAAAAACAAGGCTTTGCATGGCTATATATCCATTACTAAACGATAAAAAACTTTCTCCTTCTGACACAATATACATGGATAGTTCTAGAACATCATACTAGTTTTTCAAATGAAACTGCAAAATTTTAGAGGTACACAAACCAAATATGTACGATTCTAAGTGATGATCGCCATAAGCCCCGTGTATAAGAACTCAACTTTACAAGCGAATATATTTGTTCACAGACGATGAATGTGTTTCATATTATAACAGGATGCGTATGACTATCCAATGTTTACGTACGCCAAATTTCATTCAGATCTGCAAAAAAATTTCACGCTAGTACTACCTTAAAAGAGTTTTCGCTAATCCTGAATTTTGGATTAGTCAATTTAAGCTAAACTTTATTCTCAAAAAAAATATCATTCAATTTTAATACAATCTTGTTACCAATTTGTGTTCGTAAAGTGATTTGGATTAACCTTTTAAAATCGTAATATATTTCATTCCCTGTTTTACGTCACGTTTGGTATCCATGTGATTCAAGATTTTGTCTTTCAACCGTTTACATTGGTATTGGATTGACATCTTTAAAACATAACCCAAAATTTAGTGACATATTAAAATATTTATTACTTTACCAAATTTTATTAGTTGTACTGTTGTACATGAAATGAAGTTCTGAATATATTACATGAAAACTAAATATACATTTATCTTAACGGCCACACCAAAAGTCGATATATGCTCCACAAATGGGGGCTGGCTGAATCCCCGAATTGCGATTGTGGTGCGCCTGAACAAACGATTGATCACATAATACAGGAATGTCCAATACGAAAATACGCCTACAGCGCTGAGATGGATAAAACACCTAGATTTAGACCTGTAACTAGAATATGCTCTAAAATCACATGACATAATGTACACATATTTATGTATATGTGTGTTAGGGTGTCCGTTATTTTGGCGAAGTCGGAAATTTGTTGCTCTCGCCCTTTAAATCTACTCAGAAAAAATTAAAAAAATTTGAGCCATCATCGCAGGTCCGAAAAATGACATTAACACCTGTAGAGGGGTCAAAATTTACATGTAGTTTAAATGGGGAACATGCCTTTTTTGATACTTTTATGTATAACTTTTTATATGTTCAAGCTAAAAATATTTCAAGATAACTATCGGAAAGCAAATAAAATAAGCTTTCAAGCAGAGTAAAATGCAAGTTATTTGAATAAAAATTGACGGCGTAACGTCAATTTGAGTAATACGAATTTTGAAGTATATAAAGAACAAAAACGTTTATATAGGAATTTTGATTAATATTTCAGTTTTTACCCCAAAAATTGATGGACCACTAATAACAATATGAAAACTACATTCTGAAATTCATATTAACTATCTTCAAATGGTTGTAATAATCCATTAAATTTAACAACATAAAGTTAAAATTATAAAATGTGCAATTATATTAATAATTAATTAAATTTGCATCATATTTGCATTATTCGATGCTAAAAATGATAAAATTTTAGTCAAAATGGATAGAGATATGGAGTCCTGAATATTTTTATACAGTCTATAAAAATAACACTTTATAGATTTTTTACAAAAAATAAGTGAGAACAACAAAAATAATAGCGATACAAGAAAAGACACATTACTTGAACCCATGGATATGGTTTCAAATGAAATATTTAATGAGTCATTTGAAAAGCGTTTCTTAAACCTATGATTACATTAATTTGCCTAAAATATATTTTTTATCAGTTCAGCATATGTCTACGATTATTACAACCATTTGAAGATAGTTAATATGAATTTCAGAATGTAGTTTTCATATTGTTGTTCATCAATTTTTGGGGTAAAAACTGAAATATTAATCAAAATTCCTATATAAACGTTTTTGTTCTTTATATACTTCAAAATTCGTATTACTCAAATTGACGCTACGCCGTCAATTTTTATTCAAATAACTTGCATTTTAGTCTGCTTGAAAGCTTATTTTATTAGCTTTCCGGTAGTTATCTTGAAATATTTTTAGCTTGAACATATAAAAAGTTATACATAAAAGTATCACAAAAGGCATTTTCCCCATTTAAACTACATGTAAATTTTGACCCCTCTACAGGCACGTGTTAACGTTATTTTTCGGACCGGCGATGATGGCTCAAATTTTTTTTTATTTTTTCTGAGTAGATTTAGAGGGTGAAAGCAACAAATTTCCGACTTCGCCAAAATAACGGACACCCTAATGTGTGTGTATGTATATATACATATAATATCTAATATACTTTATAATACTGTTTTGTAATGCCATACGATAAATAAATAAATAAATTAACGGAATATAATAATAATAATAATAATAGTAAATCAAACATTTTCCTTGGTAGGGATAAGTGGCTCAGTGGTATTGAGTCGGCCTGTGAATCCTGAGAAACATGGTTCGATTGCCACAGTCGACAAACAATTTCACCACATTAATATTACCCCTGTGGTTCCCCCTACACTAACATCTTTTGACGGCTGGTAACCGCACTTCACGCCTAAAATATATCACTTGCAGACATCTGACTGAGATCTGCTGCGACAGAGTGCCACAGCCAGTAATGGGTAAAAGGCATAATGATATATTTATTTATTTAAAAAAAAAATAAATATATCATCACGCCTTCTACCCATTACTGAGTGTGGCACTCTGCCGAAGCAGATCTCGGTAAATGATATATTTTGCGCTTGAAGTGCGGTTACCAGTCGTCAAATCACGGCCCCCAAAGATGTTAGTGGTGCAGGAGCCACAGGGGTAGCTTTTAAAATTATGAAAATTGTTTGTCGCCTGTGGGAATCGAACCAGGGTTCTCAGAATCCACAGGCCGACTGAGCTAACCATTCCATATATTTTTTGAAGTATTTCAAATTGTTTTATATAATTATTTTCTCATTCAAGTGAACAAACCTTTACTAGAATAATGAATTAAGGTTATGTTTATGTTAAGACCTGGAAATGGCTCGAATTTTTCCGACATGAACAGAAACAAACATCCAAAAACAAAGACTAAAACAGAGACTATATTAAAAGGTGGAAACGTTGCTTGAATATACAATGTTGATAATAATCTTTCCTCGCATTAGAGGTTAGTCCTCATTTGTTTTCCCCTGGGTGAAAAGTGCACTTGGCCGTCTTGATCCTGCATTAATCACTAGCTTATTTTAATTTGCGTTTTATGTATTGCGTAACTTTGCACAGTAGTATAAATAGAGACCGTTGAGAAAGCAAATGGTTGGGCCTTTAGCCAATAAGTTGTGAGTGTGTTTGTTTTTATTTATTTTATTTTTTTTAGGTAATTTGTTAGGGGAAAACAAATGAACACTTTCTGTTTTACTTCTTCCGGAAATGAACGGCGTTGTTTACAAAATAGATTATTTATTTCGGTAACATTTAACATCAAACATTTTTAAATTAATTCTTTATCACAACTGTCAGTATCTTTTGGATATACTATAAATTTCAGAATGGTGAACAGGTGTTTGTTATAAATTGAGGGTGAGAAATTGCGTAGACGACCTAGATGTAAATGGATGGATATGATTGAAGGTTTGTTTCGTGAATGAAAGATGAGACAGGATACGCGCCTCGTGTTCGAATTTCGAACTTGTCCTAGAATTGCCTTCTGTAACGAGTGTTTTAAACTATTTTCTCTGTTTCGGCTGTTCTTTACGTACAAGGAGAGGATGAAAAGTCCCTGAAAAATGAAACAAGAAATGATTTATTTGGTTAAAACATATTTTATTTCTCAACATATTCTTCTTGTAGGTCGATACACTTCGTCCAACGTTTTTATAATTTTTCGATCCCTTCCACATAATACGATTTTGGCAATCCCTCAAAATATGCGTTTGTCTCAGCGATGACCTCATCGTTGGAGCCAAATCTCTTTCCGCCGAGCCATTTCTTCAAGTTTGGAAATAGATAAAAATCGCAGGGGGGTAAATCTTTTAATTGAAACTTTTTTTCGTAACTGATTCCATTTTTGAAATAAATGGAATTTATTGTTTTGTGTGTCCAGTAAACTTCCTCTTCCGGTTTTTCAATTTCATTCAAAATCAACTCAGCTCTTCGTATTTTCATGAAACTTATAATTACCAAGTTATTGCATACTCGGACACACATCCATCCACACACACACACACACACACACACACACACACACAGACATCATTGAGAAAATGATCAAAACAGATTCAGTGGACCTCAAAACATGTATTTCCGCGAAAATCTCGTTAACGATTTTTTTCACGATTCTAATACTTCCTTATACTACGTATAAGAAAATGAGACGAGATCGATATTTTCTCGTCTCGTCTCGCCTCGCGTTCATTACTACTTTTTTACGTGCATAAAAGAAGATTCAAATATGGATGAATGAGAATTAAAACCCTATTTAATGAAATATGGCGTGATATTATGTATGTACGTATGTTCAGTTAGTTTTTACCTGAATTTTACCGAAAGAAATAAAAAAAAATGCAAATTATCAATGGTCTTATTATCTGAGAATTCCTAGAAATAATTCAATTATCTCGGCGAGCAAATTTCGAATTTTAGCTAACGCAATCCGATCTGGTGTACAGTATTCGGATCCGGGTAGCCCACTTTCTCTTGTTCGTGACGTGCGAGATCCGACACACGCCCTATACAAGTGAAAATAACGGTGTTATTGTTGTTTGCAGATTTTAAATTGTTTTGAAAGATTTGTTTATTTACTTCCGTCCCCTATTTATAATTCATTATCACTGATCGATAAATTAAGGGATTACACCACTGTAACAGTCAGAAAAAAACACGTTTTTTTTTGACTTTTTTATACGAGGGCAGGGTAAAAAGTCCCTGGAAATGAAACAAGAAATGATTTATTTGGTCAAAACATCTTTATTTCTCAACATAATCTCCTTGTAGCTCGATACACTTCGTCTAACGTTTTTTAATTTTTCGATCCCTTCCAAATAATACGATTTTGGCAATCCTTCAAAATAGGCGTTTGTCTCAGCGATGACCTCATCGTTGGAGCCAAATCTCTTTCCGCCGAGCCATTTCTTCAAGTTTGGAAATAGATAAAAATCGCAATGGGCCAAATCTGGAGAATATGGTGGATGACGAACCAATCCGTAGCGCAATTCATGCAATTTTGCCATTGCGACTGCGGACCTGTGCGCCGGTGCGTTGTCTTTAAATGCGGCACCCATCTGGCAGATAGCTTTCTCATTTCCAAAAATTTATGCAAAATGTTCCATATCCGTTCGGTTGAGATGCTCATAGCCTCAGAAACCTCGTGCACTTTAACTCGCCGATCGTCCAATATCATACCATGGATTTTATCAATGATTTCTGGCGTTGTAACCTCAATTGGACGACCAGAACGTTCGGCGCCCTTTGTGGTCATATTACCACAACGAAAATCAGTAAACCACGTGTGAATCGTTCCAATCGATGGTGAGGAGTCCCCATAATGTTTAACAAGCGATGGTTTGATTTGCGTAATGTTTTTTCCACGCAAGAAATAATGTTTATAAATCATGACGCGAAATTCACTTTTTTCCATGTTTTCAAAAAATCTTCAAGATTGCTTGCTTTCGGTGGGTGTCAAAACAGAACTGAATGACATATCAGTCTGAAAATTTTAATGCGTTCTAGTTAAAGATGGAACATCACAAATGTCACATGATATTTGCGATTGTGGCGCCATCTGTTTTATTTTTCAGGGACTTTTCACCCTGCCCTCGTACAAGTAAAGGTTATAAGATAATACTATTAAAGTATATTATTAGGCATATATTGAAGTATTAAAAATTATAGATTTTTTTGAAAAATTTACAGTGATGTACCCCCTTAATTTTATTCCCTACTATTTGAAGTATTTTCCTGTAAAATTAATTGGTAAGCAATGCGCACCAAAAAACTGATATCACATGTTATAAGCCTATGTTTTGGATGGACACATTGTATGTTTTGTCTATGTTTGTAGAATACAATCGAATATTTTGAATATAAGTTGTAGTCAGCTCACGATCTCTTGCTTGTTAATTGATTACACGAAACTTTTACCTTGAGTTTAACCACTGGGCTACGATCGTGGATAGAGAAGCTTATTGTTAACAATCGATCGATACTGGATGGAGAAATGTGCCAGTAGACTAAAATAAATCTTGCTTTTCCATATTTTATAAGTTGGCTACCGAAACAAACCAAATCCTATTAATTTTACAAGTTTATAGTCTTTGAAGACAAACAAAATAATTGGATTTATATTTGGCATTTGTTCAACTAAAATAAATCTTTACGAACGAAAAACGAAATCAGGAAATATTTGTACTTGAAACTTTGTTCTTTGGAATGTACTTGATGCTTGCTATTAATTTATAATCTGTTCACTTAAAATGTCACTCATATTTTTCTGAAGATTGCAAAGATTAATATCAACTGATATTTCAATTAGTTCATTTACTTTGAGTTTAAATGTAATCTATTATTATTAGTATGGAAAAATATATTTCCTACAACTGTGCAATTTCTTTGTTATTACGTAACTATTATTGCCTTCGTTACGTATGGAAATTAGACGAATGCAGTCCAAGTGTGTTTCTGTAAGCAAATAAACACTAGTGCGGAAAGTAATTCCTTACGCAACTGTAAAAAGTCGTATTAAGAGCGATTTAAATTTCGCACCGAGCGCGGAATTCATATTTTGGACACAGACGCTTATGGAAGAAGATGCAGTGAGCCAGCGCTAGTAAATATGCAATAGTATATTTTGACGTTTATAAACATAACCTTAAATTGCAGTATATCTAATCTGTACACAATTAATAAAAAGAACCGAACAAAGTAAAATATATCGATAAATGGTTTTATTTTAAGAGTGAGTGAAATGCATAATATTTATTGTTTGTATATATTATAAACACAGTTGTTACAGTTGCTTATATTGACATAATGTGAAGTGGAAACTTTTGTACTGTCTAAAGAAACATAGATTTTTTCCGTACCTGTTCATATTATTAACAGTAATATTATTAAAAACAATTTCGGAGGCTTTAGCAGTACCAGCAGCAGGTTGATTGTCATTGTTGAAAATAGATCCAACATAGCATGATCTGGGGCTTCAATTATCTTTGGAGGTGTTTATGATAAAGAAGAATCACGCACTATAGTATTCCAATCTAGACGATTTTGAAGAAATTGTCTTGAAATTAGTGAAATATTTTTAAATAACGTAGAACAATGTGCAAGCAATCAACAAACAAACCATAGCAACGCCGTAAAACATCGTTCTCGTGAATATCATTAAGATTTTATAAATTTTGACAATATTTTAGTCTTTCTCTAAATCGCACAGTTCGTGCAGATTTTCGCACTCGGCAAGCCTCGTGCGATAAATTCTACACTTGCACGTAACAAGCCTTTTTCGGCACTTGCTTTAAAATTAACTATTTTTTTCTGAAACAGGCAAGAAGGTGCCTACTTTCCTGACCAATTTTAGTATGCAAAGTAGATTTTGACAAAAACAGTTAAGTAAAATACGTATCCAAAGCTACAACAAAAATAACAGTCTGGTATAGATTTTACCTGACTGTTTTGTATTTAACTAGGTACAAAATCATTATTGTAAAGCTGTAAAAATTAAAAATACTTTACAGAACATTCATGAACAAATGCATCTTGGCAAAACAATTTACGATCGCATAAAAAACGTTTCCCTTCCTGGAAATGGTCAATAAAACGCACCCACTCACACACACATCACAAATACAGATTCACCAAACTCATACACACGCACATATATTCGCATACGCTCTTGAAATGCTAATTTGACAGCTCTGAGCAGAAACTTGAGAACTACAGTCTACCACGCTACATACACACACACCCTCACACAAAGATATTTCACATATACGTTCGTACAAGTATACATGGTGTCACAGGAAATCTATTACATAGACGAATAACATTTTTGATATCACTGCTTTCATGATTACAGAAAAAAGGTTCAAATAAAAGTTGGAGAAAATTAAATTCTGTTTCTAATGACAATATCTTTCATATACAGGGTGTATCTTGGAAAGTGAAACATAGGCGTTTAACATGGGAAATCAGTTTGTCCGTGCGCATTGCTCCCCTTATTATTTTAGACTAAAAGTTTAACATGGATGTTGTAAAGCAAAAATTTATACATCCAAATCAATAAAAAAAATCATTTTGCCTACATCATAACTGCAAAAATTCACGGAATTACAATTGTATATTATTTAATTCAGAAAAAAATACTGAATCAAATAAACAAATAAAAAAATAGGTTCTGATTTAAAATAAGAAAGTTGAACGTCGTATTTTGAGAACCACTGGTCAAAAAAAAATTGTTAATAGTTTTGTAATGGAGTTACAAAATGGTATTTCTTTGCTAATTTAATCAACCATGTAGCTCTTATAGTTCTCGAGATAGCAATGCTGGCCCAAGTAAATATAACACCCTGTATATATTAGTTTACATGATTGAAAAGTAAATTTGATATACGTTTTTAATTTGTAAAAATTGTTATTTTTATAACAAGTGCCGAAAACGGTTTGTTACGTGCAAGTGTAGAATTTAACGCACGAGGCTTACCGAGTACGGAAATCTACACAAGCACTTAACCTTTTTCGGCACGTGTTATAAACAACATTTTTCCAACAACTGTGCGATTTAGAAATCACAAAAATATTATCAAAATTTATAAAATTTTAATGATATTACACGAGAACGATGTTTTACGGCGTTGCTATGGTTTGTTTGTTGATTGCTTGCACATTGTTCTACATTATTTAAAAATATTTCACTAACGTCAAAATAATTTCTTCAAAATCGTCTAGATTGGAATAGTACAGTGAGTGATTCTTCTTTATCATATATACCTCCAAAGATAATTGAAGCTCCAGATTAAGCTATGTTGCATCTATTTTCGACAATGACAATCAACCTGCTGCTGGTACTTCTAAAGCCTCCGAAATTGTTGTCAATAATATTACTGTTAATAATATGAACAGGTACGGAAAAAATCAATATTTCTTTAGACAGTAAAAAAGTTTTCAATTCATATTATGTCAATATGAGCAACTGTAACAACGTGTTATTAATATTCACAAACAATAAATATTATGTATTGCACTTACTCTTTAAATAAAACTATTTATCGCGTATTTTACTTTGTCCGGTTCTTTTGATTATTTGTGTACAGATTAGATATACTGCAATTTAAGGTTATGTTTATAAACGTCAAAATATACTACTGCATATTTACTAGCGCTGGCTCACCGCATAAGCGTCTGTGGCTAAAATACGAAATTCCGCGCTCGGTGCGATATTTAAATCGCTCTCAGTTAAATTTTTTTTTGACAGTTGCGTAAATCACAAATTTTTTTACTCACTGGTGTTTTTTTGTTTACAGAAACGCACTTGGTCTGCATTTATCTACTTTCCATACGTAACCAAGGCAATAATAGTTACATAATAACAAAGAAATCGCACAGTTGTAGGAAATAGTTATTTTTATAACAAGTGCCGAATAAGGCTTGTTACGTGCAAGTGCAGAATTTAAATCTGCACGCGCACGTAACCTTTTTCGGCTCGTGTTATGAACAACATTTTTCCTACAACTTTGCGATTTAGGAAATCACTAAAATATTGTCAAAATTTATAAAATCTTAATGATATTCACGAGAACGATGTTTTACGGCGTTGCTATGGTTTGTTTGTTGATTGCTTGCACATTGTTCTATGTTATTTAAAAATATTTTACTAATTTCAAGATAATTTCTTCAAAATCATCTAGATTGGAATACTACACTGAGTGATTCTTCTTTATCATATACACCTCCAAAGGTAATTGTTGGATCTATTCTTGACAATGACTGTCAACATGCTGCTGGTATTTCTAAAACCTCCGAAATTGTTGTTAATAATTTTACTGCTATAAATAGTTATGGAAGAAATTAATGTTTCTTTAGATAGTATAACAGTTTCCACTTCAAATTATGTCAATATAAGCAACTGTAACAACGTGTTATTAATATATACAAACAATCAATATCATGTATTTCACTTACTCTTTAAATAAAATCATATTTAATAATATAACTTTTTTTTACAGTTGTGTAATGAATTACTTTCCGCACTAGTGTTTCTTTGCTTACAAAAACGCACTTGGTCTGCCTTTGGCTTCTTTCCGCCCATAACCAAGGCAATAATAGTTACGTAATAACAATGAAATCGCACAGTTGTAGGAAAAATATAGTACGTTCTCGTTCATGTGAATTACTAGTAAATCGAAAATGATATCATTAATGTACATTCGTTATTAATTATCTTATATGTTATTGTATACACATATATCATGTTATTTTAAATAAATTGCCAAGTCTACAAATAAACTAGGTATTTGCTGGTTCTTTAAAAATATAACACTCTGTATATGTATACCTCGTAAAGAAAGTGTCATTCTTCCTTCGGCTCGTGATATTAAACTGCACCTTCGGGAAGGAATGTCTTATTTTCTTCCCTTGGTATACAAATAACAAATTAATAGTTCCCTAAATTATTTTCAATGATATATAGCCGTAGTCAAATTGTCAGGGCTGTACTCTGACCCATTTATCATCAACCAACCGTGTCTAGATTTGGGCTAAGATATCTGCATAAATTTCCCCTCCTTACTCCCTACCTGTAGCCGTCGCCTACTGTTTTTGACCACCTATTGTTGTTCGTTGTTTTTTCAATCAAAATTGTCAAGTTCAAACGGAATAAAAATTAACTGAGACCAGAATTTAGACACCGAGTGTAGAATTGAAATATGTTACACAGAATACAATAGTATTTGTTAAATATGGTGATTGTTGCTTTGCTAATTAAATTAAACTAAAAGTGTAAATACCAAAAAGTTTAGACGTAAAAACTGCATCTAATAAGCAAATATTTGTAATTTAATTGTTTTTTATGCAAGAATAAGGAGCAAACGAAAAATGGCTAGCTCAGTGGTATTAAGTCGGTCTGTGTATTCTGAGAACCCTGGTTCGATTCCCACAGGCGACAAACAATTTTTATAATTTGAAAAGCTTCCCCTGTGGTTCCTCCACCACTAACATCTTTGGAGGCCGTGATTTGACGACTGGTAACCGCACTTCACGCGCAAATATATCACTTATCGAGATCTGCTTCGGCAGAGTGCCACACTCAATAATGGGTAGAGGACGAGATGATGATATACCTATTTGTTTTTGTTATAGCACGTTGATTCCTATGCGTTTGGAATTAACTTAATTTTAATTTAATATGTATTTTTGTAAAAAAAGTTGTAATGTGAGGATACTGCACTTTGTAGTCGTTGTTTTCTGAAAAAAATACTGAATCGAATAAGCAAATAAAAAAAATAGGTTCCTATTTAAAATAAGAAAGTTGCACTCCGTATTTTGTGAAACACTGATTGAAAAAAAAATTGTTTATAGTTTTACAATACACTTAGAAAATGGTATTTTTTTGCTAATTTAACCAAACTTGTAGCTCTTATAGTTCTCGAGATAGCAATGGTGGCACAACTAAATTGAACACCCTGTATACTGATTCCTTTTATTAACTTCACCCTCATTTAAATAAAGTAATTGTGAATAAAAAATGAAAATAATATGTTCAAGCACAGAGTGTATCTAAATAGGCAAAGTGTTTGAAAATATTTCGATAATTTTAAAACAAATATGTTGAAGGCCAAATAAAATATGCATGTTCTTCTGTCTTTTTCCTTTGCAAAAAATAAGTTATAAACATTTGGTGTTAGTCACACATGAACAAAGAAAAGAAATTGTTTAGTTTGTGCAAAACACGTGGTGCTTTATCATTCGCTGTTGTTATCAGTTGTAAAACAACATCAAGTTTGCTTTGGAATCACTAATCGCAGTCCTTGTTCAGGAATTGGAAACATAAGACTAGCGAAAACAATTGACGACAACGTAGATAACTAGATTTTATTACTTAGCGTACGTGTCGAGAAACACGTAATTTTTTAAAATATGTGGTTTTGTTTTATGATCAATTTAGCTATTTCAGGTTACAACATGCAGAATTTCAATCTTTAGATATACAGGGTGTTCCAGTTAAGTGTGCCACCATTGCTATCTCGAGAACTATAAAAGCTACGAGGTTGGTTACATTGGCAAAGAACCACCATTTTACAAGACTATTACAACGAGCAAAAAATAATTTTCCAACCAGTGGTTTTCAAAATACGGGACACAACTTTCTTATTTTAAATGGGAACATATGTTTTTTTTTTCAGGTTATTCGATAGAGTATTTTTTTCTGAATTCAACGATATAAACATATCATATCTTAATATAACAAAATAACTGAGAAAAATGCGTGTTAAATATATTTGTATTTGATTTATATCTGGCTGAAACAAGCTTTGGATAGAAAATAATTGAATATATTGTTCTATATAACATTGTTTCATTGTTTGTTGTTAAATGTTATTAATTTTAATATTATTGTAGTTACACCATTGTTTGATTTGTTTATTTTTCAATTATTTTCTATCCTTTACACTCTAGTTTCCGACATATAAATAAAATAAATAAATAAATATATCATCACGCCTTCTACCCATTACTGGGTGTGAAGCAGATATATATATATATATATATATATATATATATATTTACTTACTAATTGCAATAGTCTTGTAAAATGGTGGTTCTTTGCTAATTTAACCAACATCGTAGCTCTTATAGTTCTCGAGATAGCAATTTAGGAGGTGACTTTAGAAGATGTAAGGAGTAGAAAAATGTAAAAAAAATATTTTTTCTATTTCGGTGTTCCTATAGCTCTATAAACGCACTGTAAACACGTTGCTAAGGAGATCTATAAGCGCACTGTTTTTGGCGCTTTTTATTTTGTCGGAGTGGTATGAATGCTCTTAAATCTGACATATAACCTCAAAATTGTAAATTGTCAGTGTTGATATATTACTAACAGAATATGCTAGAATCAAACAAAATACAATACATTCACAATATAGAAAAAAATATTGATTATTTGTCAAAAAATATGATATTTCAATTGTCTGTGTTATGAGAAGCGCTACCAATACGAATGATATAAAACACCAACTTATATTTTTGACAAGTCGCAGTTTTTAAAAATAGTACAAAGAACACGTTTCATAAGGCCTGTTAACGCACACGTCCTTTGTAAAATTCGCCGCAGAGCGGCTCGTTTTCGAAATTTGAACTCGTGCGTTAACAGATTGCCTTATGAAACTAGTTCTTTAATATACTATTATGACACAAATCTTAATTTGAAAGTAATATTAATTTATAGTTCTTTTTCATCATGACTGTATGACGTCACAAGATTTCCTCCATCTTGTAAAATTTAACCCAGATGAATTATGTCTAATGACATATCGGTTACCACAGCATGGACGAAATGAGTCTTGTAAAAAAAAATATTACTATTCCCTGAAGTGTTTTACATATTTCGACTCGGAAAAAAATGTCTCACGTATCTATTAATTGTTCTGAAAACAAGTTTTTACCAAACGCCGTTCAGAAACTATGTTTTTACCGAAAGCTGTTCGGAAACTACATGTTTATCGTACGCCGTTCGATAAAAACTAGTAACTTTTGTCAATTTCATGCGTTGAGTGTTTAATAATTTCATCAATCAGTCTTGTGTATGACGCGTCAAAAAACTGTTCGCGCACTCGTCCTTTGTAAAACTCGCCGCAGAGCGGCTCGTTTTCCAAATTTGGACTCGTGCGGTAACAAATTGCCTTATGAAACTAGTTCTTTAATATACTATTTTCAAAATTCTAATAGCTCCTTAAATAAACCAAATACTGAATACGTGAACAATTTTGTGTGCATCTCGGCCGCCGAAATTTTTCTTCAACTCGCATATATAATAATTTCGTAGCCTAGATAAGTAAATAACTATTATTAAAGATATTAGTGAAGGGTGCATGTATATGTAAAATAATTTTGAAATTCGCAAATTTCTTTCGTAAACAAACAAATTCAAGTACAGCTATCGTCGGCTTACAATATAAATACATTCTAAAAATACTTGCACGCTGGTGGTTCTCTTCACTTGAAGTTGACGTAAACAATTACATTAACAGGCTGTTAAAAGACCCAATAGAACTTCGTACTTCGTTGTCATGGATACGGGCAGCTAAGAAATATGAACAATAAACTATTGGATTTAGGTACATACATTTTAAGTTGGTGTTGACAAACTTATAGCACAGCAGGAGATAAATGACATTATTTAAGGATGATATTAAGGGCGTATTGGCTTAATCTTTTACCTTCTTACCTGCTCTTAATTAGGGTTTGTTTACTTAGCATTAAATATTATTTTGCCATTTATTTAATTTAAATTTTATAATCGTATTCAGGAAGAATATTGAATTGAATAATCTAATAAAAAAAAGGTTCCCAAGAAAGTTGCACCCGGTATTTTGAGAACCACTGGTCAAAAAAAAATTATTAATAATGTTGTAATACATTTACTGCCAGTTTTTCAATCGCCGGTTTACTCTTGATTAATGTTAATCATGATTAAATAAATATATCATCACGCCTTCTACCCATTACAGGGTGTAGCACTCTGCCAAAGCAGATCTCGGTAAATGATATATTTTACGCGTGAAGTGCGGTTACCCAGTGGCGAACCTAGAACTTTTGCCGCCCAGGGCGGTCTCCAATTTGCCGCCCTTTCTAAGTCATTCCGACTTTTATCCATTATTGGGTTTGGCACTCTTCCGAAGCAGATCGCGGTAAGTGATTTATTTATGTACGTGAAGTGCGGTTACCAGCCGTTAAATCACGGCCCCCAAAGATGTTAGTGGTGGGGGAGCCACATGGGTAATTTTAATTTGGTGAAAATTGTTTGTCGGCTGTGGGAATTGAACCGGGGTCCTCAGAATCCACAGGCCAACTCGAAACCACTGAGCCATTACTCCAATTAATTAATAAACATAAATAAATAATTGTAATTGAGTCAAACTATAGGTGGGGAACTTTTTTATCCTTGGATGGCATATTAAAATTAGGCAGTAATAACGAAATTTTTCGAGATAATATCTTCAATCCTGCATTGACTTGACAATGAAGAAAAATATTATATAGTAATTCATAATTCGTAGAAATCGAATAGTAAATTTATGAAGTGAACAAGTTGTTTTTCACAACTAAAACTAAATATAAAAAATGCCACCCCAAAATATGTGCCGCCCGGTGCGGACGGCACCCACCGCCCCCCTCTAGGTACGCCACTGCGGTTACCAGTCGTCAAATCACGGCCCCCAAAGATGTTATTGGTGTGGGAGCCACAAGAGGAGTTTAGAAATGGTGAAAATTGTTTGTCTCCTGTGGGAATCGAATCAGGGTTCTCAGGATCCACCACTGAGCTAGCTACCCCATAAATCATGATTAACATTAATTGGTAATTGAAAAACTGGCCATTAGAAAATGGTATTTCTTTGCTGATATAACCAACCTTGTAGCTCTTATAGTTCTCGAGATAGCAATGGTGGCACAACTACATTGAACACCCTGTATAGGTTTCACATCAAATTTAGTATTAACATTTCAAACGTTTGTAACTAGAACATATATTATGATTGCTTCCTTATCAACAAATTACGAAATAAAGTCCATTATGAGTCCGGTTATCTTTACTGATAAAACAGTGGATAACATTATCATTTATAATTATTATTCGTTTCTCTGTCGCCAAATTGTCTGCGTAAATACTACAAAGTAAATAAAAGTATAAAACACATTTAACTGTTTTAAACTTTTCAAGTTTATATGCTCTAAGATAGCGGTTTTCAAACTTTTCGGGGCCATGACTCCCTTGGAAACAAAAATCACAAATATATTCTTTCGCGACTTCCGTACTTCTTAATTTAATAATGTACATTACAAACATAGAACCACGATTTCAGAAATTAGTAAAGGAAACATTTCTCATTACGGTGGTACTATTATGACTGTCTCATAGAAGTATAGGTAACCAAAAAAGTTTATAAAAACAAGTATTTAATTTGATGTATGGTATAGGTTGTAAACAAAACAACAAATTTTCATGCTAATGTAGCAACTCATAAAAAATAACATATTTACATTTCATTAAAATCTGTCGTAAATGATACAACCAACCTTAAGGATTAATTTAAAATAATATAACACTAGTTATGAAATTGAGGATATCACCATTGGTTTCCACATATATTTCTGCGTAAATATACATAATTTGATCCTCAAAAAAAATTTTAATTTGCGGAGTTGTGATCTCGGAAAATTCGTTTAATGAAAATGCGAATTTTTTTGTTGAACCAGTTAAAAATCAAAAAATATTAAAATATAATTCTATATAATTCAGACTACGAGAAAATGAATACTGTTGAGCGCATCTTCATATCTTTTTTAGTTTTCGAATTACGACGATTTTTGACTTTTTAAAATATCTCAATTTTGTAGGCACATATCTCGAAAAGTAAAAGAGATATTGAAATACGGTTTGTACAAGTGTATTTCTCGTGTTCTAGTTAACTTATACTGAAGTTTTGAAAATTTTGAAAATATTACTGCTTTTTTCAAAAAGTTGACACGATAATGAAAATCTGTAAACACCAGTAGATTCCTCGCAAAGAAATACATACGTATTTTTACTTCACGGATACAATTTTTAGAGCAAAAATACTAAAAATGGCCAAAATTCGTAAAAATCCTATTCTGAATTGCAAGATAAAAATAAAGAGCTCTTTAGTTAAAGAATTGTTTATCTAGCAACAGTATCAATAGCGATTTTCTAGAACTTATTGAACCCTTAGTTGCTAATGAACCGATAAAACTTACATGCAACCCAGCATTAATCCTTCAAAAATTATTTAAAAACAGTGATTTTTAGTTTTTTGGTAATAAAAACTCTATCTATACGAATTTTTGGCTAAAAATTTGCATACATATGTACTTTTCCGGGAGGAATACACTGGTGTTTATAGATCTTCATAATTTTTTCAATATTTTGAAATATTAAGAAATGAAAATCTTCATAAAAATTGTAAAATTTTCAAAATTTTCTAAATTTCGATATATGTTAATTAGATTGCGAGAAATACACTTGTTTAAAATGCATTTCAATATCTCTTATAGTTTTCGAGATATGGGCCTTCAAAGTTGAGCTTTTCATAAAATCAAAAATCGCTGTAACTTAAATACTAAAAAAGATATGAAAATGTGCTCAACGGAATTCAATTTGTCGTAGTCTAAATTATATAGAACTATATTTTAAAATTTTTCGATTTTTAAACTAGTTCAACAAAAAAATTGACATTTTGATTATCAGACATCTCCAGCGATTAAAAAACTGTATATTAAGAATCAAAATATGCATAATTATATAAAAATATATGAGGAATTAAATGATAAAATTCCCAATTTCATATATAGTTTCATATTTTATTAAATTATCCGTAAACAGAAACAAACTTGATTATAAACATCTAAATAAATAATACTACATATTATATTTTTCATTTCATTAATCCTTAAAATTTAAACAAAAGCTTGCAACGGGATGAATCTTTGGAAACATGTATTTTAAAATTTCCAATATCTCCACGAGCCCCCGAGGGGTCGCGCCCCACACTTTGAGAGCCACTGTTCTAAGATAATAAACTATGGTTTTCTTGCTTCTTTTGTACGGAATGTTAAAACATTTTATCATCTGTAAATGCTGACATATCCCTGCATACCTTCGCACACACACACACCTACACAACTGCACTAATACATATATACAATTGTATATGTACGTGGCTGTACACTTTGTATTGTTCTGAAGCATATAGAGTTCAATGCTCGTGCATGGAATTTAGGATTATCAAAATAATATTTATTATTCGTTTGTTTGACAGGACATTCACATAGTTGTCATGGAAACGGTTCAGATTTACAGGAAATAGAAAACAAGTCAACATTTATTTGGATACCTTTTGTTTTATACACAAAACAAACATTTAATTGATATGTTTGCGGAATAAAGTGGAAATCTTTGCGAAAGTTGTTAGTGGTTGTACAGTAATTAGTAATTACAATTAATGTAAAATAAATAAATATCTCATCACGCCTTTTTACCCATTACTAGGTGTGGCACTCTGCCGAAGCAGATCTCGGTAAGTGATATATTTATGCGCGTGAAGTGCCGTCAAATCACGGCCCCCAAAGTTGTTAGTGGTGGGGAAGCCACAGGAGTAATTTTTAATTTGGTGAAAATGTTTGTCGGCATGTGAGAATCGAACCAGGGTTCTTAGGATCCACAGGCTGATTCGGTACCACTGAGCCATTAACCCATAACAAATAATGTGTTTTATTATTTTTTCTATATCGCGTTTGCAGTGTGAGTGTGCAACTGTTTTTGTCAATAACAGTGTTACAATAGCTATTTACATAACGAGTGATCGAAGACGTAATTTTCACATGAGCGCTATTTTAAAATGAATTTGCGCGAATGGTGAAAATGATGTCTTCGTGCTTGAGGTTTGTACAATGCTTTTTGTAACGAGTAAATATTATATAACCGATAGCGAGAAAAGAGGCGTATTCCATTTGCCATTTGGATCAAATCTAACTTACATTTACTGAACCAAATCATTTATTTATTTCGCTGCATTACTTCGTTCATTTTATTTCCAGTACTAGAATTACAGATTCTAATTTACTTTGAAGTTATTCACCCAAATAAGTGCATCAGTTTGCTTAATTCAGTTCATTTAGTTGTGTGTCAAATTTATCTGAACTGATTTAAGTGAACCAAGTGGCAAATGGAATACAGCTTATGTATTCAATTTGAAACGTGAATCTATATTAATCACAGTTTAGTATGTCATGAATTGTCAATTGTTATATGAAAATTTGAAGCGTGAATTTATAGTGACAGTTTAGTAAGCCATTTGAAAACAAATTGTTTATTTTTTCTTGTAAATCTTGTTAAAATATGTCTGATTGATGGCGTTATAAGCTAATGTCTCTATTTCATTTATAAATTTTTTAAAATTTGTGTAGTTATTTACAATTAACGTTTTAATAGTCAAAATTTAAAAACATTAAAATAAGTGTAGAGAAAATTTAGGGTGCTGCGCAGTTGCAGATCTCATAGGTCGCACATTTCGTTCGTTAGTGCGAACAATTTGACCTCCTGCTAATATTTTATTTTATTTTTATTTTACTTTGCGTTATTGACCACATAGGGTCAGCCAAGGGCTGTTCTTCCACCTTACCCTTACAAACACATCACAAACATCCATACCCTGGGCGGGATTCGAACCCGCGACCTACGGAGTGCAATGCCAAGAAGCTGCTACGCTCGCTCGACTACCGTGGTCGGTAATATCTCTTCAATTTATTTAGTGTACACATGTTTTGTATCACGTACCAGTCTTTAAGTTTGTATAACTTATGAACTGAACAACTCTATAACGGAAATTCCAATGGCTACAAAATTTGTGTTGTGCAAATATTGCCAACTGTATAATTAAATTAGTGGCAACGTTTCGCTCAAGAAAGCTGTTGAAACAGTTTGAATTTTCTACGAATTCATTCACTCGTAAACAGAAAACCAAACATATTTCTTAGCTAGTTTACACTAGCTTATTTATTTATTTGTTTCTGAATTCTTATTACAGTAGCTTACGAGGTGTGGCTATTAAATAACGAGACTGACGCTGTTTTAACATTTTATTTTGATTTCATACCTATTTACTTATTATCACCTTCAATATGAACCCCTTCTCTATCCCTACAACGCTCCATGCGAATCTTCCTGTGTTCGAAACAGTGTTGGAAGTCTTTTACTATCAGCTCCTTCAGGACGCGTGCCGATTTCTCTTTCACAGCTCAAACCTTGTTCCTTTTCAGGCAAATTCCATCTTAAGAAACAGACAGAAGTCGCACGGTGCAAGATCCGGCGAATAAGGCGGATGGTACAACACTGGGATGCTGTACTTGCCTAGAAACCTCTTAACAGACATTGCGGAATGAGCCAGCGCATTGTCTTGATGAAGAACCCATGACTCGACCTTCCAAAATTCGGGTACTTTTTTCAATAAATTATAAGTTTCAGTAGTAGTTTTGCCAAGTTTCATATGAAATTTCACAACAATTCGTTGCTCTAATGTTGCACTTTTCGGACGAAACAAAAAAACATCTTTAATGAGAACGAAAGCTACGGCTATACGGATTTGTTTACAGAAGCGAGAGGTACTGCATTCGAAAGAGAAAGCTTCATGCTAAAAAGATGATGCTCTCTGGGTTTTGGCGCATGCGCACTTTTTCTGTAGCAGCGTCAGTCTCGTTATTTAATAGCCACATTTCGTATAGTGGAATCCGAACCACTCAGACATAGTCATATTTTTTTAGATACAGGATGTAGAAAAAGTTCTGGGACGATCAAATATACCGAGAAATACACATTGAATTGAAAAACAAAAAAACACGTGTTTAATACTTTTCAAAAATCTATCCAATGACATCAAACACAACCCTCCACAATCACCCCTTGGTGGTGGGGCGGAGGGAAACTCTGAAATCTTAAATGGGAATCCCAAATTTTTATTGTAGATTCGGATTGTACGGCTAAAATTAAGTAGGATTTGTCTGAAACTTTTTTTTTTGATTTGCTACAGATAGCGCTGTAATCGGAAAAATAAGTTTTCTCTTGATTTCGGAAGAACTTATTAACAATAATAATAAAATAATTTCCTATTGATATGTAAACAAAATAACAATTTTTGTTTATAGAGAACACTTGATTTTGCAAACTGTTTCTTTGACATATAAATGTACCCATTTAAATATTTTGAATATAAAATTAAATGTTCTTGTATTATTAAATAAATAGATATTGTTTTTATTGTAGCAGATTGAGAAACACACAGTTTCTAAATTACGTTTTACTTGATGAGAGATGACGTATATAAAAAGTACATCCAACGCAATAGATAATTTGTGGTTTTATTGACTTTTAAGTCTGCGGTTTTAGATAAAACATTCAGCGGATTATAACTAACACTAAGCTTTTCAAGTGTTTTAAAACAAAATATTGATTACTTTAATATCATTTTTGGACGATCGTTTTTTTTTAATGTTACAATATAAAAAGGTAATACCAATAATTTTGTAAAAAAATATCGTAATAAAGCGCGCTTGTGGTTCTACAGGAAGTGTATAAAGTGAAACTTGGGAAATCAGTTTTTCCGTGCGCATTGCTCCTCTAATTATTTTAGACAAAAAGTTTCAAATGGATGTTGTAAAGCAAAAATTTCTACATCCGAATCAATAAAAAAAATCATTTTGGCTACTTTATAATTGCAGAAATGAAATTTGAAAATTAATGAAATTACTATTTTATAGTATTAGCCATGGAATTAAAAATAAAAGACGAACAAAGGAGTAACGTTTTATACACAGAGTAAATAAATATACAGAGCGAATGTAAGCATGTTTGATGGGTGGGGGACGCGTTGCCATGAAGCGGAAGGGGTATCCACGAGAAAACGCGGGAGCGCCAGCTTGGTTTGCGCCACATTATCTAATATCTAATAGAAAATCACTGTATTTGTTTAACAGTATGTTACACATAGTATAAACATGTACTAAAAACACAAAATGTTAATTAAAAACTTAAGTAAACACTGAATATATTCACTTTTTATCACGCATGAAATTTCTGTCTGGCGCAAACCAAGATGGCTATTCAAAACTAAGTGGCTACAATTGTAAACAACACCCGCCCTCTGTTGTTTTATTTCCTCTGTGGTTTTATACGTCAAATTATTAGTATTTATTTTGACAAATTGTGATAATAAAACGATATAATTTAAGAATATTTTTAGTTTGTTATTGTTTATATTTAATTTAATTTGTAAATAAATAAAATAAATAAATATATCATCACGCCTTCTACCCATTACTGGGTGTGGCACTCTGCCGAAGCAGATCTCGGTAAGTGATATATTTTGCGCGTGAAGTGCGGTTACCAGTCGTCAAATCACGGCCCCCAAACATGTTAGTGGTGGAGGAACCACAGAGATAGCTTTTTCAAATTATGAAAATTTGTCGCCTGTGGGAATCGAACCAGGGACCTCAGGATCCACAGGCCGACTTCATACCACTGAGCTAGCCATCCCATATTAATTTGTTACATTAATTAATTGTTAATGTTACTTTATTTTATTTTATTATTAATCTTAAGCAATAAATCTAATTAAACCTTTTGCTTTATTATTATTATTATTAAATTTCTATTTAGAAAATTAATATTTACTACGTAAAATTATTTATTTTGACAATCATTATTCTGACACTGACGTAATAAAACGTTACGCTTTTGTTCGTCTCTTGTTTCTAATTCCATGGCTAATACTATAAAATTGTAATTCCGTGAATTTTCAAATTTTATTTTTGCAGTTATAAATGAACCAAATTGATTTTTTTTTCATTGATTCGGATGTAGAAATTTTACTTTACAACATCCACTTTTTATCTAAAATAATTAGGGAAGCAATGCGCACGGAAATTTGATTTCCCATGTTCAACGCCTATTTTCCACTTTCCGTGATACACCCCGTATATGATAACAACAATGAATAATTGCAACAATGAATGTTTACATCAATGATTTATTACAACAATGAAAGATCACAACAATGAATGATTATAAAAATGAAAGATCACAACAATGGAAATTATATCAAAGAAAATTTGTGATTTCACCAATTAAATAATCAGTAATTTTAACATGTGAATTTTCATTATTGTATTAACAGAATTCTCTCTTTATTATGTACAGGCAGATTCTCAAAAAAGTTTTAGCTAATCCTGAATTTTTGATTAACTTAGTCCGATTTTGAAACGAATCAATTCACTTACCGAATACTAAATGGTAAAAAGATTATATTAAAGTTTATTCAAATGTTTTTGGGATTATTTTTGAGTTTAGCTTAATTTGACAAATTCAAAATTCAAGATTAGCTGAAACACTTTTAAGAATTGATCTATTCTAACTAAAATAGAAGAACTTCAAAAGTACGAAGACAATAGTTTTCCGGCCTAGTCAGGGTTACCAATCACCACCCTTGTGTTGTACCCTAGTTCCGGTCCCCTAGTTTCACTCCTACCTCAATAGAATCTCTAATACACTATATCGAACGAAATCCGGACACGACGAACGGACGAACACATTTTCTTTCCTCTGCTGTACTTTGCCGCCCTTTTCTCATTTGGGAAATGGAATATGGAATATATATATTTTCGGGTGAGATTAGATTATGAATAATTTTCACCCTTGGCTGCGTGTTACAGGGGTTGCATTGTAATTAATTGGATTTTTAATTTATTTACGCATCATACTGGAATAAAATAAAATTCATTTTAAATTTGATTCGTATTTCGATTATATATTTTTTATAAATATATCATCACGTCTTTTACTTATAACGGGGCGCGGCATTCTGCTTTAACAGTGATATATTTATGAGTGTGAAGTGCGGTTACCGGCCGTCAAATCACGGCTCCCCAAACATGTTAGTGGTGGGGAGCTACAGCGGTAATTTTAATTTGGTGAAAATGTTTGTCGGCTGTGGGGATCGAACCAGGATTCTCAGGATACACAGGCCGACTCGATACCACTGAGCCATTAAACCATATAGAAAGTAACTATTAAAATATTGATAAAATAAAAATATTGCTACATAAGCTGTATTCCATTTGCCACTTGGTTCACTTAAATCAGTTCAGATAAATTAGACAACATGACTAAATGAACTGAATTAAGCAACCTTATGCATTTATTGGGATGAATTACTTCAAAGTAAATTAGAATCAGTAATTCTAGTACTGAAAATAAACTAAGCGAAGTAATTTAGCGAAATAAATAAGTGATCTGGATCAGTAAATGTAAGTTAGATCTGATTCAAATGACAAATGGAATACGCCTTTAGTTATTGGTGTAATTCAATTTTTTTTCATTATTTTCATTTATATATCTCCTTGGAAATCCTTTAAAATTTAACAATAAACTATCGATGTTTTGACATCTATTAAAGTAATTTTAAGGGCCAGTTTTTCAATCACCGGTTTACTCTCGATTAATGTTAATCATAAAATAAAATAAATAAATATATATATAAATATATCATCACGCCTTTTTCCCATTACTGGATGTGGCATTCTGCCGAAGCAGAACTCGGTAAGTTATATATTTATGCGCGTGAAGTGCGGTTACCAGTCGTCACGGCTCCAAAGATGTTAGTAGTAGTGGAGTAACATGGGTAACTTTTTTATAAATTGGTGAAAATGTTTTGTCGGCTATGGGGGATCGAACCAGGATTCTTTGGATCCACATGCCGACTTGATACTACTGAGCCATTAAACTCCATTCCCTGTATGAAAACAATTACGTCATATGTGGACGAGGTTATCATAGATACGATGAAATATAGCTATCTTTTTTTATTAATATTATACGTACCTATGTGAATGACATTAACGTATGTCTTAATAAGAAAAGACACATGTTTCATGTTTGTTCACGTTCTATCACATTTATTATTTTAATGAAAACGTATGACAGTTCTTACAAATACGAAAATTTATATTTACTTTGTTCACATTTGTTTATAAAATAAAAATATAGAGCTATGGTCATGATTTTCTTATTTTCTTTCCTGTCATTTCGAAGTTTGTGCCATTTTTGATTCATAAATACAGACTGAGAAATAAGAAATGTCTAGAAAATTTTTGGATAATCAAATGCAGAAATGCGTTTATCATCTTCATGATTATTTTGCGCAGAAGATAGAGACTAAACGATCTTCAATTAATTTGTAGTTGTAGTACAAGAGGTAATGTGCATTGTATTTTGTATTGTCATATATTATTTATTTATATATAATAATAATACATATATAATGTATACTCTTTTGAGTTTTATTTTATGAAATGAAATATATCAATAAGGTAGGTAATATTTTTCGTGCGTTAAGATAAATTTATATTTGGTTTTTATTTAATATATTGCAGAATTTGGTTTTTAAATTTTATAAAGTAATAAATTTTCTAATCTGACATTTAAATTTTAGGTTATATATTAAAAATGTTAATCCAATACCAATGTAAACATTTTAAGAAGTACAAAATCTTAATTCACATACATACCGAATGTGACGTAATAGTTTTCATACAGGGAATGAAGTATACCCCATAAATGTGAATCTTAATTAAATAATAATGGTAACCATAGTCTCCATTATTATTTAATCATGATTAACATTAATCGGTGATTGAAAAACTGGCTCTAAATTTGTATCTTCGTAAAATCAATCTAATATCAATATGCCAAAATTACGTACACATTTAATTGATACAAAAACGTATTGCTTTCATTACTAGTTGTACAAATAACAATTGATAGTTCAATTTCAACAACACAATTTAAATGTTATCAAGCAAAACTTTTCTTGGCGGTCAACATCACGGTTGGTTGACCATGGCATTGAAACCAGAACACCCTAAGGTCTATGCACCCCTCGTGTAGTTCGGCACGCGCTCACTAGGGGTCCTAACACGCGATCACCCTTGCAAAACATCACTCTACACCCCTTCTATATAGTTTCAGTATTTTCCACTTTCGCCAATACGATACACGAAATACGATTGGCGAGGGGTGGAACTATAGGGGTGGACGGCACAATTATACCGCCAATGCTCCCAAACGCACGGTGAGGGATGATGTTGGAGGCCTGTTAGGGTACAATATAAAAATACAGGTGTATCAAACAAGTTAGTATATTTTACACTGTCAATTGTTTGTTGATTATTTTAGAGAAAAATGTTTCAAATAGAACAGGGAGATAATTTAGTTCTCTACAACTTTTATTTCAAGCATTTTTCTATAAATCTATTCAGAAAGATTTGAAAACGCAAAATATGCTTAGTTTTTTTGGGCAGTTATAAATATTTAGTTAGTTATTCTACTCTGTATAATAGGAACTTAATCCCAATTACTGTACAGGGTTCGGACTCATCGAACCCCAGTGTGATACTTCATATACGTGGTGGTCATAATGTTGTAATTTCCTGCTTCCCTAATTATTTTAAGCAAAAAAGCTTCAAATACAAGTTTTAGGAAATGAAATTCTGCAGCTAAATCAATACACAATAGTATATTACATAACAAGCATCGAAAGTGTAAGATAACGTACGAGTGACAAATTGAAAAACGAGGCGCGTAGCGCCGAGTGATTTAAGGGGGGACCCCACCCTGGAATTTTCATATAATCGATTTTTTTTTTGCATTTTTGCGATCCTTTGGGCCTCTACAATGTTGTCGTAAAACGATTTTTCGATATATAACTTCGTTGCAAAGATACATCGAGAAATTTTATCATATATAATCACACTGTAAACTGAACTTGAAACTTTAAACGCGTTTTTCTCGAAACCATGTTTTTTATCTGGCTGCAGAAAAATCTCGGGATCTATCCAACCGATTTCGCTCTTTTTTTGTGTCCAATACGTAAAAATGTATTATCTATGGTGAAGCATAGGATTTTTTTGATATTTCAATTTTTCGATTTTTTATGAACATTTGAATGAAAAATGAAACTTTTTTTGAAATCGCTGCCATTTTTGTAATTTTTCGAATTTCAAAAAATCGCTATGCTCCACCTTAGATAATTTCATATAGTTTTGGGTTTTTCAAATTGGAATGTTCTGCGATGTTTCAAGACTTCCCGGTGCATGCAGCCAGCGAGGAGCAGTTTTGAGAAGGTGACCCGTGTGTACCCGTGCCACGGAATAACGGATCGATATTTTTACGTAAAAAAATTGTCAAGTAAAGATGAAATATAGCTGAATATTATACAAAAAACCCTGAAGAGATTGCTTCATTTTTAATACCAGAAAAAAATCGTTAAAATCGCTTATTTTTTGACTCTCCAGGGTGGGATCCCCCCTTAAGCACAGTTATCACAGTTTCCTGCGAATTATGTACACTATTTTTCAGTCGACCACAAAATATTTCTAAAAAAAGTTTACAAGACCAATGTTGTTATACTTTGACAGCGAATGCGTTTTTCAAGGTAAGCGTTGACGTTTGACGTTTGAGGTTATGTATGGTGATACCAACTGTACTATCCGTAATGTCAAAATATTTAATAATGCTAAAATATGAGTATATGAGGAATTATTAATTTAAAACAATAAAATTTGCCAGTGCAAATGTTTTAAAAAATCTGCAAAAACTTCGATTTAAATAATAATACAAATTCTTTTCATTTATTTTGTTATATTGTCATCGTAACGCTTTCTGTTGTTAAGCATTTGAACTTCACCTGATATATTAGAAGTGTGCGTTTTAACTAGTCCTGTCATTATTATACTGATAATAAAGCTTTTGTGATTATTCCCGGGAATAATCTCTGTAGGTGCTTTTGTTTGTGACAAATGATAGGTAGTTGTTAAATAATTATTTAAATCTGTCAACGTGCAGAGTGGATAAAAATCGTGATTTAAAAAAAAAATCAAAAAAATCGATTTTTTTTATTTAAATCAGATTTTTTTGATTTGAAATAGATTTTTTAAATTATTTTTTTAAGTTCGTAAAAACGGATATTTTAAATTAAATTTTGAAGTATTATGAATATTTCAAAGTTATTATTCAAAAATATATAAGAGTTTGACTGTAAAGAGACCCACGCATGGATATTCATGTTTATTCTAGTTTGTGTACCGTGCACGCGTCGACGTGCATCTTTATCTTGCAGGTCCGTGCCGGTTTTTTATGCGCCACTTCGTCTGCAGATTGTGTTGAGCGAGTTTTTTCATCATTTGGACTTGTGCATTCAAAATTGAGAAACCGATTAGGAACTGAAAAGGCTGGAAAACTGGTCTTTTTATTTAAACATTTTAATAACAATGTACCACTAAATGAATAAACGTTTCTCCTTTATTTTTGTTATTTGAATTGTTATATTTTCATATTAAAATATTGATTTATTAAAACATGTTTTTATTTTTTTACAGTTATATGTTTGTATTTTTAATTTAATAAATACATGTACAATAATAAAAATTATTCACTTTTTGTTTAAATTATTAAATTGCATTTATCTAGATTTAAATCAACGATTTAAAAAAAAAATCACTTGATTTAATCTCTCAACCCTGTCAACGTATGAAGTAAAATTTATGAAAAATATCGATTTAGTTCCATTTCAGATACAGAAATACACCAACAAATTTTTGAAACAACTTCCAAGAATATATCAATAAGTATTCAATCGATATGGACCCAGTTCAATTTTTTTTAAGTTGGATGAATCGACCTCAGCAGCTAAATCAAAATATAATCTAATTAAATATAACTCGAGAGTTGGATAAATTAGAAAATAATTCTCCAGTATCTTTCTCAAACTTGTTGCCATTTGGCAATAGCCACTCAAGCCCTACGGGCTTTCGTGACTATTACCTGACAACAAGTTTTCGAAAGATCTGTCAAATTATTTTTAATTTATTCTCATTCTCTTGTTATCTTATTACTGATAATTTTAAATTTTTTCCTAGGGACTTTTTCTCTGGAAACAATTTAAATGCGATTAAATAGTTTGAATTTCACTATACGAGTAAACTACAGTAACTACAAGTAATATCATATTGATATTTCATTTCAATAACAAAAGGAAGTGAAAAATATGCAAACAAATACTAATCACAAAAACAAATGCATGTGACAATAACATTGCAATCACTCACATGGTAACCATCACATGACAAAACCAAAATAGTAAACATTTGATAAAATAACGGAAGCTATGTCCAAACCTGTCTTTGTTATCAAAGGCTAGCTGATAAGTACCTAGATTAGCCGTTCTTCACACTTAGGCAGGTTATTCCGTTAATATCAAATTACTTCCTTCCTTATATTATCACAAATTCAAAACCAAACAAAACCAAAATAAATAATAAGAAGAAGCCGTAGGTGTTAACTGCGAAAATAACAAAAATTATAACATTTTGTTGATAAGTATTGGGATTTTTAAATTATAATACACTCATAGTAGCTACCTCAGTGGTATGAAGTCGGCCTGTGGATCCTGAGGTCCCTGGTTCGATTCCCACAGGCGACAAATTTTCATAATTTGAAAAAGCTATCCCTGTGGCTCCTCCACCACTAGCATGTTTGGGGGCCGTGATTTGACGACTGGTAACCGCACTTCACGCGCAAAATATATCATTTACCGAGATCTGCTTCAGCAGAGTGCCACACCCAGTAAGGGGTAGAAGGCGTGATGATATATTTATTTATTTTTATTTATTTCATAGTGGCGAAAATTGGAACTACGACAGAGATACAGTTTGCTACTAACCTAATAACTAAGTACTTAAAAAAATAAATAAATAAATAAAATAAATATAAATACATCATCACGCCTTTTACCCGTTACTGGGTGTGGCTCTCTGCCGAAGCAGATCTCGGTAAGTGATATATTTATGCGCGTGAAGTGCGGTTACCAGTCGTCAAATCACAGCCCCCAAAGATGTTAGTGATGGAGGAGCCACAGGGATAGTTTGTTAAATTGGTGAAAATGTTTGTCCGATATGGGGATCGAATCAGGGTTCTCAGGATCCACAGGACGACTCGATACCACTGAGCTATAAAACTCCATAAAAATAAATGATAGTAGAACTAATATTTACAATAAAAAAGATAATAAAACTATAATTAATTAATACATTAAGAACTGTATTCAGTAATAATATAATAAAAGAGTGAGAATAAATTGAAAATAATTTGACAGATCTTTCGAAAACTTGTTGCCAGGCAATAGTCAGAAAAGCTCGTAGGGCTTGAGTGGCTATTGCCAAATGGCAACAAATTTGAGAAAGATACTGGAGAATTATTTTCTAATTTATCCAACTCTCGAGTTATATTTAATTAGATTATTTTTTGACTTAGCTGTTGAGGTCGATTCAACCAACTTGAACTGGGTCCATATCGATTGATTACTTATTAATGTATTCTTGGAAGTTGTTTCCAAAATTTGTTGGTGTATTTCTATATCTGAAATGGAACTAAATCAATTCACACATTTTACTTGTCGCGTTGACAGTTTTAAATAATTATTTGACAACTACCTATCATTTAACAATAAATAAAGCTCTTAGGCTTCTTCGCCTAACTGATGAGACCCGAAGGTTGAAAGCATACCAAACTGGGAAACAAGTACCTGTCTAAAGTAAGATGGGAAAATCTAAAGTATCATAGTTATATATATATATATATATATATATATATATATATATATATATATATATATATATATATATATATATATATATATATATATATATATATATATATATACAATATTTAATATATATATATATATATATATATATATATATATATATATATATATATATATATATATGTATATATATTTAAAGTACTTAGTTATTAAGTTAATAACAAACTGTACCTTTATCGAAGTTCCAATTTTAGCCACTATAGGCGCATTCTTATTTTAAAATCTCAACAATCTACTGTAACAGGAATTAAGTTCCTATTGTGCAAAGTAACAATAACTGACAAATAATCCTAGCCTAGTGAATAATATCAATATAAAAATTGCATTTATTAATTATCAAAGAAAAAGTCGTACTTTCAAATTTCGCTGACTTCAACTTATAAACAAAAATACGATTGTATCTGCATATTTCCAATTCTACTATAAACTGTTGTAATTGAAATCATGTAGTACCTACAGAGAAACAAATAAATACATAAATAATTGTAACACAGTTCTAGTAAATAAAGAAAGAAATAAGATTCCAACGTTTGTAAGAAAAAGTTTAAACCTAATTAAAATCAACAAAAGAAAAAGAAGTTCTTGAAGTGACTGTACTTCAATCACCCTTCATGATCGCACCCCTACGTGGGAATAAAACCCGAGACAGAGTGGGAGTCAGGCAAAATTTTGAGGCACCAACAAAATCTTCATTTTTTGTCTGTTCGTTTGACCTGTCATCTTTTGTGATTTATTAAATACTGTTTGGTTTGGAAACATGAAATATTGTGTATTGTTAGTCGAATATTAATAGCGTTTTTAGCAAAAAATACAACATAAATAAAACTGATATACGGTCGCTAAATACGAGACAGTATTATTGATTGTGATTTTAATTTAGTTATTCAAATGATTTTATAGTTATCATGTTTTATTGTACAAGAAATGTCATTTAACTTAAGAATAATTTACATAACAATTAACTAAGATTTATATTTTAAATGTTATTTAAAATTATTTTAAAATATCTTCAAATTTTTATGAATTATATGCATTTTTTCTTTCTTATAATAACTTAGAAATATTTAAATTAACTGAATCTTGGCCTGACTAAGAATCGACTAAAATTAAGGATAATTTATATAAAAATAAATAAATATATCATCACGCCTTCTACCCATTACTTGGTGTGGCACTCGGCCGAAGCAGATCTCGATAAGTGATATATTTTACGCGTGAAGTGCTATTACCAGCGGTCAAATCACGGCCCCGAAATATGTTAATGGTGCGAAAGCCACAGGAGTAGTTTTTTTTTTAATTGTGAATATTGTTTGTTACCCATGGGAATCGAACCAGGGTTCTCAGGATCCACAGGCCGACTTGATACCACTAAGTTAAAAAATTATGTTTTATATATTGTTTAAAAATGTTATTTAAATACTTACAAATTACTTAAAATTAAAAAATATATATATATATCATCACTCGTATTACCCATTACTGGGTGTGGCACTCTGCCGTAGCTGATCTAAGTAAGTGATATATTTAGGCGCGTGAAGTGCGGTCACCAGCCGTCAAATCACGGCCCCGAAATATGTTAGTGGTGCGGGAGACACAGGGGTAGTTTTTTTAAAATAGTGAATATTGTTTGTCACCTATGGGAATCGAACCAGGGTTCTCAGGGTCCACAGACCGACTTCATATCACTGAGTTAAAGATTTATGTTTTAAATATTGTATAAAAATATTTTTTAAATAGCTACAAATTACTTAAAATTTAAAAAAATATATCATCACTCATATTACCCATTACTGGGTTTGGCACTCTGCCGTAGCTGATCTTAGTAAGTGATATATTTGTAATTAGAGTCGCGATCTAATTCAAAATTAAATAAAACAAAATAATAATTACAAAGGTTAAATCTATCTGACCCATGCATAGCTATTAATTTAAATTTACCCAGATATGTCATCACATCCCGTATAACCAAACGCGACAATTCAGAAAAACTATAAACGTGATAAATAATGATCTACGGAATACTGAAGTTATAACATATGCACTAATAAATTTGATAAACAAAATAAACTCTGTCAAGTCAACTTTAGAAAGATACTTAAGATAACACTTAATTAGTCTGTATCTCTCGAAGCTGAGTTGATAGTGAAATATCATAATTTATAAACAAAACCAAATTCTGAATTACCCGTTTTGTTACATATTTATGCGCCTGAAGTGCGGTTACCAGCCGTCAAATTACGGCCATCAAAGTGAAGGGAAAACCACAAGGTTAGTTATAATGTTGTTTGTCGGCTGTGGGAAACGAACCCACAAATCTAAGCCACCTACTTCAATAATTATATCTTATGGGGTAGATGGCTCAGTGGGATCGATTCATCAAGTGGATTTGAGAACCTCGGTTCGATTCCCACAGCTGACAATCAGTTTTCACCATATTAAAATTACCCCTGTGGCTTCCCCTCCACTAATATCTTTAAGGGCCGTGATTTGACGGCTGGTAATTGCGTATAAATATATCACTTACAGAGATCTGTTACGGCATAGTGCTACACCCAGTAATGGATAATAGGAATGATGATATATTTATATATTTTATTTAATGAGGTATGTAGATGGCTTAATGGTATCGAGTCTGCCTATGGTTTTGAGAACCTGGGTTCAATTCTCACAATCGATAAACAATTTCTCCATATTCAAATTATCCCTGTGACTTAAGTTTCACTAACATCTTTGAAGGGCGTGATTTGACGGCTGGTAACCCCACTTCACGCGCATAAATATATCAAATGCCGAGATCTGCTTTGGGAGAGTGCCACGCCCAGTAATCGGTAGAATGATGGTATATTTATTTATTTTATTTATTCTAAATTGAAATTCTCTTGAATCCTGGCCTGTCCAGCGATTGGCAGCTGTCCAGCGATGCACCCCAGGCGTCTCGACGCCCCCTCCACTAATTTCACTCCCGTATACCCCCGTATGACATCCCTATATGTCGTAGTAATATATCTCGATAATACTTGCTGTATAAAATAAAGTATAAAAATAATAAATATTTAATTCTCTTTTAATGGGATAACAGCGATGATAATAATTATTACGTGAAGATTACGAATACATTATTAGTAATTATTGTTTTTTTTATACCCACAGCCGATAAACATTTTCTCCAATTTAAAATTACTCCTGTGGCTCCTCCACCACTAACATCTTTGGGGACCGTGACTTGACGATTGGTAACCGCACTTCACGTGCATAAATATATCATTTACCGAGAACTGCTTCGGCAGAGCGCCGCACCCAGTAATGGGTAAAAGGCGATATAGCTATTTTTCAGACAACCACGTATGAAAGTAACCATAACAACATCATAAATTATTACGGAAAGTTGAACATAACATACCCTGATATGTTAGTATAACGTTCACTTCTAACATATCAGGTGAAGTTCCACTGATTGACAACATATGGCGTTACAATGAAAGAAAATAATAAAATAAATGAATAGAATTTGTATTATTACTTGAATCGAAGTTTTGGCAGATTTTTCAACACATTTGCACAGATATATCTTTTTTAGCATTATTTAAAATGGTTAGTACAGCTGCACAACACCTAACCTCAAACGTCAACGCTCATCTACAAAAACGAATCAGCTGTCAAAGTGTAATAACATTGCTCTTGTAAATTTTTTTTAGAAATATTTTGTGGTCGTCTGAAAAATAGTGTACATAACTCGGTCGAAAGTGTGATAACTGTGCTCGTGTACTTAAATCACTCGGCGCTGTGTGCCTTGTTTCTCAATTTGTACACTCGCACGTTATCTTACACTTTCAATGCATGTTATGTAATATACTATTATTATTTTTATTTCTAGTTTTTGTTGAAATAATTAATATAAAATTATGAATTAAATATGCTATACGTTCAAAGTACATTTGCACTCCATTATTTGCGGTTTTCCTCTGTATTATTAGTTCAAAGAAAATTCTGGTTTGTTTAGAATAACTTTACATTTCTATTTAATACATTGAACATCCGATTAGTTTTTATCTGATTCTAGTAGACATTTTCCAGACAAAATTCAACAGAATTTTGTTAGTTTCAAACTTACTGATAACATTACTTGGTTCTTAAAATAACTAAGACTACTAACAGAGCACTAATCATTACTACCAATAATATGAGAGACAGTTGTGGCTTCGTGAGTAGAACAATTGCTTCATAAGTACGAGTTAAGGTACGGTTTCCTAGACCTTTTTGCGCCGATCGCTAATCGTAGAGAAGTACTGTTTTCCTAGATGCGAGAACTGCAGTGCTGCAGCGAGCATATTCCGAAATGAAGCGGATTATTTTAAACAACAATTACATTAGATTCGTTGTTAGCGAGTAAGCGTAAGTAATTTGAGATGTTTTATGCATATGTTATGTACGTCGAAGAAAGAATATGAATGATAAGTGAATAGGAGTGATTGGATAGACGTGATTGAAGGTTTGTTATGTGATAAATGATTTCGAGTGTAATAAATAAATGAGTTTATATGGAGTGATCTATGAATGTGGTTAAAGTGAGGGTGGTGTGTTTGAATGATAATGTTTGACGGGGGCTGATTATTTGATGAATGTAATGAGTGAATATTTTACGAGTGATTTTAGGGTTCGTGCTACCCCATTTGATGGGATATAGCGGGAAGATATGTATGTATGTATGTACAATTACATTTTATAAATGTTATTAAAAGAAGAGGAAGAAGAGGATGACATTTCCTATTTAATAAGGAAAAAGGAGAACCACAGATATGTTGTTTCAACGTCGAGAAGCAGACGGTTATTTTGTCTTACTAATAAATATGCATTTTCTCTAATTTATTCAATTAATTTCTCGTCATCTGCGATTAAAAATGTTGATTTCGTCATCCAGTCGCTAGCGACTGTCGCAGAGTACTCCTCACTATACCAGGCATTTGTTTGTCGCGGCAGACGATCTGTCGCGCTGTCGCGGTCGCGTCGAGGAAACCACTTCTTATGGCCATTTGCACCACTGACGTTTAACATTTAAACCAAGGTTTAAATTTTAACCTGTTTGCACAGTTACTAAAGGTTGGTTTAAGACAGTCCGTCCGTAGTTTAACTTAAACTCTACTGCATCTTCGGCTTAAAATTACAATTACGTGACAGTTGCCAGGTATCTACTTGAAAGAAAATAAGTGAATGTGTTTTTCTTTTAAATTACTTTGAAAATGAATGACATTTTTTATATTGACGATATGGACAATGATATAGAAGGCTTAAGAGTTATAGAAAATATTCATATAAGAAAAATATATGAAATAAGTAAATAATTTTATAGGTTCGATGATGAAAAATTTTGTAAACGATTTTGTTTGAAGAAAGAAAATGTATATAGTTTATATAATAATGTGCTCTATAATTACCCAAATAATTGGAATATCCAAATATGTTTGTATATCCGAATATCGAATATGGGGACCAAAGAATATCCGAACTATTCGGATACGAATATTCGGTTGACCGAATATTCGTTCGCTAATTTTTTTCAAAATTGACATCCCTACTTTAAACCTTTATGTTTAAAATACTTGCTTTAAATATGATTTAAACATTTGTTTAAAATATCTATATAATCCTACTGAGGGTAAATAATTTTCTCTCCGCCACTGAATGTAGTTTAAGTATAAAGTCCGCACATGGTTCGTAAAAAACGCCCATTGCCCAATTCAGTGACTGTTATTATTTTTCTTAGATGCTTATCTGCTGTATGATTTATTTGACTTGAGTTTTTATGTCGACTGCGAACACTGTAGAACCTATTTCATTTTTTGGATGGAAATTGAGCACAGAAAATTTATTTAGGCTTTAAAAATCGCATGAGCACTCGAATTTTTTAACGACTTCTACGAAAATAACATATTTTGAACAGTCATTTGCGCCTGTCAAGTAAAAGTTCTTCCATTCAAATCTCGCTAACTTCTATGCTTAAGCTCGTATCATATTACAATTTTCATCATTTTAAAAATACCCTTGTGGCTCTCCTACCACTAACATCGATGGGGCCGTGATTTGACGGCTGGTAATTTAGATTGTTCAATATTTATTGTAATGTAAAACAAGCTTTATATCAAAAAAGCTAACTATGTCTATGTCGTCGTATCATAAATAATAATAATAATTATTATTATAATTATTTGTTGCCGGTTCTAACTGGCTCTAATACGTAAAAATACACAGTAGGTGCCAGATGGTTTTTGCTATTTATGTATGTAATAGTAAATTAACAGTCATTATAACAATAGACTGATCATATGACAATGGCAAATTTAATTATTTCACAATAATTTAAAAAAGTAGCTTTAAAATTTAACAGCTACTCTAACGAAAGCTTTTAACTGTAGCTTAGCTATATTTTACAAAATATAGCTTATAGTTGTAGCTTAGCTACTTTTTTGAAGTAGCTTGCCCAGCTCTGTTCAATATTTATTGTAATGTAAAACAAGCTTTATATAAAAAAATCGAACTATGTCTTTGTGATTCGAGTTCCAATATAAACTATTGTAACTGGGATTAAGTTCTTGTCCGGAGTAGCAAATATGTAAATTATAATTTCTTTTGTTTTTGTTTCAGTTGGGACAACGGATTATAGGCAGTACAAGCGAGAGCTCTACCCAGTAAGTTACAACTTATAAATTTTTTATTTAGTTCACAGAACAACGGAAATATACTTTTTTTTGTTTGAAAATTACCTTGAAATTTTGTTGAAACGGATGTTGAAAAAGCCGGATACAAAAGTAGTTTTTTACTTTATTATATAATTTAATAACTATTACTATTATGCTAGTATATTAATAAAAACTACGCAGCTACTAATTGTAGGTATAAACTTAAAGATCTTAGTTGAGGACAGTATTCAAACAAGATAGAAAATGAAACTTTAACGCAGAAGGATTCATATGATTTTTTTCTTTGACCATATTCTTTCATTTTATTTGAATAAAAATTTGAAAATACTTACGATTTATGAAAAAATAAATATCTAAGACTGTGCTAATGGTTGCTATAAAATCAATCATAAATAAGGGAGGATAATTATATTTTCGCCCTAGTGAGGAAATAGCTATTTATGTTAGGAAAAGTATCTTTTTCTTCATATTAGGCGGGAAATTTTCGGCGTGAATGGAAAAAGATACTTTTTGTACACACATCATTCAAAATAAGGTTTACATTATCTTGGAAATCGATGGAAAGATTGATATTTTAAAAAAATATATAAATATATCGTCACGCCTTCTACTCTTTACTGGGCGTGGCACTCTGCCGAAGCAGATCTCGGTAAGTGATATATTTTGCGGGTGAAGTGCGGTTACCAGCCGTAAAATCACGGCCCCCAAAGGTGTTAGTGGTGGGGGAGTCACAGAGGTAGTTTTAGAAATCGTGAAAATTGTTTGTCGCCTGTGGGAATCGAACCAGGGTTCTCAGGATCCACTGGCCGACTTGATACCCTGTATACTTATTTATGTACACATATTTTAAGGAATTTATAAAAGAAGTAGAGACATTAGCTTATAACGCCATCAAACAGACATATTTTAACAAACTTTACGAGAAAAAATAAACAATTTGTTTTCAAATAACAAATGCCAATTCATGACATACTTAACTGTCAATATAAATTCACGTTTCAAATTTAATAACTATCATTGGTATAATTTTTGCTCGTTAGAAAAAGCATTGTACAAAACTCGTACACGAAGATGTCATTTGCACCATTCGCGCAAATTAACGCACTCGTTTCATTCGTGCTTTAAAATTGCTCTCATGTGCAAAGTGTATCTTCGCGCACTTGTTATGTACATAGCTATTTCCTACTTATGCTGGGTTGCAAGAAAAAAACAAAGAGCTCTTTAGTTAAAGAATTGTTTATCTAGCAACAGTATCAATAGCGATTTTCTGAAATTTATTGAACCGTTAGTTGCTAATGAACCGATAAAACTTTCATGCAACCCAGCATTAATGTTGCACACAAGATTTTTTTCTGTTACCGTTTAAAATCTCTTGAATAAGAATGAAAAAATAATTTTTGACAATTTTTTTGTTTTGACATTTGTTCAAAACTGTTAAAAGTAAACATGGATAATAATAATAATAATAAATTTATTTTGCCACAAGGCCAATTACATTGATATATGGCATACGCTATTATAAATATATATATATATATATCATCACGCCTTCTACCCAATGCTGGGTGTGGCACTCTGCTAAAGCAGATCTCGGTAAGTGATATATTTTTGCGCGTGAAGTGCGGTTACCAGTCGTCAAATCACGGCCCCCAAACATGTTAGTGGTGGAGGAGCCACAGGGATAGCTTTTTCAAATTATGAAAATTTGTCGCCTGTGGGAATCGAACCAGGGACCTCAGGATCCACAGGCCGACTTCATACCACTGTGCTAGCCATCCCATCAATTATAAATAAATATAATGCTTTTTATTTCCACTCTGATGCTGTAGGGAAGAAAAGTTAAACCAAAACCATGGCAAATGGAAAACAACGGTGTGTGATTTGACATTAGTGACATTCTGGTGACACCCTGTGGATTTGAGAAACCGAGTTCGACTCCCAGAGCCAACAAACTTTACTTCACATTCAAATTATTCCTGAGGCTCTCCCTAACATGACCCCTGTAGTTCTCCCTCCACTAACATCTTTAGGAACCGTGATTTGACGGCTGGTAACTGCAATTCACGTCTAAAATGTATCATTTACCAAGATCTGCTACGGCAGAACATTCGAAGCCTTCGAATATTCGAAAAATCAACAACCCATTAATAATGGGTAAAAGGCGTGATAATATATTTATTTATTTGCTGTTATAATTTGAAATTACATTTTGTTGGTACAACTGTCCAACACAAAACTAATTATACTCTGTGTTTTATTTGAAACATACGATAGGTGAGATATAGTTGCCCTACAAATCGATATATTTAGTATTTCCCGTGTTATTGCAACAGTTTATATATTTAATATCGCAAAGGGGCCGATTTGTCGCGAACGTGGGTTGGTTTTGTCCGTCGGGACGGTGGTTATCGGCGGGCGCCGGCGTCTAGGGTAGCGTCGGCGCCGCCAAATGACGCCTAGCGAACTCAGACGACGCGACGCCTCTGTGGCTACTGTCGGTCGCGACGCCTGCGAGCAAAATTACAAACAGTTTCAAAAAGTTTCAAAAACTTTTCAAGTACAAAAAGGAAATTATACAATATTTATATTGGTGCTATGGTAAACGTATTTTGCTACTTCAATATGTTACAAGATCTGCAGTTGCAGGGTGAGCTTAATGTTGCGAAACAAGCTGGATAATAAAAATAATAATATTATTTATGGGTTAAGTAGCTCAGTGGTATCGAGTCGACCGGTGGATCCTCAGAACTCTGGTTTGATTCCCACAGTCGACGAACGTTTTCACTACATTAAAACTAACTCTGTGGCTCCCCCACCACTAACATCTATAAGGCCCGTAATTTGACGGCTGATAACTGCACTTCACACGCATAAATATATCACTTCCCGAGATCTGCTACTGCAGAGTGCCACGCCCAGTAACCTCAAATTGCAGTATATCTAATCTGTACACAATTAATAAAAAGAACCGAACAAAGTAAAATATATCGATAAATGGTTTTGTTTAAAGAGTAAGTAATTACATAATATTTATTGTTTGTGTATATTAATAACACCGTGTTACAGTTGTTTATATTGACATATTATGAAGTGGAAACTTTTGTATTGTCTAAAGAAACATTGATTTCTTCCATGCCTGTTTATATTATTAACAGTAATATTACTGACAACAATTTCGGAGGTTTTAGAAGTACCAGCAGCAGGTTGATTATCTTTGTCGAAAATAGATTCAACATAGCATGATCTGAGGCTTCAATTATCTTTGGACGTGTTTATGATAAAGAAGAATCACTCAGTGTAGTATTCCAATTTAGACGATTTTGAAAGAATTATCTTGAAATTAGTGAAATATTTTTAAATAACGTAGAACAATGTGCAAGCAATCAATAAACAAATTATAGCAATGCCGTAAAACATAGTTCTCGTGTAGTATCATTAAATTTTTATAAATTTTAATATCTTAGTGATTTTCTAAATCGCGCAGTTGTAGGCAAAATGTTGTCTATAACACGTGCCGAAAAAGGTTACGTGCGCGCGCAGAATTTAACGCACGAGCCTTGCCGAGTACGTTAAATTCTGCACTTGCACATAACAAGCCTTTTTCGGCACTTGTTATAAAAACAACTATTATTAACAAAATAAACAATATATGTATGATTGTAAAAACTACATATTCATCAAAATACACAATTTAAAATTTTTTTTTAGGAATTATTTAGAAATTTCTATTTCTACATTTCATTAGATAAAATAATCTAAATCTTATAAACCATGAATTACATATTCTAAAGGAAAATTGTTACCAGAATATTGAAACTACGTTTCAAATATAAATGGCTAACTACTGTGATGTACTGTCACCACCGCCAGCGCCAAGCTAAAACATGTGCACTTTTAAATCTACCAATCAAATACGACATTTCAAACGAAGTCACAAAGAAAGAATGAAACAGTGCGATAATAGCCGACTGGCCCTTTAAATTTGTTGTAGGATCTGTTTCTCTCTATTCGTACATTTAGGTTTCTCTTTCTGACTTGTCGGTGTGACATACGCATAATGTATCATGCTTGTCTATATCTATGTAGGGTTTGTGGTTTCGCAGCCGGGCTACGCACAACACCTAGCCGTCTGGACTGTCGACCGTTCAATTTTTTTGTGTCTAGACGGTGGCCGGCGTCACGGCGCTACTGTTCTCTAAGTTCGGTGTGGTTATAAATTGGCTTTACCGGCGCGCGGCGCCTTCCCTTCATTTACCCGTAAACGCGAACGTCTGTTTTGTACGATTATAAAGCCAGAGAACTCACTCCATTTTTGTTTTTTTATCGCAGATTAACTACCAGGGATTTAGGAGGGTTCTTTTAGGATAAAAATACTCTTTTAATGTAAGCAACATGGTTGTCAAATGTTGCTAAATTGCAAATGAGTAATCACGACACTGTCAAAAATAAAATTTTCATCTTTCAGTTGAGAGAAGCAAGTAATACTTTTCATCGGTAGGGTTTCTAGGGAAGAATAGTATATTATTTTATAAGGAGATAAAGTGATACTAAAGTGAATTACATATGAGGCACAAAAAGCTACTTTCGCTCCGCATAAAATATGCTATTTTTTCTTCAAACGCCGGAATATTTACCCAATTAAACATTTTTATGTTATATAATTTTTCTGGCGCTCGTAAAAAATCTTTTTAGTCTATGCCTATACTAAATTTGAATCGAATCAATGCAGTACTTTTCAGGATAGCTAGCGGCCATTTTGTTTCAAGATGGCGGACTAAAGCTTTATTATACCTATATGTTAAGATTGGTTCACGTTTATGCTTATACCAAATTTGAATCGAATCAGTGCAGTACTTTTCAGGATAGCTAGCAGCCATTTTGTGCTATGTCAAAAACCTTTGCGGGCGTGCGCACAACAACTTACCAAAGTTGCATCGCAATCGGACGAATGATATAGGAACGCATACGGGACAAACAAACACACAAACATTCATTTTTATATATACACATATCATAGATACAGATTGGTTGAGTGATATAAATACTTATTGCTACGTGAGTAATGTTAAGATAAAAAAGGATATGGATTAGAGAAACAACAATTTTTATTAATTTAAATTTTCAAATGTCACAGTCAACAACGGAAATAAGTTTATGTATCAGACTTGCCTATTTTTTATTGCCAACTGAAACACTTCTAATCTACTTTTGTATGAGACTGTCATGATAGAACCACCTTAATTCTTGAAAAGTATTGAAATTCATATTTTATAGTAATTGAAAACTGAATATATACATTCAAACATAACATAACTAAAAAATAGCAAATTTTGAGTTGTGTCATACTTATCGCAAACAATCATATAAAGTTTTTGTACACAAATAGAATGATCTGTCATATCCATCCATCAATCTTTACGTAATCTCTATTTACAACATCTCGGCTCAACTCAATTATCCTTACACACCTAGTGCCATCAAACAAAACAAAACACAAGCGAACACCATACACACATATTCAGATGTCATGTGGTGGTAACAAGCCTCACATATCATTTTGTCTCGGCTTCAATTTAAATGTAAATTAAAGAACTCTCTACCTGTCAACTGCGCTGAAAGAATAGCTTGGGCTAGGTTTCAAGTCACGATCTATTGCTAAAAAGTGTCTTTGAATATAGCACGTGCATATACTAGAATCTAAGGTTGGGTACATATACGTCTGAAGCACAATTTTTAAACTACAGGCTGTTCGATTTAGTTGTAATTGCTATCTCGAGAACTATAAAAGCTACAAGGTTGGTTAAATTACCAAAGATATACCTTTTTTTTCGACCAGTGGTAAAATACAGGGAGCAACTTTCTTATTTTAAATGGAAATCTATTTTTTTATTTACTTATTCGATTCAAGATTTTTTTTCTAAATTCAACGACTACAAAGTTTAATATTCACACATTACAAAATTTTTGACAAAAATGCATATTAAATTGAAAAATAAATATAAATATATCATAATAAATATATATCATCACGCCTTCTACCCATTACTGGGTGTGGCACTCTGCCGAAGCAGATCTCGGTAAGTGATATATTTTGCACGTGAAGTGCGGTTACCAGGCATCAAATGACGGCCTCCAAAGATGTTAGTGGTGGAGGAGCCACAGGGGTAGCTTTTTGAAATTATGAAAATTGTTTGTCGTCTGTGGGAATCGAATCAGGATTTTCAGGATCCACAGGCCGACTTCATACCACTGAGCTAGCCACCCCATAAAAAATAAATAAACAAATAAATATATCATCACGCCTTTTATCTGCCGAAGCAGATCTCGGTAAGTGATATATTTATGCGCGTGCAGTGCGGTTACCAGCCGTCAGATCACGAGCCCCTAAGATGTTAGTGGTGTGAGAGCCACAGGGGTAATTTAAAATGGACATGTGCTATGACAGAAACAAATGAACAAATCATAATATTTTTGTTTGTTTAATTCATTATTATACGTGAATACAATTATTTTGTGAAAAAAATTTGCTTGTCATAACACGCTGATTCCTATGCGATTTTAATTAAATTAATGTAAATTTTTGTCAAAAATTTTGTAATGCGAAGGTACTGAACTTTATAGTTTCCTATTTAAAATAAGAAAGTTGTACTCCGTATTTTGCGAACCACTGGTAAAAAAAATATTTGTTAATAGTTTTGTAATAGACTTACAAAATGGCATTTGTTTGGTAATTTAACCAATATTGTAGCACTTATAGTTCTCGAGATAGCAATGGTGGCACAACTAAATTGAACACCCTGTATAACAAAAAAAAAAAACAGATACATTAAAAAAATACGGCAATGTTTGAATGGTTTTGATCAGAACCACTCAGACTTCATTGCATTTGCTTAGAATGGTATTAGAACTTTTGATACCATTCTAAGCAAATGCAATGAAGTCTTCCTTTAGTCACAAACTAGTAACTTAGTAATTTATACTAAACCTAATTGTAATTGTAAATCGGAATCTCTGTCAATTGTCAACTTCCCCAAATTTTCCCACCAAATCAGGTGTGCCAATCTTGCGTAATTTCATTTTCTATTTCCTTTCAATTGAACAGCATAACTTCTGTACAAAGCCATTAAGTGGTTAGGTTTTTCCAGTAACAATTACCATATCCTGTTGTTTAGACTAGATTCCGCTATTTGTTAATTCATTTGCTTGTTTATATATCTTTTGTTTACGCAACTAATGAGCACATGAAACGCTTGTTCGCAAGACGTAAAATGTGTATGTAACGTGTGGCGCCTCTAACAGAAATTGTCATTTTACAGTCTGGCAAAAAAGAAATACGTAATTTATTTATTTATTTGTTACTCTGCACAATAGGAACTTAGCCCCAATGAAGTCCGCCATTATTATTTTTTATTTTTTTATAAATGTGGTAGGTGGCTCAGTAGTATCGAGTCGGCCTGGGAATTTGAGAACCTTGGTTCGGTTCCCATAGCCGACAAACAATTTTCACCACATTAAAATTACTCCTGTGGTTCCCCCTTGACTAATATCGTTGGTAGTCGTGAGTTGACGGCTGGTAACCGCACTTCACGGGCATAATATATAACTTATCGAGATTTGCTACAGCAGAGTGCCACGCGCAATAATGGGTAAAAGGCGTGATGATATATTTATTTATTTTATTTGAATCACATGGTAACCATAACGTAGTTGGTTTAAACCAGTGGTTTTCAAACTGTTTCCAAAGATTCATCCCTTTGCAAACTTTTATTTAAATTTTAAGGATTAATGAAATGAAAAATATATACTAAATATTTATTTAGATGTTTATATTCACGTTTGTTTCTGTTAACGGTTAATTTAATAAAATATGAAACTAGATATGAAATCTGAAATTTTACCATTTAATTCCTCATATATTTTTACATGATTACGCATATTTTCATCCTCAGTATATATTTTTTAAATCGCCGGAGTCGTGATCGCAAAAATGTCTGTTAATGAAAATGCCAGTTGTTTGGTTGAACCAATTTAAAAATCGACAATTTTTAAATTATTGTTCTATATAATTCAGGCTACGAGGAATTGAATTTCGTTGAGCGCATCTTCATATATTGTTTAGTTTTGAAGTTACAGCGATTATTGCCCTTTTGAAAAGCTCTACGTTGAAGGCCTATATCTCGAAAACTCAAAGAGATATTGAAATTCGGTTTGAACAAGTGTATTTCTCGTGCTCCAATTAACTTATATCGATATTTTGAAAATCTTGAAAATTTGTACAATTTTTTTTCAAAATTTTCATTTCTCAATCTTTCAAAAAATTGAAAAGATAATGAAAATCTGTGAAAACCAATGAAAGTTAAAGTATATAGGTATGCACAATTTCAGGGAAAAATTCGCACAGATAAAGTTTTTATTACAAAAAAACGAAAAATCACTGTTTTTTAATTATCTTTTAAGGGATACCCCATGAATTTTGGTCATTTTTAGTTTATTTGCTCTAAAAATTGTATCCGTGGAGCAAAATTTCTGACATTTTACATACATACTCGTATGTACTTTTTTGCTAGGAATCTACTGGTGTTTACAGATTTTCATTATCTCGTCATGTTTTTGAAATATGGGCAAAGAAATATAATATAACTTAATTGGAATACGAGAAATACACTCGTTCAAACCGCATTTCAATATCTCTTTTAGTTTTCGAGATATGGGCCTTCAAAGTTAAGATGATAAAAAGTGCGAAATTGCTGTAACTCGAAAACTAAAAAGATATGAAGATATGCTCAACGGGATTCGATTTCTCGAAGACTGAATATTATAGAACAATATTTTAAAATTTTTCGAATTTCAACTGGTTCAACCAAAAACAATGGCATTTTCATTAACAGACATTTTTGCGATCACGACTCCGACGATTAATAAAATATATATTATCTGAATTATTTTGACAATCATTATTCTGACACTGACGTAATAAAACGTTACACTTTTGTTCGTCTCTTGTTTCTAATTCCATGGCTAATACTATAAAATTGTAATTCCGTGAACTTTCAAATTTTATTTCTGCAGTTATGAAGTAGCCAAAATGATTTTTTTTATTGATTCGGGTGAAGAAATGTTTGCTTTACAACATCCATCTGAAACTTTTTGTCTAAAATAATTAGGGGAGCAATGCGCACGGAAAAACTGATTAAACGCCTATGTTTCCCTTCCGTGGTACACCCTGTATCACTTTTAATTGTAATTATTACTTGGATAACTGTGAAGGTAGCTTAACGCCTCATCCACATTCATAATGCCTTCTCCACAACGCGCCATCTTTCGCTCATTATGTAAAGATTTACATGTAACAAATGATATCGGTCACGTGATAGCAAAACACGAACTAGAGGTCAAAGTACAATCAGTTAAATAAACTCACAGCTTAAAAATCAAATGTCAATTACATGTGTGAGTCATTCATTTAATAACAAAGTTTCAAAAAGATATTTGTTTTAAATTGTACCTTCCACGAATTATAATATTTTTAGTTAATGTACAGTTAGATTAAAATCGCATCTATTTTTAAACATACGGCTGATGTTTATTAAACAAATTTTGATTATCAAGTGTTTTCATTATTGCTATTTAATTGAAATTTGTTTTCATTGTAGCAAATTAAATATGATTCATCGAATGACGAATAGAAATAGCTATTTTCAAAATGATTTCATTTAGAATCGAACTAGATATAGTTAGCTTTTTCACTACTCTACCAAAAAGTAAAATTTTCTTGCATCAATTTAAAGAAGAAAATGATACTTTTCATTCCGTTTGAACCAATTAAACTTCAATTTTCAGTTTGACATATACTGACAATATCGCATCAAATATTTGACAGCAATGTAGATATCTTCAATGGGGTAGATGGCTCAGTGGTATCGAGTCCTGAGAACCCAGGTTCGATTCCCACAAGTGACAAACATTTTCACCACATTCAATTTGTGCTTAGCCAAATCTCTTCTTCTTCCAAATATTTTGAATTTTTGTGTAAGAAAAGTGGCGTTAAGACGTTGTCAGGGGGCGTTGTTGTATGTGAATATAACCACAAGGTGTTCATCTATGTTTCAATCGTTATGCTGTGTGGAATTGGACATATTTATATCGGTACACTTATGTTTGTTGAAGTAATTGTAGTTTTGATTTGTTTAAAAACATAAATTTGATATTTACTCTCAAACTTCCTCTTCATATTAGCAGGTTTATGTTTATTATTAATAGTAAATATTGTTCAACAATTACAAATATTTATTTTAATCGATAGATCACACTAATAATAAACGTTGATAATTTCAGTTTCCTTGCAAAAATTTATAATCTTTTAGGGAGAATGATTCTGTTCTGTCCTGTTTAAATTTCAAATCTCTTTATGACACATGCGCAATAGCAGGGGCTAAGCACGGTACAGAAAATAATACTTCTGTCTCTGTCAATCTGCCGAGCCTCACAGTCTTGACTTTAATGCCGTATCCCCTCCTTTAAACGTCCTTGGGTGGAACCACAGGGGTAGTTTTTTAAAATGGTGAAAATTGTTTGTCGCCTTTGGAAATCGAACCAGGGTTCTCGTGATCCATAGGCCGACTTGATACCACTGAGCAAGCTATCCCATAAAAAAGTAAAATCAGAAATAAAAAGTCTCTAATTATATTTAAGAAAAAATCAGAATTATTGGCAATAAAAGTGATGGGGCTTGATTTTTGACATTTGACATGATAAGTGATCTATTCTGCAATTTAGCTCAAGAAAGTGATAAACCTAATCTTAATTTCTAATTTAATTATAGAAATTTTACTTTTTTATAGAGTAGTGAAATAGTATATTACGTACCATGAACTGTAAGTGACAGTTTTTAGGTCAAGAATGTAGTTTAGGAAATCAAAGTCCGAAGGGTCGAGATTTCCTAAATATTCGCAACCTAAAAATTGGTTAATAACCAATTTTTTACAATACCTTCACAAATAGAAGGAAAAAAAATAGGTTGCAAAATTAACAGCTGTCAAATTGTTGTCAAAATAACCACGACGTTGATCTATAATATTTATAGTCCTGATATAGCCATGGAAACCAACTGTGCAATAAAAGTTCCACTTACTGTAGCTGTATTCCATTTGCCATTTGGTTCACTTAAATCAGTTCAGATAAATTCTACACATGACTAAATGAACTGAATTAAACAAAATGATGCACTTACTGAAAATAAAGTGAGCGAAGTAATCCAGCGAAATAAATAAGTGATTTGGTTCAGTAAATGTAAGTTAGATCTGATCCAAATGGCAAATGGAATACGCCTTGTGTTTAACTTTTGTTATTAATGGGTAACTTACTGTACAAGTATTGCAAAAAAAATATTTATAAACATTGTGTCATTCTTCCCTCAGGTGTTTTATATCCCTGAGGAAATGAATGTGTACTTTCAGAAAGTAATGTTTTACTTTCTCTCCTTAGTACACAAGTAACTATTTTCGTTCACTATAATCTACTATAATTGGGATTGAGCTCCTGTTATGCAGAATAGGAAATTTGCTGACTCTACAATGTTTTTTCGTCCACATAATAAAAAACTCATTTCGTTATTCCAGTCACAATGCACGTGTGCGAAATGTAAACTAAGCAATTTATATTTTTAAAAAGCTCACATTACTAAAAACATTCTTGCTGATGTTATGCTAACGGTATAATTTAAGTTTCTTTTAAATTTAAGTTAGTTCGGTCATGTTCAACATATGTGTATGTCAATTGAAAGATTAGTTAACACAATATAGAAAAATATATATCATCACACCTTTTACTCTTTACTGGATATGGCACTCTGCTGTAGCAGATCTCTGTAAGTGATAGATTTATATGCCTGAAGTGCGGTTACCAGGTGACAAATCGCAGCCCCAAAGATGTTAGTGGTGAAAATTATTTGTCGACTGTAGACAACAATATAGGTAGCTAATATTTATAATGGGGTAGATGGTTTAGTGGTATTGCATTTTGTCAAAATTTGCATGATTTAGGCCAACACGATACCTGTGGATCCTGAGAACCTGGGTTCGATTCCCACAGCCGACAAACAGTTTTCACCACATTAATATTACACTTGCGGCTGCATCTCCTATCTTTGGAAGTCGTGATTTGGCGGCTGATAACCGCATTTCACGCGTATAAAAATATCACTTACCGAGATCTGCTTCGGCTGAGTGCCACACCCAGTAATGGGTAAAAGGCATGATGATATACATATTATGTATTTATTTATTTGTTAAATAAAACTCTTAATTACTGTTAAATTATATTTTTCTGACACCGGCAAGAAACGGCCTACTTTCCTGACCAATTTTAGTATGGAAAGTATATTTTTACAAAAACAGTCAAGTAAAATATGTATTCAAGGCTACAATAAAAATAACTGGCTGGTAAAGTACAAAACAGTCTGGTGAAGATTTTACCTGATACGTGAACACAATTCATAACAAGAAATGTAAACATTTTGAATTATTTCTAATTAATTATTGCTTAAATTAAAGGGTTTCAGAAAAAATAGTATACATAATACGTCAGGAAAGTGTTTTTACTTGACTCAGCGGATTAAAATACTCAGCCTGCGGTCTCGTACTTCAAACAACCGCTTCGTCAAGTAAAATATCACTTTCCTGACTTATTACGTAATCTACTATTATTCTAAAACTTATAAAAATATTACATGTCATTTGTAAAAACATAAAAATAACTGATTTAGTAAATATGTAAACATTGGTTGTCATGCCTAGAAAAACTGACTTACACCTATGTAACTACTTACAATAGCTGTATTCCATTTGCCACTTGGTTCACGTAAATCAGTTCAGATAAATTTGACACATGACTAAATGAACTGAATTAAGCAAACTGATGCACTTATTGGAGTGAATTACTTCAAAGTAAATTAGAATCTGTAATTTTAGTAATGGAAATAAAGTGAGCGAAGTAATGCAGCGAAATAAATAAATGATTTGGTTCAGTAAATGTAAGTTAGATCTGATACAAATGGCAAATGGAATACGTCTAATATATATGTAGTGGATCACTACAGATTGATAAAATTATTAGTTTCGACGTCTTAACATAGTCTCTGTTTTAGTCTTTGTTTTTGGTTTTTTGTTTCTGAAAAATTCCTGCCGTTTCCAGCTCTTAACATAAACATAACCTTAATTCATTATTCTAGTAAATGTTTGTTCACTTAAATTAGAAAATAATTGTATAAAACTATTTGAAATACTTTAAAAATTATATAAATTATTAATATATAAATAAATAAATATATCATCACGTCTTCTACCCATTACTGGGTGTGACACTCTGCTGAAGCAGATCTCGGTAAGTGATATATTTTGCGCATGAAGTGTGGTTACCAGTCGTCAAATCACGGCCCCCAAACATGTTAGTGGTGGAGGAGCCACAGGGATAGCTTTTTCAAATTATGAAAATTTGTCGCCTGTGGAAATCGAACCAGGGACCTGAGGATCCACAGGCCGACTTCATACCACTGAGCTAGCCATCAAATTATTAATAAGGAATAGTAATTACTATTAAAATGAAGCACTAGTTTAATTAAATTATACAATTCCAAAACTATTTACAAAAATTGAGACTTTTTTCTAGTGAACAAACCAAAATATTTCAAGTATAGTAATTTAAATTTCAAAATTGATTTTTATATTATTAAAATATGATTAAATTGCAATTATACTTATAAATATGAAACCTGTGTTACCTATTGTTCAGACATGGCTTCATATTTTTTGATTTTGTTTTATGCATGACAACTGTCAAAGTGTCAAACTGTTTATAAACATTGAAAAGATAATTTAGAAGATTGATTAAGGACATTTAAAATTGATTCTTTAGGTAATAAGTTTATATGATTATAGATATATTGTGTAATTAATTTAAATAAATATTCTTTAGTTCACTAGGAATTCAATTTGGTGTCTAATTTCTAACATACGAAGAACAGAATTACAAATCAATTATAAAATCAAAGAAAAGAAATAAATTTTAAAATGACACCAACCAAATAATTTCTTTTAAACATGTTAGTTTTGTTGTTGCTATTAATCTAGTCATTTTTATTTTTTCCACAGTTGAAATTGTTACTATTTTTATTCTATTGTCTATATTTATCGTATTTTCAACACAAACCTAATGACATTTGATAAATACCCACAATATAGAATTGACAGCATAACAAGAGATAGCATTGCCGCAGCTAATTCTCTCTTACAGAACAGCGACGAAAGATGTCATGTACCGACCCAATTATATGTTAGTTTTTAGTGTTCTGAGTCTTAGGGTTCTTAATCTTAGTAGCGTGTTCTAAGTCTTACCAGTAGCAGTCGTAGTAGCTTTAGCTTTAGTCTTTTTGTAGCTTCAGTCATTTTGTAAAGATCAAAAATAAAATAAGATCAGCGCTCACAACACAAATACGTCGCCTGAAAATAAATAATATATATTAGGTACTTGTGTATTTTAATTGGTTTAGCACTCCAATCCGGTATTCAACAAAGACTATATTGAAAGTATGAAGTCTGCAAACTTTGTGTTTATGCACAGCGAGAAAGACAAAAACTAAAACTAAAACAGTAGCTGGAAACGCTTAGCTGTATTCACATATGACAAACTTTCAAGTTTATGTCGAAAAACTAAAACTAACACTATGTTAAGAGGTGGAAACAAGGCTTAAAGCTTGTTATACAGAGTAATAAATAAATAAACTTCAAATTCCAGAACGATCTATAATGTAGGACAAAATAATAATAAAAATAAGTTCCAAGAAATCCAAAAGAAAAAGCAACATTTTCCATCCTACACCCAAAACAAAAAAGAATCAAGACTCCCACAAAACAATCAACAAACTCAATCGTCATTCTTCTAGTCACATGTTTTCCAATAACCTTTCACTAGCATAATCATTATACGTCATAAAATTACAATAATACAAAAACAAGTTACCATACTTGTTTATATGACGTACGATAGTTCTATCAGAAAATCATTACTTGGTTTGTGGGTCAACGTCATGGTTACTACGTCACACTGACGTCATTACTACTACGTCTATATTACGCAATTGTTAGTTCCGGGTAGTGACGTCAGATGATGTCAGACTTTGCGGTATTGGTGATTCATCGAAATGCTCAAAGAAGATGTTTTTCAAAATGTCTTGATTGTACATTTTCTCCTGTCGTAACTTCCTGAATTATTTTAGAGCAAAATGTTTTCAGTAAAATATTCGGGAAATTAAATTATCTACCACTTTTATTCGAAGCATTTTTCTTTAAACTAATTCATTTTTTTTATTATTATTATTCTAGAACGTTTAAATACGTATTAAATTAGTGAGTCATTCTCATGTGACAAAGTGATAGATATGCGGTTTACAACTGTGTAAAATTATTTAATTTTGATGTTTTTAGTAACAGGAAATATTTTTTATGATAAAGGATTTTGAATCATTGTCGGCGTTTTTTATGTTTTGTCTGTGGTTCTTTGTAGAATACAGGAGATGGATAAATGATAAACTGTTACAAAGAAATGATTGGAAATATTTCATCATTACTCAAAATACTTTAATTCCTGTTTTTCAAATTAAGTTCGTAATCATTGCTGATTACTTTACAGAAAAAACTGTCTACTAAAAGTTGTAGTTGTTTGTATTTACTTATTTAGGTAATGTTCAAATCAAGCGTAGTGTGACACTCCCTTCCTTTTTTATCTTTAATTCGTTTTCAGTTCTTACATAGTATGTTTAAGGTAGTACTAGCGTGAAATTTGTTTATGCAGAACTGAATGAAATTTGGCGCACATAAACATTGGATAGTCATACGTATCCTGTTAAAATATGAAACACATTCATCGTCTGTGAACAAATATATTCGCTTGTAAAGTTAAGTTCTTTTACAAAGGGCTTATGGCGATCATCACTCAAAATCGCACATATTTGGTTTGGGTACCTCTAAAATTTTGCAGTTTCATTTGAAAAACTAGTATGATGTTCTAGAACTATCCATATATATTGCATTAGAAGGAGAAAGTTTTTTATCGTTTAATAATGGATATATAGCCAAGCAAAGCCTTGTTTTTAACGAAAAATTAAGAATCCCAATTTATAATGGCAACATCACACGGTGGTACGGTATTTGAAAATACACTAGACCAACAACCTATTAACAATTCATGATATTCAAATCATAATAGGTATAAAACACTTATTTTTTTCAATTTTTATATTTTTTTTAGCGTCAGTTTCGCCACTCGACAACCGATGGCGCCACCGTCACACTAGTACTACCTTAACTGTAATTGTGTGGAATTTACTTTCAAAAACATGCGCAGGGTGATACTCCCTTCCTTTCTTATCTTTAATTTGATTTCAGTTCTTACATAGAGTTTTTAACTGCAATTGTGTGGAATGCACTTTCAAAATCATGCGCAAGGCGACACTCTCTTCCTTTAGTATCTTTTTGTTTCATTTTCAGTTACTGCATTGTGTTAACTTTTTTTACATATACAAGTGCAGGCTATCGCTTTCATCTTTTCTAATCTTTGTAGATTCGTTGTTAGGACTAAGCATGAGTAATTTGAGATGTTTTATGCATATGTTATGTACGTCGAAGAAAGAAGATGAATGATAAGTGAATAGGAGTGATTGGATAGATGTGATTGAAGGTTTGTTGTGTGATAAATGATTTCGAGCGTAATAAATAAATGAGTTTATATCGAGTGATCTATAAATGTGATAAAGTGAGGGTGGTGTGTTTGGATGAGAATATTTATGGGATATCGAGTGGATTTGAGAATCCGGGTTCGATTCCTACAGTCGACAAACAATTTTCACCTCATTAAAATTACTCCTGTGGCTCTCCATCCAATAACATCTTTGAGGGCCGTGATTTGACGGCTGGTAACCGCATTTCACGCTCATAAATATATCACTTACCGAGATCTGTTACAGCAGAGTGCCACACTCACTAATGGGTAAAAGCCGTGATGATATATTTTTTATATTATTTAAAACATTTTCCTGTAAAATAATCAGGAACCAACGGAAATGAATTTGAACGAACCATAATGAAATATGTTTTGAAAACAGGTAAATGTTGTAGAAATAGTTGTTTTGAGCGAATGTTATGCATAGTTATAATGTTTTTATTACTATTTTTTACTGTTTAAACCTTGAAATCTGTTTAGAATTAATGGTAGAAAAATCTACATGGTTCAGGATTTAGATAAGAATGCGCATAATAAATAAAGGCGGATTAGATAAATAGGTGGAACTCTTTTATTTTCGAAAGATATCTAGACTAACTATATTTAGTTATGTCCATGTTGTATTAATTGTGGGTGTAGTAAATTGATTGAACAAATATTTAATATTACCTTGAGTAAATATAACAATTAATAATTGTAAATTCTTGTTTAAGTATTAATAGAATGTTATACGGGTATATTAAATTTATAATATGCCCTTCATATATCATGACAGAATATACTGCATTGTTTCTAACTCTGCACAACAGGAACTTAATCCCAATCAGGGCCGGATTAATGAGGGTTCCTAAGCACAACAGATTTTGGGCCCCCCCCTCCGTTTCAATAAAATTAGTCTTTATTCCTAGAATAAAGTAATCTCGTTTGTAAATCATTTATAATTGTATGTAGCATTGTTTTTAAACGGTACAATTCAAAAGAGAAGAGAAGGTTATTGCCAGGAAAATAAGTAAATGAATATTGACACTATTAGTATCATTGTATATTCCGAATATAGCGTAGATAATATATTTTATGACATATATAAAATGAATTGTATATATTTTGATTTTTGTCGGCTTGAGGGGTCTTTCTGATTTTTTGGGGTTAAAAAGGTACTATTCTGTTTTATATTTAAATCAAAATCATTTATTAAATAGTAATTTTTATACACATTAATATATATTTTAAGGAATATAAAAAAAAATCTCCATAATTTCCTTTGATATTAGGCCCTACACGGGAGCACAAAAATGATCCAAAAGAAAATATATCTGGTGTGGTCCCCACACGACTTTCTTATACACAGCATATTTAATATTTTGAATATATGACGTATAAATGTTACATATGTTTATGTTTTTTGTTTCTTGGAATATATTATTAAATACATAAATTAGTTTTTCTCAAAAATATACAGGAAAATTGCAAATAACATTTTATGTTCCAAATATTTTTGCTAACTGATTCCATTTTTGAAATAAATTGAATTGATTGTTTTGTGTCCAGTAAACTTCCTCTTCCGGTTTTCCAATTTCATTCAAAATCAACTCAGCTCTTCGTATTTTCATGAAACCAAGTTTTGTTAACAAATTTTATCTCGTTCATGAGATATTGCACACTCGGACACACATCCATCCATCCATCCATCCATCCACACACACAGACATCATTGAGAAAATGATGAAAACGGATTCAGTGGACTTTTTTCACGATTCCAATACTTCTTTATACTGTGTATAAGAAAGTAAAAAGCGCTTTGCGGTACCCACGATTACTCCTCGTTGGTTCACCTTAAACAAAAAAAAAAAACGGCATTTGAAAATATATACTTACTTACTTTTTGTTTAAGGTGAACCAATGGGGAGCAATCGTGGGCACCGCAAAGTGCTTTTTTTTTGGATCATTTTTATGCACTCGCGTAGGGCTTAATATCAAAGGAAATTATGAAGAATTTTTTTTATATATATATTCCTTAAAATTTATATTGTAGTCCAGAAAAAAATGCAATTTTTTATAAGATCAGACTGCGGTTTCATAAACGGCGCCCAATGTTAATCTCTTAGGCGCCGGTGTCTAAAGATAAATATTTATCTTTCTGCAGCATTTTTGTGGTAGTATTATTCTTCTAATTATGATTCATAATTATTAAAAAATATTAACGACAATAAAGTATTCATTTTATTATTATTGTCTGTATAATGTTTACATACTTAAGTAGTAAATAAAAATAAATATACAATAAATAAGTGAATGCAGAAAACAATTAAACGGCGGTGCAACTTCAAACAAAAGAAGTACAAAATGGCTGTTTCATTATATCATCTATTTATTTATACAACCGGAACTGAAGCAAATTGGGCGGCCTTGTGAAAAGATCATTATTCAGTAGATGCTTGTGGCAACCTTGCACCGTCTGGGAAACAATATTTACTAAATTCAGCGTACCTGTAACTCTTAGAATGTGACAATTCTAGCGAGAAACAATATCTCCTGATTTAGCAAATGCAGGTTATTTAAATAAGAATGCACTCATAGCGGCAAAAATTGGAACTAAGACATAGGTACAGTTTGCTACTAACCTCATAACTATGTATTTAAAAATAGTATATTAAAGAACTAGTTTCATAAGGCAATCTGTTAACGCACGAGTCCAAGTTTGGAAAAAGGGCCGCTCTGCGGCGAGTTTTACATAGGACGAGTGCGATAATAGGCCTTATGAAACGTGTTCTTTATACTATTTTTTCTATTGAGGTAATTTTATAATTCTGTTCGATTTTTAAAAACTGCGGCTTGTCAAAAACATAAGTTGGTGTTTTTTATCATTCGTGTTGGTAGCGCTTCTCATAACACAGACAATAGGATGCGGGCACTCACGTGACACTGTGACGTTTCGTGACGTAAAAACAGCTGTTCGGGCAAACATCACTGCGCCACCTACAAAATGAACTATTTTTCTTGGGACGAGATTTGAAAAGAATGGTTCTTTTCAAATCTTGTTGGGCTGCGATCACTGCGCCACCTACAAAATGAACTATTTTTTTTGGGACGAGATTTGAGAAGAACCGTTATTTTCACCAATTTAAAATTACCTATGTGGTTTCCCCGCCAGTAACATCTTTGCGAGCCGTAATTTGACGGCTGGTAACCGCACTTCACGCTCATAAATATATCACCGAGATCTGCTTCGGCAGAGTGTCATACCCAGTATTGGGTATAAGGCGTGATGATATATTTATATTTATTTATTTAGTATTGCATTTCACACTTTGCCGGTGACAGATATAATTTCGAACTGGCGAAAACTGCATATATCAAAACAAGTAGTTTATTCTATTCAGTCACGATTTTCTTAATCATCTTCACGCAAATCTGCAAATGATCACGATTTGTGCAGAAGCGTGTGGGCGACAAAAGAAGCGCGATTTTTTTTATTGTTTCTCCCGTCATTTGTTTTTTCCATGCCGCGCGTTTTTCTTGTTTCTTTGATCGTCATTTGTTCCATGCCTTGACACGGTCTTTAGTTGCGCGAAGGTCAAAACAATTACTGACAGATGTTTATGGGTTATTCGTTTGTTATTTTTTACTGTAAATTGATTGTTCTTTGCTGTTGATGTTCACTTTTTTACTAAATAAATTATTCTTCTTTAAGATTCTTATACTGGATGTAACATAAAAACTTGCACATAGGCGTTTAACATGATAAATAAGATTTTTCTTGGGCAAAACTGACCAATTAATTGTAGATAAAATAATTTTAATCCGGTAAAACATCGAACTCGGGTTCTCGAATTCATAACTCGACGCATTACCACTGAGCTATTTATTGCAAATTTCTTAAATGTGATGAAAATCGTCGGCTGTGAGAATCGAACCGGGGTTCTCATGTCCAGAGTCCAACATTTAAAATATAGTATTAAAGTTGTAGAAAGTGCGTAGTCAACAACAAATTATAAAAATAAATCCGTATTTTTAACCTTAAAGGTCATATTTTTGTAAAAAACTTTAAAATGTTTAATCAACATTCGATAGCTGTGGTCAACTTTGACATTACGGATCTAAACCAAAAACAAAACAAGTTTTAAAAATAAACAAAAAAAAAAGCAAGAAACATTTGTTAAAAGTGATACAATCTATCTATTTATTCTTCTTTTACGTCGTCGGAGAAATATTCCAAAAAATTTGCGCTAGTGAATGAAATGAATCATATCACAAAAAAGCTATTGTAAATAATATAGTAAATTCTAAGAATTGTGAGTGCTATAAGTCAGCGTGACTTAAGAAAGCCAGTTACTATTAGTCAGAGCTTGGCCAGGTGCTAGAAAATTGTGTCAGTTGTGTCAGTGTGCCACCTGGACGCGATAAAATATCACTAGAACTGTATTTGTCACTGTGGAAATTCTACACGATGTTATTATGTTTCTAAATTATTTTAGAGAAACATATTTTAAACAAAAGTGGTAGCAAATTTAATTCTCTACAACTTTTACTTGAAACATTTTTCTCTAAAATACTTCAGAATAGATTGACAGCAGGAAATATACTACAAACAAAAATTTTAAAAAGTGCTCATGTATTTGTTATCTTCAAACATTTATAAATTACTTAAGAGAAAAATGCTTTAACAAAAGTGGTAGAAAATTGAATTCTCTACAAATTTTACTTGAAACATTTTTCTCTAAAATACTTCAGAATAGATTGACAGCTGGAAATATACTGCATACAAAAAATTTTAAAAAGTGCTCATTTATTTGTTATCTTCAAACATTTATAAATTACTTAAGAGAAAAATGCTTTCCACAAAAGTGGTAGAAAATTGAATTCTCTACAACTTCTACATAAAACATTTTTTTCTAAAATACTCTAGAACAGTTTTACAGCAGGAAATATACCTTCATACAATAATTTTTATGGAGTAGGTGGCTCAGTGGTATCAAGTCGACCTGTCGATCCTAAGAACCCTGGTTCGATCTCCACAGCCGACTAACATTTTCACCAATTTAAAATTACCACTATGGCTCCCCCACCACTAACATCTTTAGTGGGCGTGTTTTGATGGCTGGTAACCGCACTTGACGCGCATAAATATATCACTTACCGAGATCTGCTTCGGCAAAGTACCACACGTAGTAATGGGTAAAAGGCGTGATGATATATTTATTTGTTTATATTTATACAATAATTTTAATAAGTGCTTATATATTTGTTACTGTCAAACATGTCTAAATTATTTTAGAGAAAAATGCTTCATATACAAGTGGTAGAAAATTGAATTCTCTACAACTTCTACATGAAACATTTTTCTCTAAAATACTTTAGGACACTTTGATAGCGGAAAATATACCTCTATACAAATATTTTATAAAGTGCTCGTATATTTGTTATTTTAGAGAAAAATGCTTCAAACAAAAATGGTAGAACATTGAATTTTCTACAACTTTTACTTGAAGCATTTTACTCTAAAATACTTTAGGACAGTTTGATAACGGAAAATATATCTCCATACAAACATTTTAAAAACTGTTCGTATATTTGTTACTGGACATTTCTAAATTATTTTAGAGAAAAATGCTTCAAACAAACGTGGTAGAAAATTGAATTCTCTACAACTTTTACTTAGACCATTTTCCTCTAAAATAATTTAGAACAGTTTGACAGCGGAAAATACACTTCTACACAATTTTAAAAAATATATTTGTTACTGTCTATTTTAGAGAAAATTGTTTTAAATAAAAGTGGTAGAAAATGTAGTTTTCAATAACTTTTATTTGAAGTATTTTTCTCTAAAATTATTTAGAAACGTTTGACAGAAGTAAAATATGTATTTCAGAGCTATCCATATAAGTCTTTCTTATTTCATCTCAATGTATAGTAGTTTTCTCTAAGATGGCAGCACCTCCAAGTTCTGAAACCTGCGTAGGCAATTCTTAAGTAACAATTACCACCGTCAAAGTGGTTACCGATTGGTTCTTTCGCATTCCATAGCACTCTAGCTTAGTCGACGTGCCCGGGTACATATTTCTCATACAATGCAACATGCGATATAAGTATGAATCATGAAGTCTAGCAGTGGTACCAACACACGTGTACGGAATATATTGGAATGCTTGACACCTGAGATGTTAGGAGTTATTGTTTTGTTTAGGTTGTTGATTGTGCGAAATGCATTCTGGGATGCCGGATGTTTTTGTTGTTGTTCACTACACACATACGTACATAACATCCTAGGGCGTATTTATTTGGTATTTTTAAAGTAATCCTTTGGTTAATTGGCACGTTTTAAGTAACCCAGAACAGTTATTAAACTGATCCTGTTGTCCCAGCTATTTTGGTGGGTTGACAGGTTCAACCCGTTTTCTATCTCTTTCTGATCAAATTGTGTTCCTTGTCATCCGTTTTGAATTGTTGCATCGCAATTTGTATTTAAGCAAATGTCAGTTAGAACGTGCATTCAGATTTTAAATTTATCGCTAATTTTTACAACTGACACTAGATGCATTATTTATTTGGAAGTAACACGAGTTAGTTCTACATCAGTTCAGGGTTGAACCCAAAGTTCCCAAAAAATACAGTCAATGTCGTATCAAATTGAAACCAGGAATCCTTAAAATATTTACAGGCAGATTCATAAAGCGGATTAGCGCTAACACCATTTTTTATTTCGTTTTTAACTCTCTTTTCAATGCATGAAACAAGTTTATTTTAACTTGAGTTAAAAAGAGTGTTAATTAGCATCAAATTTAATTCATTTCTTGAATCTGTCTTAATTTGAAACAGAGTTATAGATAATATTAAAAACGGTGATAGCGCTAATCCGTTTTATGAATCTGCCTGTTATACAGGCTGTCCCATTTAACTTGACAACTTGAAATAACTCAAAAAATACGCGATGTACGAAAAATTGAGCCGAGACCAAATCTTAACAGTTTTGAAGGGGGAATCATTCTATGCTAAAATCAGAACCTCTCCCTGCCCCCAGTGGGTGGGGCGGTGGGCAACATTGAAATCTTAAATAGGAACCCTCATTTTTTATTTCAGATTCGGATTCTACGGACAAAAATACATAAGTTTTGTGTGAAACTTTTTTTCATAACTATAGTTAACTTTTTAAAAATCTCAACTTTGAAGGCCCATATCTCGAAAACTAAAAGAGATATTGAAATGCGGTTTAAACGAATGTATTTCTTGTGCTCCAATTAACTTATACTGAAATTATGAAAATTTTGAAAATTTTTCAATACAATCATTGGGGTAAATTAGAATCAGTAATTCTAGTACTGGAAATAAAGTCAGCGAAGTAATCCAGCGAAATAAGTAAGTGATCTGGTTCAGTAAATTGTAAGTTAGATCTGATCTAAATGACAAATGGAATACGCCTAATAATTGCATTTTTATTTTAAAATCTCTGTTTTCTATCGTTAGCTAATCACAATTTCAATGCCTATTAAAATTTTATAAAACTGCAGTGTTTAAAAATATGGAGGAGCCTCAGATCTGCATTTACGCTATTTTGCCATTTCTCAGTAATTCACTAATTATAATGTACTTCGCAATTTTTAAGACACTTTCACTAATTGATAATTGTAATTGCTAAGAGTAAATTCCTTAGTGGATAATTGTGAACCCAGCTTACGTTCCTGAATTAATATAAATGAATTAACAATAATTATACTTCAATTAATTCTTAGAAGGATTAGCAGAAACAAAACATATTTTCCTGCTAAATAAAATTGTGTACACGTTTAAACCACCTGTAAAAATAGCACACTAATTTATTTAATTAACTAACATTTTATCTTTTTGATAAAAAGCTCGCTGAAGTAATTAATAAAAGCTGTTATAATGGGCAGTAACTGTTGTAGTGTTATGTCACAAATGAATATAGCCTTGGCCCAAATTATCAGCCGCAAAGCCGCGTTCAAACAGTATCAGTTTGCATAATAAATAGAAGGTTAAAATGAATATACATCTTCTAGCGTGATGTGCAATAGGCTCATGTACCTATTTGTGATGATATATTTATTTATATTTTAATACTACTCCTGTGACTCCCCCCCACCCCACTAACATCTTTGGGGGCCGTGATTTGACAGCTAGTAGCCACACTTAGCGTGAAAAAATATATGACTTACCGAGATCTATTCGGTAGAGTGCCACACCTAGTAATGGGTAGATGGCGTGATGATATATTTATTTATTTTTATATATATTTAAAGTATTTTTGTCTAAAGTTATTAATAAATAGAGAAAATAAACAAATAACTGTGTTGTTTTTCTAGAATAAATCTGTTATCTAAATGTCGGTTAAATATGACAATTGCCAAACGTAATGATAAAGGAATAACGTAATCTTATCTTTGTAAATTTGCAATGTATTCCATGTCGTTTTAATGATAATGTTTTACGTCATAACTTTGCAATATTTATAATATTATTACCATAGAAGGAAGTTGATATACGCGAAATAAAAACTATTTTTGATAAGATTGTTTATTATGTTTTCACTTTAAACGTACACTTATTTATTTTTTACATGAAATACAAATATTTATGATTCATAAATAAAGAATTTTAATTTAAAAACTAAATGTTATTACTATTATGAACCCCACTTTACAAAACAAAACTTTGACGTCAAAATCATTCATATGACTTAAATAATTTGAAATTTACTTCGTGGTATGATTTCCATTAAAATGAAACTGTGTCGCTACAAACGAAACCCGTTGTCAGTATCTATGATACATAGGAGTCTCGGGATCGATGCTGTGTTAGACACAATGGCCGTATTTATTTGGGATTTTTAAAGTAACCTAGCAGGTTACTTGGCACACTTTAAGTAACCTGGAACTAACCTTAAACTGACCCTACTGCCCCAGCTATTTTAGCGGGTTGGTAGATTCAACCCGTTTACTATCTCTATCTAATCAACTTGTGTTCCTTGTTATTCGTGGCGGCATCGCGATTTGTAATAGTATAGAGAGGTTAGGAGTTATTTTTATGAAAAATGTAAGTAATTTTATAATAATATTTTGAAAGAATATACTAAACTATTATTTATGCAGATGATGGAAGAGCAATATGCATTATGTGCTTCTTGCAATATAAGTCACAGAGGATAATATTACGACACTTAATTGCGACTCCGAAATTCATTATTTTGATAATGCTGATGACAAAATTATTTTAAAAAAACCGACCCTGACGTTATTTGCTTTTTGACTACATATATAATGGGATGGCTAGCTCAGTGGTATGAAGTCGGCCTGTGGATCCAGAGGTCCCTGGTTCGATTCCCACAGGCTACAAATTTTCATAATTTTAAAAAGCTATCCCAGTGGCTCCTCCACCACTAACATGTTTGGGGGCCGTGATTTGACGACTGGTAACCGCACTTCACGCGCAAAATATATCACTTACCGAGATCTGCTTCAGCAGAGTGCCACACCCAGTAATGGGTAGAAGGCGTGATGATATATTTTTATAAAAAATATAAAGATGACTCAAAACATCCAATTAAAAGCGCAATTTAACACACAAACAAAACTAAGCAGATAACGCTTCGAACATGCATTAAGATTTTAAATTTACCGCCAGTGTTTACAACTGACACTAGATGTATCATTTATTTGGAAGTAACACGAGTTAGTTCTAGATCAGTTCAGGGTTGGATCAAAATTTCCCAAACAAATACGGTCTATGATAGAGAAATTTGGTTGACGCCTTGCTCGTGCAGAGAAGGCGTGATCTAGTCGTTAAGGCATCAGTCCGGCAAGCTGAAGGTTCCCGGTTCGAGTCCGGGCATCTCTTGAATTTTTCAGTTATAGACTGTAAACTTACTTTGTACTGTAAGTTACCTATTAATGATAAAATTTAAACACTGTAAGTGCAACTTTTATTGCACAGTGGTTTCCATATTTATATCAGGACTAATATTTACTTACTGTCCACCGTGAACTGTAAGTAAATATAACATATCAAGGTCCTGTGTATTTTGATAACAATTTGACAGCTGTCAATTTTGAAACTTATTACTTTCTTATACACAGTATAAGGAAGTATTGGAATCGTGAAAAAAATCGTTGACGAGATTTTCGCGGAAATACGTGTTTTGAGGTCCACTAAATCCGTTTTGATCATTTTCTCAATGATGTCTGTGTGTGTGTGTGTGGATGGATGGATGGATGGATGTGTGTCCGAGTGTGCAATATCTCATGAACGAGATAAGATTTGTAAACGAAACATGGTAATTATAAGTTTCATGAAAATTCGAAGAGCTGAAGTTCATTTTAAATGAAACTGAAAAATCGGAAGAGGAAGTTTACTGGACACACAAAACAGTAAATTCCATTTATTTCAAAACTGGAATCAATTATGAAAAAAAGTTTCAAATAAAAGATGTTAGCAAAAATATTTGGAACATAAAATGTTTTTTGCAATTTTCCTGTATATGCGTCTAATTTTGAGAAAAACTAATTTTTATATTTAATAATATATTTCAATAATCATAGTAGCATTAGAAACAAAAAAGTCAATTTTAATTTCCGTTTTATCTAGTTATCTATGTCCTTTTTCGGAAAAGCAAATACATCATTAAAATGGTCAACTAATTTGGCAATTTTGCCTCAATTTATCTCTTAGTTCTTGAGATACCAAGGGTTAGGTTCGAAAAACGAACAGCCTGTATATGCCTCATCAGTAAAGTTAGACATAAAGTAGTCATCATTACTACAAAATTATACGTAAACAAATTTTATATTTTACGTTTCAAACTGATAAATGCTGAATTACTGAAAAACTAAATTACATGTTTAATATAAAAATAAATAAAATATATCATCACGCCTTCTACCCATTACTGGGTGTGGCACTCTGCTAAAGCAGATCTCGGTAAGTGATATATTTTGCGCGTGAAGTGCGGTTACCAGTCGTCAAATCACGGCCCCCAAACATGTTAGTGGTGGAGGAGCCACAGGGATAGCTTTTTCAAATTATGAAAATTTGTCGCCTGTGGGAATCGAACCAGGGACCTCAGGATCCACAGGCCGACTTCATACCACTGTGCTATAACATTTATATATTCTAAATACTAAATATGCTGTGATAAGAAAGTCGTGTTTTTTCTTTTCCTTTTATTTGTGCAAATATTGTAAAAAATAGCTTACTAACCTCGAACTGTAAGTGATTTTTTTAGGCCTCGATATCCCAAACTACATTCTTGACCTAAAAACTGTCAGTTACAGTTCATGATACGTAATGTCATTGATGACTAATAAACTGTATAATCAAAGGTAATATACTATTTTTGAATTTTACCACGTTTTAAATTGTGTGTAATAACAAATCTACCACTTAAACTAAATCAATACAAATTGTTACAATGATGCAGAAAACTATACTGAAGGCGATAACCAGCTCCTCGTGTCCATATCTTGTTTACTTGTTGAGATCTAAGCCACAGAAATTGGAATGTAACTTAAATTGAAAGTGCGTAAATGAAATTTTGGTTTTCTTGTAAGAAAAATACCCTAGTTTGCCGGCGGGCAGTCTTTCTACCTGACTTCGGTGCACCTCGCAGGTAGCCGAATTATACTAATTGTTTGGGTGAGTCACTCCAAACACGCTAGAACTTGCGCGTTATACTCGTAGTAAGGAATTCCATTCGGCTTTGCATTTTCACGATGACTCATTTTATATCCGGACGCCTTTTCTTTCAGCGCGCGCTTTTCCAGGAACTTGGATCGTGAGAGCATTATGTAACGCCCACGTAAAGAAATAAGATAATTTTACTCTGTTGATATGTTTTCTTTTGAGAGGGAGAAGAATTGTTTCAGAGAAAATTCTTGGAATGGATACAAGACTACCGAAATTTTTATAAAATAAAATAAATACACTAACCAGCACCAAAATCAGATCACTTATAATTTAAGAATTGTTAATTTATTTATTTGATCGTATTATATCAATATATTTATGAAATGGGGTAACTGGCAGTATTTTTCAACAAGTTAAGCAGTTTAAATTTATTTAGTCAACGGCCATGGCTGCACTCGTTGGAACTGATCTAAGCGATAACGCGAGTTAAGTAACATTGCGCGCGGATAGTACTTGGATGGGTGACCGTCCAGAGAAAATCCGCGTTGCTGTTGACCATAATACCTAAAACGCAGATCGGGGCGTAATGGCGGCATATGACCTAAGTAGTTGGTCCGGCAAAGAAGCCACAAAAAAAAAAAATTTAAATAAATATATCATCACGCCTTTTACCCATTACTGGGTGTGGCACTCTGCCGAATCAGATCTCGGTAAGTGATATTTTTATGCGCGTCAAATGCGGTTACCAGCTGTCAAATCACGACCCCCAAAGATGTTAGTGGTGGGGGAGCCACAGGAGTAATTTTATTGTGATGAAAATTGTTTGTCAGCTGTGAGAATCGAACCGAGGTTCTCATGATCCACAGGCCGACTTGATACCACTTAGCCACCAACACCATAATAACAAAATAATTGGGGTAGATAGGTTGCTCAGTGGTATCGAGTAGGCCTGTAGATCCTGAGAATCCGGGTTCGATTTCCACAGCCGACAAACAATTCTCACCATATTAATACTACCCCTATGGCTTTCCCTTCTCTAACATATTTAGGGGCTGTGATTTGACGATTGGTAACCGCACTTCACCTGCAAAATATATAACTTACCGAAATTTGCTACGGTAGAGTGCCACATCCAGTAATGGGTAGAAAGCATGGATGATATATTTATTTTTATCTATTTAAAATAATTGCTTAATGTTTGTTTTGTGGGCCATATTTTGACGTACTTACGGGTAAAATATATCATCTAGCAAGATCTGTAATTGGAGAACTACCCCAATGGGTAAATAAGTATCATAAAATAAATAAATATATGAATTTCTTAAATAATAAAAATATAAATATATCATCACGCCTTTTACGCTTTTACTCAATTATTGAATGTAGCACTTTGCCGTAGATGTCAGTAATTGATATATTTTACATGGTTACATGGGAGCCATAAGAGTAATTTTAATGTTTCATTGCTTGCTAACTGCGGGAATCGAACTGATACCACTGAGCCACAAAAATAAATAAATATATCTTGTACCCAATACTGGGTGTGGCACTCTGCCGAAGCAGATTTCGGTAAGTGATATATTTATGCGCGTGAAGTGCGGTTACCAGCTGTCAATTCACGGCCCCCAAAGATGTTAATGGTGGGGAAGCCACAGGGGTAATTTTAAATTGATGTAAATGTTTTTGTCGGCTGTAGGGATCGAACTGAGCCACCTACCCCATTAAATGAATTTCTTAATAAAAAATAAATTAAAGATTGTTTTTGTGTCCGTGTATTTTAACAGCTGATTTTGCGTACTTTACAGACAAAATACGTCATTTAGAAAGATCTGCAATTGCAGAGTTGTCAATAAATTGAATAAATAATTAGGAAGTATCATAAATAAATTTGTCTTTAACTAACTGCTTGTGTTATGCAACTGCAGATCACAGTAATAGTATTTTATAAGTATTTATCAAGAGCAGTTGTAACTCAATTGTTGCGCTCTAATCTCATAAACAAGAGTGATATGAATTACACCAATTTAGAATTTAAAATACGATTGTGTCTGAGTGGTTCGGATTTCACTGTAAACTGTAGGTTCACTGTAATTAGGATTAAGTTAAAAATGCATAAATAATTTTCCCAATAAAAATATAAATAAACTTTAAACATTAAAGTTATCATAAATATATGACATTTACAATGCTGTAAATTTGTTGCAGTAAAAAATAAAAATTTCTTTTAAGTGTTAAACCTTTCTGATAACATCAAGCGATGGAAAAACTAAAGGAATGCGAACATCGGAAGTGACGTCATTCAAGGTTACTGTATAAACGCTTGTCGTTTGTTTAAACCGCTATTTTCTAACCGCAAAACATTCAAATTTTTTGTTTCGCTGTTAAGCACGAGAAACTTTTTTGGAAAATTAAATAGCTGAATTTTGGACTAGAAATACTCATTAACAATTGTATTATTAATATTTTATTTTGTTTTTGTTGTTTAGAAAATTGAATGACGCAAATTTGGATTACTATTTTCGAAATCAGTGATAAAAGATTTGTGTAGCGTTGCTAAAGTAATGAAAATATTGTGAATAATAAGAAACAATTTAGCAAACATTTTTTATAATAAATATATTGGTTATTCAAGTAAATTATACTGTTAAAAGTAATTTAAAATATAATCTGACAGGGTACTTTAAAAAATTAACAGTCAATCATTTTTCAAATAGTGTAGGTCGTAAATTTTCAAATTAACTTCAAATTTATAATTCAATAAGTAGTGTCATCTGTTGAGTAAGTTAAGAAACATAACATAAATTCAGGCTGTAGGCCAACTTCATATTTAGAGCTAGATTATACGTTCCTCAATCATTTTGGATTTTATTCAAAACCTGTCATAAATTTTTAAATAATTAGTATATATTTCTGACATATTACAGTTAAACTAAATTATTATTAGTAGAAAATATAATTTTTATGTGTAGTTCTCTCTGTTATATCTTTGTTTTTTCGCTGAAAAATCTTGTCAACTAAAATGTAAAATAAATCTATAAATTATTTTAAAATATTACTGGAATATATAACAATATTATTTGTAATATCTTACCGTAAAATATTATTATTTCAGTCCACAAAATATTAAAGCAAATTTACTGGAATTTTGCACGTAGCCTTATTTTACCGAACCAAACTTCAAAATAAGTTTCTAACCTCAAAAATTTGTTCTAGAACATTTTAAATATGTCATTTTTGGAAAAGAATTTATTAAGTAACGTACATAAAAATCTACCTGATCCAAGTAAAAATGGCATATCATATTTAGTAAAAGGAATTTATAAGTATTATCATTATGGTTGTGATAATTTTAAAGATATGGTATAAATAAATGAATAATAATTTTATAAATATTTATTTTTCTTACTTTTAGGGCTGGGGGTGCGGCTATAGAACCTTACAAACAATTTGTTCATGGATTCAAATTAGTAAATCTAGTAATATTAAAATACCTAACATTCCAGAAATACAACATATTTTAGTTGATATAGAAGATAAACCAAAAGAATTTGTAGGTTCCAGAGATTGGATAGGTAGTGTAGAGGTATATTTTTCGATCTTCTAAATTATTTTAGACGAAAACACTTTAAATAAGAATAATCGGCAAAAGTGCAGTAGCAGTGACCAATTTTTAAAAATGTAATTTTAGCTTGGTAAAATTAGTGAATTTCAAAACTCCCTAAAAATCTAAACAAGTGCTTCGAAATTATTATTTGAAAAATATTTTCTAGTTTCAAACCTCAAGCCTGATGTAATCTACTATTATCAGTAAATAAAAAAGAATTCTTTCTAACCTAACCAAGCCTCATCTTAGTCTGCTATTTTGATACATTTTTGACATTTATTGACAACTCAAATCAACTATAGAGGCGCTGCGTTCGCCTAGCTTTGGTAGGATAAATGGTTTGTTTACATTAGAATACATATGTTAATGTAGAGCTCGTTTCCCCAATTTTGACGATGAAATTAAGAGCAATTGTTTAAATTCTTGCGTCTCTTCACATTGGTAGGAAAATTGTATATATATTTTTAAAATTCTGAATAACTCGCGTAATATTAGAAAATAAAAGCAGATTTTTTTTCTCATGATCATTTACTCTTTACTTCAATAAATTATTTTTGCATAGATATATGATTTGTAGTTACAAAATATATATTAAAATATATATTAAATATATATAAAATTAAAAAATGTAAACATCGAATATTTACTCAATATAAAAATATATTTGCATGTTTTGAAGGTTCCGAATTACATTTATGTTCCACAGGCCGGCATACAAAACTACAAGAACATGATTTAACTGACGAATTAAAATCTAAATTTAAATTATTTATTGACCACTGCTACGATAATTTATTAATGCATGAAATTAGTAGTGTAATGTGTGAGTTAAACAATTGCTGCCGGAGTATGTATTACAATTTATTAACTGAGGACGATTCTTTTATCATATGTTGCAGTAATTCAGAGCGATTTGCCCCCGTAAAAGCAACAGTTCATATTAGATTTTCTTTTTTTAGGTTTTTCGTAGCAAAAATTAAAAATTTAACGTTATAAAAACACCTACTTTGATCATACAAACATGCACAATAAATGAACCAGTTCCACCAAGAGTAGTTATATTTTTTACCGCTAGTTGGCGTATCAGAACGCTGGAGTTGTCAATATTCCATTGCGATGAACTTAAAATGTCTGAGAGTTTTAGGATCTCTGATAAGTAAATGTCATTATAGTGATGGGGGAAATTTTAAAAATTGATTAGTGATACTGCACTTTAACCAAATTATCTATCACTTTTAATGAAGCATTTATTTCTAAAGAAATTTAGAAACAATTGACAACGCAAAATCTATCAAATTTTAGGTGTGTATAGTCATCGATCAATTATATGATGTACCATGTAAAATAATACATGTAAATACTGGTAAAGATCTACATAAGTTTGTAGATCAGTTAGTAGATCACTTTAAATCAAAAGGATCTCCAATTATGATGGGGGGTGATCAAGATTGTTCTTCGAAAGGAATTATGGGAGTTCATATCGCAGAGAACGATTTTTATTTACTTATTGTTGTAAGTTATTTTAGAATGAATAATTTGAAAGTTTTAATATAAACTGATGAAAAAAAAAAATAAAATCCTTGAAATTGGTGAAATTTTTCCTTTTTTCAAATCGTCATAACTTAGCGAATTTTTAACTAATTAGGACGAATTTTCGAGGGCGAAAAAGTATCAAGTGTCTACTTTAAGGTGATACATTTATTCTAGGGGGTTGAGGGGGGCGGAAGGGGATAATCCTAATTTCGCGTACAGCCCCTTAAAATAAGAGAAAAAACAGTGTTTTTCTTTGAAAGAATCCTTCAATTGTGTTAAAAAGTTGCCAAAAACCCCCAAATACACATTCAACTTCAAACACACCTAACTCTGTGCCAAATCATCGTAGGAACTTCGTTCTTTGCGTCCTTTGCAGGGAATTGAATAAACTTTATTGCCCTGATGGTGATTCGCGTCCACAAATTTTTCACAGATTGTCAAAGATGATCGTTTTTTTCACTAAAAACATTTTATTTCTTCTAGGGGGTTGAACGAGGACGGAAGGGGTTAATTCTAAGATCGCATGTATCCTCTTGAAGTAGGCACTTTAAACTTTTTCGCCCTCGAAAATTCGTCCAAATTAGTTATAAAGTTCTAATGGTTTGAAAATTGGAAAAATTTTACGAATTTAAAGTGTTTAGTTTTTCTTTTTCTCACCAGTATATTTGTTTTTCATGACCCTGTCAGAAAGTAATTTTTTTCCCTCTTTTGAGAAAAGAAGGGGAAGAAAGTTAATTTTTCTTCCCTAGGGAAGGAAAGTAAGGCCATATCCATAGCAATTAGAAAACAACATTAACTATATTCCATTTGCCACTTGGTTCACTTAAATCAATTCAAATAAATTAGACAACATGACTAAATGAACTGAATTAACCATATTGATGCAATTATTGGGGTGAATTACTTAAAAGTACATTAAAATCAATAATTCTAGTACTGGATTTAAAAATGCATAGGAATTAGCGTGCTATGGCAAACAAATGAACAAATCATAATTGTTATGGTTTCCCACTTCTGACACCAGTTTTTGTTATGCGGGGAAAACGACTCGGTTGTTATCTTTACACATATTTTTTAAATTTATTTATATGTAGCATTTCTTGGCTTTAATAATGGTAGATAGTAGTTTTTCGTATATAAATATATTTACAATGAAATACTATTTACAAATGATTTGGTTGAAAGTGAAATGTTAAATTTGAGATTTCGTTATTCAGGTTTTTAGTTTGGAAGTAAACTATTTTAGATTTCGTGATCAAGTGTTTTTCTCTTCTAAAATTAGTAAAAAGCTAAAGTTTGAAGTTACGCCCCACCAGAGGGTTTTTACTCCCGTAAGTAGACGTTCTTGAATTTCATTGGTAACATATTGAAATCTGTTATGAAACGCACAAAACTTTGTTTTTGTTTTCTTTAAACGCGTCAAAATTTAGTGTTGAACGTTAAGTGGCTAAGTCTGGATAATATCTGTCAATAGTTAGAATTTGGAAAAGTGATTTTAAAAATTGTAAGCAATAAAAATGATTTGGGTTGACACTAACGTGTTTGTAGGTTTTAAAAGAAACTATAAATTATTCTAGATGACTTTTGAACTAAAATTGTTTAAAGTGGTTGACATTAATAAATTTGAATATAAATTATGTGAAAATAGGAATTAGGAATTAGGTTACATAATAATAATTAAATAAATATAAATATATCATCACGCCTTCTACCCATTGCTGGGTGTGGCACTCTGCTAAAGCAGATCTCGGTAAGTGATATATTTTGCGCGTGAAGTGCGGTTACCAGTCGTCAAATCACGGCCCCGAAACATGTTAGTGGTGGAGGAGCCACAGGGATAGCTTTTTCAAATTATGAAAATTTGTCGCCTGTGGGAATCGAACCAGGGACCTCAGGATCCACAGGCCGACTTCATACCACTGTGCTAGCCATCCCATATAATAATAATTAAGATAAGTTAATGAATATAAAAGACTTAAAACTAACAAAGTATATAATAGTACCTAATTATGACAATGAAATAAACGCAATAAGATATATAACTAGTTAAACATATGTATAATAAAAAAGGGTTATGGGTGGTTCCATGACATATTTGTTTGTTTGATTCATTATTAAATGTCGATATGACTATTTTGTGAAAAAATAAATACAATTGGTCATTTATTTCTTTCATAACACGCTGATTCCTATGCATTTTTTGTCAAAAAATTGTAATGTGAGGGAGTACTGAATTTTATAGTCGTTGAATTAAGTATAAATACTAAATCGAATAAGCAAAAAAAAAAAAACAGGTTCCCATTTAAAATAAGAAAGTTGCTTCGAGTATTTTGAGAACCAATGATTGAAAAAAGAAGTTTGTTAATTTAACCAACCTTGTAGCTCTATAGTTCTTGAAATAACAATGGTGGCATAACAAAATTTAACATCCTGTATATAGCTCGCTATTTTTCTCTCAGGGAAATGAAACTCAGTTTCTTCCCTTGATCAGTGGCGGATTAACTCCTTCGAAGGCCCGGGGCGGCCTCTAATACCGGGCCCCTTATATTGAATAGGAAAAGAAAACAATGGGAAAAAAATACAAAGTCCATTGGAATCTATATTAAATTACATCATGTATAATAGTGGGATAGCTAGCTCAGTGGTATGAAGTCGGCCTGTGGATCCTAAGAACCCTGGTTCGATTCCCACAGACGACAAACAATTTTCATAATTTCAAAAGCTACCCCTGTGGCTCCTCCACCACTAACATCTTTGGAGGCCGTGATTTGACGACTGGTAACCGCACTTCACGCGCAATATATATCACTTACCGAGATCTGCTTCGGCAGAGTGCCACACTCAGTAATGAGTAGAAGGCGTGATGATATATTTTATGTATAAGTAGTTTTATAAAACATATTTTCTAGCCTTAATTTTACTAAACTTATCTATAATGTTATCAAAATTCTCTGGTACAAACAGTCGGCAACAAAAACAATACAATTTAATTTCTCATGGTGAATAAACCATCCACTTTCGAAGGTATTTAGTATCATCAGCAAATCAGTCGGGGAATCCCCTGTACATGAGCGGTATATTTATTGCGCTACCACTCAGTGTGGCCAACTATGTTGAAAGAAAAAATCCTAACTGTGAATAAAAAATCACCAAATAAATCATGATTGCATTTTTATTTAGTTACAATTTTTTTTAACCTGGAAACGGCGGCCCCTCTGTCTCGTAGGGCCCAGGGCGGACCGCCCCTGTCGCCCCCTCCCCCTTAGTCCGCCAGTGCCCTTGATATACAAATAATTTTTATAAATTGTAGGATCCCCATTTTGTTGGTACACCAAAAACAAATGAACAATTACAAAAGGACTCATGGGTGAAATGGCAGAAACTCTCAGATTTTTTAGAAAGCTCTTTTTACAATTTATGTCTACCCCAATTTTCGTACAAAACTGTATAATAAATAAATAAATAAACTGTTACATTTTTCGTAGAAACATTTATTAAATACAAACACAATTCATGCTTAAACACATAACAATAATTAATCTGTATTCATAACTAAACAAACTCCTTGCAAAACCCAATGACTTAAATGTTCAGCGGTACCCAAATCTGCTTCAAAAACCAACCCTTGACCCATAGCATTCCTTCGCAAAGAAGTTATGTAAACAGGGGTTTTAAAAGTGTTCTGAAGTTTTAATCTGTGGGCTTCGATAGGAATTACACTCAAAACTGGTAGTTCCTCTATCAAAACTTTTGGGTGAGATCTTTGCAAACATCTGTCGTCTAAGTCCCATCTGGCCCCTTCTAAGTACAGGCCATGGACGTAACAGCCCTAGAGAAATTTATTTTTAAAAGTTGAAATTAAAGTAGGTAATTTGAGTTGTTATGCACGTCGAAGAAAGAAGATGAATGATAAGTGAATAGGAATGATTGGATAGATGTGATTGAAGGTTTGTTGTGTGATAAATGATTTCGAGTGTAATGAATAAATGAGTTATATAGAGCAATGTAATGAGTGAATATTTTATGAGTGATTTTAGGATTCGTGGTACAGGGTGATCAAAAGGAATTGTTACAGTCAATACAATTCCAGAGATCTTTTTATTCCACAGTTGGCACAACGTCAGATAAAAGCGGAAATGCTATTTGACATTTCTAATAAATACAAATAGGTTATGTCAGGAGTCTGACAGCTAATAGAATTTAAACTTATTAAGTAATAGAAATACTTAAAAAATAAATGTAATAATAAATGTACTCAAATTTAAATTTTAAATGTCACTGTCAACAACAGGAAATGAATTTATGTATCAGGCTTACCAATTTCAAGTAGTTTTTTTTATTGCCAACTGTAACAATTCCTTTCGATCACTCTGTATAATATCACCTTAAGGACTAATTTAAAATAATATAACACTAGTTATGAGAAACTGAGGATTTCATCATCCGATTCCACATCTATTTCTGCGTAGATATACATACTTCGACTATAATTTTTTTTTTAATCACCGGAGTCTTGTTCTCAAATAATTCGTCGATTGAAAATGCGATTTTTTGTTGTTGAACCAGTTGAATATCGATAATTTTTAATTTATGGTACTATATCATTCAGACTACGAGAAATCGAATGCCGTTGAGCGCATCTTCATATCTTTTTTAGATTACGAGTTACAGCGATTTTTGACTTTTTACAAAACTCAAATTTGAAGGACCATATCTTGAAAACTAAAAGAGATATTGAAATGCGGTTTGAACGAGTGTATTTCTCGTGCCTAATTATCTTATACCGAAATTTTGTAAATTTGGAAATTTTACTTTTTTTAAAAAAATTTCTTTTGCTCATATTTCAAAACGTTGAAGAGATAATAAAAATCTGTAAAAACCAGTGAATTCCTCGCGTGAAAGTACATATGTATGTAAAATTTCATTTACAACTAAAAATGATATGCGGTTAATATTTCTTTAAACGTCGCACTGTTGGAATACCCTATTAAGTGTTTTTTTTTTTTAACACTAATTAAATTAGGGTTGTAGTACGTACAGTAAGAGGGCGGTCAAACACAGTAGTATAATCAGGATACTGGCTAACTGCTGTGTATATTGTTGATTTGTCCAATGGCCAAAAGTTATCGTGGCAGGCCATTTGAACAAGAGCGGTGATGTAGGATTCTGGGACGTGTAGGCCAGACAACCACATAGTTACAGGATCACTTTGATAAGTCTAAAATCAATATACACACATTTTAAATTGAGATTTTTAGGGGAGCGTCGCTAAAAAATTAGACTACGGGCTCTGGAGATTTCGCCTATCGTCTTCAGCACAAAAATCTACTAACTTTCTATAGTGTAAATCTGACTTGTGCATTTACTCCTCCTGGTTAAAAAACAGACTATAGTAAATATTAATTTTCTAAATAGAAATTTAATAATAATAATAATAATAAAGCAAAAGATTTAATTAGATTTATTGTTTAAGATTAATAAAATAAAATAAAGTAACACTAACAATTAATTAATGTAACAAATTAAATTCAATATAAACAACATCAAACTAAAAATATTCTTAAATTATATCGATTTATTATCACAATTTGTCAAAATAAATACTAATAATTTGACGTAGAAAACGTTACGACTGTTTTGTACTTTATCTGACTGTTTTTTGTTTTAACCTTGGTTTCCTACTTTACTTGACTGTTTTGGTAAAAGTCTACTTTCCATACCAAAATTGGTCAGAAAAATAGGCACTTTCACCGGCTTCAGAAAAACACTCCAGAAAGGATCAGAAAAAAATATATTATACTACGTGAAGAAAGTGTCACTCACCCAAGAAAAATACTGATCCTGCCTTTTCTCAAAATGATCCATCCACCCTCCTAAGCTCTTACAAGTCGCTGGACAAAGTTTCCTCCAAGCATTAGGTAACTGTCCATTAAATAAAGAGTAAGCCACATTGTCCAGGACAGCATCCATGCCAACTTCTCCAGCGAGTGCTCTTCGAAGAAGAGTTAAAGAACTTCTCATAACTTCTAAGAGTTTGTTAAAACGTTCTAGTTCTTGCAGAAGGACGATTTTAGATGGTGTCATTTCGTGACGGTAGATTTTACGAACTTCACGGAGATCGTGAAGATTGGGTATCTTGTTTAGTATGTCTAAGGCGACGGTGTCGATGAATTCGTCGCGGCTTATACCGCCTCCGGTTTCACCTAGAGGAGATATTGGTTTATGTATTTGGCAACACTGATAAATTATAGAGCTCGACAAACCAAAGTAAAACCCTGATGCTGAGTTGCAAGAAAAAAATAAAGAGCTCTTTAGTTAAAGAATTGTTTATCTAGCAACAGTATCAATAGTGATTTTCTTTTATTGGTAACGACCAAGGACGTTGAAAGGAGGGGATATTGCATGACGATACTGTAGCATTGTTTGAAGTGAGGCTTGGGCAAGGGAAAGACAACAATAGTTTTTCTGCACCGTGCTTAGCCAAATCTCTTCTTCTTTCAAATATTTTGAATTTTTATGTAAGAAAAGTGACGTTTAGACGTTGTCAGGGAGCGTTGTTTTATGTAAACATTACCACGAAGTGTCATTTGTGTTTCAATTTTTGTGTTGTATGGAATTGGACATATTTTTTTGTGGATAAAATGGTAACAAAGTGTTTATAATTTCAGTTTCCTTGTAAAAATTTATAATCTTTTAGAGAGAATGATTCTGTTCTGTCTATTTAAATTTCAAATCTCGTTATGACACATGTCAATCAATAGCAGGCTAAGCACGGTACAGAAAATAATACTTCTGTCTCTGTCAATCTGCCGAGCCTCACAGTCTTGACTTGAATGCCATATCTCCTCCTTTCAACGTCCTTGGTAACGACAATACTTTTGATCACTCTGTATACTTGTATTTGTAATATACATTATTAAATCAGTCTTTCACCAATTTAAAATTACCCCCATTTTTTATTACAGATTCGTATTCTGCGAAAAAAAATAAGTTAATTTTATCTGAAACTTTTTTTCCAATTCGGAATAGATGGCGCTCTAAACGCAAACATAAAATTGCAATAAAAAAATGGGGGTTCCCATTTAAGGTTTCAAAGTTGCCCCCCGCCCCACTCCCTGGGGCTGGGAGTTGGGGTTTGTGGTTGGTGTGCTTAGATAGGTTTTTGCAAAATATGAAACAAGTGTTTTTTGGTTTCTTGATTCGATGTGTATTTCTCGAGATATTTCACCGTCCCGGAACTTTTTTAACACGCTGTATAAAACCTTTGTGCTATATAAATATACGAAACTAAACACTATATTATACAAACCTTTTTCTTCCTTAATAATTAGTGTAGCTTGTAATTATAATATTTATTTGTAAACATCAATATTAATTATCTATCAATTATAATTATTTATATAATATAAATAAATATATACCTGTCTGTGGTTGTAATTCAATTAAGTGAGACCACATCTCTTTGACAGCTTGGGTGTAATACCCAATTTCTGCATTGGGGTGCAACCCAAACACATCTGGAGTATTTACAAGGGGTAGTTCATCGATCACCGCTAAAATATAACACATTATATTATAAGGGAGTGAAACAAGTCATTATACACAAGTGTGATAATTCTCATGAGCATATAATGACATTTCTCTGTTTCGTAATAAGTTCGGGCAAAGATCACTGCGCCACCTACAAAATGAACTATTTTTTTGGGACGAGATTTGAAAAAACAGTTCTTTAAAAAAAATAGTTCATGGCAGCCCAACAAGATTTGAAAAGAACTGTTTGCAAATCTCGTCCCAAAAAAATAGTTCATTTTGTAGGTGGCGCAGTGATCGCAGCCCAACAAGATTTGAAAAGAACAAGTTGTTTTTTACAACTAAAAATAAAAAATGCGGACCGCACCCACCGCCCCCCTAGGTACGCCACTGGGTCGGGTGCAACCTGAAATTTGAAATTTTGAAAAACAGTTTTATATAGGGAAAATAGTTGCTATTCAGATACTTAAAAGGCGGTAGAAATTATGAAAAAAATAATAAACAAATTATTAAAAATTTCAATTTGCCGTGGACTGACAGACCATACCCGACAGACGGAGGGTTAATTCTACAAATAATTGGTATTACCTATATAGTCTTCTTTGTCGCCATCTGGTGGTATAACATAGTCAACAACATCATCATGATAAAAATGGAACGGTTGGAACGTATCAAACAAAAAATCCCCCATATATTCATTCATATAAGTCGCAACAATTCGTCTGTCGTAATCGTCTATCACTCTACCACCATACATTACCTACAAATAAGTTATTATTTCTTTTTGTTTCAGATGATTTCCGGTAAGCAGTAAAGCCCGTCCTACTCCTGCTCCAGTAAGTCAATCTTAAGTTACCTACCTCCCCTATAAGATACTTTAAGCTGCCCCATGGTATTCTAGTTTCTTTAGTAGCTATCGCTTTCGATAAATATGTTTCCAAGATCTGAATGCAAACGCTAAAGTCCGATTCGTTGAAATCGTAACAAATATTCCATCCAATTTTATCGTATTTTCTTCTTTCTTGTACGACGGCATGGAAGAACGCCAAAACGTAAACTAGAGGCTTGTAGGCCCCATGAACACATACGTCTAAGCTGTGGCCCCTAATTTTGAAGTAGGTGCTACGAAGGTTCAGCTTTAGACCGTTAGGTGGCTCTGTCACCACTGAAACATATTTACAAGTTCAAATAATAGTTATTTATGTAACAAGGGTGAAAACAGGCGTTTCTTGTCTGTGGTATGATTATAAGCACGAGGCGCAAAGCGTCGAGGGCTAATAACATGCTCAGGGTCAGAAACGCTAATGTCACCCGTTGTTCATACAATATTTTATGCACAACATAATTACATTTAATGATATGTTCAAAAGATTAAAATATGTACATAGATTGTACCAGTAAAACTCGTCACACGTGCTTTAAAGACTTACTTTTACAATATGTAGTATCATAATATACTAATTATTCCTTGCAATTTTCATTTGAAGCATTTATTCTCTAAAATAATTTAGAAGTTATTTAGAGTTTAAATTTAAGAAATATTGGGCCTATGTATCTAAATAAAAATACTCCAAGTGCATTCACTAATATATATTAGGTTTAAATTAACTTTATAATTTAAATTTAAGTTTAAAAAGGCATTCACAAATCAGACTTTTATTTTGTTATGAACTACATCTACAGGCTTTTTATGTATTGTGGTATAACTCGGTAATGCAATGGGAATGTTTGAGTGATTATGCATTTGTCAAATCGAGGCCTACATTATTATAATAACCTACGCCACGGTCAAATTCTATAATTATAATGTACTTATGAATACTTTCATTTAGACATAACCTATTTGTATTTATTATACATGTCAGATAGTATTTCCGCCTTTACCTGGCGTTGTGCCAACTGTGGAATAAAAAGATCTCCGGAATTGGATTACCAATTGAAACATTTCCTTTTGATCACATTTGTAGTTACAATGTTAACATACCTTTAAGTGACCTTTGTAGAATACCAATAGGAAAATTAGGGGTAGGATCTGTAGTGAGCCACAAACGAAAATCAGGATGTGCCTTAGTAATTTTTTCCAAGTGTTTTTCTAAACTTTTTATAAAAGACAATAGTAGATGACAATTTTGGAACATGAGCCAGTTGCCTCGCGCAGTAGCCGTGTCCAAAAGGGACAAAGCATGCTAGAAAAATAATAAAATAATAATAATAAGTTCTGTTGTTTTCAAAAGCTCTGTAACTAACAGGTTCCTGTCCTTGCCCTAAAGATAAATATCTGAATACCACTCCTCCCATACGTTCGCCAAGTTTCATTAGGTCACTAGTAGGATCTGAACCTGGACTTAGCGTGAACACAACTGGTGTAGTAGGGCTGCTTTGGTCGAAAATGGCTTCCAAACTAAAATCACATTTTATATTATTATCCGCTATCGGATATTGACTAAATTCGATTTAATATTGGTACAATGGTGAGTTATACGCTGATGACAAAAACATGAAATTCGTGAAATTTTCCCTATTTTTAAACCGTCACAACTTTTTTTTTTTTAAGTTGAATGTACATTTGGAGATTTTTGGCGACTTTTTAATAAAATTGGACGATTCTTTCAGAAAGAAAACTGTTTGAAATCTTAAATAGGAACCCCCATTTTTTATTTCAGATTCGGATTCTACGGACAAAAATACATAAGTTTTGTGTGAAACTTTTTTTCATAAAAAATGAGGGTTCCTATTTAAGATTTCAATGTTGCCCACCGCCCCACCCACTGGGGGCGGGGGGTCCTGATTTTATCATAGAATGATTCCCCCTTCAAAACTGTTAAGATTTGGTCTCGGCTCACTTTTTTCGTACATCGCGTATTTTTTGAGTTATTTCAAGTTGTCAAGTTAAATGGGACAGCCTGTATAATGAAGCATTTCATTGGTTTTGCGAAACGTCAAAAAATAATCATTTAAATTTTTTTAACCCAAATGATTTTCTATGTTTTTCATCTTTCAAATTAATATAAAATTACAACACGCTACAATATTATGTTTTTAAAAATAAAAACAAAAATATCTTTTAATTTTTACATTTTGTTGAAACCTAAATAACCTTTAAAATTGCGGGGAAGTAAAATTAACCGGTTAATTATGAGACTAAAATTAACCCAGTTAATTAACGTCAATTATACTAATTATCATTTATGGGGTAATGGCTCAGTGGTATCGAGTCTGCCTGTGGATCCTGCGAACCCTGGTTCAATCCCCATAGCCGATAAACATTTTCACAAAATTAAAATTATCCCTGTGGCTCCCCTACCACTAACATCTTTGGGGAAAGTGATTTGATGGCTGGTAATCGCACTTCACGCGCATAAATATATCAGTTACCGAGATCTGCTTCGGAAAAGTGCCACACCCAGTAGTGGGTAATAGGCGTGATTATATATTTATATATTTATATTTGTTTTATCATTTTGGTTAATTATCCTTCCCCATCATTAGTTTTCTATAAATTTATTTCAAGTATTTCTTTCTAAAATAATTTGATAGTGCAAAATACGCGAACAAAATAATTGTAAAATATGACAACAGTACCTAATTACTGGTGGGGTGATGTACTGTTCTCCCATAACTACAGTAATATAGTTAGTAACAGCTCGATATACTCTGTCAACTCGGAAACATCTCATGAACATCAAAACTTCAAATTGACTAGTCTTCTTTGAGTAGTCACAAGGAAATGGCACAGATTCGGGAGCATCTAAGTCATACCACTAAACAACGTAAAAGTTATTAAACATTCCGGAATCATTTTAGAGAAATATTTTATGTTAAAATAGTTTAGAAGGGTTTGACAGGAAGTAAAATTGACGTACGGCTTGCCATTCGTCTAAATTCTTTTCGATATCCCAAGGTAGTTCGGAAAATGTCTCAGGAAAATCTATTGTTAGTTTCGTTATATCTTCCCAGCCCTAAAACATTAATAGTTACAATTAAATTATTGCAAAAAAAATCCCCTAACCATCTGTAACTGGATCATTATCTGTAGTCAATCGATATGTTTATTACAGCTTTTTATATTTTTGGATTAGTGTATATTGTCATATATTAGATATTCTGTGACCAGAATATTTAATAATTATGGGGTAGGTGGCTCCAAGGACGTTGAAAGGAGGGGATATGGCATTACGATACTGTAGCATTGCTTAAGTGAGGCTTGGGCAAAGGAAAGAGACAACAATAGTTTTTCTGCACCGTGCTTAGCCAAATCTCTTCTTCTTCCAAATATTTTGAATTTTTGTGTAAGAAAAGTGGCGTTTAGACGTTGTCAGGGGGCGTTGTTGTATGTGAATATAACCACGAGGTTATTATTAATTAATCGATCGGTAACAAATAATGATCGAATTACAGAATGGGGAAGATGGTCAATTGTAATTACTTTTGCGGAAATCCACTTCGCAGGAGAGGGTTTTTTAGACTTTTCTAGACTAACGTTACCTTTAATAAAAAAGTCCAACTCAACCTGTTTAATTCTTCCTTCATCTTGTTGCAATTTAGCTGTTATTTGGAATGAAAATAACAGTTTATGTCTTTCAAAAATGCCTTCAAAATAAAGTTAGTTACATTCTATTAAGTCTAAACTACACTTATGACAAAAAATAAACACTTGAGTTTCGAGAAATTTTCACAATTTTTTAAATCGTCTTAACTTGATGAAGTTTTAACTAATTTGAACGATTTTTTCGGAGGCGAAAAAGTTTCAAGTGTCTACTTTATGAAGATACAAGACATTTTAGGGTTAATCCCTTACGCCCCTTCTCTCAAACTCTAGAAGAAAAAAATCTGGTGTGTTCACCACACGACTTTCTTATACACAGCATATTTAATATCAAAAACGCTGAATTGAACACTTATGACTTGCTCCTTGCGTTTGACAATTATTATTTGACATATAAATAAATGCCAAGTTATGACGGTTTGAAAATTGGAAAAATATTTCGAATTTCAAGTTTTTCGTTTTTTTTGGTCACCAGTATACTAAATAATTGGTACCTGTGCATCCATAATCATACATATTCTTAGTAAGCGTATTAATAATATTTCTTAATCGCCTAATTAGCATAATATCAGGGAGAGATTTTCTTAGCGAATAAGCAAATACTTCTAAATATGAAGTAAGTGAATACTGGTACATGGCGTTAACAGCCGCCATGTCTGATAACACGAAGAACAAAATGGCGCCTCTTTTAGCGACAGGTCTATAACCATCTCGAAGTATTTCAATGTCTTTTGCAGTGATTATAGCTAACTCTAGTTTTGTCATTACCTAGAAAAGTATTCATTTATTTAGGGTATTTTAAATTAAAAGTTGGTAGTACTTCTGTCGCTTTGGTTTTAGTGTTTTCTAAGGTAGCAATAAGTTCAGTGTTGTCCAGCATGTTTCCAGTTGATGTTGATAATTCTCGAAGCAGAGAATCTTCTAGTTGTTGTAGGAGATTTTTATTAGTACTAGTTTCTTCAATCAAGCTTTCGCGTTGTTCTTCTAAATCTGCTCTTTCATTTCTTACCACTACGCTTAGTAGCTGGTCTTCTAAACCCTACAAAGAATAAAGGGTTTTTTATTTTGACGGCTAGTTTAATACAGAATTATCAGAAGTAAGTGTTTCAGTTGGCTATACAATTCTAGGGATCTTTTTATTATACAGTTGGCACAATGTCTGGTAAAGGCGGAAATAGTATTTGACATATTATTATTTTTAGAATAAATACAAAAAGGTTGTCAGGTGCTTAACAGCTAATACAATTTTGAGTTATATACGAGGTTTGACTATTAAATAACGAGACTGATGCTGTTTTAACATTTTATTTTGATTCCATACCAATTTACTTATTATCACTTTCAATATAGTAGTAGTCTTACCTATTTCAAGTATTTTTTTTTTTATTGCCAACTGAAACACTTACGTATGATCTTCCTTTACAAACAACGTACAGAAATTGTGACGGTATAGTTGATGACAACAGCCCTGGAATATACTTGAGGGTTGAATTTTGGGTTAGATATTTTTGTTGTTAAATACATTCTGAAGTTAGGGTCATAGTCTACTTCTTTATCACCCAAAAATATGAAGACTCGGCCACTTACAACTGTAAGAAAAATTCAAGATACATAAATAAATAAATAAATTGCGCGCGGGTAGTATTTGGATGGGTGACCGTTCAGAGAAACCCGCGTTGCTGTTGACTATAAGACCTAAAACGCAGGATCAGGGCGTAATGGCGGCATATGACCTTAGTAGTTGGTCCGCCAGGAAGCCAGGAAAAAAAAATAATAATATATATATATATATATATATATATATATATATATATATATGGGGTGGCTAGCTCAGTGGTATGAAGTCGGCCTGTGGATCCTGAGAATCCTGAGAATCCTGGTTCGATTCCCACAGGCGACAAACAATTTTCATAATTTCAAAAGCTATCCCTGTGGCTCCTCCACCACTAACATCTTTGGGGGCCGTGATTTGACGGCTGGTAACCGCACTTCACATGCATAAATATATCACTTACCGAGATCTGCATCGGCAGAGTGCCACACCCAATAATGGGTAAAAGACATGATGATATATTTATTTATTTATTTTTATTTATATAATTTTTCTCACTACGCTGTCAGAAAGTAATATTTAAAAAATAAATTAAAAATTTAGTTAAAATTATTAGTCTCTTAACATATATCACTTGAATATCACTAATTTCAAATTATACTTTTTTTTTCAATTGGCATAGATGGGCTTTACTATCTCTCCCTAGAGATGAAAAGTATCACTTTCTACTCTAAAATGAGGAAAGAAAACTTTTCAAATAAAGTCATGAAAAAAGTTAAATACCCTTGACATTCTTCTCTAAAATATTGTCAACAACAGGATCAATATAGTCATCAACATCTTGAAACAAAATTGGTTGTCCAAACTTGATTGCCATTTCAAGAAACTTCAGAAAATCAGGATCGCTGAAATTAAGTATTTTGAGGTTAGCTCTTTCTTCTTTTTTCTTGATCCAATGAAGCGCTTGAGTTTGTGGATCAATACAAAGGGGAAATCTTGAAGCACGAGTTGTTAAGATTCCATTTTGGACGGAAAGTTCGTCAGGCGGTAGTCCTTCAGAATTCCATCTGAAATTTCAGTTTAGTGGGCTGTTAAACATTTGTCAATTGTTTTGCAGAAAAATACTTCAAATAAAAGATTATAAGGGTGAAATTCATAGTCGTGACTCACCCTCACCACATTCTCACCTCACACTTAAAATAATTAGTAAATTAATTATTATTTATTAGTATGGAAAGTAAGTTTTTACTAAAACATTCAAGTAAAGTACGTATCCAAGGTTACAACAAAAATAACAGTTTAGTAAAGTACAAAACAGTTTTTGGAAACATCCTGTATATTTGAAGCATTTTTTTCTAGAATATTTTGTATAAAATTGATAAAGTACAAACTATCATACTTGCTAATTTCAACATCGTTGGTTAAACTTTGCTCAATCCTATATGGTTGAGATAATGGTATTTCTCTGTCCATAATATCATTTTGCCAGTCATCATAAATCATACAACGTCGAAACTCAAAATTGAAAGCCCCAGTATAACTTAAAAACGCTGACGATAACATGCAGTTCCCAATAAGTCGTTCCCTTTCCAAATGAAGATTTTTCAAATCTTCTGTCCATCTATCTCTTTCAGACGCGAGTCCAGTGATTAAAGTGTTGGCTGCACTGAATCGCCTTTCCATTATTTCAGTTTCTTCCTGAAGTTCTGCTCGGCGAAGCATAGCCACCTCATACTTTTCATTCAACGCGAATAATTCTTTTTCCAATTGTTCAATTTCTTTATTGAGTTTCTCTAGTTGTCTTAAAGCAGTGTTATAGTCTCTCTGGAGTGCTTCCACTTTTTCTTTCTTTGGTTTGATTTCTTTATACACCTCGCAGTAACCAAGCACGGCTATAACGAACTTTAAGAGTCCGAAGCCTGCTTTACTGATACTTTGCATCTCGTCGAGTTTTCGAGACTTTTTCATGTGAGCTTTTACAGCTTTTTGTTGGGTTTGAGTGATGAGATCGCAGTTCATTTCTTGTAACGTTTGTAGGAAACGTGGATCGGCCATTATGCCTTTAGCGCTCTTCCAGTTTACTTCTTTTACACCTCGTAAGATGGCGACGCATTCGCAGACTATTTGGACAGGCTCGGGTGGGGTTGCAAAGGACCTGAATACATTGACAATGATTTGAAAATACACTGTTGACAAAAAAAGAAACACTTGCAAAATTCGTTAAATTTTTCAAATTGTCAAACCGACGTAACTTCGCGAATTTTTAGCTAATTTAGAATATCGAGGGCGAAAAAGTTTAAAGTGTCTACTTTAAGAGGATATATACGATCTTAGGGTTAACATTAACATTAACATTCAGAAGCGGATTTAAAATATTTCGGGCCCTAGGCAAAATATTTATTTCGGGCCCTTTAGGACATAAAATTCTGCCTCTAATCCAATAAACAAAAATAATTTTACATGCTTCGTAACTGCACAAATTAGATCTGAAAATAACGAAATTATCGATTAGCCATGAAATTGAAACAAAATTAACAAACGTTTAACGTTTTATGTGTCATAATAAATAAAGAAATTATTTTGACAGATTAAACGTCAAACATTTGTTTAATTTTGTTTCAATCCCATGACCACAGATCATAATATACTACTGCCCATGACTATCGATAGTTTTGAGGCTATTTTCGTTATTTTCAGATCTAATTTGTGCCTTTACGAAACATGCAAAATTAATTTTGTTTATTGGATTAGATGCAGAATTTTATGTCCTAAAACTTTACGTGTACAATTTTGAACAACCCACTAGAGATGATTAAAACTAATTAATAAATTATGACTCAGTGCTTTAGAAATTTTTGTTTGACTTTGATTTTATAAATATATTAGTTAAAAAGAGGCCACATTTTTTTTTAAATATTTGCTGTCACTGAGCCATTGTTTAAAATAAGATTGGCATTTTCTAAAGTTTTTCATTCCGTATATATTTCTTTAATATCTATGACATTTTGAATTGCAAATTTCGTATTCATTCTGCTAGAGTCGAGAGATAAACACGGTATATATCTTTCTTAAATTTCGATCTTAAACAATTGCATTCTTAGGTGATAAAGAAGCATACTTAATGCTAAGTACGGACTCTGAATATACAAAATTTAGGACACCTTACTTAAATGGTTTAGGTACACGAACTTAAATTTAGGTATGCGTATTGAATATGGCCCATTGTCTTTTTGTGAAAAAAATACATTTTGCAATAAAACAAAAATAAGGTGTGAACGTGAATTTACTGTATAATAGTCCTAGATATATAATTTTTAGGAAAATTAATAAAAAAAGTGGTGTGGCTTGAGGGACCTTTTTAAAAAATACCCGTGGCAGTCAGCGTGTCAAGGGGCTGTACGCGAAATTAGGATTATCCCCTTTTGCACCCTCCAACCCCCTCATCATCAACAGAACCCCCTAAATGCACAATCAACTTCAAACACGCATAACTCTGTGCCAAATCATCGTAGGAACTTCGTTCTTTGCGTCCTTTGCAAGGAATTGACATTAGCATTGATATATTTTCTTGCTTTAATAGATTTTCTAACCTAATCTCTGTGATGTCAGACTTATCAAGGTCAGCTAAAGCTGCTCTAGCAGCTTCCAAGGCTGGTAAAGCTTCCGCAAGCGCAGCTTCGGCTTCACCTTGTTCTACAGCAATGACTTTCTTCTGTTCTTCTATTTCTTCGCTTTTCTCTGATACGATGTTTTTCTTTCCAGTGGCTACGGCTGTGCCTGCTTCGATTTCTACTAACATTGCTTCGCATTGTGCTGTTGCCTTGGCAACAACGACACGTTGTTTTTCTAGTTTTTCCTTTAGAATTTCTATCTCGACACTGGCTTCTGCTATTTTTACTAGGCCTCCTTCCAGACGTTCACACTAAAATAGGTTCAAAGAATTAATGATGTTGCCCATTAAAAGAAGTACCACGAGCCCATCATATATACAGGGTGTTCAATTTAGTTGTGTCACCATTGCTATCTCGAGAACTATAAGAGCTACAAGGTTGGTTAATCTAATAAAGAAATACCGTTTTCTAATGCTGGGTTGCATGAAAGTTTTATCGGTTCATTAGCAACTAACGGTTCAATAAGTTTCAGAAAACAATTCTTTAACTAAAGAGCTCTTTTGTCTTGCAACCCAGCATATTACAAAACTATTAACAAACATTATTTTTCGGCCAGTAGTTCTCAAAATATGGGATCCAACTTTCTTATTTTAAACAAGAACCTATTTTTTTTTATTTGCTTGTTCGATTCAATATTTTTTTCTGAATTCAACGTTTACAAAGTTCGGTACCCTCACATTACAAATTTGTTGTCAAAAATGCATATTAAATTGATGTAATTTTCACCAAATTAAAAATTACCCCTGTGGCTCCGTGATTTGACGGTTGGTAATCGCATTTTATTATCATAGGTCAATACAATTATTTTATGAAAAAATAAATAAATATACTTCTGATGATGCCGTAACGGGCGAAATTGTACAATAAAGTAAAAAATATACTTTTCTAGTGAAACGAAACCGAGTGTTATTATTTTAATTCTTTTAATTATGCATAAATATGATTTTATTTATATTTAACCACACTTTTTACGAAGCTGTCAGTGAGCTGTCGTATTATTTTTTATAATAACAGCTACGTATATCAGTAAACAAAATGCATGAATATAACATAAATGATATAGAACCATATTTTCATACAACACCTTGTATATCATTATTTATACCTGTGCAATAATGTAAGCATCTTTTTCATCTAGAAGTTTAAGATAATTAGAAATAAAATCAAGATAATGTTTAGGGGTAACAAAGTTCTTTCTTCTTAGCTTCAAAAGATAATCTCTTGTATATTCTTGTATACTTTGATGGACATGAACAATATGACTGATTATGGCATCTCTGTATTGGTCAGGGATTTTTGGTTTCTATAAACATAATTCAGTTAAATATTGCTTTCAAGTCATGAGAATGACCATCAGCATTGACCTTAAGGGGCTCCTACACATACATACACACACCCTCACACCCTAATATATATATATATATATATATATATATATATATATATATATATATATATATATATATGTATATATGTCAATAGCAACAAAATAGTAGGCGAAATATTAGAAATAATTTTCATTAATTTCATTAAATTACGCTATCAAAATGGAAGAATCACTATTAAATAAGATGTAGTAGTATTGGCAGTATTGTGATATAAAATTTGATCCCATAATTTTTTGCTGGAAACTTTTTATTTATAAAAGACTGATTTTACATATTAACTGCCTATGCCAACATTTACGTGGGACACACGGTATATACAGGATGGTGAACGCAACTCTCGAACATAGGGATTTAACATGTAAAATCACAATTTTGTAATTTCCTGCTTCCCTAATTATTTTAAGCATAAAAGCTTGAAATAAAAGTTTTAGGGCATAAAATTCTGCATCTAAGCCAATAAACACAATTAACTTTGTATGCTTCGTAACGTCACAAATTAGAGCTGAAAATGACAAAAATAGCCTCAAAACTATCGATAGCCATGGAATTGAAACAAAATTAAACAAATGTTTGACGTATAATCTGTCAAAATAATTTCTTTATTTATGATGTCATTTATTTTGACAGCTAAAACGACAAACACTTGTTTAATTTTGTTTCAATTCCATAGTTTATAGGCTATTTTTGTCATTTTCAGATCTAATTTGTGCCGTTACGAAGCATGCAAAGTTAATTTTGTTTATTGGCTTAGATGCAGAATTTTATGCCCTAAAACTTTTATTTGAAGCTTTTTTGCTTAAAATAATTAGGGAAGCAGGAAATTACAAAATTGTGTTTTTACATGTTAAATCCCTATGTTCGAGAGTTGCGTTCACCACATATATATATATATATATATATATATATATATATATATATATATATGGGCCACTTTCTGGGAAACGGACACCCCACGTTCTCAAAAATTTGAAGCGTCATATAAATTTTTGAAAGGCATGAAAAAATCGGAAAAAGTATCTAGTTTTCAACTATGAGTGACGAAATTTATAAATTTCGTGATTTTGAAGTGTTTTGACAACTTTTGCTATTTTTATTCTTGCTATTTCTAATATGGTATAGGAGCCCACTAAAGCTGTCAAAATTGAAGTTCATATTAACGGTTAAAATATAAGCGAGTACATCTTTTAAATACACAGAAGCAACAGCTACTAGCGCTTGTAGCGGCCAAGGAAACAACCAGTCAATACAAGTATTATTGACAAGTCCAGGAAAACTTCTGCATCTGTTTCTCAACTCATCTCCTGTTGGCGACATTGACAACACCACGTGAAGATTATCAACGCAAGTGTTGACGAAGTATGCCCAAACATTATCCCTAAACAATCAAGAAATAGTAAGCGTAGCAATGTTTTTTTTTTTAAAAAGACAATTCACCAAGGATTTTATATAAACACTGGATTGCTAACTTGCTTGTAAAATGCAAGGAACTAGTTTCATACGATAATGAAACGTGTTCTTTGTACTATTTTTTCTATTGAGGTAATTTTATAATTCTGTTTGATTTTTAAAAACTGCGACTTGTCAAAAATATAAGTTGGTGTTTTTTTATCATTCGTGTTGGTAGCGCTTCTCATAACACAGACAATTGAAATATCATATTTTTTGACAATTAACCAATATTTTTTTCTGTATTGTAAATGTTTTGAATTTTGTCTGATTCTAGCATATTCTGTTAGTAATATTTCAACACCAAAAATTTACAATTTTGAGGTTATATATCATTCATCTGTTAGATTTAAGAGCATTCATATCACTCCTACAAAATAAAAAGCGCCAGAAACTGCGCTTATAGATTTCCTTATGCCAATGGCACACTGGTCGAGGAGCATGAATGAGCATCGAGGAACTCATGGATGAAACAACAGAACGCACCCGTCATCGATGAAAAATAGAGGCTCCTCTATTTCCATCGAGGAGTTCCTCGATGAAACGATTGTGTCTCATTTCATGTTAGCGTGGGCTGTCATTTTGGTTTTGCTTTGTGCTATTTTTTCGTGTTTGTTTATTTTATCAGTTAGGGTGTTTCATCAATGAGTTCCTCGACGCTCATTCATGCTCCTCGACCAGTGTGCCATTGGCATTATCAACGTGTTTACAGTGCGTTCATAGATCTATAAGAACACCGAAATTTCTTTTTAAGATTTTAAAGTTGTCTCCCGCCCTACTCCCAGAGTGTGGGGGTGGGAGGTCGCGTTTACTGTCACTTGATAGATTTTTAAAAAGTATTAAACACGTGTTTTTGTTTTGTTTTTCGATTCGATGTGTATTTGACCGTCCCGGAACTTTTTCTACATTCTGTATAGATGGCACTGATACTCCCACCATTTGCCTCACTTGTACGCGTAAATCTGCTATACAATGTTGATATAAAATCCTTACAATTTACTAACTTAGTTATGCCGTAACCGGCATCTCTTGCTTGGTTTCGACATTGGCCGATAATGGCGTCTTTATCTTCGTCGTTGAATAATGCAGGAATCATACCAATAGTCAAGACGTTGTTGATGAACTCGAGAAAACCTTCTTCAGCGATCTGTGCTGCTGTGAAGATGAACACGAGTTTTTTGTTTTCTACTCCGAGGATGTTGTACATTTTTTTCATGTCGTCTTTGAAGCTGGTTTCATTGTAGCCTCTGCTTAGCATTATTTCGAAGAGTTCGCAGCCTGTAATAGAAAAAAGTTGTTAAGGGGTCTTTCTACCTTGATGATGAAAAAAATATATTATTTTTAACATTTTTTTTACAGAAGGAATCAATATATCGTTTTAAATTTTCAGGTACACACTTTAAGAGTATAAAAATATTTTATTTTTGGATTTTTATATTGTTTTTTTTTTTTGGTTACACGATTTTTTCCAAAAAGAACATCAAAAAACGACGGTTGACATGATTTCGGCTGTCTGGATAGCTGAAAAAAAGATAAATTAAGTGTTAAAGTCGCCATTTTGTTAGTTTTTAATGAAAAAGTTCTTTTTAGTCCGGGCTATAGCAATTTTAACACTTAATAATTTGCCATTTTTTTTCAGATGTCCAGACGGCCAAAATCATGTCAACCGTTGTTTTTTGATGTTTTTTTAAAAAAAAAATTGAGTGACTAAAAAACCCAATGTAAAAATAAAAAATATAAGTGTGAATAAATTATACATGAAAAATTGATTCCTTCTGTAAAAAACATGTTAACAAAAAATAATTAAATTCACATTAATTTATTTAATACCGCATAGAATTAGCATGTTATAAAATAAATTAAATAAATAAATATATCATCACGCCTTCTACCCATTACTGGGTGTGGCACTCTGCGAAGCAGATCTCGGTAAATTATATATCTAGCGCGTGAAGTGCGGTTACTAGCCGTCAAATCACGGCCTCCAAAGATGGTAGTGGTGGGGGAGCCACAGGGGTAGTTTAGAAATGGCGAAAATCGATTGTCGCCTGTGGGAATCGAACCAGGGTTCTCAGGATCCAAAAGCCGACTTGATATCACTGAGCTAGCTACCCCATTTATGTTAAAAAAAAATATATATATATCATCACGTCTTCTACCCATTACTGGGTGTGGCACTTTGCCGCAGCAGATCTCGGTAAGTGATATATTTTGCGCGTGTAGTGCGGTTACTAGTCGTCAAATCACGGCCCCTGGTAGTGGTGGGGGAGCCACAGGGGTAGTTTAGAAATAGTGAAAATTGTTTGTCGCCTGTGGGAATCGAACCAGGGTTCTCAGGATCCACAGGCCGACTTCATGCCACTGAGCTAGCCACTCCATTCATGTTATGATAGAAACAAATGACTATATCATAATATTTGTGTTTGTTTGATTCATTATTATACGTCAATACAATTATTTTGTAAAAAAAAATACATAATTCTGTTTAGTCATTTGCTTCTGTCATAGCACGCTGATTCCTATGGGATTTTAACTAAATTAATGTCAATTTTTGTCAAAAATTTTGTACTGCGAAGGTATTGAACTTTGTAGTCGTTGAATTCACAAAAAAAATGTACCGAACAAGTATTCACAAAAAAAATAGGTTCCCATTTAAATAAGAGAGTTGGACCCCGTATTTCGAGAACCACTGGTTTAAAACAATATTTGTTAATAATTTTGCTAATTTAAGACCTTGTAACTCTTACAGTTCACGAAATAACAATGGTGACACAACTAAATTGAACACCCTGTATATTAAAGTTAATTAATTACCAGCAGCAAAAGCAGCCAATCTCGTAAGACTTCCTTTCCCACTTCCTCCAACACCAACTACCATAACATGTCCTCTATCCATCCTTATCGTCCTGTGAATCCTGGTCAAATGTTCCAAAGCATCTTCAAACAAGACAAGACTAAGTTTTCCTCTTCTTTCATTATATTCTTCCATGATTTCTTGGAAAAGGAAGAATATCGCATCGTAGTCAAGCATATCTTCATAAAATCGTGGATCCTCGTCATTGCAAGCATTCCTGTAATCACCAAACAAGATAGGATCTCTCATGATGTACTCGTAGTCTGTCAGAGCGTTTTCGTCTTCATCTTCACCGCCTGTTTCTGCAGATGGGGTTGGTTCTGGAGCAGCGGGTGCTACGACAGGAAAGTCTTCAATGTCGCCTTCGAGTTCTTGGTCGAGGTCTGACACTATTTTCTGAAGTTCGGTTATTGTTTTGCGGACGTCTCTTTGAGCACCTTTTGGAATATTTGGGAAATTTTCTTCTAGCTCGCTTTTAATGTTTTCTTGCATCAGGTTTTGGTCCTGAAAGAAGAATTTTCATATTTTACGGGGTCTTTCTGGTTTTTTGGGGTTAAAAGGAGCTTTTAAATTATTTTTTATATTTAAATCAAAACAATTGATTAAATAGACATTAATTAGTATATTACATAACAAGCATCGAAAGTGTAAGATAACGTGCGAGTGTACAAATTGAAAAACGAGGCGCGCAGCGCCGGCTGATTTAAGTACACGAGGACAGTTATCACACTTTCGAGCGAGTTATGTACACTATTTTTCAGACGACCACAAAATATTACTAAAAAAAGTTTACAAGAGCAATGTTGTTACATTTTGACAGCTGATGCGTTTTTGTAGGTAAGCGTTCACGTTTAACTTTTTTTTCATGTTTACTGTTCGCACCAGGAATGAAAATTCGTTCACATTACTTACATCAGAATTAATAAGCCGGTCACAAATCGTTCTATTAAATTCGTTTCTCCAAACTCGAACAAACTGCCTAACCTCTTGATAATACTTCGGTGTAGTTTGTAGAAGACCAGCGACAATTCTAGACAGATCCCGCATATTAAAAATATAATGAAATTTACTTGGAGTGGGCGGTAATTCATTAATAACTTTCTGCAATCAAAATAATTCAATACAATTCAATATTTCAACAACAGTACAGAAATATACTTTGTATAAATTTAAAGTCATCGACATTATAACCCCAGGCAAAGCTTTAACTTCATCAGGAAATATTTCCAAATGTCCCTCAAGAATAGAAGAATAGATATGAAGAAGGGTTGTATCCGCAGGAAAGACTAGATTGAAGACGGCGAACATTGACATAAAGCGTGGATCTACTTCGTTTCTTCCTCCACCTGCTTTGCCCATCGCGGCGAAGAAACCTATAATAATTATTTTTATATCAAGGGAAGAAAGTGAGATATTTCTTACCAAAGATATAAAACAGCTGAAGGAGAATGACACTTTCTTCACGAGGGATACATATCGATTCAGAGATAGGAATATACAATATAGAATAACATAGAAACATAGAACCGATTCAGAGATATGAAATTGTTTAGCTATTTATATAGATAGTTATTTAGCTGTCTTATAAGGTAAGTGGCTCTTAGATCATTAATAAACTACTGGATGCATGGGCGTCCGCAGGGGGAGGCAAGGGGAGACGCGCGTCCCCCCTTGGATATTAACTAGGATGGTGACCAAGACTCTCGAACATAAGACTTTAACATGTAAAACTATAATTTTTTAATTTCCTGCTTCCTTAAATATTTGAAGAAAAAAGCTTGAAATAAAAGTTTTAGGACATAACATTCTGCATCTGAGCCAATAAACAAAATTAATTTTGCATACTTTGTAAAGACACAAATTAGATTTGAAAATGACGAAAATTGCCTCAAAACTATCGATAGGCATGAAATTGAAACAAAATTAAACAAATGTTTGACGTTTTATCTGACAAAATAAATGAAATAATAAATAAAGAATTGATTTTGTCAGTTTTTATAGATTTAACATAAAACATTTGTTTAATTTTGTTTCAATTTCATAGCTATCGATAGTTTTGAGACAATTTTAGTCATTTTCAGATCTAATTTGTGCCGATACAAAGCATGCAAAATTAATTTCATATTTTATGCCCTATAAATTTTATTTGAAGCTTTTTGCTTTTAAATAATTAGGAAGCAGGAAATTTGAAACAGTGTGATTTTACATGTTGAAGTCCGATGTTCGAGAGTCGTGGCCACCACACTGCATATGTATATGTATAAATTAAATAAAAATTAAATTATAAGTTTAAAGATAATAAATTCAAGCTGAAACTGAATTTTCAGCAGTATTCTTATGGCCAGCTAGCGACATGTTCCCTGTGCGACTCTCCCCCTCCCCCTGAAAAAATGTCTGTGGACGCCCATGACTGGATGTAGGATTTCCTACGTGATATGCAAAATATACAAACCGTAGGATAAAAAGAAACAGAAATACGTAACTACGAAAATGCAAAAAAGATAGATATGTTTGTACCAAAATTAGTTTGCGCAGTCTCCATAAACTGACAAGCCCGCATGTGGCCCGCATCAGTTCGTGTGTGAGGTTAGAATTATTAAATTTAGGCTTCTGTTTTCTAGTGTCAGTTTGCATATTATTTATTTCCTTTTATATTCAAAACATTAATATAATTAATTTTTCAATTTTAAGTTAGTCCGCTAAAACATGCAGTTTAGTCTAGCGCATGCGTATGATAATTTTGGTACAAAGCTACCTATCTCTCTCGATCCAAGAATCAAGAGTTTGACAGAATCTTTCATCCAGTAGTTTATATCTAAGAGGTGGCTTTGAGAATCTGGGTTCGATTCCCAAAGTCGACAAACATTTTCACCACATTAAAATTACTCCTGTGGCTCCTCCACCATTAACATCTTTGGGGACCGTGACTTGACAGTAGGTAACCGCATTTATACGTAAAATATATCACTTACCGAGATCTGCCACACCTAGTAATGGGTAGAAGGTGTGATGATTTTATTTTATTTATGGGGTTGGTGGCTCAGTGATATCAAGTCGGCATGTGGATCCTGAGAACCTCAGGATCCACTAGATGGTAATCAGATTAAATCCGACTTTTCATGTCCACCACAGAGCCACCTACCCCATAAAAAATAATCTGAGAAGATTAATTGCAAAATGAATCATCATACTTATGTCTCTAAGATTCTTCCAGTTTAAATCTTTTCCTCGATCGTAAAATCCTCCTTTTTCAAAGAGGAGTTTCAGAAGAGCTATCGGCTGTTGAGTACCATATTCATCTACTTGTGGCATGTTCAAGTCATCAATAAAACAGATTAGTTTCTTGCCAATAGGTGGACCATAGACATCTTTTGTTCGTTTTTCAACTGTTGATTCCAAATTACGTTGAACGTCCATTGAAGAAGTTCTTGAAGAAAAGTTGATGTTTAAGATAATCTGTAATTTTTTGTTGTTTAAATCTTGGGTGATTGTTTAGGATAAAAGACGTACGTAAGTTTCAGGGTTCAACTGCCGAAGAAAATTTTGGGTGATTGCTGTTTTTGATGTGCCAGTTTCTCCTACTAGTACTACAGGCCTTTTCACCTATTTTAATAAAATAATATTAGTTTTTTTTTTAGCATGTTTATTTATTACTTTTAACAACGGAATATTCATCCTAATTATAGTAAATATAGTGCTAGATCTAGAAAAAGATAGTTCGAAGAACAGTTTAGAGAAATAGATGAGCTAGATAGAATTGGAAGGCATGATCTAGTGTACAATAGAATAATAATATATTACATAATAAGTCAGGAAAGTGATATTTTACTTGACGAAGCGGCCGAGTATTTTAGTCCGCTGAGTCAAGTAAAAATACTTTCCTGATTTATTATGTATATTACTTTATCTTAAACCGTTTAATTTAATCAATATTTAATCATAAATAATTCAAAATATTTAATGTTTTATATGAATTGTACTGACAGCAGACTACGTATCCAAGGCTACAACAAAAATAACAGTCAGGTAAAATCTTTACCAGAGCTGTATTCCATTTGCCATTTGGTTGACTTAGATCAGTTCAGATAAATTAGACAACATGACTAAATGAACTGAATTAAACAAACTGATGCACTTATTGGGGTGAATTACTTCAAAGAAAATTATAATCTCTAATTCCAGTACGGGAAATAAAGTCAGCGAAGTAACCCAACGAAATAAATAAGTGATCTGGTTAGTAAGGGTAAGTTAGATCTGATCCAAATGGCAAATGGAATTCGCCTCAGACTGTTTTGTACTTTACCAGACTGTTATTTTTGTTGTAGCCTTGGATACGTACTTTATTTGACTGTTTTTGTAAAAACCTACTTTCCGTACTAAAATTGATAAGGAAAGTAGGTATTTCAGAAAAAAAAGTTTACAGAATGTTTAACTGCAATTGTGTAGAATTAACTTTCTATAACAAGTACGACGTTTCTAATTCCATAAATTTTCAAATTTTATTTCTGCAGTTATAAAGTAGCCAAAATGATTTTTTTAATTGATTCGGATGTAGAAATGTTTGCTTTATAAAATCCGTTTGAAACATTTTATCTAAAATAATAAGGGAAGCAATGCGCATGGAAAAACTGATTTCCCATGTTAAACGCCTATGATTCAATTTCCGTGATACACCTTGTATATATGTATAAAAGTTATGAGAGTTGATGAGGTAGAAACTATGGTGATTTATGTAAGGAAAGAAAATCTGGAGCAGGTTGAATGTAAATATCTAGGAACGGAAGTAACAGACGAGTAGAGAAGCTGCAAAGAAATAAAGTGGCTCACTAAAATAGCGTTTCGGAAGAAAAGTAGAATATTGAGTGAAAATTCGGATCTGAAACTACAGAAAAGAATAATGAAATGTTTTGAATGTAGACGAACCATAATTTATGACCGAGTGAGGCTCATAAATAAGACGAATACTATAAAATCCGATTTGAAAAGGAAGAGACTGTGCTTGAGCCGTACGGTATTCGAATGAAGGACGTTATAGAAGGGATAGTAGAAGATAAAAGATGGTAAATGACCTGATAGAAGGAAGAAGGGATATTAAAATGAAGAGACTCGCTATAGTAAGAAGTTGTAGAAGGCATTTGATGATAATAGTGGAATCCGAACCACTCAAATACAATCATATTTTGTAGATAAATTTCAGCAAGATTATGTCATGCAAAAGAGTAAAATATATTTAGCAATACCTTAGTAAATCTCCTTTCTCTAAAGCAGAACTAATTAAGAACATCAGATAAATATTTAATTTTGATCAGTAAATGATCATTTTAAGTATACTTACATCATTCATCAGTTTTAATAACCAAGTTGTACGGACTGTATCAACAGTAGGTACTAAAATTTCGTTAAATTTAATAGTTCTATCGTGGACATATTCTGGAATAAGCCATTCCCAAGCGACCCATTCTCTTGTTTCTATATTCAGGTAATAGTCGTACAGGGTAGGGAATCCTAGAGGTATCAACCCTTAAGAAGAAACAGAAATATGAAACAATATGAAAAAAATCTGATGTGGATACCACACGACTTTCTTACACACAGCATATTTAATATTTAGAATATATGAATGTTATATAATATAAACATGTAATTTAGTTTTTCAGTAATTCAGCATTTATCTGTTTGAAACATGTAAAATATCAAATTTGTTTACGTATATATTTTAGTAATGTTGAATACTTTATGTCTAACTTTACTGATGAGGCATATACAGGATTGTTTTCACGATTCCAATACTTCCTTATACTGTGTATAAGAAAGTAAAAAGCATATTTTCCGCTGTTTTCACCCTTGGTACATAAATAACTATTATTCCAGGATAAAATAACTAGAAAATATTCATCTCTTTCGTATTATTAACATAAATTAATGTATATTACTGCTGTTTTATGTTTTTCTATCGTATTTATATTTCTATTTATTAAAATATTAAACACGAAATTATTCGTTAAATGTTAAATTGATAAACTATGTATCAACAATACTAGCAATTCGCTGTTTCGAGTCGATTTGGAAAATCAGATTGTGGGGGTATGTCATCGAAAACCGAAAGAACGTGTACGATAGCTGTATTCCATTTGCCACTTAATCAGTTCAGATAAATTAGACAACACGACTATATGAACTGAAATAAACAAAATGATGCTTGTATTAGACTGAATTACTTTAAAGTAAATTAGTATCAGTAATTCTAGTACTAGAAATAAAGTCAGTGAAGCAATTCAGCGAAATTAATAAGTGATCTGGATTTAGTAAATGTAAGTTAGATCTGATCCAAATGGCAAATTGAATACTACTTTTGGATTGCTTAGTTCGGTTCAATCAGATTGTTTTTTCAACCGAAAGAAAACAGCTATAATGACTTCTTTATGAATGTAAAATATACAAAAATCTTACTAGCATCTGCTCGATGTTCTTTTGTATCTTCAGCACCCATCTTCGTACATCCTTTCTTCATAAATTCATCGAATTGTATTCTTGCTTCGCCAACTAAAGTCGCGCCTAAAGAGCAATACACACCCATTAAATAAACAGACTCTATTATATCTTCATCTATATCAGCTTCTTCATCTATTTCTTCATCTAAATTCACGGGAAACATTGCATCTATCATGAAGCACAGTTGAGTAACCTAAACAAGAAAACTTTAGCTACAGTACGTACAGAACAGCGATTGTACAAAGTGATCAGAAGTAAATGTTTCAGTTGGCAATAAAAAAATATACTTGAAATTGGTTACACTGATATATACTAGCTATTTATAAAACAAGTGCGCGAATGGTGTAAATGACGTCTTCGTGCGCGAGTTTTGTACAATGTAACGACCAAAAATTATATGATGGACAATGAGGAAATTTATTAAATTTAAAGCGTGAATTTATATTGACAGTTTAGTATGCCACGAAGTGACATTTGTTATTTGAAAACAAATTTTTTCTCGCAAAGTTTGTTAAAATGTGTCTGATTGATGGCGTTAAAAGCTAATGTTTCTATCATGGGCGTCCACAGACATTTTTCCAGTCAAGTCTTTCTAAAATATTTTTTTTTTACATAATATAAATACTACAGTAAATCGGACAAATAGACAAAAAAATATTTAAATTTGTGAAATAAATTACTAGTCTTCATCGTCTGGGTTGAATTGAAGAGGAAGGACAATTTTCTAATAACTCTTCAATAAATTGACACCATTTCTTCAATAAATTCCGATTTACTGTTGTTATTTTCTAATATTTTGTGCCTGTGTATACTTAATAAACTTAGATTACTCAATCGTTACGATAGGGAACATGTCGCTAGCTGGCCATAAGAACACTGCTGGAAATTCAGTTTCAGCTTGAATTTATTATCTTTAAACTTATAATTTAATTTTTATTTAATTTATAGTTACATATACAGGTTGGTGACCGCGAGTCTCGAACATAGGATTTTAACATGTAAAATCATATTGATTTAATTTCCAGCTTCATAATTATTTAAAACAAAATAGCTTCAAATAAAAGTATTAGGGAATAAAATACGAAATTAATTTTGCATGCTTTGTAATGGCACAAATTAGAATTGAAAATGATTACAATAGTCTCAAAACTATCGATAGCTATGAAATTGAAACAAAATTAAACAAATGTTTGATGTTAAATCTATCAAAACTGACAAAATAAATTCTTTATTTATTATTTAATTTATTTTGTCCGATAAAACGTCAAACATTTGTTTCATTTTGTTTCAATTACAAGCCTATGGATAGTTTTGAGGCAATTTTCGTTATATTCGTAAAATAAAGAGATTATATATTATATTATATATATATATATATATATATTTTTTTTTTCAAATCTAATTTGTATCAGTACAAAGTACAGGAAATTATTATTTTTTTATTGGTTCAGATGCAGAATTTTAAGCCCTAAAACTTTTAATTCAAGCTTTTTTGCAGGACCCTAGTTAATAATCCAGGGGGGAGGCACGCGTCCCGGCTTGCGTAAAAACAAAAGAAAAACAATATAAAAGGTAAAATAATTAATTATCGCCTTCTTCCTCCTCCTACAACGAGAAAAACGGGTGTTTTTTCAATTACTGTGCGCATTAGTGAAACATTCCATCGGTTTACATGGTAATGTAAACCTTATTTGGAATGATGCGAGTATACATAATAGCTATGTTATGTAAACATTATTTTGAATGCAGCGAGTACAAAAATATATTTCCTATTGTTGCCAGTGACATTTGAAAATTTAAATTAATAAAATCGTTATTTCCCTCACCCACACATCTTTTTATTACTCGCAATAATAATAATAATAATCTAAAGTATTTCTATCACTCAACCTATTTGTATTTATTATAAAAATGATATGCCAACTGTGGAATAAAAACTTTCCCAGAATTGTATTGCCAACTGGAAGCACTTACTTCTGATCGCTCGATAGATCTTTACCATGTTAAGTCCCGTTTGAGGGATGATACATTTTAAGGGTTCTTGTTGTTGAAATCCTACTTCTCCAAATAAGATCATAAGTAGGCCAGGGTTAACATATTGTTGGTATAGTTTGTGATAGAATTCTTGTTCTACTGGGTTAGGTCTTGTATTGACCCAACGTTCCCAATAAGGGTCGTGACCCAAATTTTTAGGGTCGACAAATACCATACCGGCACGGGAGACTGTTGCTGGAGATGCATACTGCATGTCACCTACCTGGAAAGTTAAATAAAGGACAATCAATAATTGTGGTAAATACGAACCGGGCGATATAAATATCTTCTTCAGTATAGTTTTCTGTATAAGTATGCGTATATTTATAGGTTTAAAGTAACAGGAAAATTTGTTATAGAATAAAATGTAAAAGTATGGTAAAAGAGTTCATCGCTTGATGCAATGTTGAAGTCTTCAATATACACGATGATTGAAAAAAATAGGGACAAATAGCTAATTTCTATATTTTTAGACCTATAATTTAAATTACAAAGTTGTATATAAATGCTACTTTTTGGTATATAAAGTTCCTGAATCTCACTTCCGGTTTCACCGGAAACAATATCAATAATATTATTTTATTATGGGGTAATGGCTCAGTGGTATCAAGTCAGCCTGTGTATCCAAAGATCCCTGGTTCGATCCCCATAGCCGTCAAACATTTTCACAAATTTAAAAGTACCCCTGTGGTTCTCCCACCACTAACTAACTGTTCCTTAGAATTGGTAGAAAAATGCAGGCATTTAGAAAGGGATACTTCCGTAAATTCCGAATCTTTTGAATATTATCCATTACGTTAAATATCGTTAATTATTGCAGGGTTCATGTAATTATTATTGAATCGACTAAAATTTGTTTAAGCTGGGACAGTTTCTAATGACATTACTGCACTGGCGCATGTATAGTATTTACAATAGCATCGCGCCAATATGTTATTAGGATTAATTCAAATAGAGCAGTACGTGAGAGGCCAAGACGGCGCACCGATGCATAAAAAGTACAGAGACTGTGCTATGAGGACAGAGCATCTAGTTCCAAATTACAACAAGAATAACATACATAAGTATTTACGAGGCAAAGCAAATAATTTATGTTATTAATGTAAAACTTAGTTTTATAAAAATGATATGAGGCATGACAAAGGAATCAGTTTTCTATTTTTAAATAAGCCTGCATTTTGATGCCATTCATAAGCCTGGATAAAGTATAAAGGAAAATTAATTAGCATTTCGGTGAACTATCTTTCGGTGAACTGTCTTTCGGTGAATTGCTATGTCGGTGAATTGTATTCGGTGAATTGTATTCGGTGAATTGTTTTCGGTGAACTTTTCTAGACCCGATTCTAATATAGTTCTAGAACGGTTTAAACTGGTGGCTGGAACAAACCTAATGTTAGTAGAGTGTTACCTCAAACAGAAGGGCACAAGTAGGCTGTAATCTTATTCTTTCTCCATTGGCCAAAGTCAGTAATTTATTATCATCCATAACAGAGTTCATATTTTCAATCCACAACGCGTCTATGTCTCCATCAAACATAATAAATCTCTTTTCATTTTTTTCTGATGGTTTGTTAATGTCCCTGAAAATATTAGATAGTAGTCCATCAGTCCAATCTCTTGTCACTGGATCCAGAATCCCATAAAGTTCAATCACAGAGCAGGCCTAAAATCAATACCAATAGAATTTGATTTATTTACTAGTAACAACTATTACTTTAGGGTTTAAAGTATAAATTCTTGTTGGAGTTCCAAGAATTGTTTGTGCTTTTACTAAAGTTTGAATTACTACAGTTTTACCGCCACCTGTTGGTCCTACTACCATTGTCGAATGTCGGGTCATGTTCGTTTCGTAAAACTGGACAACTTTGTCAATCTAAAAACCATTTAGAATTATTAATTTTATAATTATTTATACAGGGTGTTCAATTTAGTTGTGCCACCATTGCTATCTCGCAACTATAAAGCCGCATTCACATCTCGAAATTTGGTGAAACACGAATTTCTGTAAATTACTTCGTGCGTTCACAATTCGAAATTTATGTAATATCGACATCTATTATCTTTTCTATGTACTATCTCCCAGCTATTTTCCGATTGGCTTGTTACTGACCACGTGTTAGAGAATTCGTTCAATTTGTACCAACGATATACTTTATTTGTAGAACGGTCTCTAAATTTGGTTAAAAAGTTTGTAGTTTGCAAACTTTTGTAGAAAGTGAAATTTGTGCGCATCAAATTTCAGAGCTGTGAACGGATACATATAAAGCTATATGTCAAACTCTACTAATTTCACCGAAGTTCACCAAATTTCGAGCTGTGAATGCGGCATAAGAGCTACAAGGTTGGTTAAATTACCAAACAAATACCATTTTGTAAGTCTATTACAAAACTATTCACAAACTTTTTTTTTACCAATGCTTCTCAAAATACGGGATGCAACTTTCTTATTTTAAATGGGAACCCATTTTTTTTTATTTGCTTCTTCGATTCAGGATTTTTTTCTAAATTCAACGACTATAAAGTTCAGTGTCCTCGCTTTATAAAATTTTTGACAATTAATTAAAATCACATAAGAATCAACGTGCTATGACAGAAACAAATGAGTAATAAAATTTATTTATTTATCCACAACTCGTGTATTATAAAGACATAATTACACTGATTTCAGTTGTATTATATGGCTTATAAAACACTAGTATTTTATATTCCATAGAACATTGTAAACAACTTGTTACTTAGCAACAACTTCATGATCTATCATATTTTGAGAAACTATATATAATTGAATCAACATTAAACGTTACGACCAATCTTCTTCGGTACCTATAATTATGAGTTGTGGATAAAATTTTGTATTACACTTGTATTTTATTGGTATATAAAACACTCGTATTTAAACTTTTTTTTGCGTGTTTTAAATACTTAATAAAACATTTGTATAATAAATAACTATTATATTTTCACAAAATAATTGTACTGACGTATAATAATGAATCTGACATAGCACACTGATTCGTATGCGATTTTAATTAAAATAATATTAATTTAATATGATTTTTTGTCAAAAAATTTATAATGTGACGGTATTAAACTTTGTAGTCATTGAATTCATAAAAAAAAATATTGAATCTAATAAGCAAATAAAAAAATAGGTTCCCATTTAAAATAAAAAAGTTGCATCCCGTATTTCTAGAACCATTGTTGGAAAAAAAAATTGTTAACAGTTTTGTAATACACATAGAAAACAGTTTTTCTTTACTAACTTAACCAACCTCGTAGCTCTTATAGTTCTCGAGATAGCAACGGTGGCACAATTAAATTGAACACACTGTACACTATAATATTCTAACGAGCGTCAGAAAAATTATATGACAAAAAAATGTTTAATTGAGTAAACATTCTGGCGTTTGACGAAAAAATAGCATATTTTATTTGAAGCGAAATCAGTACTTTATCTCCTTATAAAATACAGGGTGATCAAAAGGAATTGTTACAGTTGGCAATAAAAAAAAACTACTTGAAATTGGTAAGCCTGATACATAAATTAATTTCCTGCTGTTGACAGGACATTTAAAATTTAAATTTGAGTATATTTATTATTAAATTTATTTCTAAAATATTTCTATAACTTAAAAAGTCAAAATTCTATTAGCTATCAGACTCCTGACATAACTTATTTGTTTTTATTAGAAATGTCAAATAGCATTTCCGCCTTTATCTGACGTTGTGCCAACTGTGGAATAAAAAGATTTCTGGAATTGTATTGCCAAGTATAAAAATTCCTTTTGATCACCTGTAATATACTATTATACTTGTGTCGGCAGCAAAATATATCCATCTTTTGTTAGAACTTGTTCAACAGCAGCATTAAAGTCCGGGTAACCAACTCGAGGACAATCCAGTCCCGGAAACAGGTCCCGGATTAAGTTCAAAAATAAAGGCATATCTTCAAACACAAATTTGGGGTAATTCATATCTCTAAAATGTAAAATTATTATATTAAACATTCTTCAAATATTTTTCTCTAAAATGATACCTCAATGCTCGCATCATCACTAAAGTTTCTGATAAATCCGGAGAAGCTCTTCTTAAAACTCCGGCCATTCTCAACACAGCGGTAAGTGCTCTTAATCCCCAATCATAATGAAATTGTTTTGATAATTGTTCTCTTGCTAGTTTATATAGTACCGTCATTTTCTTAGCAAGGACCTATCAAAATTATATATGATTATATAACAGAATAGTTAAGACTAGAAGTACAGAGTGATCAAAAGTAATAGTTAGAGATCTAGGGTGCAAAATGATGTCTCATTTTTTCCAGTGACAGAAATAGTTTTTTAAATACATTATGTTATGGTAAACATGAAAAAAAGAAAATTACATTTGGGAACGGGTGGCAACTATAGATGGCGCCGTTGTGAATTCGCCGATTTTTTGTCATGTATTCATCGTGAACAAGTAGTAATATGTAATTAAAATTATCTGCTTTGACAGGTTTTGTCGCGCATGCGTCACAGGCCAAAACTTCAGTCTACCATTTTTATTACTTCATTATACCAAAGCCTATAATTTAATTATATTATATTATATTATATTTTATTTTATTTTATTATATTTTATTTTATTATATTTTATTTAATGGCGCCGATGTGAATATGCCGATTTTAAGGGTGATTGTTGACATATTATTTACGGGCAAATTTTTAGTTTAAATTAAAGACTTTTGTATAATTAAGTAATAAAAATGGTAGACAGAAGTTTCGGCCGGTGACGCATGCGCGACAAAACCGGTCAAAGTAAATAATTTTTATGGTGTCGTGTGACATATTACTATTTGTTCACGACGAATACATGACAAAAAAATTATTAACAGAAATTATTGCTGATTGCTCATTGGTGGACTCTGAAAGTGGACTGGTGTAGAGATCAACAACCACCCTTAAAATCTGCGGATTCTCATCGGCACCATTTATAGTGACCACCCGTTCCCAAATCTAATTTTATTTTTTTCATGTTTATCATGACATAATCTATTTAAAAAACCATTTCTGTCATTGGAAAAAATGAGACATCATTTTGCACCCTAGCTCTCTAACTATAAGTGTTTCAGTTGGCTACAAAAAAAACTATTTGGAATTGGTAAGACTGACACATAAATTTATTTCCTGTTGTTGATAGTTACATTTGAAAATTTAAATTAATAAAAATCATAGTGTCCCTTACCCACATCCTTTTATTTCTTAACATTACTCACAGAGCAATAATATAATAATAATATAATAATAACAAGTGTGCGTGCGAAGATATACTTTGCACATGAGCGCAATTTTAAAGCACGAGAAAGCGAGTGCTTTAATTATCGCGAATGGTACAAATGACATCTTTGTGTACTAGGTTTGCAAAATTATATAATCGACAATGAGAAAATTTATTAAATTTGAAGCGTGTATTTATATTGACAGTTTAGTATGCCATGACTTGTCATTTGTTATTTAAAAACAAATTGCATTTTTTCTCATAAAGCTTGTTAAAATATATTTGTTTAATAGCGTTATAAGTTAATGTCTGTATTTCTTGTATAAATACCTTAAAATGTGTGTATATAAATAAGTACAATTAGCGTTTTAATAGTCAAAATTTAGAATAATAAAAATGGGTGTTTTTTCAATTTTTCAAACTTTCCATCGGTTTCCAAGGTTATGTAAACATTATTTAGAATGATGCGAGTACAAAAAATTATTTCTACACTCAACCTATTTATATTTATTATAAAAATGACTTGTTAGTATTTTCGCCTTTACCTGGCATTGTGCCAACTGTGAAATAAAATAATCCCCAGAATTGTATTTCCAACTGAAACACTTACTTCTGATTACTCTATAGTACATACTTTAGCCTGAAGAAATCCGTCTGAAAATAATGAAATCAAACATATTTGTTCCAAATCTGGAACGATACAAACGACTGGACGAAACAGAGCTTTGACTGATTCTGGAAGCTCTGTTCTTCCGGCGTATCCAGGATTCATTGTGATGAAAATCCCGACTTTCATATCCAAGTCTATTTCAGTCCCTTCGAACTATAATTTATTTATTGAGATATACAGGGTGTTAAAAATGGATTTAAAACTTTGTGGATTATACATTATCTACCAATTGAATACTACGAGTATATTAAAATACAAGTTACAGAAGATAATCTATTCTAGCACGAGTTTGAAATTCGAACACGAGTTGCGCAGTAGTGAGGGGACAGACGAACGAGTGCTAGAATTGCGAGTGTTTTATACTATTTTCTCTGTTTCAGCTTTCTTTTATATAATTCCTTTATAAAGTTGACATTTACCATTAAGGGAAATTTTTGGTGGAATAGTTAAGTTGGTGACAGTGATTTTCAATGGATTTTACCCGTTGTATAAATTGTGTTTCTTATTTTGTTCGTTGCATAGATATATTGTGTATTGTAGTGATTTTCAAAGTGTGGGTCGTGATCCCTCGGGGGAGTCGCATAGACATTGGAGGGGGGTCGCCGGATGCTATTTACAAATTTTTAAATACATGTTCCCAAAGATTTATCGCTTTGCAAACTTTTATTTAAATTTTAAGGATTAATGAAATGAAAAATATAATATATACTATTTATTTAGATGTTTATATTCACGTTTATTTCTGTTTATGAAATTAGATAGGAAATTTAATATTTTATCATTCAATTCCTCATATATTTTTACATATTTATGTATATTTTGATCCTTAATATATATATTTTTTTAATCGCCCAAGTCTTGATCGCAAAAATGTCTGTTAATGAATATGCCAATTTTTTGGTTGAACCAGTTTAAAAATCAAATATTTTAAAAATATATTTCTATATAATTCAGACTACAAGAAAACGATTTCCGTTGAGCTCATCTTCATATCTTTTTTAGTTTTCGAGTTACAATGATTTTTGACTTTTTGAAAAGCTCAACTTTGAAGGCTATAACTAAAAGAGATATTGAAATTCGGTTTTAATGAGTGTATTTCTCGTTTTCTTAATCAAAATTCTGAAATTTTTGAAAACTTTACAATTTTTTTTAAAATTTTTATTTCTCAATATTTCAAAATTTTTAAAAGAAAATGAAAATCTGTAAACACCAATGAAGTCCTCTCGTAAAAGTACATAGGTATGCAAATTTTCAGTCAAAAATTCGTACAGATAAAGTTTTTATTACAAAAAAAAAACGAAAAATCACTCTTTTTTAATTATTTTTGAAGATTTTTACGAATTTAGGCCATTTTTAGTTTTTTTGCTCTGAAAATTGTATCCCTGAATTTTACATACATACGTCCTTCCACGAAAGGAATTCACTGATTTTTACAGATTTTCATTATCTCTTCAACTTTTTGAAATATTGGCAATGAAAATTTTGTGAAAAATAGTAAAAATTTGAAAATTTTCAAAATTTTAGTAAAGCTTAACTGAAGCACGTGAAATACACTCGTTCAAACTGCTTTTCAATATCTCTTTTAGTTTTCGAGATATGGGTCTTTAAAGTTGAGATCTTTAAAATGTCAAAAAACGCTGTAACTCAAAAACTAAAAGAGATACGAACGGCATTCGATTTCTCGTAGTCTAAATTATATAGAAATATATTTTAATTTTTTTTAATTTTTATACTGGTTCAATCTAAAAATTCGCATTTTCTTCATTACCAAAATTTTTGTGTTCATGACTCCGGCGATTAAAAATAATAATTTGTGAGTCAAAATATGTATATCTACGCAGAAATATATGTGGAATCGAATAGTGAAATCCTTAATTTCATAATTAGTGTTATATTATTTTAAATTAATTCTTAGGATGGTATTATCATTTACGACAGATTTTTATGAAATATGTTATTTTTCATGAGTTTCTACATTAGCATTAAAATTTGTTGTTTTGTTTATAACTTATACCATACATCAAATGAAATACTTGTTTTTATAAACTTGCTCGGTTACCTATACTTTTATGAGACCGTCATGATAGAACCACCTTAATGAGAAATTTTTCCTTTACTAATTTCTGAAATCGTGGTTCTATGTGTGTAATGTACATTATTAAATTAGCCTTTTACAAACTGCAATTTTGATCACTAAAAAGAAAGGGGGTCGCGAAAGAATATATGTGTGATTTTTGTTCCCAAGGTGGCCATGGCTCCGAAAGGTTTGAAAACTACTAATGTATTGAATGCAGTTATACCAATCTACGATAACAATATGTCACCAAAAATCGTTTAAGAATGAAGCTCATTCTAGCATCAATATGCGTGCGAGAATATATTATTCTAATACCGAAACAGAGAAATAATATTCTTTAAAATAATTTAAGAATATTTGACAGTAAAAAAATTTACCATAAAACTTTTGACTTTGTACAAAAGAGCATTTCTGATAGTTTGTAACTGGGTAGAAATGACAGATAAGACAGAAATATCAATTCTGTTAAATTCATCGAAACAACCCCATGCTCCACACTGGACTAATCCTGCCAGCGTCATTCCAATCGCTTTGAAATCCATCCCTTCGCCGCAGTTTGTAACAACGCATAGCAGAGCCATAGCTTTCGCTAAATCTTTGGTTGTTTCAGTTTTACCAGTTCCCGCTGGACCTACAAATGTATACAATTAAATTAGAATTTTTTCAGACGACCACTTATCAAAGTAACCATAACAACATCATAAACTATTACGGAAAGTTGAACCTAACATACTGATATGTTAGGATGTATAACGTACACTTCTAACATATGAGGTGAAGTTCCACTGATTGGCAACAGATGGCGTTACGATGAAGGAAAATAATAAAACGATAAGTATTTGTATTATTATTTAAATTGAAATTTTGACAGATTTTTCAACACATTTGCAAAACAAATCTTTTTAAAAAAATTAATAATTATTTATTTACTTATATTTTAGCATGATTTAATATTTTATCATTACGCTTAGTAAATCAATGCAGTACTTTTCAAGATAGCAGCCATTTTGTTTCAAGATGACGGCCTGAAGCTTTATTATGCCTATATGTTAAGATTAGTTTTCGTCTATGTCTGTACTAAATTTGAATCGAATCAGTGCAGTACTTTTCAAGATAGATAGCGGTCATTTTGTTTAAAGATAGCGGATTGGACTTGTGCTAAGTCAGAGACCTTCGCGGGCGTGCGCACAACAACTTAGCAAAGTTTCATCGTAATCGGATAAATGGTATAGGAACGCATACGGGACAAACAAACAAACAAACAAACATTAATTTTTATATATATAGATAGATTGATGACGTACCCATTACGCATGTGAACTTAAGTTTTTATATAATAGGTTGGTATACCTGCAGGAGCGCCTCCTAACTTCATAGTCAACGCTTGAGTAATAGTCAAATAGATTCTATCCGTCAATGGAGTAATAACCAATCGTCCATTTAAACCCATATACTCGTATCCATATTCAAATCGCCCGGTACATTGCGTCACGTACAGATTATCCATTTCTCGCACCCAATAGAACCTCAGTTGACTCTCCCACTCAAACTCGAGAGCATCAGCGATACTATCTCGTACAAAGCTTTCGATGATGTCTCTTGCATGAACGTCGATTGTCACAATCGTTCTGAATTTGCTTCGATCGTTTGGCGACAGTTGTTCGCGAACTTTCAGCACCAAGTCGTCGAGTTGGTGATTCTGTTGAACTAAGTATTCTTTCATTGAACGGTGATGGCCTTTTAAGATCTTCTCGAAGACGTTCTCGACTTCTGCTGTCCACCAGACTTGGTTTCCGGCCAGGCAGATCATACCTGAACACAGATGATTTGTTATATATTTTCAGAGATTTTTGAGATATGCTGAAAATGTTATAAGGATGGTTAGACGTCATTAAAATATTTAACTAGATGAATGACAGAGTTTTGCTACGTTTATATGGTATTTATGTAATCGGTTTTAAATTGTAGTGCGCGTTGTCTCTTTGAAGATGACAAGATATAATTTTTTTTGACTTCGCAGATATTTTAGAGACCGTAAATCTACTAACCAGGCAGCGGAAAGTTATATAGGTAACCATGGGACTGTGTTTATAGTTAGATTTCCACCTAAGGAATGGCGCTAATAGTCTTTATGTGAAGACATCCATTTTAGTTTACTACTATATCGGCAATCATTGGTTACTAGATTGTTCCTGTAGCTGTCAATTGTATATATTTCAAATTTTTTAATCTAGTCAAATATCCAATTAATTTTTATTTGTGAAATAATTTCATATAAATAATGTCATCAACTAATATCAATTGTTGTGTAAAAAACTGCACTGTTACTGGTAGGTAAGTGATCATATAATACATAATATTTAGATGAGGAAGTCATAATATATTTTCAAGTTCACAAGAGTTGGATAAAACTGCGATTGAAACAGTTCAAATTGTAAATAAATTGTACACACGAGGATATTTTAATAAATGTTTATATAGTATTCATAAATTTGTATTTTATGTAGTTTAAATAAATATAAAATAATAAAAATTACAAGCTGCCTAAATATGCATATCGGGTTACCTATATACTCGACTTTAGTTAGACGTCCACTACTCAGATGGCGCAAAATACAGTCCCAGTGCGTAACATGGCAGTTTCTTATCTATAGTAGTATATTATGATCTGTGCTACTAACTTTTGATGCGTTCGGTAATCTCTAATAAATTTTAAATTAATAATTTTGACATGTACTAATTTACCTCTCGTAAAGTGTAAAAGCGATATATATTTGCATATTCTTGTTTAATAGTATATTACATAATAAGTCAGGAAAGTGATGTTTTACTTGACGAATCGGTTGTTTGAATTACTTGTCCTGCGGCCTCGTATTTTAATCCGCTGAGTCAAGTAAAAACACTTTCCTGGCGTATTATGTATACTACAGAGTGATCAAAAGGAATTGTTATAGTTGACAATAAAAAAAACTACTTGAAATTGATAAGCCTGATACATAAATTCATTTCCTGTTGTTGACAGTGGCATTTAAAATTTAAATTTGAGTACATTTATTATTACATTTATTTCTAAAGTATTCTATTAGCTGTCAGACTCCTGACATAACCTATTTGTATTTATTAGAAATATCAAATAGCATTTCCGCCTTTATCTGATGTTGTGCCAACTGTGGAATAAAAAGATCTCTGGAATTGTATTGCCAACTATAACAATTCCTTTTGATCACCCTGTATTTTTTCTGAAACCGAAACAGCAGACTACGTATCCAAGGCTACAACAAAAATAACAGTCAGGTAAAATCTTTACCAGACTGTAGGCGTATTCCATTTGCCATTTGACTCAGATCTAACCTACATTTACTGAACCAGATCATTTATTTATTTCGCTGGTTTACTTCGCTGACTTTATATTCGGTACTAAAATTACATATTCTAATTTGCTTAGACGTAATTCACCCCAATAAGTGCATCAGTTTACTTAATTCAGTTCATTTAGTCATTTCTCGCTTTTATCTGAACTGATTTAAGTGACCCAAGTGGCAAATCGAATATAGCTAATTTTATACTTTATTAGATTGTTATTTTTGTTGTAGCCTTGGATACGTATTTTACTTGACTGTTTTGGTAAAAGTCTACTTTCCATACTAAAATTGATCAGGAAAGTAGGCACTATCTTGCCGGTTTGAGAAAAAAGCATTTTCCTCTTTCAATTGAAAGAGAAAAGTTTTCCTTTCTAGAGTTATGAAAAAATACTAAACCTTGATAATCCAGAATCCAATCAGTTCGTGCTCTCTGTTTATCTTTTCCATATTTAAAAATAGCTTTTTTCGTAATAAATCTATTAGATTTTCTCATTTCCAGTAGTACATCATTCATCCAATCTTCCACTTTGCCTTCCGCATACTGATGTTGTCTAAATTCCATAATTTCTCCTTCAGCTGATATCATTGCTGAAGCAGTCATCCTTTCCTGCTGGTCTAAGCCGAGCCTTAACGATTTTATATTGTCAAACATCTGTCAACATGTCAAAGTAGTTATCAACTATCTGTGAATAAACCTAAATGGTATACTTTAATCATATGTTCTTGAACGCAATGTGGATCGCTGCTTCCTAATATAGATAAAAGTTCGTCTGTAGAAATGAAGTAGAATCTAGGAAATCGACGACGTTTTGAATCTAGATAGTCGTTCAAAGATTTTTGACATCTTTCTAATCCGAGACCTAGGCCTTGGAATTCAAGAAGCCGGCCTGTTGCTAAGCAACACTCTAATACGTTGGGTCTTTTCGCTGTTTCTAACATTATCTGTTGACAAATATAGTTATTTATGTATCATGAGTGAAAACAGGGGTTTCAGAAACGCTAATTTCACCCGTGGTACATACAATATTTTATGCACAACAAAAGCTGTATTCCATTTAACATTTAGTTCACTTAAATCAGTTCAGATAAATTAAACATCATAACTAAATGAACTAAATAAGCAAACTGATGCACTTATTGGGGTGAATTATTTCAAAGTAAATTAGAATATGTAATTCAAGTACTGGCAATAAAGTCAGTGAAGTAATCCAGCGAAATAAATAAGTGATCTGATTCAGTAAATGTAAGTTAGATCTGATCCAAATGATAAATGGAATATGCCTAAAATCACATTTAATTATATGTTCAAAAGATTAAAATATGTACATAGGTTATATGTCAAAATGACATTTTGTATAATCAAGTATTCACAATAAACAAAAATTGTCATTTTATTTGTGTATCACTAATAATTTTTTTGAAAAAGAAGTGTTTAAGCCCGCTTTTTAATGTTAAAACACATGGTTTTCGGCCCGGTTGTGCATAAAATAATTAATTTAATAATTTACAACCTGCTTCTCAAAAAATTTTTAACTAATCCTAAATTTTGGATTAGCTAAATTTATTCGTCTAATTTTAAAAATAATCCAAACCACTTTCTGAAATCTAAATAATAACAAGATTGTGATCAAAAGCTAGTGTTTCAGTTGGCAATACAATTCTGGGGATTTTTTTATTTCACAGTTGGCACAATGCCAGGTAAAGGCGGAAATACAATTTGACATGTCATTTTTATAATAAATACAAATAAGTTGAGTGATAGAAATACTTTAGAATATTGCTCTGTGAGTAATATTAAGAAATAAGGGGATGTGGGAAACAGAAACAACGATTTTTATTAATTTAAATTTTTAAATGTCACTGTCAACAATAAGAAATAAATTTATGTATCAGTCCTACCAATTCAAAGTAGTTTTTTTTATGGCCAACTGAAACACTTACTTCTGATCAATCCGTAGTTAGTTTAAACTTTTTTGAGAATATCGTTGAGCTTAATTTGATTAATTCAAATTTCAAGATTAGCTACATTTTTTTTTAGAATTCGGCTGTTACTGTACGTTAAGTCTACTGAAAACGTTGTAAAGATCGACTGACATCATTAAAAAATATAACTAGATGAATGACATAGGGTGTTTCTATGTTTACATGTATCTAATTTTAAATGGTATTTGCGCGTTGCTTCTTTGGAGATGACAAGATTTAATTTTACTTTGACTTCGCAGATATTTTAGAGACTTTTATTGCGTCCAGTACTATCTCTACTAAATTGTAAATTAATCATAAGAATTAATGACATATATACAAATTTACCTCTCGTACAGCACTTTAGGGGTAAAAGCGATTCATTATTTGTATATTCTTATTCAAAATAAATTATTAAATGAAGAATCAACAATTAACGTTCCTTTTACAAATTTCTTCCAATCAGCATTGTTATAACATAGCTTTTAAAAACTAATGTAGGTCAAAGTGAAAGACCTTAAACAGATTTTTTTATGTTTGAAACAATTGTTTATGAATCTGACAGATCAATGACATCTCGATATAGACAGAAATTATGTCATGTTAACGTGCAAAATATACATTATTGAAAAATAAAAAATAAATTATTTTCAATACATGAATCGGATAGTAAATATAGCTATTATTCAATATTCTTATATAAGATTTGTGTTTCAATGTCGCTTTTTTTTTTAAATTGTCATTTAAATATTGCATCAGTTTTTTCTGATTTTATTATGTTTTATCTTGATGGATGACGTCAGTCGAACTTTATAACGTTTTCAGTATAGTATACTTTGCGAAATGATTTATCAATATCGTCGAATTTTCTAGCTTCTTCTGGTAGTTGTATTCTAATGTCTCCACTAACGAATATACCCTCTAAATATACCCATTTCCTTTGGGTAGCCTTCCATTCGTCAATAACTTCATTGATGGTAGCGAGATTATGTTCCCATTTTTGGATTTGGCCTAAGAATGGACCCACAAATCTACAAATTACAAAGCGTGTTATTTAAGAAGCTGCCCTTCAAAAACTAGACTGAGTACAACCCTAAAACCTCCACCATTGCATTCAACATAATTTTCTACATAAGTATGCATATTTTTATAATGTTTAAATAATGGATTCATTTATTATTGAATTAAATGTTAAATGAGGTAAAAGGGTTCGTCGCTTGATGCAACGTTGAAATCGCCCTTATCCTAAATTATTTTCGAGAAAAATGTTTCAAATGAAAGTGGTAGACAATTTAATTCTCTACATCTTTTATTTAAAGTGATTTTTCTCTAAAAAAAATATGCACATTTTACAGCAGAAAATATGCTAATGTACCGGATGACTATAAATTATTGACATTGTTTTTTAGTCATATCTATATATTTTAAGTTTTATGTTGGTATACCTGATTGTTAAATTTAAATATGTCAAATAAAATATTATTTTCTGTTTCGGTATTAGAATAACATATTCTCGCATGCATATTGATGCTAGAATGAGCTTCATTCTTAAACGATTTTTGGTGACATATTGTTATCATAGATTGGTATAACTGAATTAAATACACAAAATATCTAGCCAACGGACAAAATAATGAAACACAATTTATACAAATATCTAGGCAACCGACAAAATAAATTGCAAATATAAATATTCTGCCAAAAAATTCTCTTAATTGCAAATGTCAATATCCTATTAAAATAAAAATTACAGAAGGCAACCTATCCAATTCGTTCGTTCGTCCACTCGCCGCTATGTGTCTCGTCCCAATTTCGAACTCGTGCTAGAATTGCCTTCGGTATCGAGTGTTTTATAATATTTTTTCTGAAACCGATAAGAAAGTGCCTACTTTCTTGACCAATTTTAGTATGGAAAGTAGGTTTTTACAAAAAGACTCAAAGAAAGTACGTATCCAAAGCTACAACAAAAATAACAGTCTGGTAAAGTACAAAACAGTCTGGTAAAGATTTTACCTGACTGTTCTTGTTGTTGTAACCGTGGATACGTAGTCTGCTGTCATTACAATTCATTTGAAAAAATTTAAACATTTTGAATTATTTATGATTAAATATTGAATAAATTAAACGGTTTCAGAAAAAATAGTATACATAAAACGCCAGGAAAGTGCGGATTAAAATACTCGACCTGCGGCCTTGAATTTCAAACAACCGCTTCGTCAAGTAAAATATCACTTTCCTTACTTTTTTTTTTTTTTCTGGCTTCTTTGGCGGACCAACTACTCAGGTCATATGCCGCCATTACGCCCTGATCTGCGTTTTAGTTGTTATTGTCAACAGCAACGCGAGTTTTCTCTGGACGGTCACCCATCCAAATACTACCCGCGCGCAACGTTGCTTAACTCGCGTTATCGCTTACTTATTATGTAATATACTATTCTCTGTTTCAACTTTCTTTTATATAATTCTTTTATAAAGTTGACATTTGCCATTAAGGGAACTTTTTGGTAGAATAGTTAAGTTGGTGGTACTGATTTGCAATTGAATTTATTTGCGGCAGGTTTTCCAAATTTAGATTCGTGCGTTAACAGATTACTTTATCAAACTAGTTCTTTAATATACTATTTGTCAATCATTTATAGCCAGCCAGTATTTATGTATTGGACACATACTGTGATCCTGCCATGCTCTGCAAGTTCATGGAATTGTCTTCAAGGACCAGCATAATATCATCAACTGCTCCAAGGATATACCCTCTTTCTTCTGTACCCAAAGTATGTTTGTGTACAGTGAACACCATAACATTCCACGTATCAATAATATCCTTAACTCCTTTTTCAATTTGTAATTCTTTGATTGCATTATTAATTATTTCTTCTGCAATATCTTGATATTTATGTAACTCCATTGCAAACATATTTTCCAGTGTAAATCTGTCTGGAGACATGTCAAATTCTATTCCAGTCTTCACCATAAGTTGTTTCCAATGCCTTTCTCTCATTGCTTCGTTCTTCAAAGCCACCATAAGTGGTACAACATTTTTGAATTGTTTCATTTTAAGATCTAAGACAATGCCAACTGGTGCATTTCGTACAGCTTTGGGGAATTTTCTAAAGTCTTTGATGTAGTTTTCAATTCCGTCTACAAGTGCTTGGGGATTTAGATTAGACCATAAAGTTTTAGACCAAATCTCTCTGGCATCTTTTTGAGCTTTATATAGTTTATAAATAACAATGAGATTGTTGTAATCAACCTGAGCACGAAGAAAGTCAGAGTAGTCTGCCAGAGGAACATCAAATAACAGTTCTGCTGTTTGTAGATCAATTCTTCGTGCGTCCATTTCCTCAAACTGTGGTCCATACTCTTCCATTAGGATCTCTCCTGAGTCTAAATCTTCGTCAACTGCTCCAGGACCTTCAGTATCATATTTCAGGACAAATTCTGCTAAAATATCCAAAAAATTTCCTATTTCTGTTAGAGTCATCTGGGCAAATCGTCCTTTTGTTGCTTCTAGAGTTTGTCCTCGGAATAATCCTCCAAGGTAGAGTTCTTTCCATTCTTTTTCTAGTTCTTGAGCCATTAGTTCATTCTCTGGGTTCACCTAAAACATTGTTATACAGGGTGTTCAATTTAGGTGTGCTACTATTGCTACCTCGAAAACTATAAGAGCTACAAGGTAAATTAAATTAGCAGAAAATACCATTTTCTAAATTACAAAACTATTCACATTTTTTTTCGACCTGTGGTTCTCGAAATACTGGTTGCAACTTTCTTATTTTAAATGGGAACCTATTGTTTTTATTTGCTTATTCGATTTTTTTTTTATTTATTTATTTGACATTTCAAAATTTATGACAAAAATGCATATTAAATTGACATTAATTTAATTTAAATCGCATAGAATCAGCGTGCTATGACAGAAACAAATGAACAATTCATAATATTTTTGTTTGTTTGATTCATTATTATAAGACAATATAATTATTTTCTGAAAAATAGTTATTTAGTATAGGTACTAGTGTTTTATATACCAATAAAACACGAGTGCAATACAAAATTTTATCCATAACTCATAATTATAGGTATCGAAGAAGATTGGTCGTAACGTTTAACGTTGATTCAATTATAAAAGCTATATTCTATTTGCCACTTAGTTCGCTTAAATCAGTTCAGATAAATTAGATAACATGAATAAAAGAACTGAATTAAGCAAACTTATGTACTTATTGTAGTGAATTACTTCAAAGTAAATTAGAATGAATAATTTTAGTACTGAAAATAAAGTCAGCGACGTAATCTAGCGAAATAAATAAGTAATCTGGTTCAGTAAATGTAAGTTAGATCTGATCCAAATGGCAAATGGAATATGCCTAAAGTTTCTCAAAATACGGTAGATCATGAAGTGGTTGCTAAGTAACAAGCTGTTTACAGTGTTTTATGGAATATAAAACACTAGTATTTTATGAGGATAAATAAATAAATAAATTTTATTAGTCATATGATTCTGTCATAGCACGCTGATTCCTATGCGATTTTAATTAATGTAAATTTTTGTCAAATATTTTGTAATGTGAGGGTACTGAACTTTATAATCGTTTAATTCAGAAAAAAATACTGATTCGAACAAGTAAATAAAAAAATAGGTTCCCATTTAAAATAAGAAAGTTGGCCCTCGTATTTTGAAAACCATTGTTCAAAAAAAAATTGTTAATAGTTTTGAAATACTCTTAGAAAACGATATTTCTTTGGTAATTTAACCAACCTTGTAGCTCTTGTAGTTCTCGAGATAGCAATGGTGGCACCACTAAATTGAACAGTCTGTATTTTCTGGAAAAATATGTGTATTTACCGGCAGATTGTGTGCTCGTATAGTATGGAATATTTCTTGAAATTCATTGTATTGTAATTCTGAATTTACTGACATTCTAAGTACGTTAGTAATAGTTATCATTACTAACTTAAAAGTAGCTAAATCTTTAACAGTTAAATTTATTTTACATTTTAAATCCTGAAAGAGAAATCAACATTAACTAAAGTCACTAATAATTTAAGAATACATTACATCAATCGTGGTTTTAAAATCTGCCATTCTTTGTTCAGTTTGAGCAGTAAGTTTTTCTCCTAAAAGACTTTTCCATTTCAACGCATGTTCTTTAATTTGATCCATTAGCGGTCTTTTATTTATGCGCACTGCTCCTATATCATGATAGTCTGATTCTTCTTCTAACTCAATTGAAAAGGACATAAATTTGGCATCGTACACAGTAACAGGGTGATTATCTACCATGAATTTATCTAGAACTTTGTTTTTATCTCGAATCCAAAGAGAAGAGTATTTCTTCCATCTGAAATGTTCAATTTTAACACATATTACAATGTTTATTATTCAATTTTAACTGTGTATTAAGGATATATTGAAATATATTTCATTATATATTCAACCAAATTAAAAATTACCCCTGTGGCTCCCCCACTACTAACATCTTTGGAATCGTCATTTGACGACTAGTAACTACATAAATATATCACTTACCGAGATCTGCTTCGGCAGAGTGCCACACCCAGTAATGGGTAAAAGGCGTGATGATATATTTATTGTATTTATTTATTTATATTTTCACTAATTTGTTTTGCATACAATGCGAGAAAGAAAATTCCAAAATGTGGGAATTTTTTACAGATATTTTGATATTATATACAGTATGTCCATCCAAAATCCGAATATAGGCTTATAACATGTTATATCAGTTTTTTGGTGCGCATTGCGTTCTAATTTATTTTATAGGAAAATATATTAAAGTTATAGAGAAAAAAATTACGGATTTTTTTATATAACGTACATATCATTTGTGTATTTCATCAGAGGGCAAAAATTAAGTATATATTTGTAATATTCGTAAAAATAGAGGCTTCCATGAAAAATTAAAACAATTGCCTATTGTCAAAAATATTGACGTCAGTATAATATAAATACTGGGATATTTGTTTTGTAACTTTCAACGCTGTAGGTCCATTTTATTATCTGCAGCTTTTCTTCTTGTGTGTGAAATCGTTAATTTTTTAGGTTTTTTCTTCTTTGCCCGTATTTCAATATTAACGTCAACATTTTGACATTAGACAATTGTTTTATTTTATCCATGGTCATTTTATTTATTTTTACAAAAACGCAAATATTTAATTAATTTTTGCGCTGTGATGAAATATACAAATGAAATGTATTTTATATCAAAAAAACTGTACTTCTATTCTAAACAACTTTTATTTGAAGTATTTTCCTGTAAAATTAATTGGGAAGCAATGCAGACAAAAAAACTGATATCACATGTTATAAGCCTATATTCGGATTTTCTACTGAACGTTTCTTAATTATTTAATGGCAAAATACTTCAAAATAAACATTATAAATAACTATATTATCTACCTAACTTGAAGCATTGTTCTCTACGACTATTATAGAATAATCACATTCTTATATCGGGTGGTGTTTGGTAAGGGCGAACACAGGGATTTAACATGGGATATTAGTTTTATGCAATTTCCTACATGCATGGTAACAGGTAAGCAAGATGCATACAATAGTATATTACATAATAAGTCAGGAAAGTGATATTTTACTTGACGACGCGGTTGTTTGAAATATGAGGCCGCAGGCTGAGTATTTTAATCCGCTGAGTCAAGTAAAGACAGTTTCCTGACGTATTATGTATACTATTTTATTCTGAAACCGTTTAATTTAATCAATATTAAATCATAAATAATTCAAAATGTTTAATTTTTTTATATGAATTGTACTGATAGCAGACTACGTATTCGAGGTTACAACAAAAATAACAGTCAGGGAAAATCTTTACCAAACTGTTTTGTGCTTTACCAGACTGTTATTTTTATAGTAACCTTGGATACGTACTTCATTTGACTGTTTTTGTAAAAACCTACTTTCCATACTAAAGCTGGATTTATACTGAAGTAACGCAAGAAGGAACGCGAAAGTAGTAGGTAAGGCAACAAGTTAAAACTTGTGATTTAAGTAGAACCATTTATATTGAAGTAAAGCAATCAGTAATGTAAAATAAGCAATGCAAAAGATGGTCAACTTTCATCTTTCTACCTTACTTTACCTAACATTTCTTACCGCTGGCCAATCAGAAGTCAGAGTTTTAAACTTCGCATTGTAATCTCTCTATTACCGACTTTCACAGTCAGCTGTCACTGTCACACATTTTAATTGATCTAAATTTTTCAAAAATGGATAGAGAAGTAATACAATTTTTGGAGAGCAATAAAATTCTGTATTTTAATTTTTTTAAGAAAAAACAGCAATTCTAGGAAGAATTAGGAAATTTTCTGAAAACAAACGGCAAGTTTTTGAGGATATATTATTATATTAATAAATTTTGGTTTGTATTTATTTTTTAGCTTAATATGTCCAACGTCGTTGGAAAATTATAAGAGAAAAGAAAGAAATTGCGACATACCTCTGATTGGCTAACAGTATTAGGTTCTGCTTCTCAATATAAATCAGTAATTTGCTTGCGTTACTTTTTACTTTGCTTTACTTTACTTTACCTCTTACGTTACTTCATTATAAATCCAGCTTAACATTGGTCAGGAAAGTGGGAACTTTCTTGTCGGTTTCAGAAAAAAATATATTTATATGATGACAAGTGTCGCTACAGACGAAACTTTAAAATTATCTCATCATTGTACTTCAAAGTCATTCATATGACAAAAATGGAAATTTAATTATGACCATACCTTTGTAAATATCTATGTATAGATATGATTATAGTAGATGTAGAACCTTGTATTTTTGTACTACAGTCAATAATGGCAGTATTTTGCATAACATCTTCATAGAAGGAAAACAAATAATATTCATCTGTCGAAACCAACTTCTGTTGTTTACAATACCAGCACATTCCTTTCATCCATCTTGGGAAGGACTTCAGCCTCATAAGAAAATCTTTAACACTTCTTATAACAATGTTATACATTTCCGTTGAGGTGGGTCTGATGGCGAGTTCTGGTTCTTGTAAAATAATGTCCACCATAAACAAAGGTGTTTTGTCGTTGAGACTTTGGTTAAAATTATTAAGATTATCGACAGTCATTTGAGTTAAGTTTTCGTAAATTCTGTTTTCCCAATATTGGTAGTAATCCGCCATCTTTTTAGCACTGCCAGTGGTAGTTTTAAGGACCATGTCCTCGAGTTTTAGAAGCACTGGATTCACATTATCGTAAATTAATTTCATTTCACAAATGCTGATGGTTCGTTGATCGGAAATTTTCTCAAAATATTCCTGCAAAGAATTAGTTTTTTACGACACTGTTAAATTATCCCTGTGGTTCCCCACCACTAACATAATTGGGGCCGTAATTTGATGGCTGGTAAGCGCACTTCATGCGCATAAATATATCACTTACCAAGACCTGTTCGGCAGAGTGCCACATCCAGTAATGGATAAGAGGCGTGATGATATATTTATTTATTTTTATTTAAAAAATAAATTATCTTCCCTCAATTGAGAAAAGAAAGTGATACATTTCATCTTTAGAATCCCTAAGGAACAATAGTATACAGGGTGTTTAATTTAGTTGTGCCACAATTGCTATCTTGAGAACTATAAGAGCTCAGTGGCGTACCTAGAGGGGGGCGGTGGGTGCGGTCCGCACCGGGCGGCACATATTTTGGGGCAGCATTTTCTATATTTAATTTTAGTTGTAAAAAAGTTGTAAAAAGTCATAAAGTTCATTGCGATTTTGTTTATCATTTACAAATTAATGGATCTACAAAACTTATAGATTTACACAGAATTTCACCATAAAATCAGTTAGTGAAAATAGGGGTATTTCTCACCTTAAAAGGGTAAATCGTTTCTTTGTCAGGAGTAACGAATAAATTAAAAACACTGAGTGACTTGATTTGTCCTTCCATTCTAACAGTAAACTCTTTAATTTGCTCAATCATTCCATCCAATGTATACAGCAAATTTGCGTTAGCAACAGTATAATCTGGGATACTCAAAGTATTCCAGGTTATTCTAAAAAGTCCTGGAGCGATATTTCTATCTGCTTCTTGCAGTTGAGATCTTAGGAAGTAAACCTATGTGCAACAACAAAATTAGTACTATCAAACAAGGATTATCCTCTCCTCCCTATTCTGTAACTCAATCATTATCTGTTAATGATCGATTAGTTAATGACAACCCTTATTTTTTATAATTAATTTGCAGATTACCACCATTCCGGCATTTTATGATCAAAATAATTTATTCCATTACTTCTATTTTACTTTTATTCATTTCTTCCTTTGAGTTGCAATGCAATGCATGCCGGGTACTCGCATTCAATTGTACAAAGTCGCGGGTAATAGCTAGTATAATATAAAATTGAATTTTTTTTTAATAATCCGAATAGACATAAAAATGTCATGGGAAATTATTTTATTCTCAGCATACCGAAATTGTGATCATCTGTAAAATAACTATAAAAAATAAAACTTATCATTAACTTGTCAATCATTAACAGATAATGATAGAGTTACAGAATATAGAGGTTGATGTCTTTTTATACCTCTGGTAATGTCAACTGATCAATAATTTTATTATAAGAATCAAGCATTGATCTTATGGCAATAATATCCTTATAAACTCGTTCTTTTTGCAAAGCAGCGCAAGTGATAGATTCGGGTAAAGCAAATCCAAGTCTTGACATTAGTTTTGCTTCGTCAATGACACTAAACACCTCCATGTTAAAATTAACCTCAAATCTTAGATTTTGTTCCACCATGACGTAGTTGCCGATGACGTCAGCCCATGTTACTTGTTGTGCTTGCAATTGTTCTATTATTGTCTTGTTAGGTCCTTTTTTCGCTACCATCCATTTCATTGATGTTGCAACTGTTTGTAGTTTTGTCCCTGTAATTTAAAAAATAATTAAATTTATCTTCACGCATTTTACCCTATACTGGGTGTCGTAGCAGATCTCGGTAAGTAATATACCGGGTGACTATAAATGATTGACATTATTACTTTCTTATAGACGGTATAAGGAAGTATTGGAATCGTGAAAAAAATCGTCGACGAGATTTTCGCGGAAATACGTGTTTTGAGGTCCACTGAATCCGTTTTGATCATTTTCTCAATGATGTCTGTGTGTGTGTGTGTGTGTGTGTGTGTGTGTGTGTGTGTGTGTGTGTGTGTGTGTGTGTGTGTGTGTGTGTGTGTGTGTGTGTGTGTGTGTGTGTGTGTGTGTGTGTGTGTGTGTGTGTGTGTGTGTGTGTGGATGGATGGATGTTTGGCACATGCGTACTTCGTCCGTAGCTGCGCCAGTCTCATTATTTAATAGCCACACCTCGTATTATGGCCGATTCATTTCTTCATTTTACCACATAAAAATTTGTCGTGAGTTTTTTACTGTTTTGGTACGTCAAGTACTTTTATTTCTATTAAAGGAAAGTGGCAACGCTGTCAAGTTACAAAAACAACATTAAAATATTTGAAAACTGAAGTTTATGTGATCAAACAAAATACATTTAATGGAACTGGGTATTTTATTAATACATTCAATGTTATTAAATATTATGACTAGTATTCTGAGCTTTCGACTAAAGTGACTAGCTAGTCTGACTAAGTGAATTTCCTTTGACAACGCAGCATTATCTGTCACTTCAGGTAAATAATGCCGGCATATTGTCTACCTATATAAATTTTTTGAAGTGTTTAGTAGTCAAAAGAAGGAAGTATTATTGAATTATTGGTGTCAACGGTTAGTATTTCACTGTAAAGATCGTATGATAATAAATATATAATGACTGGGCTTGTTTTTACGATTTTTTCAATCAATGCAAGAGGCAGTATTTTCAAATTTAGTTACGACATATCTCGTTAGAGGCGCTAGTTGACGTGCCCGCTCTGTAAATTTGAAACTAGGAATTTTAATGACATATGAAATGGCCATAATAAGCGTAGCGTAGTTGGTCATGGTTTAACTCGCCATTGAGCAAAGAAAATTTAACTTTCTGATCGGGTCATGAAAAAAATATTTCTTACCTTTCTTGTTCAAGGTATTATCACTAACAGTTTGAGAATCTGCTAAATCTTCAGTAGCACTTCTTGCAGACAGTGGTATACCTAAAAAACAAAGTAATACCTGTCCTGATGACATACTTTTAAGTTAATAAACATACCCTTAGTGAATAACATATTAATCAACTTCAAAACATTTTTGTCGAATGCATTTGCAATAATTGGGTTAACATTTTCAAGCCACTGGTCATATTTATGTTGTTCATAACCCTTAAGGGTGCGCACTACTTGTAAATATTGGTCGAAAGCTTCGATTTTCTTAACAGATCCTTTTAATTCTTCCACTTTTTGAAATAGAAGAACAGGTTTTTTAATTCTTTCAATAAGCATTCGTGCCCAGAATATTGCCCCTGCGTGAGGGGGATGGTTTCTGCATAAGGGTGGATTTCTTCTGTTTCTCTGAAAATTAATAAGATAGTAGAAAGAGTAAGATGATGGCCAAACTTGATTCCAAAGCTGACAAAGCAATTTAATACATAAAATACTTTATGCACAACCGGGCCGAAAAGCATCTGCCTTAAAAAGCGGGCTTAAACACATTTTTTTTGGCCCATGGTTCTCTCTAGGGCCCTTAATAATAAATGGGTGAATGACTGAAATGTTTATACAAAACGAAAATTGAGATGAAATTGTATGAAATGAATTATGTCTGTGAATAAAGCCAGATTTTCCGAAGATGATTTACAGCATAAATCTAAGGATTTAGTGGTGAATTTGTGAATCAGAAATTTCGTGGACGACCTAGGATCTCTAAGGATGGATTTGATTCCAGATTTATTGCGAGAATGAAAGATGGGACTTGTATAAAAAGAATTATGAATATGGATGAAATCAGATTTGTCAGAGGAAAATTGCGGGGTGAATTTGAGGAATAAATGGCCAAATTGAAAGTGGGACACTCCGGGAACCTCCTAGGAATAAATGAATGACACCCACCATATAAAGATTTTCAATTTGTATAACTTCTTTAGCAAAGAAATCCATAATACCATCAAATTTTGTCAATAATTGTTTTTCAATAGATTCTCGTGTTTCGATATGTTTAAACTTCAATAACATTTCTAGAGCTTCTTCTGACGACCTGAAAATAAGTTTAAAATATACTTTAAGGGCGCACTTTGAAGTTCAACTTTGCAGGACGCGCCACTAGTATTTCAGCTCTAACAGTTGTGTGTAGAATGTGATATCAATATTTACTTCCTCTATCATAGAGCAGCACTCGGCTGTTTCCTATAGACCATTTCAAAAATGTCCGCAACCCCTAGGTGTTTATTTTTTAACTAATAACTTAGTATCGCCAAACGGCTGCGAACGAGATATTTCAAAATGAATTTAAGTACAAAGTAAGTAAAATATTTATAGTGAAAATGAAAACTTATTGTAGTATCAAAATAAATGAAGTTATTTATAAATTATGTTAATATGATCTTGCATATCAACATATTGCACATCTTGATCGTCTTCAAGCACTCGACCATCAAGAAGATATTTAGGATATTTATCTTGCCATGATTTCTTTCCAGTAATATTAAAATGAATTCCACATAGTTTATCAAATTTTTTGGTATCCATTGCTGTCTATTTATTCTACGTATCCATTCCTTTCTTCTGTTCATGTTTTGAGGAAAAGAGTGAAATGAAATGTTTCTTGTTATTTTTGAATTATTATTGCAACCCTGTACACAGCATATAGTACCCGTCATAATTACTATTATTAATTACTTTCCAATAAAGAAACAAATGTTAACCAACAAAAATAATCGAACTGTCACTTGTCAAATCATAAACAAAGATGAATATACAGCACTAACTTTTTTTATCTCCGTCTAACGTGTGCACATGCGCAATGAATTTTTAAAATGGTCTATTACAATAACTGCGTGCGTGATACTTCTCTCTCTACGGAGGAAGGTTTTTTCTGTCTGTTACTACTAGCGCTGCAGCCGGCAAAACGATGAACACTTTTACATTTGCTGTTATGGACAAACTTTCTGCTCAAAATTTGAAAAAATTACGCAATTTACAACAAAAATTATTTCACTTAGTAAAAGAATACATATTCCTAATTGCCTTATTCTAAAAAATGTTTCTATAAAATTAGCAAATTTCAAAAACATATGCATTTCAATTTCGTGAATTTCTCTCTCTCTTCTTTCACTTCTACTGCAAATCATGTTCATTTGCTAATATTCTCTTTTAGCATAGGGCAATCTAGAAACTAGAACTATAACCAGAGTTGGGCAGTAGCTAGCTACTTTTGTAGCTTAGCTACTAGCTTAGCTACGTTTACCTTAACTGTAGCTGTAGCTAAATGTGGAAAAAAAATAGCTGTAGCTTGTAGCGAGCTATTTTTTTTCTATTAGCTTAAAAATATTGTTATAACTGAAGCTACGTTTAGAGCTACTTTTTGTAGCTTAAAGCTACCACTGTTCATTAAAAAATACCTATTTATTTTTGTTTTGTATTTGAATTGTAACTGTAGGATAACAAGTTATTATATAGAGTAAAATCTATTAACATATTTTATTTTTCACTTGTTGTTAACCTATCCTAGTTTTGTATTAAATATTAGATGAACTAAACATTGACTGTTTAGGAGTCTTCTGTTAATGTGACTGTTAATTTATTTCGATATAAATAAGTATTATAGCATAACAAATTAACAGTACATTTGTCCATTTGCGATTTTTTATATTTATTAACAATCACTATAACAAAAGACTAATCAACTGATCATATGACAATGGCAAATTTAATATTTCACAATAATTGAAAAAGTAGCTTTAAAATTTAACAGCTACTTTAATGAAAGCTTGTAGCTGTAGCTTAGCTATATTTTACAAAATGTAGTTTATAGCTGTAGCTCAGCTACTTTTTTTAAAGAATAGCTGTAGCTGTAGCTTAGCTTCTTTTTTTAAGTAGCTTGCCCAGCTCTGACTGTAACGATTCTATTTATATTTTATTTATGTGTATTCATTGTTTCGCTTTGCGTAAATTTGTGTAGAAAAATATATTAAAATGACCAGCTTAAAACGGTTTCGTGGCGCGCCCTTAAGATAAAATAATGTACAGAAACTGTACTTTAATATTTTGAAGCTCATATTAATGAAGAATTTAGCTTTCATCTCTAGTTGTTGCACAAGTTTATTAATATCCGCCATTACGGCCTCCCAATTTTCTTTGAATTCCTTATCAAAAATGTTAAATTCAGCCATTTGGATAGGTATCACTACTTCATCAACTTGTTTAGTAACGATATCTATCTGTTGAGGATCGTTAATAATCGATTTTAACTCCGCGCCAAACATGTTTAAAAAGTGTCGCATTATCTACAAACATCAATGGTAATTAAAGAGTTCTTTTCCCTAAAAATGAGGTAAATACAGTAGCGACTTGGTGTAGATCATCACAGACAGAAGCTTGGTAATCTGTATGAACGAATAATCTTATTTTATCAAACTCCCAACGATTGCCTTTGCCTATGTCTTCGATTTTATCTCTGGTTTCTAAATAGGACGCCTTCCACGTTTCTAGCATGATTCTTGCGTCCTGTGTGAGCTCTGCTACCACTAATGACGGATTTCTAAAGGAGAAATATACAAAATAATTAACTTTAAAGATGTAAACAAAATATATTATTTTTGCGATATTAATTATCTTGATAGCTAACAACTTGCCAAGATGGCTGACACCATATTTTACATAAATATAATCTTATTTTTATTTTTTTTAATGGGGTAGCTAGCTCAGTGGTATCAAGTCGGCCTGTGGATCCTGAGAACCCTGGATCGATTCCCACAGGCGATAAACAATTTTCACCAAATTAAAATTACTCCTGTGGCTCCCTCCCACTAACATCTTTGGGAGCCGTGATTTGACGGCCGGTGATCGCACTTCACGCGCAAAATATATCACTTACCGATATCTGCTTCGCCAGAGTGCCACACCCAGTAATGGGTAGAAGGCGAGATGATATATTTATTTTTTTTTATTTTATAATCTTATTTTTAGGAAATGATCATACTGCATGAATAAAGAGCGACCGATTGACCAGCATCAACTACGCTCGATTAATTTTTTTCATGAGTGGTCACACTGTATCGTGTTGTCAGAACTGTCATATTTAAAAGTACCATATTTATATTACAATATCCTGGAGTTGATTAATCGATGATTTCTTTATGACTTTGAACTAAATTACTTAATTAGTCGAGCTAAATTCAATTAAATCTTTAACAAATGTCACCAGCATACACTTGACAGATGATAAAATGAGAAACAAATTGCATCGTAACCTAGTAACCGTATGAATATTACTGTCGACCAAAATTTAAATTGTCAAATTACTGGGTGTGGCACTCTGGCGAAGCAAATCTCGGTAAGTGATATATTTTGTGCGTTAAGTGCGGTTACCAGTCGTCAAATCACGGCCTCCAAAGATGTTAATGGTGGAGGAGCCACAGGGGTAGCTTTTGAAATTATGAAAATTAATTAATATCAGTATAGTAAAACAATATTTGTAACAAATAATTATTAGTTTAATGCATATTATTAAAATGTCAACTAGAATTTTATAAAATTACAATAATAATAATATAAACGCAGACCAACGTTATGCTATTTTTCTTCCATTTCAAAAGGGTTCTACAAATGGCATTTCTCACTAATTATTTCATGGTGTTCTTAATTGTAATTTGGATAGCAAGTTTTAAGACCTTTCCATTAATTGATAATTGCAATTATTAATTGTAATTACTAATTGAATAGCTGTCAATATAGTTTAAAGTTTGAAATTAAATTTGTGTACAAATAATTTCAAAATTTTAATTAATTTTTCCAAGAACGGGCGTGAAGAAGGTAATTTTCAATTTTAGCTAATCCTGAATTTTCGATTATTTAATCTTTTTTGGGATTATGATTTAGCTAAATTTGACAAATCCAAAAGTCAGGATTAGCTAGATTTTAGGTAAATCTTTTTAGAAAATTGTGCTGCTAGTGATTTAATAAGAAATTACTTACGTGAAAAGATAATCAATGCTTAAAATAGTTTCAACTTTATATTGAAGCATCCAGGCGACTCTTTCCATTAAAGGAACCATTTTTTCATCAGTACAATAAAACCTGGATAAAGCCCAGATCATATGCAATCCATCCATAAGTTTTGGAAGGGCTGCTGTAATTTCTTTAAAATTGTTTGAATTTGTTATTATCTGGAAAGAGATGGTTATTTAATTTTTATTTTGTCAAACATTTCTGGGGGTATATTCTAATTCATAGCAGGATGTGGCTGTGGCTCAATTTTCTTCATAGCGAGACATAGTAACATATTAGGAAATTATGTTTTTAATACTGGTATTAAAAATATACAGGGTGATCAAAAGGAATTGTTATAGTTGGCAATACAATTCCAGAGATCTTATTATTCCACAGTTGGCACAACACCAGATAAAGGCGGAAATGCTATTTGACATTTCTAATAAATACAAATAGGTTATGTCAGGAGTCTGACAGCTAATAGGATTTTGACTTTTTAAGTAATAGAAATACTTTAGAAATAAATGTAATAATAAATGTACTCAAATTTAAATTTTAAATGTCACTGTCAACAACAGGAAATGAATTTATGTATCAGGCTTATCAATTTCAAATAGTTTTTTTTATTGCCAACTGTAACAATTCCTTTTGATCACTCTGTAGTATAGTTGTCAACCCTTTTATTTATAAATAAATATTCATGTCAAATTGTCAAGTTGGCCATGCTACAGTTGTCACAGTGGCTATGTCAATTAGAATAGACCCCCTGAATTATTTTAGAAAAAAATACTTCAAATAAAAGTTACAGAGAACTCAATTATCTACTACAGTGTGATCAAAATAAGTGTTTCAGTTGGCAATACAATGCTGGGAATCTTGTTATTCAACAGTTGGCACAGCGCCATGTAAAGGCGGAAGTATAATTTGACATTTATATAATAAATACAAATAGATTGAATGATAGAAATACGTTAGATTATTGCCATATGAGTAATGTTAAGAAATAAAAGGATGTGTGTAAGAGAAACAACGATTTTTATTAACTTAAATTTTCAAATGTCACTGTCAACAACAGGAAATAAATTTATGTATCAGTCTTACCAATTCCAAGTTGTTTTTTTATAGTCAACTGAAACACTTACTTCTGATCACTCTGTACTTTTATTTTAAATATTTTTCTGTAAAATAATTAGCAAAGGTTGAGAGCGCAAAGAAATCTTACTTTAAGTTGACGAAGAACGCTCGATAAAAATTTAGTATTTTCTCTAGCTTCTACGTAGTATTTCATTAAATCCATCTGATAGAATACAAATCCACTAGGTATTTGACTCTTCGCCTTCTCCAGAATTTCCAGAATCTTCTGGATAACAGGTTTTTTTAACTGTTCAAACATATTACTTAAAGTAATTTGTCTTTCGTTCCAATATTCGTATTCAGGTACGGGGCCTGGTCCTGATGGTTCCTGGAAGACATATCGGATATTGAAAGTGATTAAATAAATAGATCGGTTTTAGTCCTCCTACAGTGTGTCGTGAAAAGGAGGAATGATATATACAAGGTGTTCAATTTAGTTGTGCCACCATTGCTATCTCGAGAACTACAGGGTGATCAAAAGGGATTGTTATAGTTGGCAATACTATTTCAGAGATCTTTTTATTCTACAGTTGGCACAACGCCAGGTAAAGGCGGAAATACTATTTAACATTTGTAATAAATACAAATAGGTTATGTCAGGAGACTGACAGCTAATAGAATTTTGACTTTTTAAGTAATAGAAATAAATGTAATAATAAATGTACTCAAATTTAAATTTTAAATGTCACTGTCAACAACAGGAAATGAATTTATGTATCAGGCTTACCAATTTCAAGTAATTTTTTTTCGCCAACTGTAACAATCCCTTTTGATCACCCTGTATAAGAGCTACAAGGTTGGTTAAATTAGCAAAGAAATACCGTTTTCTAAGTGTGTTACAAAACTATTAATAAATTTTTTTTCGACCAGTAGTTCTCAAAATACATGGTGCAACTTTCTTATTTTAAATGGAAACCCTACTTTTTATTTGCTTATTCGATTTAATATTTATTCTGAATTCAACTACTATAAAGTTCAATACCCTCACATTACAAATTTTTTTGGGCCGCATTTGCCATTTTTATCAGATCTACAGAGTGATCAAAAGAAATTGTTACAGTTGGCAATAAAAAAAACTACTTTAAATTAGTAAGCCTGATACATAAATTAATTTCCTATTGTTGACAGTGACATTAAAAATTAAAATTTGAGTACATTTATTTCTAAAGTATTTCTATTACTCAAAAAGTCAAAATTCTATTAGCTGTCAGACTCCTGACATAACCTATTTGTATTTATTACAAATGTCAAATAGCATTTCCGCCTTTACCTGGCGTTGTGCCAACTGTGAAATAAAAAGATCTCTGGAATTGTATTGCCAACTATAACAATCCCTTTTGATCACCCTGTAATTTACATTTACTGAACCAAATCACTTATTTATTTCGCTGGATTACATCGCTGACTTTATTTCCTGTACTAGGATTACACTCTAATTTATTTTGAAGTAATTCAGCCTAATAAGTGCATCAGTTTGCATAATTCAGTTCATTTGGGCATGTTGTCTAATTTATCTGAACTGATTTAAATGAACCAAGTGGCAAATGGAATACAGCTGTTGTAGATAGTATAAAAATGTTAAAAATTACTTTAGCAATTTGAGATTCAATAGTTTTAGTGATATGTCGCTCCCACGCCATGACCAGTTCCTCTAATTTTTCAATTGTTTCTGGGTCGTTTATGTCTTCAATAGCATCTACTATTTCTTGTAAATATTGAAGATTAAAAATTTGCAACTGAATACTGCCTTCGATGTGTTCTATACTCCTGCAAGAATAAAACATTTTCTTATTTAAGATAAATTATAATATACAGAATGGGGTAGGTAGCTCAGTGGTATCGAGTCGACCTGTGGATCCTAAGAACCTTGGTTCGATCCCCATAGCCGACAAACATTTTTCAACAATTTATGGGATGGCTAGCTCAGTGGTATGAAGTCGGCCTGTGGATCCTGAGGTCCCTGGTTCGATTCCCACAGGCGACAAATTTTCATAATTTGAAAAAAGCTATCCCTGAGGCTCCTCCACCACTAACATGTTTGGGGGCCGTGATTTGACGACTGGTAACCGCACTTCACGCGCAAAATATATCAATTACCGAGATCTGCTTCAGCAGAGTGCCACACCCAGTAATGGGTAGAAGGCGTGATGATATATTTATATTTTATTTTTAAAATTATCCCTGTGGTTCCCCCACCACTAACAATTTTGGGGGTCGTGACTTTATGGCTGGTAATCGCACTTCACGCGCATAAATATATCACTTGCAGAGATCTGCTTCGACAGAGTTCCACACCCAGTAATGGGTAAAAGGCGTCATGATGATGATATATTTAGTATGTTCAATTTAAGTGTGCCACCATTACTATCTCGAGAACTAAGAGCTACAAAATTGGCTAAATTAACAAAGAAATACCATTTTTCAAGTCTATTATAAAATTTTGCATGTTCTGAAGGTTCCGAATTACATTTATTTCTACAGGCCGGGATACAAAACTACTAGAACATAATTTAACTGACGAATTAAAATCTAATTTTAAATTACTTATTGACAACTGCTACGATAATTTATTCATAGCTTTATTCGTTTCGGTGGCGGTTACTGTTTACCGCTGCGATAAGGATTTTGTGTTCGATTGAATTGGCGGTAAAATAGTTAATAAATTTTGTTCGTTTCACTTTTTGACATCTCGTTCTAAAACGCTGCTGTAGCTGGCGGTAAATTTTTTACAGCAACTCTAGGCTTCGTTGAATAGCGGTAGAAGTTAAATTTGACACATTTTTGACATTAGGAAAAACGAATAACGAATGTAGCAGCGGTGAGAAGAACAAAGTGAAATATCTATCTTAGTAATTTATAAATAAAAATATTAATTTTATTTAATGCGTCCATGACTACATGAATAATTTTGAGGCTCTATACCAAAGAGTCCAATGTAGCGCGTTGGGCCCCAAAAAATACTATTTAAATCTCCACGCGGAGCTAAGCGTAACGTGTTCAATATGGCATTGAGCATTGGTGTGGGGCAAAGTCTCACTGCATAATGTGCAGCCCCACGCTGATTTAGGAAAACACCCATCATCTTATTATATAGGAGAATTTTTATCTGTTAAATTATTGTCATATAAATTTATACAATCGAAACATTTCACTGTTAAATGGAGCCCATCAAACAATTATTAAGTTCAAATTTATCATTTTCGGTCATCTACCGTTGAATCCTTCTCACTTTCCGATGACAAAATCACATTTGTAACAAATTCTTCCATAAATAAAATATAAATAAATATATCATCATTCCTTTTACCCATTACTGATTGTAGCATTCTGCAAATCTCTGTAAGTGAAGTGCGGTTATCAGCTGTCAAATTTATCAGAATGACAATTTAACTACACAACCAAAGATAATATATATTCTATCGACTCGTGTAGTATACTGGGCATACAAAACAAAAATATAATTTACCTCGGATGAAAAAAACAAAATTTATTATTTTAGTGACTTACATTATTACTGTCACTTTTTGTGATGTACAGTAAAACGCTGCTGCAACTTACCGTCGCGTTTTACAGTAACCGCCACGTAGCGAAACAAACAAAGCTTATATATGAAATTAGTAGTGTAATGTTTGAGTTAAAAAATTGCTGCCCGAACATGTATTACAAATTATTAACTGAGGACGATTCTTTTGTTGCAATAGTTCAGAGCGATTTGCATCCGTAAAACCAACAGTTTGTATAATATTTTCTTTTTTTAGGGTTTTCATAGCAAAAATTTGACTGTACTCGTGTACTTAAATCACTTGTTTTTCAATTTGTACACTCGCCCGTTATCTTCCTCTTTCGGTGCTTGTTATGTAATATACTAATTTGTAATTACCATTTGACCATATCAATTAAGTTTTCCATATCACGCATGATGGCAAATTTTGTGGGTGTATTCTTTTCTTTCTTAACAATAGCTGGTTTTGATTCTACCCACGTCATAGCCGACTTAGATTTATTAGAAATTGATAAAGAAACGCGTCGAAAATCCGACGGTCGTCTGATCTGTACTTGGGAGTGCATGATGTCATCATCATCATCGTCATCACCATTGTTGTCTTTATTTATCCCCATATATGGTTCTTGGAACTGTTTCAACATCAAAGGAAGCATTGCCTGAAACAGAATAGGTATTTGATGTGACATGATGTGCCTTTCAAGACTTTTTTGAATTTTTTATATATTAATCTACGTAATAAAATTATTATACCCAAATTTTTATTTTTTTTAAACTTGTATTAAGCATGATAAAAATATTTAAACTTTCGAAAAAAAGGAATATGACGTAGTTTCATCTTAGCTTAAAGAGAGACAGATAAGACAGAGATAAATAACACGTAACTTCACGTAACGTGTGTCGTTGTCAGTAGAATCCTCAGACAAAATATAACTAGACGGATAACAACGGCGTTTGCATTGCCTTGAATACGGCATAATTCGTCTAGTATTATACGTCATTGGTAGAATCGTAGAATGCTGAATGCTTATTTCTTCTTCGTCTTCCTCTCAGTAAAGTTGAGCACCGACAAACGTTTCAGACAAAGCTCTGTGATTGGCAACTACGTAATTGCAATGAGCGTTTTAAATTATTCAACTTTAACTTTCATATTTCAGCAATAAAGATATCATTTATGGTATGATTTTATATTGTATTAAATATGATGTACGGTCAAGAACTTATTTTAATAAATATATATTAAAAACCTCTACCACTTGAATCCCCCATTGTTTCAAAATTCAAAAAAGTCTAGAAAGGCCCATTGTTGCAGTTGGCAATAAAAAAAACTACTTGAAATTGGTAAGCCTGATACATAAATTCATTTCCTGTTGTTGACAGTAATATTTGAAAATTTAAATTTGAGTACATTTATTTCTAAAATATTTCTATTACTTAAAAAGTCAAAATTCTATTAGCTGTCAGACTCCTGACATAACGTATTTGTAATTATTAGAAATGTCAAATAGCATTTCCGCCTTTACCTGACGTTGTACCAACTGTGGAATAAAAAGATCTTAGGAATTGTATTTCCAACAGTAACAATTCCTTTTGATCACCCTGTATTTCTATTCCCTATTCTATTCTATGCAATCTATAAATCAGGCTTTACTTGAAGCAATAGTGTGTAAAATCACACTTTATTTTAGTTTCCAGGGTAATGTAACCGTTATTTTCAATGATGCGAGTACAAAAATCAATTTATCACAGGTATCACAAACAAAATAGACACCCGGTATGTATACCCTTGAGAAATTAAACGATACTTTCTGAAATGACTCACTTTATTCACTTGTCGAGCCGAAATTCATGTGTTTTAGTCATGAAAAGCGTGCTTAAACACTTCTTTTTGGCCCTAGGGCCATAACAAAATAATTTCCTGTGGATATTATTTTCAGATATAAATGTATCTGTTTTAATATTTTGAATCTAAAATTAAATATTCTTTTATTGTGTATATGGGGTAGCTAGCTCAGTGGTATCAAGTCGGCCTGTGGATCCTGAGAACCCCGGTTCGATTTCCACAGGCGACAAACAATTTTCACCATATCAAAACTACCCCTGTGGCACTCCCACTACTAACATCTTTGGGGGCCGTGATTTGACGACTGGTAACCGCACTTCATGCGCAAAATATATCACTTACCGAAATCTGCTTCGGCAGAGTGCCACAACCAGTAATGGGTAAAAGGCGTGTTAATATATATTTATTGAATTTGTTTTATTAGCGTTTTTGACCCTGAACATGTTATTAACTCTCGACACTTTACTCCTCGTGCTAATAATCATGCCACGGGCCAGAAACCCTTGATACATAAATAACTATTTAATTTTTGAGATAGTTTGTTGCTATTTTGTTTAAAAATGGTAGCACACCAAATATAAAACCAACCCGTACGAAGACCAAACTTACATTTCCCAGAACATGTTCCATGGAAGAAAGAAAATTAGTTGTGAAAGCTCCAATGAGAAAATAGCCACTCATTTCAGCATTTGCATCTTCCATGCTCATCATTTTAGGTGTTCCTTGTTCTGACATACGCATGATATAAACGTATCTTGTATCCTCTGGAGCAGTGTCGCCATCTATTGTCCCAAAACCTCCATGCAACATCGGAGATTTCAAAATCTTTTGAATGATTTTCTAAGAAAAGAATATTGATGGGTTTAGCTTGCTCTATAGAGTACAAGTTACAGAAAGCTACCTATTCTAGCACGAATTTGAAATTCGGACCCGAGCCGCGTAGAAATGCTAGAAATGCCTTCTGTAACGAATGTTTTATACAATCTGTTTCAATTTTCCTTTACATAATTTCTTTTTAAAATAGTTGACACATTCCTTGAAGGGAGATTTTTGGTAAAATAGTTAAGTAGGTGACATTAGGCGTAATCCATTTGCCATTTGGATCAGATCTAACTTACATTTACTGAACCAGGTCTTCTATTTATTTCGCTGAATTACTTCGCTGACTTTATTTTCAGTACTAGAATTACTGATTCTAATTTACTTTGAAGTAATTCACCCCAATAAGTGCATTAGTTTGCTTAGTTTAGTTCATTTAGTCATGTGTCCAATTTATCTGAACTGATTTAAGTGAACCAAGTAGTAAATGGAATACAACTATTGCTAATGGTATGATCTGTATTCTATTTGCCACTTGGTTTATTTAAATCTGTTCAGATAAATTAGACAACATAATTAAATGAACTAAATTAAGCAAACTGATGTACTAGTTGGGATGACTTACATCAAAGTTAATTAGAATCGGTAATTCTAGAATTCTAGTACTGGAAATAAAGTCAGCGAAGTAATCCAGTAAAATAAATATGTGATCTGGTTTAGTAAATGTAAGTTAGATCCGATCCAAATGGTATATGGAATGCGCCTAATGTGTCGCCGATTATATTTGATTTCATATATTTGCAACTGCCAAACGTTTTAAATTTTTTTTAGAGAAAATTTCTTCATACAAAAGTTGTTGGAAACTAAATTATTTATCGTTTTTATTTGAAACATTTTCTTCTAAAATATTTCAGAAACGTTTAACAGCAGATTATTTTTTGACGTTTTTCAAAATCAATGAAATGCTTCATTGTATGTCACGTGTCTGCGTTTTAACCAATCCTGTCATTATTATACTGATGCTGGGTTGCATGAAAGTTTTATCGGTTCATTAGCAACTAACGGTTCAATAAATTTCAGAAAATCGCTATTGATACTGTTGCTAGATAAAAGCGGATCGCAAACCAACGCGGTGGCGGAGGCGGCCGCGGTGGCGAACACCTCAACGCACACTGATGCGGTCTGTTTGAGGTGATCGCCTATAGTATTCTGCTAATATATTTGCACTGCAATGGATTTTGGACGGGAAATGGAAAAAGAAGAGATGCTATTATACATTCGACGAAGAAGAGAGAAAACTGAAGAGATTTAAGAGATTTAGGCCCATACTTTACTTTTTTTTTTCACATTATTGTAATTTGGATTTGCTAAATCATATAATAGTTATTTATGTTTTCAGGGTGAATACCGTATGTACCACTGATGAAATTAGCGTTTCTGGCCCTAGCATATTATTAGCTAAAAACGCTAATTTCACCAGTGATACAAAGAACATTTAATTTTATATTCAAAAGATTAAACAGGTATATTTATATGTATGTAAAAATGAATTTTGCAAAATCAAGTATTCACAATAAACAAATATTGTCATTTTGTTTATGTATCTAGAAAAAAATATTTATTATGGCCCTAGGGCAAAAAATAAGAGTTTTTTATTGCTAAAACAAATTAATTTCGGCCCAGTTGTGCATAAAATATCATGTGATCACAATAATATTAATAATAATATCATATGATCACAATAATGATAATAATTCAACAATTTTTCTGTTTCACTCATGTTGCTGTTCTACGCGGTCAGCGGGCAAATGCAGCAGGTTGCGTTTGCCCGCGTAGCGAACTGACCGCCGCGGACGAACGCTGCACACAAGGCGGGCGCTGTTTGTGTGCGCACTTGCATTGGCTTATGTAGGCACCATTTGATCGCCACCGCCACCGCGTTGGTTTGCGATCCGCTACAACTCTTTAACTAAAGAGTTCTTTATTTTTTTCTTGCAACCCAGCATGAGAATTATAATGATTATTCCCGAAAATAATCTCTGTAGATGCTTTTTTGTTTGTGACAAAGTTTTCGAAAGATCTGTCAAATTATTTTCAATTTATTCTCACTCTCTTGTTATATTATTGCTGACAATTTTTGTGCTTCCGTTTCAAGCGACTTGTATACAGGCGACAAAAAAAGAAGCACTTGAAATTCGTGAAATTTTCCCAATTTTCAAACTGCTATAACTTAGCGAATTTTTAGCTAATTTGGATGAATTTTCAAGGGCGAAAAATATACATGCGATCGCGTGTAAGGACGACCGGCGTTAGAGAAAAATATTTTAAATATAAGATGTAGATGTGTTAGTTGGGTATTTTAAATATTTTTCTCTAAAATAATTTTGTAGAGTTTGACAGTGAAAATTCTACCTTGACTAAGATGTATTCTGGTTCGGGCTCTGGTTCAGGTTCATGTACTAAAAATGAAATGATTATAAGTAGTCTTCATGGGTTGAAATTATTCATTCTTACTTGAGGGTTCCTTTGCTTTCTTTCCTTTCTTTCCCTTTTTACCCTTTTTATCCTTTTTACCCTTCTTCTTTTTGTCTTCTGATTCAGGGGATGCTACAAAGTTGAAACATTTTAAATATTACTATTAGAAGGTAATAGGCTATTCCACAAAAAATTCATTATTTTATGTTTATTGTAAAGTTCTTACAAAGGACGAAAAAAAATTAATTAATAGTTATCTATCACTTTGCGACAAAGATAGCATTAATATTGAGAGAGAAGGTTTTGTTTTTAGCTTTATTGTAATACATTTACAACTCAAATTGTTATGCGTTGAATATTTCTTTAAATGCCGTACTTTTAGAATAGCCTATTTTATATATATATATGTACGAGTACCTGTCCCTGGTTCACTAACGGCTGTAGTTGCTTCTGAGGGCGGTTCAGGCGATTCTGTCCCTAAAATAATAATAATATAGGGTTTAAATTAGCTTCGAATCGAAATAAAAACTCCGAGAGTGATCACAGACATTTTTGATGTACAGAAATTATTTCTGTGTTTCTCCCTCCATTTGCTACTAGTATTAGTAACACTAGTTTATACAAGATCTGCAATTGCAGAGCTATTGTGTCAAATTTCTGGTAATAAAACAAATTATTCCTGTTCGTGGTATCTGACTGCAGGTAACCACACTTTACTTTACTCATATTTATGACTAAGATCTGCGCTGGAGTTAGATAATCGAGGATCTTAATTAATTAATTTAACTGTAGTACAAGTGGTAATGTGCATTGTATTTTGTATTTTAATCTGACATTTAAATTTTAGGTTATGTTGTAAAAATGTCAATCCTATACCAATGTGAACGTTTTAAGTACAAAATCTTGAATCACATGGGTACCGAATGTAACGTATTAGTTTTCATACAGGGAATGATGAATGAAACGCTAGTGTTTTATGAGCCATATAATACATCTGAAATGAAGTATAATTATGTCTTTTTAATATGGGCCGTTTATTTTGAAAGTGGTGTAAGTCCATTTTCTCTTGTTTCGAGAAAATTAAAGGTTAGCATATTTGTCAATTAAAAAATATAGGTTAAATATATCAAGTCTGGCAATGTTCCTACTGATTTATCAATATGTAATTTAATTATATAAATTTATTATAGGCAAATTTAACTAAAATAATGTATATTTACGGGCTGCAATTGGAGTTACACCACTTTCAAAATTAGACAATTGTAAAAATCGTTTAACTTATTATTTATTATTTTACTTTTGTGCGCAACTTTGTACTATTCGTGTTTATTATTTTTATAGCTGAAGATGGTATTAATCAATACTTAAACTCAACAATTATTTAATCAATTTTTTTTCGTCCTATACTCATGACTTTATATGCATTGAAATTAACAAAATAAAATAATCTTGATTTTTTTTTAATTAAGTAACAACAGTATTTTCGAACAATGGTTTGATTTTTACTGTTGTTACTTAATTTTTAAAATGTAGCGATTATTTATTAATTCTTTAAATTGCAATAATGGCCAAAATTTGGCGTCGAAACGCCGCTTTTCAAATAATTAAATTAAATTAAAAATTGTTCTATTTTTGCAATTTTATTAACTACGTTAAGCCTGTAATCCATTTAATATTTAAATTTTATAAACAATATTGATTTACCATTTCTTCTTACCTATATCATTATCTGATGTTAATATGAAATGATCCATTTTAGGAGAAAAATAAAATAAGTAACCTAAAATAGTAACTCTCGACGCGTGAAATAAAACCAATGTAAAACAGCAGGCCACTGACTCTGCTACCTGTCTATGTAAATTGGACTTACACCACTTTCATAATTAATGGTTAAGCAATTTCTTTTACTGGCCAATTTTAAATTGAACGAAGCATGGGCATTTTTTAAGAAATTAAATATGAACTAGTTATAAATAAAAAGTTTACACTAAATTACCCATAAATTACGTGATATCTCATTTTTTTAAAAATGGACTTACACCACTTTCAAAATAAACGGTCCATATATGAGTTGTGGATAAAAATAATTACTATTTAGGAGATGATAGCTTACAGCCCAATTCTCAAAAGAGTTTTAGCTAATCTTGAATTTTATATTAGTCATATTTTCAAAAAAGTTTAAATAAACTCTGATATAATCTTCTTACCATTTAGTTTTAAAATCGGACTAGAATAAGATTAGCTAATCCAAAATTCAGAAATAGCTAAAACTTGTTTGAGAATCAGACTGTTAGCGAATGAAAAATGGTCTATACTATGGTTTAAAAACATCTGAATTGCACGAGGATTAAATAAAAAAATGAAACATTTGATTACGTACCAGTTTCAGAAGGTACGACAACTTTGACTTCTTTCCCAGCACCCTCATCTTCTGTGTCATTTCCGGTTGTATGTCCTTCCTCGCCTTCAGTTGTTTCAGCATCAGAAACAGGTTCTAATTTCGCTTCTGGTGTTGTTGCACCTTCTGCAGATTTTGCTCCTTTTTTTCCTTTCTTGCCTTTCTCTTTTCCTTTCTTTCCTTTCTTTCCTTTTTTATCAGTGACAACTGGTTCCGGTTCCGGAGGTAACGACTCCGGGGGTGTCTTTTCCACTAAGAATAAAATAATTTTACTAGTCAACGGCCATGGCTGCGCTCGTTGGTACTGATCTAAGCGATAACGCGAGTTAAGTAACGTTGCGCACGGGTAGTATTTGGATGGGTGACCGTCCAGAGAAAACTCGCGTTGCTGTTGACCATAACACCTAAAACGCAGATCAGGGCGTAATGGCGGCATATGACCTAGGTAGTTGGTACGCCAAAGAAGCCACAAAAAAAATTTTACTAATTAGAGTAATCGTGGTAATTTTATTATAGAGAAATAAAACAATAGCAAAAAAAAATGAAAATGAATTTCAGGGATTTCGTAGTTCAGTTATATGTATGCCTCGTGAAGAAAGTAACATTCTTCCCTTGATATACAAATAAGTATTTTTAATAACAGCTAGTATGGGATAAGTAGCTGAGTGATATCGAGTCGGTATGTGGATCCGGAGAACCCTGGTTCGATTCCCATATCCAGGAAACATTTTTATCAGATTAAAATTACCTCTGTGGCTCTTCCTCCACTAGTATCTTTTGTAGCTGTAATTTGACGACTGCCAACCATATTTCACTTGCATAAATATATCACTTACCGGGTTCTGCTACGGCAGAATGCCACACACAGTAATTGGTAAATGGCGTGATGATATATTACAGTGGTTTTCAAAGGGAGGTTCGCGACCCCTCGGGAGGTCGCGATGATATAGGAAGGGGATCGTCGGATGCTATTTACAAATTTTAAAATACATAGAATAGAATAGAATATTTATTTTCTTATAATACAAAAAAATTACAGGTGAGCGGCTTGTCCGCAGAAGCTTAAATTGCTCGTTCGCGGATATCACAGAATAGTTTCCATACCAATACATTTAACACAGAAAAATCCCTAATTCGAGGTGACGCCCTCTAAAATATATTCCTATATACAGGCTGGTCCATTTAAAGTGTTATCAGGAAATATCTCGGAAACTATAAATTTTACGCAAAAATGACCTAGATGAAAAACAATCGTACAAAAGGGGGCCATAATAATGAAATATTGGTTTTGTCCTAGATGGCGCTGTTGTCGCTAAATCATGGTCAACTCAATTTTTTAAAATGAAAACCCCTATTTTTTATTAAAGAATCAGATTCCTCGTTAAAAAAAAGAAGAATTTATTTAATTCACTTTTTCGCCACCATGATAGATGACGCTGTAATCGCGAAAAATGATGTTGCTTTCGGACGTTCCTGTATTAGAGCTTATGCTTAATTTAATTAAAATCTAAAATAAAATGCAATTTAAATTTACACCATATGATTTTAGACAGAATGTAAACAATCAGATGAACCATATTTTATAAAAATGGCAATTGAATGTAATGAGACTATTTGTGATTTTAGATGTACGTGTTAGTGGATGCGCTTGCACGCACACAAACAAAAACTAACAAACTCACAAACAAACTCACACGCACACAAACTCAAATAATACACACACACACACACACAGCCGCGCGCATAAGTGTATTTCTCGTGCTCCAATTAAAATTTTTCATTTCTCAATATTACAAAAAATTTTAAAGAAAATTAAAATCTGTGAATACCAATTAATTCCTCTCGTGAAAGTACATAGGTATGCAAAATTTCAGACAAAAACATCGTTCAGATAAAGGTTTTTTTTCAAAACACTATTTTTTAATTATTTTTGAAGGGGTAAGATTTTTACGAATTTAGTTTTTTTGCTCTAAAAACTGTATCGGTGGAGCAAATTCTGAAATTTTACATACAAATGTACTTTCACGAAAGGAATTCACTGTTTTTTACAGATTTTTATTATCTTTTCAACTTTTGAAATAGGGCAAAAAAAATTTTGAAAAAAAATTGTAAAATTTCAAAATATTAAATTTTTAGTAAACGTTAATCAAAGCACGAGAAATACACTCGTTCAAACCGCAATCAAATATCTCTTTTAGTTTTTGAGATAAGGGCCTTCAAAGTTGAGATCTTTAAAAAGTCAAAAATCGCTGTAACTCAAAAACTAAAAAAGATATGAAGATGTGCTCAACGGCATTCGATTTCTCGCGATCTAAGTTATATAGAAAAATATTTTAAATTTTTTTGATTTTTATTCTGGTTCAACCAAAAAATTCGCATTTTCTTCATTAACCAAAATTTGACTCCGGAGATTAAAAGAAAATATTTTGAGGGTTAAAATATGTATATCTACGCAGAAATATATGTGAAACCGAATGGTGAAATCCTCAATTTCATAACTTGTGTTAAATTGTTTTAAATTAATCCTTAAGGTGGTACATAAAATGAAATACTTGTTTTTATAAACATTTTCGGTTACCTATACTTTTATGAGACAGTCATGATAGAACCACCTTAATAAAAAAAATTTCCTTTACTAATTTCTGAAATCGTGGTTCCTATGTTTGTAATGTACATTGTTAAATTAGTCTTTTACAAAATGTAATTTAGATCACATAAAAAGTAAGTAAGATAACGCTTAATTAGTCTGTATCTTTCGAAGCTGAGTTGATAGTGAAATATCATAATTTATAAACAAAACCAAATTCTTAATTATCCGTTTTGTTACATAAGTACAACTATCGTTTTAATAGTCAAAATTTAGAATCATATAAAATGGGTGTTTTTTCAATTACTTTGCGCACTAGTGCACAAAATCAAACTTTCCATCGGTTTCCAAAGTTATGTAAACATTATTTTGAGTACTGCGAGTAAAATTCCATAGCATTTAGATGCGCGGTAAGAGAGTGGCTTAATTAAGACGCTTAACCTTGCACAGTTTTTGCAGGATACTTCGCCGAGTTTATTATCTAATTCGTGGCTGACTTTTCACGAATTATGCGTGAGCGTGTTTGGAGATGACAGATGGCGTTAATTCAGGGGCAAAAAATTCGAGAATTCGACAATTCGAAAAATTTGAAAATTCGTAAATTCAAAACTACAAAAAATTCGATAGTTCGACGCTTCGAAGTTTTTCTGATGAAGTCCAAATCATTCGAATGTTCAGAAATTCAAACTTCGGTGGAAATCAACGACCCTAATACTGGTAAATAATACAATTTTTTGACATTGCCTGGAATTATTATGTATAATTTTCACGCCACTAAAATTACTTCTTTGTCTCTACTACTATATTTGGGAACAATATTTGACGGCAGGTACAAGCCTTACATACCTAGTTCTTCAACAAATATTTCTTCTTCAAACAGACGATCACAATACGTCTTGTAAACATGAAATATTTTCTTGTCCATGTCATCTTGTGATTGAGAGACAATATCATCTTCAAGAAACAATGTTAGCTTATCTTCCAACTCATCGTCATAAGCTGCCATCATCTCGTCAAAATATATCCCATCGTCTACGCCCATGGCGGCCAAAATTCGTTCTTTTATCCATTCTCTACGAAAATCTATGTGTTCCGTATCCATGATTCTGAAAAAAAAGAAATAAATATGCTTTCACGACATTTCTATTATTTCTGAGTGTGAGAGATCTACTCTACAATTTTCACTACATTAAAATTATAGTTAGAGAGCTAGGGTGCAAAATGATGAGTCATTTTTTCCACTGACAGAAATGGTTTTTTTAATAGATGATAAACATGGAAAAAATACATTTAGATTTGGGAATGGGTGGCCAGTATAGATGGCGCCGATTTTAAGGGTGGTAGTTGATCCCTACATCAGTCCACTTTCAGTGCTTCTGTCACCAGCAATAATATCTGTCAAATTTTTTGTCATGTTATTCATGGTACAAAACACCATAAAAATTGTCTACTTTGACCTGTTTTGTCGCGCATGCGTCACCGGCCAAAACTTCTGTCTACGATTTTTATTACTTAATTATAGCAAAGTCTATAATTTAAACTGAAAATTAGCTTGTAATAAATATGTCAACAACCACCCTTAAAATCGGCGCATTCACATCGGCGCCATCTATAGTTGCCACCTGGTCGCAAATCTAATTTTCTTTTTTTCATGTGTATCATGACATAATCTTTAAAAAAAACCATTTCTGTCACTGGAAAAAATGAGACATCATTTTGCACCCTGTGGCTTCTCCTTCACTGACATCTTTAGAGGCCGTGATTCGTCGGCTGGTAGCCGCAATTCACGCGCATAAATATATCACTTACCGAGATCGGCTACAGCAGAGTGCCACACCCAGTAATGGGTAAAAGGCGTGATGACATATTTATTTATAGATCTAATTTTGCAGATCTAATGACATATTTTGAGTGGAAAGTGCAGTTACCAGCCGTCAAATCACAGGGATGTTTTTCGAATTTGTTTTCAAATTATACCTATATTCCTCATTTTAAAATAAAATTTACTTAATCAAACCCTGTTATATAGTTGCTAAAATATAGGTAGACCTCCAGTGAGACTTTGCTGTGAGTACTGTATTCGCAAAATATTTTTAATACTATTTTTGTTATATTTATTACCACCTGTTATTTCTGCATCAATAACATTTTTGGGGCCATGTCTTGACGGCTGGTAGCTGTACTTTATGTGCAAATATATCTGTAATATCCAATGCTTCCTTCAAAAATTGATAAGATTATGAAATGGTAAATACATTTAAATATTACAAATAAATAAATAAATATATTATCACGCCTTTTACCGATTACTAGGTGACACTCTGCCGAAGCAGATCTCAGTAAGTGATGTATTTATGCGCGTGAAGTGGTGTGGGAGCCACAGGGATAATTTTAATTTGATGAAAATATTTGTCGGCTATGGGGATCGAACCAATATTCTCAGGATCCACAAGCCGATTCTATATCACTGAGCCATTACCCCATATATTACAAATACTATAAAATAATTGTTACTGAGTTGTTTAAAGAATAATTACCTTAGAATTAATGTTGAATCACCTTAATTACACTAAATTAATTAGAAATGTTGCACATCTGTTTGACATTAAACAGATTTCTGTAAACAAACGGTAACTATGAAATATTTTCGATAGTTACCAATATTTTTCGTTCCTTAGTAACTTCTTATTTAATCAATACTTTCAAATATTTTGTGTACAATGCTATCAGAAAGTAAAATTTTCTTGTCTTCGTTGAAAGAAGAAAGTGTTACTTTTTATACCTATAGTATATTTCAGTTAAAAATTGATCATAGAATTAGATAGAGTCATTCATTTTTATTCTCTGATTAGTCGAAATTTAAACAAAGTTTATAAGCAAATTCACGCAACTGACAAACAATTTTCACCATAATAAAACTATCCCCGTGGCTCTTCTTACATTAACATCTTTGGGCGTCTTGATTTGACGACTAGTAATCACAATTCACGCGCATAACTTTATCACTTACCAAAATCTGCTACAGCGGAGTGCCACACTCAGTAATGGATAAAAGGCGTGATGACATATTTATTTATTTTATTTACAACTATCCCTCTACTAACATCTTTGGCGGCCGTGATTTAACGACTAGTAACCGCAGTTCACGCGCATAATTTTATCACTTACCGAAATCTGCTACGCCAGAGTGCCACACTCAGTAATGGATAAAAGGCGTTATGATTTATTTGATTTAAAACTATACCTGTGGCTCTCCGTCTATTAACATCTTTGGACGCCGTGATTTGACGACTGGCAACCGCAATTCACGAGCATAAATTTATCTCTTACCGGAATCTGCTACGGCAGAGTGCCACACTCAGTAATGGATAAAAGGCGTTATGATTTATTTGATTTAAAACTATACCTGTGGCTCTCCGTCTATTAACATCTTTGGACGCCGTGATTTGACGACTGGCAACCGCAATTCACGAGCATAAATTTATCTCTTACCGGAATCTGCTACGGCAGAGTGCCACACTCAGTAATGGATAAAAGGCGTTATGATTTATTTGATTTAAAACTATCCCTGTGGCTCTCCCTCTAATAACATCTTTGAGGACCGTGTTTTGACGACTGCATTTCACGCACAAAATATATCACAGTAATGGGTAAAATCGTGATAATATATTTATTTACTTAATATATATTTTATTTTAAAGCACCTATTTTTTTTGCTTGTAGCAATATCTCTTGAACAACGTGATACTAGATAAAACGTCTCGTCCTATAGTTTGGATTTTTTTTTTAATATTTGGTTAGCTTAATATCATCTAATTCAAAATTCAGGATCAAGCTGTTAATATATATCTGTTAAAGAATGTGTCATTCCTCCTTCGATATAAATTAGTAAATGAAAGTGCTATGATGACCTGTTTAATAATAGTACAGAGTAATCAAAAGTAAGTGTTTCAGTTGGCAATACAATTCTGGGGATCTATTTATTCCACAGTTGGCACAACGCCAGGTAAAGACGGAAATACTATTTGACATGTCATTTTTATAATAAATACAAATAGGTTGAGTGATATAAATACTTTAGATTATTGCTCTGTGAGTAATGTTAAGAAATAAAAGGATATGTGTAAGAGAAACAATGATTTTTATTCATTTAAATTCTGAAAAATGTTACTGTCAACAATAGGTAATAAATTTATGTATCAGTCTTACCAATTTCAAGTAGTTATTTTTATTGCCAACTGAAACATTTACTTCTGATCACTCTGTATTTAACTGAAGGACAAATGAATAAATAAAAAAAATACCTTCATATTTTTTATTTTTATTTGTTTATTTATTAAATCTTTACATATTTATAAATATGGCTTGTGATAATAATAACTTATCACTTTGTAAATAATATTTTACAATGAATATTTTTAATTTTCATATTCGAAAAAGTTTACATTAATTTTTACCTTAAACCTTACATATTTAAAATCGAAATTTATAGTACATTTTTAACAAAAGTAAAAAAAATATGTTGCTACTGCTGTACATTTACAAAAAAAAAAATATTTTCCATTGACAAAAATTCTAAAATAATTCAGAAACGTTTGGAACAATGTCAAAATCTTTTGAAAGGGTCTACTAGCTTTACCAGATGGCAGTGTTTATATACAATAGTTATTTGTATACCTAGAGCAGAAAGTAGACTATTATCGCACGCGCATGGAGATTGTTGATCGAGGCGTAGCCAAGAACAACAACCATGCAAAGGCGGCAAAAACACTTTCTGCTCGAGGTGCACACCATATTTTTTCTACGACCATTTAGAAACGCTTGAAATAATATATTAAAATACAAGGTACAGAAGGCAACATACTCTAAAATTGTCTTCTGTAACCAGTGTTTTATACTATTTTTTCTGTTTCGGTTTTCCCTTACATAATTTCCTTATAAAAATAATTGACATTTTCCATTAAGGGAAATTTTTGGTACAATATTTAAATTGGTGACAGTGATTTGCGATTTATCTTGTCCGTTGCCCAGATATTTGTATAAATTGTATTTTTATTTTCTCCGTTGTGTGTTCAAAACAGTTTTACCTATCTATGATAACAATATGTCAATAAAAATCGTTTAAGAATGAAGCTCATCAAAATGCGTGCGAGAATATGTTATTCTATTGCCGAAACAGAGAAAAGAATTTAAAATATTCTCGCATGCATATTGATGCTAATATAAGCTTCATTCTTAAACGATTTTTAGTGACATATTGTTTAGGTTGGTGTAACTGCATTAAATACACAAAATATCTAGGAAACTGACAAAATAAAAAACACAATTTATACATATAATCTAGACAACGGACAAAATCAATTGCAAATCACTGTCACCAACACAATTTTTCATTTCGTTTGTAACTCTCTGTTCAATGTGAGAAACAAGTTTAACTTGAGCTAAAAACGCTATTAATTTGCACCAAATTTAATAAAATTCTTGAACCTGTTTTTATTTGAATCATAGTTATAAATAATATTAAAAATAGTATTAGAGTTAATCCGTTTTATGAATCTGCCGATTAGTGTATAGTTAGAGAGCTAGGGTTCTAAATGGTATCTCATTTTTCCAGTGACAGAAATGGTTTCTTTACTAGATTATGTCATGATAAACATGAAAAAAAGAAAATTAGATTTGGGAACGGGTGACAACTGTAGATGGATCCGATGTGAATGCGCCGATTTTAAGGGTGGTTGTTGATCTCTACACCAGTCCACTTTCAGAGCTTCTGTCACCAATGAGCAACCAATGTCACACGACACCATAAAAATTGCCTACTTTGACCAGTTTTATCGCTCATGCGTCATCGTACAAAATTTCTGTGTACCATTTTTATTACTTAATTATATCAAAGTCTATAATTTAAAATGAAAATTAGCCTGTAAAAAATATGTCAACAGCCACCCTCTTAAAATCGGCGCATTCACATCGGCGCCATCTATAGTTGCCACCCGTTCCCAAATCTAATTAAAAAAAACCATTTCTGTCACTTGAAAAAATGAGACATCATTTTCCACCCTAGCTCTCTAAATACTACCGCTCGGCAAGCGGCAAACATCAACTTTCTGCTTTCAACTGACAGTTAAAAATGTCTATTTTCTTCTTGGTCGTAGAAAAATTATTAAACTATACAAAAATTTTATCTGTAATATCCCGAATCACTGGGCAACCTTTGAACAGATGCCTGAGGTGCTAAATAAGAACTAGGCCCTTGGTACGAACTAAAACGTACGTCAGAGGGTGGAAATTGATTCTGTCCAAAATTACTTGACCCTGCAGTTTGATACGATGGCCCATCATGGATCAAACCACTAAGTACAGCAGAAATATAACTATTTTTCTCATAATCATCATTTAAGTGAAACCCTAAAGAAGGAACTATATCTACTTTGGTTGATTCTTGAAAAGCAACATTATGTCCGCTAAAACTAGAATGAGTCTGTCCATTAGAATGTTGCGATAAGCTTTCTCCATTATAATTTTGTGCTGATCCATCCTTTGAAACTTGGAGATTATAGTTATCTCCAGATTGCTGTCCATGGTAATTAAAATTTTGGAGATTTTGTTCATGGAAATTTGGTTGTTGATAATCATACCCTTGATTCTGGATATAGCCTCCAGTAGGGTAGTTTTGATCTATGAATACATTAGGTTGGACACCCTGATGGCTGAAACCTTGAGGGATATTTTGATAGTTAATATTAGCACCTTGAGAGGAACCAAAGTTTTGGCCAAAATCTGGTGCTAGATTTGTGTGTTCTAGTTTTCTTGGGGTTAATATTCCAAGACCTGAATTTACTATATTTTGTTGTTCTTGTTGTTTTGTTATTTGTTGTAACTCTGTTTGTATATTGTCAATTTGTTGGAAAGCTTGTTCTTTTGTTACATCCGGTACAAATTGTTGTGATTGAATATTACTTCCTGTGAAGGTTTGTGTTGTTGATGGGACTACTGCTTGTTGATATATTTCTTGTTGTCTGTTGTCAGTTTGCCCAACATTACTTCCTGTAAAGGTTTTTACAGTTGATGGAAGAACATGTTGTTGTACAACAGATACTTCGTGTTGTTGTATATTTTGTCCAACATTAGCAGTGTTTGCTTGTGGCTGAGTTTGTCCATTTTGCAATAAAGATATCTTATTCGGTCCATCATCAACATTTTGGAAAACATGAGTAGTCTTTTGACTATTAGTAACAATTTGTGTCTGTTCTTTAGTAACAGTAACCGAAGGTGTTTGCTGATCGATTACTTGATTAGTAACTTGTGACGTACTTACAGGAACTGGCTTTTGGTAATCATATCCTGTTAGTCCAGACGTAGAAGATTGGCCAATCTGTGACAAAGACATATTTTCTGTAGCCTGAGGAACTTTAGGGGTATTAGGTGAAGAAATAAATAAAGTTTTGTTATTAGAAGCCATAGCAACGGGTCTTTCAGGCGAAGTAAACAACTTGTTTTCTTTCATAGCAACCCGGGAGACAAACAATGGTTGAGGATTACTTATTTGAGTTAATTGGGATGTAAACAGTTGACCATCAGTTGGAGATGGTTTAGTATGGGATGAAAGCATGGATGATACGAAAAGTTGCGTCTCCTTTTGTTTTTCAGGAGAAACAAAAAGCTGATTGTTGGTTCCAGATAACTCGGAAGTAGATTGTTTGTTATCTTGGACTCGGGAAATCAACAATGGTTGAGGATTGTTAATGACAGTATTTTGTTTAGACAAATGAAGTTTGGGCTCCACAAATGGCGATACATGCAAAACTTGTGTCTCCTTTTGTTTTTCAGGAGAAACAAAAAGCTGATTGTTGGTTCCAGATAACTCGGAAGTAGATTGTTTGTTATCTTGGACTCGGGAAATCAACAATGGTTGAGGATTGTTAATGACAGTATTTTGTTTAGACAAATGAAGTTTGGGCTCCACAAATGGCGATACATGCAAAACTTGTGTCTCCTTTTGTTTTTCAGGAGAAACAAAAAGCTGATTGTTGGTTCCAGATAACTCGGAAGTAGAATGTTTGTTATCTTGGACTCGGGAAATCAACAATGGTTGGGGGTTATTAATGACAGTATTTTGTTTAGACAAATGAAGTTTGGGCTCGACAGATGGCGACACATGCAATTCCGGTGATGTCTGCAGGAATGGAGAAACATGCAATTGTCCATCTTCCTGAATATTTTCACCAACCTGCACTTTGTTTTGTTGAGTTTTGACATTTGACAGGCTACTTTGATCTATAGTTGGTGCTACTGGAGGAATGTATTCATTCTTAACATTCTGAATAGTATGTTCTTTGAATCCTCCTTCATCTTGTTCAAGTTTCACGTTTGTGAAAGTATTCTGATTAACATTAAACTTATTGGTATCAACTTTGTTGAAATTTGAAACAAGGATCGGTTTTGGTGTTGTTGTAGTGGTAGTAGTGGTTGTGGAAGGTACAGTAGGGTAGTACTTCTTAGTGGTGGTAACTATTGGTTGCTTAACCGGTAGATACACGTCCTGTATCCGTCCTGTTCCTTGAATTTGATTATCTGCTATGGTTTGGTCCACGAATTGTTTATCGTGTTGCGTAAAGGAATATGGATGCTTGTTTGGTGCTTCAAGCATTTTGCTAACTTGGTACATAAGTTGTTGGCCGGTGGGCATCTTGCCGATTTCTTGATTCTTGTAGTAGAAATCAGAGGATGATTCGCAGTCGACGTTCATCCACCAATCACATGTAAGACTACGTTGACTGAAAAGGGAACCATTTGCACATAAGAAAGAATTGTAGGTTTTGACAGAATTTGTTGTACAGATTCTAAAAACTTGGCAACGAGCTTCTTCATCGGCGTAGTAACCTGAAAAAAATTCATTTCAATTAGCTGTATCTCATTAAATTATAATTTTACAATGGCTAGCTGGCAAAGATTCAGGATTTTTTTTAGAAATATGTCTGTCTTATAAATATTCTAGAAATAATTTTGGGAGAAAAGATGTTTAAAAAATACTTCAGATTTTTTATTAGTAGAGCGATTCAGAAAAACTTTAGAATTATTTGATAAAGTATGCAGCTATCTAAAAAGTACGTCAGATTATTTCTTCAAAGGAATTTGGAAAGGGCTGTGTTATAAATGTTCTAGGTTATTTTTAAGGTAAAATGGTATTTTATTTGGAAAATAACTATCTAAAAAGGTACTTCAGAATTTTTATTGCCAACGTGACTGCATTAAAAAAACTTTAAGATGATTTTAGGGTAGCTAGCTGTATTATAAATATTCTAGGATTTTTTTCGGAAAAATTGCTGTCTAAAAATTAATAGTACTTGCCCTCTTTGGCTTTTCATAAGCTTTCAAAAAAAATTCCAAACTGTTGACCTTCTACCATATGAGACATTACATTGATTTTTGTCAAAATATTTTAAAGATTTTCTCTGTATACAACAAAAATAAATGTGATTTCATTAAGAAGTAACAAATTCATTTTAAGAAATTGCAACAAATTTTAAATTAGACTTTACTAAAACTTCCTAAATAAGAAGAATCTCTCACCCTCAATTTCACCTTCTCAATATTCTAAACTCGAACTCATTTTTGTAATTAAAAATATTAAAATATAGCTAACTGATTAAAATTTTACGATGTTAATATCTTTCCAATTAATCAATAAATTATTAATATTTAGCTCCACCTATTGGGAAACCCTGGTCATAAATTATTGTAATTATGAAAATATCTGCTGGTCTGAAATTAAATTTCCATATTGCACTGAGGTCATTCTACTCTAAATATTTCTGAATACCAACTAAAAATAGCTACTACCAAATAAAAATCGAATGATAGTGTTGCAACAAATGTTTATTAAAAGATGCTAAATTCTCTGTCGACATATTAATTATATCTTTGAAATTTAAAATGATGAGTAACCTTACAAACAAGATTTTTATTGCCACAGTCTTTGATAGTGGCTGTAAATATTAAATTAACTCCTTGATATGACAAAATTTTGTTTATAACAATAATTATAAATTTTGGTTATCTTAAACTGCAAATTATTTTTTTACAATACCTGTACTATAAGTTATCTATTAATGACAAAATATAAACACAGTAAGTGGAATTTTTATTGTACTGTTGGTTTTCATGGTTACATCAGTACTATAATAATTACTTACCATCCATCGTGGACAGTAAGTAAATATTATAGATCAAGGTCCTGTTTATCTTGACAGCTGTTAATTTTGAAACCTATTTTTCTTTTCTTCGGGTCGCGATTTCCCAAACTACATTCTTGACCTAAAAACTGTCACTTACAGTTGATGGTACGTAATAAACTATTTTACAATACTTGTACTATAAGTTACACATTAATGACAAAATTTAAACACAATAAGTGGAATTTTTATTGTACAGTTGGTTTCCATGGTTACATCAGGACTATAATATTTACTTACCATCCACCGGGATCAGTAAGTAAGTATTATAGATCAAGGTTCTATTTATTGTGACAACAATTTGACAGCTGTTAATTTTGAAAGCTATTTTTCTTTTCTTTTTATTTGTGCAGGTATTGCAAAAAATAGCTTACTAACATCGAAATGTAAGTGATTTTTTTGGTCGCGAATGTTTAGGAAATATTGACCCTATGGGCCTCAATTTCTCAAATTACATTCTTGTCCTAAAAACTGTCACTTACAGTTCATAGTACGTAAAATAATATTACGGACCTATAACTTCAACCCTAGACTAAATATGGGCCTGCTGACTTCACCATTAATTTCTTTATAGTTTTCTTCATAAGTTTTCAGACGACCACGTATGAAAATAACCATAACAACATCATAAATTACTACGGAAAGTTGAAAATAACATACGCTGATATATTAGTATAACGCACACTTCTAACATATCAGGTGAAGATCCACTACTAACAGATGGCGTTACGATGAAAGAAAATAATAAAAGAAATAAAAAGAATTTGTACTATTATTTCAATTGAAGTTTTGGCTGATTTTTCAACACATTTACACAGATAAATCTTATTTTTTTAAATTAATAATTACTTATTTACTAATATTTTAGCATTATTTAATATTTTGTCATTACGGTTAGTACAGTAGGTATCACCACACCAAACCTCAGACGTCAAACGTCAACGATAACCTTCAAAAACACATCAGCTATCAAAATGTAATAACATTGCTCTTGTAAACTTTTATTAGAAATATTTTGTGGTCGTCTGAAAAATAGTATATATAACTCGCTCGAAAGTGAGATAACTGTGCACGTGTACTTAAAACACTGCGCGCCTCGTTTTTCAGTTTGTACACTCGCATGTTATTTTACACTTTCGATGCTTGTTATATAATATACTAATGCATATTTTTTTAGATTGCAAAATATGACACGGGCTGAAAAGGATCGTCGCTTACTATAAAATTGAATCTTCTTTTTTTCGGAGGTTATATCTCAAAAACTAAACAAGTATATAAAATTTCTCACTTATAGAAGTATTTTCAGATTATTTTTTTATATTTCAGGCATTTAGTAAACATCTTTAAGGCTTATGAAATTTAATGTAATTTTAAAAATTTTAATTTAGCATTGTTTATCATAATAATATTTTAATAAAAAAATAGATGCATATGTATTTCATCCTTTAATTAACTCGCAAATAAATGTACGTCTTAAACTTGTATCTTTTGAAATATGCAAATTTACTTTTAATAAACCTATAGTCAACTGTATATAATGAATAAATTAAAGAAAATTAATTTCTTTTTTCTATTTTACGAGTAATATGATTTGAAACTAACATTTTCCACTTATAGAAAAATCAAATTAAACTATGATGTCACTCAAATAGATAATGTTGTGATTAACTTGTAAATCCACTTTTATAATGTCATCTCAACACATCAAAGAATCGGCAATTTAACATTCTATTACAATATATTAATTTAACGATGACATTTCGTTTCAATAAAAAGATAGAAACATTTCTCTACCTGGTGCTTTTTCTTTGCACGTGAAACTTGTAGTTGGAACGCTCTCATAAACCGGATAGTCCTGCCCTGGTTCTCCGGGGACGGATTTACGGATATCCCATCCTGAACCATCGTCTTGGTGGTTGTACTTTCCGTCTTCACCATGGTAGTGGTGCTCATGCTTGTGACCTTGATTCTGGGTGCTGTGCAACTAAAATTAGAAATGTAAAATACAAGTTACAGAAAACAACCTATTTTCTTTGTTTCGGCTTTCTTTTAAATAATTTCTTTATAAACCTAGTTAACAATTGCCATTGAGAGAAAATTGTGGTAGAAAACCTAGTTGACTTGGTGACAATAGGCATATTCCATTTGCCATTTGGATCAGATCTAACTTACATTTACTGAACCAGATCACTTATTTATTTCGCTAGATGACTTCGCTGACTTTAGTTCCGGTTCTAGAATTACTTATTCTAATTTATTTTTAAATAATTCACCCCAATAAGTGCATCAGTTTACTTAATTTATTTCATTTAGGCATGTTGTCTAATTTATCTGAACTGATTTAAATGAACCAAGTAGCAAGTAGCAAATGGAATACAGCTAGTGATTTGCAATTGATTTTGTGCGTTGCCTAGATATTTATATAAATTGTGTTTTTTATTTTGTTAGTTGTCTAGATATTTTGTATATTTAATGCAGTTATACCAATCTATGATAACAATGTATCACCAAAAATTATTTAAGATTGAAACTCATTTTGGCATCAATATGTGTGCGAGAATATTATATTGTATTGTATTTTATTAATGTTATTTTAATGCCGAAACAGAGAATAGCTATTTTTATACTCGCTGCATTCAAAACAATTTTTACATAATCTTGGAAACCGATGGAAAGTTTGATTTTGTGGACTAGTGCGCAAAGTAATTGAAAAAAAAACACCCATTTTATATGATTTTAAATTTTGACTATGAAAACGCTATTTGTACTTATTTATATAGACACATTTTAAGGAATTTATAAAAGTAGTAGAGACATTAGCTTATAACGCCATCAAACAGACATATTTTAACAAATTTTTCGAGAAAAAGTGAACAATATGTTTTCAAATAACAAATGTCAATTCATGACATACTTAACTGTCAATATAAATTCACGCTTCAAATTTAATAAATTTCTTCATTGTCCATCATATAATTTTTGCTCGTTACAAAAAGCATTGTACAATCCTCGTGCGCGAAGACACCATTTGCACCATTCGCACAAATTAAAGCACTCGCTTCGCTCGAGCTTTAAAATTACGCTTATGTGCAATGTATGCCTTCGCGCACTAGTTATGTAATAGTATATTACATAACAAGCATCGAAAGTGGCGCGCAGCGCCGAGTGATTTAAGTACACGAGCACAGTTATCACACTTTCGAACGAATTATGTATACTATTTTTCAGACGACCACAAAATATTTCTAAAAAAAGTTTACAAGAGCAATGTTGTTTTACTTTGACAACTGATGCGTTTTTGTAGGTAAGCGTTGACGTTTGACGTTTGAGGTTAGGTATTGTGATACCAACTGGATTAACCGTAATGTCAAAATATTAAATAATGCTAAAATATTAGTAAATAAGTGATTATTAATTTTTTTAAATAAGATTTATCTGTGCAAATATGTTGAAAAATCTGCCAAAACTTCGATTCAAATGATAATATAAATTCTTTTCATTTATTTTATTATTTTCTTTCATCATAACGTCATCTGTTGTCAATCAGTGGAACTTCACCTGATATGTTAGAAGTGTACGTTATGCTAACATATCAGTGCATGTTATGTTCAACTTTCCGTAGTAGTTTATGTTGTTGTTATGGTTACTTTAATAAGTGGTCGTCTGAAAATAGCTATTACATAACAAGTGCGCGAAGACATACCTACGTTGCACATGAGCGCTCATGCTTTAATTTGCTCGAATGGTTCAAATGACGTCTTCGTGCACGAGTTTTGTACAATGCTTTTTGTAATGAGTAAAAATTATATAACCAACAATGACAAAATTTATTAAATTGAAACTGTGAATTTGTTATATGAATACAAATTGTTTATTTTTTCTTGTGAAAATATATCTCATTCATTTGAATATTTGCTTTTAAATACACCTTCTGAAGTAAGGAAACCCGCAAATAATGCAGTAAATATTTTTAGCATTTTAATAGTCAAAATTTTGAACCATAAAAATGGGTGTATTTTTCAATTACTTTGCAGCACTAGTGCGCAAAAACAAACTTTACATCAGTTTCCAGGGTAATGTAAACGTTATTTTCAATGATGCGAGTACAAAAAAAATATTTTTTTACGTAAAACGTTCATGAATGATTTTAGAAGATCTACGATGTTATTATAATATTTTACGTAATGTTTTACCTATTCCAAGGACAGTAAAAAGATAATTATACTCTTTAACCACAAATGTTTTATGGATTATTATTTATTTTCTATTGAATTACTTAGGAATGCACGTTATAAATATTTATCAATACATGAATGTGCATGAAATATGCATGAAATATGCATAAACAAATAAAAATTATTTTTATGTTTCCAAGCATATATTGACCCATTGGACTAGTAAGCATTGAAGCAAAATGTTACAAAATACATTGTTTTCTTTTTAATTGTTGACATTTAATTGTAAATTTTATAAATGAACAAATGAACACGAATATGTCTGAATTATTTGTGTATTTCGACATAATAATCAATTTAGTAATCAATTTTGACGTTAATTGTTTTTAATGGTTTCAGGCTCAATTTCACCGACAGTATATTTATAATTGTCAAACATTTCTAAATAATTTTTTTTAAAGGTTTCAAATAAAAACCTCGCATAATGCGATAACAGGCTTTATGAAAAGTGTTCTTTATACAATTTTTGCTATTGATATAATTTTATAATTCTGTTAGATTAAAAAAACAAATGCGACTTGTCACAAATATATGTTGGTGTTTTTTATCAGTTGTGTTGATAGCGCTTCTTATAACACAAACAATGAAAATTTCAATTTTTTTGACAATTAATCAATATTTTTTCTGTATTGTGAATGTTGTAAATTTTGTCTAATAAATAGCATATTCTTTTAGTAATATTTCGACACCGACAATTTAGAATTTTGAGGTTATATGACATTCATCTGTCAGATTTAATAGCATTCATACCAAGTCTAGAAAATAAAAAGCGCCAAAAACAATGCACTTATAGATCTCCTTCACGACGTGTTTACAGTGCGTTTATATACTTATAGGAACACGGAAATAGAAAATAGTTATTTATGTACCAAGGGTAAAAACAGGTGTTTCTGGTCCGTGGCATGATTATTAGCACGAGATGCAAAGCGCCGAGGGTTAATAACATGCTCAGGGTCAGAAACGCTAATTTAATTATATGTTTAAAAGACATTTATTTTATTTTTTTATTTTCAAGTTTTAATTTTTTCTATTTTTGTTATTCATATGCATCTATTTTGTTGTTTTGACATATATTTGAATTTATGTTATGATATTTTATTTATGTTATATTTTACGTTTTATTGAGGTTTGTTTGACATTTTGTATTATTTATTAGTTTTACTTTATTATTGTATTGTATTTTAGATTTTCTGATGATGAACTAGTTTTTTAGTTCGAAACGTCAAATATTTTAAAATAAAAATATATTGGATTCCTTAAGCCTTGATTTTATATTATTTTGACATTTAATTATATGTTTAAAAGATTAAAATATATAAATAGGTTATATGTCAAAATGATGGGGTAATGGCGCAGTGGTATGAAATCGGCATGTGGATCCAAAGAATCCTGGTTCGATCCCCACAGCCGACAAAACATTTTCACCAATTTAAAATTACCTCTGTGGCTCCCCCAGCACCACTAACATCTTTGTGGGCCGTGATTTGACAACAGTTTACGCGCATAAATATATCACTTACCGAGATCTGCTTCGGCAGAGTGCCACACCCAGTAATGGGTAAAATGCATTATATATTTATTTATTTTTTTATTTATATGTCAAAAGGACATTTCGCAGAATCAAGTATTCACAATAAACAAAAATTGTCATTTTATTTATATATCCATAGGAAGTGTTTAAGCCCGCTTTTTAGGGCTAAAACATATGCTTTTCGGCCCGGGTGAGCATAAACAATATTAATTTTAAAAGAAGTAAACCGAAATGAAACAAAAAAAATAATTTCCTTCTAGTTCCTTGATATAACACAAAAAAAATCTTACCTGTTCCACATTAAGCACTCCCCCTGTACTGCTGCCTTGTACGTGAGAATCAGGCAGCTGATTTCTCACATTGCCACTAGATGCCTCTGGTATCTGCAGAGGGTTCTCAGGAACCACCCTGGGGTATCCTGTCACGGTGTTGCCTGCATTAGAAGCGTCAGGCAGTTGTAAAGGATTCTCAGGTACAATACTTGGGTATCCGGCTACGGTACCGGTGTTCGTGGTACCCTGAGGAAGTTCTAAGGGATGGTCGGGTTTATGGGAAGGGTAACCAGGATGTTGATGAACCCCTAAGTGGGAGACGTCGCCATGGGTGAACGGTAGGCATAGCACAAATCCTGCAAGAAGATAATTATATATTTTTTGTACTCGCATCATTTAAAATAAAGTTTACTTTGCCCTGGAAACTGAGGTAAAGTTTGATTTTGCACACTAGGGCTTCAAAGTAATTGAAAAACACCCATTTTTATCATTCTAAATTTTGATTATTAAATTTTTTTTTTTTTTTTTTTTATTATTCAATTATATTTACAACTGGCCTTAATTTGAGGCCAACAAGCAAATCAGATACAATATGTATAACATGCGTGAGGGTAGCTCCCACTGGAGTTTCCTCTTAGTTTTTTACATCAGAATAATTACGTAAATTTTAAGTCTAATGGGTTAGTTCTCTTTAGTCTTCTGATATCGTCTTCGTTGTTCAGGAGGTTCACAGCGAGTTCATTAGGGTGGTAATTAAGTTTATTTTCGTGTGATTGAGCGTATTTTTTTATTTGTTCGCGCACATGTTTTATTTTAAAGTCTTTGTGTATAGTTTGGTTGTTGACATACCAGGGAACGTCGGTTATCATGCGTAGAGTTTTATTCTGGAAACGTTGAATAATGTTTACATTTGATTTTTTTGCACACCCCCATAACTGTATGCCGTATGTCCAAATTGGTACTAATATAGCTTTGTATAGTAATAGTTTGTTTTGCAATGTTAATTGAGACTTACGACCTAGGAGCCAGTACATTTGTTTAGTTTTTATATTTAATTGTCTTCGTTTGGCTTGTAAGTGGATTCGCCATGTTAGTCTCTTATCTAAATGCATGCCTAGATATTTAACTTCGTCTTTTCTTTCTAATTGTTGGTTGTTTAGCATGATTGGTGGGCACGTCGATTTTTTGGTCGTAAATACAATATGGGTAGTTTTTTGTTCGTTGATTTTTATGCGCCACTTTTCCGCCCATTTCTGTACTTCGTTTAGTGCGGCTTGTAACAAAGCTGATGACATAGTTGGTTCTTCATGAGATGCGAGGATGGCTGTGTCGTCGGCGAATGTTGCGGTTGTGACGCTATCTAGACATGGTAGGTCTGCCGTGTATAGTTGGTAGAGGGCGGGTCCTAATACACTCCCTTGCGGCACTCCTGCTTTAATTAGGTGCAGCTCAGATAGACTCTCTTCGTACCGTACTTGGAAATGTCTTTCGCTTAAGTACGATTTAATGATGGTGAAGTATTGATGTGGTAGTTTGGATTTTATTTTATAAAGGAGGCCTTCGTGCCACACTCGATCGAACGCTTGACTTACGTCAATGAATGCTCCAGAGCATATTTTTCCAAGTTGGATGCTTTTCTCTATTTCATTTACCACGCGATGTACCTGTTGTATTGTAGAGTGCTGTTGTCTAAATCCGAACTGGTGAGGTGGAATTAGATTCTCGTCTTCGATTATTATTTTCAATCTTTTCAGTAGCAATTTTTCAAAGAGTTTTGCTAGTGAGGGTAGCAGTGATATTGGCCTGTATGAAGTTACTTCGTGAGATGGTTTGCCTTTTTTGTGTATAAGAATGACTTGAGCAAATTTCCATTGCACTGGGAAGTAAGAAGTTCTTAAGATTGAATTGAAGATTTGTGTTATTGCAATGATTGCTTTTCTAGGTAGTTCTTTTAACACTTTAGCGTTTATTAGGTCATAACCTGGTGCTTTTTTGTTGTTTAGGTAGGTGATTTCTTCTATTATTTCGTTGGGTGATATATGCTTAATGGGCAGGCTTAGTTGTAGGGGGGAAGACAGGAAGTCTTGAATATGTTTATTTTCGCTGTCTGTTGTCGTGGAAGGATTTGGTTCGAAGACTTTCGCGAAGTGATCTGCGAATGCATTAGCTTTTTCTTCATCTTGTTTGGCCCACGTACCGTCTTCTTTTTTGATTGGTGGTATATGCTGTGTTTGTTTGTTCAGCTTTTTTGTTGCCTTCCATAGCGAGTAGTCATATTCTGGATATGGCGAGAGATTGGCGAGATAGTCCTGAATCGTATCGTTTTTTATTTTTTGTATCATTTTCTTGATTTCTTTAGATAGGTGATTTAGTTTGGTTTTGTCCTCTGGATGTCTTGTTAATTGCCATTTTTGTCTTAGATTTCTTTTTATTGCTATTTTGTCCCTTAAAAGTTTGGGGTAGTTAGTGGGGATTTCATTTTTATTTTCTGTTGTTGGTGTGGAGTACCATGCTGCTTTTTGGATGAGTTTGATATTGTTTTCTACTGCTTGTTCGATTTCTTCTGGTGTTACTAGTGGAATCTGTAGGTTGGTATTATCGTCGAGATATTTTCTGAAGGTTTCCCAGTTTGTTTTTTTATTATATAGGCTTGGTCTTTTCCCTTTGTGTATTATGGTGGTACTTACAGTGAGTATTACTGCAGAATGGTCTGAGGTTAAGTCAAGACACGACTCGATACTCGTATAATTTGGTGAGAGACCTTTTGTGATGAAGAAATCTAAAAGGTCTGGTATTTTATTGGGATCGGTAGGCCAGTATGTTGGTTTGCCAGTGCTAATGTGATTGTATCTTTTCGTTGTTAATGTTTTTTGTAGTTCTGTTCCTTTGGGGTTTATTAACCTTGAGCCCCATTGTGTGTGCTTGGCATTGAAATCACCTCCGGCAATAAATCTGTCTCCTAATGTTTTGAAGTACGCTTCGTAATCTTTTTGTTTTGTGTTGTGTTTGGGTGGACAATATACGGCTGATATGGTAAATGAACCTTGTAGTTCTTTTATTTTGATGCTGGTTGCTTGTATAAGTTCTTTTTCGTATTTGTCGATTTCGTAGTGTTGTATTTTTTCGCTAATTATTATTGCTGTTCCCCCGTGTGCTGTACCGTCAGGGTGGTTTGAGTAGTACGTTTTGAATTTGGTGATTTTAAAGTAATTTCTCTCGGTGAAATGGGTTTCAGATATTAGCATTATATCTATTTTTTGCAGGTTGAGATATACTTCTATCTCCTGACGATTCTGCGCCAGGCCGTTGGCATTCCATAAAGCGATTCTTAACGAACTAGTCATTTTGTTTGTTGACAATGGCGGTGAGAATATTTATTATCATGGTATTTTGTTGCATTAGTTGATTAAACATTGCTTCGAACTTATTTAGAAATTGTGTTAATACTGTACTGTTTTCTGTTTGGTAAGTAGGGTTGTTGTTATGCTCGTGGTTCGCAGTGTTCCCTGTTATTTGTGAGTAACTTGTGTTTTCTCTTATTCTTTGGGACTGATATCTATTTGGGAGGCTATTTGTTTTCTGTGGGTTGTTTAATGGAATTTTGTTCCTTAATTTTTGCAGCTGTTGGTATACTACGCATCCTTTGTAGTTCGCTGGGTGCGGGCCAGAACAGTGAACACAAAGTGCTGGTTCGTTTTTTCCTTTGGTGCAGTTTTTAGTTGGATGATTTTTCGCGCATTTTACACAATAATATGGCCTAGTGCAATAAGATTTGGTATGCCCGTATTCTTGGCATCGCATACATTGTGGTACATCATTTTTCTTTTTCGGTGGTTCTACTGTAATTTTCGAACCTAATAAGTATTTCAATTCGTATATTTTTTTGTTGTCTTCTCCTGGTTCTTGGTCTATAAAGAACATTGGTAAGGGCTCTTTGGTTTTCCAGCTTTTTAGATTTGAAACATTCCTGATTTCAAAACCCTGTTCTTCCAGGGCTTCCTTTATTTCATCCGTTCCTACAGAGGGGTGAATATTCTTAATTACAGTTCTGTATGCCCTTTTTTCTCTTGGTTGATACGTATGATATGCTATTCTGTTGCTATCTAGCATGTGTATTAATTTGCGATAGGCATCTGATATTGTTGTATTTATTTTTATGTTATTGTTTGATAAAGTTTTGCAGACAAACTCTTCAGGCTTTAGTACTTTTTTTATGCTAATTAACATTAAGCTATATTTTGTAACATTTTGTATGTAGATAGGTGGAGGTTTTGGGATCTTCGTAGTTTCGTTTGGTTCACTTGTCTGTGAGTCGTTGGCTAATACAGAATATCTGTTTGGGTTGTGAATTATTGCTGTTGTTATTATTTCATTTGTACGAATAACCTTTTTGGGTGACCTGTTATCAGTTTCAGTTCCTCTGTTTCTTTTCCCTGGTCTTCTTAGTGGCACTGTTTGCCAGTTATTAGCTAGTTCAGGGTTTGCTGGAATTTGAGAGTACATGAGTGTAGTTTGATTATTTTTAGAATTTGTAAGTGTTGGTGAGTCTAGATCGGTACGATTATTCTCATAATTAAGATTTATTATAGACTCAATTGAGGAGGTTATTGGTGACACAATCATGGGAGTATATCTTCCATTTAAATAAATGGATTCAGTAACTACGGGTGTACATACTGTTGTTGTGTGTACTGTTGTTGATGGTTGGCTATAGTAGGGTGACGTCGCTATAGTTGTTGTTTGAGTATAGGCCGTGAATACAGGACCTCCGCTTGTTTCTTGCATTTCACTCAGATTTTGTTTGTCCGGAATAACTTTCGAGTTTTAGTTTTGCTACGGTTGGCAACACTGATTTTAAGTCACTAGCACTATGCAAGGTCACGCTCCCGCGCGTTTAACCTCTGATGTTTTGACTTATTTGCCGGTAACGAATCGCTAATTTATCACTAAAACTCACAGATATTATCACTGCACTTGACTGTAGTAAACCAAATAATAGTTTATGGTTACTTTACAATGCTTGGGAATATTATATCACGATATTTTTGTACAAAATTTAACTAAATTGGAGAAGCAGAAAAATGACAGCTTCAACCTTGAAGTCACTTTGACAATCTACAAAATACAAAATCGATTATTAAATAAATATAAATAAATATATCATTACGCCTTCTACTCGTTACTGGGTGTGGCACTCTGACGAAGCAGATCTCGGTAAGTGATATATTTTGCGCGTGAAGTGCGGTTACCAGTCGTCAACTCACGACCCCTAAATATGTTAGTGGTGGAGGAGCCACAGGAGTAGTTTTTAAAATTTTGAAAACTGTTTGTCGCCAGTGGGAATCGAACCAGGGTTCTCAGGATCCACAGGCCGACTTCGTACCACTGAGCTAGCCACCCCATTAAATTTGATTATTAAAACGCTAAAATTATTTACTGCGTTATTTGCAGCTTCTCGTATTTCGGGAATTAGACATATTACCACAATCTTTACGAAAAAAAAAATTAATTTGTTTTTATATAACTAATGTCAATTCATGGCCTACTAAACAGTCATACTATAAATTAAAATAAATAAATAAATATATCATCATGCCTTTTACCCGTAACTGGGTGTGGCACTCTGCCGAAGCAGATCTTGGTAAGTGATATATTTATGTGCGTGAAGTCGTCAAATCACGCCCCCCAAAGATATTAGTGGTGGAGCAGCCACTGGGATAATTTTAAATTGGTGAAAAGGTTTGTCAGCTGTGGGGATCGAACCAGTGTTCTTAAGATCCACAGGCCGACTTCATACGACAGAGCTATTACTCCATAAATTAATTCTTTAAATTTAATAATTTTTCTCATTTTCAGTTGTATAATTTTTGCTCGTTACAAAAAGAATTGTACAAATCTCGTGCACTAAGACGATATTTGCACCATTCGCGCGTATTTGAAAAGTATGTTTTCGCGCACTTGTTATGTAAATAGCTATTTTGTACTCGCATCATTCAAAATAAGGTTTACAATACCTTGGAAACCGATGGAAAGTTTGATTTTGCGCATTAGTGCGCAAAATAATTTAAAAACACCCATTTTTTATGATTCTAAATTTTTAATATTAAAACGCTAATTGTCCTTATATAAACACATTTTAAGGAATTTATAAAAGAAATAGAAACATTAGCTTATAACACCATCAAACAGAGATATTTAACAAACTTTACGAGAAAAATAAACAGTTTGTTTTCAAATAACAAATATCAATTCATGGCATAGTTAAATGTCCATATAAATTCATGCTTCAATTTTAATACATTTCCTCATTGTTGATTATAAAATTTTTGCTCGTTACAAAAAGCATTGTACAAACCTCGTGCACGAAGACGTCATTTGCGCAAATTAAAGCACGAGCGAAGCGAGTGCTTCAAAATTGCGCTCATGTGCAAAGTATGTCTCCGCGCACTTGTTATTTAAATAAAAAATAAAATAAATAAATAAATATAACATCACGCCTTCTACCCAATACTGGGTGTGGCACTCTGCCAAAGTAGATATTAGTCGTGAAATCACGGCCTCCAAAGATTTTAGTGGTGGAGGAGCCATAGGAGTAGTTTTTGAAATTATGAAAATTGTTTGTCGCCTGTGGGAATCGAACCAGGGTTCTCAGGATCCACGGGCCGACTTCATACCACTGAAAATATTTAAAAGAACTCTGAGTACATAATTTTGCACAACAAAAATCCCGGAAAAAATTATCATCATTAAAGTAAATCCACTTGACTTATATTTGATTTGTACAAAGCTAATCATAATAACCAATAGTCAAAAGTCACTAAATAAAACTACATACTAATGTTTTTATTCAATTTGTTTTGCGACTTTCTAAAAGGGCCCCAAGCTTTGTGTGCCCAAGAGCCCCCGCATGGCCTAAGACGGCTCTGGATGGATATGATTGAAAAGATGAAACGAGTTTGTACTCGTATGAAACAAATTAAGAATATTTCAATAATTCGTGCTATTTTTTTAAACTAATATTTTTTCCTATTGTTTCAGAAACAAAATGGGCTGAACAAGATTGTCCTTAAAGGTAAGATGCATGTTCATTTTTTTTCAGCCTTGACGTCAGTTGGTACAGAAACAATCTTGATTTTATTACCATATTAAACGTAAAATACAAATTGAAATACGTAGGACGATCGTTGAATATTCAAATTGCAAAAGTATTAAAACATTTTAGCAATTATGCAATAAAGTAATAAATTACAGCGTCAGCTACATCGTAAATTACAAGTTTCCTTACGTTATTCGCTCTGAAATATCAGATTCATGCATAATCCGCAAATTTTACGAACAGGATTTTCTTATTTAAAATTAATCAATCTTGATTCACTTCACAATATTTTGTAAACAAATTAATGTCATTAATAGTAATTAACATAAATAAATAAATAAATATATCATCACGCCTTTTACCCATTACTGAGTGTGGCATTCTGCCTAAGCAGATCTCGGTAAATAATTTATTTTGCGCGTGAAGTGCGGTTGCTAGTCGTCAAATCACGGCCCCCAAAGATATAAGTGGAGGGGAAGCCACAGAGGTTGTTTTAATATGATGAAAATTGTTTGTCTGTTGTGGGAATCGAACCAATGTTCTCAAGATCAACAGGCCGACTTGATACCACTGAGCCACCAACCTCATAAATTAATTAATGACATTGATTAATTAATTTTGTAATGGGATAGGTGGCTTAGTGGTATCGAGTCGGCCTGTGGATCTTGAGCACCCTGGTTCGATTCCCATAGCCGACAAACATTTTCATCTACAATAAAATTACTCCTGTGGCACTAAAATCTTTGCGGCCGTGATTTGACGGCTGATAACTGCACTTCCCGCGCATGAATTTATCTCTTACCGAAATCTGCTGTAGCAGATGATATATTTATTTTACCTCTGTGGCTTCCCCATCACTTACATCTTTGGGGGCCGTGATTTGACGACTGGTAACCGCACTTCTAGCGCTTGAATTTATCATTTACCGCCATCTGCCCTGGCAGAGTGCCACATCCAGTAATGGGTAAAAGGCGTGATGATATATTTATTTATTTTATTTTAAAATTACCCCTGTGGCTTCCCCATCACTTACATCTTTGAGGGCCGTGATTTGACGGCTGGTAACCGCACTTCAAGCGCTTTAATTTATCATTTACCGACATCTGCTTCGGCAGAATGCCCACACCCAGTATTAGGTAAAAAAGCGTGATTATATATTTATTTTATTTTGAAATTACCCCTGTGGCTTCCCCATCACATGCATCTTTTAGGGCCGTGATTTGACGGCTGGTAGCTGCACTTCAAGCGCATTAATTTATCTCTTTCCGAAATCTGCTTCGGCAGAGTGCCCACACCCAGTAATAGGTAAAAAGGCGTGATGGTATAATTATTTATTTTTTAATTTAATTTATTATAAGTAGTATGTAAATCAATTATTTTAATGTTTAACAGCCTTTCAGAATTTTAACTAATGTGTTTAATTATTTTAGACCTAACCATTTTTTATAAAATACCTTGAATAAAAAATCATTTTCCCGGATGTCAGAAGTTCTTGTTTTACTATATATAACTAGCTGTCCTTATAGAAAAAAAAAGTATTTTTATACAATATGGTAATTCGGTATCCGTCTGTGAATTCTTGAATATTTAGTGTCGTTTGTTTATCGATTAGTCGTCGCCGCCTGAGATGTATTTATCGTTTAATCTTTGAAAGAATTTTGTGTTTTAATTATAAAAATTATTGGGTATTATGACTAAGAATTTTTATGTCAGATAAAATTAGTCGTAAATTTTAAAGATTGTTAATGTCATGTAAAAGTTGGTAATAATTGGATGAATCATTTGACGTGGTTAAATTTATTTTTGAGGTAATATTATGAAATATTTTTTAAAATATATTTTCCTGCAACTGTGCGATTTCTTTGTTATTACGTAACTGTTATTGCGTTGGTTACGTTTCTGTAAGCAAAGAAAGACTAGTGCCGAAAGTAATTTGTACTTTCCGCAATGGGGAGTTCAAATGGTAGAGCTTTTTAATATATATTTATTACAATAAATTCTTGACCGAACATCATATTTAATACAATATAAAACCATACCATAAATGATATCTTTATTGCTGAAATATGACAGTAAAATTTGAATAATTTAAAACGCTCATTTAAATTTCGCACTGCCATATTGCAATTACGTAGTTGCATTAAGCCATTCACACAGCTTTGTCTGAAACGTTTGTCGGTGATATGAAGTCGGTCTGTGGATCCTGAGAACCCTGGTTCGGTTCCCACAGGGAACAAACAATTTTCATAATTTCAAAAGCTACCCCTGTGGCTCCTCCACCACTAACATCTTTGGGGGCCGTGATTTGACGGCTGGTAACCGCACTTCACGCGCATAAATATATCACTTACCGAGATCTGCTTCGGCAGAGTGCCACACCCAGTATTTGTATTCTGATCTTAGTTTTAAAATGTATAACAATTCAAATTTTAAAAGCTTTTCAGAGTATTACAAAGTTTTTCAGCGATTTTATTTCTATAAGGTTTATCAAACTCGAATAAAAATAGCACTTATAAAAAACTAAAAAAAAATTAATAAGCCCAAGGAGGGGGCCACGGCCTCCATGGCCCCCTCCGTGGATCCGCCCTTGATAATAAGACGATGGTGAAATCCTCAATGCTATATTTAGGCTAATTTTTAAGGGGTGAACCTTTAAATGTTAGTTATTATAGAATAAACAAAAATCAATTGCAATTTAAAATCTAATCATATACGAGTATTACTAGCAGTAATAATTGCACTTCATCATCCTTCATCATCGTCATCGCGATGATTAAATTATCTCTCCCAGTGTTGCATTGACCATTTGAAAGAGTTGAAGACCCGGTAACCTTTTGTATACAAGCGTTGATTCTGTAAATATTATCACGCTTTTACCATCACGCAGTAGGCTGGGCATGGCCACCTAGATTCCAAATGTGACTTGAACATTTGAAGAATGTCACGCTTTATCTCAGAAGGCTTTATTGAGGACAGTGGTGTGCAGAAATATTCTTTAGAGGGACTTGATGCTTTCATTATTTTTTACAATACTTGTATGTAAGTTACCTATTAATGACAAAATTTAAACACAGTAAATGAAACTTTTATTGCACAGTGGTTTTCATGGTTATATCAGGACTTTAATATTTACTTACTGTCCACCGTGAACAGTAAGTAAATATTACATATTTTTCTTTTCCTTCAATTTGTGTAAGTATTGTAAAAAATAGCTTACTAACCACGAACTGTAAGTGATTTTTATAGGTCGCGAATGCTTAGGAAATCATGGTTATATCAGGACTTTAATATTTACTTACTGTCCACCGTGAACTGTAAGTAAATATTACATATCAAGGTCGTGTTTATTTTGACAACAATTTGACATCTGTCAATTTTGAAATATTTTTTTTTTCCTTCTATTTGTGTGAGCATTGTAAAAAATAGCTTACTAACCACGAACTGTAAGTGATTTTTATAGGTCGCGAATGTTTAGGAAATCTCGACCCTTCGGGCCTCGATTTCCCAAACTACATTCTTAACCTAAAAACTGTCACTTACAGTTCGTGGTACGTAATATACTATTTTCTTAAACTGGTAAAAAGTGCTTACTTTCCTGATCAATTTTAGTATGGAAAGTAGGTTTTTACCAAAACAGTCAGGTAAAGAACGTATCCAAGGCTACAACAAAAATAACAGTTTGGTAAAGTACAATACAGTCTGGTAAAGATTTTACCTGACTGTTTTTTTTTTAATGTAATCTTAGATACGTAGTCTGCTGTCAATACAATTCATATAAAAAAAATGAACATTTTGAATTACTTATGATTAATTAATGATTAAATTAAGCAATTTCAGAAAAAGTATTATACATAATAAGTCAGGAAAGTGTTTTTACTTGACTCAGCGAATTAAAATAGCTGCGTCGTCAAGTAAAATATCGCTTTCCTGACTTATTATGTAACATACTATTTATTTGGGGTAATGGCTGAGTGGTATCCGAGTCGGCCTGTGGATCCTAAGAACCCTGGTTCGATCTCCACAGCCGACAAAACATTTTCACCAATTAAAAATTACCCCTGTGGCTCCTCCACCACTAACATCTTTGCGGGCCGTGATTTGACGGCTGGTAATCGCACTTCACACGCATAAATATATCACTTACCGAGATCTGCTTCGGCAGAGTGCCACACCCAGTAATAGGTAAAAGGCGTGATGCTATATTCATTTTATTTTTATTTACTATTTACTGAAATTAATAGCGAATTTTATTTATGCGCCTTTTGACATTTTAAAAAGTTAACGCTTTATTCAGGACAGCGACGTAGCTGGAAATATTTTTTAGGGGGCTGGTACTTTAATTATTGAAATTAATATCGATTTTTTTTCTGTGCGCCACTGGTAAATGTAGTAGTTATATCTGCTGTTCAACAGATTCATTTTCATTCTTTTACTTTCTCTTATCATCTATTTAATCTTCAATTTGTTACCCAATATTTCAACACAAAACAAACAATATTTAAATCAAGTTATCTTATTTTCTATCATCAGTTGTCTATTTGATAAATTAACGACATATTTCGAACATATAACTATTTTTATTTTTATTAATACATTGAACAATTTTAAGTTCCATTTTTTTTAGAACAAATAAAGAAGAAAGTCAGTTATGTCAGTATTTATTCATTTGTTTCTTACTATTACTTTGATGGTTTTTGAATGGATCAACTTCTGCTTTACTGTCAAGCTTATGAAAGTAAATTCCGTGACAATTGAAAAGGTTAAACCATTATTTTTGTAAAGTTAATAATGTTTTTTGTTCTATCAAGTATTGCTGAAATATCTCGTTATTATTTTAAAACAAAAAGTTGGATGCAGCACTACAAGATGCTATTATTAGTTATGAAATAAAAAATTGCATTTGTGCTATAATAGAGTAAAAAAAATACTAATATAATTAGATGTTGCAAAAATATCAAAATGTTAATGATGTGCTATTTTTTGAATGTCGTCACGCAATTTAAATTGATTGATTATCGAAACTAATCTATAATTACTGTTTAATTGATTTTTTTTAGTCCCTAAATAGGCTGAAAGTAATTTACAATTAATTAGAATTTGTAGATTTTTTTTCACCCACTTGATTATATATATATATATATATATATATATATATATATATATCACGCCTTCTACAATATTTAAATCAAGTTTTCTATCATCAGTTGTCTGGGTGTGGCACCAGTCGTTCAATCACGGCCCCCAAAGATGTTAGTGGTGGAAGAGCCGCAGGGATAGGTTTTGAAATTATGAAAATTGTTTGTCGTCTGTGGAAATCGAACCAGGGTTCTCAGGATCCACAGGCCGACTTCATACCACTGAGCTAACCACTTGATTATGACAATATTATTTCAACTTTTTCAATAGTAAAAGGACGTTATCTCATTAATGTTTACGTTGCCATAGATACATGATTGTTGTTTGTTCTTAAAACCAAAAATAACAGTTGTCATGGTGATGAAAATAATTTTGTCAATTTGTTTCACTAATAATATAACAAGAGAGTGAGAATAAATTGTAAATAATTTGACAGATCTTTCGAAAACTTGTTGCCAGGTAATAGTCAAAAATTCCCGTAGGGCTTGAATGGCTATTGCCAAATGGCAACAAGTTTGAGAAAGATACTGGAGAATTGTTTTCTAATTTATCCAACTCTCGAGTTATATTTAATTAGATTTGCAATTGAGTTTGTTCGTTGCCTAGATATTTGTATAAATTGTATTTCTTTATTTTGTTAGTTGTCTAGATATTTTATGTATTTAATGCAGTTGTACCAAACTATAATAACAAAATGTCACCAAAAATCGTTTAAGTTTAAGAATGAAGCTCATTCTCATCAATATGCGTGCGGGAATATGTTATTCTAATGCCGATACAGAGATACATTTTTTCACGATTATATCAGAAAATATTTTTTTTTCTAGGGAAGGCAAGTAAAGAAATATACATGACAACTGGAAAAAAACAATTGTTTAATTAATAATTTAGTAAATTATATAATAAACGCAACGAACATATTTTCTTTTAATATATTTTCAAATGCCAAAAGTTTATAATTTTTTTTAGAGAAAATTTTGTCATACAAAATTTGTTGAAAACTAAATTATCTATCTTTTTTATTTGAAACATTTTCCTTTCAAATATTTCAGGAACGTTTTACAGCAGATTATTTTTTGACGTTTCTCAAAACCAATGAAATGCTTCATTGTATGTCACGTGTTTGCGTTTTAACTAATCCTGTCATTATTATACTGATAATAAAGCTCTAGTGATTATTGTCGGGAATAATCTCTGTAGGTGCTTTTGTTTATGACAAATTATAGATAGTTGTTAAATAATTATTTAAAACTGTCAACGCGTCAAGTGAAATGCGTGAAAAAAATCGATACAGTTCCATTTCAGATACAGAAATACACCAACAAATTTTGGAAACAACTTCCAAGAATACATTAATAAGTAATCAATCAATTTGGACCCAGTTCAAAATCTTTTAAGTTAGATGAATCCACCTCAACAGTTAAATCAAAAATAATCCAACTCGAGAGTTGGATAAATTAGAAAACAATTCTCCAGTATCTTTCTCAAACTTGATGCCATTTGGCAATAAGTTTTCGAAAGATCTGTCAAATTATTTTCAATTTATTCTCACTCTCTTGCGTAAAAAATATGAATTCAATATCATTCAGGCATTACCTTAAGAAATATTTATTGTCTGAGTGTTTTTATTTATACAAGAATTTTTGGATTCAAACCCTAGTTAGATCATCACATATACTACTGTATCTTCTGTTACTGTATTTTTTTCTTTTTTTTCTACTAAAATGTATTGTGTTTTATATATTATGTGCTATTTATATGCTTCGACTTACCATAAATGTATATAAATGCATAACATGGTCAATAAATATTATTATTATTATTATTACTGAAAATATATATGAGACTTCAACGTTGAATCAAGAGACGAACTTTATATCCAATTTTTACATTTTATGCAAAAATGTACCTGTTATTTTTAATCAATAAAAATATGCACACTTATGCAAAAAACTATGCTGAATACGATGGTAAAGTTTCCAAGAGCGTACTGGGTACCAATCACAAAAAAATAGTACTTACCAACAAAAATTATATTCCACATATTCGCAAAGCACTATCACTACACTTCGTTCCAGTCTCACTTAAGCGAGTTTATATCTCCTGTCTTGTGTTATATACAGGATGACTCCTTCGTTATCCCCTCTCTGACGCTTAAGATGCCCCAGGAGGCAACAAACTTCTTCGGAGTCAAGATCATCACACGTTATGCAACTTTCATCTTTCGCTGACCTTGGAGAACGATAGTGAAATTTATTATGAGATTGTTTTTACATTTTCTTGTAGTACTTCTTCGCAAATTTTGAATTATTGATTTCGTATATCCTTAAGAATTTTGAAGATGTTTAGAATTGTTAATTAGTTGAAAAATGGTAATTAAAATGTTGATGTTTTAGTAAGCTTGTTAGAATTATGTTTATGAGACAATGTGCTGACATTTTGACTTGTAATTTGCCAAAAATTAATATTTGTGATTGCTGTAATTTTACGGCTGGTAGTTACAGTACATAATAGGGATAGTTGTGGCTTCATGGTTAGCATAGTCGCATCACAAACAAGAATTGTAAAGATAGAAAATTTTGTATTCATATTTACGCATGTTGGCAGTCTTTCATGAGCTGCAATTACAGATCTTAAGCTGTCTCAATCATTCAACAATTGCTTTACGGGTAGTTGCGGTATCGTAGTTAGAACAATCGCCTGAAAAACGACAGTTTCGAAGTTATTACAATAAATATAACTAAATTAAATTAAATAAATAACTAAATATATCATCACGCCTTCTACCCATTACTGGCTGTGGCACTCTGCCGAAGCAGATCTCGGTAAGTGATATATTTTGCAGCGTGAAGTGCGGTTACCAGTTGTCAAATCACGGCCCCCAAAGATGCTAGTGGTGGGGGAGCCACAGGGGTAGTTTTTTAAAATGGTGAAAATTGTTTGTTGTCTGTGGGAATCGAACCAGGGTTCTCAGGATCCATAGGCCGACTTGGTACCACTGAACTAGCCATACCATATAACTAAATGAAATAAAATATAAATATATCACCTCGCCTTTTTACCCATTACTGAGTGTGGCCCTCTGCCGTAACAAATCTCGGTAAATGATTTATTTATGCGCGTAAAATGCGGTTATCAGCTGTCAAATCACGGCCCCCAAAGATACTAGTGGTGGGGGAACCACAGGGGCAATTTTAATATGGTGAAACTGTTTGTTGGCTGTGGAAATCGAACCAGGGTTCTCAAATCGACAGACCGACTTGATACCATTAAGCTACCTACCCCATTAGTTCTATATTATAAAATAAAATCTGAAGAACTTAAATACTATTTTGTAATTATCAACCATTTACTACCCATAAATCAGTTTGACTGGCCCATACATTCCATTAGCAAATCAGGTACTTCCCAATTACAGACGTACATACAATATACCCCGTGTAACAATATTTGGTTTAACTGCATAATGAGTGGTCTTACCAGTCTCAGTAGGGGTACCACTATTTGCTCACCAGGTGTGTATTTAGTAGAATTTTAATTTAAAGTAATAAATATTTTAATTTGACATTTAAATTTTAGGTTATGTTTTAAAAATGTCAATCCAATACCAATGTAAACGTTTTAAGTATGGGAACGGAGTTTAGCTGGCTCAGTGATATCAAGTCGGCCTGTGAAACCTGAGAACCCTGGTTCGAATCCCACAGACGACAAACAATTTTCACCATTTATAAACTACCTCTGTGGTTCCCCACCACTAACATCTTTGGTGGCCGTGATTTGACGGCTGGTAATCGTACTTCACATGTAAAATATATCACTTACCGAGATCTGCTTCGGCAGTGTGTCACACCCATTAGCGGGTAAAAGGCGTGATGATATATTTAATTTATTTTATTTATTTATTTATTTATAAACTGCATTTTAATATCTCTTTTAGTTTTCAAGAAATGGACCTTCAAAGTTGACATTTAAAAAAAAACAATTTTATTGTGGAATCCAAACTATTGAGATACAATCGTATATATATTTTTATTTTTAGATTTGAACCTACGACCTATTGCTTGTTAATTATTAAAGGCAAGTTTAGCCTTGCGATTACCAGCTGTCAAACTGAGGTACACACAGATATCTTGCAAATAATAATCTTACAGAAATAATTAACATTACAAAATCATTTATTTCGTGTACAATACCAGATCTATGACATACAATTTTAACAAAAGACAATCTCTAAATTATAATGATTGAAAATTCCTCAAGTACGCTTACAAGTCAGACCTTGTCTTCTTTGCGTCACGAACGGTCGGAATAACCAAGAAACCAGAACTGTTTCGCATTTTTATTTCGCAGTCAACTGGTGAGTAATCTGAGCTCCCACGACAGACGACGAATTTAGACATAATTCGGGCTATTCGTTGATACCCGGACTCAGATAAGAAAAGGTTTTTTCGCTTGTTTGACAGCAACATTTAGCATTAGTACATACTTGATTATGGTAATTTTAGTAGAGAATTTTATTTAAATTAAAATTCTTGACGTGTCCTGTTACAAATCTACAATTATAAACTCAATATGAGCTGTATTCCATTTGCCATTTGGATTATTATGGGGCAGGTGGCTCAGTGGTATCGAGTCGGTTTGTGGACTTGAGAACTCCGGTTCGATTCCCACAACTGACAAACAATTTTCATTACATTGAAAGTCTTCCTGTGGCTCTCCCTCCATTAATATCTTGGGAGCCGTGACTTAACGGTTAGTAACCGTACTTCACGCGCATAAATATTACACTTATCGAGATCTGCTACGGTAAAATGCCACATCCAGTAATGGGTAGAAGGCGATAATCTCTGCACTTGCACGTTACAAGCCTTTTTCAGTACTTACCTAATAAATCACTATTGTAGAGAACTTTAAAATAGTTTTTTAAAACTAACTAATGAGGCCGATTAATAATCGTCGATTGACACTTGAATGAAATAAAATATTTTTCCGTTGATCGTACCCAGAGCCTAGATAGCTGCATTAGTTACCCTCAAGGCCCGGACAGCTGTATTAGTTACCCTGTTACGCGATTTTTAGTGCCATCTCTTGCTGCCTAAATCAATTTGAAATTAATAACGGGAATCATTGTAGGTAATATTTAACCCTCAAGTACTATCGTAGGGTATTTTGGCACCCTAGACACCAATTTTTGCTTTGTATGTTTTAAACTTTTTTTATTTTACTTTTTATTGGTTCTAGCTATTTTCCTACAAGATAAATATGTTCAATATGGCATAATTCGATATTATTTATTTTTAACCTTTTTCGAAAAAAATGGCCATTGGGGTGCCTCAGTACCCCACGATAGTAGTTGCGTAGGACTTTTTTAAAAAGAGCGTAATATTACTTACTCGGTGATTCACTACTCCATGTCGCATTTATATATTTTACTTACTTGAGTGAATCACAGCGTCTTATATATGAAAGAATTTGAGTGTTATTCGTCGGAGATTTACTCATGTACACTGCATTTCGGTCTTATTTTTAGAAAGGGAATCCATAATTATGTACTACCCCTAACTTTTGTACTTTATATAAAGTGATCCCCACCTTTTGCTCAGTCATTTAGAAAGGTAAAGTGTAGTGTTTCTAAAGTCTAAAGCATTTAATTTGAAAATTAGCATTTTCAAAATATGATGAGAAAACATGCCTGTCAGATTTTTTATGCGGAATGCTAACTCAAATTATCTTTTACATGTCTTAAGAACCTAGTTTTGGAATCTTTAAAACAGACGGCAATTTTGAAGAAAGATGATTTTAATATTATAGTACTTAGATTTTGCGGTTAATGCAGTTTTTTTTATTGTGCTGTACTGTGACGTGGACGTGTGGAGCACAGACATGTATATTTTTGTTTTAGTTTTCATTAATCAAGGTTTACGACAAATGATTGCTTTATAATCTACAATAACTAAAATTAAAATATATATATAAATATATATATATATATATATATATATATATATATATATATATATATATATATATATATATTTATTTATTTATTTTTATATATAAGACTGATTTTTTGTAATTTCCGATTACATACTAAATTTTGCTATTTATTTTTAAATTAAAAAATCTTTTCGTTTTTTAATCATGTTTTCAAAATGTATATTTAGAATATGTTGTTATTAAAATAAATAACAATAACAGAAAAACTATTTCATACGAATATACCCAATACTAGGTACTTGCAAAATACTTATTTTTTAAGTACTTTGGTCTAAAAAAACTGGTACTTTACTTAAGTATTTTCAAGCTGTACTTGAAAAAGTACTGCATAACAAGTACTGACCATGGTTAGTCCTGGTACTTATACTTAAGTACTTTGGACCTGGTACTTGCCCAGCTCTGGCCAATATATGCTATATTACGTGTGTTATTCGCATAAAAAAAAATCATTCATTAATAAAAAATCATGAAATAATAGCGGTCATGATGTATGATTTTGTATACATTAATGAACAAGCGGCTCATTTTCCAAATTTGGACTCGTGCGTTTACAGGCCTTATGAAACGTGTTCTTTATACTATTTTTTCTATTGTGGTAATTTTATAATTCTGTAATGGGGTAATGGCGCAGTGGTATAAGATCGGACTGTAGATCCAAAGAACCCTGGTTCGATTTCACAGCCGACAAAACATTTTCACCAATTTAAAATTACTCATGTGGCTCCCCCACCACTAACATCTTTGAGGGCCGTGATTTGACGGCTGGTAACCGCACTTATCACGCATAAACATATCACTTACCGAGATCTGCTTCGGCAGACTGCCACACCCAGTAATGGGTAAAAAGCGTGATGATACTTATTTATATTATTTTATTTAATACTTCATTTCACACTTTGGCATATTCATCCACGCAATCTCTCACCCTCAATTCTTTCATTTGACATACGTTAAGGATAGTAATTAGTATAACAGTAAGGATATATTTATATTTATTTTTATTTATTTTATAATTCTCTTAGGGCCAGTTTTTCAAACACCGATTAATGTTAATCATGATTAAGTAATAATGGTAACTATGGTTTCCATTATTATTTAATCATGATTAACATTAATCGAGAGTAAACCGGCGATTGAAAAACTGGCCCTAAGATTTCAAAAACTGTGACTTGTCAAAAATGTAAGTTAGTGTTTTTTATCAGTTAACAATAAGAAAAATCAATTTTTTTGACAACCAATCAATATTTTTTTGTATATTGTGAATGTTGTGAATTTTATATGATTGTAGCATATTCATTTTGTAATATTTCGACACTGACAAGTTACTATTTTGAGGTTATACGTCATTCATCTGTCAGATTTAAAAGCATTCATACCACTCCTACAAAATAAAAAGCGCCGAAAACAGAGCGCTTGCAGATCTCCTTAGCAACGTGTTTACAGTGCGTTTATAGAGCTATAAGAACACGGAAATAGAAAAACAATGTAATAGTTCTTATACTTAATTAAATTTATAACATCTGTTCTTTTGATTTCACTGTATTCAAACGGTTACAGTGGGTACTAATGTGCTCGAACCTACATACATATACAAAAATTCTTGCTACTGTTATTATATATATATAATAGCATCTCTAGCCATTCATCAAAGTTATAATTTTGCGTAACGATTTATGTAGCTTACTGTGTTATGTTTGCGTTAAGTCAGTGATTCTCAACCTTTTTTTTGTTGCGGCACATATTTAACGATTTCAAAATTTGGCGGCACACAAAGAAAAAGATAAAAATTATTTAGTTACTACAACACACTGCATAAATAGTTTATGACAAAAATTTTAAATATACGAAATAAACTAATATATACTACAATAATAACTAAACGTTTATTAAGGGATTAATTACAATTCATGTTAAAAATATTTTTCTTTTTAAATGATATAATTTAATAATATTAACATTATTATATATTTGCAAAATTTGGCGGCACACTTTTGAAATTTGGCGGCACACAAAAGTGCCGCGGCACAGTGGTTGAGAATCACTGCGTTAAGTGAAAGTATATTAAGTTGGTATAACACGTATATTATGAATCGGATGATATTTGTTTGAATGTTCTTGATTTTAAATGATGTTTTAGTTGTGTGAAATTAATGGTACTCAAATATTTGAACGGTTAAACAATGCCAAAAGTAAAAGTAAAATAATTCCAATTACAGTTCAGGGGATCTGGGGATCTATTCTAATTGACATAGTCACTGAGGCAACGGTAGCCATATCGCTAAACAACAAGGATCCACCTGGCGGTATAAATAAAAAAGTTTGTCAGTTAGCCACATCGCAAATTTATGACATATAGAATTTAAATAGAAACTACATTTGTATCATGAAATCGAACAAATCGAACATATTTGACAATTTGATATGAATATTTATTTATAAATAAAAGGGTTGACAACTATACTATATTTTTAATACCAATATTAAATGGGGTGGCTAGCTCAGTGGTATGAAGTCAGCCTGTGGATCCTGAGAACCCTGGTTCGATTCCCACGGGCAAGAAACAATTTTCATAATTTCAAAAAAAAGCTACCCCTGTAGCTCCTCCACCACTAACATCTGTGGGGGCCATGATTTGACGACTGGTAACCGCACTTCACGCGCAAAAAAAAATATATCACTTACCGAGATCTGTTTCGGCAGAATGCCACATCCAGTAATGGGTAGAAGGCGTGATGATATATTTAATTTATTTATTTATTAAAAATAATTTGTAGAATCTCAAAATAGAGATTCCGTTTTATTAAGTCGTTGATATTTAATTGAACAAATAGGAGTAGGAAGGATAAAAATAATTACGCCTCTGTGGTTGGATTACTTGGCTTTTTGTAATTTCCAAATTTACAAAATTGTGAAAACAGACGACGTTTCGGGACGAAGGGTTGGTCCCATTTTTAAGTCAACAATAAATGCAATTATTATAAATAACAGTTTACAACAATTAAAAACTTCTCACAAAGAAAAGACAGTCAAAAATTATTAAAGACTTAAATAATCTTAACAAATACAACATTTTAAAATAAAGATGGTGACGACACCAGAGTCTAACCAATAAATAGTTTATTGGTTAACTGGAAATTACAAAAAGTCAAGTAATCCAACCACAGAGGAGTAATTATTTTTATCCTTCCTACTCCTATTTGTTTAATATTAAAAATATAATTTCCTAATTTGTTACTAAGTTCCGCTATGAAGACAATTGAGTATAGGCATTGCCGTCTATATGTAGAGGCCTGGAACAGCGTTTCTGTGACGTTACTGCGTGAGGCCCACAAACGCGTCTGTCTGACATTAGCTCTCGTGTTAAAATACTGTTCGTAATATATAAACTAGCTTCTATCTCGTTAACTATCAAAGATATTGAAATTATGTACATGTCATAAAATGTGCTTCTTGTAAAGACGAATCAAATGGCTATTTTAATTTTCAAAATCTAGTCTAACTTGCGGAGAAACATTACTGTTTCCTCTTTTGTACTTTGTAATATACATTTTTAAAAGTATATAACTCGTACTAGAAAATTTTCACCAATCATATATATATATATAGTATCCATAAATTAGTACAAAATAATGAAATTAAAGCAAGCAGTATTCTATAATTAAATATTTGATATATTTATTTCACATAGCACACAATCAGATACAAAATAAAAAGTCACTCTTAAAATAAGAAAAAAGAAAAAATATAAACTTTTTAATTAATAATAATTATGTATATTTAAAAAATTAACACAATCACTTATTTTGACTGAGACATTCTGCCGTATTTGCTTTCTGTTGACAACAAGCGCGACCGTGTGACAAGTTCAAAGGAGTGTTTGGCCCCCTGCGATTTTTATCTATTTCCAAATTTGAAGAAATGGCTCGGCGGAAAGAGATTTGGCTCCAACGATGAGGTCATCTCTGAGTCAAACGCCTATTTTGAAGGATTGCCAAAATCGTATTATTTGGAAGAGATCGAAAAATTAGAAAAACGTTGAACGAAGTGTATCGAGCTACAAGGAGATTATGTTGAGAAATAAAATATGTTTTGGCCACATAAATCATTTCTTGTTTAATTTTTTAGGGACATTTTACCCTGCCCTCGTATATACTAATTTACCTCGCGTACAGCACTTAGGGGTAAAAGCGGTCCATTATTTGTACATTCTTATTCAGAATAAATTATTAAATGAAGAATCAGCAATTGACATTTCTTTGACAAATGATTCAACTTTGGCGCCATCTATAAATTGGATAAAATGTCAATAAAATCAAACAAAAGGTATAGTTTTTTACTCTCAAAGGGCTCACTTACATTATAGAAAAAGTTGTATGATCATATCAAATAAAGAAGCTGCAAAAACATTCTTGAAAATTTGCTTTTTTAGCCTTTTAATAGGTACTAGTCCCTTAAATATTTCGTTACTAGGATAGTACCAAACTGTACCTTCGTTGTAGATCCAATTTTCATCACTATGATCGCATTCTTATTTAAAAATCTCAATATGACGTTGAAACATGGATCTAAAAATATGACGGACATTTATCAATAAATGCCTACGATTTATATGCAGAAGTTTCTGGTCACAAAAAAACATTACCAACCGAGAAATTACTAGAAATAACGGAAGGAGAAAGTATAGGAACCACAATAAAGAGATAGGGCACACATTAAATAAAAGTCCAGAAAATATAACGACACAACTCCTGGACTTCAATGTAGCAGATGATAGACGTACAGATACACCAACTGAAACACGGAGAAAAACTGTTAACAAAAAACTAAAAACACTAAACACGATATGGAACCTAGCTTTGTACACTCAAAAATAGAGAAAATAGCTAAAAACTGTTTTTGAATCGCTGAAAAAATTAACTTCTTTCATGTAAAAATATGGCAAAAGTGTTGACTGGAATTTTACCTATCAAATCGGTAACCACAATTAACGATAAAAACAACAAAATGTCGTCATATGCTCCAGTAGGAGCAATAAGATGAAGAAAAAGATAAGGAGGATGAGGAAGAAGATGATGATGATGATGATGATGAAGATGATAATGAAGAAGAAGAGGAGCAGGATGAAGAAGCAGATGAGCAGGATAACGAAAAAGACAGAAATGTAGAAAGAGGCGTAACAAATCAAACGTCCTTGTGGAATTGATATAGCGATTATATTTAGAGAGATAGGAATCACTTGTACGAGGTCAGGTGTGACTTCGGGTCATAGGTCAACTATGCGTATCTCACCAGAGTGGACAAATGACCACCAGATGGTACATGCATCAGTGACGTGCGGTGACTTTTGATGACGGGGAACCAGTTTACGTTTCTCACAGAAATTATAACAAATACTTAAATATATATTACGCCTTTTACCCATTATTGGGTGTAGTACTCTACCGAAGTGATATATTTATATACGTGAAGTGCGATTACCAGCCATCAAATCACGACCCCCCAAAGATGTTAGTGGCGGGGGAGCCATAGGGGTAATTTTAATGTGGTGAAAATGTTTGTCGGCTTTGAGAATCGAACCAAAGTTCTTAGGATCCACAGACCGACTCGATACCATTGTCATATTGCTTCAACATATAAAAGTAATATAAAAATAAATAATTTTCATTGTTTAAATTTTTAATACCTTTTTACAGATTATTATGTAATTATCAAAATTTGACAGAGTCATTTCAAATCTGCCTCGATAGATGTGTAAATAATTTAATTACCTTTAATTTAAAAACAAACATTATCTATATGCAATGGATATTAAAGTCCCTACCGATTTTTGAGCAGTAAAATCCGGATTTTCCCCACTGAGCGTTAGGGACTCAGACATGTAACTTCTAAATCAAGTACATTTTATTTTATGGCGTCAGTCCGCGTATTTTTTGAACAGACCTGGTATATTACTTACCCAGATCTGCTTCGGCAGAATGCCACAGCTAGTAATGGATAAAATACATTACGGCATCCACCGCATCCGTGGAACACACGCCACTGACATAGATCAAAGAAAACAAAACACGCAACAAGAACTGTAAATTGTAAGCATTGCATGATTTAGATAATTAATTTTAATTGTGCAATTGATGCGTGATTTTAGTAAATTGTTTTATTAGTTCTTGATATTTAAATTGAATAATTATTGGTAGTTGCCATTTAATTGACATTTAAATGCACCAGAAAAGATTTATTAATCCATTGTTATTTTAATTGTAACAAAACTAGCATAAGGAAGGAAATAAATATATTAATATTTAATTTCCTTCTTAGCTTAACTTTAGATTATTACTATTATTTATTTGTTACTCTACATCAGTGGTTTTCATACTTTTCGAAGCCATGACTCCCTTGGAGGCAAAAATCACAAATATATTCCTTCGCAACCCCCTTACTTTTCATCTTATCAAAATTACAATTTGTAGAAGGCTGATTTAATAATGTACATTACAAACATAGAACAATCATTTCAGAAATTAGTAGAAGGAACATTTCTCATTAAGGTGGTTCTATCATGACAGTCTCATAAAAGTATAGGTAACCGAAAAAGTTTATAAAAACAAGTATTTAATTATATGGATGGTAAATAAAATAACTCATGAAAAATAACATATTTAAATTTCATTAAAATCTGTCGTTAATTCTTCCATGATAGTACCACATTAAGGATTAATTTAAAATAATATAACACTAGATATGAAATTAAGGATTTCATCCTTTAATTCCACATATTTTCTACATAGATATGTATATTTTAATGCTTAATATATATATATATATATATATATATATATATATATATATATATATATATATATATATTTTTTTTAATCGTCGGAGTCATGATCGCTAAAATTTCGGTTAATGAAAATGCCAATTTTTTACTACCAGAAATTGAATACCGTTGAGCGCATCTTCGTATCTTTTTTAGTTTCAGAGTAACGGCGATTTTTCACTTTTTAAAAATCTCAACTTTAAAGGCCGATAATTCTAAAAATAAAAGAGATATTGAAATGCGGTTTAAACGAGTGTATTTCTCGTGCTCTAATTAACTTAAATTTTAAATTTTTTTGAAAATTTTACTTTCTTTTCAAAATTTTCTTTTGCCCATATTTCAAAAAGTTGAAAAGATAATAAAAATCTGTAAAAATATGTGAATTCCTCGCGTGAAAGTACATACGTATGTAAAATTTTAGAATTTTTACACCAAAGATAAATGTTTTAGAGCAAAAAAGTAGAAATGGCCTAAATACGTAATAATCTTAAGGGGTACCCCTTCAAAAATAATAAAACAGTGACAGGGGTAGTTTTAAAATAGTGAAAATTGTTTGTCGCCTGTGGGAATCGAACCAGGGTCCTAAGGCCGACTTGATACCATTGAGCTAGTTACCCCATATCATATTAATCAAAATAAAATAAATAAATAACTATAAGTTGAAGTCAGCGAAATTTCAACGCACGATCTCCTACTTATTAATTAATAAAGGCATATTTATATACTAGATTTCGATTGCCGATTGAAATTGGCAAAGATCATTTTAATTATTAATTTATAATAGGTTTTTTGATATTTAACATGTCTAAATACATATCTATATAAAAAAGAAAAATAATGGTAGCTTAGTTTTAGCCTACATTAACATATAAAAGCATACTTTTATGATTATACTCGTATCCTGTACATAATCATAAACGTATGCTTGAATATCATTTATTGCAACAGAGGCATGAATTTTAATTATGTTTATACGGAATGTACCACAAAAACTGTGTCATAATCAATTAACATTGGCTGTAAGTTTTCCAATTTCATTACTAATGAGATTGTTTTAAAATAAATAATAGTATATTACATAACAAGCATCGAAAGTATAAGATAACGTGCGAGTGTACAAATTGAAAAACGAGGCGGGCAGCGCCGATTGATTTAAGTACACGAGCACAGTTATTACACTTTCGAGTGAGTTATGTACACTATTTTTCAGACGACCACTAAATATTGCTAAAAAAGGTTTACAAGAGCAATGTTGTTACACTTTGACAAGTAATGCGTTTTTGAAGGTAAGCGCTGACGATTGAGGTTAGGTGTGGTGATAGCTACTATACTAACCGTAATGTCAAACTATTAAATAATGCTAAAATATTAGTAAATAAGTAATGATTAATTAAAAAAAAATAGATTTATCTGTGCAAATGTGTTGAAAAATCTGCCAAAACTTCAATTCAAATAATAATACAAACTCTTTTCATTTATTTTACTATTTTCTTTCATCATAACGCCATCTGTTGTCAATCAGTGGAACTTCATCGGATATGTTAGAAGTGTGCGTTATACTAACATATCAGTGTAACTTTCCGTAGTAGTTTATGATGTTGTTATGGTTACATTCATAACTGGTCGTCTGATATAGTATATTACATAATAAGTCAGGAAAGTGATATTTACTTGTCGAAGCGATTGTTTGAAATACAAGGTCGCAGACCGAGTATTTTAATCCGCTGAGTCAAGTAAAAACACTGTCCTGACGTATTATGTATACTATTTTTTCTGAAACCGTTTAATTTAATCAATATTTAATCATAAATAATTCAAAATGTTTAAATTTATTGATATGAATTGTACTGACAATAAATAACAAAATAACAATTAGGTAAACTCTTTACCAGACTGTTTTGTACTTTACTAGACCGTTATTTTTGTTGTAGCCTTGGATACGTACTTTACTTGACTGTTTTTGTAAAAACCTACTTTCCGTACTAAAATTGGTCAAAAAGTAGGCACTTTCTTGCCGATTTAAAAAAACACTATATTTTTAATAACTTTATCGCAAATTTATTTCCACGTGTTGTTACGTAATAGCTTCCTAAGTGACATGTACTATATATTTATTTATTTGTTATTTGATGATTTCATTTATTTGCTAAAATAATAATTAATTTAACATAAACACGACAAAATCATTATATTATAATTAATTTAAATATTGAATGACTCTTTCAAAATATTTACGTAGTTAAATACTAAAATATATACATCACTGTCAAAAAACATTGACTATTTATTTAGTCAGTCCAATATATTGTTAATCAAATTTGACAATAATTTAAACGTAAGAACAATCTCATAAATAATCAAAGTTTGCGTCCGTAAAGGTTATAAAAAAAGAACATCTAAGCCCACTCGTAACCTTTTGTTTCGATTTTGGTTTGATTTCAGAGCAGCCTAATTAAAATCACTGTTTATTGGGATTCTGCGACCTTGAGTAACAGAGGCATCTTGATTTTGTAATCAAATTTCACTTTCTTATTTCCACATGAATTCCTAACAACTTGTTCGTTGTTTAAGTGCCGTTCAATTTATTTTAAATTTAAATTCTCTTCCTGAATTGTTTCGCGTTGTTTCCCAAGTTTAATCGTTTATTTAAACGTGTCTAAGTTATCTTAGAAAAAGTCTTTCAAATAACAGTAGTATGTAAATAATTTAGTTCACGTATATTTTATTTGATATATTTTTCTGTAAAATAATTCAGAAACGTTTTACAGCAGAAAATAATGGGAGACTTCAACGGTTCGTCAAGGGACGAACTCTTTTACTACTTTTTATGTAATAACAAATGTATATATTAATTAAAATCTATGAAAATATGCATAATTATGCAGAAAACTATAATAAATACGATGGTTAATTTGACAGGGTTGTATTTAAGGTGGTTTTGCAGAAAATAATTGGAGACTTCAACGGTTCGTCAAGGGACGAACTCTTTTACTACTTTTTATGTAATAACAAATGTATATATTAATTAAAATCTATGAAAATATGCATAATTATGCAGAGAACTATAATAAATACGATGGTTAATTTGACAGGGTTGTATTTAAGGTGATTTTGCAGAAAATAATTGGAGACTTCAACGGTTTAATAAGCGAAGAACTCTTTTGCCACTTCTTACTTTTTTTGTAATAACGAATGTATGTATTGATTTAAATCTATTAAAATATGCACATATATGTAGAAAAATATGCTGAAGACGATAGTTAACTCGTCAGGGTTATATTTAGGGTAGTTTTTGGGTGGTGACTCCTGAAAGATCTCATTCTGATTTCGTGGTTTTATTTTAAATAATTTAGAAATGTTGATAGAAAAAAACATACAAAGCATGCAATATATCCATTATATACCATTTTATTATTATTATAATTTCGTTAAATATAATTATGTTTTGTAAAATAATAAGCATCCTTGAAAAAAGATACCGTTTAATATTTTACAGTATGTTTGTCTAAATATTAATAATAACTAGTTTACCTTCATACAGTAAATTATGTTTTAATGTTTTATACATTGCTTAATCAAGACTTTAGTAAGATAGTAATCAAGTAAGTTAATTATTTTTTAATATCTCACGTTTTAAAGAAGCTTCCTTAAAAGTATTCTCTATAATTAAAGTTCATCTTGAATATCGGTAATCCATAATTATAGATTTGATATAGACTTCGCATTTACGCTAAAATGAAGCAAGTCTATTCGTGGTAAACGAGCTCGTTATAAAGTAGAATCCACTAGGAAATGAGTATCGAAAGTTAAATACCATCATTGATAAATTAAAATGTATGTATGTACCTTATCTAAAATGTCAAATTAGTAATTTGTACATCGTTTTTCAAATGTTTGAGGTTAGAGGGCATTTAGTAAGTTCACGGACAAAATCAGTTTCCTTTCATGTTAGTTCAAGAAATAAAAACAATAGTTATTTATGTAGCAAGGATGTAAACAGGCGGTTTCTGGCCCGTGGCTTTGCGCCTCGTGCTAATAATATGCGCAGGGTCAAAAAACGCTAATTTCACCCGTGGTTTATGCACAACAAAATAACATTTAATTATATGTTCAAAATATTATGTAAATAGGTTATATGTCAAAATGACATTTTGCAGAATCAAGTATTCACAATAACAAAAATTGTCATTCTATTTATGTATCCATAGGAATTATTTCTTTTTGGCACATGAGCTAGAGTTTAAACCCGCTTTTTAAGACTAAAACATATGCTTTTCGGCTCGGTTGTGCATAAAATAAATATATCATCACGCCTACCTATTACTGAGTGAGGCACTTTGCCGTAGCAGATCTCAGTAAGTGATATATTTTGGGCTTTAAGTGCGGTTACAAACCATAAAATCACGGCTCCCAAAGATGTTAGTGGAGGAGAAGCACAGAGCTACTTACCCCTAGCAATAATACGGGAAATATGCTTGTATTATGTATATCCCCTATTTGATAAATTAGTTTCGAAGGTTTCGGCAGTTTCAACCATTTTTTTTATTTACTGGCATTCTTTGTTAATAAAATAATGTTACTTGACAAGGTTACTTGAATATTTTTCCAGAATTTATTCAAATTGATGTATTTTAAACCAGGAAATAAAATATTATTATATTTTCTTGAATAATAAATTAGCATCATACGTATTGTGGTGTCAACTGTTTATACATTATTTTAGATAAAAATTCTTGAAATAAAAGTGGAAGATAATATAGTTCTCTATAACTTTTATTTGGAACAGTTTTATCTAAAATAATTGAAGAACGCTTGAGACCCGAAAATGTTCGTTTTGAAAATTTCTACTCAACAGCTAGATTTGCATAGTGAGCAATGTTAATAAATAAAAGGATGTGCTAAGGTAAATAACGATTTTTAATAATTGAAGGGACTAGTACCTATTAGAAGGCTAAAAAAAAGCAAATTTTCGAGAATATTTTTTGCAGCTTCTTTATTTGATATGACCATACAACTTTTTTATAATGTAAGTGAGTCCTTCGAGAGTACAATTTTTTTTATTTGTTTTGGCTTTTGATTCAATTTATAGATGGCGCCAAAGTTGAGTACTTTAAAAATCCTTGTCCCATGGCGGACAGTTAATCTCAGGATTGGCACGTCAGAAACAAAATATTGAAAAAGCATTTTGAAGAAGAAGGTGTCACACACAATAATTCGCCACCGTTAATGAAAAATCAGTAAAGAACAAATAATGGCGGACTTTAAAACAAAGTGTGCAAAATCGACCCTTTTTTTCGTCCTTTTTTCTTGCGCCAAAATGTTATTTTTTATTATTTGGCCAAATTGTGTTAAATTATTGTGTCGAATAGATTAATAAAGAAAATGCGCTACGATTTATTCAAATCGGTTCAGTAGATCCGGAGATTAACTGTCCGCCGTTAGAAAAAATGTCATTTCGAGAAAATCGCGTTTAATGTTTTTTTTTTCGTATTATTACACCAGCGAGCGCGCGAGCGCTCAAAGTTCTTCTATACTAATTTAACTTTCGAATTTGTAAGGAGTTGAAAAATGTAAGATAATTAATCGATTTTTGTAAAAATTCTAATCTTCTTCTTTATCAGCTCCACTATCCCAACGGGATATAGGCTTCCCTTAGTAGCTTCCTCCATTCTTCTCTGTCTTTCGCTACTGTCTTCCAGTTGATTATGCCAAGATTCTTTATCTTTTTCGACGTCATCCTTCCATCTAAGCTTCGGTCTACCCCTTGGTCTTTTGTATGTTGGTTTCGAGAAGAATATATTGCTTACGTTTCTGGTTTCTTCCATACGTGTTACATGTCCCAGCCATCTAAGACATTGGACTTTTATAAAACTTATTATATTTGTATCGTATAGTATATTTACGTACTATGAACTGTAAGTGATAGTTTTTAGGTCAAGAATGTAATTTGGGAAATCGAAGCAAGAAGGGTTCAGATTTCCAAAACATTTGTGACCTAAAACTCACTTACCGTTTGAGTTTAGTAAGCTATTTTTTGCAATACCTACACAAATAGAAGGAGAATTGGTTTCAAAATTAGCAGCTGTCAAATTGTTGTCAAAATAAACAGGACCTTGATCTATAATATTTATTTACTGTTTACGGTGGATGGTAAGTAAATATTATAGTCCTGATGTAACCATGGAAACAACTGTGCAATACAACTTCCGCTTACTGTGTTTAAATTTTGTTATTAATGGATAACTTACAGCATAGATATTGTGAAAAACAAATTGTTAATTTATCTATCAGCATCAAACTATTAATTATTTTCTTTTAATCACACGTACAAGGAAGAAAATTTACAAGCAAGAACCTTGTACTGACAACATCCTTTTATATAGTCATTTTAAAAATGCCTTTATCTTAAAGATACACACGGTATTCTATCAATCTTGCTTAAAAATCATTTAATTTGCATAACACAAATTTTGTTCACATTATTTCTATAGAATCATCTTTTAACCTATGCAAATACTTTATCTAAAACACGGTTGTCATTTTAAACATTGCATATTCATGAATTTTGTCAGCGACAAATCGTCAAAACTGTGGGAAAAAATTGATTTTCAAGTCCATTACCATTATTTAAAGATATAGTTTAAACTTTGAATATTTTCAGCATCTTTATCGATTTATTTCAATTTATGATAAATATTAAAACTGTCTAGATATTAATTTGACTTAGTAACAAACGTATTTCTAAATATTTTCTGATAAAATATTGCTAATTTACCTTGAAATTCATGCTTATTATTTGTGAAATATGGCAATATTTTTATTAGGTAATTAATATCAAATTTCAATAATTTCATAACAAAAAATACCTTTGACATTTTTGCGCATTTAAATATTACCACAACAACCAATTAGCAATTATTTTACTATCTTAAAACTGTGTCCACAAGTATACAATTAGTTAATATTATTAACAATTACAATGATCGATTAGTACGGTACAAATTGTAATTAATAGTTAGATAAGTACGATGACCATAATTCTTCTTTCTGAAAACGGGACTTGTTGGGGAGAAGGGGGTTGGACATACTTGAGTTTAATAAATTAAATACACATACCTAATAGTCTTTTTTCTTACTACTACTGCATATTTACTAGCGCTGGTTCACCGTATCTTCTTCTTCCATAAGCGTCTGTGGTCAAAATATGAATTCCGCGCTCGGCGCGAAATTTAAATCGCTGTCAAAACAATATTCTTTTGACAGTTACGTATTGAAGCACTTTCCGCACTAGTGTTTCTTTGCTTTCGGAAACGCACTTGGTCTGCATTCATCTACTTTCCATACGTAACCAAGGCAATTATAGTTACGTAATAACAAAGAAATCGCACAGTTGTAGGAAAATATCTTTAAACGTTACTTTAGTAAACAAAATACTAATATGATATTATCATTTATGTTCAATTGAACTTTGACCTTAGCACAGATATAGATCATTGTCTCGCGTCGCAGTTTGATAAGCTAAAATAAAATTCATTCAGACAGTTAATCTTGACCTAATTTATCTTCAAACTTGTACTTGCAAAAGTCAGTAGTGATTTGAAACCATCTACGTGCCTTGAATCATGCTATTTAATGCAGAATTTAAAGTAAGTTTTTAAACATTTCTTATTATTTGTCAATAAACAGTTTTTATTTTTAATTCACCAAATCACTATTTAATTTGTTGGTTTGTATTTGACACCTGACGTGTTTAGATAAATATATAATTATTATTATCTGTCAATGTCTTCACTTGAAGTATTGAAGTATTAATGATTGATAATATTTATTATTATTTATTATTGAGAAATAAATACTAAATGTTAAATTTGATGTAAGTATTGATAGTGCCAAAATTTATTTGATTTCTAACGTTTAATTTTAAGTACAAAAGAAACTATTAAAATTATGAATTATATATAAAATAATTGATTACAATTTGATCATACATTGCTACACCTAAAAGTAATTGCAACTAATATTTTTATTGACATTTTTAGGTTAAAATCGAGAACTGAAATCATGTAGCTGTCAATTATAAAAATAATTGTGATGAATGAATTTTAAATATGACACGGTTGGTTTTTGCAGCAATATTTCACCAGTCAATACTTACTACATTTTTAAATTAATTATTCCGTGTAGTACAACCACTTACGATAAATTCGTGACTGATTATTGCGAATAAATATAACCACGCATATTTCTGTGCTAAACTGGTGAAGTGGTGAGAAAAAAAGCCACTTGAAATTCGTGAAATTTCCCAATTTTCAAACCGTCGTAACTTGGCGAATTTTTAGCTAATTTGGACGAATTTTCAAGGGCGAAAAAGTTTAAAATGTCTAAATTAAGGGAATATATGCGATCTTAGGGTTAACCTTTCTGCCCCCTCACAGCCCTGTAGAAGAAAAAAAATGTTTTTAGTGGAAAAAAGTCCATCATTGACGATCTGTACGAAACTAAGAAAAAATTGTGGACTCGATTCACCATCAGAGCAATAAAGTTTATTCAGTTCCCTGCAAAGAACGCAAAGAACGAAGTTCTTTCGAAGATTTGGCACAGTTATACTTGCTTGAAGTTGAATGTGCATTTGGGGGTTTTTGTCACATAACTCGGCAACTTTCCTACAAAATTCTTTCAGAAAAAAATTATTATTTTCTCTGTATTTTAAGGGGCTGTGCACGAAATTAGGATTATCCCCTTTTGCACCCTTCAACCTCCCTCCCAATAAATAACACATTTTTAGGTCAAACCCCCAAATGCACATTTAAATTCAAACACACCTAACTCTGTGCCAAATCATCGTAGAAACTTCGTTCTTTGCGTCCTTTGCAAGGAATTGAACAAACTTTATTGCCCTGATTGTGAATCGAGTCCATAAATTTTCAAAAAGTTCACAAAGATGAACGTTTTTTCCACTACAAACATTTGACAGCTTGAGGGGGCAGAAGGGGTTAACCTTAAGATCGCATGTATTCCCTTAAAATAGACACTTTAATAATACAAAGATACAATGTCACGGAGCATTTTGTCTTTGTATTATTTTAATTGCTGTCAAGCAGTTTGCGATTTTTGTCGGTAGATGGCACCACGGGTTGCTCCGTAGCTCTCATGTCATGTTACCGGCTTACATATTTTTTTAACATCGGTTCAGCTTAAACAGTATCACAATTCACTAACCCCTAGTTGATCCAGTTGGATAGTTGATCGCACCCATACTGATGAGTCCCTAAAGGATGAAACGCGTCTATGGTTAAAGCTGAACTGACCAGCCGTTTGATGATGACCTGACAAGTTGATTCAAAAGTGCTGTACATTTTTTGTGGAACTTTGACAAGTGATGGAAAATTTTTTTCCTAATTTTTCGCGCTTTTAATTAACTAAAAATTCGCCAAATTATGACAGTTTAAAAATTAGGAAAAATTCATAAATTTCAAGTGTTTCGTATTTTTTTCTCACCAGTGTATTTCCCAATAATCTGTCACTTTTCTTCTTAATTTTAGTACCTTCTTCATCCTGAAATAACTACAGATATACTAGAAACCATTCCCGACAATGATTTACCATTTCTTCGTGATCTATTCCGAACTCGATGGCCATATGCTGCACAAGCCTGGCATTTTGTTAATCAAGTTATAGACTGGAAAAGACAAGATCCTCAAATTGGAGTAAGATTCACCTCCCCTGATGGGAGGTGGCAAGATGGAACTTTTGTTGCTATTATGACGGTGAGAATAGAATAAGATTAGTGAAGTAGAGGGTGGGAGAAGTTGTGAATGCACTAAGATATCTAGGATTGACGATTTGTTACTTAAATGAAACTTGAGACGAGCTTGTAAGAAAGAAATTATGAATGTGGATGATGTCATATTTGTTGAAGGTGAATTGCAAGATGAATCTTAGGATTTAGTGGTGAAATTGAGAGTAAGAAATTGCGTGAAGGATGTATAATAGTTATTTATGTATCAAGGGTGAAAACATGCGTTTCTGGCCCGCGGAATAATTATTAGCACGAGGCGCAAAGCGCCGAGGGTTAATAACATGCTCAGAGCCAGACACGCTAATTTCGCCCGTGGTACATACAATATTTTATGCACAACAAAATAACATTTAATTATATGTTCAATAGATTAAAATATGTACATAGGTTATATGTCAAAATGATATTTTGCAGAATCAAGCATTCACAATAAACAAAAATTGGCATTTTATTTATGTATGCATAGGAATTATTTTTATGGCCCTAGGGGCAAAAACAAGTGTTTAAGCCCGCTTTTTAGGGTTAAAACATATAAACTTCGGCCCGATTGTACATAATAGTTATTTATGTATCCAGGGTGAAAACAGGCGTTTCTGGCCCGCGGCATGATTATTAGCATGAGGCGCAAAGCACCGAGGATTAATAACACGCTCGGGACCAGAAACGCTAATTTCACCCGTGGTACATACAATAGCATTTAATTATATGTTCAAAAGATTAAAATATGTATATAGGTTATATGTCAAAATGATATTTTGCAAAATCAAGTATTCACAATAAACAAAAATTGGCATTTTTTTTTATGGCCCTAGTGCCAAAAACAAGTGTTTAAGTCCGCTTTTTAGGGTTAAAACACATGAACTTCGGCCCGGTTGTGCATAAAATAAATAAATAAATAGCGAGTGACTATAAATGATTGACATTGTTTTTATAGTTTTATGTTGGTATGCCTGATTATAAAATTCAAATATGCTAAATAAAATATAATTGTAATTTGATTGTCATTGTTAAACTTTATTTCAACTTTATTTATAAAAAATGGTTATTTATAATAACAACCAAATTAGAAAAATTTTAACCTAAAAAATTAATCAAGAGATGTCATGTCACACTACGGCTCGGTGCGACCGGACCCTGTACTATAATTGGGATTAAGTTCCTGTTATGCAGATAAATAAATAAATGGATGGAAATTATTGAAGGTCGAGCTTATATGAAAGGAATTATGAATGTGGATGAAGCGTGGCGCAATTGGTTTGGCTGAAATTTGTAGAGTTAAATATAAATATATCATCAGACCTTTTCCCATTACTGGGTGTGGCACTCAGCCGAAGCAGATCTCGGTAAGTGATATATTTATGCGCATGAAATGCGATTACCAGCCGTCAAATCACGGCCCCAAAGATGTTAATGGTGTGGGAGCCACAGTGGTAATTTTAAATTAGTGAAAGTGTCTGTCAGCAGTGGGGATCGAACCAGGGTTCTTAGGATCCATAGGCCGACTTACGAGGGCAGGGTGAAAAGTCCCAGAAAAATTAAACAAGAAATGATTTATTTGGTCAAAACATATTTTATTTCTCAACATAATCTCCTTGTAGCTCGATACATTTCGTCCAACGTTTTTCTAATTTTTCGATCCCTTCCAAATAATACGATTTTGGCAATCCTTATCGTTGGAGCCAAATCTCTTTCCGCCGAGCCATTTCGTCAAGTATGGAAATAGATACAAATCGCAGGGGGCCAATCTGGCGCAAAAAGTCCTTTTTATTGCGCTTGAACATCGCCAAACACTCCTTTGAACTTGTCACACGGTCGCGCTTGTTATCAACAGAGAGCAAATGCAGCACCCATCTGGCAGATAGCTTTCTGATATCCAAAAATTTATGCAAAATGTTCCGTACCCGTTCGGTTGAGATGCTCATAGCTTCAACATTCTCGTGCACTTTAACTCGCCGATCGTCCAATATCATACCCTGGATTTTATCGACGATTTCTGGCGTTGTAACCTCAATTGGACAACCAGAACGTTGGGCGTCCTTTGTGGTCATACTACCACAACGAAAATCAGTAAACCACTTGTGAATCGCTCCAATAGATGGTGAGGAGTCCCCATAATGTTTAACAAGCGATGCTTTGGTTTACGTAATGTTTTTTCCACGCAAGAAATAATGTTTAATCCAGACGCGAAATTCACTTTTTTCCATGTTTTCAAAAATCTTCAAGGTTGCTTGCTTTCGATGGGTGTCAAAACAGAACGGAATGACATATCAGTCTGAAAATTTTAATGCGTTCTAGTTAAAGATGGTATATTACAAATGTCACATGAGATTTGCGATTGTGGCGCCATCTGTTTTATTTTTCAGGGACTTTTCACCAAGGACGTTGAAAGGAGGAGATATGGCATTCAAGTCAAGACTGTGAGGCTCGGCAGATTGACAGAGACAGAAGTATTATTTTCTGTACCGTGCATAGCCTGCTATTGCGCATGTGTCATAAAGAGATTTGAAATTGAAATTTTATAGCCAGTATTCGTCTGACTAATATACAACTCATTCAAACAACATGCTTCTACCCATGCTTTTCGAAACTGTTTATCTTTAGGTAATCTGTAAAACAAACAAAAAAATATTTTCCTTTTCTTTTATAACATGACCTACATTTACTTACTGCTGAAAACTGATTCCACTGCCCGTAATTGCACGTCTTTTACAAACTAAACATTTTGTTACCATTTTATCCACAAAAAAAAAATTCCAATTCCATACAACACAAAAATTGAAACACAGATGACCCTTCGTGGTTATGTTTACATAACACAACGCTCCCTGACAACGTCTAAACGCCACTTTTCTTACACAAAAATTCAAAATATTTGGAAGAAGAAGAGATTTGGCTAAGCACGGTGCAGAAAAACTATTGTTGTCTCTTTCCCTTGCCCAAGCCTCACTTCAAACAATGCTACAGTATCGTAATGCCATATCCCCTCCTTTCAACGTCCTTGCTTTTCACCCTGCCCTCGTACATTACATTATTTGTAGAGTGAATGTCATACGAGTATATAATAATTTTAGGAGTTTAAGTATCAAATATATTTTTTTACTTTGGAACAAAGCTGTGAGCGATTATGTAGAGCATTAAGAGAAACTAAACTTGTTGAATGGAAGAAAGGACCTTACATTTGTGCAATCCACGAGGACCAAGAAGAACAAGTAATGGAAACTTTACGAAATGTTGATGGAAAAATCGAATTTGATATTGAAAGTACTTGTTGGTGGCTTTCCAAACATACCGCCCTAACATTTGAAATAAAGTAATTCTCATCACGATCTATACTTATGAATGTATAAAAATATAATAAATTCAATATTCCAGGCACCCTCAAAATGTTACCATCCAGAAATTAAAACGAGAGCACTCAAAACTAATGAATGACGTTTGGCCGCATAAATTTCCAAATTCCGAGTTATACCTCGCCAATATGATATCAAAAAATGGAGGTTATGGGGTATTTACAGATACCCTACACCCTGTACTATGCAGTTGGATCACTATTAATAGCTTTGGAGCAGTCGCCATTTTGCAAACTTTACCTGAACATAAACGCAAAGGTTATGCAGCTTTACTGGTGAAAATGTTGACAAAAAATGCCGCCGAAAATAATTTAGATTCTGTTACTTATATTGTTAGAAAAAATATAGTGTCCCAGGGTTTATTTAAAAGTTTAGGGTTTGTTAAGAATAATAATGTAATGTGGGTGCAGTTTCAAGAGATTGAAAGGAGGGTAATTAAAGATAAATTATGAATGGTCGTTTGATAGTAATGCAATTAGTTATTGCAATTATCAATTTTCAATTAGTCAATTTGTTGAGAACTTTTAAAAGAAACATAAGAAATCATCTAGAAATAATTTTATGCACAACCGGGTCGAAATTCATGTGTTTTTGTCCTGAAAAGCGGGCTTAAACCAAGGACGTTGAAAGGAGGGTTTCTAATTCCATGGCTAATACTATAAAATTGAAATTCCGTGAATTTTCTAATTTTATTTCTGCTATTATGAAGAAGCCAAAATGATTTTTTGTAGAAATGTTTGCTTTACAACATCCATTTGAAACTTTTTGTCTAAAATAATAAGGGGAGCAATGCGCACGGACAAACTCATTTCCCATGTTAAACGCCTATGTTTCACTTTCCGTGATACACTCTGTATGTCAAAATGATATTTTGCTAAATCAAATATTCAAAATAAATTAAAAATGTTATTTTGTTTATCTATCCATTATTTTATTATGGCCCTAGGGCCAAAAAACAAATGTTTAAGCCCGCTTTTGATGGCTAAAACATATAAATTTTGGCTCGGTTGTGTATAAAAAAAATTAATATAGATGCAACAAACTATTTCAATTATTATCTTCTCTATATTTTCTAAATATTGTAGTTTTATAAAATTTTAGGTGATATTTAAATTACTATTTTTGTGCACTACAATTAACGATGATAAAATCTGATACTGCACTGTCCATAATTTTTAGCAAATGTATGAACTATTGAACTATAATATAGTTTAGTTCAGTTTTTAGACATGTACTTGACATAGTTTTAACTATACTTTTATTGTTCTGAAATCGTTTGCCTTTGGCTTAATAAACTTTCAAAGATAAGTGTTATATTTTTATACCTGTAACTATTTAATTGACAGGTAAAGTTAATTAAAAATAAATGATAGGTTTTAATATTAATATATTTAATTATAGGTATCACTGATACAATTAATATCAGACAAGAAACTACCAGAATTGAAACACATATAAAAACAAAATGGCCTCCTATACCATAATCGAAATAACAAGAATGAGGGATAAAAACATAAAATATGTATTGAATAATAGCTATTAGTGAAAAAATTAGTTAAAAATAATGTTTTACCTCAGAGATATAAAAGCGATTATAAATATAGTGACATCACAAGTTCGGAAGGTTCTCATTGGCCACAAGTAAATAAGAGACATATGCGAAGTAGAACGTAACTAACTATGACATCTCAGCACTGGTTTTTCAAACTATTTTCAAATTATTTTAATAAATATACCATGTGTTGAACATATACGAGGGCTGGTTGAAAATTCCCTGAAAAATAAAACAGATGGCGCCACAATCGCAAATCTCATGTGACATTTGTGATATACCGTCTTTAACTAGAACGCATTAAAATTTTCAGACTGATGTCATTCAGTTCTGTTTTGACACCCATCGAAAGCAAGCAACCTTGAAGATTTTTCAAAACATGGAAAATAGTGAATTTTGCGTCTTGATTAAACATGATTTCTTGCGTGGAAAAAACATTACGCAAACCAAAGCATCGCTTGTTAAATATTATGGGGACTCCTCACCATCGATTGGAACGATTCACTACTGGTTTATTGTTTTTCGTTGTGGTAGTATGACCACAAAGGACGCCGAACGTTCTGGTCGTCCAATTAAGGTTACTACACCTGAAATCGTCGATAAAATCCATGGTATGATATTGGACGATCAGCGAGTTAAAGTGCACGAGCTTGCTGAGGCTATGAGCATCTCAACCGAACGGATACGGAACATTTTGCATAAATTTTTGGATATGAGAAAGCTATCTGCCAGATGGGTGCCGCATTTGCTCTCTATTGACAACAAGCGCGACCGTGTGACAAGTTCAAAGAAGTGTTTGACGATGTTCCAGCGCAATAAGAAGGACTTTTTTCTACAGATTTGGCCCCCTGCGATTTTTATCTATTTCCAAACTTGAAGAAATGGCTCGGCGGAAAGAAATTTGGCTCCAACGATGAGGATCGAAAAATTAGAGAAACGTTGGACGAAGTGTATCGAGCTACAAGGAGATTATGTTGAGAAATAAAATATGTTTTGACCAAATAAATCATTTCTTGTTTAATTTGTCAGGGACTTTTCACCCTGCCCTCTTACATACCAACAAACGACGAACAGTTAAATAAAACCAGTGCTGAGATGTCACAGTTAGTAACGTTCTACTCCGCATATGTCTCTTATTTACCGCGCGAAAATACTTGTGGCCAATGAGAACCGTCCGAACTTGTGATGATACTATATTTTTAATCGGTTATATCTCTGATGTAAAACAATATTTTTAACAAATTTTTTCACTAATACTATTATTCAATGCATATTTTATGTTTTTATTTTTCATTTTTGTTATTTCGTTTATCGTATATATTTATATTATTTTTTTATTTATATAGTTGATAAGATAAATATGCATTGATATTATTTTATTTGTAGCCATCTAAATGAAATATTACTAAGCACTTCTTTATCACATTTTTAAGAAATCATTTTATCTTAAAACATGTGATGACTATTAAATTACTAAGCATTATAATTATCATTATTTCAATAGAAACCATAACCGTAACAATAAAATATGTTTAACATAAATCACACATTTAGTAATTTATTTATTAATTAAAATCTGTTATGCCAATGGCACACTGGTCGAGGAGCATTAATGAGCGTCGAGGTACTCATCGATGAAACAACAGAACGCACCCTGACTGATAAAATAAACAAACACGAAAGATTAGCACAAAGCAAAACCAAAATGACAGCCCACGCTAACATGAAATGAGACACAATAATACGTGTGAAATGAGACACAATCGTTCCATCGAGGAACTCTTCGATGGAAATAGAGGCGCCTCTATTTTTCATCGATGACGGGTGCGTTCTGTTGTTTCATCGATGAGTTCCTCGACGCTCATTCATGCTCCTCGACCAGTGTGCCATTGGCATTAAATATTGTTCATATTTCTTGAATTAAATATTTATTTCACACTAAAATCGACGAGTATTTCTCCCCACCAGTTTTATTGTATATTACGCAATTAAATAAAATACAAAAAATAAATAAATATACCATCACGCCTTTTACCCATTACTGGGTGTGATATTCTGTCGAAGCAGATCTCGGTAAGTAATATATTTATTAAAGGTTGAAAAATTATAGTACGCCACTGACTATAATTTAATCTGGATGATTAACATATAAATAAAAACTATAGACTTCAATTCAACAATTGGTAGCTTTGGTTTAGTTCATGGTTTTGCCACGGACACATATTAATCGAAACTTTACTCTGACATTTAGTGACATTCAAGTGTTGACTTTTATTATTAATTTAGAGGTAAGATATGCTAAATTAAATTAGTTGTTTTGTTCACGTATTAATATAGTAGTAGCTAGTTATTAAACTAGAATCAAATTATTGATTACTTTCATAACTTAGTAATTTTTTTTTTTAAATAAAATATTTATATATTTCTATATAGATAACTTAGCATAGTTCAACAATTACTTATATATTGTATATTACAAAAAATTCTTATTTAATGTTTTTAACAATACCAACCGTTTATAAATCTACCATTTCATTAAACTCGTGCTCTGGAATACATAGTGGTAGCGTTATGCTAGGTTTCCAAGTATCCGTTGCATCCGTCGCAGTGGAATGAGTGGATACAGCGTTGCGCGCGCACAGCGTTCACATGCATCCATCTTTTTGTTTAGATATAACCTCAAAAATGTCGGCTAATAATATATTTATTATTCCATATTTATATTTCAAATATATTAAAAAGCAGTGAATGAAGTGTTCCCGCATCGTTAACAAAATTTTACCTATTAATTTATAATAATCATTTAAAATTCAAAATATATTTACAAAAGACATATGTAGATAATACAGAGTGATCAAAAGGAATTGTTACAGTTGGCAATAAAAAAAACTACTTGAAATTGGTGAACCTGATACATAAATTCATTTCCTGTTGTTGACAGTGACATTTAAAATTTAAATTTGAGTACATTTATTATTACATTTATTTCTAAAGTATTTCTATTACTTAAAAAGTAAAAATTCTATTAGCTGTCAGACTCCTGACATAACCTATTTGTATTTATTAGAAATGTCAAATAGCATTTCCGCCTTTATCTGACGTTGTGCTGTGGAATAAAAAGATCTCCGGAATTGTATTGCCAACTGTAACAATTCCTTTTGATCACTCTGTATTTTTGACGTAGTTACATAGTTTTTAGGTTACTAACAAACTGTATCTTTGTCGTAGTTCCAATTTTCGCCACTATTAGCGCATTCTTATTTGAAAATCCCAATTAATTATGTTTTTAATTGTAGTAATGGCCTCTCAAGATATTTTACAAGTAATCCCAGACAAAAAAATACCGGAATTGAAGCAAGTTTTAAAACAAAATTATCCGGAATGTATTCATGTGTATAATTTTGTCGATACTACTATTCAAGTAAAGAGGACGCATCCGAACCAGGATTATATTATGATTTATTCTCCTGACGGCGATTTTTCTGATGGAACTATTGTTGCAACTATTGAAGTAACTATTTTGACATAACTTTAAAGTTAACTTTTATTAATAACACATATTGTAGATGTATTGTTACGATATATTAATATTCACTTTAGATAAATCATTAAAAAGATTAGAAAAATCTATCAGGGAAAGTAAAGTTATTGATTGGGAAAAAAATCCTATATTTTGTGCTATGCATGAAAATTATTACGAAATGATGCATAGAGTAAGAAATGAAATTGGACACCCCATTCCATATGATGTACCGAGCCATTCATGGTGGTTAACGAAAGAAAACGCCCTTGAATATGACTACAGGTACTTTTAATTTATTTAAGATTCATTTTCTGCTGTGCAGAATACCAAATATATAAGTTTACATTGCGTTAGAACGTTTCTAAATTAATAAGATTCAAATCTTTTTAATTTAGTCATGGCCAACTTCATTGAATTGCGCTACGCTTATTATGGCCGTTTCATATGGCAATAAAATTCCTAGATTAAATTTACAGAGCGGGCACGTCAACTAACGCCTCTGACGAGATACGTCGTAACTAAATTTGAAAATACCGCCGCTTGCATTGATTGAAAAAGTCCTAAAAACAAGCCTAATCATTGTATTTTTATTATCAGACGATCTTTACGGTAAAATACTAACCGTTGGCACCAATAATTCAAGAATACTTCCTTGTTTTGACCTATAAACACTTCAATAATAAAGTCGAGTCGACTAGCTGACTCTTTAGGGCGAACATATAAATTTAAATTCATGTTTTTTGACAAATGTAGCTTCGTAATTATTTTTTCATTTTATTATATGTTCACCCTAAATAAGAATTGTAACTCAACCTTTGTTTGTTGTTATTCGTTTTATTTAACGTTGTTTGAACTGAAGATGGCCATAACCTTGGCCGAAACGTCGTTGTAATACTTCAATAAATTTATATACAACTTCAAGCCTTTTGTCCATTACTACCTTACAATATTATTATTGGCTTACTAAAATAATCTACTCAAAGAATAAAGAATAATTTGCAGATGATTGGAAACTGAAAATATGCGATGCTATTAGCTTAAGTTTTCGGAGTCCGCTATAAAATGTAGGTCCTCTGTTGCCTCTTCACACAATCTCCCTGCAAACCAAGAAATGTATCCTTCCAGAATAAATAAATAAGCATTTTTCAGTATACCTGATGAATTATTCGTGGAACCATTGAACGAATCTCATGCAGTAATCATGAATGATGTTTGGCCACACAGAAGTCCTGGAAGTGAGAAATTTCTGGCTAAAATGTTGGAATTAAATGGTGGAATTGGATTATTCCTAAAATCGAACAATGAACTATGTGCCTGGGTCCTGAAAAATTATTTTGGAGGCCTGGGAATGCTACAAACTGCTGACAAGCACAAAAGAAAGGGATATGGATCTCTTATTGTTAAAATATTCTCAAAAATTATTGCAGAACAAGATGGTTACGATATTGTAGGATTTATTGTTAGAAAAAATGCTGCTTCGCAAAATATGTTTAGTAAATTAAATTTTAAACAGTTGACGCCCGTTACTTGGCTTGAAAATAAACACTATGACTTAGAATTTTAAAATACTATTATATCAATAGTATATTACGTACCATGAACTGTAAGTGACAGTTTTTAGGTCAAGAATGTAGTTCGGGAAATCGAGGATCGAACGGTCGAGATTTCCTAAACATTCGCGATCTAATAAAATCACTTACAGTTCGAGATTAGTAAGCTATTTTTTACAATACTTGCACAAATAGAAGGAATAGAAAAATAGGTTTTAAAATTGACAGTTGTCAAATTGTTGTCAAAATAAACAGGACCTTGATATGTAATATATATATTTACTGTTCAAAGTGGACAGTAAGTAAATAGTCCTGATATAACCATGGAAACTACTGTGCAATAAAAGTTCCACTTACAGTGTTTAATTTTTGTTATTAATAGGTAACTTACAGTATAAGTATTGTAAAAAAATATTATTATAGCAATGAAAATAATACTGAAAATTTAAAGTCATTAATTTGTTTCAATAGGGACTTACACAATTCAAATTTTTCGGTTGCCATCTAGTGAGTAAAATAGAATTTAATAATTTGTTATGTAGCGAACATGGTATAACTTTACAGTTTGACGTTTATCACGTGATCCAAACGTTAAACGCCAAACAAATGTTGGGATTTGCGGGGAGAAATGCTGAAAGGAGAAAGCAATTGATCGACTTATGCTGGGTTGCATGAAAAAAATAAAGAGCTCTTTAGTTAAAGATATGTTTATCTAGCAACAGTATCAATAGCGATTTTCTGAAATTTATTGAACCGTTAGTTGCTAATGAACCGATAAAACTCTCATGCAACCCAGCATCAGTATGGTGTCACCTCGCTCTTTCTACAAATTTGTTGTTTCACACAAAATTGTGTGGTGGGGGGGGAGGTCTGCTGTATGTGACATAATTGTAAGTCCCTATTAGAAAGTTTTTTTTTTTAATTGTTTCATAGGTTACTAGATTTCTATGAACTGTTGCATATTTAGGTCTTTTCTTAGAAATTAGGTCGTTATTTGATACAGTACAATAATTTCTACATTTTAAAAATCATGTTACTGCCCTGTGAGTCACGCAACAAACATTACATATGTGCTGGAAACTCATGTTACAATAATAAATTATCTTTTATCAGAAATTTCTAATTGTTTTTTTTTGTTTAATACATTGACAAATTTACACAAATCATTGTGTTCAATTGCTATGAGTGATAATGATAATAACAATAATTAATTTAATTGCTGTTTTCTTGTAAGAAAAGCATTTGACATGAGCATTTATTTAACTTTTTATCAGATCATTGAGAAATGACAGTTTCATGAAAAAGAAAGATTGTCAAAACATTGTGGTAATTCCAAGAATTATATCATCTTAATTGCGTCTTAAACGTATTAATAGAGAAGTTGAAAGTTGCGTAATGTGTTTTTGTTACGTAGCATATGTAAGCTTCATTAGATTATAATTGAAATTATTTGTAATCTTATTAACCACCAAAGAAAATTAAAGAAAGTTTCTTTGTTCTTGATTAAGATATGTGTTTGGTTAAACCAATGGTTTTCAAACTGCACCAATTATTTTATGCTATATTAGCGAAAATCTTAATTTTTACTTGACAGATGACAGCGATTCTATACATACATACATACATATCTTCACGCTATATCCCAACAAATGGGGTAGCACGAACCCTAAAATCACTCATAAAATATTCACTTATTACATTTATCAAATAATCAGCTCTCGTCAAACATTCTCATCCAAACACACCACCCTCACTTTAACCACATTCATAGATTCTATTATTCGAAATAAAATTCTATAGGACATGCTTCCGCCACATGTTAGCAATTAATAAACATTATCAATTTTAGCATAAATCTGAATTTAAATCGCTAGTGCAATTTTCAACAAGAATTGTAATTCATTTTGCAAATATGTAAGTCTTGTTTTCAATTTACGTATTTCAAAAATACGCAATTAAAATACATTATTATGCGCCATTAATATTTAATTATTGCAAATTTTTATTTAATACGTTGTCTTTTTGTTTACAGGCCTCCAAGGAGCTGAAATCATCTCTGTAGCTGACATGAAGCCGCTGATCATCACTAATACCGGGAAGGTAGGATCAACGTCTTTCCTCTAATAATCATCTAGATGACTAATCCCTAAGGTTTATAATTGAAATCAAAATTATATTCATAAATAAATAATTGCTATTTTTGAATTTTTGCGGTACTTTTCTTATTGCTTTAGTGGTTCACGGTTCCCAACCATAGCAAAAATAAATATATGTCAAATGAAAAGCAAAATAAATATTTTAAATATTATTTATTACTTTAATCGATTAAATAGTACTTATTTATAATTATAATAGTAAAAGTAATTGTTATGTTTTTTTATTTAATACCAAAATATGGTAATTTTTTGCAAAATACTACATAGATTTTTTTTTTAAACGTTGGAGCTACCTATTACGTTTTGTGATGTTATGATGTGATGTCAACTGTCAAGGTGTTGTTGAAGAATTTCTTTCTAAGACCTTTTAAAAGTTATTTGAGTAAAATACAGTGTTATTTGTTGAAATTCTGATATAGTTAATCGTGTTCTACCTGTGATACTACTTAATAATGATTTAAAACTGATATAAAATGTACTCAAACTGCAACTTGCAAGCAAACATCATGGGGTGCATAGTGTTTTATAATTTAAATACACATGCAAATTACTTAAAATGATGTTTAATAGACTTGTACGTGTAGCAAAAATAGTTTCTGTTAACCATTTAGTAATTATTTCAAGAAAGGGCTATGGTGACAACGAACAAGTAGGAGAAAAATTGACAGACGATTTAACAGCCTCCTACGCAATCCAAGTGCAGACGATCCTACCGAGTCAAATTCTACTGGGCGCAGATTTTATGGGAAGAGACAAGAGAGCAGAAGGTGTAAGACGAATGTACATCCAGTTGCTGTTGAATGAAATGAACATTTGCGGATGAGACTGTCGTGTACAGCTTTTGCGGAAAAAGCTTTCCCCAAAGTGAGTAATTGAGGACGTATTTGAAAAGACATGAAGATGAAACAGGTAAGCATTTATAAACATAACATATTAAATGAAATTTGGTTCTCTTATCTATTTATTCCACGGCTGCGCGATAGGCATCTTTCCAAAAAGTCTCAACAATCAATTTCAAGACAATTATCCTCCTAAAAAGCATCTCAAATCATTTTATACACTATCATCTTTCTTAAAAGTTGCTACCAATTATTTTTAAGGCCATCATCCTTTTTAAAATTATCCTACAATCAATTCCAAGACTATCATCGATTCAAAAGGCCTAAGACAATACTCTTCCTTAAAAGTTCTTCCCAATTAATACCAAGTTAATTATCTTCCTAAAATACATCCCAAATAATTTTCGAAAAGTTTCTCCAATCAATTCCAAGTCCATCATTTTACCTAAAAGCTCTCTCCGATCAATTTAAAGACAATCATCTTCCTAAAAAACTTCTCAAATCATTTTATAGGCAATCAGTTTTCCTAAAAGTTGTTCCCAAATAATACCAAAGCAACCATCTTTGTAAAAAAACCTCTCAAAACAATTTTAATAGATTCATCTTCCTAAAATAACTCCCAAATCAATTTTAAAATAATCACCTTCCCTAAAAGATCCTCGCAATCATTTATGAGACAGTCATTTTCCTAAAAAGTCTAAACAATCAATACCATCTTTCCAAAAAAGCATCCCAAATCATTTTATAGGCAATCATCTTTCTTAAAAGTTGTTCCCAATTATTTTTAGGGTCATCATTTTTTTAAAAAAGTACCTTACAATCAATTCCAAGTCATTCATCTCTCCAAAAAGCTTTCTAAATAATTTTTAAGACAAAGTCTTCTCTAAAAGTTCCCTCCCATCAATTTCAAGACACTCTAATATTTTATAAATATTTATTGGTTTGATGAAATAAATAAAATTGTACGCCATTTAAAATTGTTGTTATCTTAAAAACCATTTATGCTATCGATTCAAATGTTGAATATTTGGACTCTGCGGCATATTTAATATTAAAATATATTTCATTTATTTATATTAGTATCTATGTTTTAGAAATATTCGAAGAATGAAGGCAAACCGAGACGTGGCACCAATGCGGCTGTAAGCAATGCTGGACTCTGCAGATTCCAGCCGAAAAATGCCGGCGACCGGAGCTTCGATGGTCGATATGGTAAGCATGGTTTACACCAAATCTAATAAATATTTCTTTATCTAAGGGTTGAATTGAGAAAAGTTTCAAATAAAATATCATTATATTATAATTTTCAACAATTCTTGATTGTAACTTTTTCCTCTACAGCCCCTAATTTTGGAGATACGAACAACCACCCTTAAAGTGAAATATCTCTTGTGCTTATTAAAATTTAGGGTCATCCGTGCATTCCTTACTAAGTACGCAAAATAATTATTTTTTCTGGACTCCGCAAATTCACGGCGATAAATGTCGGACACCGGCAGCTTCAACGACGGGTAAATCAAACACAATTTTTGCGGTGAAACATATTTTCCACCAAATCAAAAATTGTTTCAAATAAAATAGTTTCATTTTATTATTTTCTGGTTAATTTAGTTAGGGTATTTTTTATTAAGGCCCTCATTCAAAATACTCGTGCATTTATGTATTTTTTTTAATTTTTCCTTTACTTTCCTACAATCAATTCCAAAAATCATCTTTTCAAAAGGCCTTCTAAATCATTTTTAAGACAATAAATAGTCTTGCCTAAAAGTTCTCCCCAATCAATTTCTAGACCTTCCTAAATATTTTTTATATTTCATAAATATTTATTGGTTTGATGACGTAAATGAAATTGCACGTCATGCACTCACACGGGAATATTTAAATTTGTTGTGTCAAAAACTATTTATGCTACCAACTCAAATGTTTAATATTTGGGCTCTGCGGCATATTTAGTATTAAAATATGTTACATTTATTTATTTTATTATCTATAATTTAAAAATATTCGAAGAAAAACTAAACCAGAAAATTTGTCGCCAATACGCATGTCCGATAATATCGATCGGTTTTCGCCACTGATCTCTATATATTACTGGATTGCGTATCCCATGCTAGAAGCGTGTGACGGGTAGTAAGGCGCCATATTGGAAAAAAGTGTAGTCTCTCGGCCTACTTTCAGCGGGAAGTTCAAAATAGTCGTAGTTGAATATGGTACAAAAGCGTTATAAAAAAGCGAAAATAAATGTTTTTGGAAAACATTATAGTAAATTAATAGTGAAATTTGAATCGCGAGCCACTACCGCCACTACCGACGCTGTCTCGCGGGCCGAGAGTCTACACTTTTCCCAATATGGCGACGCTCAATTAGTCCACTGCAGCCTACCCCATACGCAATCCAGTAATATATAGAGATCAGTGGTTTTCGCCTTCACATAAAACAAAAGTAGTCGCCATTGCGCATGCGCATATCACGAAGTATTGATCGATCACGAGTGCTGGTTTTGTTCTGCAAGATTATGGCGTCTTTTGACACGTTTTTGTTGATAATTGAAATATTTAGGTGCCATTTTTGCGGAACCACAACTCTTAGTGAACATTTGCGGATTTATAGTGGTGAGATTCGTTTTTTGCTCAGCTTTTGTGGGAAAAGTTTTACCCAAAATGGCGAATGGAAGACGCATTTGAAGACATGAAAGTGAAATATGTAAGCATTTATAAACGTATCAAATTAAATTTGGTTTGTCCATATTCATAATTCCTGTCCTACAAGCTCTTATCCATTTATTCCATGGCCACGCGGTAGTCATCTTTTAAAATACAAAACAATTTTATGACTGTCATCTTTCCAAAAAGTCGCACCATTAATACCAAGAGTATCATTTTTCTAAAATGCATCTTGTTGGGTCGTCGGGCGTGTTGTGCTGAGCCCGATTACCAACTATTTTATTTTTGATCAGTGGAATAAGGAAGACAGCTGAAACAGTTTGAATGTTCTTTATTTACAACTTAAAACTAATATTGAAATGTCTCTAAAATATTACTAATTGCAGATCATTTATGTCTGTTCTTGAAAAGTTCATAAAGTTTGTTAAATGTTTGTAGCACAGATTAAATGTTCACTGCTGGTTGCTAGCCGATGCGACAGTTGGAGATGTCTTGAAGTTAGGCTGGATAGCCCGCTGTGGCTACTTGGTGGTCTTGAAGGCTGACTCCAGGACCGTTGTGATGCAGGTGTTGTCAGCCGAAGATGTTAAACTTTGGCGCAGACATTCTGGTGTTGACGGAAGTGGAGAAACTACTTTGACCGGATGTGCTGCTCGACGTGCTAGCCGCATCAAAGCACGTGGCGTAGCTTCTTCGTGAACACTGTTGCGAGATGTAGTGCTCGGTGAGTTTCTTCGATGTCTCCATTTTGTCGACGTGTGAAATCGAGAGTGTAGTACAAGTGATGTGATTTCGTGAGTGTTGAAACACTAGGCCTATTCGGCTGTCGTGTGCGTGTGAGATCGTTGTTTGGAGATGAATTATGAATGTCTTGCGCTCTAGGCCTCTTCGGCTGTCGAACTGGTGAGACCAGTTTACTAGGCCTCTTCGGCTGTCGTAAACTGACTTGAGTGTGGATGAGACCAATCTTCTAGGCTTGCTCAGCTGTCGAAGATTTTGACTGTTGAGACCAATCTGCTAGGCCTCTTCGGCTGTCGCAAACTGACTGACTTCTGCTGCTTGCGCGTCTTCTTTTATACTGATTGCAGAGCAGTGAGGATAATGCATCGCGCTCATTGGTCACCTTGTTGTTTCAATTGTTGGAAACAATGCTTCATTGTTATTGGTCGACTTCATTGTTTCAATTGTTAAGAACAATGCTTCGTTCTTATTGGTCGGTTTGCTGTTCAATTGTTGAAAACAATGCTTCATTCCTATTGGCCGATAAGTGAACCGCAACAATCTCAAATCATTTTATTAGAAAAGTTGTTCTCAATTATTTTTTGGCCACCATCTTTTTTATAAATTTCTTAGAATCAATTCCAAGACAATTATCTTCCTAAAAAACTTTCCAACTCATTTTTTGAACAATAGTCTTGCGTAAAAGTTCTCCCCAACTAATACCATGATAACAATATTTCTAAATGCCTCCCAAATCATTTTAAATGTAGTCATCTCCTCTAAAAGTTCTTCCCAATCAATATCAAGATCTACTTCCTAAATATTTTAATACTTTATAAATATTTATTGGTTTGATGACGTAAATAAAATTGCACGTCATGCTGTCCACTCAAATGTTGAATATTTGGGCTCTTCGGCATATTTAGTATTAAAATATGTTACATTTATTTATATTATTATTTATATTTTAGAAATATTCGAAGGAAAAACAAAAACAGAATTGGCACAATTGTGGATGTCCAAAAGTATTGATCGCGTAAGCAGTGCTGGATGCCACAGATTCCAGCCGACAAATGTCGGCGACCGGAGCTTCGATGGCCGATATGGTGAGTATTATTTTTTCCGTCCATTTGTTTACACCAAATCAAATCCTATATACTATTTCTTTATCTAAGGGTTGAATCGAAAAAAGTTTCAAATAAAATATCTTTATATTATTATTTTCTTCAACCTTTGTTTGAAACTTCTTTTTCTACAACCCCTAATTTCGGAGATACGTACAGCCACCCTTAAAGTGAAATATCACTTGTGCTAATTAAGCCCTAGAAGCTGCATACAAAATTTCAGCGAAATCAAATATATCGTCATCAATTAGCAGTTTCAAAAACAAGAATGTTTTTCTCGATTCAAAATTAAACTCTCCGATCGTGATGAAATTTTGCATGCAGTTTCTAGGGCTTAATACTTAGTGCGGAACTTGGAATCAACCCCAAAATTCTCATAAGTACAAAAGATATTCCACTTTCAGGTTGTTCGTATTTTTGAAGATAGGGACTGTACAGAAAAAAGTTTCAACTAAAAGTTGTAGATGGTAATAAAATAAGGATATTTTATTTGAAATATTTTGTTAAATAGCGTTTAGATTTTGAAATAAAGTTTCAAAACTTTTTACCCCATCTGAGGTGCATTTACAGTGTCGTGTCATCTTACGTTACATGTACTTAAGGTTCACTTTCAAATCAAATCAGATTCTCATGCAAATTCTTTATGTGTTTATTTAGGAACCTTCAAATTCAATCTGGACAGCATTTTTGCAACAGCCCTGGTCTTGGAATGATCTTCTGCGGCCTCAGCATCATCTTGGAGCAGCTGGTGCTCAAGGACAACGTCACCGAAGCTATCATCTTCATCAGCAATGCTGAGGCTGATTCTGAAGATCCCTATTAGAGGTATATAATAATATAAAAATATGACAGATATTCTAAAACCTGAAAAGTTTTGTTTAAAACTTTTTTTATTCATCCCTTAGTTTCAAAAAATATGAGCTACTTTGTATATTATGTAAATGTGCGATTATTTTGAATATAAGAGCCTTGATCAAAAAATACTTTAATTAAAATGTCCAGAAAATAATACAATTAAACTTTTTTTGATTAGACGCAAAATAATTATTTTTTCTGGACTCCGCAAATTCACGGCGATAAATGTTCGACACCGGCAGCTTCAACGACGGGTAAATCAAACACAATTTTTGCGGTGAAACATATTTTACACCAAATCAAAAAATGTTTCAAATAAAAGAGTTCCATTTTATTATTTTCTGGTCAATTTAATTAAGATATTTTTTTATTAAGGCCCTCATATTCAAAATAATCGTACATTCATGTAATTTTTTTTTATTTTTCCTCTACTTTCCTACAAACAATTCCAAATCAATCATCTTTTCAAAAAGCCTTCTAAATCATTTTTAAGACAATAGTCTTACCAAAAAGTTCTCCCCAATTATTTCAAGACCTACTTCCTAAATACTTTAATATTTCATAAATATTTATTGGTTTGATGACGTAAATGAAATTGCACGTCATGCACTCACACGGGAATATTTTAATTTGTTGTTGTCTCAATTATTATTTATGCCATCGACTCAAATGTTCAATATTTGTGCTCTGCGGCATATTTAGTATTAAAATATGTTACATTTATTTATATTATATCTGTATTTTAGAAATATTCGAAGAAAGAACAAAAACAATGCGGATGTCCGAAACTATTGATCGCGTGTCCTGTAAGCAGTGCTGGACGCCGCAGATTCCAGCCGTCAAATGCCGACGACCGGAGCTTCGATGGCCGATATGGTGAGTACAATTTTTGCAGTCCATTTTTTCACACCTAATCAAATAAATATTTCTTTATCTAAGTGTTTAATTAAAAAAAGTTTCAAATTAAATATTATATTATAATTTGAAACTTTTTTTCTCTACAACCCTTAATTTCGGAGATACGAACAACCACCCTTAAAGTGAAATATCTTTTATCTCCGCACTCAATATTAGAAGCTGCATGCATAATTTCAACAAAATCGAATATATCGTCAATAATTATCAGTTTCAGAAGTAAACATTTTTATTTTTTGGTCAAAATTAAACTTTCTCGGATCGCGCTGACATTTTGGAGCTTCTAGGACTTAATATTGAGTATGGGATTTATAGAAAACCCCAATATTTCTATTAGTACAAAAGATATTTCACTTTAAGGGGGGTTATTCGTATCTCCAAAATTAGGGGTTGTATAGAAAAAAGTTTCAACTACAAGATGTAGAGGATAATAATGTAAAGATATTTAATTAAATAACGTTTAGATTTTAAAATACAGAATGTTGAATCCGATATTACATCTTATGTTACATGTAGTTAAGGCGTGATTTGATGATTTGATGATCAATGATTTTAGTATGAATAGAAGAATGTTTGGTTGAGTGTGAAGTGATTGAGCGATGAAAGCGATGAAGAGTGCGGATGGTGAGTGATTGTGGAATGAACAGATGTTTGGTTTAAATGGTGTGAATACTTTAGGGCTTTATAAGGTAGCATAAATGGAGCGAATGGTTGTAGTGAAAATGCAGATGAGAGGTGATTGATGCGTGTGTGAAGAATGGTAAGATGTTGTGAAGTACGGAGGCGAGAAATTATTTGATTGGTTATTTTATTTGTTTAGATATTGTGTTTATAATGGTGTTTTGGTGGCTACATTGATGTATGGTAGTGAATGTTGGGTGTAGAAGAGATATCGTGTCCGAAATACTTTGGTGTATGAGTGTGAGATTGAGAAAAATGTTGTTAGAAGACATTCCAAGACAATCAGCTTCCCAAAAAGTCTTCTAAATCAATGACGGGTAAAACAAACATAGTTTTAGCGGTGAAACGTATTTTATACTAAATCAAGAAATGATTTCAAATAATATCATTATTTTCTAGTCATTTTAAAAAGGGTATTTTCTATTAAGGCCCCTATATTCAAAATAATCGTATACTTATGAGATTTTTTATATTGTTACTATATTTCTCACAGTTCACGACATAATATTTTAGATATTATTTTGCTATTTATTATAGTTTATTTACTTGATGTATTTTGAATTAAATTTTGAACTTGGTTTAAATAAATAATTTGTATCTTTTACTTTTAAAAGTAATTTGTTAAATATTTTATGAATTCTTAATATTTGCAGTTGGTTTAAATATATACATTTATTTTTGTCATACGCGGTCATGGCATATCTTCCGTACATCTGTGTCTTACGTAAAAGCCTAATTTAATTATCTATCATTGGCCTAAATGATTAAATATTCTTTTATGTTGAGTATTTTTGATATGATAAATATTTATTTCACGTGTTTAAAGTAAATGCTAATTATTGAGACGTTATAATTTAAACTTGTTATTAGAAATTTGTTCAAAAACAAACAATACACACATATATTGCAATTATTCTACACATATGTTCAAAAACAAACAATAGCAATAATAAAATTATTATTTATAATAATATCACAAGTAAAATGATGTATATTGTATTTGCAGTGTATATTTTTATTCTTTATCGTTCAAGGTAACATTTATAAATTGTAGTTAGAACGCGCCGTTCACTAATGAATCCGGACGAAACCTGCAAACCCGGCACTTTGCTACTGCTCGCTGTACATTCTAGCCATAAGTCTGTCTCTCTCTAGCACATTGTAATCAGTGGAATGGTTGCGCAAGCTCGCTCACTTGCCTCGAAAACGTCAATGTGTACAGACGTAGCATCGCGCTCCGTACATTTGCTGCCTTTCAGAAGGCCATAATATCAAACAATTGTCCTCCGAACACGCTAGTGCCTTCACGTGGGGGCCCAACATACTTTCTACATACTTTCTACATATCAGGCAAGTTTTAATAAGCGTATCGCTGGCGGGTGGGGCGAGACCCTCGAGAACAAGGTCGTAGTTTGGTGATGTAGGCGGGTCGCCCAGCTAGAGAGTATCTCTGCCGATGACTGCGTGGCCGGGGTCGCCAAATCCCCTCGTTAGAGGTGGCCTTTGGATTTCCGGGCAAGTACATAGAGGCTTCTCTTGTCACGAGCACTGTGGAATACTCTCCCTACGACTCGGGCAGGTTTTGTAGGCGTAAACCGAAAGGTCGGGGCTACGGAATATAGTCCACGTCTTTGCATTAAGTACAAGCACAAATCGGCTGCTTGTCGTAGATTCATTGCGGCATTGCGACACTTAAAATTAGCTATTCGTACACAGAAACTTAGGTAGGGATAAGGCAAGAACAGAAGTGAAGATACAACAAAGAAATCAACATTGAAAACAACGTGAAGATCAAGAAATGTATAAATGGGATGTTATGGGATGAATGGTGTGTGTGGTATGAATGCTGTATGCTGCATATTGATTTGTCATAACTTGTCTATTATTCTATTTTATTGCATTTTGTTCTGAGTTTCTGTTTCAGGTTCAACAATCATCAAATGTCTTTATGTATGTTTTTTTCTAATGTTTCCAGCTATTCTGTTTTACTAATACATTGTTTTTATGTTTCTAGGGACATGACTGGACCTGCAAGCATCTCCTGCGGCCTCAGCATCATCGTGGAGCAGCTGGTGTTCAAACCAGCGACACCGGAGCTGCCGCCATCGTCAACGGTGCTTATATCATCATCTTGGAGCAGCTGGTGTTCAAACCAGCGACACCGGAGCTGCCATCATCGTGGAGAACATCGCCTGAGTCAACATCTCTTCAACTATGTCAGAAGTTGGCTGCAGTATCAGCCAGTCATCGCAGAATGTCGCCCGCAGCTCGCAGCAACAATTGTAAGAACATTATTATTTTTTAATTGGGTTGTATTTAACCGAGCATCAAAATATTACAGTTTGTCAGCTTGTTTATCATTTTAAACAATTAATATTTGCTGTAGCAAACCAAAAATAAATATTCGGCACAATATACAGGCTGTAAAATAAGTAAAGAATTGAAATAATTTTTTAATTTAAATAATTAAAAAAAAACGTTTCGAAACGTTTTTTAAATTATTTAGATTAAATGATTATTTCAGGAGATAATTTCAATATTCTCTTTACTTATTTTAAACCCTTTATTTGCCATTTCATTTTTCTGGAAAGCTTATTTACTATTCTTAGCTTTCAATAATTACTTTTGAAGATCGTTTAGTATTTTTTGTGATCAATTATTATTTTTGGTATTTATTTAATTATTTCTGGTAACAGTAATTTATTATTATTGATAAAATTATTTCGGTGCTCATTTAAATTAGTCCCTTTTTAAAGTTTCTTACATTACTAGCAGAGTAAAACAGTTTTTACTGTTAAAAGGAGGAATTTACTCCTTGATGCAGTTAAAACAATTACTTTGCGTGTGTTGGTACAATATTTTATTTGTTCCTCATTAGTAAACATATTTAAAAATAATAATTAAATCTTGTCATTTGTGTTAAAAATTGTATTAAATTATTTGAAAGTATAACTCGTACAGTAAATAAATATAAATATATCATTACGCCTTTTACCCATTACTGGGTGTGGCACTCTGCCGTAGCAGATCTTGGTAACTGATATATTTATGCGCATACCAGCCGTCAAATTACGGCCCCAAAGATGTTAGTTACGGGGAAACTACAAAGGATAATTTTGAATAAATAAAATAAATATATAATAACGCCTTCTACCAATTATTAGGTGTGGCAGCACACTGCCTTCGTAGATCTTGATGTAATATATTAATGTGCGTACCAGCCGCCGAATCAAAGCCCCCCAAATATGGTAGTGAAAGGACAGCCACAGGGGTAATTTAAAATAAATTAAATAAATATATCATTATGCCTTTTACCTATTACTGGGTGTGGCACTGTGTTGTATTTATTTATTTTTTAAATTACCCTTGTGGTTTTGCTCTCCACTATCATTTTTGGGTGCTCTGATTCGACGGCTGGTATGCAAATAAATATATCACTTATCAAGATCTGCGACGGCAATGTGCTGCCACACCCAATAATAGGTAACAGGTGTTATAATATACTTATATTTATTTAAAATTGACGACAGCTGAGCTGTTTGAATAAATAATGTTTACAAATGAGTAGTAAATAAAATAAGCTTTGTATATTTGTAATGATGATAATATTATTTATGCAGATTAGTAATGATTTGTTTGTGTATTTGCAGACGCAGTTGTGTGCAGCCGCGATGAAGCCAGTCTTCTGTCAAGAGTTATTCTCAGGGGTTTCCTCTTGATGCTGACAGCGAATGCTGGGGAGACGGGATGAGCGACTTGCCCCTGAACACCACCAGGTCACACATCCAGGCTTTATACCAACCAACAACATTGTATTCACCAAATAAATAAAACAATTGTAATCATAAATAAATAAAATGATTGTAATTTAATATGTTTATTGTTTGCGAAAACATACATCCTATTACATTATTCCTTATTCTTAAAGAATAAATATGTGTTAAAAAGAGTTATTGTAAATTATCAATTTGAAACAAACTTTTTTATTGTTTAAAACAAATAAATTGTACTTGTAATAATAATTTCAATATAGAATATTAGTATCTGTTGTATACAACTTTGAAATAATAATAAATATGTTTAAAATGACGTCTTTATTTTATTTAGAAATATATCATATACATGGGCTCAACTTTGCAGCAAACTTGAAGCATGGAAGTCGTCTTGGATTCGGTGATGTCACCAATAGCATTATCAGCGCTGCAGAAATCCCAGAGTCCACATCGTCTTCTAGGTTACTCGCAAGATTCTGGCACAACAACTAAATGACTGCTAAAAATAAAATAACCGCTCCAAATAATATTGTCACCCATTATATATTGTATTAAATTGTACTTGTAATATAAATGTTAGTCTCTGTTGTATACAGTTCCAAAATGCCAATAAATGAATTTAAAATAACTTATACTCTTTTATTTATAATATTTAATCATACAGCCAAATTTACACAGATACTTTGTGAGATTTATATCTGTGTGAGATGATGTGTATATGTGTGTGTGAGCTACTTTTATTTAGCGAATTTCTCCATAACTAATGTAAATTTTGGGGTCGTCCGAGCACAGCGCGTTCAGTAAAAGGCCCTAGAAGAAGCCTGCGAAATTTGACCGATCTGGAATATATCGTTATTAATTTATTTTGAAAAATTCAAACCATGGACTATAGACTTAAGATTTTTTCAATGACTATTTTAAAGTATTTTTGATCACGCTGAAATTTTGCATACAGGTTCACGGCCCTAATACTGAGTGCGGCGCTGAGAAACGACCCCAAATTTCCATTGGTAGGGGAGATATTCAACTTTAAGGGTGGTTATTTGTATCTCCGAAGTTAAAGGTCGGAGAGAAAAAAGTTTCAAATAGAAACTGTAGAGAATGAAATTATAAGCAACTTTTATTTGAAAAACTTTTATAAATAACGTCTAGTTTTGGCAGAAATCAATTATTTATAAATGCGATATTAGTTCAAACTTTTGCCGCATGCAATGAGGGCGCCACTAACTGATTTTGTGAGATTTATATCTGTGTGAGTAGAAATGTATGTGTGTGTGTGAGCTACTTTTATTCAGCGATTTTCTCAATAACTAATGTAAATTTTGGGGTCGTCCGAGCACAGCGCATTCAGTATTAGGCACTGTAAGACGCCTGCAACATTTGAGCGATCTGGAATATATCCTTATTAATTTATTTGAAAAATTCAAACCATGGACTATAGCCTTAAGATTTTTTCGATGACTATTTTAAAGTATTTTTGATCACGCTGAAATTTTGCATACAGGTTCAGGGCTATAAATTCGTCCCAAATAAGTTTAAATATATTCATTTTTAAATCATATGCGTTCATTTACCTACACGCCGCCACGGCCTCCACCGATACGCCACCGCCACGCCATAGCCTCCGCCGATACGCCACCGCCACGCCATGATCTTTTTCATAAATAATTGATTTCTGCCAAAACTAGCCGTTATTTACAAAAGTTTTTCAAATAAAAGTTGCTTATAATTTCATTCTCTATAGCTTCTGTTTGAAACATTTTTCTCTACGACCCTTAACTTCGGAGATACAAATAATCACCCTTAAAGTGGAATATCTTCCCTACCAATGCAAATTTGGGGTCGTTTCTCAGCGCCGCACTCAGTATTAGGGCCCTGAACCTGTATGCAAAATTTCAGCGCGATCAAAAATACTTTAAAATAGTCATTGAAAAAATCTTAAGTCTATAGTCCATGGTTTGAATTTTTCAAAATAAATTAATAACGATATATTCCAGATCGGTCAAATTTCGCAGGCTTCTTCTAGGGCCTTTTACTGAACGCGCTGTGCTCGGACGACCCCAAAATTTACATTAGTTATGGAGAAATTCGCTAAATAAAAGTAGCTCACACACACATATACACATCATCTCACACAGATATAAATCTCACAAAGTATCTGTGTAAATTTGGCTGTATGATTAAATATTATAAATAAAAGAGTATAAGTTATTTTAAATTCATTTATTGGCATTTTGGAACTGTATACAACAGAGACTAACATTTATATTACAAGTACAATTTAATACAATATATAATGGGTGACAATATTATTTGGAGCGGTTATTTTATTTTTAGCAGTCATTTAGTTGTTGTGCCAGAATCTTGCGAGTAACCTAGAAGACGATGTGGACTCTGGGATTTCTGCAGCGCTGATAATGCTATTGGTGACATCACCGAATCCAAGACGACTTCCATGCTTCAAGTTTGCTGCAAAGTTGAGCCCATGTATATGATATATTTCTAAATAAAATAAAGACGTCATTTTAAACATATTTATTATTATTTCAAAGTTGTATACAACAGATACTAATATTCTATATTGAAATTATTATTACAAGTACAATTTATTTGTTTTAAACAATAAAAAAGTTTGTTTCAAATTGATAATTTACAATAACTCTTTTTAACACATATTTATTCTTTAAGAATAAGGAATAATGTAATAGGATGTATGTTTTCGCAAACAATAAACATATTAAATTACAATCATTTTATTTATTTATGATTACAATTGTTTTATTTATTTGGTGAATACAATGTTGTTGGTTGGTATAAAGCCTGGATGTGTGACCTGGTGGTGTTCAGGGGCAAGTCGCTCATCCCGTCTCCCCAGCATTCGCTGTCAGCATCAAGAGGAAACCCCTGAGAATAACTCTTGACAGAAGACTGGCTTCATCGCGGCTGCACACAACTGCGTCTGCAAATACACAAACAAATCATTACTAATCTGCATAAATAATATTATCATCATTACAAATATACAAAGCTTATTTTATTTACTACTCATTTGTAAACATTATTTATTCAAACAGCTCAGCTGTCGTCAATTTTAAATAAATATAAGTATATTATAACACCTGTTACCTATTATTGGGTGTGGCAGCACATTGCCGTCGCAGATCTTGATAAGTGATATATTTATTTGCATACCAGCCGTCGAATCAGAGCACCCAAAAATGATAGTGGAGAGCAAAACCACAAGGGTAATTTAAAAAATAAATAAATACAACACAGTGCCACACCCAGTAATAGGTAAAAGGCATAATGATATATTTATTTAATTTATTTTAAATTACCCCTGTGGCTGTCCTTTCACTACCATATTTGGGGGGCTTTGATTCGGCGGCTGGTACGCACATTAATATATTACATCAAGATCTACGAAGGCAGTGTGCTGCCACACCTAATAATTGGTAGAAGGCGTTATTATATATTTATTTTATTTATTCAAAATTATCCTTTGTAGTTTCCCCGTAACTAACATCTTTGGGGCCGTAATTTGACGGCTGGTATGCGCATAAATATATCAGTTACCAAGATCTGCTACGGCAGAGTGCCACACCCAGTAATGGGTAAAAGGCGTAATGATATATTTATATTTATTTACTGTACGAGTTATACTTTCAAATAATTTAATACAATTTTTAACACAAATGACAAGATTTAATTATTATTTTTAAATATGTTTACTAATGAGGAACAAATAAAATATTGTACCAACACACGCAAAGTAATTGTTTTAACTGCATCAAGGAGTAAATTCCTCCTTTTAACAGTAAAAACTGTTTTACTCTGCTAGTAATGTAAGAAACTTTAAAAAGGGACTAATTTAAATGAGCACCGAAATAATTTTATCAATAATAATAAATTACTGTTACCAGAAATAATTAAATAAATACCAAAAATAATAATTGATCACAAAAAATACTAAACGATCTTCAAAAGTAATTATTGAAAGCTAAGAATAGTAAATAAGCTTTCCAGAAAAATGAAATGGCAAATAAAGGGTTTAAAATAAGTAAAGAGAATATTGAAATTATCTCCTGAAATAATCATTTAATCTAAATAATTTAAAAAACGTTTCGAAACGTTTTTTTTTAATTATTTAAATTAAAAAATTATTTCAATTCTTTACTTATTTTACAGCCTGTATATTGTGCCGAATATTTATTTTTGGTTTGCTACAGCAAATATTAATTGTTTAAAATGATAAACAAGCTGACAAACTGTAATATTTTGATGCTCGGTTAAATACAACCCAATTAAAAAATAATAATGTTCTTACAATTGTTGCTGCGAGCTGCGGGCGACATTCTGCGATGACTGGCTGATACTGCAGCCAACTTCTGACATAGTTGAAGAGATGTTGACTCAGGCGATGTTCTCCACGATGATGGCAGCTCCGGTGTCGCTGGTTTGAACACCAGCTGCTCCAAGATGATGATATAAGCACCGTTGACGATGGCGGCAGCTCCGGTGTCGCTGGTTTGAACACCAGCTGCTCCACGATGATGCTGAGGCCGCAGGAGATGCTTGCAGGTCCAGTCATGTCCCTAGAAACATAAAAACAATGTATTAGTAAAACAGAATAGCTGGAAACATTAGAAAAAAACATACATAAAGACATTTGATGATTGTTGAACCTGAAACAGAAACTCAGAACAAAATGCAATAAAATAGAATAATAGACAAGTTATGACAAATCAATATGCAGCATACAGCATTCATACCACACACACCATTCATCCCATAACATCCCATTTATACATTTCTTGATCTTCACGTTGTTTTCAATGTTGATTTCTTTGTTGTATCTTCACTTCTGTTCTTGCCTTATCCCTACCTAAGTTTCTGTGTACGAATAGCTAATTTTAAGTGTCGCAATGCCGCAATGAATCTACGACAAGCAGCCGATTTGTGCTTGTACTTAATGCAAAGACGTGGACTATATTCCGTAGCCCCGACCTTTCGGTTTACGCCTACAAAACCTGCCCGAGTCGTAGGGAGAGTATTCCACAGTGCTCGTGACAAGAGAAGCCTCTATGTACTTGCCCGGAAATCCAAAGGCCACCTCTAACGAGGGGATTTGGCGACCCCGGCCACGCAGTCATCGGCAGAGATACTCTCTAGCTGGGCGACCCGCCTACATCACCAAACTACGACCTTGTTCTCGAGGGTCTCGCCCCACCCGCCAGCGATACGCTTATTAAAACTTGCCTGATATGTAGAAAGTATGTAGAAAGTATGTTGGGCTCCCACGTGAAGGCACTAGCGTGTTCGGAGGACAATTGTTTGATATTATGGCCTTCTGAAAGGCAGCAAATGTACGGAGCGCGATGCTACGTCTGTACACATTGACGTTTTCGAGGCAAGTGAGCGAGCTTGCGCAACCATTCCACTGATTACAATGTGCTAGAGAGAGACAGACTTATGGCTAGAATGTACAGCGAGCAGTAGCAAAGTGCCGGGTTTGCAGGTTTCGTCCGGATTCATTAGTGAACGGCGCGTTCTAACTACAATTTATAAATGTTACCTTGAACGATAAAGAATAAAAATATACACTGCAAATACAATATACATCATTTTACTTGTGATATTATTATAAATAATAATTTTATTATTGCTATTGTTTGTTTTTGAACATATGTGTAGAATAATTGCAATATATGTGTGTATTGTTTGTTTTTGAACAAATTTCTAATAACAAGTTTAAATTATAACGTCTCAATAATTAGCATTTACTTTAAACACGTGAAATAAATATTTATCATATCAAAAATACTCAACATAAAAGAATATTTAATCATTTAGGCCAATGATAGATAATTAAATTAGGCTTTTACGTAAGACACAGATGTACGGAAGATATGCCATGACCGCGTATGACAAAAATAAATGTATATATTTAAACCAACTGCAAATATTAAGAATTCATAAAATATTTAACAAATTACTTTTAAAAGTAAAAGATACAAATTATTTATTTAAACCAAGTTCAAAATTTAATTCAAAATACATCAAGTAAATAAACTATAATAAATAGCAAAATAATATCTAAAATATTATGTCGTGAACTGTGAGAAATATAGTAACAATATAAAAAATCTCATAAGTATACGATTATTTTGAATATAGGGGCCTTAATAGAAAATACCCTTTTTAAAATGACTAGAAAATAATGATATTATTTGAAATCATTTCTTGATTTAGTATAAAATACGTTTCACCGCTAAAACTATGTTTGTTTTACCCGTCATTGATTTAGAAGACTTTTTGGGAAGCTGATTGTCTTGGAATGTCTTCTAACAACATTTTTCTCAATCTCACACTCATACACCAAAGTATTTCGGACACGATATCTCTTCTACACCCAACATTCACTACCATACATCAATGTAGCCACCAAAACACCATTATAAACACAATATCTAAACAAATAAAATAACCAATCAAATAATTTCTCGCCTCCGTACTTCACAACATCTTACCATTCTTCACACACGCATCAATCACCTCTCATCTGCATTTTCACTACAACCATTCGCTCCATTTATGCTACCTTATAAAGCCCTAAAGTATTCACACCATTTAAACCAAACATCTGTTCATTCCACAATCACTCACCATCCGCACTCTTCATCGCTTTCATCGCTCAATCACTTCACACTCAACCAAACATTCTTCTATTCATACTAAAATCATTGATCATCAAATCATCAAATCACGCCTTAACTACATGTAACATAAGATGTAATATCGGATTCAACATTCTGTATTTTAAAATCTAAACGTTATTTAATTAAATATCTTTACATTATTATCCTCTACATCTTGTAGTTGAAACTTTTTTCTATACAACCCCTAATTTTGGAGATACGAATAACCCCCCTTAAAGTGAAATATCTTTTGTACTAATAGAAATATTGGGGTTTTCTATAAATCCCATACTCAATATTAAGTCCTAGAAGCTCCAAAATGTCAGCGCGATCCGAGAAAGTTTAATTTTGACCAAAAAATAAAAATGTTTACTTCTGAAACTGATAATTATTGACGATATATTCGATTTTGTTGAAATTATGCATGCAGCTTCTAATATTGAGTGCGGAGATAAAAGATATTTCACTTTAAGGGTGGTTGTTCGTATCTCCGAAATTAAGGGTTGTAGAGAAAAAAAGTTTCAAATTATAATATAATATTTAATTTGAAACTTTTTTTAATTAAACACTTAGATAAAGAAATATTTATTTGATTAGGTGTGAAAAAATGGACTGCAAAAATTGTACTCACCATATCGGCCATCGAAGCTCCGGTCGTCGGCATTTGACGGCTGGAATCTGCGGCGTCCAGCACTGCTTACAGGACACGCGATCAATAGTTTCGGACATCCGCATTGTTTTTGTTCTTTCTTCGAATATTTCTAAAATACAGATATAATATAAATAAATGTAACATATTTTAATACTAAATATGCCGCAGAGCACAAATATTGAACATTTGAGTCGATGGCATAAATAATAATTGAGACAACAACAAATTAAAATATTCCCGTGTGAGTGCATGACGTGCAATTTCATTTACGTCATCAAACCAATAAATATTTATGAAATATTAAAGTATTTAGGAAGTAGGTCTTGAAATAATTGGGGAGAACTTTTTGGTAAGACTATTGTCTTAAAAATGATTTAGAAGGCTTTTTGAAAAGATGATTGATTTGGAATTGTTTGTAGGAAAGTAGAGGAAAAATAAAAAAAAATTACATGAATGTACGATTATTTTGAATATGAGGGCCTTAATAAAAAAATATCTTAATTAAATTGACCAGAAAATAATAAAATGGAACTCTTTTATTTGAAACATTTTTTGATTTGGTGTAAAATATGTTTCACCGCAAAAATTGTGTTTGATTTACCCGTCGTTGAAGCTGCCGGTGTCGAACATTTATCGCCGTGAATTTGCGGAGTCCAGAAAAAATAATTATTTTGCGTCTAATCAAAAAAAGTTTAATTGTATTATTTTCTGGACATTTTAATTAAAGTATTTTTTGATCAAGGCTCTTATATTCAAAATAATCGCACATTTACATAATATACAAAGTAGCTCATATTTTTTGAAACTAAGGGATGAATAAAAAAAGTTTTAAACAAAACTTTTCAGGTTTTAGAATATCTGTCATATTTTTATATTATTATATACCTCTAATAGGGATCTTCAGAATCAGCCTCAGCATTGCTGATGAAGATGATAGCTTCGGTGACGTTGTCCTTGAGCACCAGCTGCTCCAAGATGATGCTGAGGCCGCAGAAGATCATTCCAAGACCAGGGCTGTTGCAAAAATGCTGTCCAGATTGAATTTGAAGGTTCCTAAATAAACACATAAAGAATTTGCATGAGAATCTGATTTGATTTGAAAGTGAACCTTAAGTACATGTAACGTAAGATGACACGACACTGTAAATGCACCTCAGATGGGGTAAAAAGTTTTGAAACTTTATTTCAAAATCTAAACGCTATTTAACAAAATATTTCAAATAAAATATCCTTATTTTATTACCATCTACAACTTTTAGTTGAAACTTTTTTCTGTACAGTCCCTATCTTCAAAAATACGAACAACCTGAAAGTGGAATATCTTTTGTACTTATGAGAATTTTGGGGTTGATTCCAAGTTCCGCACTAAGTATTAAGCCCTAGAAACTGCATGCAAAATTTCATCACGATCGGAGAGTTTAATTTTGAATCGAGAAAAACATTCTTGTTTTTGAAACTGCTAATTGATGACGATATATTTGATTTCGCTGAAATTTTGTATGCAGCTTCTAGGGCTTAATTAGCACAAGTGATATTTCACTTTAAGGGTGGCTGTACGTATCTCCGAAATTAGGGGTTGTAGAAAAAGAAGTTTCAAACAAAGGTTGAAGAAAATAATAATATAAAGATATTTTATTTGAAACTTTTTTCGATTCAACCCTTAGATAAAGAAATAGTATATAGGATTTGATTTGGTGTAAACAAATGGACGGAAAAAATAATACTCACCATATCGGCCATCGAAGCTCCGGTCGCCGACATTTGTCGGCTGGAATCTGTGGCATCCAGCACTGCTTACGCGATCAATACTTTTGGACATCCACAATTGTGCCAATTCTGTTTTTGTTTTTCCTTCGAATATTTCTAAAATATAAATAATAATATAAATAAATGTAACATATTTTAATACTAAATATGCCGAAGAGCCCAAATATTCAACATTTGAGTGGACAGCATGACGTGCAATTTTATTTACGTCATCAAACCAATAAATATTTATAAAGTATTAAAATATTTAGGAAGTAGATCTTGATATTGATTGGGAAGAACTTTTAGAGGAGATGACTACATTTAAAATGATTTGGGAGGCATTTAGAAATATTGTTATCATGGTATTAGTTGGGGAGAACTTTTACGCAAGACTATTGTTCAAAAAATGAGTTGGAAAGTTTTTTAGGAAGATAATTGTCTTGGAATTGATTCTAAGAAATTTATAAAAAAGATGGTGGCCAAAAAATAATTGAGAACAACTTTTCTAATAAAATGATTTGAGATTGTTGCGGTTCACTTATCGGCCAATAGGAATGAAGCATTGTTTTCAACAATTGAACAGCAAACCGACCAATAAGAACGAAGCATTGTTCTTAACAATTGAAACAATGAAGTCGACCAATAACAATGAAGCATTGTTTCCAACAATTGAAACAACAAGGTGACCAATGAGCGCGATGCATTATCCTCACTGCTCTGCAATCAGTATAAAAGAAGACGCGCAAGCAGCAGAAGTCAGTCAGTTTGCGACAGCCGAAGAGGCCTAGCAGATTGGTCTCAACAGTCAAAATCTTCGACAGCTGAGCAAGCCTAGAAGATTGGTCTCATCCACACTCAAGTCAGTTTACGACAGCCGAAGAGGCCTAGTAAACTGGTCTCACCAGTTCGACAGCCGAAGAGGCCTAGAGCGCAAGACATTCATAATTCATCTCCAAACAACGATCTCACACGCACACGACAGCCGAATAGGCCTAGTGTTTCAACACTCACGAAATCACATCACTTGTACTACACTCTCGATTTCACACGTCGACAAAATGGAGACATCGAAGAAACTCACCGAGCACTACATCTCGCAACAGTGTTCACGAAGAAGCTACGCCACGTGCTTTGATGCGGCTAGCACGTCGAGCAGCACATCCGGTCAAAGTAGTTTCTCCACTTCCGTCAACACCAGAATGTCTGCGCCAAAGTTTAACATCTTCGGCTGACAACACCTGCATCACAACGGTCCTGGAGTCAGCCTTCAAGACCACCAAGTAGCCACAGCGGGCTATCCAGCCTAACTTCAAGGCATCTCCAACTGTCGCATCGGCTAGCAACCAGCAGTGAACATTTAATCTGTGCTACAAACATTTAACAAACTTTATGAACTTTTCAAGAACAGACATAAATGATCTGCAATTAGTAATATTTTAGTGACATTTCAATATTAGTTTTAAGTTGTAAATAAAGAACATTCAAACTGTTTCAGCTGTCTTCCTTATTCCACTGATTAAAAATAAAATAGTTGGTAATCGGGCTCAGCACAACACGCCCGACGACCCAACAAGATGCATTTTAGAAAAATGATACTCTTGGTATTAATGGTGCGACTTTTTGGAAAGATGACAGTCATAAAATTGTTTTGTGGTATATTTTAAAAGATGACTACCGCGTGGCCATGGAATAAATGGATAAGAGCTTGTAGGACAGGAATTATGAATATGGACAAACCAAATTTAATTTGATACGTTTATAAATGCTTACATATTTCACTTTCATGTCTTCAAATGCGTCTTCCATTCGCCATTTTGGGTAAAACTTTTCCCACAAAAGCTGAGCAAAAAACGAATCTCACCACTATAAATCCGCAAATGTTCACTAAGAGTTGTGGTTCCGCAAAAATAGCACCTAAATATTTCAATTATCAACAAAAACGTGTCAAAAGACGCCATAATCTTGCAGAACAAAACCAGCACTCGTGACAAGACAATCGATCAATACTTCGTGATATGCGCATGCGCAATGGCGACTACTTTTGTTTTATGTGAAGGCGAAAACCACTGATCTCTATATATTACTGGATTGCGTATGGGGTAGGCTGCAGTGTGACTAATTGAGCGTCGCCATATTGGGAAAAGTGTAGACTCTCGGCCCGCGAGACAGCGTCAGTAGTGGCTCGCGATTCAAATTTCACTATTAATTTACTATAATGTTTTCCAAAAACATTTATTTTCGCTTTTTTATAACGCTTTTGTACCATATTCAACTACGACTATTTTGAACTTCCCGCTGAAAGTAGGCCGAGAGACTACACTTTTTTCCAATATGGCACCTTACTACCCGTCACACGCTTCTAGCATGGGATACGCAATCCAGTAATATATAGAGATCAGTGGCGAAAACCGATCGATATTATCGGACATGCGTATTGGCGACAAATTTTCTGGTTTAGTTTTTCTTCGAATATTTTTAAATTATAGATAATAAAATAAATAAATGTAACATATTTTAATACTAAATATGCCGCAGAGCCCAAATATTAAACATTTGAGTTGGTAGCATAAATAGTTTTTGACACAACAAATTTAAATATTCCCGTGTGAGTGCATGACGTGCAATTTTGCACATGTCGTTAAACTCATAAATTTTACTATAATATGAATAAATCTAACATTTCCTAATGGGAACATTTGAATCAATAGCAAAAATAGTTTGTTATATTTTTATATAGTAGGATATATATTATCTTTGCTCATGACAAGACAATAATTTACAATAACTCTCTTTCACATATAAATTATGTTTCCTTAACCCGTCATTGAAGTTGCCGTGTCCGATATTTATCGCCGTGAATTTATGGCATCCAGAAAAAAAAAATAATTTTGCGTCTAATCAAAAAAAGTTTAATTTTATTATATTCTGGAAATTTTAATTAAAGTATATTTTGATTAAGGCGCTTATATTCAAAATAATCGCACATTTACATAATATGCAAAGTAGTTAATATTTTTGAAACAAAGGGATGAATAAAAAAATTTTGAACAAACTTTTTAGTTTTTAGAATCTCTGTTATATTTATATATTATTATATACCTCTAATAGCAAGCTTTAGAATCAGCCTCAGCTTTGCTGATAATGATGATAGTTCCGGTGACGTTATCCTTGAAGACCAGCTGCTCCAAGATGATGCTGAGGCTGCAGAAGATGATTCCAAGACCAGAAACGCTGTCCGGTTTGTATTTGAAGGTTCCTAAATAAACAGAAAGAATTTGCATTAGAATCTGATTTGATTTGAAAGTGAACCTTACGTACATGTCACGTAAGATGATACAACACTAAATGCACCTCAGATGGGATAAAAAGTTTTTTTTTAACTTTATTTCAAAATCTAGACGTTATTTAATAACATATTTCAAATGAAAAAGCCTTGTTTTATTACCATCTACAACTTCTTCGGAGATACAAACAATCACCCTTAAAGTGGAATATCCTTTATACTAATTGGAATTTTGGGGTTGTTTCTGGGTTCCGCACTAAGTATTAAGCCCTGGAAGCAGCATGAAAAATTTCAGTGAGATTAAAGAAAATTTAATTTTGACTAAAGAAAAACAGCTTTGTTTTTGAAATTGCTAATTAATGACGATATATTCGATTATTAAATTATTATTATAAGTTTACTAGCGTCGAAAATAAATATCTTGTTTAAGATACACTAATATTTTTTTATTAAAATTATTATTACAAGTATAATATGTTAGTAAACTGTATCTGCTAGGAAAGAAAATTAAGATGTACCTTTTCGCAAATAACTTATTCCAGTATTTTATTTTTGGAGAGTCTTCTACTTCGTGTGTGCAGCTGATGTCGGCTCCAAGGAGCTATCAGTATCTTGGGAATAATCTCGGAAACGATGCTGTCCCTGGGGAGCCTGCAGAAGGTGGTGACACTGATAATGATGTCCAAAATAAATGCATACTATTAATTAATGAAATATAACATTTCTTATTAAAAATTATTTTACTGACGTTCAAAATACAAGCTCCAAAGATGTTGTCCAAGTCCCACAAGCTCCGGGGACGATAGCCACGTTTCTAGTGCTGGTGAATTCAAAGAAATGTTGGAACATTACAGAAAAAAATTGCTGATATACGAGTCCCTGAAAAATGAAACAAGAAATGATTTATTTGGTCAAAACATATTTTATTTCTCAACATAATCTCCTTGTAGCTCGATACGCTTCGTCCAACGTTTTTCTAATTTTTCGATCCCTTCTAAGTAATACGATTTTGGCAACCCTTCAAAATAGGCGTTTGTCTCAGCGATGACCTCATCGTTGGAGTCAAATCTCTTTCCGCCGAGCCATTTCTTTAAGTTTGGAAATAATAAAAATCGCAGGGGGGCAAATCTGGAGAATATGGTGGATGACGAACCAATTCGTAGCGCAATTCATGCAATTTTGCCATTACGACTGCGGACCTGTGCGCCGGTGCAGAGAGCAAATGCGGCACCCATCTGGCAGATAGCTTTCTCATATCCAAAAATGTATGCAAAATGTTCCGTACCCGTTCGGTTGAGATGCTTATAGCCTCAGCAGTCTCGTGCACCTTAACTCGCCGATCGTCCAATATCATACCATGGATTTTATCGAGGATTTCTGGCGTTGTAACCTCAATTGGACGACCAGAACGTTCGGCGTCCTTTGTGGTCATACTACCACAACGAAAATCAGTAAAACACTTGTGAATCGTTCCAGTCGATGGTGACTAGTCCCCATAATATTTAACAAGCGATGCTTTGGTTTGCGTAATGTTTTTTCCACGCAAGAAATAATGTTTAATCAAGACTTTTCCATGTTTTCAAAAATCTTCAAGGTTGCTTGCTTTCGATGGGTGTCAAAACAGAATTGAATGGCATATCAGTCTGAAAATTTTAATGCGTTCTAGTTAAAGATGGTACATCACAAATGTCACATGATATTTGCGATTGTGGCGCCATCTGTTTTATTTTTCAGGGACTTTTCACTCTACCCTCGTATTTCAATTCTTTATTTATATATTGTTCAAATCACTTACCATTTTAAAGTACCACTGCTAAAATAAACAAAAGGAGAAATAATTTTAAATTTTGTTACTAAATAAATAAATGCAACATTTAGAGCCGGTTTTTCTATCGCCGGATAAAGTTCCTGATAACTATCAACAGGATAAATAAATATATATCATCACGCCTTTTACCCATTAGTGGGTGTGGCATTCTGACGAAGCATATCTCAGTAAGTGACATATTTATGCGCGTGAAGTGCGGTTACCAGCCGGCAAATTACGGCCCCCAAAGATGTTAGTGGTGGGGGCCACTGAGGTAATAATAAATTGGAGAAAATGTTTTGTCGGCTGTGGGAATCGATAGTTATTGGGAACTTTATCCGAAGATGGAAAACCCGGGCCTAAGTATCGTATATTTTCAGTTCCTAAATTATTTTTGTTGTTGACAATGTCCAGTAATGTAAAGGAATTAATCACGAACGTAAATGTTAATTTTTTGACAGCTGCATAAAATAATTTACAAGAGAAGAAAGTAAAATATTTTTTTTCAAAGGTTCCGTTTTATTACCCGAGGGCTATAAAGCACCTGAAGGAAGAATGACACCTTCTTGGTGCTTGTGGTACATATAATTTTTTTTACAATACCTGTACTGTAAGTTACCTATTAATGACAAAATTTAAATACTGTAAGTGGAACTTTTATTGCACAGTTGGTTTTCATGGTTACATCAGATCTATAATATTTACTTATCATCCACCATGGAGAGTAAGTAAATATTGTAGATCAAGATCCTGTTTATTTTGACAATTTTAAAGCTGCTAATTTTGAAACCTATTTTTCTTTTTCTTCTATTTCTGCAGGTATTATAAAAAACAGCTTACTAACCTCGAATTGTAAGTGCTTTTTAGGTAGCTAATGTTTAGTAAACCTGGACTTTACAGGCCTACATTATTGACCTAAAAACTGTCACTTACAGTTCATGGTACTTAATATACTATTTAACCACACTTTTTACGGAACTGTCAGTAAGCTGCCATTATATTATTTTTTATAATAACAGCTACCTATATTAATAAACAAAATGCATAAACATAACATGAAAAATCTTTCTCTACCGTATCAGAAAGTCAAATTGTCTGAAATATATTAGCGATTTAATAAAGATTTATTACTCATCTGAATATCATTCATGATATGGCTTTACTTTCCTTCCCTAGGAAAGAAAAGTATCACTTTCTTCTCTCAATTGCGGGAAATTTTCTAACATCGTTAAAAAATAAATTAGGAATATTTGACAGAAGAAAATATACAATACTGCATGTTCAAGTTATTTTGCAAATACTATAGAAGTATTAAAAAGAAGAACCCACTTTCAAAATGCCAATTAATCTAAAAATACACAAATAAAAATATAGTACAGCCTTCTTTGTCGAATAACTTTAATTATTGTCATATAGTACCATGCCAGTTTTGGTATTTTATAATATTTAATACTCATAATAACATTGACTACATAAAATAGACAATGGCCCACTTGGAACCACTGTTACTACCTTCAATCCAGTTACACGCAAAGAGTAACAATTATATTGATTCAATATGTATTCATTCACATCGCATTTCAATTTTTACATGAAGTGCATTGTTGTTAAATATCTCAAGATCGTAATTGACTACTACGTCTACATTTCTCGATCACATATCGTCAGATGTAAACGTAGCTGTTTAAATTGTTTAAACAATCGACAAAAATATAAAGCAAATGATTTTTAAAACGAAATCATTTGAAAAGCTGTAAAACAAAGTCACCTATCACAGTGATGCGTACAAGAAACATGAGTAACAATTTACATAAATTAAAAAACACATTACCGCTAGTATAAACACTGGCAAACATCTTTTAATTATCTTAAGAGAGACAAAGTTTTCTTTCTTAAGTAATTACTAAGTTTGACAGCGGGAAATAAAGTAAAACGGTCCTGGAGCATATAGAACTATACTAGCGGTAATCGAATCCCATTAGAGCACGAACAAAGCACAGAGGAACAAATAAAATATCAAGTATGGCTCTAACCTCAAAAAAACCAAGAAATATACAAAAATTCAGAATATTTTTTTTTATTTTAGCTACATAAAACACTTTTCCACTACGAAAAGATTTAATAAAAACTTGAACAATTGTATACAACTCAGTTAGGAACAGAAATTTTATTTAAAAACGAAATTATTTCGCAAATGTTTATTTGAAACGATAATTGAGAAAAAAATTGTTTTAAATAACTACAATTCGTTTATACATAAAATCATTCATACTCGTACTTATACGAAATAGAATGTCAGTTATTTTTTTACATAAGCTCAGCTTAAAATCAGATCAAAATTAATATTGACATTCTTTTTCGTAACTCTCAAACATAATCTACAAAACTGTACATAATTTCATAATAATCTACCTACAAATATTTGTTTTCAATTTTCTAAGCTTTTTTTATTGTTTTTCTCTTTTTTATTTTTTTCCGCGTGAATTTAGCTGCAGTAAGACTGAAAATGAAATGAAGATACAATAAATAGAGCATTTTTAAACATTTTTAAAATACCTTAGAAGATATATAAATACAATACTGAAATAAATAATACAAAATTTCAAAAAGAAATTAAGATTTTTTTTCATTTTACAATTGTATCTGCAGTTGACGTTGTTTTAAAGTCAAAATTTAATATACAAATACATTATTTTAATTTAAAACACATTTAAAAATATAAATATGTTCTTAATTAACAGTTAAAACTTAAAACAAATAATTTATTAAAAATTTCATGATTTAACAACATACAACAAAAATATAAATTAGTAGTGAACCAAAACTATTTTTTCAAATATAGAAAGAAAAGTTTTGGTCCACAGCTTTTACTTTTAGTAAGATGGTGAAGAAATATGACAGTAGAAAGTCGAACTCGTTTAAAAAATGAATAAAATCTAAGGAAAAATGTGAGAAATGTATGAAATTCACGCGGTGTGAACGTCAGTTGCAGATAACGGACTTTTGGGTTGAACAATAAACTAGATTATCTACACTGTACGTAACGCCGTCGGACGAAACGACGCCGGGTTAAGTGCTCGACGGTGGTGGACCACACCTACCCAACAAAAACAATCACAATTGGTACTACACCCAACAAACAACAACATACACTACTAATACACTGGTGAGAACAAAAATAAAAATTTTAGTCGAGGGGCAGCGAAATATGTTGGACCCTAAAATCGCATGTAACGTACACTTTAAACTTTTTCGCTCTTGAAAATTCGTTCAATTTTGTTAAAAATTCGCCAAGTTATTAAACGGTTTGAAAATTGGGAAAATTTCACGAATTTCAAGTGTTTCGTTTTTTTTTTCTCACCAGTGTATTTATCACCCCTCCAAAACTACACTAAATACAGTCCTGTAGACTTCACTATTGTCTTCAGCATAGATTTCTACATAAGTATGCAGATTTATAACAAAGGATTCATTTGTTATTGAATTAAATATGAAATGGAGTAAAAACATTCCTCACTTAAAGCACTGTTGAAGTTGCAGAGAGCATATCTCAAAAATTAAGTTAGATACGGATCTGGCAACTTCACCATCGTCTTCAGCATAGATTGTTGCATAAGTATGCACATTTTTATAAATAAAAAATAACGGGAACATTTTTTATTGAATTAAATATAAAATTGGGTAAAAAGTTCGTCGTTGGATGCAGCATTGAAGTCTCCAGTACATTTTCTGCTTTAAAACGTCCTCTAATTATTTTAGAGAAAAATGCTTCAAATAAAAAAGTTGGAAAATATAGTTCTCTACATCTTTTATTTAAAGTATTTTTCTCTAAAATCATTCATAAATAAATGAAAGGTAAAAAAGTAACTACTATTATTTCCATAGTAACCTACCTCCGTATGTGGATTTAGACGGGCGTGTAGTTACCCTTGGGCTTGTAGAAGAACTGCAGGGTGGCGGTACGGCGGAGGATCTCGGATAACAACAACCGTTTCTCTTTCTTAATCTTCTTCAGCATTCCTTTGTTTTCCATTGCTCGTCGACTTAGATACGGGAGCACTTCATTCACAGGACCGTACGGGATGTATTTATACGCGGAGTAGCCGGACTGACCTAGAAATTAAAGATTGTATTTAACTGTTTATTTTGGTTGTATTTGTTTGGGAAATTTGGGTTCAACCCTGAACTCAATATATATTTTATGTTTTTATCCTTCATTCTTGTTATTTCGATTATGGTTCAGGAGCCCATTAAACAAAAGTAACCTACCAGGTTATTTTAAATAAATTAAATAAATATATCATCACGCCTTTTACCCATTACTGGGTGTGGCACTCTGCCGAAGCAGATCTCAGTAAGTGATATATTTATGCGCGTGAAGTGCGGTTACCAGCCATCAAATCACGGCCCCCAAAGATGTTAGTGGTGGGAGAGCCACAGGGGTATTTTTTTAAAAATTGGTGATAATGTTTGTCAGCTGTGGGGATCGAACCAGAATTCTTTGGATTCGTAGTCCGACTTGATAATTATTTTTAAAATGCCAAATAAATACAACCGTTGTTTAAAGATTTCTTTCTTACCAAGTGGGAACGTGATGTAATCACACATGCCAAGTAGCTGTCCAAAACAGATAACTTTATCTTCCGGCGAGATACCTATTTCTTCCATCTGTTTGATAGCGAAGCGGACAGTGTCTTCGTTGTGTGAAGCCACCATGATGCCGATCTTCTTGTCTTGTCCCTTGTTCTTGAAGGCCTTGATTCTTCGGAGGCACTCGGACAAAGTCTTGTGGTACATCTCGCTGGTGGCGTCGAAATCAGGGTTTGTTGGATCTGGGTAGCCTAGCGCAGCTGCTCTGGCGCGCTCCTGAAGATTAAAAGGAAAGATATATTAAAACATTAGAGAGTAAAAATGCAGTAGTGTACAGATTATTTTTTGACGTTTCTCAAAACCAATGAAATGCTTCATTGTATGTCACGTGTCTGCGTTTTAACCAATCCTGTCATTATTATACTGAGAATAAAGCTCTTGTGATTATTCCCGGGAATTATATCTGTAGGTGCTTTTGTTTGTGTTAAATGATATGATATTAGTATCGATACTTTCGTTTCGATACCAATATTTTCAATAATTATTTTACTTGACGCAGCGGTTGTTTGAAATATGAGGCCGCAGGCTGAGTATTTTACTCCGCTAAGACAAAAATAACAAGCAGGTAAAATCTTTACCAGACTGTTTTGTACTTTACGAGACTGTTATTTTTGTTGTAGCCTTGGATACGTACGTTACTTGACTGTTTTTGTAAAAATCTACTTTCCATACTAAAATTGGTCAGGAAAGTAAGCACATTCTTGCCGATTTCAGAAAAATAACTATTTTCTGGGAAGATAACAGTATTGTAAAGAGTTTTGAGATAAAGACATGTTTTGTGTACATGACCATAAGGAAATCTTACCTGGTCAATGTAGGCGCCACGAACAAGCTTGGCAGCAAAATAGAAGTCTTGTCTTTTAGCCTGCTCCAGATCAGTCTGCACTTCATTGAAAGTGTTCTTCAAGTAGCACTGGTACGTGTTGAACACGATAGCTTTCTCCTTGTTGTACTTGCGCATCATCTCCAGCGTGATACGAGAAATAGCCGGCTGGAAGTATGTTTGCTCCGCATCTACCATTATACGTACGTCCATTTCTTGTGCTAGCTACAAGAAGAATAATCATCACAAACATGTAAACTTGAGGGTGAGAGATTGTGTGTACGAATGAGGGTTAAATGGATGGTTTATTAACGAAAAAAGAAAGGAATTATGAATGTGGAAGAAGAATCATTACTACAAAAGACTTAGAAATAAATTGATGGATGTAACATATAACCTTGGAATCGGCAAACTTTATAAGTAGACGAGCCAAACATGACCTCACAATGATTTAAAAAAAATTCAAGTCATAAATATATTTATACACAACCCGAAAAGCATGTGTTTTAGCCCTAAAAAGCGAACTTAAACACTTTTTAGTCCAAAAAGAAATAATTCCTGTGGAAACATAAATGACAGTTAATTGTGAATACTTGATTCTACAAAATGTCTTTTTGACATATAACCTATGTATATATTTTAATCTTTTGAACATATAATAAAATTTTTTTTTGCTGTGCATAAAATATTGTATGTACCACGGGTGAAATTAGCGTGTCTGACCCTAAGCATATTAGCCCCTGGCACTTTGCGCTTCGTGCTAATAATCATGAAAGTCGCGGTCACAACACTGTATATGTGTATCGTATATAAATAAAACAAAAATTAAATTATAAGTTTAAACGTTTAAAGATAATAAATTTAAGCTGAAACTAAATTTCCAGCAGTATTCTTATGGCCAGCTAGCGACATGTTCCCTATCGTAACGATTGAGTAATCTAAGTTTATTAAGTATACACAGACACAAAATATTGGAAAATAATAACGGTAAAACTGCTAAATCGAAATTTATTGAAGAAATGGTGTGAATTTATGGAAGAGTTATTCGAAGATTGTTCTTCCTCTTCAATTCAAATTCAGACGATAAAGACTAGTAATTTAATTCACAAATTTAAATATTTATGTTATGTAATTTTTTTTTAGTAATTTATGTAGGTATATCTGAGCTTTTTTGCGACCCCCACCCCCCTGGAAAAAGTCTGTGGACGCCCTTGTATGCGGCTTATCAACCGGCAATGTAAGAGTGTATCATCGTATCCATGGATACATGAAAACTATTGCCCTAATTTCCAAACAGAAAAATTCGCACACAACTACTCAAATCCGCAGGCGGCTAGTCGCAGTTTACCGACCTCTGATATAACCTATTCGGATTTAACTTTATATGCTTTTATTTATTTAGTTTCAGTTTCCTTCACATACAAAAATCAGAGATACAATCAAACGCTTTTCAACCAGTTTTTCTAGTTACATTTTTGTTTTCTTTTCTTTCTAAATCTAACTTCACACTAACAATTGACAGTTCGTATTTTAACATAACCTATATTACAATGGATATGATTTAAGGTGACAGGAGCTTCCATGAAAGGAATTATGAGTGTAAATGAATTTAATGAATGGTTGAATAATAATTTACCTTGCAGATAGTGTTAAGTCTTCGAATCATGTTCCTAAACATTTCTTCTTCTTTGGTTGTTAGCTGAGACATCAGTCCTACCATTTTACCAGTCTTAAGATCAGGGACTTTGAAGGTTTCATTCAGTTGGTAATTTTCATCCAAGATTCCTGACCAAGGGAACAAATGCAACACACTGCAAAAAGAACATTAGGAATTACTCCCAATGACAGTATAGAATCTTTTACAGCAAAAAAGGCTTTAGCAATTATTGAGACTTTTATCTAAAATTATTCCAGGACTATTTTTTTGGGAAGATGATAGTCTTGCAAAGGCCTTCAAAATTATTTTTTGGAGGAAGGCAGTTTTCAAAGACTTTAGGATTTTTTTGTAGGAAAATCAATCTTAAAATCCTTTAGGATTTTTGTTGGGAAAATGACTATGTAAAATTGTCTCAGGAATATTTTTAAAGAAATAAATATATCTTCCAAAAAAACAATTACATTGTTAAAGGTACGCCAAGATTGCGCAGATTCCTTCCCCAAAAATTGTAATATCTATACATTACAGACTTAAAGACGTAAAATTGTCAAATTTGTTCGATTTCATAATATAAATACAGTTTTTATTTGAGTTCTATATCGGTCATTAAAGAAAATAACGCTATAAATTTGCGATGTGACTAAATGAAAAACTGTTTTATTTATTTCTCCAGGTGGATCCTTGTTTTTTAGAGATGTGGCTATCGTAGCCATAGTGGATATGTCAATTAGAATAGACCCACAGATTGAGTAAACTTTAACCTAAAAAAACTAACCAACAGATGCCACATTGACATTGATAAGTCTTGCCAAGTAAACAGGGTAGCCAACTCTAAATTTTTCATCACGCATTTTATCCATTACTGGGTGTGGAGTGCAATTACTAGCTGTTGAATCACGCCCCAAGTTGTTAGTGGAGAAGGGCTCACGAGAGTAATTTTAATGTAGTAAAATCCGCAATCCGATTCGATGCCATTGCGGAATATTTTTTATACACTCTATAAAATCTTTGGTAGATGCAATAGTTTCAAAAGCTTTAGTAATTTTTTTTTAAATCTTCTTTAAAAATAATTTAGGATATTTCTAAGGAAAATACAGGCTTACAAAGGACTTTTTTGGAAAGATAGTCTTATGCCTATGGCACACTGGTCGAGGAGCATCAATGAGCGTCGAGGAACTCATCGATGAAACAACAGAACGCATCCTGACTGATAAAATAAACAAACACGAAAGATTAGCACAAAGCAAAACCATAATGACAGCCCACGCTAACATGAAATGAGACACAATAATAAGTGTGAAGTGAGACACAATCGTTTCGAGGAACTCCTCGATGGAAATAGAGGAGCCTCTATTTTTCATCGATGACGGGTGCGTTCTGTTGTTTCGTCGATGAGCGTCGAGGAACTCATCGATGAAACAACAGAACGCATCCTGACTGATAAAATAAACAAACACGACAGATTAGCACAAAGCAAATCCAAAATGACAGCCCACGCTAACATGAAATGAGACACAATAATACGTGTGAAATGAGACACAACAATACGTGTGAAATGAGACACAATCGTTTCATCGAGGAACTCCTCGATGGAAATAGAGGAGCCTCTATTTTTCATCGATGACGGGTGAGTTCTGTTGTTTCATCATTGATGCTCTTCAACCAGTGTGCCATTGGCATGACAATATCTTTAGCAATTTGTTTTTTCTTACAAAGGTCTTAGGAATAAATAAGTTAGTTCAAGTAACTGATAGAATGAATGTCTTACCCTTCCTTGTCGGTGGTAAGTCTTTCCAAGAACTTCTTAGCTGCAGCTGCGTCGATTTTATTTTCTATCAGCTTCTTTTCCAAGTCTTCTGCTTGAATGTGATGTCCTAAGACGTTACCAGACCCTCCATCCAATTCGGACATGAATTGACGTGTCCTCATGATTACTTCTGACAACTGGAGCTTTAAGAAATAAATAACATTTAATATTTATTTTATTTTATTACCTCTAGAGTAAAAAATACCTTACAATTTTCAACCTCATCCACATTCATAATTTTTTCATACAACACATCATCAACAACAAATTCTAAATAAAATTAATTATTTCTTACCAATAATTGCGGTCTGCCCAAAGCAGTGAGTTTTACAGCAGTAATCCCAGTTCCAAAAGTAGCACCTATAAATATTAAAAACTATTTTATCTTTTTGATCCTGTAGTTAAAAATTAAAGCTACTTTAATACCAAGCTTTAGAGAAATAGAGAAAATTGCACTTAAAATATAAACAATTTTACAGAAAATAAAATAAGCTTTTATTTCTTTTATCTGAAAATTTTTAATAATTGTTATTCATCGTATTTGCTCTGTGAGAAAGCATGAAATGAATGTAGATGAAGGACAAAATAACATCTAGGATTATAGAAGGAAATAGTGTTGTAAAATTTTTTGTACAAAATAATTTTTTGGTGTAGATTAATTGTGATTTAATTACAATTTAATAATCAATGATAAATGCGAACTAAAAAACATAAAATACATTAAAAATGTTTCATGGAAATCTATGAATAAGAATTAAAAAGAATTTAGAACATAATTCTGTCAATGTTGTAATTATAATTTGATAATATTTTTTATGGAAATTTATGAAAAAATATGTAAAAATATGGAGGGAATTTCGAGGGGGAGAATTCATAAATTCCCATTTAGAGTAGAGCACAAATTTACAACACTAGTGTAGGGAATAAGTGAGGACTTACTGTGATCAAAATCTTTGTTTTGTAGCGCTGATTTTTTGTCATATTCTGAGAACCATGCAAAAAATCACATGCTATTAGTAATTTGCTAAAACATAAGTACACATAGAACACTAATACTTCCACAACACGTATTAGAACTTATTTCATAATTTATTGCAAAGAAAGATATTTTACTTCATTCCCTGTATGAAAACTATTACGTCACATTTGGTATTCATGTGATTCAAGATTTTGTACAGAGTGATCAAAAGGAATTGTTACAGTTGGCAATAAAAAAAACTACTTGAAAATGGTAAGCCTGATACATAAATTCATTTCCTGTTGTTGACAGTGACATTTAAAATTTAAATTTGAGTACATTTATTATTACATTTATTTCTAAAGTATTTCTATTACATAAAAAGTCAAACATAACCTATTTGTATTTATTAGAAATGTCAAATAGCATTTCCGCCTTTATCTGACGTTGTGCCAACTGTGGAATAAAAAGGTCTCTGGAATTGTATTGTCAACTATAACAATTCCTTTTGATCACCCTGTACTTAAAACGTTTACAATGATACTGGATTTACATTTTTAAAACATAACCTAAAATTTTAATGTCAGATGAAAATATTTATTACTTTATAAAATTTAATTAGTTTATAAATGAAACTACGTTCTGAAATATATTTAATGAAAACCAAATATAAATTTATCTTAATGCACGAAAAATATTACCTACATTATTGAAATATATAATTTTGTAAAATAAAACTCAAAGGAATATATATTTTTGTATGTATTGTTATTATATATAAATAAATACTTATAAGAAAATATAAAATACAGTGCACATTACCTTTTGTACTACAGTTAAATTAATGGCAAAAGTGCAGTATCACTAACCAATTTTTAAAAATGTAATTTTAGGTTGGTACAATTTTGTGAATTTCAAAACTCCCTAAAAATTACTAAATAAACCAGTGCTTCGAAACTGTTATTTGAAAAACATTTTCTAGCTTCAAACCTCAAACATAATGTAATCTACAATTATCAGGAAATAAAAAATAATTCTTTCTAACCTAACCAAACCTTATCGCAGTCTTTGCCATTTTCATACATTTATGACATTTATACTCCTTTGCGATGAGCTTCAAATCTCTGAAAAAGTTTTAGGATCACTAATAAGTAAATGTCATTATAGTAGTGGGAGGAATTTTTAAAATTGATCAGAGATACTGCATTTTAGCCAAATTAATTAAAGATCCTCTATCCTTCAACTCCAGCGTAAAATAATCATGTACATGACAAACGCATTTCTGCATTTGATTACTCAACATTTTTCTAGACATTTCTTATTTGTCAGTCTTTTTTTTGTATATCAAAAATGCTTAGAAATGACAGACGAGAAAATAACAAAATCATGATCATAGGTCTCTATATTTATATTATAAACAAATGTAAACAAAGTAAATATAAATTTTCGTATTATACTGAAAACGTTATACCAATCGACTGACGTCATAAAAAATATAACTAGATGAATGACATCGGGTGTTGCTACGTTTACATGTAACCAATTTTAAATTGTATTGCGCGTTGCTTCTTTGGAGATGGCAAAATTTCATTTTTCTTTGACTTCGTAGATATTTTAGAGACTTTTAGTGCGTCCAGTACTTTTATTTATTTATTTTGTTACTCTGCACAACAGGAAGTAAATCCCAATTACAGTACAAGGGGCCTACAGCTTATAGTGGAGTCCGAACCACTCAGACACAATCGTATTTTTTTGGATATAAGTAGAAGTCAGTGAGATTTGAACGCACGACCTCTTGCTTGCTAATTAAGAAACGCAAGTTTTACCTCGCTTTTATCCACTGAGCTACGATTGCCTGTAAAGCTACATTCATAAATCGAAATTAGTTTTTATTTTATGTTTTCCATTTTTGTTTTAATAACCTTGTAGACATGTTATCTTATGCAGCCATTCACAAATCAGTATTTAGTTTTGGTTTTAACACAAACGTTTGCAAACTCCAAACTTATGTTTTAGTTTTACGTTTTATACTTAGGAATAGACCAATAGGACGAAGCGTAGAATGATGTAGTGATATATACTTGTCTCTTTCTATCGTCCTTCGCATTGACGATAACCTAAGTTTGTTTTCATTAGAGTGTCAAAATGAATGAAAATAAATTAATACCTACTTTCTTATTATGATAATATTTACCTTGCTCTTCCAAAAAATACGAAAGTAAACAAATAACGTATGACAGCACGGGTAACTTCTGACACATTTGACAGTTACTTTTACTGTATTACCGATCTTCGAAAATTTATGATAGATGTCACTACTAACTAAAATCGACAAAAGTAAAACCATTTGGAATGGCACCTAAAAACACACTAAAACAAAGCATAAAACAAAAACTAATTTCGATTTGTGAATGTAGCTTTACTCTCTAATAAATTGTCAATTAATAATAAAAATTAATGACATACATTTACGAGTAAAAGCGGTCCATTATTTGGATATTCTTATTCAAAATAAATTATTAAATGAAGAATCAGTAATTGACATTTCTGTTTCTTTTGTTATCAAGACATACGATAATGTCATTCGCATAGGTACGAATAATATTAGCAAAAAATATAGTTATATTTCATCGTGTCTATGATAACCTGGTGCATATATGATGTAATCGTCTTTATACAGAGAATGAAGTTTAGCAGAATATTATTCGCTGTTAGATTCTTACAAATTATTTTATTGAAAAATGCTTCAAATAATGTAATCCTTTTTTTATACGATCCATTTTTCACTAAAATAATTCAGCAAAGCTTGAGGGCGAAAAATATGCAAGATCTTTTGAATATTAAAATGGTGCACATAAAAAAATTATAATATTCACGGACATATATTACACACGTAAATAATAAACAAAATGGCTGCACATTCATACAGACAACCTCAATTTTCCTTACCTAGTTATAATTAACACAAAAATGTTAATTACAAACCAGTGGCTCTAAATATACAACCTACAGTAAACGTCTAAGCGTTGCTAAAATCGGATGTTCGCATCATTAATCTTAGTTTAGGAACCAATTTTATACTCAAGGTTAACCGATTTAGCTAGCAGATGATCTTCAAGTACCTAACCCCTCTATTCTGTAACTCGATTATTATTTGTTAATAATCGATATATTTATAATAACCCTTATTTTTGTGATCGATAAGTTAATGATAATTTTTATTTTTTATCGTTATTTTACAGATGATCACAATTTTGGTATTCTGATACCAGAATAATTTACTCTGACAGTTTTCGTGTTATATTCATGTATTTTATTTATTAATATACGTAGCTGTTATTATAATAAATAATATAATGACAGCTCACTGACAGTTCCGTAAAAAGTGTGGTTAAATAGTATATTACGTACCATGAACTGTAAGTGACAGTTTTTAGGTCAAGAGCTGTAGCTGTAGCTTAGCTAAATGTGAAAAAATATAGCTGTAGCTTGTAGCGAGCTACTTTTTTTCTATTAGCTTCAAAATAACAACTGAAGCTACTTTTAAAGCTACTTTTTGTAGCTTAAAACTACTTTTTATAGCTTAAAGCTACTTTTTAGCAGAAGGTCAACAAAGTACGCATGCGTACATGCTAAACCCACACAAAATAATTATTTGTTGACGGTTCTAACTGGCTCTAATACGCAAAAATACACAGTAGGTGCCAGATGGTATAAAAGCGCAAGTGGAACTGGAATGTACAGTACAGTGCAATATTTTCTATTAAGTAAAAATCAAATCAAGGTAAAAATAATAGTAAATTTTAATCTAAAATAATGAATAAAACTGAAGAATTGTTGGTTTCGGTATGTAATTATTATAATATTGTATCTGTATTATTGTATAAAATTATTGTAATAAATATTAAATGAACTAAACATTGACTGTTTAGGAGTCTTCTGTTAATGTGATTGTTAATTTATTTCGATATAAATAAAAATTATAGCATCAAAAATTAACAGTACATTTGTCCATTTGCTATTTTTGATATTGATGTACATGATAGTAAATTAACAGTCATTATAACAAAAGACTGATCATATGATAATGGCAAATTTAATTATTTCACAATAATTTTAAAAAGTAGCTTTAAAATTTAACAGCTACTTTAACGAAAGCTTTTAGCTGTAGCTTAGCTATATTTTACAAAATATAGCTTATAGCTGTAGCTTAGCTACTTTTTTAAAGAATAACTGTAGCTGTAGCTTAGCTACTTTTTTTAAGTAGCTTGCCCAGCTCTGCTAATTATGTAATATACTATTCTTGTTGTACCGTGTACCAAATAAATAAATAATAGTTGAAATATTTACAGTGTTGTTGAAAGCAAGATTTCAAAAGTGTTTGCAGTACATTTGATTTGAATCTATGTCGTCTTAAAGATGAACATACATACATACATTACTTGTCTTTCTTCGTTTGTCAAGCTAAGAATATACCTGTGACTGACACGAGACAAGTAGATTAAAATAACCGGTAGGTTAGAAAGATGTCAGGTGGTTAATGTCAAACTATACCCACGTCTTTTTTTATTCAATATGTTACACTAAAGATATTTTTCGTCTGAAGTTTATTTTTAGTTATTTGAACCGCAAAAATAAATGTATATTGCAGATTTTGTTGTATAAATATCAAGGATTTATACACTGGTGAAAAAAACAAAACGAATCACTTAAAATTCATGATATTTCCCCAATTTTCAAACCGTCTTAACACAGTGGCGTACCTGGAACTTTTGGCGCCCAGGGCGATATCCAATTTGCCGCCTTTTCTAAGTAAATCAGATGGAAGTTTTTATAAATTAAAAAAATAAATATATCATCACGACTTTTACCCAGTACTGGATGTGGCACTCTGCCGAAGCAGATCTCGGTAAGTGATATATTTATGTATCTGTGTGCGGTTACCAGCCGTCAAATCACGATCCTCAAAAATGTTAGTGGTGAGGGAGCCACAGGGGTAATTTTAATTTGGTGAAAATTATTTGTCGGCTGTGGGAATCGAACCGGAGTCCTCAGGATCCACAGGTCAAATCGAAACCATTGAGCCATTACCCCATTAAATTAATGAACATAAATAAATAATTGTAATTGAGACAAACTATAGGTGGGAACTTTTTTACCATTGGATGGCGTATTTAAATTAAGCTGTAATAAAGGAATTTTTCGAGATAATATTTTCAACCCTACATTGACTTGACGACGAAGAAAAATATTCGATATTCATAATTCGTAGAAATCGAATAGTAAACTTATGAAGTGAACAAGTTGTTTTTTACAACTGAAACTAAATATAAAAAATGCCGCCCCAAAATATGTGCCACCCGGTGCGGATCGCACCCACCGCCCCTTAACTATAATTTTTTTTTCTACGACTGCTACGAAAAGTTGATATTTATACTTTCAGTTGTCATCGTAAAGTTGATGGTTACCGAGTAACGAACAATAAAATACTTTACCGCGCGTCTCCTATAGCAACAAGCGGTAAAATACTTTACTGCTCGCTTAGAAAAATATAAATTGTTGCTAAAATTTTAATTTATTGAAACAATACTTACAAAATCTAAAATATAGGTCAGATTTTTACACTTTTACACATATTGTAATGAAGTTTGCTGCGCTATGATTTGAAGTTGAACCTGAACGCAGCTGGGCTGCAGTGCTAACTTAATGAGGAAGAGAGATGTTAAAATTGAAAGAGCAGTTTTCACAGTTTTGTATATTTATTACGGAACTTGAAATGGTGTTTGATAAATTTGACGATAAATTAGATTCTATGATATTCTCATTAGAATTTTCAGTTAGTACGCCAATCTCTATTTTCTGAGATTTTTGAGCATATTTTTTTATTTATGTGTGAAAATTTATCACAAACAATGATTGTCAAAATTTTCAAAATCCAGCCCGTAGTTTTTTAGAGTATACATCAGAGATTAAGAAAACATATCCCTTTTTGTTCCATGTCCATTGCTGTTCCCGGAATGTTTTCGCCCGATTTGCCCTACGCGCCGAGAGGAGTCGCCATTTTTTTAAATTTCTGACAATTTTTAATATATTCTTTAAAAAAAATTTTCAAATAAAGTTTAAAGAGCACTAAATAAAGATCCAAAACCAGTTCTTAAGCAGCACGTTTAGATTTCGTTAAAAAAAATCTAGAAAATGACCCTTTTTTTCCTTGCCTAGAGTGGCCTTACCCCTTAATCACGGAAAAAGTTACATCGTATTTAGGCGACAATTATCAGAAGTGGATAGATTCAATTGTTTTATATTAGATTGCGAAAAATAATCTAAAAGTTTTATTTAAAATATTTTCCTCTAAAATCATTTAGAAGCGTTTGACAGTGCTAAATATACGATGCCAAATGTTGAAAATGCTCTATATGTATTCTTGCTATTGTTGGCACAATTTTTAAACACGCTATAAAAGAAATTTTAGTTTCGAGGTCAATATTCTATGTCTGTCGTGATTACGATGCGGTACTGACGTTCCACTTACGAAATTGCTTCTCCTGCACGCCTACACTCTAAACAAATTTCTGGTACACGTCCAGCTAGTCAGCAACAAGCCTTTTGTTCTAGTTTTTGATTAATATGTATCAGAATACCTTACTTAAATACTGAAAACATTAATCGTTATTTATGTAACTAGGGTTAAAAGTGTGGCAATATTTATCATTTAGATTGTTTTTGTTTAAATTATATGTTTAGTTAATAGGTTTGTGCCAGCCCCCAGTTTGAACAGTTCTAGAGTAATATACTTAATTTCCTGTATGAAAACTATTACGTCACATTCGGTATCCATATGATTCAAGATTTTGTACTTAAAACGTTTATATTGGTAATCGATTGACATTTTTAAAACATAACCTAAAATCGAAATGTCAGATTAAAATATTTATTACTGTATAAAATTTAATTAGTTTATAAATGAAACCAAATTCCGCATATATTAAATAATAACCAAATATATATTTATCTTATCCCACGAAATATATTACCTACCTTATTGAAATATGTTTAAATAAATATATCGTCACGCCTTCTACACATTACTGGGTGTTTTTACTTGATTCAGCAGATTAAAATACTCGGCTTGCGGCCTCATCTTTTTAATAACCGCTTCTTCAAGTAAAATATCACTTTCCTGACTTATTATGTAATATACTATTAATAAATATTAACAGTGAATGAATACAATTAACTTTCAAGCGAAATTAAAAAAAAAATAGAATATAAAGGAAAAAACAATATGGTAAGAAATACACAGAAAAACTATTAATCTATGTATTCATCAACAAACCGTGGACGTTTCGGTTGTGAAACACAACCATCTACAAATGTGAAGTACAAGACGTCAAATTTAATAAATAAATTCACATTTGTGCTGAACCGTACCATATTCTGGATTTTGAAGGCCTTAAATTCCAATTACATAAATATATAATCAAGGATCCTATATAACCTCAAAAAATAGAGGAAAAAAGTATAATATAAATAAAACTTTATAGTATCAGTTCCTCATGTATTTATTTTGTAATTTAGAGAGTTTCATTGTTTATTTACGATAAACGTAATTCATATCTTTAAAATATTATATTGTATTTATACAATGCTTGAAATTATTATTATTGTTTTTAAACAAAAACAAATTTGGACTTTTCATTTTTTCTTTGGTATAGTGCCTATACACGAGCCGCTACTATTTCTTACTCTGCACTTAATCCTAACACAGTAGTTTATTTTGGAATCAGTCTGACACAATCATATTTTTAAAATACGATGAAATCATCCACATTTGAAAGCACAACCCTTCCTCTATCAAATCAACCATACACAAATAAGCCACAACACAACACAATGGAATAGTGTCAACAAACCAGTCTTTCACACAATACAAACATAACCAATAATTCTTTCTTCCCTACCTGCAACGGCCTCCAAGCATCTACTGAAGATCTCCATATTCTTCTCGCACTGAGCTTCATTGAGGTAGAAGTACGTCCTGGCAGACTGCACCTTATATCTTCTGTCGGCGAAGGTCTTATCCACGTGATACTGTTTCATGGCTCCTTCAGCACCCGGATTGTCGCCTACCTCCGAGACAGAAGCTTCCACTTCACGTTTCTCTGCCTCCTCTTGAGTGAGATCCTCTTCCACGGAATAGTCGAGGATAGGTTTTACACCGAAGGAACGAAGACGCTCCAAGCATGGTCGGATCTTGTATTGGTCTTCACCAGCGACGAAATGACCGTAGAATGTTGCTTTCATTACCATTCCGAAGAGTTTCTCACCCATGATGGTCTGGAATATTTTCATTATCTGGAAAGAAGAATTAGTTAGTTATTGCATAAGAAATTAATTTATACTATTGCTTAATGGCAAATTACAGGGTGATCAAAAGGAATTGTTATAGTTGGCAATTCAATTCCAGAGATCTTTTTATTCCACAGTTGGCACAATGCCAGATAAAGGCGGAAATGCTATTTGACTTTTCTAATAAATACAAATAGGTTATGTAAGGAGTGTGACAGTCTCAGACCAACCATAAGTAGACGGAGAACAACGGCGTTTGTTGTGAAGTAGAATTCCTAATAAATACAAATACAGAGTGATCAAAGGGAATTGTTACAGTTGTCAATAAAAAAACTACTTGAAATTGGTAAGCCTGATACATAAATTCATTTCCTGTTGTTGACAGTGACATTAGAAATTTAAATTTGAGTACATTTATTATTACATTTATTTCTAAAGTATTTCTATTGCTTAAAAAGTCAATATTGTATCAGCTGTCAGACTCCTGACATAATCTATTTGCATTTCTTAGAAATGTCAAATAGCAAAAAATTAATTTATACTATTGCTTAATGACAAATTACAGGATGATCAAAAGGAATTGTTATAGTTGGCAATACAATTCCAGAGATCTTTTTATTCCACAGTTGACACAACGTCAGATAAAGGCGGAAATACTATTTGACATTTCTAATAAACACAAATAGGTTGTCAGGAGTCTGACAGCTGATACAATATTGATTTTTTAAGTAATAGAAATACTTTAGAAATAAATGTAATAATAAATGTATTCAAATTTAAATTTTAAATGTCACTGTCAACAACAGGAAATGAATTTATGTATCAGGCTTACCAATTTCAAGTAGTTTTTTTTATTGCCAACTGTAAAAATTCCTTTTGATCACTCTGTAGTAGAATTGTAATGAAAAGTAAGTCTGCAGAATACCGAATACAGAATATAAGGCAAAAACCGTGTGCCGAACAGGGCCAGCAAAAGTCATGTCCTTGGTGTGTAGTACTGGACACCCAAAAAATACGGGTGTCAAATTTTAAACAGCTTTTTCTAATTTTTATGCAGTTTTTTCGCTCTAGATCCATATACAAGTGAAAGTGAAACATAGGCGTTTAACTTGGGAAATCAGTTTTTCCGTGCGCATTGCTCCCCTAATTATTTTAGACAAAAAGTTTCAAATGGATGTTGTAAAGCAAAAATTCCTACATCAAAATCAATATAAAAAAATCATTTTGGCTAGTTCATAACTGCAGAAATTTGAAAATTCACGGAATTACAATTTTATAGTATCTTTATAAAGTTGATTTGACTGAGTTTATTTTGGTTATCAAATTTATTAGTGCATATGTTACAATAACTTCAGTATTCCGTAGATCATTATCAAGTTGATAGCTTTTCTGAATTGTCGCGTCTGGTTATACGGGATGTGATGACATATCTGGATAAATTATAGTTAAGCGTCTGGTCGGATAGAGTTAACCTTTGTAACTCACCCCGTCTGGGTTTTTTATGTAAGCACATGCATGAGAACGCTTATCTAGACCAACGCAACGATACCACTCCCTTGCTTTTTGTCAGAACATCCCATGGAAACAACAATGATAAGTTAGTGGTAGATTGGCTTTCGTCGAGACAAGTTTGGCTCTCGTCGTCTGTGCAAGATGTATGTCTTGCCATGTAATTAAGTACTTAGTTACTTAAATATAGTTTAGTAGAGTATTTTAATAAGCCAAACGTAGGTAAGGTAATAATGGACAAACGACTTAAAGTTGTAGTTATTTTATTGAAGATGTACTGACAACGTTTCGGCCAAGGTTATGGCCATCTTCAGGTCAAACGTTAAAATAAAGTATAACAACCAAATAAATTAAGGTACGAATTTAATATGTTTAGGGCAAACAGATCTAAAATGAAAAAATAAATAAGAATCTAAACTTAGCCAAACACATGAATCTAAATTATATATGTTTTTTGCTAAGTTTAGATTCTTACTTATTTTTTCATTTTAGATATATGTTTGCCCTAAACATATTAAATTCGTAACTTAATTTACTTGGTTGTTACATACATACATACATTCATACATATCTTCACGCTATATCCCAACAAATGGGGTAGCACGAACCCTAAAATCACTCATAAAACATTCACTCATCACACCCATCAAACAACCAGTCATCGTCAAACATTTTCATCCAAACATACCACCCTCACTTCAACCACTTTCAAAGATCACTCCATATAAACTCATTCATTTATACACTCGAAATTATTATCACACAACAAACCTTCAATCACATCATTCCTTTTCACTTACCATTCATTTTATTTCTTCAACGTACATAACGTATGCATAAAAAATCTCAAATTACTCACGTTTACTCCTAACAACGAATCTAATAACGAAACTAACAACGAATCTACAAGATTAGAAAAGATGAAAGCGATAGTCTGCACTTATGTATGAAGTATTACTTGGTTGTTATACTTTATTTTAACGTTTGACCTGAAGATGGCCATAACCTTGGCCGAAACGTTGTCAGTACATCTTCAATAAAATAACTACAACTTTAAGCCGTTTGTCCATTATTACCTTATCTTAAATATAGTTTATTCATACGTTGTTGTTTCCATTGCGGGATAAATTGTTTAATTTCAATATTAATTACAACTTCGTCTTATTTCGTTTTATTTAATCGTGTATTACATCGCGTTATATTTCGTCTTGATTTTAATTTAGTTCGTATCATTAACAATTATCTGTCAACGCGTAACAATCGTCTTATTTTGAATTAGATCGCGACTCTATCTAATCACAGTATGAACGTTAACATCTAGCTATTAACTAACTATAAATTGTACTTCCTAATAGTACAACTGTGAACACAAGAACGCAACTAAACAGTAAATAAACAATATTGCAGAAAAAAATTTCAAGCCAGCGAACATTCTTACTGTATATCGCAGTCTACCCAGTAAGGCGCCAGAATTATCGACATTTCCAAGGCCAACCAAGGCCAAAACAATCGTGGAAATATTCTCAAAGAGCTTGTGATATAACAGAAATCATAAACTAAGTTTCTTCTTTCCGACAGTTAGAAAACCATCAATAAATTAACGACATTATTTGTCATATTTATGAATGAATACATCTAGTTTTTTTACGAGACAATTATTTACTATTATTATTGGATTGGATAATAAGAAAATTGATATTAACACGCAGGAAAATTATCAAGTAATTTGTTGACTCAATAGCAAGTAATTTCTACATGAAGGACATGTTTTTAAACAATTTTCATGCATGTTTCGAGTAAATTTAGCGTGATGATATTAAATTTACACACCTATAAAATATAGAATTATTTATAAATAAGAAGTGTATATTATGTTTTAAGTTCTAAGAATTATTGTTAAGTTCGTTCGTAATAGTAAACATAGTAATTAAGACGTACGTAGCGACTTCTGATGACGTTATATGTATGTATGTTCATAATCAACCTACGCGAAATTGTAAATATGATTCACTCTTATCTTTATTTACTATCTAAAATATTTCAGAAGACACTTTCAGCATTGTATATTTTCTCTGTCAAACGATTCACTTTCTTCATGAAGTTTACATATATTTTTTCAGACGACCACTTATAATAGTAACCATAACATCATAAATTACTACGGAAAGTTGAAAATAACATACATTGATATGTAATTATAACGCACACTTCTACCATATCAAGTGAAGTTCCACTGATTGACAACAGATGGCGTTACGATGAAAGAAAATAATAAAATAAATGAAAAGAATTTATATTATCATTTGAATCGAAGTTTTGGCAGATTTTTCAACCCATTTGCTCAGATAAATCTTTTTTTTTTAATTAATACTTACTTATTTATTAATATTTTAGCATTATTTAATATTTTGACATTACGGTTAGTAAAGTTGGTATCACAACACCTAACTTCAAACATCAAACGTCACCTCTTATCTTCAAAAACGCATCAGCTGTCAAACTGTAACAACATTGCTCTTGTAAATTTTTTTAGAAATATTTTGTGGTCATCTGATAAATAGTGTATACATAACTCACTCGAAAGTGTGATAACTGTGCTCGTGTACTTAAATCACTAGGTGCCGCATGCCTCGTTTTTCAATTTCTACACTCGCAAGTTATCTCACACTTTTGAAACTTGTTATAAATAAATAAATTAAATATATCATCACGCCTTCTACCCATTACTGGGTGTGGCACTCTGTCGAAGCAGATCTCGGTATGTGATATATTTTATGCATGAAGCGCGGTTACCAGTCGTCAAATCACGGCCCCCAAAGATGTTAGTGGTGGAGGTGCCATAGGGGTAGCTTTTTGAAATTATGAAAATTGTTTGTCGCCTGTGGGAATCGAACCAAGGTTCTCAGGATCCACAGCCCGACTTTATACCACTGAATTAGCCACCCCATAAATATGTAATATACTATTAAAACCAACTTTAGCAACTAGATATAATATTTTCTACAAAAACCAAAGTTTTCTTAAAAATGCACCGGCAGATGCAAATAAAAATAGCCTATTCTATTTCCAGAGTATTTCACACACAATAGTATTCTAACCAGGTCATACTACCAACAGAAAATCACTAAAATATATCCCTAAACATAATATTTTATGTTAGTTTATACCTACAAAAACTATATATATAGAAATATGTTTGTAGCTGCAAAAACTATATATAGAAATAAGTGTGTACTCTACATGGCATTTAAAATTCGTTTCTAGATATCACCACTGGGTTACGGTGGCGCTGAGGTAGAATCAATACTACGGGTGCAGTAAAGGTTCGTTCACTATAAAACTTACTACACGTGTTATTATCTAACCCTTGTTGAGCTAAGATGAATTTATTATAAATATGATATTTTCGATTTATTTTGCTAGTGGTGTATCTCCATTTTAATTAATTCATTACTAATGACGAGTTTGCTTTTAAGATAGTTTAACGAGGGGTCAACCACTACCTCAAAAAGATACACTGTTTTCCATATTCCGGAATATAAATAAAATAAATATATCATCACGCCTTTTACTAATTACTGGGTGTGGCATTCTGTCGTAGCAGATCTCGGTGATATATTTTACGCGTACTAGCCGTCAAATCACGGCTCCCAAAGTTGTTAGTGGAAGGAGAGCTACAGGGATAGTTTTTTTTTAATGTGGTGAAAATTATTTGTCGGCTGTGGGAATCGAACCGCGGTTTTCAAATCCACAGGCCGACTCGATACCACTGAGCCACCTATTCCGACAAACTTGAGTAATTTAATTAATTATTTGTTTGTTCGTTTCACCGATATTCTGTAATGTTAACTTTAGTGGTAACCAAAATGTACTGCTTTTGAAACAATTTTTATTTTTGAGATTTTTTCAAAGAAAATTTTTGATATATTATCAGTCAATTTTCTCGTTTAAAAATACAGGTATTTTTAAATTGTAAAAAAATACAAGAAGAACTTAATTTATATATTCTATTTTTTTATATTCACACGAAGTTGTGAATCACCCTGTACATATATTTATAAATAAATCATCACGCCCATCTACCCATTACTGGATGTGGCACTCTGTCGAAGCAGATCTCGGTAAATGATATATTTTGCGCGAGAAGTGCGGTTACCAGCCGTCAAATCACGGCCTCCAAAGGAGTTAGTGGTGGAGGAGTCACAGGAGTTGTTCTTTAAAATGGTGAAAACTGTTTGTCGCCTGTGGGAATCGAACCAGGGTTCTCAGAATCCATAGGCCGACTTGATACCACTGAGCTAGCTACCCCATATATATTTAGATGTCCAGAACTTCATAAAAACATAGCTGAAATACATATTCCGAAGTATTTCTATAGAGGGTGTTCTTTTCTATATTACACATAGAAAAAACAATGTATGGGGTTGGTGGCTCAGTGGTATCATGTCGGCCTGTGGATCCTGAGAATCTCGGTTCGATTCCCACAACCGACAACAATTTTCACAACATTAAAATTACCCCTCCATTAACATTTTTGGGGGCCGTGATTTGACGACTGATAACCGCATTTCACGTACATAAATATATCACTTACAGAGATCTGTTCCGGCAGAGTGCCACACCCAATCATGGGTAAAAGGCGTGATGATTTATTTATTTATTTTATAAGAAACAATGTAAAATTTTTACATGTTAATTTGCCATAGGAAGACTTATGATCGAAGTGGGGAAGGAAAAATTAATCAATTTTTATGTCAAACTGACATATTGACGTAAAATTAAATTATTTTTATTAATTTTTTTTCTTCGCCACTTGATCATAAGTCTTCTTATGGCAAATTAACATGTCAAAATTTGACATTGTTTCTTCTATGTGTAATATAAAAATAAAGCGATATTCTTGTGTATTCCAAAGATTTTCAGGATATTTCCATTTTCAGTATTCCAGTGTATTCCACAATTATTTACATGTATTCTAGTTGAAATTTACATTGATTCCAAACAGTGAATGGCTCCTTGCAGTTTAAGCATGAGAAATTGTCTAGAAATGTTTCTTAGTAATATATTTTATAAGTACAGCTATAGAAACAATGACATACTCGTAGAAATACAAATATATGCATTATAATCTTATAAGGGTGGTTTTCGCCCATTGGTCAATATACTATTTCAGTAGTAAAGTCACGAACGTATGAATTAATAATAATATTGATTTTTGACTGACTGTCCGTAATCAGAAATTATTTATTTAAAACGGCGCAAATTCCAAGAAAATACAATTATCGATCAATTATAAAAATTGTAATAAATCTCTTACTTTGCTATTTTCATAATTTTCCAGGCGATAGCTACGCAATGTTTAAAAAAACAACATTACTTTAATATAATAAATCAATATTTGTAATAACAAATAGCTCAATTCAAATTTAAATTTTCAAATTTCTAAAAAGATATTTTAGTGATTATTGTCCCATAACTTTAAACAACAATAGAGTTTTATTATTTGACAACGTTATCATGGAAATGAGCGAAATAATAAGTGATAATTACACTTGTAAACTCCATTCCCAGTATGAAAACGATTACGTCACATTCGGTATCCATGTGATTCAAGATTTTGTACTTATAACGTTTACATTGGTATTGGATTGACATTTTTAAAACATAACCTAAAGTTTAATGTCAGATTAAAATATTTATTACTGTATAAAATTTAATTAGTTTATAAATGAAACCAAATACTGCATATATTAAATACCAACCAAATATAAATTTATCTTATCCCACGAAATATATTACCTACCTTATTGAAATATGTAATTTTGTAAAATAAAACTCAAAGGAATATGCATTTTTATATGTATTATTATTCTATATAAATAAATAATATATGAAAATACAAAATACAGTGCACATTACCTCTCGTACTACAGTTAAATTAATTAAAGGTCCTCGATTATGTAACTCCAGCGCTAAATAATCTTTAAGATGACAAACGCATTTCTGCATTTCATTACCTAAAATTTCTCTAGCCATTTCTTATTTCTCAGTCTGTATTTATGTATCAAAAATGTCACAAACTTAGAAATGACAGGTGAGAAAATAACGAAATCATGACCATAGCTCTCTATTTTTATTTTATAAACAAATGTGAACAAAGTAAATGTAAATTTTTGTACTAGTAGGAACTGTCATTAAAATAATAAATGTGATAGAACGTGGAAAAAACATGAAACGTGTGTCTTTACTTATTAAGACATACGTTAATGCCATTCGCATAGGTACGAATAATATTATTTAAAAAGATAGCTATATTTCATCATATCTATGATAACCTCGTCCACATATGACGTCATCGTTTTCATACAGGGAATGGAGTTTACAATTACAACAGTAATTTGCACTAGTGAAATTATCGCGATAATTTGCTGTATAAAAAATTGGCAGTTTTTTTTAAGTTATCTGACATGTCAAAATATTAATTTTGTCAAATTTTTGGTTTGTTTTCGTGGGGCAATATTCCAATATTCTTACCGAATATAACACGTGCATTGAATGTTTCCAGAAATATTTTTTCTCGCTGTTCATTCGGGCTTTTATTGCTCTTAGGAAATCAGCATAGCAACAAGAGCACTCGTGAGCTCAAAAAAATTATCGGTAATAGTCAATGCACTAGTTATATTATAAGTGATAATCGTTTCTAAATTATTTTAGAGAAAAATGCTTGTAGAAATTCATTTCTTTAGAACTTTTATTTGAAATATTTCCTTCAGTATCAGCAAGAGAAAAGTTTTTGTATCTAACCTAACATTTTCAGTTCAGAATCAACATCGTAGCAATGGCAACGCTGTTACCATAGTAACAGGATGCTGAGCGCCGGTTGCCAAGGAAACCAGACGGTAAACTGCGTCGTGGTTTACTTCCTGCATCGATTCGATTTTGTTTTCAACAGGACCTTATATCATCATGTTATGATAAAATAGTATGGAACGGGTTTCATAATTGTCATTTTATATCTAATAATCGTCAATTATAAATTGTGTTCTTTATACAATTTATTCTATTTTGTTCCTTTTATACTATTTTTAAATAAAAAGTCGTATTAAAATTTAGGAAATTTAGTGTTAGTTGGTGATACTGGTATAATATTTCAAGATTGAGTTGTTTGAATTTTAAATTGTCAATTTACTTCAAGTTAAAATGAATGAAAACGATTTTTTGTAATCGCATCATTCAAAATAACTTTAATTATTGGTAATACTTGGATCACAGGCTTAACGTAGTAATAAAATTGCAAAAAATTGAAACAATTTTTGGTTTAAATTTGATTAAATAGCGACGTTTCGGCACAAAATTTTGGCCATTTTCAAGCAATTTTTTGAAATTTATAATAGTTACATTTTAAAAATTGAATATCAAACTATGGTTCCATGAACCACTTCGTAATAATAACGTTTATATTACACAGGAAACTGAAGTAAAGTTTGATTTTGCGTACTCGTGCATCAAAGTAATTGAAAAAAACACCCATTTTTATTATTCTAAATTTTGACTATTAAAACGCTACAATAATTTACTACGTTATCTGTAGCTTTTCGTGCTTCGGGAGGCGTATTTGAAAGTAAATAATCAGATGAATCAAACATATTGTTACAAGCTTTACGAAAAAAAAAAATTGTTTTCATGTAACAAATATAAATTAATGACAAACCAAACAATCATTAATAGAAATTCACGCTTTAAATTTAATAAATTTTCTCATTGTCGGTTATATAATTTTTGATCGTTTCAATAAGCATTGTACAATAGTATATTAAAAAACTTGTTTCATAATGCAATCTGTTAAGGTAGTACTAGTGTGGCGGTGGCGCCATCGCTTGTCGAGTAGCGAAAATGACGCTCAAAAAAATATAAAAATTGAATAAAATAAGTGTTTTATACCTATTATGATTTGAATATCCTGAATTGTTAACAGGTTGTTGGTTTAGTGAATTTTCAAATACCATACCACGGTGGTACGGTATTTGAAAATTCACTAGACCAACAACATGTTAACAATTCATGATATTCAAATCATAATAGGTATAAAACACTTATTTTATTCAATTTTTATATTTTTTTGAGCGTCATTTTCGCTACTCGACAAGCGATGGCGCCACCGCCACACTAGTACTACCTTAATCTTTTGAATATATAATTAAATGTTATTTTGTTGTGCTAAAATATTGTATGTACTACGAGTGAAATTAGCGTTTCTGACCCTGAGCATGTTATTAGCCCTCGGCGCTTAGCGCCTCATGCTAATAATCATACCATGGGTCAGAAATGCCTGTTCTCACCCTTAGTACATAAATAACTATTTTATACACGGTTGCCGTATGTACACAAATTAATTAGAGTATTTTATTATTCTTTGTTCTTAAAATATAATAAATAAAATAAATAAATAAATATATCATCACGCCTTCTACCCATTACTGGGTGTGGCACTCTGCTGAAGCAGATCTCGGTAAGTGATATATTTTGCGCGTGAAGTGCGGTTACCAGTCGTCAAATCACGGCTCCCAAACATGTTAGTGATGGAGGAGCCACAGGGATAGCTTTTTCAAATTATGAAAATTTGTCGCCTGTGGGAATCGAACCAGGGACCTCAGGATCCACAGGCCGACTTCATACCACTGAGCTAGCCATCCCATAATATAATAAATATAAATATATAAATATAATGGTTCCATGTAATAAATACAAATAAATTTGATTGCTTATTGTACTACACTGTATATTCATATATTTTTGTTGTAAGTTTAAGAACAGCGTAAGCTGAACTTTGACCAAATAAAATAAATAAATAAATAAATAATTCCGAGTATTTGTCTCTTTAGACTTAAAATTAATTTGCATTTCATTTAAATATTTTTGAAGATATGTCTACAATGTACACGTCATAAAGTTTTAGTGTTTTATTTAAATTAGATTTCACATGTTTTTGGCAAATTCCAATCATCGAAAACAATCTGCAACGCTTTCTAAATTCAAATCTCGCTAACTTCAATTTATATCCAAAAAGTACAATTGTATGGGATAGGTAGCTCAGTGGTATCAAGTCGGCTTGTGGATTTGACAACCCCCACAACCGACAAATTATTTTTCCTATATTAAAATTACTCCTGTGGTTCCCTCTCTACTAATATTTTTGAGGGCCGTGATTTGACGGCTGATAACCGCATTTCACGCACAAAATATATCATTTACCGAGATCTGCTACGTCAGAGTGATACATCCAGTAATGGGTAGAAGGCGTGGCAGGGTTGAAAAAACTATATATATATATATATATATATATATATATATATATATATATATATATATATATATATATATATATTAAAACAAAATTTATCACTATTATGTAATAATTGCAAAAATACATATTTATTTTATTGTGAATTAAAAATATAATATGCTCTATCATGTTATTGTCATACTTATTTAACTTAAAACTATATTTCAAATTTGCCGGTAAAAAGATTGGGTATCAATCAGTTTTTGTAATACTAACATAATATAAGACAAATAATATTTAGTCTTAAACTAGTTTGATATTGACATTTGTCAAAGTAATGCAATGTGATACTACGATATGATGTAATAAATGATAATTTGAGTTAAACGTTTTATTTTGTACAGAGATTATGTATTATTACACTGTAAAATATATAAAAGATGTTTATGTTCCGATATTTGACTCTATCTTAAAATTCACCCTGGGTGAATTTTCAACCTTTCATCCAAATGGTTTTTTTTAATGGGTTTATTTGGGTTTTTTAAGTGGATTTTATTAAAAAAAACCAGGTGGGTTTTTTTGTGGGCAAAATATGAGCAACGCTGAGGCGTGATGATATATTTATTTATTTATATTTATTTTACAATTGTATCTGAGTGGTTTGGATTCCAGTATAAGCTACTAATTTTGGATTAAGTTTCTATTGCAGAATAATAAAATAGATAAATATACAAATGTCTTTTGACAAAAATTACTAAAATTATGTCCAGAATAATTTTCTAATTAAACAATAATTGAAAAAATTATGTGCTATATTCTGTCATGCAATCAAAAATTGTTTCGCTAATGTTTAGCGGTTACCTTGGATACGTAACATGAAAATCGACCTTGCACATGCAATTTTTTAAGCACACATAGTTTATAATGAAGCATTAGTAAATATTTTATCACGTCATTTTAGTGTTATGTTTATTTCTGAGTGCATTGTGGTTCATCCATTATACGGAATATATGTCGAGGTGAACCGGCCTAATGTAAATCTACCTTTTGATATCGTTTTTGAAACTTTATACCGTGAACAAGAACTGCGGTTTAATTAAAATAAACATGGTACACTTCATGTAATTGGAATCTGAACGATTTTATCTACAGGTTCTTATTACAAATATTGTATTGTAATAATAGAGCGTTTATTTTCAAAAGTTCGTTTCTGCGGCTGTACAAATGCAGATTTCAATATAAATAATATATTTTTTCTATTTCGGTGTTCTTATAGCTTTATAAACGCACTGTAAACACGTCGTCAAAGAGATCTATAAATGCACTGTTTTTGGTGATTTTTATTTTGTTGGAATGGTATGAATACTCTTAAATCTGACAGATGAAGGACACATAACCTCAAAATTGTAAATTGTCGGTGTTGAAATATTACTAACAGAATATGCTAGAATCAGACAAAATTCAAAACATTCACAATACAGAAAAAAATATTGATTGTCAAAAAATATGATACTTCAATTGTCTGTGTTATGAGAAATGCTACCAACACGAATGATAAAAAACAACTTATATTTTTGACAAGTCGCAGTTTTTAAAAATCTAACAAAATTATAAAATTACCTCAATAGAAAAAATAGTATAAAGAACACTCGTTCTTTGTAAAACTCGCCGCAGAGCGGCGCGTTTTCCAAATTTAGACTCGTGCGTTAACAGATTGTCTTGTGGAACTAGTTCTTTAATATACTACAGAGTGATCAAAAGGAATTGTTACAGTTGGCAATAAAAAAAAGTACTTGAAATTGCATTCATAAATTCATTTCCTGTTGTTGATAGTGACATTTGAAAATTAAATTTTAAATTTGAGTACATTTATTATTACATTTATTTCTAAAGTATTTCTATTACTCAAAAAGTCAAAATCCTATTAGCTGTCAGACTCCTGACATAACCTATCTGTATTTATTAGAAATGTCAAATAGTATTTCCGCCTTTACCTGGCGTTGTGTCAACTGTGGAATAAAAAAATCTCCGGAATTATATTGCCAACTGTAAGAATTTATTTTGATTACTCTGTATTTTCTATTTTAGTGTTCTTATAGCTCTACTAACGCACTGTAAACCCGTCGTCAAGGAGATCTATAAACGCACTGTTTTTGGTGCTTTTTATTTTATAGGAGTGGTATGAATGTTATTAAATTTGACAGATGGATGACATATAACCTCAAAATTGTAAATTATCGGTGTCGAAATATTACCAAAAGAATATGCTATAATAATACAAAATTCACAACATTCACAGAAAAAAACATTGATTAATTATCAAAATAAAATTGAATTTTCTTATTGTTTGTGTTATGAGAAGCGCTACCAACACAACTGATAAAAACACCAACTTATATTTTTGACAAGTCGCAGTTTTTTAAATCTAACAGAATTGTAAAAATACCTCAATAGAAAAAATAGTATAAAGAACACGTTTCATGCGGCATGTTATCGCACTCGTACTTTGCAGATCCAAATGAAATTTGGCGCACGTAAACATTGGATAGTCATACGCATCCTGTTAAAATATGAAACACATTCATCGTTTGTGAACAAATATATTCGCTTGTAAAGTTGAGTTCTTATACACGGGGCTTATGGCGATCATCACTCAGAATCGCACATATTTAGTTTGTGTACCTCTAAAATTTTGCAGTTTCAAACAAAATATGTGCAATTCTGAATGACGATCGCCATAAGCCCCGTGTATAAGAACTCAACTTTACAAGCGAATATATTTGTTCATAGACGATGAATGTGTTTCATATTTTAACAGGATGCGTATGACTATCCAATGTATACGTGCGCCAAATTTCATTCGGATCTGCACAAAAAAAATTCAAATAAGTGTTTAAGCTCGCTTTTTAAGGCTAAAACTCATGCGTTTCGGCCCGGATTATGCATAAAAGGTTTTGTTTGGTATAAAATAAAAAATAATTTGTAAAATTTATTGATAACTGGTAATAGTTATTTAATTCAGTGTTTACATTTCTTTTAAGTAGCTCGTGCGGCTTGACGAAAAGTCGTACAAGTGCATTAAGACAAAATTGTCGACTCAAAATGAATCTAAGATTCGTTCTATCTGCAGCTAGTCACCCATTTTCAGAACAGCCTATACAAATATTTACTTTTTTATTTAATTCTTTTCGATGAAACGTTGACAGATACACATAAATTAATTATCATGTTGAATAGAGTAAATATGCATTAGTTATTATTAGCGGAAATTTACTATTTAGCATTAATTTTAATCAAAATAGATTTGTTTCAATATAGATAACTGCTTTTACTCAAGTAGTTTCTAATCATTAATATTTGCTTTTAGATCCAATAGATTATTTTATTTCCTGCTGATAAAAATTTACTAATTAATTTTGCAAAATAGTACGTTGAGATAGTTTGTGAATGTGGAACGTATGTCAGTTGAAAGATTAGTGAAATTGAGGGTGAGAGATTGTGTGAATTACCTAGGTTATCTACAAATAAACGAATGAATGTGATTAAAGGTTCGTTGCGTGAATGAAAGAATAAATAAGCTGTATGAAAGGAATCATGAATGTGAATGAAGTTAAATTTGTCAGAAATTACTTGCAGAATAAATCGAAAGATTTAGGGGTGAAATTGAGGGTGAGAAATTGCGTGGACGACCTAGGACAACTAGAAACATATGAATGGATGTGATTGAAGGTTTGTTGCGTGAACGAAAAACGATACGAGCGTGTTTGAAAGGAATTATGAATGTAGATGAAGCTGGATTTATCAGAGCTTACTTGCAGAATGAATCTAAATATTTAGGGGTGATATTGAAGATAAAAGTTTGCGTGGACAACCTAGGACATCTAGAAATAGATGAATGGATGTGATTGAAGGTTTGTTGCGTGAACGAAAGACGAGACCAGCTTGTATGAAAGAAATTATGAATGTGGATGAAGCTGGATTTATCAGAGCTTACTTGCAGAATGAATCTAAAGATTTAGGGGTGAAATTGAGGGTGAAAATTTGCATGGACAACCTAGGACATCTAGAAATAAATGAATGGATGTGATTGAAGGTTTGTTGCGTGAACGAAAGATGAGATGAACTTGTATGAAAGGAATAATGAATGTGGATGAAGCTAGATTTGTCAGAACTTACTTGCAGAATGAATCTAAAGATTTAGGGGTGAAATTCAGGGTGAGAAATTGCGTCGACGACCTAGGATACATAGACATAATGTATGGATTTGATTAAAGGTTTGTTACGTGAACGAAAGATGAAACGATCTTGTATGAAAGGATTTATGAATGTGGATGAAGCTATATTTGTCATATATTACTTGCAGAAAAAATCTAATAGTGTATTCCGAAAATGAACTACATTAACCATGGTTAGTTTCTTCAGTAACCGGTTTAATTACGAAACATGGTTTTTGAAAGTATTAGTTAGTTTTTAATAACCATACTAACCGTGCTGGAACGGCGGTTAGTTTGGTAACTTCATAGCTACTGTTGACAAGTTTGAAACGTGTTTGTCTAACTATGTTTTTATGACGACTGATATGTAAACATGTGATACAAAGTGTATTTTTATTATTTAATAGTTTATATTCATATTAGATGAATGTATTACTTGTTATGAAGCTCATTTTTATTTTTTCATTGTGTTATTTTAATATACCTACTAGCTATTGCCCGCGACTTCGTTCGCGTGGTCTACAATTTCATGCGAGTACCTGGCATGCGTTGCATTGCAACTCAAAGAGAGAAAGTGTTTGTGTTTAATTCTTTTTATTGAAGTGCTTTTGGATATACAATATATTTTTTTTTTTTGGGACGTACACGAATAAATCAGAAGGATTTCCGACGCATGAGCATGCCACATACAGCTGTTCATATGAGAAGCATGGATTTTCCAACTTTAGTCCACACATTTGTAGCGATTGTCCCTGTGCTTTGTTGATGGTCATTGCAGCAAATGCGAGTCGTACCGGAAACTGCAAACGATTGAATTCGAATGGCATAGGACTGAAGCTTTATTATACCTACTCGTATATGTTAAGATTGGTTCTCGTCTATGCCTATACCAAATTTGAGTTTAATCAGTGCAGTACTTTTCAGGATAGCTAGTGGCCATTTTGTTTCAAGATGGCGGACTGAAGCTTTATTATACCTATATGTTAAGATTGGTTCTCGTCTATGCCTATACCAAATTTGAGTTTAACCAATGCAGTAATTTTCAGGATAGCTAGCGGCCATTTTGTTTCAAGATGGCGGACTGAAGCTTTATTATACCTATAAGTTAAGATTGGTTCTCGTCTATGCCTATACCAAATTTGAGTTTAACCAATGCAGTACTTTTCAGGATACCTAGTGGCCATTTTGTTTCAAGATGGCGGACTGAAGCTTTATTATATCTATATGCTAAGATTGGTTCTCGTCTATGCCTATACCAAATTTGAGTTTAACCAATGCAGTAATTTTCAGGATAGCTAGCGGCCATTTTGTTTCAAGATGGCGGACTGAAGCTTTATTATACCTATAAGTTAAGATTGGTTCTCGTCTATGCCTATACCAAATTTGAGTTTAATCAGAGTAGTACTTTTCAGGATAGCTAGCGGCCATTTTGTTTCAAGATGGCGGACTGAAGCTTTATTATACCTATATGTTAAGATTGGTTCTCGTCTATACCTATACCAAATTTTAGTTTAATCAGTGCAGTATTTTTCAGGATAGCTAGCGGCCATTTTGTTTCAAGATGGCGGACTGAAGCTAGTAAGTTTGTTTCGTGAAAGATGGGACAAGCTTGTATGAAAAAAATGTTTTTAATAAAAAAAACCTTCATTTTTGACGATCTATACGAAGATTATGTGGACTCAATTCACCATCAGGGCATTAAAGCTAATTCAATTCCTTGTAAAGGACGTAAAGAACGTATATAATTGATGGATTGTTTCGTAAATAAGGCGAGCTTGTATGCAAAGAATTATAAATGTGGATGAGATCATTCTAATTGAACGGCGACCTACGATTTCTAGAAATAAATGGATGGCTATAATTGAATGTTTATTGTTTGAATGAAAGATAAGACGGTCTTGTATAAAAGAAATGGGGAATAATCTATTGAATATTTCAAGAGTTCGTACAAACTCATTTGCTGAATGAAGTATTGGTTTAGTAAATTTTATCATTTGTTGACCATTTCTCCAATTTGTCATTTAATCCAGACTAAAAGGAAACTTATCAAGATTTATTATCAATTACAGATAATCATGGCCCAGTGGACAAAACCGAGATTAAACTTACGTGTAGTAATTAACAAGCAAGTGGTCGTGCGTTCAATCTCGCTGACTTCAACTTATATAAAAAATATGATTGTCTGAGTGGTTCGGATTCCACTATAAACTATTGTCATTGGGATTCAGTTTCTGTTGTGCAGAATAAAGAATAAATAAATAAATACATTTTTACGGGGTAGGTGGCTCAGTGGTATCGAGTCGGCCTGTGGATCCTGAGAACCCTGGTTCGATATCCACAGCCGACAAACATTTTTATTTTTACCCCTGTGGCTCCCCCATCACTAACATCTTTAGAGGCCGTGATTTGACAGTTGGTAAGCGCACTTCACGTGCATAAATATATCACTTACCGAGATCTGCTTCGGCAGAGTGCCACACCTAGTAATGGGTAAAATGCGTAATGATATATTTATTTATTATTTAAATTTATCATAATAACAATTTCTTTGATAAATATATCATTCACTAGGTTTATTATTGGGTAAAATTAAAAATAAATTTGTAATATTACTAAAATTACACGTTTGTGAATTCAAACCGTAATTTTAACATATTCAGGGTGTTATCTTGTGTCAATATTTTGATGTGTCGCGTGTCATTCATTCAAATTTACGCTGTGAAATGACAGTTAACATAAAGCTATCAATTTGTCAATATTTGTTGAAGATCCTGCGATACGACATTGTAAACATGTTTTAAATAATAATTCTCCCCTGTTTTAAATTTCACATATACATATTTCAATTAAATTATTATCTTTAGCGCCCTAATATGCCTACTTCAATAAAAGATTAAAATTGTATGTAAATTTTCTGTTTGAAATTGTTAATAAATTATTTTAGAAAAGAATGCTTAAAATAAATCAAATATATCATCACGCCTTTTACTCATTACTGGGTGTAGCACTCTGCCTACCAGATTTCGGTACGTGATATATTTATACGCGTGAAGTACAGTTACCAGCCGTCAAATCATAGTCCCCAAAGATGTTAATGGAGTGAGAGCCACAGGAATAATTTTAAATAAATAAATATATCATCACGCCTTTTATCCATTACTGGGTATGGCACTCTGCCTACCAGATCTCGGTGAGTGATATATTTATACGCGTGAAATGTAGTTACCAGCCGTCAAATCACGGCCTCCAAAGGTGTTAGTGGAGTGGGAGCCACAGAGATAATTTTAAATAAGTAAATAAATATATCATCACGCCTTTTATCCATTACTGGGTGTGGCACTATGCCTACCAGATCTCGGTAAGTGATATATTTATATTTATACGTGAAATGTAGTTACCAGCCGTCAAATCACGGCCCCAAAAGTTGTTAGTAGACTGGGAGCCACAGGGATGATTTTAAATAAATAAATAAATATATCATCACGCCTTTTATCCATTACTGGATGTGGCACTCTGCCTACCAGGATCTCGGTAAGTGACGTATTTATACGCGTAAAGTGCAGTTACAAGCCATCAAATTACGACCCCCAAAGATGTTAGTGGAGTGAGAGCCACAAGATTAATTTTAAATAAATAAATATATCATCACGCCTTTTATCCATTACTGGGTGTAGCACTCTGCCTACCAGGATCTCGGTAAGTGATGTATTTATACGCGTAAAGTGCAGTTACAAGCCGTCAAATTACGACCCCCAAAGATGTTAGTGGAGTGGGAGCCACAGGGATAATTTTAAATAAATAAATATATCATCACGCCTTTTACTCATTACTGGGTGTGGCATTATGCCTACCAGATTTCGGTACGTGATATATTTATACGCGTGAAGTGCAGTTACCAGCCGTCAAATCACAGCCCCGGAGATGTTAATGAAGGGAGAGCCACAGGAGCAATTTTAATGTGGCTGTGGGAATCGAACCGGGGTTTTCAGGATCCACAAGCCGACTCGATACCACTGAGCCACCTACCCCATTACATCAATTCAATTTAAAAGTGGTATAAATTTAGTTCATCATAACTTTTATAAAAATATACAAAGACACATATAAAAATAAAAAACAGATACTTTTCAAAGCTAATTCCAGATGGTTCTGACTACAATATAACTGTAGGTCCCTTTCTGTCAACCCATCCAACCCCAATATATACAGGCTCCTCAGTCATATAAACAAATACAACAAAATAATTCTGTAATATTTCGCCCTGAATCACCCCTTACTCTACTTAGACGTGCCAAGCCCCTCGGCATCAGACACCACGTGACCGACTATCGCCATGACGTCACGAGCGAGCCCCCAGTGCATGCGCACTCGCAGCCAACGACCAGTCGCATGATCGAAGTGAGCCATGCCTTCCTATCAACGTGCTGCGCAACTTTAGCCTCTGTGAAACTTGTGCATTAAAAATATGATTGCTTAGCAACTGAGAAAAAGGAACGTATGTTGCCAAGGTTATGGAGAGTTCGAAGAAAACATTGTTTAAAAATTTAATTTTTCTTTTTTTAAACTGTTTCCTGTTACTTTGTTATCTGGTTTTTATGAGAAATTTATAAACGGGAATTGTTTCAACGGGATGGATTTACCACAAAATTAGGTTTTTTACAATTAATATAAAAACAGATTTTTTGGAATAAAAAATAAAAAATACGTATTTATCTGTTTAATGTACTTTTTTGTTACCTATTTTATAATTTATTTTGTTCTGATGACGACTGATGTGTCAGTCGAAACGTTGACATAATAAAAAATTAAAAATTTTGACTGAATTCCGAAGAATTTGTTTTTATATTAACTTTAACTACAGGCAAATAAAACCTACATCCTTTTTTACAATTAATATTCATAATTCCTTTCGTACAAGCTCGTCCTAGAGCTCTTAACCTCAGTTTTACCAACATACATCTTTCACGTTTGCGAATACGTTTTTCATAAATCTTTTAAGATATATTTAAATGTAATTGTCGGTTTTATAAACGACAAATTCATTTACTTCTAAAGTAAATCAAATTTATTTATTCAAAAACCAGTCAAATTATTGATAGTAACGTTATAAACACCATAAAATAAATTTAAAAAATTTGTACTCGCAGCATTATTTACCTTACCCTGGATACTAAAGCAAATTGAAAAACACTCATTTTTATGGTTCTAAATTTTGGCTATTAAAACGTTAATTCTACTTTCGTATACACATATTTTATAGTATATTACATAACAAGCATCGAACGTGTAAGATAACGTGTGAGTGTATAAATTGAAAAACAAGGCGCGCAGCGCCGAGTGATTTAAATACACGAGCACAGTTATCACACTTTCGAGCGAGTTATGTACACTATTTTTCAGACGACCACAAAATATTTCTAAAAAAGTCTACAAGAGCAATGTTGTTGCATTTTGACAGCTAATGCGTGACGTTTGAGGTTAGGTATTGTGATACCAACTGTACTAACCGTAATGTCATAATATTGAATAATGTAAAAATATTAGTAAATAAGTAATTATATATTTAAAAAAATAAGATTTATTTGTGCAAATGTGTTGAAAAATCTGTTAAAACTTCAATTTAAATAATAATAGAAATTCTTTACATTTATTTTATTATTTTCTTTCATCGTAACGCCATCTGTTGTCAATCACTGGAACTTCACCTGATATGTTAGAAGTGTACGTTATACTAACATACGAGATGTATTTTATGTTCAACTTTCCGTAGTAGTTTATGATGTTGTTATGGTTACTTTCATAAGTGGTCGTCTGGAAAAGAATTTATAAAAAAAATTAATTTATAACGCCATCAAACAGACGTATTTTAACAAACTTTACGAGAAAAAATAAACAATTTATTATCAAATAACAAATATCAATTCATGGCATACTTAACTGTCAATATAAATTCACGCTTCAAATTTAATAAATTTCCGTATTGTCGATAATATAATTTTTGCTCGTTACAAAAAGTATTTTACAAAACTCGTGCACGAAAACGTTATTTGCACCATTCGCGCAAATTAAAACACTCGCTTCACTCGTGCTTTAAAATTGCGCTCATGTGCAACCATGTCCGCGCACTTATTGTTCTTTTAAAACTGGTTATAAGACAGAAAATTGTGTGTTTAAATTTTGTGTTATACTGTAGACGGTTCTAGGCAGACGGCAGACAGTTGAAAATCGATTCCAAACCGGAAGTAGACGAGGTAGTGCGCCAGAAAGGGGGAATGACCCCATTTTACTTTGGGTCGATTTCGAGTGATTTTATTGTTAACCACAAATGCCTACGTTTGATATATTTCTATGCGTCATAAAAGTAGTTCATTTATTTCAGTTATTTCCATGTTTACGTTTATTTAATGATTTAATAGAGGCCATTGACTTTTCACAGCCAAATATTTTATTGTTTCCAACCAACAATTAAAATGTTATTAACAGATTTGTATAAGAACTATATTTATTTGCCAACTATAATTACACATGAACTTTTTATTTTTGCAGACCGTTACCTAGCAATTTAACAAGAAAAACTTTTTTAATCAAATCATGACACCGTAAATGAGTTATTATTTTAAAACAGATTCCAGGCACAAATTGCTGTCACGTAACAATAGTACAGAGTGTTCTAAAGTAATTGTTTCAGTTGGCAATACAATTCTGGGGATCTTTTTATTCCACAGTTGGCACAACGCCAGGTAAAGACGGAAATACTATTTGACATATCATTTTTATAATAAATACAAAGTTTTCATACTATATGTCGCGACGATTTTTATTAATTTAAATTTTCAAATGTCACTGTCATGTCAACAACAGCAAATAAATTTATGTAACATAAATATATCATTTAATGACATCTGCTTCGACAGAGTGCAACACCCAGTAATGGGTAAAAGGCGTGATGATATATTTATTTCTAAAATATTTGACGTAAAAAAAAAATATATATCATCACGCCTTCTACCCATTACTGGATGTGGCACTCTGTCGAAGCAGATCTCGGTAAGTGATATATTTGACGTATTATTTTAAAATAACAATTAACGTCCAGATGCGTAGTAGTACCAATCTTACTAAATAAAAAGTTACCAAAAAACAGTTTAACAATAGCCTCCATTATTACCAGTTTTCAGTATAATAATGAATCAATATTAAACATAAAGTATAAAAAAAAATATATTTTTTTTATTATTTACTTCGTGACGAGATATTATCAATAACAATTTTATGGTAATTCTACTAAGGGTTTTTGCTACCCCATTTGATGGGGCACAACATGATATTATGCACTATTAAGATTACTATACTACAAGAGAAATAATCTTATTACCGACAAATTAAAAGTTTACTAACAGTGTTTATACGTTGTAATATAGTACAATATATAACTGCGTGATAACATAATTTTATTAATTTTATCAGCAACTCGCATACACGCAGATGTGTACTAAGTCACATACCACACTAGGAGCTGACATCTTTAAATAGTATATTAGAATAAAAGTTACAGAAGGCAACTTATTCTAGCAAGAGTTCAAAATTCGGATGAACGAACGAGTGCTAGAATTGTCTTCTGTAACGAGTGTTTGATACTATTTTCTCTATTTTGACTTTCTTTTATGTAATTTCTTTATAAAAATAGTGGACATTTGCCATTACGGGAAGTTTTTGATAAGATAGTTAAGTTGGTGACAGTGATTTGCAATTGATTTTGTCCGTTGCCTAGATATTTATATAAATTGTGTTTTTTATCTTGCCAGTTACCTAGATATTTTGTGTATTTAATGCAGTTATACCAATCTATAATAATAATATGTCACCAAAAATCGTTTAAGAATCAATATGCGTGCGAGAATATGCTATTCTAATGCCGAAACATATAAATTAAGATTATTTTAAAGATTATTTTTTGACGTTTCTCAAAACCAATGGAATGTTCTATTGTATGTCACATGTCTTCGTTTTAACCAATCTTGTCATGATTATACTGAGAATAAAGCTTTTGTGATTATTCCCGGGAATAATCTCTGTAGGTGCTTTTGCTTGTGACAAATGATAGATAGTTGCAAATAATTATTTAAAACTGTCAACGCGTCAAGTAAAATGTGTGAAAAAAAACGATTTAGTTCCATTACAAATACAGAAATACACCAACAAATTTTGGAAACAACTTCCAAGAATACATTAATAAGTAATCAATCGATATAGACCTAGTTCAAAATCTTTTAAGTTGGATGAATCGACCTCAACAGCTAAGTCAAAAAATAATCTAATTAAATATAACTCGAGAGTTGGATAAATTAGAAAATAATTCTCCAGTATCTTTCTTAAACTTGTTGCCATTTGGCAATAGACACTCAAGCCCTACGGGCTTTCGTGACTATTGCCTGGCAACAAGTTTTCGAAAGATCTGTCAAATTATTTTCAATTTATTCTCACTCTCTTGTTATATTGTTACTAATAAAAAAATTCAAAAATCTAAATTATTCCTACTAACGTCAATATAATGGCACAGTGGTACTTGATACCACTGAGCTATTACCCCATTGTACTTGATAACCATAATTGCTAATTGAATAGCTGTGAACGTTATGGGGTAGGTAGCACAGTGGTATCGAGTCGGACTGTGCATCCTAAGAACCCTGGTTCAATCCCCACAGCCGACAAAACATTTTCACCAATTTAAAATTACCCCTGTGGCTCCCCCACCACTAACATGTTTGGGGGCCGTGATTTGACGGCTTGTAACCGCACTACACGCGCATAAATATATCACTTACCGAGATCTGCTTCGGCAGAGTACCACACTCAGTAATGAGTAAAAGGCGTGATGATATATTCATATTTTATTTATTTATATCAAAATTTCCAAAAATAATTTAATGCCATAAATAATTCAGTGTTGGAATTTCCATTCTCATTTCAGCCTGAATATGTTTTATGAATCACACATGACATACTGAATACAAAATGCGAGAAAGTAATACAGAAAGATGATATTAAAAAAGATAAAATTGTTTCTGCTTTAGAAGTAACTTGATACTCTGCAAAAATGAAAATCGTAGGCTGTATATACTCGCACCACATCCGTTGATATATGTTATCATTCTACAGGACCGTACGCAGAATTTTTTTCAATGAAAAATTCTAAAAATATCGCCTGTATATTCTGTAACTGTATCGTAATATTTTATTGATAGATAAAAAAGTAAATAAATATAAATATATCATCACGCCTTTTACCCATTACTGGGTGAGGCACTGTACCGGGGCAGATTTTGGTAAATGATATATTTATGCGCGTGAAGTGCGGTTACTAGTCGTCAAATCACGGCCTTCAAAGATGTTAGTGGAGAGAAGCCACAAGGGTAATTTTAATATGGTGAAAATTGTTTGGCAGCTGTGGGAAGCGAACCGAGGTTCTCAGGATTCACAGGCCGACTCGATACTACTGCGCTAGCTACCCCATAATAATCAATAAGTTAATAATAATTTTTATTTTTCATAGTTATTTTACAGATGATCACAATTTCGGTATTCTGAGACTAGAATAACACCCTGGCATTTTTAAGTTATATTCTTGCATTTTGTTTACTAATATACGTAGCTGTTATTATAAAAATAATATAATGACAGCTCACTGACAGTTCAGTAAAAAATAAATAAAATAAATAAATATATCATCACGCCTTTTACCCATTACTGAGTGTGGCACTCTGCTGAAGCAAATCTCGGTAAGTGATATATTTATGCGCGTGAAGTGCGGTTACCAGTCGTCAAATCACGGCCCTCAAAGATGTTAGTGGTGGGGGAGCCACAGGGGTAACTTTAAAATTGGTGAAAATGTTTGTCGACTGTGGGGATCGAACCAGGGTTCTTAGGATCCATAGGCCGACTTGATACTACTGAGTCATTACCCCATACAAAATGTGGTTAAAAATAATATTATATATATATTTTTTATACTGGCTGTTTTGTACGAGAGTAAAATACATAAAAGTCAAATAGAAGTACCAGAATAAATGATTTTGATCACAGAATGCCGACGAGGTGGTAATCTGCAGATTAATCATAAAACATAATGGTGATCATTAACGTATCAATCATTAACAGATAATGATCAAGATACAGAATAGAGGGATAAATTTAAGTACAGGTTACGACAGAAATAGTATATTACGTACTATGAACTGTGGCAGTTTTTAGGTCAAGAATGTAATTCGGAAAATCAAGGCCCGAAGGGTCGAGATTTCTTCAACATTCGCAACCTAAAAAAAATCACTTACAGTTCGAAGTTAGTAAGCTATTTTTTACAATACTTGCACAAATAGAAAGAAACGAAAAATAGGTTTCAAAATTAACAGCTGTCAAATTGTTGGCAAACAGGATCTTGATCTATAATACAGGGTGATCAAAAGGAATTGTTATAGTTGGCAATACAATTCCACAGATTTTTTTATTCTACAGTTGGCACAACGTCAGATAAAGGCGGAAATACTATTTGACATTTCTAATAAATACAAATAGGTTATGTCAGGAATCTGACAGCTAATAGAATTTTGACTTTTTAAGTAATAGAAATACTTTAGAAATAAATGTAATAATAAATGTACTCAAATTTAAATTTTCAAATGTCAACAACAGGAAATGAATTTATGTATCAGGCTTACCAATTTCAAGTAGTTTTTTTTTAATGTTAACTATAACAATTCCTTTTGATCACTCTGAATTACTGTTCACAGTGGATAGTAAATAAATATTATAGTCCCGATGTAACCATGGAAACCAATGTGCAATTAAAATTCCATTTATTGTGTTTAAATTTTGTCATTAATAGGAAACTTACAGTATTGTAAAAAAGAATTTGGGCTAATACGTATACCGCACACGTAATATATTACCCAGTTTTTTATCTTAATTAAATTTGTTAAATAAATATTAAAACTGATAATACAAGTATTATATGACGTAGTACTGTTACCAGGATTCGTGCCACCCTACTGTAGTGGGCATGACGTAATACTAACTATGTAAATTTAATTAGTAACAATTTAAAAAGAGTGAAACAGACATATTTATTTTCGTGGTTACAATAAATAATTATTATTATTGACTTGTTGTTCACTTCTGAATAGTAAAACGCTCTTTAAAATAATTTATGCTAATTAACAATCTACTTAAATAAGTCATTAACTGAAACGTCAATAAATGAATTATTCCTAAAATAATAATTAGTAAATCATCACTTTCGTATTACTGTTACTTAATTTGCAAAGTCTAAAAAATGTTATTTTATAAAAAAGTAAACCAAGGTGAAAACACTTGAATAACGAACGTCTTAATGTGAATTATATGGTCAATGACCTCTAGAAACCAAGCCTAGCCCCGTTTTAATTCTAACCTAAAATTACGTTCACAAGAAACTTAACAAAAAAATACTAAATTGTTCAAATTTTCTATCGTTGTCTTCTGACGAAAATTTCCGCGAAATTTAAAAGGATATTACTAATATTATCAGTGGTAAATTAGGTGATAGCTACATTAAAATATGTACTAAGAAAAATAAAAATGATCGTGTACAATCTGGCTTATACAACAATATAATAGTATATTACATAACAAGTATCGAAAGTGTAAGATAACGTGCGAGTGTACAAATTCGAAAACGAGGCGCGCAGCGCCGAGTGATTTAAATACATGAGTATAGTTATCACACTTTCGAGCGAGTTATGTACACTATTTTTTAGACAATCACAAAATATTTCTAAAAAAAAGTTTACAAATGTTGTTACACTTTGACAGCTGATGCGTTTTTGAAGATAAGAGACGTCGTTTGACGTTTGAGGTTAGGTGTGCTGATACCAACTGTACTAACCGTAATGTCAAAATATTAAATAATGCTAAAAATATTAGTAAATAAGTAATTATTAATTTAAAAATAAGATTTATGTGTGTAAATGTGTTGAAAAATCTGCCAAAACTTCGATTGAAATAATAATACAAATTCTTTTCACTTATTTTATTATTTTCTTTCATCCTAACACCATCTGTCGTCAACGAATGGAACTTCACCTGATATGTTAGAAGTGTGCGTTATAATAACACATCAATGTATGTTATTTTCAACTTTCCGTAGTAATTTATGACGTTATGGTTACTTCCATAAGTGGTCGTCTGAAAAATATTTATCAATGAAAAGATTAGGTTTGTTTAAATCATTTATCATTCATTCATATTTTGTTGATAGCTTGTTTTGATTACAATTAAGATAACAGAATAATTTGATTCCTAAATTATTTCAGAAGCAGTCATTTGTTCTCTAACAAACAAACAAAATAGAAACAAAACAGCATCACATACAAATCATAGCCTTCTAAGAAAAGGATGCTCGCAACAAACAAGTTCTGAATTATTTGCTTAATAATGACTGGCCGAATACTATCGAATCCGGTTTTAGCTAGCCAGAACAAATGAAAGAAGCCGAATGCCTGTGACAGGTTTTGAACCTGGGCCAAGTTTTTGTTGTAATCAACGGAGGCAGAAAAATACAACGACTTTTAGTTTTTCTCAATATAACTTTTCTTGAAGTTGTTTCATAAATTAAATAAATTGTCTTGGGTTTTGTATGCGTTCCAAGTTTATTTATTTATTTGTTACTCTGCACAACAGGAACTTAATTCCAGTTGGATTCAGAATTATTCCGACAAAATCGTATTTTTTTATGTTCTTTTGCTTATGGTGCAAGTTTTATCCACTAAGCTACGACTGATTGTTGCAGATCTTAGTAGATCATAGGTTTTTCCGGGATAGGGTGTAATGTTACACACAAATTTAAGGGAAAGTGATTTACAAGAACAAATTTTGTTACTATCGCTGTATTTAATTTGCAACTTATAATAAAAAAAATATAAATAAATATATCATCACGCCTTCTACCCATTACTGGGCGCGGCACTCTGCTGAAGCAGATCTCTGTAACTGATATATTTTTGCGCGTGAAGTGCGGTTATCAACCGTCAAATTACAGCCCCCAAAGATGTTAGTGGAGGTGGACTCACAGGAATAGTATTAATGTGGTGAAAATGTTTTGTCGGCAGTGGGAATCGAACCAGGGTTCTCAGGATCCACAGGCCGACACGATATCACTGTGCCACCTACTCCTCCATTTGCCACTTGGTTCACTTAAATTAGTTCAGATAAATTAGACAACATGACTAAATGAACTGAATTAAGTAAACTGCTGCATTTATTGGGGTGAATTACTTCAAAGTAAATTAGAATTACTAATTCTAGTACTGGAAATAATGTCAGCGAAGTAATTCAGCGAAATAAATAATGATTTGGTTCAGTAAATGTAAGTTAGTTCTGATTCAAAACCACGAGCGAAGCGAGTGCTTTAATTTGCGCGAATGGTGCAAATGACGTCTTCGTGCACGAGGTTTGTACAATGCTTTTTGTAACGAACAAAAATTATATAATCGACAATGAGGAAATTTATGAAAATTGAAGCGTGAATTTATATTGACAGTTTAGTATGTCATAACTTGACATTTGTTATTTGAAAACAAATTGTTTATTTTTTCTCGTAAAGCTTGTTAAAATATGTCTGATGATGGCGTTATAAGCTAATGTCTCTATTTCTTTTATACATTCCTTAAAATGTGTGTAGTAGATAAGTACAATTAGCATTTTAAAAGTCAACATTTAAAAGCATAAAAATGAGTGTTTTTTTCAATTACTTTGAAGCACTAGTGCGCAAAATCAAACTTTACTTCAGTTTCCAGAGTAATGTAATAGTTATTTTTATAACAAGTGCCGAAAAAGGCTTGTTACATGCAAGTGCGGAATGTAATCTGCACGAGCACGTACCCTTTTTCGGCACGTGTTATAAACAACATTTTTCCTACAATTGTGCGATTTAGAAAATCACTAAAATATTATCAGAATTTAAATTTTTTAATGATATTACATAAGAACGATGTTTTACGGCGTTGCTATGGTTTGTTTGTTGATTGTTCTAAGTTATTTAAAAATATTTCACTAATTTCAAGATAATTTCTTCAAAATCGTCTAGATTGGAATACTACACTGAGTGATTCTTCTTTATCATATACACCTCCAAAGGTAATTGTTGAATCTATTCTTGACAATGACAATCAACCTGCTGCTGGTACGTCTAAAATTGTTGTCAATAATATTACTGTTAATAATATGAACAGGTACGGAAGAAATCTATGTTTCTTTAGATAGTATAACAGTTTCCACTTCAAATTATGTCAATATATGCAACTGTAACAACGTGTTATTAATATACACAAGCAATCAATATTATGTATTTAACTTACTCTTTAAATAAAACAATTTATCGATATATTTTACTTTGTTCGGTTATTTTTATTTATTATCATATTTAATAATGATATACTTGAGTTCTTGTCTGCATAATGTGATGTGTACAGATAAGATACACTACAGTTTAAGGTTATGTTTATAAACGTCAAAATATATCACTGCATATTTCTTCTTCTTCCATAAGCGTATGTGCCTAAAATATGAAATTCCGTGCTTGGCGCGAAATTTAAATCGCTCTCACTTATATTTTCTTTTGACAATTACGTAAAGTACAAATTACTTTCCGCACTAGTGTTTCTTTGCTTACAGAAACGCACTTGGTCCGCATTTGTCTACTTTCCATACGTAACCAAGGCAATAATAGTTATGTAATAACAAAGAAATCGCACAGTTGTAGGAAAACCTTATTTTGAATGATGCGAATACAAAAATACGATTTTGTCTGAGTGGTACAGATTCTACTATAAGCTACTGTAATAGGGAGTTATGTCCTGTTTCGAATTCGAAGACCCCGAGTCAAGCTAAATATGAACTACCACTTCACAGCTCGGTGAGTTCGAACCAAGGACGTTGAAAGGAGGGGATATGGCATGACGATACTGTAGCATTGTTTGAAGTGAGGCTTGGGCAAGGGAAAGAGACAACAATAGTTTTTCTGCACCGTGCTTAGCCAAATCTCTTCTTCTTTCAAATATTTTGAATTTTTATGTAAGAAAAGTGACGTTTAGACGTTGTCAGGGAGCTTTGTTTTATGTAAACATAACCACGAAGTGTCATTTGTGTTTCAATTTTTGTGTTGTATGGAATTGAACATAATTTTTGTGGATAAAATGGTAACAAAGTGTTTATAATTTCAGTTTCCTTGTAAAAATTTATAATCTTTTAGAGAGAATGGTTCTGTCTATTTAAATTTCAAATCTCTTTATGACACATGTCAAACAATAACAGGCTAAGCACGGTACAGAAAATAATACTTCTGTCTCTGTCAATCTGCCGAGCCTCACAGTCTTGACTTGAATGTCATATCCCCTCCTTTCAACGTCCTTGGTTCGAACCCTGTACTATAATTGAAATAAAGTTCCTGTTGTACAGAGTAGCATAAATAAATAAATAAGTTCATTGAAATTTCGAACCCTTCTTTTGAACCCGAATAGCCACATAACAAATGCACACGTGTAAAAATACTTTGCATATGTGTGAAAAGGAGATAGCGAAGCCACGTTGGCGCAGTTATGTGTCATTGAGTATTTCCTTGCCAATATTTCGTGTATCGTTTGTTTTCTGGGCACGCAGGGCTATATTTACTCTTGTACTACCTTAGTGCAACATCTTTTAGTTTGAGTGTATGTGTGGGAAACATTACATAAGGTTTTATGACGAAAAGTACTCGTGGAAAATTAAAATAGATTCAGCCCTGATTCTCTAGTGATAGTCAGCTGTCTATGCGCACGACAGTGTTTTTGTTGCTTAAAGCTACTTTTTGTAGCTTAAAGCTGCGACTGTTCATTAAGAAATACCAATTAATTTTTGTTTTGAATTTGAATTGTACCTTCTTTATTGTTTTCTATAACTGTAGGATAACAAGTTATTATATAGTGTAAAATCTATTAACATATTTTATTTTTTACTTGTTCTTAACCTATCCTACTTTTGCATTCAATATTAGATGAACTAAACATTGACTGTTTAGGAGTCTTCTGTTAATGTGACTGTTAATTTATTCCGATATAAATTAAAATTATAGCATTAAAAATTAACATTACATTTGTCCATTTGCGGTTTTTTATATTTACAATACAGTCATTATAACAAAAGACTGATCAACTGATCATATGACAATGGCAAATTTAATAATACACAATAATTGAAAAAGTAGCTTTAAAATTTGACAGCTACTTTAACGAAAGCTTTTAACTGTAACTTAGCTATACTTTACAAAATGTAGCTTATAGCTGTAGCTCAGCTACTTTTTTAAAGAATAACTGTAGCTGTAGCTTAGCAACTTTTTTTAAGTAGCTTGCCCAGCTCTGATTGAAGGTTTATCGCGTAAACGAAAGATAAGACGAGCTTGTAAGAAAGTAATTATGAATGTGGATGAAGCAAGATTTGTTAAATTTCTAAAGATTTAGTGCAGAAATTGAATGTGCGAGATTGCGTGAACGACCTTGGAATAAATGGATGGATATGATTGAAGATTTGTTGAATAAACGAACTATAAAACGAGCTTGAATGAAATAAATTATGAACATAGCTGAAGCCAGATTTATTGAAGATAAATTACAAGATAGATCTAATGTCCCAAGCACGCGGAAAAAGTTTTCGAAACTTTTAGAAAGAAGAAGTCAAAAAGTTTCTTGAAAATCTGCCAGTTACTCTATGATATGAAATGAGTAAACTACTGTACCATAAGCATGAAGTTAGTTACTTTCCACAAAATCTTTCTTGTGATAGAGGCGCCGCTATAATTTTCAAGAAACTTTTTTTGACTTCTTTCTTAAAAGTTTCTCAAAAAACTTTCCCCTTGTGCACAAGGCATAATGAATAAACATATTAACCCCCAAATGCACATTCAACTTCAAACACGCATAACTCTGTGCTAAATCATCGTAGGAACTTCGTTCTTTGAGTCCTTTGCAAGGAATTAAATAATCTTTATTGCCCTGATGGTGAATCAAGTCCATAAATTTTACTTAGCTCCGTACAATCATCAATGATTTGACTTTTTTTCAATAAAAACATTATTTTTCTTCAACAGGGTTGAGAAGGGCGGAAGGGGTTAACCCTAGTGCCAATGGCACACTGGTCGAGAAGCATGAATGAGCGTCGAGGAACTCATCGATGAAACAACAGAATGCACCCGTCATCAATGAAAAATAGAGGCGCCTCTATTTCCATCGAGGAGTTCCTCGATAAAACGATTGTGTCTCATTTCACACGTATTATTGTGTCTCATTTCATGTTAGCGTGGGCTGTCATTTTGGTTTTGCTTTGTGCTATTTTTTCGTGTTTGTTTATTTAATCAGTCAGGGTGCGTTCTGTTGTTTCATCGATGAGTTCCTCGACGCTCAATCATGCTCCTCGACCAGTGTGCCATTGGCATAAGATCGCATATATCCCCTTAAAATAGATACTTTAAACTTTTTCGATCTCAAAAATTCGTCCAAATTAGATAAAAATTCGTCAAGTTATGACAAGTTTGAAAATTGGAAAAATTTCACGAATTTCAAGTGTTCCTTTTTTTTATCACCAGTGTAGTTTATGCTACCCCATTTATTGGAACATAGCGTGATGTAGTAATTAAATAATGGGTGTGGCACTGCCGAAGTATATCTCGGAAAGTGATATATTTTTGGGCCTGAAGTACGGTTACCAGCCTTCAAATCACGTCTCCCAAAGATGTTAGTGGAGGGGGAGCCACAGAAGTAGTATTAATGTGGTGAAAATGTTTGTCGGTAGCGGGAATCGAACCAGAGTTCTCCGTACGTAAAAAATCAGTTATTCAAGAATAAATCAAGTTCTTGCAAACCTCCATAAAATAGAATCAACCACACTATTTTATCTCACAAGATCATTTAAATTTCAAATCAACATTCCTCGTTTACAAGACAAAAACTGTTTAGTTATTCATGTGTTACTAGTGTGAGAAATGCAACGATCAATGATCAAGTAGATTATATAAAACTGGTCAAGGTAATTGGTGAGTCTGTCTGGTGGATTGTCTTAGCTTTCTTCAAGAATTAATTCCCTCACGACAAGGTGAGATCTTGAAGAGCATGAGGTCAATGAACTTGGCAGAATGTGTAGCGAATTTGTTAGTTTAGTATCCGACTAGTGCCGTACTAAATCATTGCTGCATGCAAGGTTACACAGCAATTTACAAGTAAATGTGATACGAACACGGACACATTATCGTACGAATGTTTGCGCTACTTTTACTTCATTTATTACCATCATTTTTAGGAACTCAAAAATGTTATGTAAATAGTTATTTATGTACCACGGGTGAAAACAGGCGTTGTTGGCCCGTGGCATGATTATTAGCACGAGGCGAAAAGTGTCGAGGGCTAATAACATGCTCAGGGTCAGAAACGCTAATTTCACCCGTGGTACTTACAATATTTTATGCACAACAAAAAAACATTTAATTATATGTTCAAAAGATTAAAATATGTACATAGATTATATGTCAAAATGGCATTTTTCAGAATCAAGTAGTAGGTGGCACAGTGGTTATCGTGTCGGCCTGTGGATCCTGAGAACCTTGGTTCGATTCCCATTGGCGAAAAACATTTTCACCACATTAATACTACTCCTGTCGCTCCCCCTCCACTAACATCTTTGGGGGCCGTGATTTGACGGCTGGTAACCGCACTTCACGCGCAAAATATATCACTTATCGAGATCTGCCACACCCAGTAAAAACAAAAATTGTCATTTTATTTATGTATCCATAGGAATTATTCTATGGCCCTAAAGTCAAAAAGAAGTATTTAAGACCGCTTTTTAGGGCTAAAACACATGAATTTCGACCCGGTTGTGCATAAATAAAAATAAATATATCATCACGCCCATGTACCCATTACTGGATGTGACACTCTTCAGTAGCAGATCTTGGTAAGTGATATATTTATGCGCGTAAAGTGCGGTTACCAACCATCTAATCACGATTAACAAAGATGTTACTGGTGGGGTAATTTTAATGTTTTATCTTGCTTTTCAACTTAAAATAAAAATAAATGTACCATCACGTTTTTTACCCATTACTGGGTGTGGCACTCTGTCGTAGCAGATCACGGTAAGTAATATATTTATGCACATGAAGCGCGGTTAACAGCCGTCAAATCACGGTCCCAAAAATGTTAGTGGAAAGAGAGCTACAGGGATGGTCAAAATTGTTTGTCGGAGCCGAGGTTCGCCAACTCGATTCCTTTGAGTGACCTACTCCATAAAACGTGTAGAAATTATTTTACAAAAAAATGTTTCAAGTAGAAGTGGTAGAAAATTTCGTTCTCTCCAACTTTTATTTGAAATATTTTTGTCTAAAATAATTCAGAAACATTTGACAGTCGATAATATACAATGACAAATATATCTAAAACGTTTAGAATTGGGATTATTAAATTCCTGTTATGCATGAAATAAATAAATATTGCACCCTGTCCAAAACAGAGAGGGTGAAAAATCGATAGCACCCTTCCGATATGCGCACAATTTTGCCAACCTAGAAGCTCAGCCAACCTAGTTAGAATTGCTCGCGATCATCTATTTTTAGACTGAACCATTTTGTTTTATTAGCCTAAATCAGAGCATGTTACGCTGTTGAAATCATTGCGAATTTATTAGAAGACTAAATATTAATTGATCACAAAAACTATTGACATTGAAGGTGAAATATATTAATTTTTTTGTGACTATTCACAGATTTTTTACGAGAAAGATTTGAAAATAATTTTGAATGAATCGCTGACGTAACCAAATCGTCTGTCAGTGTTATACAACAGTTGATGATAATTAAAGAATAGTTTACACCTACCTTCATATTGTGTTCCACAATATATTCGAATGAACATATCGTGTAAACGAGATAGGCCCTGTACAGTTCCCATGTTGTCTTGCTCTTAAACGCAACTTTAGCATTTTCGAATGTGACATCCAGAGGGTCTTTCGGCGAACTAGGTTCACTCGAAGCAGTCGAGGCTGATCTTAACGCGAGATGGTTCACATTAATTCTACCGTTTTGTAAAGAATTACTAAAGTTAATTCCGTATTTTCGTGATATACTACATTTGAGAACCGTACGCAGAAAAGCCATTACAAAGTCTGCTTGTCGTTGGATTGTTCGTTTCGTACGTCACTTAATTGCTTACAGGTTAAGACTAAACTTATTATTAGAGACACACACTTCACTAACCGGCACGGCGAGTTCTCGATGACTAACTAACGTCCGTCGACAGAATTCCTGCTACCTAGCGTCGAAACCTGCGCAGGCGCATTACAATCCCGGAAGAAATTGGAACGCTTTGAAAAACGATTTCATTTATATTTTTTTGTTTATTTCTCTTTATACTACTCTAACTTTAATATTAATACTTGTAAGTTTAATCAAGTAAATGCGATTAATTTGCATATCAACCAATGTTGCCACTGCAATAATAAAATATATTTTTATGCAAATATTTCGCGTATACTATGTGTTTCAAAAACATTTTGCCATATGGAAAATCAATTTTTTTAAATTAATTGTACAAATATACGTATAGTTTTGGAAGGTTTTTGCATATTTTATTTTTATTTTATGGAGCAGGTGGATTTTAGAATTCTGGTTCGATTCCCACAGCCGACAAACAATTTTCAGTAATAATATAACAAGAGAGTGAGAATAAATTGAAAATAATTTGACAGATCTTTCGAAAACTTGTTGTCAGGCAATAGTCACGAAAGCCCGTAGGGCTTGAGTGGCTATTGCCAAATGGTAACAAGTTTGAGAAAGATACTGGAGAATTATTTTCTAATTTATCCAACTCTCGAGTTATATTTAATTAGATTATTTTTTGATTTAGCTGTTGAAGTCGATTTATCCAACTTAAAAGATTTTGAACTGGGTTCATATCGATTGATTACTTATTAATGTATTCTTGGAAGTTGTTTCCAAAATTTGTTGGTGTATTTCTGTATCTGAAATGTAACTAAATCGATTTTTTTCACACATTTTATTTGACGCGTTGACAGTTTTAAATAATTATTTGACAACTACTTATCATTTGTCACAAACAAAAGCACCTACAGAGATTATTCCCGGGAATAATCACAAGAGCTTTATTTTCAGTATAATAATGACAGGATTGGTTAAAACGCAGACACGTGACATACACTGAAGCATTTCATTGGTTTTGAAAAAGGTCAAAAAATAACCAAATTAAAAAAATTAGTCAAATATATCATTGATCTTTTTATCCACAACTGGGTGTGGAACTCGACACTCTCATTCTGGGTTGCATGAAAGTTTTATTAGCAATTAACGGTCCAATCAGTTTCAAAAAATCGCTATTGATACTAATATAAATAAATATATCATCATGCCTTTTACCCATTACTGAGTGTGGCACTCTGTCGAAGCAGATCTCGGTAAGTGATAAATTTATGCGCGTGAAGTGCGGTTACCAACCGTTAAATCACGGCCCACAGTGGTGATTTTAATGTTGTGAAAATGTTTATTGGCTGTGGGAATCGAACCAGGGTTCTCTGGATCCTCAGGCCGACTCGATACCACTGAGCCAGATTAACATATTATTTGTAAGTTTACTTCATTGTAATTTGGAATTTAAGTTTTAAAATGTTTTGACGTTTGATAATTGCTAATCGTATTTAATAATTGGATAACTGTGAAGATAACCTAGATTAAATTATGTATTTCGTAGCATAATTTTGCAACGCGTATAAGTAATTTTAGAAAAAAAGCTTTAAATAAAAATATTATATAATTTAGTTTTTTATAGTTAGTTATTATATATTATATATTTATTATATTTGGGGTGGCTAGCTCAGTAGTATGAAATCGGCCTGTAGATCCTGAGAACCCTGGTTCGATTCCCACAGACGACAAACAATTTTCATAATTTCAAAAAAAAGCCAGCTCTGTGGCTCCTCCACCACTAACATCTTTGGGGGCCGTGATTTGACGACTGGTAACCGCACTTCACGCGCAAAATATATCACTTACCGAGATCTGTTTCGGCAGAGTACCACACCCAGTAATGGGTAGAAGGCGTGATGATATATTTATATTTGTTTATTTATATTTATTATACAAGTGTTTTATTAGGTATATAAAACACGCAAGAAAAGTTTAAACACGAGACCGAAGGTCGAGTTTTTAATTTTTCTTAAGCGTGTTATATACCAATAAAGCACAAGTGTAATACAGAATTTTATCCACAACTCATAATTGCAGGTATCGAAGAAGATTGGTCGTAACGTTTAACGTTGATTCAGTTATATAGTTTCTCAAAATATGATTAATCATGAAGTGATTGCTAAGTAACAAGATGTTTACAGTGTTTTATGGAATATAAAACACTAGTGTTTTATGAGCCATATAATACAACTGAAATCAGTGTAATTATGCCTTTATAATATATGAGTTGTAGATAAAAAATTTTATTTAACTATTGGGATATTAAACTGCTAAGAGATGGCGCTGATCACGATATGTCAAACTTGAGACAAGGTACACTTTCAGTTGGTCTCCATAAGCTTATCATTGTTGTCACTTTTATTTCTTTATTTGTTTTTATTTTATTTAATTCCTAGTAGTGTTTTTTAATTAATTTATATAGAATATAGTTCTTTGTTCTCGTTATTTGTAGTTTTAGTATTAGTTTCATTTGATGTTTAACTTTTAAGCGAGTTATACATTTAAAAATGGGCAAAAAAAGAGATATTTTATATTAGTGAGAGAGCATTTAATCCGCATCATATGTTCAAAGTATGCTCTAGTTAATCGTGGTCTGCCAACTAACTACTCGTATCTTACTAGCGCGAGATGTCTTTTTCTCTTGGTTCTCTTCCATCTCTCCCTGGCGTGACGTCAATTGTATTACTTCTCATTGTGCCGAAATTAGTTATTTTAGTATATTAGTGAATTATGTTCTTCTTTAATGGAGTAATGGCTCAGTGGTATCAAGTCGGCCTGTGGATCCTAAGAACCCTAGTTCGATCCCCATAGCCGACAAACATTTTCACCAATTTAAAATTACCCCTATGGCTCCCTCACCACTAACATCTTTGAGGGCCGTGATTTGAAGCTGATAACCGCACTTCATGCGCATAAATATATCACTTATCGAGATCTGCTTCGGCAGTCCTTTATTGTAAATATTAATTCTATTTTCATAATTTTTTGAGTACTTAATTATTAGGTTAGAAACAAACTGTACCTTTTTCGTAGTTCCAATTTTGGCCACTATAACCATATACTTATTTTAAAATCCTATCTCTGTAAGAAATTAAGAAAAGCATGTTAATGTAGCATTTATATTTTTTGTAATATTTCAATAATGTTTTTCTTGACAACAATAACTAGGACATGGATTCTACCATAATACTGGAAGCTCATTTGTGTTCTATAGCGTGCCGATATTTAGGCATTTGTCTGTATAATTCACACTATCTTAAATTTGCAAAAAAGTTAACATTCACAAATATTTCACAACATCAACACTATTCTATGTTAACAATTCTTTACAAATCACAATAAGATATGATATAAAAATGGCTGAAACATTCAACTAAGGCCGTAAGCTATAAGAATCAGTAGAATCATCATTATCAATATTATTTTAGAAGAGATTTCATTTGTTTGTTTTGATGAGCCATTTTGTAATGAGCATTCTCAGTTCTATTTAGTAGTGAATCTAATTTGCCGACTTGGTTATCGAGAGCTTTTGCTAGATCGCTTTTTCGGGCGCCATTTTGGACGGTAACCTCACTGGAAGAAGGTTCAGGATCAATGGAATCACTGCTTTCCCCATCGATGTCATTTTTGTCTTCTGAATCGGATTCCTTCATTGGAATTGACTCAGTTGATTCGCTGTGACCAACTTTTATTTTTAGTAAATTCGTTAAACTTCCGCAAGCACTCTACAAGGTTATGGTTTAAAAAGGTAATCAATACTTTGACAACATTAATATTTGAAACTTTACTTACTTTAAATCTGTTTAGTTTCTTTTGGGTGATAGATAAGATACTATTTAATTCTTCTAAGCCCCCAGAAATATGTTTTAAATCATCTGATTCCGCTTCTAATGCCTGGAAGGGTATAAAAGCTCTAATAACAAATATACATTTTCAGTCCAATTCTCAAAAAAGTTTTAGCTATTATCCAGCTAACCCTGAATTTTGGATTTGACAAATTAAGGTAAATCATCAAAAAAGTTTAAATAAACTTTAATACAATCTTCTTAGCATTTAGTTTTCGGAAAGTGAATTGAATTAACTTTTTTATGTCGAACTAGCATAAGATTAGCTAATCCAAAAATCCGGGTAAGCTTAAACTGTTTTGAGACTCTGGCAGTATAATATTATTAATAGTTTCTTACTTCAATAGATGTTCCTTCAAATTCTTCTTGCTGATATGCTAATCTTTCTTTTTGGTTTACAAGAAATTCTTCTTCATCAGGTCTGGGCATTCCTAATAATTCTGCACGCATGCATTCATATTCATATGTACCTTCTGCCATTTTTGTGCGATTTTAACACTCTACTAACGTGCTACTAACTAACAGAAGCTTTATAGTACACCACTATCAATACAACAACATACTACCCTCTATAGATAAGCCGCCATTTTGAGTTTTCCTGCTGTGTATATGTACTTGTTGATTAGATAAAATGAAACATAAAACAGTTAATTAATAAAATTATTACTGTAGTCAAGTTTGTAATATTTAGAATTAAAATTAAAATATATTTAAGGGTGGGTATTGTCTTACCGTTACACTAAAATACATGCAAATTGCGCATGGCAGTTTTTTATTGATCAGGTTTATTTTGAAAAATTCTTTACTGGTCTTTTTGAAATAATTGAAGAAATATATAATTATATACCTTTTAATATCATCAATACAGAACTATAGTACATTATAAAGACGGCATGGGTTTATATTATTTAAAAATTAATTTCACAAATACATATTTACAGTAAAGCTTACAATTTAAAACGATTTTTTGTGACATTTGTTCGAAAAAATAATAATACATTTAATAATTGACGTTACACTCTGTTTCAGATACATTGAATTCAAGTACCAATCTATGTATTTGAAGCAGACTGTATATTTTTAATGTATCCGGTTTATAAACGAAAAAATGAAGCTTTATTTTCAGTTATTTTGTATGAAAATAAGTTATTTCGTCTTTTATAACTTCGGACATAAGGACCGCTAGTTTGAACCCTGTTGAAATGTTTCCGAATTATTTTAGAAAAAAATGTTTCAAATAAAAAATATGGATCATTTAGTTGTCTATCTTTTTTATTTGAAATATTTTTACTTAAAATAATTGAGAAACGCTTGAGAGCCAAAAGCTCAGCTTGCCAGCCGTGTATTTTTCGATATAAATACCGCAAGTATGAACGCTGTTCAAACGTTGCTCAATTAATTTAGAGAAAAATGTTGCGGATAAAAAAGATGAATAATATGTTTGTAGCATTTTAAAATAATTGAGTAACGTGTGAAAGGCGAAAGCTCAACATAGCAGCCGTATATATTGTTTCGACGAAATATGAATAATAAAAATATGAAAGTAAAAATATTAAAATTATAAACGAGTATAGGTTATGTGAAAAAGGTGCACAAAAAAAATAAAAAAAACTCTTAAGTGTAGATGTTTGTTTATTTATACAAGTTTTAACCACATAAGGATAAGAAAAGTAATCTTCTATTATTAAACTAAGAATATTTCATATAATTACATTTTAATATATATTTTATTCATTTAATTTTCTCGTACACCTTTTACCACGAACATAACCTAAAATTATACACTAAATACAACAGCTATGAACGCATGTAAATCTGTATATAAAAAAAGCTTTTAAAATTTTGAACTATACATCTGACGCATAGTTTCAAATGGAGCTATACTCGAACTTTCGTAAGAAGAGCTTTCTTACCCCCACTATTGTATTGCTGAGGATTGTTAGTAACCTAGGCAACGCAGTCATTAAGTTAATTTCGTTTGGGAATGTATGAAATGTCCTCTTACGAGAATCAGACTATAGATGAGAAATAGGACGTAGTAGTATCAAATATGAATAAAATGAGAATTTAATAACAAAGTTACCCGTATTCATAAATAATCAGCGACTTATTGTACGTGTATTTATTCAGAAATACTTAGCAAGAGCCGAAATATGGAATAAAGAACACATTTTATTTATGAATAGAGTTATTTATATTTTTTCTATTTTTTTTTAATATTTTTCTCGACTTGAAATTTGTGAACCTAACCTATATCGTCTGTATTTTCTTTGTTACATTTCTATCTAGTCAGTAATTGTTGTACAGTTTAACACACTGGGTGAGAAGGGCATATATACATTTATATTTTAAGCTTATGTATAATAAAATAACGTTCATAAAATCATAAAATAAAATCGCTTTAGTCAAGGATGTGCTATATCTGAAAATATTCATTTAAATAACAGATAATATAAAATAACCAAAAATTACGCTATATATCCGAGTTAAAACATTAAAATTTACCATTAAACGTGTACCTACAATATTATAATCACTTACACTTAAATTCAATCATTCATTTATCGATATAGTAATATTTACAACTCACATCAAACGTTCGGATTTAATCTTCGTCAGACAGCGGCTCATATTGCGCGCTCATCAACGGTTTCGGCTCTGGCCTCTCATTGGTCTGTTGCTCCTTTACTTGACCAACCCCGTGAGGTACACTCAACGCACTATACGCATACGCAAAATTACTCGGTTGCTGTTGAAATTCCACCTCGTGTTTATCTTCATCGATAACCATATCTCCTGGACTGTCACTACGATCTTTATCAACATGTTGTACATCTTTCTCATCACGTTTATCATCTTCCGTCCTCATCACTTCAACTATGCGGTGTTTGACGTAGTCTAGAGCAGATATATGGCTTTGAGGGTGCGATTGAGTAGGCGCAAATCTTCTGTAATCATGTCCGTGCCCATCAGACCAATGGTTGTTTTCTGGCGGTGAAACTGGCTGATATTTTTGTTGTGGTTGGGCTATTCTTATTATTTGTCTTTCGTCAGTTTGAGGAGTTCCACTTCGAGGTTTTTCCTCTTTCTGCAACCTCCTCTTCCACTGTTCAGCCACGTTATCCTGGTGATAATATCCTCCAGGTTGTCTAAAATCCATGTTGATTACAGAATCTGTAATTTCTTTTACGGTCATTGATTTATTTTGAGGTTCCTCAAGATCTACGCTTATAACACTCGGCGACCGGTCTCCATTATTTTCAGGTTGATTTTGAGGAGGTTCTCGGTGGAAACTTTGAAAGAGTCGATCACTAGGTCGCGGAGGTTCTCTACTATTAGATATAACTTCTCTACCACCAGTCTCAGTAGGCTGGTTAATCTGATGCGTGATTATAGCATCGATTAAACTAGCAGCAGTCATTGTACTACTATCTCCTACTCTACTAGGTTGTTGTTGTTGCTGTTGCTGTTGTTGTTGCTGTTGTTGCTGCTGCTGTTGTTGCTGCTGCTGCTGTTGTTGTTGCTGCTGCTGCTGTTGTTGTTGGTGGTGGTGTTGTTTATTAGCTTGTTGTTGAGCTTGATGTTCCCTGTAAGCCATCTGAGCTCGTCGTTCTTCTGCAAACCGTTGCTGATGACGCATTTGTTGCTGCATCTGCGCAAGATGGTGAAACCTGTGTGGTTCTGAAAGATGATCAACAATCGTTTTACCAAGACCTTCATGAGGTGCAGCAGGAACTGGCAAACTTGGTTGTTGGACAGCTACATCAACGAGTGAGCTTAGTGCTTCGTGTCCAGGTGGATAATGAGGCTGAGGACGAGTGTGACGTTGAATGACTCCTTGTCTTTGTGGTTGAGGAGGTGGTGTACGATGAGGACTTCCTGTAGGGTAGTATTGTTGCTGCTGCTGCTGCTGCTGCTGTGGGGGAGGTTTTTCTACCCGTCTTGGACCGTGCATTTGTTGAGAAGTTATATAATCGTTCATTATTATCTGCCGAGAGCTTAGCTGTTGTTCTACTGCGTAAACGGGAGGCCTGTATTGTCCGGGATAATTCGACCCTTGCGGATGAGGCTGCCGTTTATAGTACTCATAAATTCTTTTATCTTGTTGCATATGTTGAGGTACATGTATGGGTGTACCTTGAGTAATAGATCCCATTTTAGTATCAGGCGTCATTTGTCGTAACAAACCTTCGTATCTTTGTTGCTGGTTAATTATAGGTGTTCCTAAAGTAATTGACCCAGCTTTAGGATTCGCAGGTTTAGGACTTGGTAGTTTAGATTGCGTTCTAGCAACTGTAGAAACATACACAGCAGGACTCTTCCTCCCGTGGTGGTACTGTATATAAGGTTCGGTTCTATGGATACTCATAGGGTGTTTAGCATGTGCAGGTGGTGGAATCGGTTCCCTAGGTTTCTTCAAGCTCAAATCTAACGTCATAGGTTCTGGGTCTCGCCCATCTTGAACCTGCAGGACAACTAGTTCTTCTCGTTGAGGAGGTTGCTCAGGAAGACCTGGTGCAGGAACAGGAGTAATCGTAGCTGCTATTAAAGGAGTTACTAGTCTCGCAAGATTCAAGTCATTCTGATTGTTACTAGGCGGTTGATTATTAAGATTATATTCTCGAATTATTGTCACATCCGGTGAATCAATATTTAGTATAGAACTTATGGTAGGAGTCATTCCACTTGCAGGTGTGTGAGGTTGAGCCGTCGCTGAAGAATTCTTCATCAGCTGAAGCTCAATAACATTCGACATAAGATCTTTTACCGTCATTGGAGAACTGTTTCCTGCTCGAGGTTGACCATCACTATTAACAACAGTTATTGTTGCGGAGCCTTGGTAATGATCAGGTGTTTGTCCCTCATCAGCTGTTTCTGTTGCTGAAGAATCATAATCTTCTTTTCTTGCAGGTCCTTGAGGCTGTTCTGGAGCAGCTGGGGGACTTTCTGCGCTGGCTGTGTCGCTGGAATGGCGGTCTCGAGACGGTTGTTCTTCGCAGGAAGAGGTAGAACTTCCAGACTCTTCTTCATCGGTGAGGACAGGTTTGCTGTCACCTAGACAAGCTTCAAGACCTAATCGTTTGCGGTTGGCTGAGTAGAAGGCTTTGACTTGATGGCCGGGACGTCCAAGACGTTCGCCCACTGCGGTCCAAATTGGGCCGATTTCGTTTAGAAGGATTTTTAGACGATTTACCTAGAATGATAGAAAATATTAGCTTACCTTAATAATTGGGAAATATTCTTTTGTAGTGTAAGATGAAGTTATGTCCTGAGCATAAAATTTTGATAGGCGGTGTCAAAGTACTTTGTGAAGATCTGCAGAAGCAGAGCCTCACATTCCGAAAACAAGGATGTTTTTTAAATTTATTTTCAAATATATATGGGCTGTTCCATTCAAGTGTGCCACCATACTAATTGCAATAGTGTTGTAAAATGGTGGTTCTTTGCTAATTTAACCAACCTCGTACCTCTTATAGTTCTCAAGATAGCAATGGTGGCACACTTAAGGTAGTACTAGTGTGAATTTTTTTTGTGCAGATCTGAATGAAATTTGGCGCACGTAAACATTGGATAGTCATACGCATCTTGTTAAAATATGATATACATTCATCGTCTGTGAACAAATATATTCGCTTGTAAAGTTGAGTTCTTATACACGGAGCTTATGGCGATCATCACTCAGAATCGCACATATTTGGTTTGTGTACCTCTAAAATTTTGCAGTTTCATTTTAAAAACTAGTATGATGTTCTAGAACTATCCATGTATATTGTATCAGAAGGAGAAAGTTTTTTATCGTTTAGTAATGGATATATAGCCATGCAAAGCTTTGTTTTTAACGAAAAATTAAGAATCCCAATTTATAATGGCAACACCACACGGTGGTTTGGTATTTGAAAATTCACTAGACCAACAACCTGTTAACAATTCATGATATTCAAATCATAATAGGTATAAAACAATTATTTTATTCAATTTTTATATTTTTTTGAGCGAAAGTTTCGCCACTCGACAACCGATGGCGCCACCGTCACACTAGTACTATCTTAAATGGAACAGCCTCTATAGATTTGCAATTGCAGGTTTGCCTCATATCGAAATTATTTCTTCTTAAAATTTTGTTGCAACATTTTAGTAAGACTTTCACAAACAAGATCTACAATTGTAGAACTTTTTTAGCTGTGCATATTTTAAGAGCTCATTAAATTGATTGACATATTACTATGAGTGAAAATTGAATAGGAATGATTGGCTGGAGTTGATTGAAGGTTTGTTGTGTGATAAATGATTTCGAATGTGATAAGTAAGTGAGCTTATAAGGAGCGTTCCAATATTTGCATATAACATTTGTATTTCAATTCCATTTTTTTTTTAATTGTCATTTAAATATTGCACCACGTTTTTAATGATTTTTATTAAGTTTTATCAGGATGGATGACGTCAGTCTACCCTTATAACGTTTTCAGTATACTTTATAGTGAAATTCGAATCATACAAATGAAAATATATTTTTTATTTCAAAACATTACTCTCACTTGTGAAGCAAGCGTTCTAACAGTAATAACATAACTATCTTCCACTTTAAATATTCTCTTCACTCACCTCAATTTCAGCCCATTCTTCCTGCGCACCTAATCTTCTTTGTATCCGATTAAAACAGGCAGAACAACATTTAGTGACACCATTCGGAATTTGAAACTCTGATATTATGGGGTCCCTTAATTCTGGCGGCAGCTCCTGCCATCTGGCGGGTAAAGGTCGAAGTCTTTTAACTCTTCCTCGAGCATTTGGACACGTGGGAACGGGACAATGAGTATAGCGGCTTCGGAGATATTTACAGCGACATGTATTGCAAACACGACCTCCTGGTGGAATATCCTCTTCACGGACGCCATATTGGGAGGCCTGAGACGCTGGTAGAGGACGAGATTGAAGCTGAGGACCTAGAGGAGATTTGCAGACGCTGCACATACCGGGAGCTGTTTTATCTGAAAAGAAGAAAATAATTGAATTATTTTATCCGTAACTCACATATTATAAAGATATGATTATACTAATTTCAGTTGTATTATATGGCTCATAAAACACTGTAAACAACTTGTTACTTAGCAACCACTTCATGATCTACCGTATTTTGAGAAACTATATATAACTGAATCAACGTTAAACGTTACGACCAATCTTCTTCGATACCTATAATTACGAGTTGTGGATAAAATTTTGTATTACACTCGTGTTTTATTGGTATTTATTTATTTTATTTATTTATTTGTTATTCTGTACAACAGGAAGTAAATCCCAATTACAGTACAGGGGGCCTACAGCTTATAGTGGAATCCGAACCACTCAGACACAATCGTATTTTTTTGATATAAGTAGAAGTCAGCGCGATTTGAACGCACGACCTCTTGCTTGCTAATTAAGAAACGCAAGTTTTACCTCGCTTTTATCCACTGAGCTACGATTGCCTGTAAAATATATAAAAGTATATAAAACACTTGTATAATACATAACTATTATGCACAACTGGGTCGAAATTCATGTGTTTTAACCCTAAAAAAGCGAGCTGAAACACTTCTTTTTGGCCCTAGGGCCATAAAAAATTATTCCTATGGATACATAAATAAAATGCCAATTTTTGTTTATTATGAATACTTGATTCTGCAAAATGTCATTTTGACATATAACCTATGTACATATTTTAATCTTTTGAACATATATAAAATAAAAGTAAATATATCATCACGCCTTCTACCGAAGCAGATCTCGGAGAGTGATATATTTTGCGCGTGAAGTGCGGTTACCAGCTGTCAAATCACGGCCCCCAAAGATGTTAGTGGTGGGGAAGCCACAGGGGTAGTTTTTTTTTTAATGGTGAAAATTGTTTGTCGCCTGTGTGAATCTAACCACTGAGCTAGCTACCCCATATAATTGAATGTTATTTTGTTGTGCATAAAATATTGTATGTACCACGGGTGAAATTAGCGTTTCTGACCCTGAGCATATTATTAGCTTTGCGCCTCGTGCTCATAATCATACCGCGGGCCAAAAACGCATGTTTTCACCCTTGATACATAAATAACTATTTTGTACTCGCATCATTCAAAATAAGGTTTACATTACCGTGGAAACTCAAGTAAAGCTTTATTTTGCGCACTAGTGCTTCAAAACAATTGAAAAAACACCCATTTTTATGGTTCTAAATCTTGACTATTAAAATGCTACTTGCACTTATCTATACAAATTTTAAGGAATTTATAAAAGAAATAGAGACATTAGCTTATAACGCCATCAATCAGACATTTTAACAACATTTTTTCTTCTAGAAGGTTGAAGGGTTAATCCTAAGATCGCATGTATCTCCTTAAAGTAGATATTTTAAACTTATTTACTCTAGAAAATTCGTCCAAATTAGCTAAATATTCGCCAAGTTAAGACAGTTTGAAAATTGGGAAAATTTAACGAATTTCAAGTGCTTCTTTTTTGTCACCAGTTTATAAATTATAGAATTAAATATAAAATGGAGTGAAATTCGTCGCTTAATTTAACGTTGATGTCTCCAATACATTTACCTCTGTAAACCATTCCTAAATTAATTTAGAAAAAAATGTTTCAAATAAAAAAGGTAGATAATATAATCCTCTACATATTTCATTCAAAGAATTTTAATTTTCTAAAATAATGAAAAACATTTGACAACCAAAAATATACGATGAGGTTAAAGTTAAAATCGCGAACTGTACCTAGACAAGTGTTCTATGAATAAATTAACAAAGAACGATCAAAATCAATCGAAATAATTAAACAATCTTGTTGAAAACAAAAGCACAAAGCATGGAAAGCAAAACAAGACGACATATCCAATTACAAAATTAAAAATTAACATAACAATTCCCCAAAGAGCAAAAAATGTACAACTCAATATCATGTAAACAAACAGAATTCGAAAAGACATTTAAATATTTAAAATAGTCACAAACGAAGCGAGATAAAGATAGAATCATCCCCTTTCCACTAGGGTAGAAAGAGATGAAACCAGCCTGCGGGTCAGACAGAAGAGAGTCTACTCAATTTAGCAAATGAAAAGTAAGAAGTCGTCCAAGCAAACATTGCCTTTGAAGAGAAAAAATCAAACCGAGTCTGAACGGAATAGGGCGTTTTATAGTACAAATGAGTATTAATTGAAAAAGATTGATTGATTAAAAAAATCGTAATTGCTAACAGAAGGGGCTTATAATTCAATTTTAACCCTTATTTTCATTTCGACAATAATCAATATCGGTAGCTAATTATTACAGCTCTCAATTTTAATTGCCTAAAACTAAGGGTAAGTTCCGTATTTAAACAAACAAGCAGCAATCGTTGAAATAAAAGTCAACCACTTGGGATTAAGGGTAATTTTTCATAACAATACACAAAGCAAACTCTGAAACACCCCTTCAAATAGAAGTACAAACAATAGGGTACTTTTATAAGCAAGCGTTCCGAATCCGAACTATCTAAATAATTTGTTTCTCTGTTTCGGCATTAGAATAACATATTCTCGCACGCATATTGATGCTACAATGAGCTTCATTCTTAAACGATTTTTGGTGACATAATCATAGATTGGTATATATAAATAAATATATCATCACCCCTTCTACCCATTACTGGGTGTGGCACTCCGCCGAAGCAGATCTCGATAAGTGATATATTTTGCGCGTGAAGTGTGGTTACCAGTCGTCAAATCACGGCCCCCAATCATGTTAGTAGTGGAGGAGCCACAGGGGTAACTTTAGAAATTATGAAAATTGTTTGTCGCCTGTGGGAATCGAACCAGGGTTCTCAGGACCCACAGGCCGACTTCATACCACTGAGCTAGATTGGTATAACTGTATTAAATACACAAAATATCTAGGCAACGGACAAAATAAAAAAATACAATTTATACAACACTAGGCGTATTCCATTTGTCATTTAGATCAGATCTAACATTTACTGAACCAGATTACTTATTTATTTCGCTGCATTACTTCGTTGACTTTATTTCCAGTACTAGAATTACAGATTCTAATTTACTTTGAAGTAATTCACCCCAATAAGTGCATCAGTTTGCTTAATTCAGTTCATTTAGTTGTGTGTCAAATTTATCTGAACTGATTTAAGTGAACCAAGTGGCAAATGGAATACAGCTTATGTAGGCAATGAACAAAATCACTGTCACCAACTTAACTATCCTACCAAAAATTTTCCTTAATGGCAAATATCAACTATTTTTATAAAGAAATTATGCAAAGGAAAGCCGAAACAGAGAAAACAGTATAAAACACTCGCTACAGAAGATCAAATATTTCAAAAGTTTAATTTCGATAAAAAACGAAAGAAAAATTCTTAAAATAAACGAATGTCGCGATCATTTTCCAGTTAATCCTTAATCCTAGCAATAGTTTGAAGTGTTTAATCACACTTCCCTCCCTCCAGTGGCGTACATGAGTGGCGGGGGCACATTTCCCCGTTCACACCGTACAGCAATGTAATACGTTAATTGCTGCCGTGCCAATTAGTAACTTCGGAACCGGTGTTGATTTTACCGTTACCGGTTAATTAGCGGACGGATTATGAAGCCGAGCAAGCGAGAGCGCTAAATAGATAGAGATAGAAGATGGACAGTTCGAGGAGTATTGATATTGTTAGAGCGGACTGCCAAAATTCAAGAGATTTTTGTCTGCGTAAATGAGGGTTACTTTCGAGGGCTGTATCTCGGAAACTAGTAGAGATAATAAGTAAGTGTTACTGTTGAGAATATAATTCTGAGGATTTTTTATTCCACAGTTGGCATGATATCAGGTAGAGGCAGAAATATTATTTTTATAATATACTAGCTATTACCCGCGACTTCGCTCGCGTGGTCTACAATTTAATGCGAGTACCCGACATGCGTTGCATTGCAACTCAAAGAAAGAAAGTGTTTTTGTGTAATTCTATTTATTGTAGTGGTTTTGGATACACAATATTTCATTTTCTCATTGTACACGAATAAATCAGAAGGTTTTCCGACGCGTGAGCATGGCACATACAGCTGTTCATATGAGAAGCATGGATTTTCCAAATTTAGTCCACACACTTGTAGCGATTGTCCCTGTGCTGTGTTGATGGTTATTGCAAATGCGAGTCGTACCGGAAACTGCAAACGTTTGAATTCAAATGGCATAGGACTGAAGTTTTATTATACCTATATGTTAAGATTGGTTCTTGTCTATGCCTATACCAAATTTGAATCGAATCAGTGCAGTACTTTTCAGGGTAGCTAGCGGCCATTTTGCTTCAAGATGGCGGACTGGACTTGTGCTACGTCAGAAACATTCGCGGGCGTGCGCACAACAATTTACCAAAGTTTCATCGCAATCGGATGAATGATATAGGAACGCATACGGGACAAACAAACAAACAAACATTAATTTTTATATACATATATAGATTGAGTGATAGAAATAAGATTATTGCTCTGTGAGTAACGTTAAGAAATAAAAGAATGTGTGAACGGGAAACAACGATATTTATTTATTTAAATTTTCAAATGTCATTATCAATAACAGGAAATAAAATGTATCAGTTTTACCAATTTCAAGTACTTTTTTAAATTGCCTATTGAAACTGTAGTTTGCCCCTGCGTATTATGTACAAGTAGTGTATTTCTCGGTCCAGTGTTGGCACCTCTGTGGTTCGGGTGGTCCGGGCACGTTGCAATTCTACCAACCTAGCAATTACCCTACACCCCGCGTCAAATATCCCTGATGTTCAAACATCACCGCTTACTGCGATCGTTGGTTGCGCGTGTATATAATTGAGAATTAAATGAAATTATCCGCAGGTAATTCCCTAAATTAGGCAAACAGAAGATGGGATTATACAGCAAAGTATTGCCTTCTCTGAACTTCATACTGAAAGCTACAGAGCGGTCAGAAGTAAGTGTTTCAGTTGGCAATAAAAAAACTACTTGAAATTGGTAAGACTGACACATAAATTTATTTCCTGTTGTTGACAGTGACATTTAAAAATTTAAATTAATAAAAATCGTTGTTTCCCTTACACACATCCTTTTATTTTTTAACATTACTCACAGAGCAATAATCTAGAGTAATTCAATCACTCAACCTATTTGTATTTATTATAAAAATGACATGTCAAATAATATTTCCGCCTTTATCTGACGCTGTGCCAACTGTGGAATAAAAAGATCCCCAGAATTGTATTGCCAACTGAAACACTTACTTCTGATCACTCTATACTGTCGTTGCCAAGAGCGAAAGCCAAAGGGGTAAGGGAGAGTAATTCACTTAATCACGTCACTGTGAAATTGTATTTATTCCGTTGGTCTATTACAATTACAACACAGCGGTTCATGTATTACATATAACACTAATAGTAAAATATTTCTAATCGCAGTGCCGCTTTATACAGATCCTACAATCATTTCACATTTTTGAGCTTGGCATACTCTCATGTCAATAACAGTATTTCACTTTATACCTCAAGATGTATTAATAGTAGGTAAGAAATAATAAAAATACAGAATTATTGTATCGTATATTTCCTGTTGGCAAACGTTTTTACATTAGATAAATTTAAAGATTATGACAGAAAAATTCGGGAGACGCCCGGACTCGAACCGAGGACCTTCAGCTAGCTCAGTGGTATGAAGTCGGCCTGTGGATCCTGAGGTCCCTGGTTCGATTCCCACAGGCGACAAATTTTCATAATTTGAAAAAGCTATCCCTGTGGCTCCTCCACCACTAACATGTTTGGGGGCCGTGATTTGACGACTGGTAACCGCACTTCACGCGCAAAATATATCACTTACCGAGATCTGCTTCAGCAGAGTGCCACACCCAGTAATGGGTAGAAGGCGTGATGATATATTTATTTATTTATTTATGATGAACGGAAATCGTATTGTATTGTGATTCACGAGCGAGAACAAGTGAACTTTTAGCATCTGGTTCTAGTATCATTCAGCAAGTATGAACGAAGAAAAAAATAAAAGACAAAATAGGTTTTTTAAAGTTGTATTTTAAATAAATAAAAAATCAAAGCAACGACCACGAACGAACAAAGTATGAAGTAAACTTAGTAAGCTCCTCTAGTACTTAGTCTCATTTACTCGTTCACTTGTTCTCCGTTCTCCGTTCTCCGCTTTCGATTCGACCACATCGGCCGTGCCGCCGTGGTGGTGAATCATATCCGAATAGTTCGCAGTGAGCTAGTCTTTAATAAACTCACGAACTAGTTCGTGTCGTTCACTATAAGGAATAGTTCATATGAACTAGTTCGTTCACGAACTACACACCTCTAGAAGATATGTATGTATTCTTGTTATTTCGGTCATGGTTCAGGAGCCCACTAACAATAATTTTTTCAGTAAAATGATTTAGAAAACCTTACAGCTGAAACTATACAGTGATTCTTGTCAAAGCTCTCAATGTTCTCCCTAATTTGAAGGATGTGACACCCCTCTGTAATATTTGCAGAAGAGATGACGACGATATAGAGATATACCGTTTCTCCTACCGTAGTTTTGTACTTCTGCGCAGCAAGATTCGTCTCAGGAGAAATGAATAGAATGCTTCATTCCAAGCGGAAAATCTTTTCATTAGTGTCGAGTCAACCGAGCGAATTTACATAGCACTGTGGTCCACAAAATGTTACGAAATACCACAGTACAGTAACGCCAAATTTTATTCTACATAACATAAACTTAATCCGAATTACACTAGCTTTGTACTATACTAAAAACGTAATAAGAATTGACTGACGTCATCAAAAAATGACTAGATGAATGACATAGGGTACAGCTACGTTTACATAGTATATATGTAACCGATTTTAAATTGTATTGCGCGTTGCTTCTTTGGAGATGACAAGATTTCATTTTTCTTTGACTTTGCAGAAATTTTAGAGACCGTGTATCTACTAATTTTTGGTACGTTGGGTACTCTGTAATAAATAAATTAATGATATTTTTATTAATTTACCTCTTGTATAGCACTTAAGGATAAAAGCAGTCCATTATTTGCAGATTCTTATTCGAAAAAATTATTAAATGAAGAATCAGCAATTGACATTCCTTTGAGAAATTTCTTGTCCTTGGCTTTGTTATAAATATAGCTTTTAAAAACTACTGTAGGTCAAAGTCAAATGCCTGTTTGACACTGAGCAAGCGCAACCTGCAATTGCAACTTGCAAGATTTACGTTCAAGTAGTTGCACCAAAATGTTGCAGAGTTATTTTTGTCACTTTACATTGAGCAACTTACAACTGCAATATAATATTAATTTATTTACAAATTTTTGTCGTTACTAACTTCATATTATATCAGCTTAACCTCTTATATCACTTGTATTATTAACATTTGTTCCATATGTTATATTGCATTGATATAAAAATTTATTCTTATAAGTATTTGCACAATTATTTGCAATGCAGTAAATCATTTTAATATCTTTAACCCAACTTTATCGTTTTTGACATTTATAATAAGTTGGTTGCATTCTAACAAACTTAAAATTACTAGGAATAACTAACAATGGCCTTGCAAGTCTTGCAAAAATTAGAACATGTTCTAATTCGTGCAAGAGGTTGATGCAAGATTGCTTCTTGCACTTGCAATTGCAATTTCTGTATTACACTCGTTCGAGATTGCTTCAACTTGATTGAAAGTTGCAGTTGCACTTGCAATATTGCTCAGTGTAAAACAGGCATAAGACCTTAAACAGATTTTTTTATGTTTGAAACAATTGATCATGAATCTGGTAGATCAATGACAACTCGGTATAGACCTCAGACAAAACATTAGTAGACGGAGAACAACGGCGTTTGTTGTGAAGTAGAAAGGGTTAGAATAACTGGGTGATGAGACGGGTGCGCGACAAAGAGCTAGTACTCCTTGGTGTTATGCGGGTTGCATTTATGTTGTTGACAGTTATCAGAAGCGAGCATTTTATTTATTTAAATACAAACGTGCGTATACAAAACACTTAATATGTCAAAAACTAACCTTTACTTTGATGTATGAAAAGTAAGTAATTGAATATAAGAATAACTACACAAATGTTTGCAAATCGCATAACATCAAAGGGTACTCGCTCCTTGCCGCGCACCCGCCTCACCCACATGTTACTCCAACTCTTCCTACTTCACAACACTGCATTGACTTGAATACGGCAGAATTTGTCTACTTATGTTTTGTCTGAGGTATAGACAGAAATTATGTGTCATGTTAACGTGCAAAATATAAAATAAAAATGAAAAATAATTATTTAAATATAAAATAAAAAATAATTATTTTCAATAGAATAGGGTGGCTAGCTCAGTAGTATGAAGTCGGCCTGTGGATCTTGAAAACCCTGGTTCAATTCTCACAGGCGACAAACAATTTTAATAATTTCAAAAACTACTCCTGTGGCTTCTCCACCACTAACATCTTTGGAGGCCGTGACTTGACGATTGGTAACCGCACTTCACGCGCAAAATATATCACTTACCGAGATCTGCTTCGGCAGAGTGCCACACCCAATAATGGGTAGAAGGCGTGATGATATATTTATTTTATTTTATTTATGAATCGATAAATAAAGCTATTATTCAATATTCTTATATAAGATTTGTATTTCAAAGCCATTTTTTTAAATTGTCATTTATTGGGGTAATGGCTCAATAGTATCAAGTCGGCCTATGGATACTAAGAACCCTGGTTCGATCCCCACAGCCGACAAAACATTTTCACCAAATTAAAATTACCCCTGTGACTCCCCCACCACTAACATCTTTGGGGGCCGTGATTTAACGGCTGGTAACCGCACTTCATGCGCATAAATATATCACTTACTGAGATCTGCTTCGGCAGAATGCCACGCCCAGTAATGGGTAAAAGGCGTGATAATATATTTATTTTATATTTTTAAATATTGCACCAGTGTTTTATGATTTTATTAAGTTTGATCAGGATAGATGATGTCAGTCCATTCTTATAACGTTTTCAGTATAAACACAATTAATTTTTTTTATATAAATTGTAAATGTAAAACAATAAAATATTCATTTAAATTTTATAGCACTGAATATAAATTAATTATTAACAACTGTATTCTGATAAAAATAAAATATGAATGCAAAAAAAAAACTTATTAAAATTAAAATGTGCTTGAATTTAAAATTAACAAATAAATTATAAAATAAATGTCAATAAAAAAGTAACTACAAATACAGTCTCGCCAACAGCGTAATTATAAAATCAGTGCAGCAAACAAAAAAACATCAAAAAGCTCAAACTAATAAATAAATAATTCAATTTTTTGTAAAGCTAAGTTAATTAATTATTTAGCTTTCATTATTTATGACATTATGTGTGCTTGTTCATGTAACGTAGAGCAAACGATTTTTTTCATTTTTTAGCGTTTTTTAATTTTTTTGATAAACAATTTGTTCAGGTGAAAAATAAACGTATCGTTGGCAATATTTTTAATTGGGCGAATGCAAACTTCATTACAGGGTGTACTGCATTTTTAAACGTGCATCAACATTACAGGGACGTATCAGAAATATTTCAAAATCATGATATATTTTCTGTTGTAAAATTTTTTATAATTACTTATGTTAGAAAATATTTCTCTCTAATATTATATTATGTAACAAGTTTTATAAAAGTCTCTTTAGTTAAGAGTGTAAAAAAGAGTATCTATAGTGTTTGTTACTATAACAGATGCAGGAAGCTAACTTCAGCCCGTGCTTATTGTGTCAGTAGTTATATTCAAGCCGTAACAAAAACGTTCAAAGCCACAGTTTGCCAACATGTGATTAAGATGTTATTTAGCGCCATGAAAACCAGCATGTTAATAGTATATTACATAACAAGCATTGAAAGTGTAAGATAACGTGCGAGTGTACAAATTGTAAAACGAGCCGCGTAGCGCCGAAGGTATTTAAGTACACGAGCACTGTTATCACACTTTCGAGCGAGTTATGTACACTATTTTTCAGACGACCACAAAATATTTCTAAAAAGTTTACAAGATCAATTTTATTATACTTTGACAGCTGATGCGTTTATGAAGGTAAGCGTAGACGTTTGACGTTTGAGGTTAGGTTTGGTGATACCAACTGTACTAACCGTAATGTCAAAATATTAGTAAATAAGTAAAAATTTATTTTTGAAAATAAGATTTATCTGTTCAAATGTGTTGAAAAAGCTGCCAAACTTCGATTGAAATAATAATACAAATTCTTTTCATTTATTTTATTATTTTATTTCATCGTAACGCCATCTGTTGTCAATCAGTGGAACTTCACCTGATATGTTAGAAGTGTGCGGTATGATAACATATCAGTGTATGTTATTTTCAACTTTCCGTAGTAGTTTATGATGTTGTCATGGTTAATTTCATAAGTGATCGTCTGTAAATTATTTTATTATGGTCCTAGAGACAAAAACAAGTGTTTACGCCCGCTTTTCATGGCCCGGTAATGCATAAAATAATTGAAAACCATTTGACAACGGAAAAAATATAATGGCGATTACAGAACTACATTTCTATTGCATAATCAAATAAATTAATAATAGATATTAAATAATACTTTCAAATATATTTAAGGTAATACTCATGTTATGATTTACGATAATTTTATATTGTACAGTAAATTACAAAAAGATAAAAAATCCAATACAGGGTTTGCCTTTTCTATTAAATGAGTTTGAACAATTTAATTTGAACACTGCACACGAGGGCGATGCAATTGCAGCACTCTACCTGTATTGTTTTCGATAGTATCTTGTCATGGCTATCTAGATTACCGAGGCAGGACCGAACTCAGGAGAAAGACACCTTTTGAAGCAAGCGCCAGAAAATAATTTCTCTGTTCCGGCATTAGAATTACATATTCTCGCACGCATATTGAAGAATGAGCTTCATTCTTAAACGACTTTTGGTAACATATTGTTATCATAGATTGGTATAATTGCATTAAATACACAAAATATCTAGGCAACTGACAAAATAAAAAAACACAATCTATACAAATATCTAGGCAACGGACAAAATCAATTGCAGATCATTGTCACTAGGGTCGTTGATTTTCACCGAAGTTTGAATTTCTGAACATTCGAACATTCGAATGTTTTGAACTTCGTCAGGAAACTTCGATGCTTCGAACTTTCGAATTCATTGAAGCTTCGAATTCTCGATTTTTTTGCCACTAAATTAACGCCATCTGTCATCTCCAAACACGCTCACGCATAATTCGCGAAAAGTCAGCAAGGAATTAAATAATAAACTCGGCGAAGTATCCTACAAAAACTCTGCAAGATTAGACGTCTTAATTAAGCCATCTACTCTCTTACCGTCCATCTAAATGCTATGGACTTTTAGTAAGACGTTTTAAAATTACAATAAAAAGAATACAAAAACGTGTTAATTAAAACGTTTTTGACAGTGTAGCGAAATTTTAAGTCTAAATTGAATTAATTTGGCAAATACATAATAATAATTACTTACGAATAATACAAAACTCTGTATACGAGTTTATTCTAAAAATAAGTCATATCAACATGCCGTGTTCACGTTAGGATCCAGATTCACAATTTGAATAATTCGAAAATTCGGAATATTCCAAAATTAGAATTTAAATTCGAAGGTTCAATAAATCCGGGCAATCGAAGTCTCGAATATTCCTTAAATCAACAACCCTAATTGTCACTAACTATTCGAAAAAAAAATTCTTTTTATTTTATGTCTTTTTAAGCGTCAGTTTCGCCACTCGACGACCGATGTCGCCACTGTCACATCAGAACATGGCCAACTTCATTGAATTGCGCTACGCTTATTATGGCCGTTTCATTTCATCATTTTGCCATATAAAAATTTGTCTTGAGTTTTTTACAGTTTTGGTATGTCAAGTAATGCCATCTAGTGCTTTTAATTTCAATTAAAGGAAAGTGACAACGCTGTTAAGTTACAAAAACAAAATTAAAATATTTGAAAACTGAAGTTTATCTCATCAAACCAAACACATTTAATGGAACTAGGTATTTTATTTATACATTCAATATTATTAAATATTATGACTAGTATTCTGAGCTTTCGACTAAAGTGACTAGCTAGTCTAGACTAAATGAATTTCATTTGGCAACGTAGCATTATCTGTCACTTCAGGTAAATAATGCCGCCATATTGTCTACCTATTTAAAGTTTTTGAAGTGTTTATAGGTCAAAAGAAAGAAATATTATTGAATTATTGGTGCCAACGGTTAGTATTTTACTGTAAAGATCGTATGATAATAAATACACAATGAGTAGGCTTGTTTTTAGGATTTTTTCAATCAATGCAAGCGACGGTATTTTCAAATTTAGTTACGACGTATCTCGTTAGAGGCACTAGTTGACGTACCCGCTCTGTAAATTTGAAACAAGGAATTTTAATGACATATGAAACGGCCATAATAAGCCTAGCGCAATTCAATGAAGTTGGCCATGACTAGAACTACCTTAATTAGTAAACGCATGTTTTACTTTGGTTTTAGTCACTATCTGTCTGAAATTGCAGATCTAAAATTCTACATTTCTTTTTTATAGATATTACAATAATTATTTTCGATGTTCTGAATGATTGATTTGTGTTTCCATCTCTAGGGAGTTAAATGTTCATGTTTCAATTGTTTTGATTACGGACCTGGATACATGAACACTTAAACCATACGTCAAGTTAATTATTCATATTCGTTGCAGCGTGCGAGCTATCTACACGTTTTATCAAAGTAATCCATGACTATATGTTCATGTACATAAATACAAACATACACACGAGTTTTACACTTTACTGGATGGCACAGCTGGAAGATCTGCACCTGCAGATCCCATGATACTTTTAATGGATAGTACAGTTACAGTTATGGACTAGATGCTAAAGTAATATCAAGTCGGACTGTGGATTAGAGAACCCGGGTTCGATTCCCACGGCCGATAAACAATTTTCATAACATTAAAATTATCCCTCTGGCTTCCCCATCAGTAACACCTTTCGGGGCCGTGATTTGACGGCTGGTAATCGCACTTCACACGCATAAATTACTTACCGAAAACTGTTACGGCAGAGTGCCATACCCAGCAATGGGTGAAAAGCGTGATGATATATTTATTTATTTATTTAGTACACTTAAATAGTAATAATAATTGTTTGTTTTACATGAAATCATTCAATAATGCATTTATACCGATAAAATTAATTGCAAATAAGTATTAGGGTAGTTGGCTCAGTAGTATCGAATCGGCTTGTCGATCCTAAGAATCCTGGTTCGATTTCCACAGCCGACAAACATTTTCATCACATTAAAATTATGTCTGTGGCTCCACCACCACTAACATCTTTGAGGGCCGTGATTTAACGACTGGTAACCGCATTTCACGCGCATAAATTTATAACTTACCGAGATCTGCTTCGGCAGAGTGCCACACTCAGTAATGGGTAAACGGCGTAATGATATATTTATTTATTTTATCTAACTTACATTTACTGAACCAGATCACTGGAGCATTTCGCTGACTTTATTTCCAGTACTAGAATTACAGATTCTAATTTACTTTGAAGTAATTTACCTCAATAAGTGCATCAGTTTGCTTAATTCAGTTCATGTTGTCTAATTTATCTAATCTGATTTAAGTGAACCGACTGGCAAATGAAATACAGCTACTATTGCCGATAGTAGGCATATTCCATTTGCCATTTGGATCAGATCTAACTTACATTTACTGAACCAGATCACATATTTATTTCGTTGGATTACTTCGCTGATTTTATTTTCTGTACTAGAATTACTTATTCTAATTTACTTCGAAGTAATACACCCCAATAACTGCATCAGTTTGCTTAATTTAGTTCATTTAGTAAAATAAAAATAAATAAATACATATATCATCACGCCTATTACTGAGTGTAGCACTCTGCCGAAGCAGATCTCGGTAAGTGATATATTTATGCGCGTGAAGTGCAGTTACCAGCCGTCAAATCACGGCCTGCAAATATGTTAGTGATGGGGGAGCCACAGGGGTAATTTTAAATTGGTGAAAATGTTTTGTCGGCTGTGGGGATCAAACCAGAGTTCTTAGAATCCACAGGCCGACTTGATACCACTGAACCATTACCCCATTTAGTCATGTTATCTAATTTATCTGATACGATTTAAGTGAACCAAGTGGCAAATGGAATATAGCTAATATTTTGACAAGAATTATGAATTGTTATGGAAATAGAAATAAATAAAATTAAATAAATATATCATCACGCCTTCTACCCATTACTGGGTGTGGCACTCTGCCGAAGCAGATCTCGGTAAGTGATATATTTTGCGCGTGAAGTGCGGTTACCAGCCGTCAAATTACGGCCCGCAAAGATGTTAGTGGCGGAGGAGCCACAGGGATAGTTTTTGAAATTATAAAAATTGTTTGTCGCCTGTGGGAATCGAACCAGGGTTCTCAGGATCCACAGGCCGACGTCATACCACTGAGCTAGCCACCCCATAATAATATAAAAATAAAATATGAATATACTATCATTACGCCTTTTACCCATTACTGGGTGCGGCAGTCTGCCGAAGCAGATCTCGATAAGTGATATATTTATGCGCTTGAAATGCGGTTACCAGCCCTCATATCACGGCCTCCAAAGATGTTAGTGGTGGGGGAGCCACAGGTGTAATTTTAATTTGGTGAAAATGTTTGTCGACTGCGGAGATCGAATCAGGGTTCTCAGGATCCACAGGCCGACTCGATACCACTGAGACATTACACCATTGTAGCAAACAAAAAAAAAACAAATTTAGATAGCTGTCACTTGGATGTCAGTACAGTGGGGTGGGTAGCGTTACGGAATTCGAATCCGGAGATCCCGAGTTCGATTCCCACTCAAGATAGAAATTATAATTACAACCATTCTGCGGCTCGGTGAGTCCCGACCCTGTACTGTAATTGGGATTCAATTCCTGTTGTACAGAGTAACAAATAAATAAATAAATCAAATAAATAAATAATGTCAAAACATAAGTATCGTTGTTTCCATGAATATGACTTTACTTTCCCTAGAAATGAAAAGCATCACTTTCTTCTCTCCATTTAAAAAACTAAATTTGAGTTAGTGATAGGGTCGAAAAAAAGGGATTGTCATTTACTGCAATTACAGATTATAGTAGAAGGTACTCAAAAGCAAAACCAATGAAACCGTACATCCCCCTCCCCTATAATAATGATTCATTTGTTTCGCCAGCACTGTTAATCTTCTATCCATGTTAACATTTACTAAACATCTGTCAGATTTGATCGCTGTCCATGAATTCTGTACCACTCGTTGGATGTATATGTCAGTGGACAGATCATCAGCTAATTAAATAGAATATTTATAATGCTCCACTTTGTTTGGTTAATACAGCGCGCGTTTTCTGCTCAACTGAAACCTTTGAGAATATTATATTAGCTTTTCTGCGAATTGCTGTCGACTGGTAGAATAAAATTATTCCTATTAGCTCACGATACCATACACTTATATCTTCACTAAATTTTCTCAAATAATATCTTGCAGCACTGTTTTTAATAATCTAAAGTATTTCTATCACTCAACCAATTTGTATCTATATATATATAAAAATTAATGTTTGTTGAATTGTTTGTTTGTCCCATATGCGTTCCTATACCATTCATCCGATTGCGATGAAACTTTGCCAAGTTGTTGTGTGCAAGCCCGCGAAGGTTTCTGACTTAGAACAAGTCCAATCCGCCATCTTGAAACAAAATGGCCGCTAGCTATCTTGAAAAGTACTGCACTGATTCGATTCAAGTTTGGTATAGATATAGACGAGAACCAATCTTAACATATAGGTATAATAAAACTTCAGTCCGCCTACTTGAAACAAAATGGCCGCTAGCTATCCTGAAAATTACTGTACTGATTCGATTCAAACTTTGTATAGACATAGACGGGAATCAATCTTATAGGTATAATAAAATTTTATTCTGCCACCTTGAAACAAAATGGCCGCTAGCTATCCTGAAAAGTACTGCACTGATTCGATTCAAATTTGGTATAGACATAGATGGAAACCAATCTTAACATATAGGTATAATAAAGCTTCAGTCCGCCATCTTAAAACAAAATGGCCGCTAGCTATCCTAAAAAGTACTGCACTGATTCGATTCAAATTTGGTATAGGTACAGACGAGAACTAATCTTAACAAATAGGTATAATAAAGTTTCAGTCCTATGCCATTCGAATTCAGACGTTTGCAGTTTCCGGTACGACTCGCATTTGCAATGATCATCAACAAAGCACAGGGACAATCGCTACAAGTGTGTGGACTAAATTTGGAAAATCCATGCTTCTCGCATGGACAGCTGTACACAAACACTTTCTTTGAGTTGCAATGCAACGCATGTCGGGTACTCGCATTAAATTGTAGACCACGCGAACGAAGTCGCGGGTAATAACTAGTATTCAATAAAAATATCATGTCTAATAGTGTTTCCGCTTTCGGCCTTTACCTGGCATTGCACCAACTGTGGAATAAAAAGATACCCACTCTGTATACACATAACCATAATTGGAATATTCAATTGTCTGCATGGTCGTTAATTATAGTTTTAGTTATTAGTTTTATTAATCTTTAATTTATTTGAACAAATTTAAGTATATATGACTTATATGTATGTAGGTTTCTTTAATGGTGCTGATGGTTTTTCTTAGTGGAAATTACTTTTTTTAGTAGAATATTAGTTAATTATAGTTTCATTACATTTTTTATAGTAAAAATTAGTTTTATTATCATTCATTTTACTTTATATTTAAATATTTCGACATTAGTTTAATAACAAACTATGAGCCCATTATAATTAAAAAATCCCAATCATTGCCAAATATTCATATACAAGGTGTGGCTATTAAATAACGAGACTGACGCTGCTACAGACGGAGTACGCATGTGCCAAACACCAGCGACAGTCAGTTTTTTAGCGGGAAGCTTTCTCTTTCGAATGCAGTTCCTCTCGCTTCTGTAAACAAATCCCTATAGCCGTAGCATTCGTTCTAGAATTGTTTTTTTTTTGTTTCACCGAAAAAATGTTAAGTGCAACATTTAGAGCAACGAATTGTTGTGAAATTTCACATGAAACTTGGCAAAACTGCTACTGAAACTTATAATTTATTGAAAAAAGTACCCGAATTGTGGAAGGACAAGTCATGGTTTCTCCATCAAACCAATGCGCTGGCTCATTCCACAATGTCTGTCAAGAGATTTCTAGCTAAGTACAGCATCCCAGTGTTGGACTATGCGATTTGTATCTGTTTCCTAAGGTGAAAGTTGTCTTAATAGCAACAAGATTTGAGCTTTGAAAGAGAAATCGGCACGCGTTCTGAAGGAGCTGACAGAAGATGACTTCCAGCACTGTTTCGAACAATTGAAGATTCGCATGGAGCAGTTTAGGGATAGAGGAGGGGTGTATATTGAAATTGATAATAAGTAAATAGGTATGGAATCAAAATAAAATGTTAAAACAGCATCAGTCTCGGTTATTTAATAGCCACACCTCGTAAACATGCATTTCAATATTATTTTAGCAGTTTGCGCGAGGACAAGCTGTAGACGTGAATTATTACATAATTTGCTATAAGGCGCCACCATCATCTCCCATAGCAGAATGAATCTAAAGATGTTTCATGGGTTCGTGCTACCCTCTTAAACAAACGTGTATAATATTTCTGTAATTAGGATGAATTAATAAATAAATCCAGAATGGCAATGCAGTAATATTCTGAATAATTTAAATTTCTAAACAACCTGTGACCAATAACAAATCTGTAACTAAATAATGATGATTCAGCAGCATCACTAGCGAGGTTCAAATCCCCTGGGTGTGGGATATGCAACACAAAGCTGTATTCTACATAATTATCTGAACCAGAACGATTGTGCACATCATTAATCACAGGTTTAATTAGTTCGCTAAACGCATCGAGAACAATTCTATCATTATTGAATATATTGTTCATTTTGAAACTGGCAACAACTAACTTCAGAGCTGGGCAGTAGCTAGCTACTTTTGTAGCTTAGCTACTAGCTTAGCTACATTTACCATAGCTGTAGCTGTAGCTAACTGTGAAAAAATATAGCTGTAGCTTGTAGCTAGCTACTTTTTTTTCTATTAGCTTAAAAATAACAACTGAAGCTACTTTTAAAGCTACTTTTTGTAGCTAAAAAGCTACTTTTTGTAGCTTAAAGCTACTTTTTAAGCAGAAGGTCAACAAAGTACGCATGCGTACAAGCTAAACCCACACAAAATAATTATTTGTTGCCGGTTCTAACTGGCTCTAATACGCAAAAATACACAGTAGGTGCCAGATGGTATTTGCTATTTTTGATATTTATGTACGTAATAGTAAATTAACAGCCATTATAACAAAAGAAAATTTAATTATCTCACAATAATTTAAAAAAGTAGCTTTAAAATTTAACAGCTACTTTAACGAAAGCTTTTAGCTGTAGCTTAGCTATATTTTACAAAATATAGCTTATAGCTGTAGCTTAGCTACTTTTTTAAAGAATAGCTGTAGCTGTAGCTTAGCTACTTTTTTTAAGTAGCTTGCCCAGCTCTGACTAACTTGCACTCATACGTATATGTATAATACCAATGGACTCTTCTACCATAAGCGAAATATCAAGAATGTAGGATAAAAACATAAAATCCGAGGGCGGGGTGAAAAGACCCTGAAAAATAAAACAAATGGCGCTACAATCGTAAATCTCATGTGATATTTGTGATGTACCATCTTTAACTAGAACGCATTAAAATTTTCAGACTGATATGTCATTCAGTACTGTTTTGACACCCATCGAAAGTAAGCAACCTTGAAGATTTTTGAAAACATGGAACAAAGTGAATTTCGTTTCTTGATTAAACATTATTTCTTTCGTGGAAAAAACATTACGCAAACCAAAGCATCGCTTGTTAAACATTATGGGGACTCCTCACCATCGATTGGAACGATTCACAAGTGGTTGATTTTCGTTGTGGTAGTATGACCACAAAGGACGCCGAACGTTCTTGTCGTCCAATTGAGGTTACAACATCAGAAATCATCGATAAAATCCATGTTATGATATTGGACGATCGGCGAGTTAAAGTGCACGAGACTGCCGAGGCTATGAGCATCTCAACCGAACGGGTACGGAACATTTTGCATGAATTTTAGGATATGAGAAAGCTATCTGCCAGATGGGTGCCGCATTTGCTCTCTGTTGACAACAAGCGCGGCCGTGTGACAAGTTCAAAGGAATGTTTGGCGATTTTCAAGCGCAATAAGAAGGACTTTTTGTGCCGAAACATGGATCCATCACAACACACCAGAGACCAAAGAACAGTCGAAACAGTGGACTTATCCTGGCGAATCGAAGCCGAAAAAGGCTTGCCAAAATCGTATTATTTGGAAGGGATATAAAAATTAGAAAAACGTTGAACGAAGTGTATCGAGCTACAAGGAGATTATGTTGAGAAATAAAATATGTGTTGACCAAATAAATCATTTCTTGTTTCATTTTTCAGGGACTTTTCACCCTGCCCTCGTATATCACGTACCGAGATATGCTTCGGTAGAGTGCCACACCCAGTCATGGGTAAAAGGTGTGATGATATATTTATATTTATTTATTTATTATAATATTTTAAAATATAAAGCATAATGTATTTTTCTTTATTAAAATATTTATTTAATATTTTCAGTAAATGTAAATATGCTTCTAAAACATTAATAAATATAACTATATTTTTGCCTTCCCTGCAAAATGGCCGCCGTCAACATGCTTGTCTCACAGATGCCAATGCATGCTACAAGCAAGTTACCAACTCAGTGTTTATATAAAATCCTTGACAATGAGTACCTATATAACTATAAACAAAATCAAGGATTTTAAAGGATTTCAAGATGGTTTTTTAATTCCAGGATTTAGTTCTCAAATTTCCAGGAATTCCACACCAGTTGATATAAGTCGTAATGAGCGAGACTTGAACGCACGATCTCTTTTATCTAATGTGCCCCTATGGAAAGTGTGCACCCTCCGCCTATGTCTGGACGCACAGCCTACTGTGTTTACATTACATTCGAGTTCATTAAATCTTCTCTGGTATTTATACATTTATATTTAATATGAAGAGCGCGGCATCACAGATATCCATGATTCCGCGGCCAACTATGACGCAAGGCTTGGGGTGGAAGCTCCACCCCCCGCGCATGCGCACTCGCGGGGCTTTTTACACTTGTTTAATTAAACTGCTCCATGATTTTTTATTGTTATATTTCAATCGAGAGCTTCGGTACTTGTAATTAGATTTTGTTTCTTTTTCTGCGGTGTATTGTAATAAATTTAATTATAAAGAATACAAAAAAGATTTCTTTTTTTTAATATTAATTACTTTTACTTCATATATTTATTCACATTCATAATTCCTTTCATACAAAACTCTTTTCTTATGAGGTAGGTGGCTCAGTGGTATCGAGTCGGCCTGTGGATTTGAGAACCCGGGTTCGATGCCCACAACCGACAAACATTTTTTAACATATTATTGTAACATGAGGGGGTATGAACATCCCGAGCGCGAATTATTTGTTTGTGAATGAAACGATTCGCGGATACTATTATTTAATTAAATATAAATAAATATATCATCACGCCTTCTACCCATTACTGGGTGTGGCACTCTGCCGAAGCAGATCTCGGCAAGTGATATATTTTGCGCGTGAAGTGCGGTTACCAGTCGTCAAATCACGGCCCCCAAACATGTTAGTGGTGGAGGACCCACAGGGATAGCTTTTTCAAATTATGAAAATTTGTCGCCAGTGGGAATCGAACCAGGGACCTCAGGATCCACAGGCCGACTTCATACCACTGTGCTAGCCATCCCATTTAATTAAATTAATTAAATAATAACACATAACTTTATTTAATGTAAGTTACTATAATACGAATTAAATTATAACAAAATATAACAAAAAAAAAAACATATAAGAATAAATAATTAAATGCTAATTAAAAACGCGCGAAGCGCGCAATCCAATTTGATTTGGGAACGGGTGGCAACTATAGATGCCGCCGATTTTAAGGGTGGTTGTTGACATATTTTTACAGGCTAATTTTCAGTTTAAATTATAGACTTTGATATAATTAAGTAATAAAAATGGTAGACAGAAGTTTTGGCCGGTGACGTATACGCACCAAAACCGGTCAAAGTAGGCAATTCTATGGTGTCGTGTAACGTATTACTACTTGTTCACGATGAATACGTGACAAAAAAATTGTTGACAGAAATTATTGCTGGTTGCTCATTGGTGACAGAAGCTCTGAAAGTGGACTGGTGTAGGAATCAACAATCACCCTTAAAATCGAGGCATTCACATCGACGCCATCTAGACTTGCCACCCGTTCCCAAATCTAATTTTCTTTTTTTCATGTTTATCATGACATAATCTATTAAAACAACCATTTCTGTCACTGGAAAAAATGACACATCATTTTGCACCTTAGCTCTCTAACTATTATTGCAGAGTGTTTTAGTTGGCCAGAGCTGGACAAGCTACTTAAATATGTAGCTAAGCTACAGCTACAGGTATTCTTTAAGAAATTAGCTGAGCTACAGCTATAAGCTACATTTTGTAAAATATAGCTAAGCTACAGCTAAAAGCTTTCATTAAAGTAGCTGTTAAATTTTAAAGCTACTTTTTCAATTATTGTGAATTATTAAATTTGCCACTGTCATATGATCAGTTGATCAGTCTTTTGTTATAATGACTGCTAATAAATATAAAAAATCGCAAATGGACAAATGTACTGTTAATTTGTTATGCTATAATTCTTATTTATATCGAAATAAATTAACAGTCACATTAACAGAAGACTCCTAAACAGTCAATGTTTAGTTCATCTAATATTTCATACAAAAGTAAGATAGATTAAGAACAAGTGAAAAATAAAATATGTTAATAGATTTTAAACTATATAATAACTTGTTATCCTACAGTTATAGAAAACAATAAAGAAGGTACAATTCAAATACAAAATAAAAATAAATAGGCATTTCTTAATGAACAGTGGTAGCTTTAAGCTACAAAAAGTAGCTTTGGGCTACAAAAAGTAGCTTTAAAAGTAGCTTCAGTTGTTATAACAATATTTTTAAGTTACTAGAAAAAAAACATAGTTCGCTACAAGCTACAGCTTTATTTTTTCACATTTAGCTAAGCTACAGCTACAGCTAAGGTAAACGTAGCTAAGCTAGTAGCTAAGCTACAAAAGTAGCTAGCTACTGCCCAGCTCTGCAGTTTGCTATAAAAAAAAACTACTTGAAATTGTTAAGACTGATACATAAACTATATGGCACTCTGCCGTAGCAGATCTTGGTAACTGATATATTTATACGCATAAAGTGCGGTTATTAGTCGTCAAATCACAGCCCCCAAAGATGTTAGTAGTGTAATTTTAATGTTTGGCGGCTATGGAAATCGAACCAGGGTTCTCAGGATCCATAATCCGACTCGATACCACTGAGCCATCTACCCTATGTTTAGAATTATCTGCCGTATTTTAAAATGTGCCGCTTTCATTATACCATGTGCAGAAGTATAAGTAAACAGAGCGGTTCATTCGTACTGAGTGTAGCCTCAGGAAATTTTATTTTTTAAACGCGCACAAAAAATATATTTTCTTTAATAAACTTTACATCTTATATTAATTATTTAATCAGTATTATTTGTTGAGCGTTCATTTATGAAAATCTTAATTAACGAACTGCTGAAGAGAGAAACCATCTTCGTCTTTACTCTCAGTATTTAACAAGCAAAATGAAACCAGAAATTTTGGAAATACCGACAGCTAGATAAATTAAATAAATAAATATAAATATATCATCACGCCTTTTACCCATTTACATACAAGAACGATTCAAACATTTTTGTTTCCTTTTTCCATATTTTTTCCTAAGTTATTATTAGCTGTTTAAACCTATTACCCGGGTTCAATTCCCGAATAAAACTCAACGTGATTTGACTGTTTAATGTCCAGAAATGTGCAATTGTAAACTTTTTTTAGAAATATTTTGTGGTCGTCTGAAAAATAGTGTACATAACTACACGCCTCGTTTTTCAATTTGTACACTCGCACGTTATCTTACACTTTCGATGCTTGTTATGTAATATACGAGTACTATACAGTATTAAGAAAATATGTAGGCATAATAATTAAAGCTCGCAGACCTGCATTATACTATTTCTAGATAATTTTTGTTCATTTAATTTTGTTTCTTTTCAAAGTTCTGTATAAATATTATTTCTCACTAATTCACTTATAAAATAAATTATATATATATATATCATCACGCTTTTTACCCATTACTGGGTGGCACTGGGTGGCACACTGCCGAAGCAGATCTCGGTAAGTGATATATTATTTATTTATTTATTTATTTGTTACTCTGTACAACAGGAATTAAATCCCAATTACAGTACAGGGTCCGGACTCACCGAGCCGTAGAGTGATAGTAATTATAATTTCTAGCTTGAGTGGGAATCGAACTCGGGATCTCCGGATTCGAATTCCGTAACGCTACCCACCCCACCGTACTGCCGGACATTATGCGCGTGAAGTACGGTTATTAGCCGACAAATCACGGCCCCCAAAGATGTTAGTGGTGGGGAAGCCACAGGGGTAATTTTAAATTGGTGAAAATGTTTGTAGACTGTGGGGATCGAACCAGGGTTCTTAGGATCCACAGGCCGACACGATACCACTGAACCAGTACTAGATAAATTAAACGCTATCGAACGTTCCGAAGAGAAAAATACAGTAGTGAGAATAAAAAAAAACGAAACAATTCGTGAATTTTTTCCAATTTTCAAATCGTCATAACTTGGCGAATTGTTAACTAATTTGGATGAATTTTCGAGGGCGAAAAAGTTTAAAGTGTCTACTTTAAGGGTATATATGCGATCTTAGGGTTAACCCCTTCCGCCCGTCCTCAACTTCCTAGAAAAAAAATGTTTTTAGTGTAAAAACCTCTATCCTTGACGGTCTCTGCGAAGCTTAGAAAAATTTATGGACTCAATTCACCATCAGGGCAATAAAGTTTATTCAATTCCCTGCAAAGGATGCAACGAACGAAGTTCCTACAGATGATTTAGCACAGAGTTAGGCGTGTTTGAAGTTGGATATGCATTTAACTCGGCGACTTTTCAACAAAATTGGACGATTTTTTTCAGAAAAAAACTAGTTATTTATGTATCAAGGGTGAAACCAGGCGTTTCTGTCCCGTGGAATGATTATTAGCACGAGGCACAAAGCGCCGAGAGCTAATAACATGCTCAGGGGCAGAAATGCTAATTTCACCCGTGGTACATACAATATTTTATGCACAACAAAATAACATTTAATACATACATATCTTCACGCTATATCCCAACAAATGGGGTAAAATCACTCATAAAACATTCACTCATCACACTCATCAAACTATCAGCCCTCGTCAAACATTTCATCCAAACAAATCACCCTCACTTCATTTAATTATATGTTCAAAAGATTAAAATTGATCAAAATGACATTTTGAAGAGTGAAGTATTCACATTAAGCAAACAATTGTCATTGTATTTAAGTATCCGTAGGAATTATTTTGGCTCATGGTCCAAAAAGAAGTGTTTAAGCCCGCTTTTTAGGGCTAAACACATGCTTTTCGGCCTGTTTGTGCATAAAAAACTGTTTTATCCCTACTTTAAGGAGCTGTACGCGAAATTAGGATTATCCTCTTTTGCACCCTTCAATACCCCCACCCTCAACAAATAAAACATTTTTATGCCAAAAACCCTTAAATGCACATTCAATTTCAAACATGCAAAACTTTGTGCCAAATCATCGTAGAAACTTCGTAGTGAATTGAATCCATAAATTTTTCTTAGCTTCGTACAGATCGTCAAAGGTGGATTTTTTTCCACTGAAAACATTTTTTTTCTTCTAGGGGGTTGAGGTGGTGGAAGGAGTTAACACTTAGATCGCATATATCCCCTTAAAGTAGACACTTTAAACTTTTTCGCCCTCAAAAATTCGTCCCAATTAGTTAAAAATTCGCCAAGTTATGACGATTTGTGATATTGGGAAAATTTCACGAAATTCAAGTGTTTCGTTTTATTTTTCTCACCAGTATATTAACAATATATTTCTAAATTGTATTTGATCGGAATATTTTCAATTAATTTAATTGTCAAATAAAACAGCAAACTACAATATTCAACTAAAAAGTGAAAAAATTGTTAAAACAAAATTACAAAACCAAAACATGGAAGTTTTCAATTGTTTGCTTAAAAATTCACATGCGCTACGAGTACATCCGCAGTATAAAATTTAAATATTTACTTTCAATATTTCAGTCCTGTAATACTGAAGTATTCTTTGAAATACCTTTCATAATATTCATATAAAATAGCCATTTTATTACTGCAGAAAACGTCAAAAACTACTTTCTCAATTTTTTTTTAGTAATACTATAACAACAGATTGAGCATAAATTGAAAATAATTTGACAGATCTTTCGAAAACTTGTTGCCAAGCAATAGTCACGAAAGTGGTTATTGCCAAGTGGCAACAAGTTTGAGAAAGATACTGGAAAATTATTTTCTAATTTATCCAACTCTCGAGTTATATTAAATTAGATTATTTACTGACTTAGATGTTGTTGTCGATTCATCCAACTTTGAACTGGGTTCATATCGATCAGAGCTGGGCAGTAGCTAGCTACTTTTGTAGCTTAGCTGCTAAGTTAACTACGTTTACCTTAGCTGTAGCTGTAGCTTAGCTAAACGTGAAAAAATATAGCTGTAGCTTGTAGCGAACTGTTTTTTTCTATTAGCTTAAAACATTGTTATAACAACTGAAGCTACTTTTAAAGCTACTTTTTGTAGCTTAAAGCTGCGACTGTTTATTAAGAAATACCTATTTATTTTTGTTTTGTATTTGAATTGTACCTTTTTTATTGTTTTCAATAACTGTAGGATAATAAGTTATTATATAGTTTAAAATCTATTAACATATTTTATTTTTCACTTGTTCTTAACCTTTCCTACTTTTGTATTCAATATTAGATGAACTAAACATTGACTGTTTGTCTTCTGTTAATGTGATATAAATAAAAATTATAGCATCAAAAATTAACAGTACATTTGTCCATTTGCGATGTTTGATATTTCTGTACATAATAGTAAATTAACAGTCATTATAACAAAAGATTGATCAATTGATCATATATCAATGGCAAATTTAATTAATTAACAATAATTTAAAAAAAGAAGCTTTAAAATTTAACAGCTACTTTAACGAAAGGTTTTAGTTGTAGCTTAGCTATATTTTACAAAATGTAGCATATAGCTGTAGCTCTGCTACTTTTTAAAAGAATAGCTGTAGCTTAGCTACTTTTTTTAAGTAGCTTGCCCAGCTCTGCTCATAACTCAAAAACTTGACGAGATATTCAAAATCTAATTTTATTATTGAATTTTACATTAGTTATTTGCTATATACACAAAATTTTATTACATTTCATTGAGCAACAAAAAAAATATTATTAAATTTTAACAAATTAATTGTAACAAAAATTGATAATTTTATAGTGTCTGTATTTAAAATTTGTTTACATCTTTAGATCTCACATATTTTATTTAATACATATAATTATTTGTTAATAAATAACAGATCATAAAATATCAAACTTTCTAATCCAATATCTCAAAAACAATTTAAAATAAAATAACTTCGAATACACCCCTGTATTCCTGACCCTATAATTACCCCACCCCCAAATTTCCACTAATTTCCTTGCACTATTACCAACTTTACAAAATATTAGAAACCACACAATTTTTCCAACAATACAGCCATCAATTGCAGCGATCATCTCACGTTGCTTTCCCCCTCCACAGGACCGCAGGGGTAGTTACGTGGTGGGGGTTGAAGCATGGCAAACTAGAGAGGGGGTTACTAATATACGAGTTATGATTTAAACGTCAGTAGTACAACAATAAATTTTCAGTTGAAACATGGAAGTCTTTTTGAAAAGTTAGGGGTTGTTAGTGATAAAGGAAATTCATAAATATTGTGGGGCGACAATGGATAGTGGATTTTTAATTAATTTTAATTAAAGTAAACCATATTTATTGTTTTTATCAGTTATTCATTCATCTATGATATTTAATCAAAAATAAAATGCACGGGTAAGTTAAAATTGAGTCATCAATAAATAAAATTAGTTCTACCAGTAGTCAGTATCAAATACTTCATTTATCTAAGGCTAAATATACTTTAGTTAATTAATTCAACAATTTAGAATATTAGTTTCATGTTCAACTTACGAACTGTGATGTTATCGTCTCTTTAGAAATGAATTTTTGAGTAATTTCAGTAATAAATAAATATTCCTAGACATTAACTTGACAATGTACTTCGATAAATAGCTGCGATAACAACTATATTGAATCTCGAATTGAAGTTTGTTTTTATCATTAATAGCTTTTGGATTATTGTAGAACTTTTTGTGACATTAAATTGAAATTATGGTGTATGGAATTATGCTATTGATTAATCATTATATGAAAGATAATTGTTGTTTCAATTTAATTTGTGATAGATTATACAGTTTTTAATTTTGTAATTAAGAAAATTCATTTAGACTATAAATTAATTGAAGACGCATATTAATTATAAATTTTTAATAAGATAACAGCTTGACAACTTAAAAAAATTAATGCATTTATATTTCAAATTTCATTTTAAGTTACAACTGTCCAATTGGTAATTACAATTAGAATTAACAATCACTGCGTTTATACCAACAAAATTGTACTAAGAATTAAATAAAATCAAAGTTTTCAATTACAATTAGTCTGATAAAATTAATTAATAATATATTACGAATAGTTGTAGCACAACTGGTTGCACTTTTGCTTCACGAATAAGAGTTATTAAATTTCTAAACAGTCTATAAGTAAAATAGTTTCATAAGGCAATCTGTTAACGCACGAATCCAAATTTAGAAAAGGAGTTTTACTAATAACGAGTGCGATAACAGGCCTTATGAAAAGTGTTCTTTATAGTATTTTTTCTATTGAAGTAATTTTATAATACTGTTAGATTTTTTAAAAATGCGACTTATCAAAAATATAACTTGGTGATTTTTATCAGTTGTATTGGTAGCGCTTTTCATAATACAATTGAACTTTCAAATTTTTTACAATTAATCAATATTTTTTCTGTTTGATGAATGTTGTGAATTTTGTTTGATTATAGCATATTCTTTTTAGTCCCATCACTTACAGAAAAGATAAAAGATTCATAATTAAAAGTAATACAGAGTGATCAAAAGGAATTGTTACAGTTGGCAATAAAAAAACTACTTGAAATTGGTAAGCCTGATACATAAATACATTTCCTGTTGTTGACAGTGACATTTAAAATTTAAATTTGATACATTTATTTCTAAAGTATTTCTATTACTTAAAAAGTCATAATTCTATTAGCTGTCAGATTCCTGACATAACCTATTTGTATTTATTAGAAATGTCAAATAGTATTTCCGCCTTTACCTGGCGTTGTGCCAACTGTAGAATAAAAAGATCTCTGGAATTGTATTGCCAACTATAACAATTCCTTTTGATCACCCTGTATTTCTACACCAACAATTTACAATTTTGAGGTTATATGTCATTCATGTGTCAGATTTAAAAACATTCATACCACTCCTATGAAATAAAAAGCGCCAAAAATAGTGCGCTTATAGCAACGTGTTTACAGTGCGTTTATAGATTTATAGAAACACTGACATAAAATAATAGTTCTTTACGCAACTACTGTTAAAAGCGTCACATTATTGCACGAGTGGAAAGGTTGTAGCTCACATTTTTAATGTCATAAATTAATGTTTCAATCGAAATAGAGTTTTTATAATGAACATAAAAATAAAATAAATATATCATCACGCCTTCTACCCGTCACTGTGTAACACTTTGTCGAAGCAGATCTTGATAAGTGATATATTTATGCGCGTGAAGTGCGGTTACCAGCAGTCAAATCACCGCCCCCAAAGATATTAGTGATGGGGGAACCACAGGGGTAATTTTAAATTGGCGAAAATGTTTGTCGGTTATGGGGATTGAACTAGGATTCTTAGGATCCATAGGCCAACTTGATACCACTGAGCCCATTAACCCATGGGGTAGACTTGCAATTACTATAAAAAATGAAACCGGCCATCAGAATTTCAAATAAATACATAAATAAATATATCATTTCGCCTTCTACCCATTACTGGATGTGGCTCTCTGCCGTAGCAGATCTCGGTAAATGATATATTTATGCGCGTGATGTGCGGTTACCAGTTGTCAAATCACGGTCCATAAAGATGTTAGTAGGGGGGGAGCCATAGGGGTAATTTTTAATGTGGTGAAAATGTTTGTTGACTGTGGGAATCGAATCAGGGTTCTCAAGATCTATAAAAAACTTATAAAATAAATCAATATATCATCTCGCCTTCTACCCATTACTGGATGTGGCACTCTGCCGTAGCAGATCTTGGTAAATGATATATTTATGCGTGTGAAGTGCGCTTACCAGTTGTCAACTTCACTTACGGAGCTATTAATTGTAATTTGTATGCATCCACTAATTATAATTACTAATTGGATAGCTGAAAACACAGTTTAATACTTACAATTACTTATTATTATTTTTATATAGAATAGGTAGCTCAGTGGTATCGAGTCGGCCTGTGGATCTTGAGAACCTTGGTTCGATTCCCACAGCCGATAAACATTTTCACGTCATGTCGAATGAAAGATTCGTCAAATTGAGGATGAGAGATGGCGTGGACGATATATGATCCTTAGGAATAAATGGGGTAGTGACTCAGTGGTATCAAGTCAGGCCCGTGGATCCTAAGAACCCTGGTTCGATCCCCACAGCCGACAAACATTTTCACCAATTTAAAATTATTCCTGTGGCTCCCCCACCACTAACATCTTTGAGATCTGCTACGGCAGAGTGTCACGCCCAATAATGGGTAAAAGGCGTGATGATATATTTATTTATTCCATTATTATCATGTTACGAACCGAAGACCGCTAGATGAACAAAACAATAAAGTATTATTTTTTTTCAGAATGTATTCTTTATATAGAGCTTGGTTAATGCGCGACGCTCTTTCCTTGGGCAGTGGCGGCCCATGTGGAAGTTTGCCCCCGCCTCCAACTGCCCCTGTCCCGGCACCAATGCACCCTGTAGCCCCACCTGTCATGACTGGGGCCCCAAATGTTGTTATACAAGTTGGACCAACCTTAACACACTTTTCGGCGCATAGAAATGTTCTAGCTGCTCATAGCGGGTATTTTAAAGCCGCGATGACGAACGACACTGGTAAGGGAGAATTTTGAGGGGGTTTTCTTGTATATTTATAAGGAGGGAGGCTTTGATTTAATTTTGTAATAAATGTACTGACAAGAGAATATCTTAAGTACTGTTGTAAATATATTAGCTTTATAATTGTCGATCGTAATAATTACAAATATGTTTTTTACGGTTGCTATGAAAAGTGGACAATTATGTACTCATTTGTCAACGTAAAGTTGACGTTTTCTATGGATCAATCAAAAAATATCTTTATCTCGCGTTACCAATGATAACAAGATATTTTTCGAATCAGATCATTTATTTATTTCGCTGGATTACTTTGTTGACCTTATTTCCAGTATTAGAAATACTGATTTAATTTACCTTGAAGTAATGCAACGCAATAAGTGCATCAATTTCCTTTGTTCAGTTCATTTAGTCATGTTGTCTAATTTATCTGAACTGATTTAAGTGAACCAAGTGCCAAATAGAATATAGTTTGTTGTCTTTGTTCGAGTAACAAAGAATCACTTTAAGTTCTTAATATAAAAATTGCTATTTTTTACGACCAAAAAAAAGGAGCATTTTTGTCTAAAAATAACTTAATTCTGTTAGTTTGATAAATTTCTATTTTGTTTGTATCCATGGCGATTCGTGGTTTCTAAGTAAATAAATAATTGATTCAGTTTATAACAACCATCATTAAGCGAGCGTAAAGTTTTTTTGTCGCTTGTCTCCCATGACAATGCGCGACAAAGTTATTTTGCGATTGTTTCACAAAAAAGTTAACTTTACGTTGACAAATGAGAGCGTAATTGTAAATTTTTCACAACAGTCGTAGAAAAGATAGTGTGCAAAGTATCACTTTACGCTCCTAATACAGAAATAACTATCACTGTATTTACTGATAAGTGAAATAATTTAAGGGACCTTTGCATTTTCAGAGAGATCAAAAGGAATCGTTTCAGTTGGCAATAAAAAAATCTACTTTAAATTGGTGAGCCTGATACATAGATTCATTTCCTGTTGTTGACAGTGACGTTCGAAAATTAAAAATTAAATTTGAATACATTTAGTTCTTATTCGTTTTTAGTTATATTTTTCTTAAATATTTCGTTTACTCAAAAAGCCAAAATCCTATTAGCTGTCAGACTATTTGTATTTATTGTGCCAACTGTGGAATAAAAAGATCTCCGGAATTGTATTGCCAACTGTAACAATTCCTTTTGATCACTCTGTATAACTTATCAGGCAAGAGGTCGTGCGTTCAAATCTCACTGATTTCAACTTATTGGGTCTCAATGGTTGAGATTTCAGTATAAGCTATGTAATTGACAGAGCTGGGCAGTAGCTAGCTACTTTTTTTTCTATTAGCTTAAAAATAACAACTGAAGCTACTTTTAAAGCTACTTTCTGTAGCTTAAAGCTACTTTTTATAGTTTAAAGCTACTTTTTAAGCTGAAGGTCAACAAAGTACGCATGCGTACAAGCTAAACCCACACAAAATAATTATTTGTTGCCGGTTCTAACTGGCTCTAATACGCAAAAATACACCGTAGGTGCCAGATGGTATTTGCTATTTTTGATATTGTGTACATAATAGTAAATTAACAGTCATTATAACAAAAGACTGATGAAATGACAATAGCAAATTTAATTATTTCACAATAATTAAAAAAAGTAGCTTTAAAATTGAACACCTACCTTAACGAAAGCTTTTAGCTGTAGCTTAGCTATATTTTACAAAATATAGCTTATAGCTGTAGCTTAGCTACTTTTTTAAAGATTAGCTGTAACTGTAGCTTAGCTACTTTTTTTAAGTAGCTTGCCCAGCTCTGGTAATTGAGATTAAATTTGCGAGATATATATTCGTTACCAACCGTCAAATTGCTATACCTCTTGTAGAACATTTGTTTTGATATCTAAATAATTATTCTATTTTTTTTTTTTACAGGTACAAACCCAATTTCAATTCCAAATATAAACGTTGATGAATTTTCATCACTCCTTACTTTTATGTATACCGGATACCTCGACCTAAATCTCAACAATATATACAATATACTTCTAGCAACCCACGTACTTCACATGCCTCGAGCATTAGAAATGTGTCGAGAATATCTCATCCGAAATCATCCAATAGAACAATCAAATCACAATATAATCAAACCAATCCCCAGCCGTAAATTCCTCCCCACTCAGCACCAATTCTTTCAACCAGTTGTAACAAGTCTTCAAAGTTCAGAATCAACTCCATTTCGTCCAATAATCACCGAGAAACCATCCACAAACGAACGAGCAATATCGCCAATCAAAGAAAACAATAATCCTCCTGCTATCGCTTCAACTTCACGCCAAACCCCTTCTCCGATTTTAAACCCATGTGATGATTCTGATGAACAAAAGAGCGGGAAATTTGAAAGAAAATCCCGGAAGAGATCAACTGAAAGCCTGAAAGGAAGTGACGAAAAAGTTGTAGTTGATATTGCTTGTTGTGATGGACCTGTCAGATTTCATAGAGTTGTAAATAATAGTTATGGAATGATTGCCACAGAAAGTGATTACAAAATGGTGGATAGTAATGAAGCGATGAATAAAGCAATGAATGCCAACATAAGAGATAAAAAGCTCAACCAGACAGATGAAAATTCTACGAATGAGTCTTTTACTTGTGTGTATTGTAACCATACTTTCAAATCTCAGTATTGTTACCAAAAACACGCTAGAAGACATATTAATCCTGTTACTTTAGAAGTAAAGAATTGTCAGAATGATACTTCAAGCAGTAGTACCAATAAAAGAGAGGTAAAATTACTAGATATGAACGTCCAATATTATCCTTGTAAAACTTGTGGATCCAAATTTCCTAGTTATTATTTTGTTCACAAGCACAGGAAAATGTGTCACGCTGAAGAAATGGAGAAAAACAATGAAAAATCTAGTGACGAAAAAAGTAATCAGTAGTTGCCAACCTTTGATGGAGAAAAGAACTATGTATCTTCCATATTTTTTGTGATTTTGTGTAATACATATCAATAGAACGTAGTTGAATTGTAATGTGTTTAAAATAATTATGTATATGCCCGCTCAATAAAATCGTTTCAATTTAAAATTAATTCAATTTGATTGTGCGCAACTGGGTAACTAAATAAAACATTTTGTAAACAATTAATTAATTAATCTGGTAGTAAATTATAAATTAATAATTAGCGGAAAATATTCGCTATGATTTGTACCGCATATATAACCGGAAATATGAATGTAAAAATAGCTTACCTTGTATTTCCGTTACTTCGTCGTCACTTGTTTCCATCGACGCACTATCTTTGTCTTTTCTCCTTTCCTTCTTCTTTTTGTTTTCAGATGTAGTTCCTGAATTTGATTGGTCACTGAAATTAAACAAAAAACATTTTAAACAAGAAATAAATGGATGGATATGATTGAAGGTTTATTGCGTGAACGAAAGATGTAACGAGCTTGTAAGAAAGACATTATGAATGTTGATGAAGCCAGATTAAATGTAGACTAATTTCAGGATGAATCTAAAGATTTACTTGCGAAGTTGAGGGTGAAAGATTGCGTGAACAGGAATAAATGGAATATAAATTAAGGTTTGTTGAATTAAAAAAATACAATACAAACTTGTGAAAATATGAATGTTGATGAAACCAGATTCATCGTAGATCTAAGGATTTATTTGTGAAATTTATTATGAAAAACCTTGGCATAAATGAATGAATATAAATGAAGGTTTGTTGGGTGATCGAACGATGAGACAAGCTTGTAAAATAGAAATTATAAATGTTGATGAACCTAGATTAATCGAAGATTAATTTCAGGATGAATCTAAAGCTTTATTAACGAATTTGAGGATGAAAAATTACGAGAACAACCTAGGAATAAATAGATGAATTTAATTAAAGCTTTGTTGCATGAACGAAAGACGAGTTTGTAAAATAGAAATTATGAATGTTGATGAAGCCAGATTCATAACACATTGATTTCAGGATAAATCTAAGGATTTAATTGTGGAATTGAGGGTGAAAGATTGCGTAAACAATCTAGGAATAAAAAGATGAATATAATTAAAAGATAAGATAAGCTTGTAGAAAAGAAATTATGAATGTTGATGAAATCAGATTCATCGCAGATTAATTGCAGGATGAATCTAAGGATTTATTTGTGAAATTGAGAGTGAAAGATTGCGTGAACAGACATAAATTGATGAATATAATTGAAGGTGTGTTGCTACGAACTTATATTATGAATGTTGATTCATCGAACATAAATTTCATGACAGGGTACCCAGCCAACGTAAATAAATAAATAAATAAATATATCATCACGCCTTCTACCCATTTCTGGGTGTGGCACTCTGCTAAAGCAGATCTCGGTAAGTGATATATTTTTGCGCGTGAAGTGCGGTTACCAGTCGTCAAATCACGGCCCCCAAACATGTTAGTGGTGGAGGAGCCACAGGGATAGCTTTTTCAAATTATGAAAATTTGTCGCCTGTGGGAATCGAACCAGGGACCTCAGGATCCACAGGCCGACTTCATACCACTGTGCTAGCCAACGTGAGTTTTAAAATTCTCTGACTTCTCCAGGTTTTCCAGGATGGCAATTTTACTTTCATTAGTTTATCACTTAAACCAATTTTAACATTTTTGATAGAAATATTCGACGGTAATTTAGTATTTTTATGTTCGACATACAGTATTATATTATCCCATAATTTAAGTGCAGTTTTAGCTGTCTCTGCATTTTCCACCCACCGGGTCACACAAATTTTTTTTGGAAATACTTCGCATTTTGTGAGGATGGTAAAATCATTCCGTCTTCTCGGTGAGTCTTTGAAAAGGTAATAAATTCCCCTAAGAAACTCATTCACTTGCCACTTGCAAGCTTTGTGACCTGTTTGTAGTGCTCCATGGACAATATGTAGGCCGCACGACCCGATATCTTAAATTTGCTTCTCTGTTGATTGAGGCGCAGTTTTTTTGAACAATAAAGAAAATATCTGTTCGGTTTATTCCGCCGTTCATCGTGTAATTCAAATAATAAAATGTTTCAACGTATTTGTATGACAAAATTAACTATATATTAGCAGCAAAAAATCAAAACTTTTTAATAAATAGACAATTTGCATCTTTTCCCAGAAAAGAATTTAAAATTCCCTGATAATTTTTAATTTTTTGAAATCTCCCTGATTTTTCCCTGACTTATACAAATTCCCTGACTTTTCCCGGTTTTCCAGGTCACTGGGTACCCTGCATGATGAGTCGAAGGATTTATTTGTAAATTTGAGAGTGAACTATTATGTGAGCAATGGATGAATATGATTGAAGGATTATTGTGTGGAGAAAAGGCAAGACAAAATTGTATGAAGGAATTATGAATGTGGATTAAACAGAATAGGAATGTTTGTCGAAAATTAATTTCAGGATAAAGCTAAGAAATTAATTATGAAATTCATGGTGAGAGATAGCGTGTACCAATAGGAATAGAATTAAATGGATAGAATATGACTGAAAGACGATATTGTATGAAAGGAATGTTTGAGGGTGGGAGATTGCGAGGATGATTGGGAATGGGAATATATGGATAGAATATAATTAAAGGACAATTTTGTAAAAGACGAATTATGAATGAGGATGATGCGTGGTCTGACAGGACAGGAATATTTAGCTAAGATTAATTTCAGGGTGAATCTAAGGGATTAAGGGGTTAAACCAATGTAATTTTTTTTTTAAATCTATAATTTTTTTTTGCTTAAAAGATACTTTGAATCTTCTAGAATATGGGAAAAAAGTTTTATGCGTGAAATATTTTTTTTTTCATTGACATTTCGCTCTCTTCCGCAAGCGTGTCGGACGTCTCTGATATGACTACCTGTGTTAAGTAAATACCTGCTCGGAAGGTACAGCATCATGTTTTACATGTAAAAAAGGCGCGCTCTAGCTTTAAATCGTCGCTGAAAGAAATTGAGGGGGAGTATTTGAACTTGGAATGGGAGCTTTATGGTCCTGGGATTGCAGATTAGTGGTAAAAAAAAATAAACAGTAATTATTTCCCAACTCATATCAAAACACGATTTTTCAAAACGGCATGCAGCATAACTCCAACGGTTTTCAATATTTTCATTTGAAATTTTAATCATATATTTAAAACAATATTTTGAATTCTAACATTTTTTATAAACAAATGATTGACCCTTTTTTGGGTCGAAAATCGAGATGTAACTTAAAGTACTCGCCAATCACACAAAAATCAATATTTTTAAAATTCCGTAAGTAGTTCACTAGCTATAGTCATGTAGATTAAGAGAATAGTTTTTATTTTGTTCCAAATTAAAATTTGCACCACCTACACTGCATGCCGTGTAGCGCCTCAAATTCAACATGACTTGGGAGAATAGCTCGGACGCCGCCATTTTGAAATATTTGTAACGAAAAAAATTTGTTTTATATACTTCAATATATGCCTAATAATATACTTTATTAGTATTTTCTTACAACCTTTCCTTGTATCAAAAATAAAAATGTCAAAAAAACGCTTTTTTCCGACTGTTACAGTGGTGTAACCCCTTAATAGTGAAATTGAGGGTGATAGATTGAACGGATGATTGGGAATAAGAATAAATGAATAGAATATGATTGAAGGACGATTTTGTATACAAAAAATTATGAATGTGAATAAAACGCAGTGTAATAGAATGGGAATGTTTGTCTAAGAATGAATCTAAAGAAGTAATGGTGAAACAGGATGAGAGATTGGGTAGATTAATGGGAATAAATAGATAAAATTTGATTCAAGGACGATTCTGTATGAAAGGAATTGTGAATGTGGATAACGCATGGTCTAACAGAATAGGAATATTTGGCGAAGATTAATTTCAGGAACAATCCAAGAAATTAATGGAGAAATTATGGGTGAGAGATTGCGTAAATGAACAGGAATGAAAAAAAATGGATAGATTTGTATGAAAGAAATTATAAATGTGGATGAAACGTGGTATAACAGAATGGGAATATTTGTCGAAGATTAATTGCAGAATGAATACAAGGAATTAACGAAGAAATTACGTAAGTGAGAAATTTCTTGGAGGAATAGGAGTAGGAATAAATGAATAAAATATGATTGAAGAACGAGCTTATAGGAAAGGAATTATGAATGTGGAGGAAGTGTCGTATAGTAGGAATTAATGAAGAAATTAAGAGGGAGAAATTGCGGAGATGAATAGGAGCAGGAATAAATAGATCAAATATGATTACAAGACGGACTTGTCTGGAAGGAATTATGAATGTAGATGAAGTGTGCTATGATAGAATAAGAGTATCTTATATGAAAAGAATTATGAATGCGTATTGTGTCAAAACAGGAAAGTGTGTTAAAGATGAATTACAGGATCAAGCTAATGAATGTTACAAGGGTTCGTGCTACTCACATATCATGACTGTACAAATACTCTAGCTTTTATAGCAATTGTTCTATCGATAGAGTCACAAACAGGAGTAGCAATCTTAGAGAAATCAAAACCTAATTCGAGAATATGTAGTCACCAAATAGGGCCGCCAATATTTTTGATTAAAAACCGGTTTGCTTTGAGCAAACAGCGATTTGCATAACAATCTGTTAGAGAGTTTCGTTTTCCCCTAGGGAAACGGTTGGCATCACTGCTGAATGCACAATTATTACGCAAACATCGAGATCAATTTTACAAATTGACGTTTTCTGATCATATTGAAATTCAAATTGCTGCGATATTCGAAAGGCTCTGCCTTATTCTATTTTTCAGTTTGTTTAGCGAATGTCAAATATTAAGTTTCATTTTTAAATGGCATTTTCATTTATATTCTACGATCATTTTTACATACAAGAACGATTCAAACATTTTTGTTTCCTTTTTTCATATTTCTTCCTAAATTATTATTAGCTGTTTAAACTTATTACCCAGGTTCAATTCCCGAATAAAACTCAACGCGATTTGACTGTTTAATGTTCAGAAATCTGCAATTGTAGAACAAATATGACAAAACCATAATTAATCTACATTTGATTTCTACAAATTAGAAGCTAATTTAGTTTATTTATCATAATTAGTTTTTATGATTAACAATTACAAATATCTTTAATTTTATAATAGATTAAAAGGATTACAGGCTTAAAATTTGTTGAAAAGAAGTAAAAAATTTGAAACACAATTTTTTTAAAACATTCTTTTATAAAGAAGCGAGGTACATTGTTGACCATTGAGATGTTCATCTCAAGAATTTTTGTTTCACAAAGTGGTTCTTGAACCATGTTTTAAATTTATTGTACTATGTAACTTCAGTTTTACTCTTGTTTTTTCGCTTGATAATGGCCAGAATTGTGGCCGAAACGTCGCTTCTTAATAGAAGAATGTTTTAAAAAAATTGTGTTTCAAATTTTTTACTTCTTTTCAACAAATTTTAAGCCTGTAATCCTTTTAATCTATTATAAAATTAAATTTATATCTTTTCGGCTTATTTAAAATATTTATAAAAATTACAAATATCAATTAGTGCAACAGCCCTAAAACCTACGGCTAAACTGTTGTATTACTGACCTGTTTTTAAAATTTCCCCCACTACTTATTTACTTATTAGTGATAGGTACTAAAACTTTTTCAAAGATTTGAAGCTTATCACAAATCAGTATAAATGTCAAATGTAACAAAATGGCAAAGATTGAGATAAGGTTTGGTTAGATCAGAAAGAATTATTTTTTATTTCCTGATAATACAGACTGATCAAAAGGAATTGTTACAGTTGGCAATAAAAAAAAACTACTTGAAATTGGTAAGCCTGATACATAAATTCATTTCCTGTTGTTGACAGTGACATTTAAAATTTAAATTTGAGTACAATTATTTCTAAAGTATTTCTATTGCTTAAAAAGTTAAAATTCTATTAGCTGTCAGACTCCTGACATAACCTATTTGTATTTATTAGAAATGTCAAATAGCATTTCCGCCTTTACCTAGCGTTGTGCCAACTGTAGAATAAGATCTCTGGAATTGTATTGCCAACTATAACAATTCCTTTTCATCACCCTGTAGTAAATTACATCATGCTTGAGGTTCTATGGAGTTTTGAAATTCACAAAATTTTACCAATCTAAAATAACTGCACTTTTGCAGAATCTAGTTTCAGTGAATTAGTGAAAAATTTCATTTGTAGAGAACTTTGTAAACGAACAAAAAAAATCATGTAAAGGTGGATTAATGTAGTTATTCTCATTTAATTTTAAATTTTCATTTATCTCCTTTCAATGTGTAATCCAGGCAGTACTGTAGAGTGGATAGTATTACGGAATTCAAAATTCGGAGATCCTGAGTTCAAACCCCACTCAAGCTAAAAATATATGAACTACCACACTACAGGCAACCATAGCTCAGTGAATAAAAGCGAGGTAAAACTTGCGTTTCTTAATTAACAAGCAAGAGGTCATGCGTTCAAATCTCACTGACTACTCGTATATAAAAAAATACTATTGTGTCTGATTGGCTTGGATTCCACTATAAACTGTAGGTCCCCTGCACTGTAATTGGGATTTACTTCCTGTTATGCAGAGTAATAAATAAATATAAAGTGAACGCATGCGCAAATCGAAATATTGGATTTTATCGAATATTAGTAAATAAAGCCTCACTAATTCCAGTAATTTCCAATCGTCAAAGTGCATTTTACGTGTATGTATTCTTTGACAGATTGCCCGTAATAAAACCAAGGACGTTGAAAAGAGGGGATACGACATTAAAGTCAAGACTGTGAGGCTCGGCAGATTGACAGAGACAGAAGTATTATTTCCTGTACCGTGCTTAGCCCCTGCTATTGCGCATGTGTCATAAAGAGATTTGAAATTTAAATACAACAAAACAGAATAATTCTCCCTAAAAGATTATAAATTTTTACAAGGAAACTGAAATTATCAACGTTTATTATTAGTGTGATCTATCGATTAAAATAAATATTTGTAATTGTAATTGTTGAACAATATTTACTATTAATAATCAATATAAAACCCGTTCATATGAACAGGAAGTTTGAGAATAAATATCAAATATATGTTTTTAAACAAATCAAAACTACAATTACTTCAACAAACATAAGTGTACAAACTAAACACTTAGTTACCATCTTATCTACAAGAAAATATGTCCAATTCCACACAGCGCAACGATTGAAACACAAATGAACACCTCGTGGTTATATACACATACAACAACGCCCCCTGACAACGTCCAAACGCCACTTTTCTTATACAAAAATTCAAAATATTTGGAAGAAGAGATTTGGCTAAGCATGGTGCAGAAAAACTATTGTTGTCTCTTTCCCTTGCCCAAGCCTTACTTCAAGCAATGCTACAGTATCGTAATGCCCTATCCCCTCCTTTCAACGTCCTTGAATAAAACTTCCAAAGCATATGATGTCTGTTCTGCACATGCGCAGTGCATTTTTCATTTAAATTTAAAAGATAAAAGTTGGTTATTTTATAAATTAAATGAAAATGAAAGATAAATGATAACTTAAATGAGAATGATATGGGTACATTGAGCTTCGTATATTTATTAATGAAAAATTAAATTATATGTAAATGAGAATGGCCTGTGTGAATCCAACTTCAAAATACAGAGTGTCAAAAGGAATTGTTGCAGTTGGCAATAAAAAAATCTACATGAAATTGGTGAGCCTGATACATAAATTCATTTCCTGTTGTTGACAGTACCATTTGAAAATTTAAATTTGAGTATATTTAGTTGTTATTCGTTTTTAGTTATAATTTTCTTAAATATCCATAAATAAAATTGTTGTTTCCCTCACCATTCCATTATTAAAAGTCAAAATCCTATTAGTTGTCAGACTCCTGACATAACCTATTTGTATTTATTAGACCTATCAAATAGTATTTCCGCCTTTACACAGTTGTGCCAACTGTGGAATAAAAAGATCCCCAGAATTATATTGCTAACTGAAACATTTACTTCTGATTACTCTGTAAATAGGTACTGGTGTTTTATAAAATTTGAGTTTACATTGAAATTGTCTGTCAAAATATTATATCGTCGCTTTAATAGACCATATTACTATCTCAATACGCATACTCATAATGCACCAATCATATGCTTGGAAGTACAGCTAAAATGAAACCAATGTATTCTTATGGAAAAAATTTCATTTTTAAAGTCAAATATTATATAATCTAAAAGTAAATGAATGATAATTTTTTTATGTAAGTTATATTTCATTTTTTACTATCGGATTCTGCCCTTATAATATATAAATAATCAATACATTAATATTAAAATTTGAAAATTTTAAGCGCCAATTTGCTCTTCTGTCATCTGTCACTGGCCGATAACATCAAACTTACGTTTTGTTGTGATTGTTTTGCAAAGTGTGAAATTTGTTTGAAATATATCTGGTTACAATTTTTGCGTCCCGGATTGTAATTTGAATTAATTAATTAATAAGGAAATATCTTGTCATTTCTTTTCCAAGAATAGTAAACAGACCAACATTTCAAATTAAAGATTTCATGTCAACTTCAAACTGGCAGCAATAAAACTGTCACAATTTATGCGCACATGCGCATATGCATCACAACATGGCGTCACAAACATTAGTATTGCCAACATAATTGAAAAAAATAGAAAAAAAGTTTGTCACCCTGGCACGCTTTTTTCATTTCATAAATTTGCCGGCAGAGGCGCTATAGAAAGTAATATGGTCTATTATAAATGAAAAGTTTGTAATTTGCAAATATCTAGATTCAATTGTTAGTAACCATTGAATTAGCAATAGTGATGTCAAGTGCAAATTTAAAATATGAAGAAAATTTTTAAAAACCATAATTTAAAAATTACGTAGTTATAAGAAATGTAATAAACGTTAGAATTAATAAATAAACTCAATCTTTAAAATAATAATAATGATTAAATAAATTCGTATTTTAATTTTGTCGGTGTGAACGTGTTAGCATTATTTGACATATGGCAAACAATGATTATTAATTGCAATTATTAATTGAGTAGCTTTAAAGCAAGAATAAATTAAAATAATTATTATTACAATTTGAAAGTTTTTGCAATCAAATTTTGCAACTTCCATTAACAACTCTCGAACTGTTTAATAGAAATTTCAAGTTTCTAATTACTGTATTTACTAATTAAAATGCTATAATTATGCAAATATCTTGTAAAATAATATTTATATTTAAAAAAGTTTTGCTTGTCATTTAAAACAGCTGATACTACAAATAAAATGTCAATTGCGTCGGATTTACCAGTACATGAAATTTTGCAGGAAAGTATGAATACATCCATCTAGCGGCAGTAGCAGGAACTACTACTCAAATGACGTCACAAATCAATACTTGAAATTTCAAAGCAAAATGAAAATAATAAACATAATTTTTCAATCATTAATATTTTTGTCATAGAATAAAAAAAGAAAAAAAAACGTTTCTTATAAAAAAAGTAATAATGATGATTCTACCCTTGGAATATTGTTATAATTATTTTTAATTAATCGAATATAATTAACGATATATAAACAACAGGCTTGCATGTTTTACAATGACGGTATTAATTATGTATAAAATTTCATATCATAAAACATATTTGTGATCTCCATTTTGAAATATTTAATTATGTATTGTTTACTGTCCATACTTCATTAGTTTGCAATTTTATCGTTCACAATAATAGCATTACTTCATTACCAAATGATAATTAATCAATTAATTAGGATCGAAAAATTATGTACGAATAAATATCGGTATTTATGTTAAATTGAGTTAATTTCAGATAAAAGCTGTGTTCATAGCTTTCCAATTAGTAATTACAAATATCAATTAGTGCAAGCTTCTTAGGACTTGCAATCAGAGTTGGGCAGTAGCTAGCTACTTTTGTAGCTTAGCTACTAGCTTAACTACATTTACCTTAGCTGTAGCTGTAGCTTAGCTAACTGTGAATAAATATAGCTGTAGCTTGTAGCGAGCTACTTTTGTTTTTATTAGCTTAAAAATAACAACTGAAGCTACTTTTAAAGCTATTTTTTGTAGCTTAGAGCTACTTTTTGTAACTTTAAGCTACTTTTTGTAGCTTCAAGCTACTTTTTTAGCAGAAGGTCAACAAAGTACGCATGCGCACAAGCTAAACCCACACAAAATAATTATTTGTTGCCGGTTCTAACTGGCTCTAATACGCAAAAATACACAGTAGGTGCCAGATGGTAGAGAAGCGCAAGTGGAACTGGAATGTACAGTACAGTGCAATATTTTCTAGTAAGTAAAAATCAAATCAAGGTAAAAATAATAGTAAATTTTAATCTAAAATAATGAATAAAACTGAAGAATTGTTGCTTTCGGTATGTAATTATTATAATATTGTACCTGTATTATTGTATAAAATATGTTCTTTTATTAGGAGGTTACTGTCGACACCGACGTTTTTGAAAACGATAGTGATAACGATTCCGAATATGTACCATCCCCAATCGAAGGAAATTCAAGAAAACAAAAAAGAATTGATTATTTAACATTTGGACACTAAAAAACTACTATTGTATTAAATATTAAATGAACTAAACATTGACTGTTTAGGAGTCTTCTGTTAATGTGACTGTTAATTTATTCCGATATAAATAAAAATTATAGCATCAAAAATTAACGGTAGGTACATTTGTCCATTTGCTATTTTTGATATTTTGTACATAAATATCAAATATATATATATATATATATATATATATATATATATATATATATATATATATATATATATATATATATATTTATATACATATTTTTTAATTGTACTCGACATTTAAATTATTCCAAGCAAAAATCTAAAATAAATAAAAATATTATCACGCTCCTTAGTAAGAAATATAGTTATTAATGCACGTGGGCTATGGTTACAAGACGTCAAATCACAGCCCCAAAAGATATTAGTGGAGGAGAAGCCACGGAGGTAATATTAATGTGGTGAAAATTGTTTGTCGGCTGTGGGAATCAAACCAGGCTTCTCAAATCCACAGGTTGACTCCACACCACTGAGCCATCATCTCATAAAACGGTAACTATTGACTGTAATTGCTAAGTGTAATTAATAATTAATTTGGGACAACTTTTAAAACATTTTTTATGTAAAGAGCACTATATTAAAATTACCCCTGTGGTTCTCCCACCACTAACATCTTTATGTGATTTGACGGCTGGTAACCGCACTTCACGCGCATAAATATATAACTTACCGAGATCTGCTTTGGCAGAGTGCCATACCCAGTAATGGGTAAAAGACATGATGATATATTATATTAGGATTAATATTATAGCTTTTTAGAAATTTAGTCTTGTTCGTGAAGCGAAAGTGTATGCTACAACTGATCGTTAAATATAATTTATTAATTTTATGATAAAACAGTAAATTTTAATAGTTTTGTAATTAAATTACTGTTAATTAATAATACAGTTCAGTGTGCGTGCAGTCAATACCTGCAATAAGATATGGAATGATTTTTGAATATTTTAGCTTTAATTTGTAATTTATGTGCTAATATAGCACAATTTATTATGAAACTGTAAACTTGTATAACTGTTATATAGAATTATTTTGTTCCAAATATTAATTCAGTCTTATCGTAGTTAAGTCTGGTGATTTTGGCTCTACAATGGGATCCTTGTTCCTATACTATAATTAAAAGAACAAGAATGAAGGATAAAAACATAAATTATGTATTGAATAATAGCTATTAGTGAAACAATTAATTCAAAATCATGTTTAACATCAGAGATATAAGCGATTATAAATATAGTGACATCACATGTCCGAAGGTTCTCATAGGCCACAAGTAAATAAGAGACATATGCGGAGTAGAACGTAACTAAATATGACATCTCAGCACTAGTTTTTCAAACTGTTCGCCGTTTGCTGGTATGTACGTGTTCAACATGTTGTATATTTATTACTATAATTTAATTTCATGTTCTTGGGCTTGCAACTTCTACAAAATATGATTTTCAACATAGTAAGATTATTTTGCAAGAATTCAATCGTATATTATTTGCACTCTTTGAAGGAAACAAGTTAAGTACCACTGAACCGAACTTGGGACGTCACAACTCCAATACAAAACTTTTAAAAATCATATCTCTTGTAATATAAAGATTTTTCAACCCGCGTTTTCACTGATCGTCATAGTTTATCATGTAGTTACATAAAAAAAATAATTAAAAAATAGGTATAGGAGCCTATTACAGGTTTTTGACGTTTAATAACAGATTTTAACCTCCTTATATTATTAATAAACGATTTATAATGAAACTGTTTAGAACTGTAAACGTATAACAGTTATAGTTCTTTTTATTTTGCTACAAATATTCCCCTATATTCTGTGATTTTCACAATGGCTTGTTTGAGTTCTCAAAGATACTCGGTTTAACATTGATGGCTAAGATACGGTTCTAGCCACACCGTATCCCGAGAGACATCGGACTACCCCAAATATTCCCCTATATTCTGTAACTGTATCATTATCTGTTAATAATCGATAAGTTAATAATAATTTTTATTTCTCATCGTTAGTTTACAGATGATCACAATGTCGGTATTCTGGGACTAAAATAATTTACCCTGATATTTTTATTATATATTCATGCATTTTGTTTCATAATATATGTACAGAGTTATCAAAAGTAAGTGTTTCAGTTGGCAATACAATTCTAGGGATCTTTTTATTCCACAGTTGGCACAACGCCAGGTAAAGACAGAAATACTATTTGACATGTCATTTTTGTAATTAATACAAATAGGTTGAGTGATAGAAATACTTCAGACTATTGCTCTGTGAGTAATGTTAAGAAATAAAAGGATGTGGGTAAGAGAAACCACGATTTTTTATTAATTTAAATTTTCAAATATCCCTGTTAACAACAGGAAATAAATTTATTTATCAGTCTTACCAATTTCAAGTAGTTTTTGTTTTATAACCAACTGAAACATATCCTTCTGATAACTCTATAGCTGTTATTAGACGTATTCCATTTGCCATTTGGCTCAGATCTAACTTACATTTACTGAACCAGATCACTTATTTATTTCGCTGTATTACTGCGCTGACTTTATTTCCAGTACTACAGAGTGATCAAAAGGAATTGTTATAGTTGGCAATAAAAAAAACTACTTGAAATTGGTAAGCCTGATACATAAATTCATTTCCTGTTGTTGACAGTGACATTTAAAATATAAATTTGAGTACATTTATTTCTAAAATATTTCTATTACTTAAAAAGTCAAAATTCTATTAGCTGTCAGACTCCTAACATAACCTATTTGTATTTATTAGAAATGTCAAATAGCATTTCCGCCTTTACCTGGCGTTGTGCCAACTGTGAAATAATAAGATCTCTGGAATTGTATTGCCAACTATAACAATTCCTGTTGATCACCCTGTAGAATTACTGATTCTAATTTACTTTGAAGTAATTCATCCCAATAAGTGCATCAGTTTGCTTCATTCAGTTCATTTAGTCATGTGTAGAATTTATCTGAACTGATTTAAGTGAACCAAATGGCAAATGAAATACAGCTATTATAAAAAGTTATATAATGACAGCTGACAGTTCCGTAAAAAATGTGATTAAAATAGTATATTACATAATAAGTCAGGAACCGCTTCGTTAAGTAAAAACACTTTCCTGACGTATTATGTACACTATTTTTTCTGAAACCGTTTAATTTAATCAATATTTAATCATAAATAATTCAAAATGTTTAAATTGTTTTGATATGAATTGTATTCACAGCAGACTACGTATCCAAGGTTACAACAAAAAGTCTTTACCAGACTGTTTTGTACTTTACCAGACTGTTATTTTTGTTGTAGCCTTGGATACGTTCTTTACTTGACTGTTTTTGTAAAAACCTACTTTTCATATCAAAATTGAACAGGAAAGTAGGCACTTTCTTGTCGGTTTCAGAAAATAACATTTTTTTATACTGGTAGTTTTGTACGAGGACAAAATGCATAAAAGTAAAATAGAAGTAACAGAATAAATTATTTTGATCCCAGAATGCCGAAATGGTGGTAATCTCCCGATTAATCATAAAAAATAAGGATTGTCATTAACTTATCGATCATTAACAGATAATGATCGAGTTACAGAATAGGGGGGTTTAATTCATAACATTATCATACTTAAATCTGGTGGTTTTGGCTCTACAATTGCAGATTTTTGACGTAAAAGATTTTTCATTTCCATATATCAGTAAACCATTTATTATAAAACTGCTTAGAACTGGATACTTATGACGGTCGTATTTAGTTTAATTTTGGTCCAAATATTAATACAAAGTATTATCATACTTAAATCTAGTGGTTTTGGCCCTACAATTGCAGATTTTTGTCAATAAATTTACTTTTCGGTTTCATCGCTCGCTGCAACGTTGAAGTCTTTTTATTGTTACTTGTTTTGTCAGCATTTTGGAGAAAAATACTTTAAATAAAAATTGTAGAGAACTAAATTACCTACACTTTTTATTAGAACAATTTTTCTCTAAAATGCTCGATATGTCGATAAAAACAATCTCTTTCTTACCTATTTGCAGAAGCATCATGGTTCATATCCCTGCTATCATTATTCGTCATCAAACTCACGTCCGTAGTTACCGGTTGAGGACTACTAACAACCACCGAACTCACGGTTGTATTAACAATCACATTGTTAGAATTAACAACCTTAGTTTGTGCTTTATCATCAGCTAGACTCATCTTAACTTGTGAGATGGTTGACGCTAAAACCGTTGTTCCATTAGCTGCTGTGGTTGACGTAATAGCCGTCGTAGTGGGAGTGGTTGAACCACTACTTGAACAAGTGGTAGTTATGGTAGTGGTTGCGGTTGAGACGGAAGTAGAATCTGAAGAAGCAGGATTTTGTGCAGCTTGAACGGTTTTCGCTTGTTGTTCACGTTGCAATCGAGTAGTTACTCCTGTTGTTAAAATGTCTACAACGGAGTTGTTAGCAGCGTTGTTTACTTTTTGAGGGTTGTTCCGCGATGCTCGAGTCCTCTGTCGACTTTTTCGTAACAGTTGTTTATAGTTTTCTGTCTTTTTAGTCAGGTAATAATGCTGGACACAATCTTGAACGGATTTTCTGTCTAAATAAGAAGCTATCACACCAAAGTTTTTGGGATGCTGAAGGTATTTTTCTTTAAAAACTTCGTTTTCACTTGGTGTCCAAACATTTAAAAGCTGCCTCTCCTTATATTCCGTTTCCATGTCAAGTATATGTCCGTTATTGTTCACATATTTAACTTTTCTTTGACGAGCGTCAAGAAGAATTGGAGGTATAACAGCATAACTTCTCATTTTCTTATCTTCCATTTCTTGTTCTTGTAAGCCATCCATAATTTCTTCTAGATCTGCTTCGGATTTGATCCTGGCTCCAACACGATTAAACCTTTCTTTGTCTTCGCGTTGTTTTCTTAATTCGGGAAAGACTTTTTCGAAGAATTCTCGGTTTTTTGTTTCTTTTGCTTTGCGCTTTTGGCTGCATTCGATTTTGTCGACTTTTCGTAACCATTCTTGCATTAACTTGCTGTACGTTTGTGTGAGGTAACCTTCACGGGATTCTTTGTCTGTGTGACGTTTCTTGAAGTACTCGAGCAACTTCCTTTTGAAAGTCTGGTGTCTTCGTTTGTTTTCATGGTAGACTGTGGTGTCTGATGGTTGATTGTAGATTGGCCAATCAACTTTTGGGCCAAGTGTATCTAGGAGTCCGTGAGCAGCTTGAGCCTTCTTGCGGTTTTCAGCGTAAATCTTCTGCGCTAAAGATTGATGTTTGGGTTGAGCGACTTCTTCGACATCTTGTTTAATTGCTGGTTTACTAGCTATTTCTTCCAGTTCGGCTTGTTTCTTTTTTAAGATGCTGATTTGAGACTCGGCTTTTGCGATTTCACGATCAACTTTACCGATTTGTTGAAGGAGCTCATCTTTCGTTGTTTTGAAGGCTTGATCTTCTTGGATGTGGTGATCTGGCAACGTTGGACTTATTGCCTCCACTTGGGGGTTGTAGGAACCTGGCTGGTCCTAGAAACAAAACAAATTTTAGCCACTGTTCATTTTACAACAAGATAAAAATAAATATATCATCACGCCTTTTACCCATTACTGGGTGTGGCACTCTGCCGAAGCAGATCTCAGTAAGTGATATATTTTTGCGCGTGAAGTGCGGTTACCAGTCGTCAAATCACGGTCCCCAAAGATGTTAGTGGTGGAGGAGCCACAGGGGTAGATTTTTAAATTATGAAAATATTTTTTCGCCTGTGAGAATCGAACCAGGGTTCTCAGGATCCACAGGCCGACTTCATACCACTGAGCTAGCCACCCCATATTGATATAATCATACAAAAATCACAACATTCCCAATACAGAAAAAAAACATTGATTATTTGTCAAAAAATTTGAATATTTTTTATTGTTTTTGTTATGAGAAGCGCTACCACCACAACTGATAAAAAACACCAACTTATATTTTTGACAAGTCGCAGTTTTTTAAATCTAACAGAATTATAAAATTACCTCAATATAAAACTAGTTCTTTAATATACTATAGGATGCGGGCACTCACGTGACTTTGTGACGTAAAGAACAGCTGTTCCGGGAAAGATCACTGCGCCACCTACAAAATGAGCTATTATGTTGGGGCGAGATTTGAAAAGAACCGTGCTTTTCAAATCTCGTCCCAAAAAAATAGTTCATTTTGTAGATGGCGCAGTGATCTTGCCCGGAACAGCTGTTCTCTACGTCACAAAGTCACGTGAGTGCCCGCATCCAGAGCTGGGCAAGCTACTTAAAAAAAGTAGCTAAGCTACAGCTATTCTTAAAAAAAGTAGCTAAGCTACAGCTATAAGCTATATTTTGTAAAATATAGCTAAGCTACAGCTAAAAGATTTCGTTAAAGTAGCTGTTAAATTTTAAAGCTACTTTTTAAAATTATTGTGAAATACTCTTTCTAATGGGACAAAAAAATTATAGTATGCCATTTAAAAACAAAGCCGTCGATTAAAAATATCTGATCTTGCCAAAATATCCGTAATCATAAATCTTCGAAACATTTTTTTATTTCTTAATCATTTCCAGGCAGATTCATAAAGCAGATTAGCGCTAACACCATTTTTTATTTCATTTTTAACTCTCTTTTCAATATACGAAACAAGTTTATTTTAATTTGAGTTAAAAACAGAGTTAATTAGCATCAAAATTAGTTCATTTCTTTAATCTGTTTAAATTTGAAACAGAGTTATAGATAATATTAAAAACGGTGTTAGCGCTAATCCGTTTGTGAATCTGCCTGTTAGATTAAATAATTATTTCAGAAAATAATATCAATATTCCTTACTTATGTTACACCCTGTATATTTTTTTCATTTGGAATTTTGTACATTCAAGACAATGTATTTTATACTCTGCCGGTAACAGATTACAAACTGTTGTTTCTTGTATACGCTGAGCTACAACTATCTATAGTTCTATGCCACCTTTAATTTAGGGAAGCAAATTCTAAATAACGTCCTATTATCCTAGATTCAAGTCCTTAGCGTTGCTTTTGTCTTGAGCTCTTCACCAATCAAGACCACATGCTAAGAAGCGACTCCTAATTCATATGCATTTATGATAAGTGTCATTACGAGAATAATGGGCCGGCTTAAGGGGTTCCCTATTCCGTACTTCGTCACATGAAGGCTTAATGTCTGCTATAACCTTGAACTTTTGTTAATGACTCAATTTTATAATCTATAACGCTGAGGAAGAATAAATTGTTCGAAATTTATTCGGCAGTTCAAATGATAAAAGGTTTTACTAACTTTGAGGCGTTATCGCTCTGAAATGAAATATTAGAGAACTTAAGGTGAAATTGGTCTGAAGTTGGCACCTGACGCTGATGTTTTTGCTTTCTGAAGCAAGGTATTATTGGTATTATAAATGAAATAAATTGAAGCTGTATTCACAGCTATCTAATTCGTAACAATTATTAATAGTCATTTTACAATTAAGCGATTAAATTTATTAAATTTCAAGTGGTAAATATTCTTCTTATATACAGGATGATGAACGCAACTCTGGAACATAGGGATTTAACATGTAAAATCACAATTTTATAATTTCCTACTTCCCTAATTATTTTAAACAAAAAAAGCTTCGAATAAAAGTTTTAGGGCATAAAATTCTGCATCTAAGCCAATAAACAAATTTAACTTTGCATGCTTCGTAACGGCACAAATTAGATCTGAAAATGACAAAAATAGCCTCAAAACTATCGCTAGCCATGGAATTGAAACAAAATTAAACAAATGTTTGACGTATAATCTGTCAAAATAATTTCTTTATTTATTATGTCATTTATTTTGACAGATAAAACGACAAACACTTGTTTAATTTTGTTTTAGTTCCATGGCTATCAATCATTTTCAGGCTATTTTCGTTATTTTCAGATTAAATTTGTGCCGTTGCGAAGCATATAAAATTAATTTTGTTTATTGTATTAGATGCAGAATTTTATTCCCTAAAACTTTTATTTGAAGCTTTTTTGGATAAAATAATTAGGGAAGCAGGAAATTACAAAATTTGGATTTTACATGTTAAATCCCTATATTCGAGAGTTGCGTTCACCACCCTGTATATAACAGTGGGGTAGGTGGCTCAGTGGAATCGAATCGGCCTGTGGATCCTGAGAAGCTTGGTTCGATTCTCACAGTCGAAAAACATTTTCACCACATTAAAATTACTCCTGTGGCTCCCTCACCACTAGCATCTTCGAGGGCTGTTATTTGACGGCTGATGACCACACTTCACGCACATAAACATATCACTTTCGTAAAGCTCTTTTGACTTCGGTGGTACTGTGCAGATTCAAATTCATCCACTACTGGGTGTGGCACTCGTCCGTTGCAGATCTCGATAAGTGATATATATTTCGCGTGAAATGCGATTACCAGCCGTAAAATCATGGCCTCCAAAGATGTTAGTGGAAGGGAAGCCACAGGGCTCGTTTTATTATGGTGATTATTTTTTGAAGTTTCTGAAATCCAATAAAATGCTTCATTGTATGTCACGTGTCTGCGTTTTAACCAATCCTGTCATTATTATACTGAGAATAAAGCTCTTGTGCTTATTCCCGGGAATAATCTCTGTAGGCGCTTTTTTGTTTGTGACAAATGATAGGTAGTTGTCAAATAATTATTTAAAACTGTCAACGCGGCAAGTAAAATGTGTGATAAAAGTTGGTTTTAGTTCCATTTCAGATACAAAATACAGCAACAAATTTTGGAAACAACTTCTAAGAATACATTAATAAGTAATCAATCTATATGAACCCAGTTCAAAATCTTTTAAGTTGGATGAATCGACCTCAACAGCTAAGTCAGAAAATAGTCTAATTAAATATAACTCGAGAGTTGGAGAAATTAGAAAATAATTCTCCAGTATCTTTCTCAAACTTGTTGCCAGGCAATAGTCACGAAAGTCCGTAGGGCTTGAGTGGCTATTGCTAAATTGCGTCAAGTAAAATGTGTGAAAAAAATCGATTTAGTTGTATTTTAGATACGAAAGTACACCAACAAATTTTGGCAATAACTTCCAAGAATACATTAATAAGTAATCAACCGATATGAACCCAGTTCAAAATCTTTTAAGTTGGATGAATCGACCTCTACAGCAAAGTTTTCGAAAGATCTGTCAAATTATTTTCAATTTATTCTCACTATCTTGTTATATTAGTACTGAAAATTGTTTGTCGGCTGTGGGAATCGAACCTGGATTCTCAAATCCACCTACCCCATAAAATAAAAATAAAATATGCAAAAACCTTCCAAAACCATACGTATATGTGTACAATTAATAAAAATAATTAATTTAATTAAAAACAAAAGATTGTATTCTCTTAAAACGAAGAAAAAACATATTGTCCAATTTGTACAACAAACGACAAACGATAAATAAGCCCGCAATCCAAAATCAAAATGCATATCACGTTGTCTGTGAACAGTTGAACATTCAATGTGTATGTGTAAATGCAGGGTGCATATCAATAGTGTATGTGCCGCACGCTTGAAATGCTGGCCAGAACTATGCAGACACGTTGTAGACGGCCATGACCTTCCTTTATAATATTACTTACACCAGAGGTTCTCAACCTGTCTCACTTATACGCAGGAAGAACTAATTTAGCAGGAAACGCCATCAATTTTGAAAAATATCTGCGGAGCGATCAAAAGGGATTGTTTCAGTTGGCAATACAATCCCTGAGACCTTTTTACTCCACAGTTGGCACAACGCCAGGTAAAGGCGCAAATGCTATTTGACATTTCTAATATATAGAAATAGATTATGTTAGGAGTCTGACAGCTAATAGGATTTTGACTTTTTGAGTAAAAATGGGATGGCTAGCTCAGTGGTATGAAGTCGGCCTGTGGATCCTGAGGTCCCTGGTTCGATTCCCACAAGCGGTAAATTTTCATAATTTGAAAAAGCTATCCCTGTGGCTCCTCCACCACTAACATGTTTGGGGGCCGTGATTTGACGACTGGTAACCGCACTTCACGCGCAAAATATATCACTTACCGAGATCTGCTTCAGCAGAGTGCCACACCCAGTAATGGGTAGAAGGCGTGATGATATATATATTTTTTTTTTTTTATGAGTAATAGAAATAATTTGGATTATTGCTATGTTAAGTAATAAAGGGTAGGGTGAGGGACACAACAATTTTATTTATGGATATTTAAGAAAAATATAACTAAATACGAATAAGAACTAAATGTACTTAAATTTAATTGTAAATTTTTAAATGTCACTGTCAACAACAGGAAATGAATTTATGTATCACGCTCACCAATTTCAAGTAGATTTTTCTATTGCCAACTGTAACAATTCCTTTTAATCCCTCTGTATGTATATATATACAAGCCTAAATTCTGTTCCGTGTAACTATGCAATCATTTCATATGTATTATTGAACATATACGTCTAAGTTGTCATTTTTAATTAACTACCAAAACGTTTGATTGGAAAATGATTTATTTTCAGTACTAGATTTACTGATTTGAATTTAAGGTAGGTCTAGTGTGACGGTGGCACCATCGGTTGTCGAGTGACGAAACTGACGCTCTAAAAAATATAAATATTGAATAAAATAAGTGTTTTATACCTATTATGATTTGTATATCATGAATTGTTAACAGGTTGTTGGTCTAGTGAATTTTCAAATACCATACCATCGTGTGGTGTTGCCATTATAAATTGGGATTCTTAATTTTTCGTTAAAAACAAGGCTTTGCATGACTATATATTCATTACTAAACGATACAAAACTTTCTCCTTCTGATACAATGTACATGGATAGTTCTAGAACATCATACTAGTTTATTGAATGAAACTGCAAATTTTTAGAGGTACACAAACCAAATATGTGCGATTCTGAATGATGAGCCCCGTATATAAGAACTCAACTTTACAAGCGAATATATTTGTTCACAGACGATGAATGTGTTTCATATTTTAACAGGATGCGTATGACTATCCAATGTTTACGTGCGCCAAATTTCATTCAGATCTGCAAAAAAAAATTCACGGTTACCAGCCGTCAAATCACAGCCCCAAATATGTTAATGGAGGAGGAGCCCCAGAGGTAGTTTTACTGTGCTGAAAATTGTTGTAACAAGAAAAAATTGCTGCGAACTTTCAAACATTAACTTTATTCCAAAACAGAAGAAAACTTAAATTAAAAATATCGTTTGGAGGTAAATAATTTTTTTCCAGGCATTTTATAAACATTCAGGGATTTTCAAGGATTTCAAGGTACTTTTTTAAATTCCAAGCATTTTCCAGGTTTTCCGGGAATTCCAGGTCGGTTCAGAGACAAGAGACATTTTATTGTGAAATGACTGTCATAAAGACGATTTGAGAGATATTTCAGGACAATGACTGTCTAAGAAACGACTTGGGAGACATTTTGAAAAAATGATCATTTAGAGATAATTTGGGAGCCATTCTGTTGAAAATTAACTGTCTTAGAGGCGTGTGGGAGGCAATTTGGAAAAAATTACTATTTTCAAAGATAATTTGTGAGATTTTTATTATTGAATGTTGAAGGTGATTCAGTGGTATCGAATAGATCTGTGGATTTGAAAACTCGGGTTCGATTCCCACAGTCGACAAACATTATCACCACATTAAAATTGCCCCTGTGACTCCCCCTGCACTAACATCTTTGAAGGCCGTGATTTGACGACTGATAACCACACTTCATGAGCATAAATATATCACTTGCCGAGATCTGCTTCGGCAGGGTGCCACACCCAGTAATGGGTAAAAGGCGTGATAATATATTTATTTTTATCACCAAGCAGGTAGATAAATGAATATAGTGAAAAAGAGATAAATTAAAACAATGAAATTTTTTTTTTTTCATAATTTAAAAATAGTTGACAATGACCTTCATGATTAATAGGCAAAAAAAAATAAATTGAGTGAATCTCCGATTTGTTGAGAACCGCTGATCGCTCTGTGTGGGTGTACCAACAAACCACCGTACACAATCTCAACTACGCGGCACAAATTTCCCTATGCCACTTACAATCGTAAAATGTTACGTCCGACGACGTAAGTTAATCCCGATTTTTCAATTTGATTTTCAAGTTTTTTCAATTAATTACGTCAACTAGTGATGTCATCTCCGGATTCCTGGAGTTTTATTGTTCCGGAAAATGTCGGAACAAGTAAATAAACATAAGAACATCGTCCTTCAGGACGCGATGTTTTCGCAGTAATAATATAACAAGAGAGTGAGAATAAATTGAAAATAATTTGACAGATCTTTCGAAAACTTGTTGTCAGACAATAGTAACGAAAGCCCGTAGGGCTTGAGTGGCTGTTGCCAAATGGCAACAAGTTTTCGAAAGATACTGGAGAATTATTTTCAATTTATCCAACTCTCGAGTTATATTTAACTAGATTATTGTTTGACTTAGCTGTAGAGGTCGATTCATCCAACTTCAAAGATTTTGAACTGGGTTTATATCGATTGATTACTTATTAATGTATTCTTGGAAGTTGTTTTCAAAATTTGTTGGTGTATTTCTGTATCTGAAATCGATTTTTTCACACATTTTACTTGATGCGTAAACAGTTTTATATAATTTGTCATTACCTATCATTTGTCACAAACAAAAGAACATCTACAGAGATTATTCCCGGAAATAATCACAAGAGCTTTATTCTCAGTATAATAATGACAGGAGTGGTTAAAACGCAGACACGTGACATACAATGAAGCATTTCATTGGTTTTGAGAAACGTCAAAAAATAATCAAGAAAATAATGTTGGCAAAAACATGTTTTTTTTTTGTTTATGAAAAAAGTTTTAATTTTTTCTGCTATTGAAAAAGTTAATATACTATACTAACTTACAGAATAACTGGGCAATGACGTCGTTAAATTGGTGGATATTTAATTCGTTGAAAAAATTTCCCAAATAATGTGTCGATAAAAATACATCATAAATTTTGTAAAAATAGATATAAATATATCATCACGCCTTTTACCCATTACTGGGTGTGGCACTCTGTCGAAGCAGATCTCGGTAAGTGATATATTTATGCGCGTGATGTGCGGTTACCAGTCGTCAAATCACGAACCCCAAATGTGTTAGTGGTGGGGGAGCCAAAGGGATAATTTTAATGTGATGAAAATATTTGTCGGCAGTGGGGATCGAACCAGGGCCAGGGATCCACAGGCCGACACGGTACCACTGTGCTATTACCCCATAATAAATTTTGTAATATTATTTCAAATTTTATTTATTGTACTTAAAACCTTGAATTTATAATTTTTTCTGGTGAGAAATTCAGGATAATAATTTTATGGAGCTGGAAACAAACTTTTAATTTTCTTGCTAAAAAATAATTATAATTTCAAATTGTAAGAATATCCCTGAAGAACTTAATTTACATATTCTATTTTCCTAAAAACTTTGATTTAGCATTTTTTCTGGGGAGAAATAAATATAATAGTTACTTATTTATCAAGGGTGAAAACAGATGTTTCTAGCCCGCGGCATGATTGTTAGCAAGGGGCGCAAAGCGTTGAGGGCTAATAACATGCTCAAAGTCAGAAACGCTAATTACACCCGTGATACATACAATATTTTATGCACAACACAATAACATTTAATTATATGTTCAAAAGATTAAAATATGTACATAGGTTATATGTCAAAATGATATTTTGCAGATTCAAGTATTCACAATAAATAAAAATTGACATTTTATTTATGTATCCATAGGAATGATTTTTTTTATGGCCCCAGGGTCAAAAAGAAGTGTTTACGCCCGCTTTATAGGGCTAAAACAAATGAATTTCGGCCCGGTTGTGCATAAAAGTTTTAAAGAGCAAGAAAATATTCTTTTAATTTTCTCGCTTAAAAATAATGATAATTTCAAATTGTAAGAATATCCCTGAAGAACTGAATACTAAATACTTTGAATCTAGTATTCTTTTTCTGGGACGAAATAAGGATACAAATTTTATGGAGCAAGAAATTATACTTTTAATTTTCTCGCTTAAAAATAATGAATAATGGAATATAGTCATTTTAAAATGTTGATTTTTTTTCTCGTCCTCATTAAACAATTTTGTTGAGTACAGCTCTGTACCGTTTTCTCACGTACTTTTGAACCTCATGGCAGTGGATCGCTAACGAGGCAATACTGGTAATTAGGTTATTAAGTTTCCCAAGGTCATCTATTTAACATACAGCGTCAACTAAGATTTCTAACTATAATAACGAAAACACGAAGTACGATCTTTAAGTATTAACACGCTAAGGATCTTCTTTGTAAGGGAATGAGTCAGAAAAAGTTACGTGTAGATTAACACTCGATGATTAGCAAGGTCTATGGGCGAAATACAGGGCCGCATTTAGGTGGAGACGACGAGGAAAATTATAATTTTAGTTGACACTCTTTATTTGGAGATTTTTAAGTAACTATCAGAAAAGTTTTAATTTACGTAGGCGATTCTTATTTTAATTGAGAGAAGAAAGTGATACTTTTCATCCCTAGGGAAGAAAGTAATTATTTCTTCCCAAGGGAAGGAAAGTAAAGCAACTGGAAAATCTGGCAATACTGATATTCAGGTGACATCTACCAAGACAATAACAAATCTTATTTAAATTTCTAATTTATTTCTGAACTCTCGAACATAGGGATTTAACATGTAAAATCATAATTGTGTAATTTCCAGCTTCCCTAATTATTTTAACCAAAAAAGCTTCAAACAAAAGTTTTAGGGCATAAAATTCTGTATCTAAGCCAGTAAACAAAATTAACTTTGCATGCTTCGTAACGGCACAAATTATATCCGAAAAGGACAAAAATAGCCTCAAAACTCTCGATAGCCATGGAATTGAAACAAAATTAAACAAATGTTTGACGTATAATCTGTCAAAATAATTTCTTTATTTATGATGTCATTTATTTTGACAGCTAAAACGATAAACATTTGTTTAATTTTGTTTCAATTCCATGGCTATCGATAGTTTTCAGGCTATTTTCGTTATTTTCAGGTCAAATTTGTGCCGTTACGAAGCACACAAAATTAATTTTGTTTATTGTATTAGATGCAGAATTTTATTCCCTAAATTTTTTATTTGAAACTTTTTTGCTTAAAATAATTAGGGAAACTGGAAATTACAAAATTGTGATTTTACATGTTAAATCCCTATGTTCGAGAGTTGCGTTCACCACCCTGTATATATTCTGTAACAGTACCATTACCAGTTAATGATCGATAAGTGAATGACTATTTTTATTTTTCATCGTTAGTTTGCAGGTTATCACATTTCGGTATTCTGTAACCAGAATAATTTGCTCTGTATTTTTTTGTTATATTCTTGCAGTTTGTTTACTAATATAAAGTGTGGTTAAATATAATATTTGTTTTTTTGTAAAAGAACAAAATACATAAATTTAAAATAGAAATATCCGAATAAATTATATTAGTTACAGATTACCGAAATGGTAGCAATTTATAGAGTAATCATGAAATATAAAGGTTGTCATTACCTAATCGATCAGTAACAGATAATGATCGAGTTACAGAATAGGGGGGATTATGTATATCTCATGCAGAAAGTGACATACCGTCTACTCGTGTACAAACTACTACTTTCCGTATATCTGCGGAAAGTGCACTATTCTGATTGATTAGCTTTTTCAAGCAATTCTAAATAGTATTAAAAAAATAGTATAGGAGAGCAGGGTGAAAAGTTCCTGAAGAATAAAACAGATGGCGCCACTATCGCAAATCTCATGTGACATTTGTGATGTACCATCTTTAACTAGAACGCATTAAAATTTGATTGATATGTCATTCAGTTCTGTTTTGACACCCATCGAAAGCAAGCAACCTTGAAGATTTTTGAAAACATGGAAAAAAGTGAATTTCGCGTCTTGATTAAATATTATTTCTTGCGTGGAAAAAACATTACGCAAACCAAAGCATCGCTTGTTAAACATTATGGGGACTCCTCACCTTCGATTGGAACGATTCACAAGTGGTTTACTGATTTTCGTTGTGGTAGTATGAACACAAAGGACGCCGAACGTTCTGGTCGTCCAATTGAGGTTACAACGCCAGAAATCATTGATAAAATCCATGGTATGATATTGGACGATCGGCGAGTTAAAGTGCACAAGTTTGCTGAGGCTATGAGCATCTCAACTGAACGGCTACGGAACATTTTGCATAAATTTTTGGATATGAGAAAGCTATCTGCCAGATGGGTGGCGCATTTGCTCTCTGTTGACAACAAGCGCGACCATGTGACAAGTTCAAAGGAGTGTTTGGCGATGTTCAATGCTCAATAAGAAGGACTTTTTGCGCCGTTTCGTAACCGTGGACGAAATATGGATCCATCACAACACACCAAACTTTAAGAAATGGCTCGGCGGAGAGATTTGGCTCCAACGATGAGGTCATCGTTGTGACAAACGCCTATTTTGAAGGATTACCAAAATCGTATTATTTGGAAGGAATCGAAAAATTTGAAAAACGTTGGACGAAGTGTATCGAGCTACAAGGAGATTATGTTGAGAAATAAAATATGTTTTGACCAAATAAATTATTTCAGGGACTTTTCACCCTGCCCTCGTATACACCTTGAGTAGAAAGCGTGGTGTCTACCAATTTCAAATTATAAAATTCCAAGAAATTCAAGGATTTTAAGGTACATATTGCAAAAAAAATACAGGTAATATCATAAAATAAATAACAAAATAGAAATATATTTTCCAAAATTAAAAAAAAATCCAACAGCAAACAAGCTGTCAAGTTCTTGTCCAGCAACTCAAACGCTATGACTCATTCAAAATTCAAACATAAACACAAATTTCAGTTAGTAGAACCCTCTCAATGATGCACGTGTAACAAAAACAAACAAAAAATAGCTGCGAACTTTCCAACATAAATTTTATTCGAAAATATAAGAAAACTAAAAATACTGTTTGACGGTAAATATTTTTTTCCAGGTATTTTATAAAAATTCAACGATATTTAAGGATTTCAATGTATGTTTTTTTAATTCCAGGCTTTTACCAGATTTTCCAGGAATTCCAGATCAGTAGACACCATGAGAAAGTGTCCTTACACCACTTTCTGCTCTAGATACACAAATAACTATTGTTCCCTAAACATGAAAAATATCACTTTCTTCTCATTATGAAAAAAGACAATTATTATTGTGCGATGTTCATGACTAAAATTTTTTGGAAATAAATTTAACAGGATTGTTAAATTAAAACTTGTGGCAAATATTGCATAAAAACATAATGTGTATTTAATTTATCATCTATCTGAACAATTCTTACCCTTGTGTCTATTCTCAGCGGCTCCTGGAGACGTATCTTCTTAAAGGGTTGGTTTCCAAGCACCACCGTCTCGCCGTGTCCCTGCTGCTGCTGCTGTTGTTGTTGTTGTTGCATAGCGGCGCTGTGCAACGAGGGTTGTTGTTGGGGATGAACCACCCCCTGGCCATGGAGGTGATGCGAGGGACTTGCCGCGGGGGTGGATAGGCTTGTGGGGGCGGGCGCATCTCCTCGAGGACGTACGGAGTACTCTACAGAAACATGGCCATTTTATTGATTTGATACGATGCATAACAGAAACGTAAATAAAAATAAAATCTATGTATATAAAAATTAATGTTTGTTTGTTTGTCCCGTAAGCGTTCCTATATCATTCATCCGATTGCGATGAAACTTTGATAAGTTGTTGTGCGCACGCCCGCCAAGCACAAGTCCAGTCCGCCATCTTGAAACAAAATAGCCGCTAGCTATCCTGAAAAGTACTGCACTGATTCAATTCAAATTTGGTATAGGTATAGACGAGAACCAATCTTAACATAGACGAGAACCAATCTTAATATATAGATATAATAAAGCTTCAGTCCGCCATCTTGAAACAAAATGGCCGCTAGCTATCCTGAAAAGTACTGCACTGATTCAATTCAAATTTGGTATAGACATAGACGAGAACCAATCTTAACATATAGGTATAATAAAGCTTCAGTCCACTATCTTGAAACAAAATGGCCGCTAGGTATCCTGGAAAGTACTGCACTGATTCGATTTAAATTTGGTATAGGCATAGACGAGAATCAATCTTAACATATAGGTATAATAAAGCTTCAGCCCGCCATCTTGAAACAAAATGACCGCAAGCTATCCTGAAAAGTACTGCACTGATTCGATTCATTGGTACAAGTGTGTGGACTATATTTGGAAAATCTATGCTATATATGGCATGCTCACGCGTCGGGAAACCTTCTGATTTATTCGTGTACGTCCCAAAGAGAAAAACAAAAAATATTGTGTATCCAAAAGCACTTTAATAAACAGAATTAAACACAAACACTTTCTTCCTGTGAGTTGCAATGCAACGCATGCCAGGTACTCGCATTAAATGGTAGACCGCGTGAACGTAGTCGCGGGTAATAACTAGTAAATAAATAAATATATCATCACGTCTTTTATCCATTACTGGGTGTGGCATTCTGCCGAAGCAGATCTCAGTAAGTGATATATTTATGCAATTACTAGCCATAAAATCACGAGATGTTAGTAACGGGGGAGCCACAGGGGTAATTTTAAATTGGTGAAAATATTTGTCGATTATAGGGATCAAACAAGGGTTCTTAAGATTCACAGGCCGACTCGATACCACTGAGCCATTACCCCATATAACAGGAATTTAATCCCAATTAAACCCCATTCTCGTAATAAGCATGTAATTTTAAGGTATACAAAAATAAATTAAATAAATAAATATCCCGCCTTTTAACTATTACCTGGTGTGGCACTCTGTCGAAGCAGATCTCGGTAAGTGATATATTTATGCACGTGAAGTGCGGTTACCAGCCGTCAAATCACGAACCCCAAAGGTGTTAGTGGTGAGGGAGCCACAGGAATAATTTTAAGGTGGTAAAAATGTTTATTGGCTGTGGGAATCGAACCAGGGTTTTCAGGATCCACAGATCGACAAGATACCTCTGTGCCACCTACTCGATAAAATTTTGTAATTATATGATTATAAAAGTGACAAATGACAAAAATGGAAGACAAATGTGAAGTTTGAATTGAAAGAAAATCTATCAAAATGATAAATCTTGTTAAAAGACCGATTTAATATCTGAAAACCATATAAATGTAAATCCGAATATCCAGATTGATTTTTAAAAATCTTGATAGCCCAAATTTAAGGCTATTTACAGATTGCTACGAAAAATAAGTGTTCAATTTTTTATGATAGTTTCGGGGCTCATCCCTCAAAAACCAGAACTAAATACAACCCTGGCGACTTCACCGTTGTCTTCACCATAGTTTTATGTATAAATATACATATTTTTATGGTTTAAAATTTACAGATACATTTGTTATTGAATTAAAGGTAAAATGGGGTAAAAAGTTCGTCGCTTGACGCAACATTCAAATCTCCAGTATATTTTCCGCTGTAAGTAAATAATTTTATAGAAAAATTAAATAAATAAATATATCATCACGCCTTTTACCCATTACTGGGTGCGGTAATCTGCCGAAGCAGATCTCGGTAAGTGATATATTTATGCACGTGAAGTGCGGCTACCAGCCGTCAAATCACGGCCCCCAAAGATGTTAGTGGTGGGGGAACCACAAGGGTAATTTTAAATTAGTGAAAATGTTTTGTCGGCTGTGGGGATCGAACCAGAGTTCTTAGGATTCACAAGCCGACTTGATACCACTGAGCCATACAAAAGTATTTCAGGCAAAATTTCGCACAGATAAGCTTTTTATTAAAAAAAACGAAAAATCACTGCTTTTTAAATATTTTTGAAGGAGTACCCCTCAAGATTTTTACGAAATTAGGTCATTTTTAGTTCTTATGCTCTAAAAATTGTATCCGGAGAGCAAAAATTCTGAAATCTACTGGTGTTTACAGATTTTCATTATCTCGTCAATTTTTTTAAATATGGGCAAACAAAAAATTTGAAACGTTTTCAAAATTTCGGTATAAGTTAATTCGAGCACGAGAAATACACTCGTTCAAACCGCATTTCAATATCGAGATATGGGCCTTCAAATTTAAGATTTTTAAAGAGTCAAAAATCGCTGTATCTCATAGACTAAAAATGATATTAAGATGCGGTCAATGGCATTCGATTTCTTGTAGTTAGAATGATATAGAACTATATTTTAAAATTTTTCGATTTTCAACTGGTTCAACAACCAAAATTCGCATTTTCATTAAACGAATAATTTGAAAAAGCTATCCCTGTGGCTCCTCCACCACTAACATGTTTGAGGGCCGTGATTTGACGACTGGTAACCGCACTTCACGCGCAAAATATATCACTTACCGAGATCTGCTTTAGCAGAGTGCCACACCCAGTAATGGGTAGAAGGCGTGATGATATATTTTATATATTAAACGAATATTTTGAGAACATGACACCGGCGATTAAAACAAAATTTTTGAGGATCAAAATATGCATATGTATGCAGAAATATATTTGGAATCGAATGGTGAAACCATCAATTTCATAACTAGTGTTATATTATTTTAAATTAATCCTTAAAGTAGTACTATCGTTTACGACAGATTTAAAAGAAATTTAAATACGTTATTTTTCATGAGTTTCTACATTAGCATGAAAATTTGTTGATTTGTTTATAACCTATACCATACATCAAATGAAATACTTGTTTTTATAAACTTGCTCGGTTACCTATACTTTTATGAGACAGTCATGATAGAACCACCTTAATGAGAAAGTTTTTCTTTTACTAATTTCTGAAATCGTGGTTCTATGTTTGTACTGTACATAATTAAATCAGCCTTTTACAAACTGCAATTTTGATCACATAAAAAGTAAGGGGGTCGCGAAAGAATATATTTGTAAATTTTGCTTCCAAGAGGGTTATGGCTCCAAAAAGTTTGAAAACCCCTGCTCTAGTGGAACTATGCAAATGCATAGAATTGACGAATTAATCAAAGCTTGTCACTCATTTTCCGAACATCCTGTATTTAATTTCTTAGGTTTTACCTCCCCTGGCGAAGTTCTGCACGTTAACCTACCTGGTGGCAACAGAGAGATCCTAGGAGGCCGATAGTCCCGATAGGAGTACTGTTGCGGGGGTGGTTGCGCAGGGATATATCGAGGCTGTTGGTTGCTGGGTGGGGGAGGTCCTCCGCCTCCTCCGCCGCCCCCAGGGTACGAGTAGCGCGCTGGAGACGGCGCCGGTGCCAGCGGGGAGCGGCTTGGTTTGTACAGCTCCGCACTGCCACCTCTGAAACAACAAAAGAAGATCAGTAAAGGGTGAATTCAGATAGAATAACATAATCAGAGTGGGAGAGATCGTGCCCGCCAGTTTCAAAAAGTATAATATTATATAACAATTCAGACACTTTGCATCGCAGAATGCGATATTTATTATGATAAAATGTTTTAAATCATTTGAAATTTATTAAAATATAAAATAAATAAATATATCATCACGCCTTCTACTAGGGTCGTTGACTTTCACCGAAGTTTGAATCTCTGAACGTTCGAACATTCGAATATTTTGAACTTCATCAGAAAACTTCGATGCTTCGAATTCACGAATTTTCGAAGCTTCGAATTCTCGAATTTTTTGTCACTGAATTAACGCCATCTGTCATCTCCAAACACGCTCACGCATAATTCGCGAAAAGTCGGCCACGAATTAAATAATAAACTTGGCGAAGTATCCTGGGGATCGAACCAGGGTTCTTAGGATCCATAGACCGACTTGATACCACTGAGCCATTACCCTCATGGGGTAACTTTTAATACAACGACCAAATATTTAGTACATATTTTAAGGGTTCGTCCTACCCTATTTCATGGGACATAGGTCGATATTATGTAACTATTTAAGTTTGTGCAACTTTTAACCGTTTATAAATGTTTAGAACACTTGCTTAAGGAGCTAGAGCTCTAGAGTTTAATTCTACTACACATCTCCTGGACTGTAATAATTGCAATATTACTGTCCTTAAAATAATATGAAACAAAGGATAAAGTAGAAATAAAATATTTATATCTCAACAGGAAATTAAACTTCATACATCTTTCGCGTACGTGTATAAAATGTTGTCCTGGAGTCCCACCCAAACCTGATCAAAAAAGGGAGAAAAAACTAGCCTTAACCTTAAAAAACTTAAATTAAAAAAAAAACCATCATTTGATTCTAAAACATTTGAGCATCACCCGAAGCGATCTGCTCAACAATCAAACAAGATCTGCAGCTCTCAAACCGTTGACCCTATCGCAATCCCCACCACAAGTAGTGGGGGATATCTCAAGCTCGTCCCCTTGACTATCATTGGTCGGAAAGCGGCGGCCATCATTGTGGTGAAGCGATGTTATTGGTCGTTAGGCAGTGTATGTAAAATACAAATATTGTTGTAACTGTTCGAATGTTTCAGTGCGTTCAAGACTGTCTTACTGTTTAAATGAAAACATGTCTATTTCTGGATATAGATTAAATTAAATGGCGTTGCTTAGCAACGGATAAATGAATGACTATAATACACACTACATTCTATTCACACGCAAAATAACAACAATCAAATTGTGTTTAACGTAATATTCTTACATAATTTAAAATATAAAAGCCATCTTAGATATTGTAATTTTAGATTGTTCTAACAAAACTTGTTTTATCGACAGTTTTCATAAAACAAATTTTGTTAAGACGTTAGTTTTTTTTTGGCGTTGGCTGTGCATTGAAATAAATTATGAAACAAAGGAAAAACTGTCATAAATTTTCCAATAACCGTATAAAAAAATATCTACCTTGCTCAAATTTAAAACAAACCTTACAATATTATTAAAAATATTTAGAATGTAAACAGCCTTTAAAAAAAACGTAAATACAACATACATCAGAAATATTATTTAAAATAACAAAGTTGAAGCTCCTCCTCCTCCCCACCACAAAAGGCGGAGCTCACTTAGGCGGAGCTTATCTGAAGCCACGCCTATTTAACAAACGAAAATCGCGAGTCGGCTGTGAGCCAGCACTGCAGGAACAGATGAAAATCGCTCCGAAAAACAAGACGACCAAGCGATTCGCTATTGTTTTGGACTGGAGTTTGAGTTTTTGTTTTTGGTTGCTATAAACAACTTTCGAAATTTTAAATGGGAAAAAATCGTTATACAAGTTCAGCGTAACGGTAACATATGAAGCCTGATGTTTTTTAAATAGGTAGTAGAGGAATATGCATGTTTTTATGGAATTAACTAAATTTTTAAACGATATATTACAGTTTATTTTTATTTATTTTATTTCTCTGCAAAGCAGGAATTTAATTTCAATTACCTTAGCTTATAATAATATAAGTAGAAGAGATTTGAATGAATTATTTTCAATTACAGTAAAAGGGACCTACGCAGTAGATTTTTAGTTTTAATTCCATTTCAAGTTCACTTTTATGGGGTAGGTAGCCCTTTGGTGGACCTCTGAATTTGAGAACCTTGGTTCGATTCTCACAGCCAACAAACAATTTTCACCACATTCAAACTACTTCTGTGGCTCCCCGTCCACTAACATATTTGAGAGCCGTGATTTGACGTCTGGTAACTCTACTTCACGCGCATAAATATATCACTTACCGAGATTTGCTACGGCAGAGTGCCACACCCAGTAATGAATAAAAGGCGTTATGATATATTTATTTAATTTAATAAAGTGCACTTTTATGACCACTGCCAAACATTAGACTTGAAACAATAAATATCAGATGTTATTCTCTCCCTTTAAAAATAAAAATATGCGTTCTATTTCTATATCAAAGTTTTTATAATCAAGTTAGAAAGAAATGAAAACATATCTAAAAATAGAAACTTTTACATTTGATTACATTTATATTAATAGACGAATTGGAATAGGTATACTATATCTCGTGAAGATACAGCGCAACCAGAAAGTCATAATATAGTGAAATTCTACACACGTCAACACAGTCGAATTATTTGGATATAAGTTGAAGTCCACGAGATTTCAAACAGACAAAATTCTTACTTATGAGGCGATCATTCTAACAACGATACTACTACTGTCCATGGAATAATTGAAAGATACTTGAGGCAGCATAAGCTCAGCAACTACAGATCTTATTGTGCAAGTACTAATAGTCAAAGATTCCATACTGGGCTCCTGTACCATAATCGAAATAGCAAGAATGAATGATAAAAACATAAAATATGTATTGAATAATAGCTATTATTGAAAAAATTAGTTAAAAATAATGTTTAACATCAGAGGTATAAGCGATTATAAATATAGTGATACCACATGTCCGAAAGGTTCTCATTGGCCACAAATATTTTCCAGCGGTAAATAAAAGATATATGCGGAGTAGAACGTAACTAAACATGACATCCAGAGCTGGGCAGTAGCTAGTTACTTTTGTAGCTTAGCTACTAGCTTAGCTACATTTACCTTACCTGTAGCTGTAGCTTAGCTAACTGTGAAAAAATATAGCTGTAGCTTGTAAGCTAGCTACTTTTTTTTATATTAGCTTAAAAATAACAACTGAAGCTACTTTTAAAGTTACTTTTTGTAGCTTAAAGCTACTTTTTAAGCAGAAGGTCAACAAAGTACGCATGCGTACAAGCTAAACCCACACAAAATACTTATTTGTTGCCGGTTGTAACTGGCTCTAATACGAAAAAATACACAGTAGGTGCCAGATGGTATTTGCTATTTTTGATATTTATGTACGTAATAGTAAATTAACAGTCATTATAACAAAAGACTGATCATATGATAATGGCAAATTTAATTGTTTCACAATAATTTAAAAAAGTAGCTTTAAAATTTAACAGCTACTTTAACGGAAGCTTTTAGCTGTAGCTTAGCTATATTTTACAAAATATAGCTTATAGCTGTAGCTTAGCTACTTTTTTAAAGAATAGCTGTAGCTGTAGCTTAGTTACTTTTTTTAAGTAGCTTGCCCAGCTCTGATGGTACAGCAGCCCATTTAGGCAGCTCAGCAATTGCAGATCTTACACCATCTTCAAATGTTGCTAAAAAAATGTAAAAATCATTTCAACAATTAATATATCTTCAATCTTTTTCACTAAACATTAAGGCGCTCTGCAATTGCAGAATCCACCTACTCTTCCTTGTGAAACAATAGTACAACCATGGTGCCACAACTGATGCAGTTCTACCATAACAAACCCAATGCAAGTAACTATAAACAATTCTGAAAATACTTTAACTGCTCGTATGGAAATGTGTAAAAATATAATGTATTTTACGTCCGGAAAGCAACGCATAACCACCATTTCCGGGCTTGGTTGGTCACCACGAGATTCACGCAACCGTTTCCTAAATATAACGTACGCGGCAACGTCGCAATGCTGATTTTACAGGGTTGTATTTGCCCTAAGAAGAGAAACACACAGAATTTCAAAAATTAATAAACATATTACATATCACGTCGCACAGTTCGCAAATCGGGATTTTACTGTTCAAAAATCGGTGGAGATCTTAATATCCATCGGATCTGGAGAATTCTTTTTTTAAATTAAATAAAAATAAATAAAAATAAATAAATATATAATCACGCCTTTTAACCATTACTGGGTATCAAGTAGGCCTGTGTATCCTGAGAACCCTGGTTCGATTCCCACAGGCGACAAACAATTTTCACCAATTTTAAATTACCCCTGTGGCTCCCTCACCACTAAGAGCTTTGAGAGCCGTGATTTGACGGCTGGTAACCGGACTTCACGTGCAAAATATATTACTTACCGAGATCTGCTTCGGCAGAGTGCCTCGCCCCGTAATGGGTAGAAGGCCTGATTGACATGTTTTTTTTAATGAAATTGATAGATAAGTAAGTAAAAAAGTGTTTAAAACGGATTAAAAAAAATACTGTTTCGGACCCCTGTATTACTCGTTCCAAAATCTAGCATTTTTTGCCCTAAATAAATAAATAATTTTACTGTAATTGAGATTAATGAGTAACAAGGAAATACACACATACATACATATCTTCACGCTATATCCCAACAAATGGGGTAGCACGAACCCTAAAATCACTCATAAAATATTCACTAATTACATTCATCAAATAATCAGCCCTCGTCAAACATTATCATGTAAACACACCACCCTCACTTTAACCACATTCATAGATCACTCGATATAAACTCATTCATTTATTACACTCGAAATCATTTATCACACAACAAACCTTCAATCACATCATTCCAATCACTCCTATTCACTTATCATACATCTGCTTTCTTCGACGTACATAACATATGCATAAAACATCTCAAATTACTCACGCTTACTCCTAACAACGAATCTAATAACGAAACTAACAACGAATCTACAAAGATTAGAAAAGATGAAAGCGATAGCCTGCACTTATATATGAAAGAAAAGTCCATACAATGCAGTAACTGAAAATGAAACAAAAAGATAAGAATGGAAGGGAATGTCGGCCTGCGCTTGTTTTTGAAAGTGAATTCCACACAATTGCAGTTAAACACTTTACGTAAGGACTGAAAATGAATTAAAAGATAAGAAAGAAGAGAATCTCGATCTGCGCTTGTTTTTGAAAGTGAATTCCACACACACAAGGAAATAAATTAATAATATATCAGACAAAAGTTAAATAAACATATCACGGCTTTTACCCATTACTGGATGTGGCACTCTATCGTAGCAGATTTCTGTAAGTGACATATTTATGCGCGTGAAAACAAATCACGGCCCCCTAAGATGTTAGTGGGTTGGATATAGAAAATATAAATAATTCCTATTTGTATTTTATTTTGTAAATTGCAAATGTTTGTATGGGTTTTTGGGCCAGGCCGGTGCTGGTAAACTAGCACACAGCTGACAGCACGTGAGAGTAAAACAAAACAAAGACAAAAGCGAAATAGAATAAACCACAACAAAAGAAAATAAATAACGAGATAAATAAAACAAAAATGAGAATTCTACAATTTTTCGTTAGCTCTCCTCGGGAAACGAAGTCAACGAAGTAATCGAATTACTGGAAAATATAACGCGAAACACGTTCACTTTCTAAACTGAATTAAGATCGAGTTTCTAGAAAAACGACGCCTTAAAATATCTACAAGAATTTTACATTTACTAACAAACGTTTCCTAAATTTACTAATAGCAACGTACAAATCAAAATTATAACTTTATTTTACCGCTGTTCACCTGACGTGGAATAAAATATTTATCTACTAACTTAAATCAATAAAAATATGTATATCTACGCAGAAAACCTTGCTGAAGACGATGGTGGTACCGACTCTAGTTTTTAAAGGCGAGCCCTTAAAGTAGTACTAGTGTGACGGTAGCGCCATCGGTTGTCGAGTGGCGAAACTGACGCTCAAAAAAATATAAAAATTGAATAAAACAAGTGTTTTATACCTATTATGATTTGAATATCATGAATTGTTAACAGATTGTTGGTCTAGTGAATTTTCAAATACCATACCACCGTGTGGTGTTGCCATTATAAATTGGGATTCTTAATTTTTTGTTAAAAACAAGGCTTTGCATGGCTATATATCCATTACTAAACGATAAAATACTTTCTCCTTTCGATACAATATACATGGATAGTTCTAGAACATTATACTAGTTTTTCAAATGAAACTGCAAAATTTTAGAGGTACACAAACCAAATATGTGCGATTCTGATTGATGATCGCCATAAGCCCCGTGTATAAGAACTCAACTTTACAAGCGAATATATTTGTTCACAGACGATGAATGTGTTTCATATTTTAACAGGATGCGTATGACTATCCAATGTTTACGTACGCCAAATTTCATTCAAATCTACAAAAAAAAATTCACGCTAGTACTACCTTGACAGGCAGATTCACATAACGGATTAGCGCTAACACCGTTTTTAATATTATCTATAACTCTGTTTCAAATTTAAACAGATTAAAGAAATGATCTAAATTTGATGCTAATTAACTCTCTTTTTAACTCAAGTTAAAATAAACATGTTTCATACATTGAAAAGAGAGTTAAAAATTTAAAGTAAATTTTTATGAAAAATTCGGGAGACGCCAGGACTCAAACCGGGAACCTTCAGCTTGCCGGGCTGATACCTTAACCACTCGGCCGCGGCTCCCTGTACGAGGTAGGCGTCAACCAAATTCTTCTGTCATAGTGTCTAAACACAGCATCGATTCCGAGACTCCTATGTATCATAGGTATTGACAACGGGTTTCGTCTGTAGCGACAGAGTTAAAAATGAAATAAAAAATGGTGTTAGCGCTAATCCGCTTTATAAATCTGCCTATAAGGGACTAGTACCTATTAGAATTTACAAAAAATCGATTTTGTTTACATTTTTCAACACCTTACACCTTTTAAAGTCACCTTCTAAAATATTTTTGAGAAATTCGATAGTTAAATTAGTATAGAAGAACTTTAAGCGCTCGCGCGCTTGCTGCTGTAACAATACGAAAAAAACTTTAAACGCGATTTTCTAGAAATGACATTTTTTTCAAACGGCGGACAGTTAATCTCCGGATCTACTGAACCGATTTTAATAAATCTTAGCGAGTTTTGTTTATTAAACTATTCTACACAATAATGCACCACAATTTGGCAAAAAAAATTGGCGCAAGAAAAAAGGATGACAAAAGGTTGATTTTTCACACTTTGTTTTAAAAGTCCGCCCATTCCCAAATTTGATTCATTTCACATTTTGTGTTAAAAAATATTTGTTTGTTCGATCAATAAAAATATACATACCTACACAGAAAAACTTGCTGAAGACAATAAAGATATCACTAGGTTCGTACCTACTCTACTTTTTAAAGGGCAAGCCCTTGAAATATCATAAAAGTGATGAAGTAAATAAAAAATCCATAATTTTATACCATTTCACATTAATGCTGGGTTGCAAGAAAAAAATAAAGAGCTCTTTGGTTAAAGAATTGTTTATCTAGCAACAGTATCAATAGCGATTTTCTGAAATTTATAGAACCGTTAGTTGCTAATGAACCTATAAAACTTTCATGCAACCCAGGATATGTGTAATAAAATAATTGATTATTAATTTAAATCAATAAGCAGAAATCCTTGCTGACGACACTGATGACATCGCCAGATCCAGAGCTACTTTAGTTTTTAAGGAACAAGCCCTTAAAATATCAAGTGATGAAGTAAATAAAAATTTTCAAAATATGATACCATTTCACATTTTGTGTTATTAAATATTTGTTCGTTAAATTAAATCATTAAAACTAAGCATACTTTTACAGAAATCCTTAATGAAGACGATGGTGATATCATCAGGTCCGTACCTATTCTAGTTTTTGAGGGGCGAGTCCTTAAACATGGTGTCTACCAATTTTAATTTATAAAATTCCAGGATTTCAAAGTACATATTACAAAAAAAAATCTAGAATTTTTCAAAATTAAAAACAAAATCAAACAGCAAACAATCTCTGTCAAGTTCTTGTACAGCAAGACAAAGCAAAAAATAACCGCGAAATTTCAAACAACAATTTTTTGCAAAATATAAGAAAACTTATATTAAAAATTTTGTTTTGACGGTAAATAATTTTTTTATTAGGAAGAATAAGAAGAATATTCAAGGAATTCAAGGTACGTTTTTAAATTCCAGATTTTTTTCCAGGTATTCCAGGAATTCCAAGTTGGTAGACACCTTGTTAAAATACTACAAAAATGACGAAGTAAAGACAAATTCTCAAATTTTATACCATTTCACATTTTGTGTTATTAAATATTTGACTGTTAATTTAAATCAATAAAAATACCCATACTTAAACAGAAATCCCTACTGAAGACAATAGCAATATCATCAAAGCCGTACTTACTATAGTTTTGAGGGGGTAATTCATAAAATATCAGAAAAATAATAAAATAAAATTTTACAAAACCATATTTAATTTCATATTTTGTATGATAAAATATTAATCCGCTAAACTAAATCAATAAAAATAAATATACTTTTACAGAAATCCTTACTGAAGATGATGATGATGTCGCCAGGCTCGTATTTAACCTAATTTTTGAGTTATATGTGAATTAATTATTACTATTTTTTTGATTACTGTATAAACCTAATTTTACTAAAAATTCAGTAACTAACACGTTTATGAGTCATGCCCTACTAAACCGACTATACATTAACATATCCTACACATTACACATAAAAAATAAGTCTTAATTTATTTCGAAATATTTAATACTAACACGTAAAAAACTAATAAATTGGCAACAGCACCCACGTAAATATGATTCTAATCATTTTAGTTGAGTTAAACACGACTTTTGTTTTAATTTTAATTTTAAGGTCATTATCCCAAAGAAATATTTTATGCTAATTTGACCTGCATTCGAATTTAGACAGAAGTAGAGGCTGCGTTTTCGAAAGTAGATAATTTGCAAATATATATATATATATATATATATTAGACTGCCCAGGATGAAACCGAAGTATTGAAATGTGATGGTGCTCTTCGCTAAAAAGTATCCATTTGATGTACTGAGAGACCCCTGAAATTTTGAGCCAAAAATGTTAAGCCTTACAGGTTGCTAGTAAACGTTTCTTGAATGTGAAAATATTTTTTTGATGGCGTATTATTCAAAACTACCACAAAACTGAATGTGACTCTAAGTCATTTCGACATCGAAAACCGAAAGAATCAGCAAAATTGATCGAATAGTTTCAGAAATCTCTGTCCCGCAAGGTAAAAAAATGTGGTTTCGAGAAAAACGTCTTTAAAGATTTGAGTTTTATTTAAGTTTTATACCTGCTCAGTTCCCTATTTCTCGCTGTATCTTCGTAACGACTTTGTATATGGTATTGGTATTTTGACACAACATTCTAGACAGTATAAAGATGCAGAAAATGCAAAAAAAAATATCGATTTTTTAAAAATTTTCAAAGGATGTCCCCCCTTAAGGGCTACATACGATCTTAGGATAGTATCTACCAATTTCAAATTAAAAAGTTCCAGGAAATTCAAGGATTTCAAGGTACATATTACAAAAAAAATCCAGTAATTTCATAAAATAACTAACAAAATTTGTAGAAATATATTTTCCAAAATTAAAAAAAATAAATCAAATACCAAACAAGCTGTCAAGTTCTTGTACAACACAAAAGCTATGATTCATTCAAAATTTAAACATAAACACGAGTTTCAGTCAGACAGTACAGTATAATGCACGTGTATAAAAATTAAAAAATAGTCGCGAACTTTCAAACATCAATTTTATTCCAAAAAATAAGAAAACTAAAATTAAAAATATTGTTTGACGGTAATTTTTTTCCAAGTTTTTTATAAAAATTTAAGGATATTTAAGGATTTCAAGGTATGTTTTTATATTCCAGGCTTTTTCTAGGTTTTCCAGGAATTCCAGGTCGGTAGACACCATGCTTAGGATTAAATCGAGTCCACAAACTTTTCTTAGCTCTGGAGACATATTCTAATTCATTGGCGACTAGATTTAGCGACCGTTTGACGTCATAGTTGGCGACTTTGATACTGGCGCCATCTGTTGGTATAGTTAAAAAGTACAGCCCTGACGTCATTGTTGACGACTGGTCGCGTAGGGACTCGCGTATGCTGGCGACTAGTACAAGGCAGTTGCGAAGTGTCATGGCGTCAGTCGCCTAACATTTTTTGGTTGATAAGTTTTAAAGTTAGAAAAATTTTATATGTTTTGTGCCCTGTATATTATTATAAAATGTGTGTTATTTATATTATTAAATTAATATAAAATATATATATATATATATATATATATATCATCACGCCTTCTACCCTTTACTGGGTGTGGCACTCTGCTAAAGCAGATCTCGGTAAGTGATATATTTTGCGCGTGAAGTGCGGTTACCAGTCGTCAAATCACGGCCCCCCAAACATGTTAGTGGTGGAGGAGCCACAGGGATAGCTTTTTCAAATTATGAAAATTTGTCGCCTGTGGGAATCGAAGCAGGGACCTCAGGATCCACAGGCCGACTTCATACCACTGTGCTAGCCATCCCATAAAATTAAATTAAATTAATAATTATAATTATTGCACAAAATCAAATTGCAAATGCCCATTACCGATAATTAGGACAACAACATTGTCGTCTACTCATTAATAATAATTTTTAATGTAACAATGTTTATTTGAGATTTTGTTAAAATTTATATAATTTTTTTTTAAATATTACTAATTGCTTCAAAATTACTAAAAATTACATCAATTTGCAATATGTCAGGTTTAAACAACAACATACAAATATTTCAGTTTAACAAAGAAAAACAAATGTTATCAATAAGTTGCTGTCAGAAATTATAAGTACCAACACAAAATACTCCGTCGTTCCTATTAATACCAACGTAAGAAATTAAAATCCCCATGATATTGACTGTACTGTGACGTCATTGACTTAGCGACTGAAACTAGTCGCCAAGCAGTCGCCAAGAGTTAGAATAGGTCTCCTGTACAGATCGCCAGAGATGGATGTTTTTCCCACCAACAATTTTTTTCTTCTAGGAAGTTGAGGGAATGGAAAGGGTTAATCCTAAGATTGCATGTTTCCTTTTAAACACTTTAAACTTTTTCGCCCCCGAAAATTTGTCCAAATTAGCTAAAAAGTTAAGACGGTTTTAAAATTGGGAAAATTTCACGGATTTCGACTGTTTCTTGTTTTTGTAAAATAAATAAATAAATATATCATCACGCGTTTTACCCATTAATGAGTGTAGCACTCTGCCAAAGCAGATCTCGGTAAGTGATATATTTATGCGCGTGAAGTGCGGTTACCAGACGTCAAATCACGACCCCCGAAGATGTTACTGGTGGGGGAGCAACAAGGATAATTTTAAATTGGTGAAAATGTTTTTTCGGCTTTGGGGATCGAACCAGGGTTCTTTGAATCCACAGGTCGACTTGATACCAGCAGTGTAATAGTCAGAAATAGTTGTTATTTATGAAATTCTTTACCACACCTAAATGTCAAATACTTCTTATTCGTCCTAATACAAAATTAAAACAAACATCATCATAGTGGGCCTTGAAAGAGTTGAGAGGTGGTATAATCACACATCGTAGGAAGCTGTGAATAATATTTCAATCGAGCGTAATTCAACTATTTTACCATTTCTTTCTTATAGTCGTAGGAGGTACTTACCAATAAATGAATCATTTCTATTTTATAGCATGAATAAATGTTTGATCAATGACCATTGTTTTGCTACCGCAGGTTTATGATTCAGGTGAAATGACTAACGTTCTATTTTTTACTGCAATTAATATTTGTTTATAAATTTACTTCTTGTTAGATATACTTTACTACCTGGGCTTTTATAATATTTACAAAATAACAAATGACCACCTGTGAGTAATAATATAGATGTTGAGATATTAAACTACTAAGAGATGGCGGCGTTGATCACAATATGTCAAACTTGAGACAAAGCTAGATTTTCAGTTGTTCTTCATAAGCTTGACTTGTATTTTGTGTTCGCTAGTAGTGTATTTTTATCAATTTATATAGAATATAGTTCTGTGTTGTCATTAATTATAGTTTTAATATTAGTTTAATTTATCGTATAATTTTTAGATATAGAAGTATATTGGCATAATAAAGGTACAGTGTGCTACTAATCTACAGTGATCACAAGTGTTTCAGTTGAATCAGTTTAAAAATAGAAAAATTTTAAATTATGGTTCTAACTACGAGAAATCGAATGCCGTTGAGCGCATCTTCATATCGTTTTTAATTTTCGAGTTACAGCGATTTTTAACATTTTAAAGATCTCAACGTTAAAGGCCCATATCTCGAAAACTAAAAGAGATATTGAAACGCGGATTGAACGAGTGTATTTCTCGTCCTCTAATTAACTTATACTGGAATTTTGAATATTTTGCAATGGACCATATTACTTTCTATAGCGCCTCTGCCGGAAAATTTATGAAATGAAAAAAGCGTGCCAGGGTGACAAACTTTTTTTCTATGTTTTCCAATTATGTTGGCAATACTAATGTTTGTGACGCCATGTGACTCGAACGGTGATGCATATGCGCATGTGCGCATAAATTGTGACAGTTTTATTGTCGCCAATTTGAAGTTGACATGAAATCTTTAATGTTGCTCTGTTATTCTTGGGAAAGAAATGAAAAAATATTCCCTTATTAATTAATGAATTCAAATTACAATCACAACAACACGTAAGTTTGAAGTTATCGGCCAGTGACAGATGACAGTAGAGCAAATTGGCGCTTAAAATTTTCAAATTTTAATATTTATTTTAATATTAATGTATTGATTATATATATTATAAGGGCAGAATCCGATAGTAAGAAATGAAATATAACTTGTATAAAAAAATTATCATTCATTTACGTTCAGATAAAATGATATTTTACTTTAAAAATACAATTTTTTCCATAAGAATACATTGGTTTCATTTTAGCTGTACTTCCTAGCATATGATTGGTGCATTATGAGCATGCGTATTGAGATAGTAATATGGTCTATTATTCTCAAAATTTTCTTTTCACCATAATTCAAAAACCTGACAAGATAATGAAAATCTATAAAAAAAACAGAGGATTCTTGACAAAAAATTAAACAAAAACAGTGATTTTTCGTTTTTTCGCAATAAAACTTGATCTGTGCGAATTTTTGGCTGAAAATTTGCATACCTATGTATTTTTACGAGAGGAATTCACTGGTGTACACAGATTTTTATTATCTTTTCATTTTTTTAAAATATAGAGAAATGAAAATTTAAAAAAAAAATTACATTTTTCAAAAGTTTCAAAATTTCGATATAAGAGAAATACACTCGTTCAAACCGCCTTTCAGTATCTCTGATAGTTTTCGAGATATGGGACTTCAAAATTGAGCTTCTCAAAAAGTCAAAACTCGCTGTTACTTAAAAACTAAAAAAGACATGAAAATGCACTCAACGGCATTCGATTTGTCGTAGTCTGAATTATATAGAACCATATTTTAAAATTTTCAATTTTCAACTGGTTTAACAAAAAATTTTTTTTACTCGAAATTTTTTAGAACTTCGGCGATTAAAAAGAAATATATTGAGGATCAAAATATGCTTAATTATGCAGAAATATATGAAGAATTAAATAGTGACATCCCCAATTTAGCTTTTTTTAATTAACCGTAAACAGAAACAAACGTGAATATAAACATATGCATCTAAATAGTATATATTATATTTTTCATTTCATTAATCCTTAAAATTTAAATAAAAGCTTGCAACGGAATGTATCTTGGGAAACATGTATTTTAAAATTTGTAAATAGCATCCGATGACCCCCCTTCAATATCTTCAATCACAAGAGCTTTATTCTCAGTATAATAATGACAGGATTGGTTAAAACGAAGACAGGTGACAAACAATGAAGCATTTCATTGGTTTGGAAACGACAAAAAATAATCACTTAAATATTTTACGAAAAAATATAGAAAAAATTATCACAAGTTATCACTTTGACGAAAACTTAGGATTTGATAATTGTATTTCAGTTGTTTAGCTTTCATACTATATCTGATAGCAGTTCTAAGAAACTATCAATTATTACTAATTAGGTACTTTACGGTAGGAAAATTTTTAAATACATCCCTGTATTGATATTCGGAGATTATAACTGTACTGCAGTGATCCATCTATTTTAATCCAGACACGTTAATGTTTTTCTGGAATTTTCAAATGAAACATTTGACTGGGTACCTGGAAACAGATCCCATGAAAAGAAACCACGACCATATAATAATTTAAACGCCAACTTTCATACTCTTGTGGGACTACCCCCATAGCCGCAAAACCGAGTAATAAATTATACTAAAAACAGTCGATACGGATTACCCGAAGCTGCAGAAAGCCTGATTTACACTGTGCAAAACACTGCAAATCTATTACACGCACTACAAACAATTATTTACCAAATTTAGTAAATAAAAATAAATAAATAAAAATATTTCATCACGGCCTTTATCCATAACTGGGTGTGGCACTCGGCCTAGCAGATCTAGGTAAGTGATATATTTGTGCACGTGAAGTGCGGTTATCAGCTTCAAATTTCTGAGCGTGACGTGCGGTTACCATCCGTCAAATCACGGCTCCCAAATATATTAGTGGTGAGGGAGCCACGGGGGTAATTTTAATGTGGTGAAAATGTTTGTGGCCAGTGGGGACCGAACCAGGGTTCTTAGGATCCACAGGCCGACATGATAATACTGGCCACCTACTTCACAGGGGTAATTTTAATGTGGTACAAATGTTTGTCGGCTGTGGGAATTGAACTAGGATTCTCAGGATCCACAGGCCGACTCGATACCACAGAGCCACCTACCCCACATATGTATCTTGAAAGACAAAGGTACATCTATTTCTTTCTAAAATTTATTGAAGGACAATATTGTTTTTAAGTCTTTCAGAGACTTCAAAAAAATAGTGTCACTAGTCAGCAGCCAAGCAACACTATAACGTCACTTCCTGCAGAAAGTAGTGATCAACCAGCAAAATTACTAAACCTTAGGTTCATGTTACTAAGAATGGCTTACTCATAGAAATATGAATAATATTATGTAGTTCTTCATTTCTAGACACCTTTATACTAGCAAGCTACTAATGTGTCATTAGCCAACCGCCGGAAACATATTTTGAGATTTTTGATAGGAATCGCTTCCGGTGAAACCTAGACAGCTGACAATTTAAAACGCATTTGGCGATAAAGAAATATATAACATCTTTATATATTTTCCCCTGTCTACCGTTTCGGAATTATTTTAGAGTGAAGTTCTTCAAAGAAAAAATACGGACACCTATTTAAACAAACATATCAAACTGCATGATAATTAAACTATGACGATCAGTAAAAACGCGGGTTGAAAATTCTTTATATTACAAGAGATATTATTTTTTAAAGTTTTGTGTTGAGGTTGTGACGTCCCAAATTCGTTTCAATTGTACTTAACTTGTTTCGTTCAAATAGTGCAAATAATATACGATTTAATTCTTGAAAAATAATCTTACTATGTTGAAAATCATATTTTATACAAGTTGCAAGCCCAAGGACATGATATTAAATTATTGTAATAAATATACAACATGTTGAACACGTACATACCAGCAAACGGCGAACAGTTTGACGAACCAGTGTTGAGATGTCATAGTTAGTTACGTTCTACTCCGCATATGTCTCTAATGCCAATGGCACACTGGTCGAGGACCATGAATGAGCGTCGAGGAACTCATCGATGAAACAACAGAACGCACCCGTCATCGATGAAAAATAGAGGCGCCTCTATTTCCATCGAGGGATTCCTCAATGAAACGATTGTGTCTCATTTCACACGTATTATTGTGTCTCATTTCATGCTAGCGTGGGCTGTCATTTTGGTTTTGCTTTGTGCTAATCTTTCGTGTTTGTTTATGTTATCAGTCAGGATGCATTCTGTTGTTTCATCGATGAGTTCCTTGACGCTCATTCATGCTCCTCGACCAGTGTGCCATTGGTATTATTTACCGCGCGAAAATACTTGTGGCCAATAAGAACCTTCCCAGCTTGTGATGCCACTATGTTTATAATCGCTTATATATCTGATGTTAAACATTATTTTTAACTAATTTTTTTCACTGATAACTATTATTCAATACATATTTTATGTTTTTATCCTTCATTCTTTTTATTTCGATTATGGTATAGGAGCCCATAGCAGATGAAGTTAGAAGACGCTCATGGATTTTATTTTTAGATTCTGAAGCCGTCGGTTTGCGAGAATAATATTGATTTATCTGTAAGTATAAGGTCTACTTCGAATAAAGTTCAGTTTATTGTTATTTATAGATAGATCTGCACTTGCAGCTCTTGTTAATGTAATTATATTGTTAAAAGCAAGTCCAAGGATAGATTATAGAATTTACGTATAGTTTCAGCTTCATAGATAGAGCGATTGCTTTAAAATATGGAATGTATACAGGGTTGGCGAATTTTGACCAGGTTGGTTTTAACCACTGGTTAAAACCAGGTTCAAACCGCCTTGGTCAATATTTAATTTTGGACTGTGGTCAAAATCGACATTATACTCATTTTTTCAGTTGAGGCTGGAGCAGTAGCAGTCATTATATTGGTTCATATATCATATTTATTACAAACTTTAGCATATTACAAAAACATGAAACAATTTATAAATAATTAGGAATATGTTTTAAAATAAGATCAAGTTATTAATTCGCTAGCATTACATAAACAGAGTTTTCAGTCATAAAAAATAAATAAATGTGTATTTTTACAAAACTAGTATTAAATTCTTAATATTATGTCATTACATTATATATGTTATTTTAAGTTTTAAGAATATTTCGAAAACGATATATTTGGTTGTTTTGCCATATTTCGAATGTTCAACGTGCGATATACTGCTACCATTTTTGATTTTGAACGAATTAAGAACTTGTTTAAAACGCGCAAATACGAATGATAACTGTAGAATGTTTTTAGTATTATAGTTTTTTCAAAATGTTTAAGTTAAAATATTCATATAATAAATATAATTAATTATTCATTCATGTTTCCACGGGATTACTTGTACTTCATGATTTCGTTTAAGTATAATGTGAGTTTTGTCCAATTTGAACTGTCCATTTTGTCCATAAAACCCGGTTTTGACCACTCCCCTGGTCAAAATTAAAAAAAAGTATCTTTTTGCCAACCCTGAATGTACATCATGGATTTCAATTATTAAAAATGGTTTTCAGTTTACTGTAAGCTATAACTCTCTTGTACTATAATTTTAGAGTAAAAAACCACTAAATTTTCCAACTTTTTTTATTTAAAACATTTTTTCTAAAATAATTAGGGAATATTATACAGGGGAAAATATACTGGAGACTTCAACGCTGAATCAAGCGACCAACTTTTTCCCCCTTTTTACTTTTTTTTTCAATAACAAATGTTCCTATTACTTTCAAACCGTAAAAATATGCATATTTATGAAGAAAAGTATGCTGAAGATAATGGTGTAGTCGTCAGACCCGTATCTAATTTAGTTTTTTAAAAACAAGCCCTTAAATATATAAAAAAAATTCTTATTATTTGCTATTTAATGAATATATGGCTGAATATAAGTGTGTACTTCTTGCTCAAGAAGCATAAAGAAAACAGTTGAATTACTGGTGCGTCCGGGCATTACTAATGGCAACCAAACACCTAAAGTAACACTACACGAATCTAAGAAATGAGAACAAAGTAGCATCGCTTCAAAAGGATTTAACATCATCACTGGACAAGAAAGATACACGAGATATAAATTGTATAGATAGAACAGATCTTCGAATATTATTTAAAGCTTTCAGTTACACAGAAAAGCTTTTGAAGATTAAGAAATATTAGAACTTTAAGTGGTTCTGTGGTATTGAGTCGGACTGTGGATTTGAGAACCTCGGTTCGATTCCCACAACTGATAAACAATTTTCATCACATAATAGTTACGCCTGTGGCTCTCCTTCCACTAACATCTTTGGGGGCCGTGATTTGACGGCTCGTAACCACACTTCACGTGCATAAATATATCACTTACCGAGATATGCTTCGGTAGAGTGCCACGCCCAGTAATGGGTAAAAGGCGTGATGATATATTTATTTATTTTTTTTATTTATACCAAAACAGTTGGGTAAAGTACTTATCAAAGGTTACAACAGAAAAAAAGAAAACAGGCAAGTAAAATACAAAACCGACTGTTTTTTTTCTTTTGTTGTAACGCGCATACGAGTAAATATATATCACTAACCGAATTCTGCTACATAAATATACTTCTGACTGTAAATGGGATTAATTTATGCAGAATTGCATAAAATAATGATTCATGCAATCATTTGCAGCTAGTAATATTTGTTGATTCAATTCTAATTTCGTTTCCTGCAAAATAAGATTATTTCAAGAAGACAACAAATGCTTTGCTCATCATAATTAAAGTTGCAGCCTCGTCATTCTTATAAAAACAAAGACAAATCTTGTTAATTTGTAATTAAGAAAATTACAGATATATCAACACAGAAAAAAGTACAGTAATTTCAAAACAACTCGTGTATTTTCTGCTCTTGAACTCGTATAAATAATTTTACAAGAAGATAGTTCAAATAAAAGATGAAGAAAACTATATTTTCTACCACTTTTATTTGAAATATTTTTCTCTAAAATAATTTTAAAATATTTTTTTCTGAAACCAGCAAGAAAGTGCCTACTTTCCTGACCAATTTTAGTATGGAAAGTAGGTTTTTACAAGAACAGTCAAGTAAAGTACGTATCCAAGGTTACTATAAAAATAACAGTCTGGTAAAGTACAAAACAGTACCTGACTGTTATTCAGTACTGGGCAAGCTACTTAAAAAAGTAGCTAAGCTACAGCTACAGCTATTCTTTAAAAAAGTATCTGAGCTACAGCTATAAGCTGCATTTTGTAAAATATAGCTAAGCTACAGCTACAAGCTTTCATTAAAGTAGCTGTTAAATTTTAAAGCTACTTTTTTCAATTATTGTGAGTTATTAAATTTGCCATTGTCATATGATCAGTTGATCAGTCTTTTGTTATAATGACTGTTAATAAATATAAATAATCGCAAATGGACAAATGTACTGTTAATTTGTTATGCTATAATTCTTATTTATATCGGAATAAATTAACATTAACATTAACAGAAGACTCCTAAACGGTCAATGTTTAGTTCATCTAATATTTAATACAAAACTAGGATAGGTTAACAACAAGTGAAAAATAAAATATGTTAATAGATTTTAAACTATATAATAACTTGTTAGCCTACAGTTATAGAAAACAATAAAGAAGGCTAGCTCAGTGGTATGAAGTCGGCCTGTGGATCCTAAGGTCCCTGGTTCGATTCCCACAGGCGACAAATTTTCATAATTTGAAAAAGCTCCTCCACCACTAACATGTTTGGGGGCCGTGATTTGACGACTGGTAACCGCACTTCACGCGCAAAATATATCACTTACCGAGATCTGCTTCAGCAGAGTGCCACACCCAGTAATGGGTAGAAGGCGTGATGATATATTTATTTTTATTTATTTAAAGAAGGTACAATTCAAATACAAAACAAAAATTAATAGGTATTTGTTAATGAACAGTAGTAGCTTTAAGCTACAAAAAGTAGCTTTAAAAGTAGCTTCAGTTGTTATAACAATATTTTTAAGCTAACAGAGAAAAACCTATCTCGCTACAAGCTACAGCTATATTTTTTCACATTTAGCTAAGCTACAGCTACAGCTAAAGTATATGTAGCTAAGCTACAAAAGTAGCTAGCTACTGCCCAGCTCTGCTGTTATTTTTGTTGTAACCTTGGATACGTAGTCTGGTGTCAATACAATTCATATAAAAAAATTTAAACATTTTGAATTATTTATGATTAATTATTGATTAAATTAAACGGTTTCAGAAAAAATACCTATACATAATACGTCAGGAAAGTGTTTTTACTTGACTTGATGAAGAAAACAAAATTTTCTACTACTTTTATTTGCAACATTTTTCTCTAAAATAATTATAAAATATTTTACCGCAGAAAATGTAAGTGCAGAAATATTTATACAATATTTCTAAGAATCGTAAGAGTACAAAAGGCCCTAAAAAGGTAATAAAACCGGCAAATTCCGAGAAATACTCTAAAGAACAAAAATTTCCCCAATTTCGTCCGACAGCCGTAACTATGAACAGACAAAAAAGAAAAAAGAAAAACATCCTTTAACAATCAAAACTACCTTCTACATTTTCCAGCCATCCAACTAAATCCTCCATATAATTCATTTCTAATTTAGTCAAAAGCCTTTAAAATTCCACTGGTTCACTGTACATGTGCGTATTATAACAATGTATAAATACCCTCCAATGGTCCAAATAAATACTCCTAGCGAAAAACTGACATAGCGTAGGGAAGAAGAGCAGTATTTGATTGGTCCGCTGTATGGCAGCAAGGACGTAAGTATATAAACGTGCAACGTTGCCATGTGATGGCCAGGGACCGACAATAGACGATCGCATGCAGAAAAGAGAGAGAAGAGACAGATGTGGCAACATTGCGACGCATAGGCGGGAACGAACGATACTGGCAGGCTGATCGTCGGCTGTTTCGGAGTTCGTTTGTTCACGTTGCTCGTTGGAGCCAACTTCGATTTTGATGCATTCTTTTTTTTATTTTTCATGAGGGATATTTTCTCACATACAGTTAAATATCCTGCCGCCATTTTGTTCATAAGACTATTAAAGCACGAGGAATTTCATAACTTCTTTGAAAAAGCTAAATTTATAATATTTATCCTATATTTTGTAAAGGCTTTGCAATTGCAGATCTTCTCCACTATACTAAGGTCCGTATTCAATAATTTTATTCCTAATTTATGTAGCATACAAAATAATTCAAATTTTATTTTATTACTCTCTATAAAAGTTAGTACCATAAAAAAGAAATACGCATAAAACAATTGATAACAACAACCGGATACCCGAGGTCACTTCCTATATACCCGATTCGACTTTGTTTTATCGTACCTCTCTTTTTAATGCATGTATGTGTCATACACATAGTTGGCCATGGTTTGATGTTATTGTTTTGTTTCTGATTTTCATTGTTGATGTTTTCTATTGCAGGAATCAATAATAAATAAAACAAATGACGCTTTGGGTTTAATGCGTCGATGGTTTTCAATTGTTTGAAGGAATAACACTAAAATTGAGTTTGGTAAAAATACATTTAACACAGTGGCCTTGGAATGTCTGACAAACAATAGAAATATCTTTGGATTACGATAATTTTAAGTTTTTCATAAACAATGTTATGTAGAAACGTTTCCAATTTTACCTGTTTTTATTTTTTTTATAGCTGACTATAAACTATATCAAATCTATTTTATTTCATTTGTTATTGCTTGAACTTTTAAATTTATATAAACTTCTATCGACTAAAATAATAGTCTTTTTTATTCTCAATATTCAAGCTATATGACTCATTTTCTAACTGTCATAAATAACTGTCATATGTCCTTTTACAAACAGCTAAAAATAGAATACCAATTTGACAAGGAAAAATTAACTACTTAAGCTAATTTTTACCAAAAAAACAATTTCCTCGGATATACAAAATGCCCACAATATTTTATTTGTAGTAAATTAACTTCAATTATAATAGCTTAAGCCTCATTCACAACGGAGCTGGGCAGTAGCTAGCTACTTTTGTAGCTTAGCTACTAGCTGAGCTACATTTACCTTAGCTGTAGCTGTAGCTTAGCTAACTGTGAAAAAATATAGCTGTAGCTTGTAGCTAGCTACTTTTTTTCTATTAGCTTAAAAATAACAACTGAAGCTACTTTTAAAGCTACTTTTTGTAGCTTCAAGCTAGTTTTTGTAGCTTCAAGCTACTTTTTGTAGCTTCAAGCTACTTTTTAAGCAGAAGGTCAACAAAGTACGCATGCGTGCAAGCTAAACCCACACAAAATAATTATTTGTTGCCGGTTCTAACTGGCTCTAATACGCAAAAATACACAGTGGGTGCCAGATGGTATTTGCTATTTTTCATATTTATGTATATAATAGTAAATTAACAGTCATTATAACAAAAGACTGATCATATGACAATGGCAAATTTAATTATCTCACAATAATTTAAAAAAGTAGCTTTAAAATTTAACAGCTACTTTAACGAAAGCTTTTAGCTGTAGCTTAGCTATATTTTACAAAATATAGCTTATAGCTGTAGCTTAGCTACTTTTTTAAAGAATAGCTGTAGCTGTAGCTTAGCTACTTTTTTTAAGTAGTTTGCCCAGCTCTGATTCACAATATGAAATTTGCCTTTATGTTTAGTAGTTATAGTTAGTATTTGAGTTGTGAACACTGACGTGCAATGTCGATAACGTAGAATACAATTTTTTATCAAATAAACACAGGTATAAAAAAAATATATATTAGTTGAATAGATTTGTGACTGTTGTATCATTTGTTAGTTGCATGTCGTTTCTTTATAAAAATGGATAAAGAAGTATTTATTAATATGATTTAAAATATAATGACCAGACGTGTTTCAGTTGGCTATAAAAAAAACACTTGAAATTGATAAGACTGATACCATTGACTAAATAATTTCTATTAGAAATTATTTAATCAATGCTGGTACATAAATTTATTTCTTGTTGTTGACAGTGATATAGACAATTTAAATTCATAAAAATCATTGTTTCCCTTATCCAAGTGGTAGAGGTTTTTAATATATATTTATTAAAATAAGTTCTTGACCGTACATCATATTTAATACAATATAAAATCATACCATAAATGATATCTTTATTGCTGAAATATGAAAGTTAAAGTTGAATAATTTAAAACGCTCATTGCAATTACGTAGTTGCATTAAGCCAATCACAGAGCTTTGTCTGAAACATTTGTCGGTACTCAACTTTACTGAGAGGAAGACGAAGAAGAAATAAGCATTCAGCATTCTACGATTCTACCAATGACATACAATACAAGACAAATTATGCCGTATTCATGTCAATGCAAACGCCGTTGTTCTCCGTCTAGTTATGTTTTGTCTGAGGATTCTACTGACAACGACACACGTTACGTGAAGTTACGTGTTATTTATCTCTGTCTTATCTGTCTCTCTTTAAGCTAAGATGCAACTACGTCATATTCGTTTGTTTCGAAAGTTTAAATATTTTTATCATACTTAATACAAGTTTAAAAAAAAATTAAAAATTTGGGTATAATAATTTTATAAATAAATAAATAAATAAATATATCATCACGTCTTCTACCCATTACTGGGTGTGGCACTCTGCTGAAGCAGATTTCGGTAAGTGATATATTTTGCGCGTGAAGTGCGGTTACCAGTCGTCAAATAATTTTATTACGTAGATTAATATATAAAAAATTTAAAAAAGTCTTGAAAGGCCCATTCTTTTATTTCTGAACATTACTCACAGAGCAATAATCTAAAGTATTCCCCATCACTCAACCTATTTGTATTTATTATAAAAATGACATGTCAAATAGTATTTCCGCCTTTATCTGACGCTGTGCCAACTGTGGAATAAAAAGATCCCCAGAATTGTATTGCCAACTGAAACATTTATCTCTGATCATTCTGTAAAAATGTCTGTATGACAAATATGATTAAAAATATCAATAAAAAGGAGTACTAAATAAAAATCTCGTTAAAGCTGATAGTACAAACTCTGGCGTAAATTTAACTTATCAATTATTATACAGTTTAATAATCGAAATACGCACAAAATTCTTACAACGCAAAATCGTGAAAAATAAACGTTACTGCAAAAAATAACTCGTAATAAATGCTATATCCGTGGATACACGTCACTTAGAGAGAGACAGAAGATTTAATTGATTCTTATCACCTTTACAAATACCGAGGTCACCTAAATTCACTCTTATCAGCTCTTATCAGAAGATACGACATCATAGGACAGAGCGACAGCTGCTAGATTCAATAAATGGTGCTTGAACGTGCTAGCACACTACTGCTCGGTGCGTTCGAACCCAGTACTGTAACTGGGATTAAATCCATATTGTACAGAGTAAAATAAATAAATATAACACGCCTCAGTTCGAATCTAATTTTGCACCTGTGGTATACCTGTAATTATCTTTCTTTGAACCCTTGACTGTCTGCCTCCATGTTTTGTTTTTGACAGCCTTGTTTCCACGTCTTAACATAGTCGTAGTTTTAGTTTTTCGACATAACCTTGAGAGTTTGTCATATGTGAATACAGCTGAGCATTTCCAGCTACTATTTTAGCCTTAATCTTTGTCTTTGTCGCTGCGCATAAACACAAAGTTTGCAGACTTCATACTTTCGGCATAGTCTTTCATCGCTGTTCTGTAAGAGAGAGTTAGCTGCGGTAATGCTATCTCTTGTTATGTCTTTAATTTATACGATAAATATAGACAATAGAATAAAAAAAGCAATAGTTTCAACTGTGAAAAAAATAAAAATTACTGGATTAATAGCAGCAAAAAAACTAACATGTCAAAAAGAAATTATTTAGTCGCTGTCATTTTAAAATTTATTTCTTTTCTTTGTTTTTATAAATATAATTGTAATTCAATCATATTTTAATAATATAAAAATCAATTTTGAATTTTAAATTATTATATTCGAAATATTCTGGTCAGTTCACTACAAAAATGCCTCAATTTTTTTAAATTATTTTGAAATTGTATAAATTATTAAACTAGTGCTTAATAGTAATTACTGTGCCTCATTAATAATTTTATATAATTTTTAAAGTATTTCAAATAGTTTTATATAATTATTTTCCTATTCAAGTGAACAAACCTTTACTGGAATATTGAATTAAGGTTATGTTTATGTTAAGAGCTGGAAATGGCTGGAATTTTTCCGACATAAACAGAAAAAAAACCCAAAAACAAACACTAAAACAAAGACTATGTTAAGATGTGGAAACGTAGCCATTCAAAACTATAAATACTTGAGTAATGCATTTGTCCAAGAATCCAAAAAAATGATTGGTACACATATTTCTCGCTGTAAAATGGTCTCAAATTGTTTTCGAGAAAAATGTATTAAATAAAAGTAGTAAGCAACAAAGTTCTTCTATTGACGCAATTTTTTTTCCAAAAATTTTTTCTAAAAGATTGGCAGCACTTATAAATATTACTTTCGCTATTTTATTTGAGATAAAATTTGTAAAGCTTAATTCATAGTATTTAAAAAAATATGCAGGTGGTAAGAAATACATAAAAGTTATTTTTAGAAGATTATTTTATTTAGTTATATTCCTTTTTAAAGTTCTCTACACATGTTATTTTCCACTAATTCATTTATAGTGCTATTAATTGTAACCGGCATAGCTAGTTTTAAGACACTTCTACTAACTGATAATTTTAATTGTTAATCGTATTTACTATTGTACAACTATGAACGAAACTTAGTATTACTTTTATTATAAATTGGTTTATTTATTTTTCTACGACTTAAATTTAGATATACCTAATTATTTTTGGGTCAAGTTAAAAGTAACAGTCTAAAAAAATATATATCATCACGCCTTTTACCCATTACTGGCTGTGGCACTCTGCCGAAACAGATCTTGGTAAGTGATATATTTATACGCGTCAAAGTGCGGTTACCAGTCGTCAAATAAGGCCCCCAAAGATGTTAGTGGTGAAGGAGCCACAGGGATAATTTTAATGTGGTGAAAATGTTTGTCGGCTGCGGGAATCCAACCAGGGTTCTCAGGATCCACAGGCCGACTCAATACCACTGAGTCATCTACCCCATAACATTACTTTCGTTATAAATTGGTTTATTTATCATCATGGCTTTTACCCATTACTGGGTGTGGCACTCTGTCGGAGCAGATCTCGGTAAGCGATATATTTATGCACGTGAAAGTGCGGTTACCGGTCGTCAAATCACGGCCTCCAAAGATGTTAGTGATGGGGGAGCCACATGAGTATTTTTTTTTTAAATTGATGAAAATGTTTCTCATCTGTGGGGATCGAACCAGGGTTCTTAGAATCCACAGGCCGACACGATACCACTCTGCCATTACCCCATTCGAAAGTATTACTTTAAGCTAAATCCAAATCAGTAAATCTAGTACTGAAAATAAGTAAGTGAAGTATTTTTGTAAAATAAATAAGTGATCTGGTTCAGTAAGTGTAAGTTAGATCTGATTCAAATAGCAAATGGACTGCGCTTATACTTTCGTTATAAATTATTGGTTTATTTATTTTTGTACAACTAGAATTAAGACATACCTATTTAATTTTGGGCCAAGTTCAAATATTTATAACGGTCTAGATAATATAAATATGTACCTACGTGTTTCATTTATGATTTACAACAATAAGGGCCAGTTTTTCAATCGCCGATTTACTCTCGATTAATATTAACCATGATCAGGGTTGGCAAAAAGACACTTATTTTTTATTTTGACCAGGGCAGTGATCAAAACCGGGTTTTATGGACAAAATGGACAGTCCAAATTGGATAAAACTTACATTATACTTAAACGAAACCACAAAGTACAAGTATTCCGGGGAAACAACAATGAATAATTAATTATATTTATTATATAACTATTTTAACTGAAATATTTTGAAAAAGCTACAATACTACAAAACATTCTACAGTTATCATTCGTATTCGCGCGTTTTAAACAAGTTCGTAATTCGTTCATAATCAAAATTGATAGCAGTATATCACACGTTGAACATTCGAAATATGGCAAAACAGCCAAATATATCGTTTTCGAAATATTCTTAAAACTTAAAATAACATATATAATATAATGACATAATATTAAGAATTTAATACTAGTTTTATAAGAATACACATTTATTTATTTTTTAATGACTGAAAACTCTGTTTATGTAACGCTAGCGAATTAATAACTTGATCTTATTTTAAAACATTCCTAATTATTTATAAATTGTTTCATGTTTTTGTAATATGCTAAAGTTTGTAATAAATATGATATATGAACCAATATAATGTCTGCTACTGCTCTAGCCTCAACTTAAAAAATGAGTATAAAGTCGATTTTGACCACTGTCCAAAATTAAATATTAACCAGGGCGGTTTTAACCTGGTTCCAACCACTGGTTAAAACCAGTCTGGTCAAAATTTGCCAACCCTGACCATGATTAAATAATAATGGTAACCATAGTTTCCTTTATTATTTAATCATGATTAACATTAATCAGTGATTGAAAAACTAGCCCATATTATAGCAAAATTACTTGCTAATAATATTCAAATGAATTACAAAATTTAATGTACGATTTTTATATTCAAATGCTTCGTACGCCTATCAAATAGAACAGAAAAAAAATAAATACAATACTACACGACAACACCTTCTATTGTTGATATTTCCTTGTCTAGACTTTATTAAGACTTACATAAATACATACATACATCCATACATTCATAAAGAAACGTCTACTGACGTGTTCCAATCATCAGAAGTTGTGTAATATTGTGTAAAGCAGAAATCTAAATATAATGCATCAACATAGACGATTCTCGCGTCAAAGGAAAATATTAATAGAATATTCAAATAATTCTGTAAAACAGGACTATTATTGCAGCAGTCTACGCTAAACAGGAAATTAATTTCAAACACAGTAAAGAAAGGCAAAACCCGTTTTACTATGAAACGCATGAAGAGATAGTTTCAGGCCTACAAATTTGAGGATGGTCAGATCGTATAATGCGTAGTAAATAGTATATTATTCATCTAGCGTGTAATAATGGGGTCGTGAACCTAGGTTTTATTAATTTTTTTATGGGGTGGCTAGCTCAGTGGTATGAAGTCGGCCTCTGGATCCTGAGAACCCTGGTTCGAAATGTAAATTGCGATGTGGAATTGAGTCTTAATAAATAAGAAAAAATAGGAAAAAACAAATTTTCCATCACTTGTCACAAATTCCACAATTTTTTTTTCCTATTTTTTCTTATTTATTAAGACTCAATTCCACATCGCAATTGACATTTTGTCATTGTATTATTTATGTTGGGGTTGGGACGTCGGTAAGCCTCGTGCGTTAAATTCTGCACTTGCACGTAACAAGCCTTTTTCGGCACTTGTTATAAAAATAACTATTATAATATGTACCTTGAAATTCTTCAATCTCCTGCAATTTTATAATTTGAAAATGGTAGACAACATGAGTTATAATCTCCGAATAACAACACAGGGATGTATTTAAAATTTTCCTAGCATAAAGTACCTACTGTGTAATAATCAATCATTTCTTGGAACTGTTATCAAATATACTCGTAATATAAAAGCTAAACTAATGACCATATCCTAAGTTTTCGTCAAATTTTTGTATATTTTTCATAAAATTTTTAAGTGATATGAGTAGGGGAATTAATCAACTAATAACAAATTTAAACTCGGACAATTCTGGTAGTGATGATTCTGAATAGACGTATCACAAGCCTTTTTCGGCACTTGTTATGAAATAACTATGTATATAAAAAATACTATTGTGCCAGAATGGTTTGGATTTCACTATAAGTTTACAGTAATTGTGATTAAATTCCTGTTGTGCAGAGAAATAAATACACTGGTGAGAAAAAAAAACGAAACACTTGAATTTTCGAGGGCGAATAAGTATTTACTTTAAGAGAATGCATGTGATCTTAGGGTTAACCCCTTCCACCTCCCCTCAACCCCCCTAGAAGAAAATATATTTTTAATGGAAAAAACGTCCATCGTATACAGTTAAAAAAATTTGTGGACACGATTCATCATCAGGCCAATAAAATTGATTCATTTTCCTGCAAAGGACGCAGAGAACGAAAAATTTACCATAGATTTAAGCTACGTTCGCACCTCTTAACATAGTCTTTGTTTTAGTCTTTGTTTTTGGATGTTTGTTTCTGTTTATATCGGAAAATTCCAGCCATTTACAGCTCTTAACATAAACATAACCTTAATTCATTATTCTAGTAAAGGTTTGTTCACTTAAATGAGAAAATAATTGTATAAAACTATTTGAAATACTTTAAAAATTATATAAAATTATTATTGAGGAACAGTAATTACTATTAAAATTAAGCACTAGTACAATTCTAAAATAACTTTAAAAAATTGAGACATTTTTGTAGTGAACAAACCAGAATATTTCGAATATAGTAATATAAATTTCAAAATTGATTTTTATATTATTAAAATATGATTGAATTGCAATTATACTTATAAAATCAAAGAAAAGAAATAAATTTTAAAATGACAGCGACTAAATAATTTCTTTTTGACATGTTAGTTTTGTTATTGCTATTAATCCAGTAATTTTTATTTATTTCACAGTTGAAATTATTACTATATTTATTCTATTTTCGATATTTAACGTATTCCCCACATAAACCTAATGACATAATAAGAAGAGACAGCATTACTACAGCTAACTCTCTCTTACAGAATAGCGACGAAAGACTATATCGAAAGTCTGCAAACTGTGTGTTTATGCGCAGCGACAAAGACAAATACTAAGGTTGTGTTCGGAGTTGCACTTTTATCACCCTAACATACCAAATCCTAAATTTGTGTGCCTAAATGACGTCATAATTTAGGGTTTTAGCAATTAGATTTTAGGATTTGTAAGAGCACACTACGCCTTGAAGTTGGTACATACTAAATTAAAAATCATGCGCGTTACGGCCAATCAAGAATAATTTTTTGACGTTTAAAGGCTGTCAAATGTGCTGTAGCATTTTTGAAGAAAAAAATGGCTTCGTATTTTGTGTGTAAGTATAAAAAGTATTAAAAATATTATTATTCATATCTAAACATGTAAATGTCAAACAATTCAACCTAAAGACTGCAGATGTCGTTAGTAGTATACTATCGAAGTTGTACTTATGTTAATTCCTAATTTCTTTCCCCAAATCCTAAATCCTAAATGTCAAAAGGTGACTTCGAACACGGCCTAAGACTAAAACAGTAGCTGGAAACGCTGAGCTGTTTTCACATATGACAAACTCTCAAGGTCATGTCGAAAAACTAAAACTAAGACTATGTTAAGAGGTAGAAACAAGGCTTTATGCATGGAGATTTTGGTTCATAACTCAGCTAACTCGATACCACTGAGCCATTACGCCATACACCAGTGTAAATACAATAAACAGATATTACTGGTTTGGTAGAATCGTTTCCTTGAACAATGTTGATTTTGAGATAGCAGGAAATACTGGCTCAGCAATTGCATATCTTTAATAGTAATTAATACTATTATAAGGCTAATGCTTCCAACTAACACACATGCATACACACAAATACATACAAACATGAACAAGTTATCGTTTTGTATGTGTGTGTGTGTGTGTGTGTGTGTGTGTGTGTGTGTGTGTGTGTGTGTGTGTATGAGGCGGTGTTTCTCAGTTCTTGTGACTGAAATAACAGCGTGCCGCGGTTATTTTTGGATAGACGACGTTGCACTGGCCTCGTCTTAAACTTCTGTGTGTCTGTATGTTTATAGTTCGCCTAATCTCTAGCACTGTACGTAGGTATAGTTTGTGAGTACAAAATTCAAACTAATGGGCTCGTATGCCATAATCGATGTAACAAGAATTAATGAGAAAAACATCAAATATATGTTGAATGGACTCCTGAACCAGAATCTGAATCACAAGAATGAAGAATAAAAACATAAAATATGTATTGAATAATAGCTATTAGTGAAAAAAATAGTTAAAAATAATGTTTAACATGAGAGATATAAGCGATTATAAATATAGTGACATCACATGTCCGGAAGGTTCTCATTGGCCACAAGTATTTTTGCGTGGTAATTATTATTTTTGGTAATTATTATTTATTCTACTACTATAATAAATAAAAACGTTTTATATATAATTTGTTGTTATTATTGGATCTTGAAGCCTTTTTATCTATATTTATTAATTTTATGATTTGGATCCTAAACTTTATTTTTTTTATTTAAATATTGCACCAGTAACGGCATTCGAATCCGAAGATCCCAAAATGGAAATACGAAGAGCTGAGTTGATTTTGAATGAAATTGAAAACCTAGAAGAGGAAGTTTACTGAACACATAAAACCATAAATTCCATTTATTTCAAAAATGGAATCAGTTACGAAAAAAAGATGTTAGCAAAAATATTTGGAACATAAAATGTTATTTGCAATTTTCCTGTATATGCGTCTGATTTTGAGAAAAACTAATTTTTATATTTAATAATATATTCCAATAATCATAGTAGCAATAGAAACAAAAAACATAAATTTTAATTTTCGCTTTATCTAGTTATCTATGTCTTTTTTCGGAAAAACAAATACATCATTAAAATGGTCAACTAATTTGGCATCTTTGCCTCAATTTAATCGACTTCGTATCTCACGGTTCTTCAGATACCAAGGGTTAGGCTCGAAAAACGAACATTCTGTATATGCCTCATCAGTAAAGTCAGACATAAAGTAGTCAACATTACTAAAAAATTATACGTAAACAAATTTGATATTTAATATATGTTTCAAACAGATAAATGCTGAATTACTGAAAAACTACATTACATGTTGAATAATATTATATAACATTCATATATTCTAAATATTAAATATGCTGTGTATAAGAAAGTCGTGTGGTGGACCACACCAGATTTTTTTCTGTTGTAACCTTTGATAAGTACTTTACCCAACTGTTTTGGTATAAATCTACTTTCCATATTAAAATTAGCCAAAAAAGTAGCTATTTTCTCGCCAGTTTCAGTAAACTACAATTATAATAGTTTTAAAAATTTTCATAAAAGTAAAAAATATATATAATGCAGTTAAGATTAATTTTCTGTTATAAGTGCATAACATAAACAAATACCAATTTTTCTTTACCATCCCTTCAACCCTTCCGAAACATTCCATCCCCTAACACAAACAACCCCCATCGCCTGTCCTCCAGGGCGTAGAAATATCGATTCGCAGGTTTGAAGTTCACCGTAGCTGGCAGTAGACCCACCGCGTACATTTCATCCTCTGCTCAACGTTCAGAGGCGAGCTTACAAGCTCCCCGAAAGTACAGAAAGTTCTGGCGGCGGCACGTCTAAAAAGCTCATCATTTATAAACCCGGTAATCAATAACTGGGAGCTAGGATGTGGGCTGTGAGCTTGAAAACGGTAGAAAGCTTGATGTGGATATAGAAATGGACATGAGCTTTTGTCGAGATGCCCTGGATGGAGAATTTGATAGAAGGTTATTTTATATTTTAGTTTGTTAAATGGTTCTGAATTGTTTTAGAGAAAAATGTTTTAAACAAAAGAGGCTGAATATTTAGTTCTCTGTAACTTTTATTTCAAGCATTTTTCTCTATTATCGGGTAGTGCTTAATAAAGGTGTAATTTCCTGCTTTCCTAATTATTTTAAGCAAAAAAGCTTCAAATAAAAGTTTTAGGGCATAAAATTGTGTATCAAAATCAATACATATTTTTTCCTACAACTGTGCGATTTATTTGTTGTTGCCTTGGTTACGTATGGAAACTAGACAAATGCAGACCAAGTACGTTTCTGTAAGCAAAGAAACTCTAGTGCCGAAAGTAATTTGTACTTGACGCAATTGTCAAAAAAAAGTATAAATAAGAGTGATTTAAATTTCGCGCCAAGCACGGAATTTCATATTTTAGGCACATACGCTTATAGAAGAAGAAGAAATATGCAGTGATATATTTTGACGTTTATAAACATAACCTTAAACTGCAGTATATCTAATCTGTGCACATCACATTGAGCAGACAAGAACTCAAGTATATCATTATAAAATATGATAATTAATAAAAATAATCGAACAAAGTAAAATGTATCGATAAATGGTTTTATTTAAAGATTAAGTGAAATACCTAATGTTGATTGTTTCGGTATATTAATAACACGTTGTTACAGTTGCTTATATTGACATAATTTGAAGTAGAAACTATTATACTATCTAAAGAAACATTAATTTCTTCCGTACCTGTTCATATTATTAACAGTAATATTATTGACAACAATTTCGGAGGTTTTAGAAGTAGTAGCAGCAGGTTAATTGTCATTGTCAAGAATAGATAAAAAAAAAATTATCTTTGGAGGTGTATATGATAAAGAAGAATCGCTCAGTGTAGTATTCTAATCTAGACGATTTTAAAGAAATTATCTTGAAATTAGTAAAATATTTTTAAATAACGCAGAATAATGTACAAGCAATCAACAAACAAACCATAGCAACGTCGTAAAACATCGTTCTCGTGTAATATCATTAAAATTTTATAAATTTTAATAATATTTTCGTGATTTTCTAAATCGCACAGTTGTAGGAAAAATGTTGTTTATAACACGTGCCGAAAAAGGGTACGTGCTCGTGCAGATAAGTTTACAGCTTAAAACTTATGTAAAAATACTGTTAAATTTTGAAGCTACTTTTTTTCAGTTAAAATGTCAGAACCTGCAACAAATAATTATTTTGCGTCGGTGGAAACTGCACTTGCACGTAACAAGCCTTTTTCGACACTTGTTATAAAAATAACTATTTCGTATCCATGATATGTAAGTGACAGATTGTTTACCTCATTTGCGGTTAACAACGGCGAGTAACTAAGAAAACACGGGACATAATGAACATATGCTGGTTTTTACCGTTCATGCGTAGAACGCGACATCTAACCGTATGAATTTGAAATAAAAATAATTTGACTTATACAACAAATAAAACTTTAATTGAATGGGGGATTCAAGTGGTAGGGCTTTTTAATACATATTTATTAAAATAAATTCTTGACCGTACATTATATTTAATACAATATAAAATCATACCATAAATGATACCTTTATTGCTGAAATATGAAAGTTAAAGTTGAATAATTTAAAATGTTCGCACTGCCATATTGCAATTACGTAGTTGCATTAAGCCAATCACAGAGCTTTGTATGAAACGTTTGTCGGTGCTCAAGAAGACGAAAGTTTAAATATTTTTATCATGCTTAATACAAGTTTAAAAAAAAAATAATTTTTGGGTATAATAATTTTATTACGTAGATTAATATATAAAAAATTTTAAAAAGTCTTGAAAGGCCCATTGGACAATTGTAATTATTTGTTCAAATTCAAGTAAGTACAAACGAAATACCAATTATTTATAAAATTACTGATAAAAGTTATTTTTAGAATGAAAATTCTTGAAATTTGAGGTTATATGTGAAAAAGGTACGTACTGTTGTACAATCTATGGGAATGATGATTTAGAAACACCATTCTACTGTTGCGGATCAGTTATCTACGAGTACAATTCCAATATTAAAATTTTTCAAAAAAAAAATCTTCCACTTTGAAAATACTAAACAGCATGTTGTAGTGGCCTGTTATAAAGACATTCCGATGTAAAATAAAGATAGAAAGCTCGACTTTGTTATGTTGTGAGTCATCAAACGATCGATACAAAGCTCACCGGTCTGGAGTCTAGGCACAGCAGGTGAAACTAACTTTGCGTTGAACGTTTAACGTTCTCTTACGTTTACGTTAACACTACGTTATGTTAGTATGTGATGCAATATGTGAAGAAGATATGCATGAATGTAGAAGGGATTGTTTTGTTTTTGATTGGTCAAGGTCAAATGATCATTCATGGTATATACCAATTTCAAATTATAAATTTTCAGGAAACTCATGGATTTCAAGGTACATGGCTAGCTCAGTGGTATGAAGTCGACCTGTGGATCCTGAGGTCCCTGGTTCGATTCCCACAGGCGACAAATTTTCATAATTTGAAAAAGCTATCCCTGTGGCTCCTTCACCACTAACATGTTTGGGGGCCGTGATTTGACGACTGGTAACCGCACTTCACGCGCAAAATATATCACTTACCGAGATCTGCTTCAGCAGAGTGCCACACCCAGTAATGGGTAGAAGGCGTGATGATATATTATTATTATTATTATATTAAAAAAAAATTTGGAGGTAATTTCATGAAATAATTCAGAAAGTATATAGAGATATATCTATAAATAAAAAAATATTTTTCAATATAAAAAATAAAACTTTGTAAAGTTCTTGTACAGCAACACAAAACAAAAAATGATTACAGAAGAATTATTCTTCTGTAATCATTACCTGATGATGGTCTAGTCGACCGAAATACGTATAGTGAATAAATTTATTTACTTTTTTGAAACCTAGCTAATGTTGATTTTTTAATTTTATTATAAAAATGTTTCAACGACAACCGACAGTGAAATCTATTGAATTTATATAGACAACTAGATAAAGCGAAAATTAAAATTTATGTTTTTTGTTTCTATTGCTACTATGATTATTGAAATATATTATTAAATATAAAAATTAGTTTTTCTCAAAATTAGACGCATATACAGGAAAATTGCAAATAACATTTTATGTTCCAAACATTTTTACTAACATCTTTTATTTGAAACTTTTTTTCGTAACTGATTCCATTTTTGAAATACATGGAATTTATTGTTTTGTGTGTCCAGTAAACTTCCTCTTCCGGTTTTTCAATTTCATTCAAAATCAACTCAGCTCTACGAATTTTCATAAAACTTATAATTACCAAGTTTCGTTAACAAATCTTATCTCGTTCATGAGATATTGCACACTCGGACACACATCCATCCACACACACACATACACATCATTGAGAGAATGATCAAAACGGATTCAGTGGACCTCAAAACACGTATTTCCGCGAAAATCTCGTCAACGATTTTTTTCTCGATTCCAATACTTCCTTATACTGTGTATAAGAAAGTAAAAATATCTACGAAATTTCAAACAACAATTTTATTCCAAAATATACGAAAACTTAAATTGATTACTTTTTGACGTTTCTCAAAATCAATGAAATGCTTCATTGAATGTCACGTGTCTGCGTTTTAACCAATCCTGTCATTATTATACTGAGAAAAACCTCTGGTGATTATTCCCGGGAATAATCTCTGTAGGTGCTTTTTTGTTTGTGACAAATGATATGTAGTTGTCAAATAATTATTTAAAACTATCAACGCGTCAAGTAAAATGTGTGAAAAAAAAAACGATTTAGTTCCATTTCATATACAGAAATACATCAACAAATTTTGGAAACAACTTCCAAGAATACATTAATAAGTAATCAGTCGATATGAACCCAGTTTAAAATCTTTTTAGTTGGATGAATCGACCTCAACAGCTAAGTCAAAAAAATAATCTAATTAAATATAACTCGAGAGTTGGATAAATTAGAAAATAATTCTCCAGTATCTTTCTCAAACTTGTTGCCATTTAGCTACAGCCACTCAAGCCCTACAGGCTTTCGTGACTATTTCCTGACAACAAGTTTTCGAAAGATCTGTCAAATTATTTTCAATTTATTCTCACTCTCTTGTTATATTATTACAGAAAACTTTGTTTGACGGTAATCAGAGCTGGGCAAGCTACTTAAAAAAAGTAGCTAAGCTAAAGCTACAGCTATTCTTTAAAAAAGTAGCTAAGCTACAGCTATAAGCTATATTTTGTAAAATATAGCTAAGCTACAGCTAAAAGCTTTCGTTAAAGTAGCTGTTAACTATTAAAGCTATTTTTTAAAATTATTGTGAAATAATTAAATTTGCCATTGTCATATGATCAGTCTTTTGTTATAATGACTGTTAATTTACTATTATATACATAAATATCAAAAATAGCAAATACCGTCTGGCACCTACTGTGTATTTTTGCGTATTAGAGCCAGTTAGAACCGGAAACAAATAATTATTTTGTGTGGGTTTAGCTTGTACGCATGCGTACTTTGTTGACCTTCTGCTTAAAAAGTAGCTTTAAGCTACAAAAAGTAGCTTTAAAAGTAGCTTCCGTTGTTATTTTTAAGCTAATAGAAAACAAGTAGCTAGCTACATGCTACAGCTATATTTTTTCACAGTTAGCTAAGCTACAGCTACAGCTAAGGTAAATGTAGCTAAGCTACTAGCTAAGCTACAAAAGTAGCTAGCTACTGCCCAGCTCTGACGGTAAATAATTTTTCTCCAGGTATTTTATAAAAATTCAAGGATATTCAAGGATTTCAAGGTATTTGGCAGACACCATGTTTTTATTTCAATTTACTAAAAGTTTTTAAATCGGTTGAACCGATGATGCACAATTTCCAGCGTAACGTATGACACACCACACGAATACTTTAATACAATGTTTATGAAGCAAAGCACGTGTTTTCGCCGTTGTGTTACGTCATACAGTCACACATACAAACACAAACACATGAACATACACCCGACAAAGTTCAAATAACATGATGTATTTACATAAAGAGTTATTTGCCGTTTTATTCTGAATTACGATAAATAAATAAATTTACCGTGATGTCTCTACCCAGTTCTGGGTGTGGTGTAGCGGATCTGTAATTGCAGAGCATGTTTCTTCTATTTCGGTGTTCTTATAAGTCTATAAACGCACTGTAAACACGTCCTGAAGGATATCTATAAGCGCAATGTTTTTAGCGATTTTTATTTTGTAGGAGTGGTATGAATGCTTTTAAATTTGATACATAAATGATATATAACCTCAAAATTATTAATTGTAATCGTAATATTACTAAATATATGCTATAATCAGGTAAAATTCACGACATTCACAATATAGGAAAAATCTGGTGTGGTCACCACACGACTTTATTATACACAGCATATTTAGAATATATGAATGTTATATAATATTATTAAACATGTAATTTAGATTTTCAGTAATTCAGCATTTATCTGTTTGAAACATATAAAATATCAAATTTGTTTACGTATAATTTTTTAGTAATGTTGACTACTTTATGTCTAACTTTACTGATGAGGCATATACAGAATATCTGTTTTTCGAGCCTAACCCTTGGTATCTCAAGAACCGTGAGATACGAAGTCGATTAAATTGAGGCAAAGTTGCCAAATTAGTTGACCATTTTAATGATGTATTTGTTTGTCCGAAAAAAGACATAGATAACTAGATAAAGCGAAAATTAAAATCTATGTTTTTTTGTTTCTATTGCTATTATTGAAATATATTATTAAATATAAAAATTAGTTTTTCTCAAAATTAGACGCATATACAGCAAAATTGCAAATAACATTTTATGTGCCAAATATTTTTGCTAACATCTTTTATTTGAAACTTTTTTCGTAACTAATTCCATTTTTGAAATAAATGGAATGTATTGTTTTGTGTGTCCAGTAAACTTCCTCGTTCGGCTTTTCAATTTCATTCAAAATCAACTCAGCTCTTCGTATTTTCATGAAACTTATAATTACCAAGTTTCGTTAACAAATCTTATCTCGTTCATGAGATATTGCACACTCGGACACACATCCATCCATCCATCCATCCACACACACACACACACACACACACACACACACACACACACACACACACACACACACACACACACACACACACACACACACACACACACACACACACACACACACACACACACACACACACACACACACACACACACACACACACACACACACACACACACACACACACACACACACACACACACACACACACACACACACACACACACACACACACACACACACACACACACACACACACACACACACACACACACACACACACACACACACACACACACACACACACACACACACACACACACACACACACACACACACACACACACACACACACACACACACACACACACACACACACACACACACACACACACACACACACACACACACACACACACACACACACACAGACATCATTGAGAAAATGATCAAAACGGATTCAGTGGACCTCAAAACACGTATTTCCGCGAAAATCTCGTCAACGATTCTTTTCACGATTCCAATACTTCCTTATACTGTGTATAAGAAAGTAAAAATATTGATTAATTGTCAAAATAACTGAAATTTCAGTTGTTTATTTATAAGAAATGCTACCAACACAACTGGTAAAAAACACCAACTTATATTTTTGACAAGTCGTAGTTTTTTAAATCTAACAGAATTATAAAATTACCTCAATAGAAAAAATTAAAGAACACGGTTCATAAGGCCTGTTATCGCACTCGTCCAAATTTGGAAAACGGGCCGTTCCAGCTATACCGAATTTAATGGCGAAATCCGTGGTAACATACCTACTATAGTTTATAAATTAGTCACAATAGGATGCGGGCACTCACGTGACACTGTGACGTTTTTGTGACGTAAGAACAGCTGTTTCGGGAAAGATCACTGCGCCACCTACAAAATGAACTATTTTGTAGGTGGCGCAGTGATCTTACCCGAAACAGCTGTTCTTACGTCACAAAAACGTCACAGTGTCACGTGAGTGCCCGCATCCTATAATATTAAATAGCAACAACTTTTTTCAAAAAAATCTCATTTTTAAATTTTCTTTTCTGAAAAATGTATTACGCCAAATAAATCACTGAAAATATATATACATAGGTAGAAATCTATGCTGCATTTTATGCCGAAAACCGCGGTTTCATATCTTTTATAGTTTTGGAGTTAAAGCTACTTTAATACAGCGCAAATTTTGAATTCATGTACTGCACTTCATTTTTCTATTTTTTTAAAGATACAGCAGCTTAGTAACCAAAATCTCAAGTTAAAAAGTAGAAATAATTAATTAATAAACACAAAACACTAATTAAGAATTCTAAATCGCATGAATAACGAATCTTTAAATTAATTTAACAATGCCAAAGTCTAAAATAAATCTTTGTTGTCGTTTGTGTACATTTCCTGGATAACAATTTTTATAATTAATGTTTTACATAATATATTCACATATGCAAATGTACTGCGCATATTAATATTCTTTTGTACAGTGTAATACAGCCTTTTTATTTTATATCTTTTTTATTTGACAGATAAGCTAGCAAAGCCGGCTGGGGATTTCGCAAAGTATTCTGACTTGCGTTTGTTTTAATAAAACGAGATATGAACACAGTGGATCTCAAACAATGTTCACTTGACTCATATGAAATTTAATATGTACATGTAAAAAAGCAGTTGTTTAGAAAATATTCTAATATAACTGTAAGCTAACATAATAAACATAATTTTTATTTTATTTGTTATACTATGAACTTAATCTCATTGACCTCTTATACTATAATAGGAACAACATTAATTAATGATAAAAACATAAAATATATAATGCATTAGCGAAAAATATACTTAAAAGTCATGTATATCTATTTAAGTGTTTTTATAAGTCTAGAAACGCACTGCAAACATGTTTAAGGTGATCTATAAGCGCACTGTTTTTGGCACTTTTTATTTCGTAGGAGTGGTAAGAAGGCTTTTAAATTTGACAGATGAATGACATATAACCTCAAAATTGTAAATCGTCGTGTTGGTGAGAAAATATTACTTCACGCGCAATATATATCACTTATCAGGATCTGCTCCGGGAGAGTGCCACACCCAGTAATGAGTAGAAGGCGTGATGATATATTTATTTATTTTAAAAAAACTACGGCTTGTCAAAATATAACTTAGTGTTTTTTATCTTTTGTGTTGGTAGTGCTTCTCATAACAGAAACAATTGAATTTTTTTTTGTATTGTGAATGTTGTGATTTTTTTCAGAATATAGCAAAATTGGCCAATGAAAACGCTTTAATACTTGTGATGTCACTATATTTTAATCGCTTATATCTGTAGAGTAAATACAGAGTGATCATAAGTAAGTGTTAAGTTAAAAAAACCTTGAAATTGGTAAGACTGATACATAAATTTATTTCCTGTTGTTGACAGTGACATTTGAAAATTTAAATTAATAAAAATCGTTGTTTCCTTTACCCATATCCTTTTATTTCTTAACATTACTCACAGAGCAATAATCTAAAGTATTTCTGTGACTCAACCTATTTGTATTTATTACAAAGATGACATGTCAAATAGTATTTCCGCCTTTTCCTGATATTGTGCCAACTGTGTAATAAAAAGATCCCCAGAACAGTATTGCCAACTCGAAACACTTACTTTTGATCACTTTGTAATATATTAAAGAACTAGTTTCATAAGGCCATCTGTCAATGCACGAATCCAAATTTGAAAAACTCGCCGTCCAAGGACTAATTTTACAAAGGACGAATGCGATAACAGGCCTTTTTCTATTGAGGTAATTTTATAATTCTGCTAGCTCAGTGGTATGAAGTCGGCCAGTGGATCCTGTGAAACCTGGTTCGATTCCCACAGACGACAAACAATTTTCATAATTTCAAAAGCTACCCCTGCTTCGGCAGAGTGCCACACCCAGTAATGGGTAGAAGGCGTGATGATATATTTATTTATTTTATTTAAATTTTGTTATTAATGGATAACTTACAGTACAGGTATTGTAAAAAAATAATTTAATTTTCTTATCTTACACTTTCAAATAAATAAAAATAAATAAATATATCATCACGCCTTATACTCATTACTGGGTGTGGCACTCTGCCGAAGCAGATCTCGGTAAGTGATATATTTATGCGCGTGAAGTGTGGTTACCAGCCGTTAAATCACGACCACCAAAGTTGTTAGTGTTGGGAGAGCCACAGGAGTAATTTTAAATTGGTGAAAATGTTTGTCGGCTGTGGGGATCGAACCAGGGTTCTTAGGATCCATAGGCCGACTTGATACCACTGAGCCATAACCTCATAGGGTAGACTTTCAATTACTATAAAAATTACTTTCAACATATTCAAAAATTAACTCGTATATTTTTTGCGCTCTTTGAACAAAACAAGTTAACTACCACTGAAAAATCTTATCTCCCAATTATAAGGAATTAAGTGATTGTTATAGTAATCAAAAAATGTAAAAAGATAGATACATGAGCCCACTCAGATATAGCTCGATCTCTCGCTTGTCAAACGATAGCGCAACCATAATACTACAACTATACAACAAAAACAAAATTTAAACTATGTAAGAATCTGCATCTGTCGCAGCTGTTCTGCCGCTAAAGTCAGCTTGCGAGGAGATCGTTCTAACCACATAGCTACAACTATAGTCATAAATAGATAAAAAGGTATGTCATTGCAACACATTATTTTAATAATATTTTTTACAAACAATAATATAATAAATTAGCATAAAAGATATTGAAATATTTCCTTCAGAAATACCCATTCTATTTCAAAGAAACTTATTCTTTGTACAAGCTAAATGGTTGTAATAGGATATTAGGTTATTCTACTTGACAGATAAATATAAAAAATATAGAATAAAAAATATAAATACATCATCACGGCTTTTACCCATAACTGAGTGAGGCACTCTGCCGAAGCAGATCTCGGTAAGTGATATATTTATAAGTGTGAAGTGCGATTATGGGGCCTCCAAAGATGTTAGAGGTGGGGAAGCCACAGAGGTAGTTTTAAATTGGTGAAAATGTTTTGTCGATTGTGGGGATCGAACCAGGGTTCTTTGGATCCACAGGCCGACTTGAGCCATTACCCCATATATAAAAAACACAATTTATTTTATATTATTTCATAATACAGGAAAAAGATAGTGAAATACTTTCAATGTCATTTATATTTAACAATATAAATTTACAGTTAATAAAATCAATTCAAAAATATTTGCAATACAAAAATATATATTAAAATTGAAATTTAGTTGTGTATAATATCTAGTTTCATCAAAATATCAAAATAGTATATTACGTACTATGAACTGTAAGTGATAGTTTTTAGGTCAAGAATGTAGTTTCCTAAACATCCGCCACCTAAAAAAATCACTTACAGTTCGAGGTTAGTAAGCTATGTTTTACAATATTTATACAAAAAGAAGGAAAAGAAAATATATTTTAAAATTGACAACTACCACACTACGGCTCAGTGTATGCGGACCCTGTACTATAATTGGGATTAAAACCATGTTGTACAGAGTAAAATAAATAAATATGGCACGTGTCAGTTTGAATCTAATTTTGCACGTATGGTATGCCTGTAATTATCTTTCTTGAACCCTTGGCTGTCTGCACACTTGTTTTGTTTTTGACAGACTAACATTCAAAGCTATAAATACTTGAGTAATGCATTTCTACAAGAATCCAAAAAAATTATTAGTTCGGTGAACATCAAATGTTTCAAATAAAAGTAGTAAGCAACAAAGTTTTCTATTGAAGCAATTTTTTTTTCAAAATTTATTTGTAAAATATTGGCAACACTTATTGAGATTACTTTCGTTTGCGAGACTATTCTATTTGAGATAAAATTTGTAAAGATAAGAAATAATAGTATATTATGTACCATGAACTATAAATGACAGTTTTTAGGTCAAGTTTGTAGTTTGTAAAATCGAGGCCCAAAGAGTCTCAATTTCCAAAAAAAATCACTTACAGTTCAAGGTTAGTAAGCTATTTTTTTTACAATACTTGCTCAAATAGAAGGAAAATAAAAATAGGTTTCAAAATTGACAGCTGTCAAATTGTTATCAAAAGAAACAGGACCTTGATATGAAATATGTACTTACTGTCCACGGTGTAAGTAAATATTATAGTCCTGATGTAACCATGGAAACCACTGTGCAATAAAAGTATCACTTACTGAGTTTTATCATTGATTTGACGACTGGTAACCGCACTTCACGAGATCTGCTTTAGCAGAGTGCCACACCCAGTAATGGGTAGAAGGCGTGATGATATATATATATATATATTACAGTATAAGTATTATAAAAATAATATAAAAATATCATCATGCCTTTTACCCATTACTAGATGTAGCACTTAGCCGAAGCAGTTCTCGACAAGTTACCAGCCGACAAATAACGGTCCTCAAACATGTTAGTAAAGGGGGAGCCACAGGAGTAATATTAATGTGGTGAAAATGTTTGTCGGCAGTGAGAAACGAACCAAGGTTCTCAGGAGCCACAGGCCGACTCGATACCACTGAACCATTACCCTATGGTTTAGTTAAATTTGACTAATTCAAAATTCTTTCGAAAATTTAGCTATAAGATTGTTTATTTGGTCAGCGCCATCTATTATACTCGTAAGTGAAATATCCCAAATTGATTGTGCCTGAGTGGTTCGGATTCCATTATAAGCTACTGTAATTGGAATTAAGTTCCTGTTTTACAGAGTAACAAATAAATAAATAATATACATATGAAATCATAACATAAAATTTCGTGTTAGATTTAAAAAGAACTTATATGCATCTTCAATTCTAACGACGAGTACTTTACTGATTAAAGTTGATAAACAAAGTAATAAGAAACAGAATAAACGAATTGGAATTGAATAAAATTACTGTCTATTATTTATTAATAAATAATAATCGACGATCGACGAGCACGCTTGCTTGCAAATAAAATTCACATTTAGTTTTTTCAACCATAACTGTAAGATCATTTTTTCAACAAAACTTTCGAAAATTGGTATAAGTACTCTATAGTTCCAGCTAGAATTATCGCCCTACAAGCTAGACTTCAACTTAAAAGTAACAAATATAAATTGTATTTGAAAAGTAACCCGTAGTTATAAACAACCTTTTACAACAATAACGATGATATTTGATACATACATACATATCACCACGCTATAGCCCATCAAATGGGGTAGCATGAACCCTAAAATCATTCATATTCACTCATTACATTCATCAAATAATCAGTCCTCGTCAAACATTCTCATCCAAACACACCACCCTCACTTTAACCACATTCATAGATCCCTCCATATAAACTCATTCATTTATTACACTCGAAATCATTTATCACACAACCAACCTTCAATCTCACCATTCCTATTCACTTAACATTCATCTTCTTTCTTCGATATTTATTTATTTATCTTACTCTGTACAACAGGAATTAAATCCCAATTACAGTACAGGGTTCGGACTCACCGAGCCGCAGAGTGGTCCTAATTAAAATTTCTAGCTTGAGTGGGAATCGAACTCGGGAACTCCTGATTCTGTAACGCTACATACCCCACCGTAACATAACATATGCGTAAAACATCTCAAATTACTCACGCTTACTCCTAACAACAAATCTACAAAGTTTAGAAAAGATGAAAGTGATAGCCTGCACTTGTGTATAAAAGAAAAGTCCACACAATGCAGTCACTGAAAATGAAACAAACGGATAAGAAAGGAAGAGAGTGTCGCCCTGCGCTTGTTTTTGAAAGTGAATTCCACACAATTACAGTTAAATACTCAATGTAAGAACTGAAAATGAATTAAAAGATAAGAAAGGAAGGGAATGTCGCTCTACGCATGTTTTTGAAAGTTAATACCACACAATTGCAGTTAAACACTCAATGTAAGACGAATAAAAAATATAAATGATATTTGATCGGAATAAAATACAAGCTTAGATCTGCAATTGTATATCTTGAGAATAACGTATAATAGCATTCATCAGCCGACAAAACATTTTCACCAATTTAAAATTACACCTGTGGCTCCTCCACCACTAACATCTTTGGGGGCCGTGATTTAGCGGCTGGTAACCGCACTACACGCGCATAAATATATCACTTACCGAGATCTGTTTAGGCAGAGTGCTATACCCAGTAATGGGTAAAAGGCGTGATGACATATTTATTTATTTATTTGCATCTCAACGTAACATGAACTTAATCCCAATTAAGGGTCATTCACAGCTACAAAATAAAATAAAATTTCATTTAGCAATTCCACTCATATTTTGAATTGAAAAATTAGTCTACTATCCTGACTAATTTTAGTATGGAAAGTAGGTTTTTACAAAAATAGTCAAGTAAAGTACGTATCCAAGGCTACAACAAAAATAACGGTCTGGTAAAGTACAAAACAGTCTGGTATAGTTATTTTTATAACAAGTGCCGAAAAAGGATCGTTACGTTACGTGCAAGTGTAGAAATCTGCACGAGCACGTAATCTTTTTCGGCACGTGTTATAAACAAAATTTTTCCTACAACTGTGCGATTTAGTAAATCACTAAAATATTATTAAAATTTATAAAATTTATAAAAGCTTAACGATATTACATGAGAACGATGTTTTACGGCGTTGCTATGGTTTGTTTGTTGATTGCTTGCACATTGTTCTACGTTATTTAAAAATATTTCACTAACGTCAAAATAATTTCTTCAAAATCAACTTGATTGGAATAGTACAGTGAGTGATTCTTCTTTATCATTAACACCTCCAAAGATAATTGAAGCTCCGGATCATACTATGTTGGATCTATTTTCGACAATGACAATCAACCTGCTGCTGGTACTTCTGAAGCTTCCGAAATTGTTACCAATAATATTACTGGTAATAATATGAACAGGTACGGAAGAAATCAATGTTTCTTTAGACACAAAAGTTTCCACTTTACATTATGTCAATATAAGCAACTGTAACAACTGTATTAATAATATACACAAACAATAAATATGCAGTATTTCACTTACTCTTTAAATAAAACCATTTATCGATATATTTTACTTTGTTCGGTTCTTTTTATTAATTGTCTACAGATTAGATATACTGCAAATTAAGGTTACGTTTATAAACGTCAAAATATACTACTGCATATTTACTAGCGCTGGTTCACCGTATCTTCTTCTTCCATAAGCGTCTGTGGTCAAAATATGAATTCCGCGCTCGGCGCGAAATTTAAATCGCTGTCAAAACAATATTCTTTTGACAGTTACGTAATGAAGCACTTTCCGCACTAGTGTTTCTTTGCTTTCGGAAACGCACTTGGTCTGCATTCATCTACTTTCCATACGTAACCAAGGCAATTATAGTTACGTAATAACAAAGAAATCGCACAGTTGTAGGAAAAACATTTTACCTCAGTGTTATTTTTGTTGTAACCTTGGATACGTAGTCTGCTGTCAGTTCAATTCATATTAAAAAATTTAAACATTTTGAATTATTTATGAATAAATATTAATTAAATTAAACTTCACCTTATATGTTAGAAGTGTGCGTTATACTAACATATCAGTGTACGTTATTTTCAACTGTCCGTAGTAATTTATGATGTTATGGTTACTTTCATACGTGTTCGTCTGAAAAAATTATATTTGAAGTTTTTTTGTTTAAAATAATTAGTCAAGCAGGAAATAACAATATTATAATTCCTATGTTTGAAAGTCGCGGTCACCACTCTATGTCTAAGTGATTGAGATTAAGTCCCTGTTTTGCAGAGTAACAAATAAATAAATAAATAAGCAATCCTAAATTCCCTATTATAACAAGGTGTAAAGGCCATCAACAACATAATCCAAGATCTGCTAAGAAGCGAAGAAAGGTGCGTCACCTCACCAAAGATTTCGGTGTGTGGTGCAACGCGATGTTTGCTTGTTATTACTACCCACAAGTGGCCTGGTTCTAGAACAGGTTTTCAAATGTTTTAACTGCCTAAGAGGTACGAGAAGTCAGAAACCTTGAAGGTTCTTGAATCCGTAGCGAAATTACGAAAATACTCGAAGTATCTGATTTTAATTTTAATAGATCATCTTCTACCCTGTTCTGGGTGTAGAGGAGCAGATCTACATTTGCAAAGCCTTATGCTGGGCTCAGAGCTGGGCAAGCTACTTAAAAAAAGTAGCTAAGCTACAGCTACAGCTATTCTTTAAAAAAGTAGCTAAGCTACAGCTATAAGCTATATTTTGTAAAATATAGCTAAGCTACAGCTAAAAGCTTTCGTTAAAGTAGCTGTTAAATTTTAAACCTACTTTTTTCAATTATTGTGAAATAATTAAATTTGCCATTGTCATATGATCAGTCTTTTGTTATAATGACTGTTAATTTACTATTATGTACATAAATATCAAAAATAGCAAATACCATCTGGCACCTACTGTGTATTTTTGCGTATTAGAGCCAGTTAGAACCGGCAACAAATAATTATTTTGTGTGGGTTTTTTAGCTTGTACGCATGCGTACTTTGTTGACCTTCTGCTTAAAAAGTAGCTTGAAGCTACAAAAAGTAGCTAGAAGATACAGAAAGTAGATTTAAGCTACAAAAAGTAGCTTTAAGCTATAAAAAGTAGCTTTAAAAGTAGCTTCAGTTGTTATTTTTAAGCTAATAGAAAAAAAAGTAGCTAGCTACAAGCTACAGCTATATTTTTTCACAGTTAGCTAAGCTACAGCTACAGCTAAGGTAAATGTAGCTAAGCTAGTAGCTAAGCTACAAAAGTAGCTAGCTACTGCCCAGCTCTGGCTAGGTTGCATGAAAGTTTTATCGGTTCATTAGCAACTAACGGTTCAATAAATTTCAGAAAATCACTATTGATACTGTTGCTAGATAAACAATTCGTTAACTAAAGAGCTCTTTATGTTTTTCTTGCAACCCAGCATAAGTATTTTTCCTGAAACCAGTAAGAAAGTGCCTATTTTCCTGATCAATTTTAATATAGAAAGGAGATTTTTATCAAAACAGTCAAGTAAAGTATGTATCCAAGATTACAACAAGAATAACAGTCTGGTAAAATACAAAACAGTCAGGTAAAAATTTTACCTGACTGTTTATATTTTATCTATGATTATTAATCGATTAAATCAAACGGTTTCAGAAAAAATACTATACTACATAATACGTCAGGAAATAGTATATTACATAATACGTCAGGAAAGTGATATTTTACTTGACGAAGCGGTTGTTTGAAATATAAGGCCGCTTCCTTGTACACTTGTATTATAATATACTCGTACTATCTTGCACAAAATAAAACGAGTAAAAAACTCGAAAAAATATTTATTTAAAGAGCATAAATTAAATTATAACTCAAAAATTAGGCTAGATACGGCCCTGGCGATTGCACATCATCGTCAGCAAGATTTTTCGCATTGGTATGCATATTTTTACTCATCTAAATTAACGCATAAATATTTTATTTGACAAAAATGAAACGCGTAGAAAATTCGAAAAAATATTTATTTCACGAATAGTATCATAAATGAATTTATAACTGAAAAATGAGGCTAGATACAGCCCTTGCGAGTACACTATCGTCTTTAGCGAGATTTTTCGCTTTAGTATGCATATTTTTATTCATTTAAATTAGCGCATAAATATTTTATTTCACAAAAAATGAGACGCATAAAAAATTTAAACAGAAAACAATTTATTTGAGAATAGTCTCATAAATTAATTATTAACTAAAAAATGAGGATAAGTACGGCCCTACCGATTTCACCATCGTCTTTAACGACATTTTTCGCACCAGTATGCAAATTTTTACTCATCTAAATTAATGGATAAATATTTTATTTCACAAAAATGAAACGCGTAGAAAATTCAAAAAAAGTATATTAGAAAAGTACTATCATAAATTAATTTATAACTCAAAAATGAGGGTAGATACAACCCTGGCGAGTACGCCATCGTCTTTAGGGAGATTTTTCGCATTAGTATGCATATTTTTACTAGTCTAAATTAATGGATAAATATTTTATTTCACAAAATTGAAATGAACAAAAAATACAAAAAAATATTTATTCACAGACTATATCAAGCAAGTTATGGTGCTGCGCTAAACAGTATTGCTTTCTTTCTTTCCCTATTTTTGAGGGTGACATTAAATGATACATTTATTCTCAAACTAGCCCCCAAAAACGCTAGGGCAGGCCTAGCTAAAAGGATAATTTTAATAAGACGAAATTTTGAATGATTTCGTTTCTACGATAATGTTTATCTCATATTATGACAAATATAGTTCAATTACCAAATGTTTTATTTCCGTCTTCAGAATTCATGAGAATCGTAAAAAACGGCCACGATGATAGAGACAGAAATACGTTTAGTCATTCTTTGATGATGTCATTTCATGACGAACTTAGCGTAAAAAATGTCATGTTCAAGTCAAGTTCAAAAGTAAAATTAAATGTTTGTTCTTTACAACATTTTTAAATATTTTTAATTGCGTAACAATTGGTTTTTTTAGGGAGTTGGGGAAGTAGAAGGGGTTAACCCTAAGACCACAAGTGTCCCCTCAAAGTAAACACTTTAAACTTTTTCGCCCTCGAAAATACGTCCAAATTATGACTATTTAAAAATTGGGAATATTTCACGAAAATCAAGTGTTTCGTATTTTTTTTGTCACCAGTTAATTTAAATTAAATCATAAATGTCAAATATGTTGTTTGTTCATAACAATACTTTTACAGCCTAGGCTGTAAAGTAGCACTTCACAGCCTGTCAATTGTCAACAAAACATCACGTTTAACGACAATAAAAAAATATTTTAGTTTTATTCTTGTGTTTTCGATTATAAAATAAAACAATAAATACAAACTATTTTTTAATTTTTATAAACTTTATTCAGATTTGTCTTTTATTTGTACCAAAAAAATATCGTCACCGTACCGATTTGAACACATGACCTATGGCTTGTGAATTACACAAGTTTTACGTCGATTTTATTCACTGAGCTATGATTGCCTCGAACATAATTTAATCCTTTGAGATCTGCAACTTCAGGACTGAGAACATGGTGTCTATCAATTTCAAAATATAAAATTCCGGGAGATTCGAGGATTTCAAGGAACATATTACAAAAAATATCCAAGTAGTTTCAAAAAATAACTAACAAAATTTGTAGAAATATACCTATAAATAAACAAATATTTTTCAAAATAAAAAATAAAAATCATACAGCAAACAAACACTGTCAAGTTCTTGTACAGCAACGCAAAGCAAAAAATAGCCACGAACTTTTAAACATCAATTTTATTCCAAAATATAAGGAAACAAATTAAAAATTTTGTTTGACGGTAAATAATTTTATAAAAATTCAAGGATATGTTTTTAAATTCCAGGCTTTTTCCAGATTTTTCAGGAATTACAGGTAGGTAGACACCCAGGAGAAATCCTTGCGATTTAAGGGACTAGTACCTATTAGAAGGCTAAAAAAAGCAAATTTTCAAGAATTTTTTTGCAGCTTCTTTATGTGAATTGACCATACAGCTTTTTCTATAATGTAAGTGAGTCCTTCGAGAGTACAAAAATGATTTTTTTTATTTTTTTTGACTTGTTATCCAATTTATAGATGGCGCCAAAGTTGAGTACTTCCATGGCGGACAGTTAATCTCAGGATTGGCAAGTCAGAAATAAAATATTCAAAAAGCATTTTAAAGAGGAAGGTGTCTCACACAATAATTCACCATCGTTAATGAAAAATCGGTAAAAAACAAAAAAATGGCGGGCTTTTAAAACAAAGTGTGAAAAATCGACCCTTTTTTTATTCTTTTTTCTTGCGTCAAAATTTTACTTTTTTATTTTTGGTCCAAATTGTGGTGCATTATTGTATAGAATAGTTTAATAAATAAAACGCGCCAAGATTTATTAAAATCGGTTCTTAGAAATAATTTTTGAAAAAGCAATGAGCGTTCGCCGGGATTTGAACCCAGATCCTTTCATTCGCATGATGACTGTTCTAACTAATTGAGCTACAAACACTCGGCGAATACTCATACTTTTTCGTGCAATATTTAGTTGAAGAAATGTAAAATGACATGGGTTGCGTCAATTCGTTACAAGTCAACAACCTAGTATGCGTTGGGTGATATTCCCTGGGTGAAATTATTATAAGAATTTGTTTATTTGACAAATTGTCTGTTGGTAATTATTAGAAATAATTTTTGAAAAAGTATTCACCGAGTGTTTGTAGCTCAAATGGTTAGAGTAGTCATCATGCGAATGAAAGGTTTTGGGTTCAAATCCCGGCGAATGCTCATTGCTTTTTCAAAAATTATTTCTAATAATTACCAACAGACAATTTGTCAATTAACTAATTCTTATAAAATCGGTTCTGTAGATCTGGAGATTAACTGTTCGCCGTTTGAAAAAATGTCATTTCGAGAAAATCGCGTTTAAAGTTTTTTTCGTATTATTACACCAGCGAGCGCGCGAGCACTTAAAGTTCTTCTATACTAATTTAACTTTCGAATTTCTCAAAAATATTTTAGAAGGTGACTTTAGAAGGTGTAAGGAGCTCAAAAATATATAAAAAAAATCGATTTTTTGGCAATTCTAATACGTACTAGTTTCTTAACAAAATAGAAGATTTAAGTTTCAATTTATGCTCGTAACAAATAAATTCTCATTATTTTGTAAAACAGAATCCATGTTTAATGTATTATCACATATCATTATTATTATTTTTTTAAATAGGAATTAAAATTTCTATAAAATAATGTGAAAAGTCGTTGATGTGAATTCCTTTAAGCTAGAAATATATGTATTTAATATATTAGATTAGGTATAAAAGTATAATCGCATGTCAAGGGAAAAATGTATGAGAAAATAAAAACTTATAATTATTTTTCGGGTCTATTGTAGTTGAAGAAATTAATTTTATTTGTTAAATTTTTCACATGTCACTAGTAGACTATTATATGAATATTATTTAATTTGAAATGAGCTAAAATAAGATAAGAACATTCATATAAAACACTAATTATATATCTTTTTTTTTATATCTATTGTCAACTGTTTCTAAATAGTTTTGTAGACAAATACTTAGAAATAGTTTATTTAAACAATTATTCCATAGATAAATTTAAAATATGATCTATTTGTTTAAAAACGATATAAATATAATTCAAATATTGATTGTTTAAAGTTAAATGCGATAAGATTTTTCCACTTTCATTATTTGGAAACTATAACAAGTATTCACCTAATTAGCAATCGTAAGTTAACTGAAAATAATTTTAATTGCAATATTACAAAAGATTTCTAATGTGTGTAATTTTTTAAATACAGTATGAGTCAAAAAATATTTACGAGTATAACTTTAAACGAATGTATAGCGGCCATTTTGTTGTAGCATATACGCTGAAATACTGGAGAATTTCGATGAGAAATTGTTTACTATGGTTTAAAGATCATTTTTAGGTCATGAATTCATTATTTTTTAATAATTTAATTACATATTTTAGCGGTTTTATTGTTGCCACTCTTTCGAACAGCGCATTTTTTAATAAACATTTCACTTGTTTTTACGTGTAAATATGTACATAAATTGATAATAATCAATAACAATCATATTTTGTTTATACGATTTCGCATTTTCTCTATTCCGTGAGTAATAGTCAACTTTTAAGGGTACTTACTCATTTTTAATAACATTTAATGAAATTTTAGTTAGTCCAAAATTCATCACATAAGTACAGAATTTTATTTCAATTTTTGTAATCATAATACTGTTTTAATTTTTAGCTGTATTAGCAGTAATTTGAGTTTCAAATTTGTTTATTTATAGTCGCATGTCAAATGTTTCTAAATGATTTTAGAAAAAATAAAATAAAATAGAGTTCTCTACAATTTTGGTTTGAGGTAATAATTTGTGAACGATTGTCGAGGAAAAATATGCAGCAGTAACATTGTATTCCGGCGCTTGGGAGTGTTTCTGATTACAACAAAGAAATAAGATTGCAACAAACCTGTGATTGTTTGGTTGGCGTTGGGGATAAGCCATCGCTGATCCAGAAACAGAACCATGATCTATTCTTACAGACTGGACAGTTTCCATTACATTACAAGGCCCTTGAAGCCCTTTTAATAACACTGTTAGTTACTGACACAGTTTCAATCAACTGAAATCCGCACTGAATACACTATTCGTTAACTGTATGCACCCATTGTAAACGTAATAACACAAATTAAGAATGTAAATATTGTATCAAAAATTTGTGGAATTTAGAATTTGGTAGCATAGTTACGTAGTAGGCCCTTATTTTATATCACATATGTTTAAATAAAAATGGAATTGACGAAGATAATGATGTTCATTTTAGTTTACCGACCACGTTTTTCTTTTGTTCATTATTTTCCGTTTTCTCTTAAAACGTTTGCACTGTGTAGATTCTTTTTCGTGCAGCAGCCATCTTAACGAGTATTTACTCAACTTTTAACTAAACAAACTCACACTTATTATTAAAGTAGTTTATCTTTTATATTTCTCTTGTAATTTCACCGTACACTACAATTCACAATCACTCACTAACATAGTCTACTATATTTAAATACGAATATCACATTATTTATAAATTTGTTCTTCAATAACAACGTGTTCAGAACTGTGGTATCAACGTTTCTCTTGTTGTATTTGATGATTTTTTGGCGACACTCACTTTGATTTATTGTAAATATTCACGTTCATCACACAAGATTATTAAAAAAATTATATTTTAATTGTAAATGTCATTGAACTGGCAAATTTACAGCGAACAGCAGAGCATATACATTGCATTGATATAGAACATGCTACGAAAGACGTGGTGAGCAACGTTAGTACGCCAGGGGTATGAAGGGAGTACAAACAGGTCCGGGAGAGTCCAAGTCGTGCAGGGGCGGCCGCTGCTGTCCGACAGAGACAGACCTATTCGCCAACCCATCATATCACGCACATACGTCGCGACTTTATCCCGCGCCACAAAAACACACAAATTTAATTTTACTTCACTTAAAAATTACCACAGACTAATTGTTTCATATCCCCTATAATATAAACCACAATTGTGTACCAATTTTTCCCGCTAAAAATCATTTTAAAATTTATTAACTATAATTCTGGTTTGAACGGTATGTCTGTGATAATATGTCACTAGTTCTAAACTTGCACAGTCTCTCCTGCCATATCAGCTATAAGTGCGAGCGAGACAAACGATTTGGACTGTTATTTTAAAGTAGATATACCAGAAGAAAACTAGTGAAAAATACGAAAATACCCGTAATTTTGCACTAACAAATGGTTTGAAATATACCCTAAACTATATAAGAAACAGATTTAAAGATGTATAAATTTCTACGGCTGCTAGAGGGGAATAAAAATAAATTTTGTAACATATGCAAGCCTAAATATTTATAAAAGTTGTTTATAACAATTGAAAGTTGAATTTTAAATATTTTTACCCTTAAATTTGGTGGATTCGTCAAATTAATTAACAAAACTTTAATTTCATAATAAGACGTAAAAATAATAACAACTTTAATGTAATTAATAATTATTATAAAATTAATAATATGAAATAAAATAAAAATAGTTTGTCAAATTAATTTGATTATATTTTACAAGTACTTTTATCCTAAACAAAACTTAAAGCTGACAATGTATTCATCGTTCGACATCATTTCTATTTCATTTTAAAATTACTTTATTTAAATAAATAAATATTATGCTACAATCATAAACTTACGCATATTTTCAAAGCATGTAAACAAATTTTCTAATTTATCAAATGCGTATAAAATAAATAGATTGTTTTCTATAAACCATATTCCATATGCTTTATACAATTTTGTTATCAGAATAAGCCTGAATATACTATATACTGTATTTAATACTATATTATATTATACATGTCCCTACCTATAGTACTTTTTAAAAAATCTTGAATGTTTTTAAAGAAAATAGTAGCAAATGAATTTATTTGAAATAATTGTTATTTAAAATAATTCCAGTCAACCCTAAAATTTATTTTTTGCTCTCCCCTTAATTTCGTCGTTATTTTCACCTTGTTGTCTTTCTTTTCAGCCCTAAAACTATTAAAAAACAAATCGGAGGACAGCGTATAAGAAAAATTATATAGGTATAGTAAAAGTACAAAATTTCTCGAATTTTACTTAGTACGATCCTGGGGCCGGGCCGGGCACCAGGCCCGGGTCCCGGGTTTGGATCCCGCTTCGTATTGATCTCACCCGCACGTCACGCCGCCCGGCGAACATGGGCCGGACTCAAAAAAATTTAAAATGATATCTAGATCCTCGTAACTACTCGTATTAATTTTCTTCAAAATAATTGAGATAAAATATACATACATACATATCTTCGCGCTATATCCCAGCAAATGGGGTAGCACGAACCCTAAAATAACTCATAAAGTATTCACTCATTACATTCAACAAATAATCAGCCCTCCTCACTCCTATTCACATATCATTCATCTTCCTTTTTCGACGTACATAAAATATGCATAAAACATCTCAAATTACTCACGCTTACTCCTAACAACGAATCTAATAACGAAACTAAAAACGAATCTACAAAGATTAGAAAAGATGAAATTGATAGCCTGCACTTGTATATGAAAAAAAAGTCCACACAATGCAGTAACTGAAAATGAAACAAAAGGATAAGAAAGGAAGGGAATATCGTCCTGCGCTTGTTTTTGAAAGTGAATTCCACACAAGTGCAGTTAAACGCTCTACGTAAGAACTGAAAACAAGTTAAAAGATAAGAAAGGAAGGGAGTGTTGCTCTACGCTTTTTTTGAAAGTGAATTAAAATATACGATATTAAATTTTCAAGATATTTGAAATATAATACACCCACTGGTAAAAAATCGGATCACTTATAATTTATGAATTTGGATTATTTAATTGATTGTTTATATCGATATATTGGAAAAACGGACTAACAGGCAGTACTTTAAAATAATTTAAGTTGTTTCAATTAGTTTAAAAGCATTTAATTATAAATTATTACTAAATTATAAATTAATAAAAAAAGTTAGAAATTATTTAAAGTATGCACAGAAGAATGGAAGCTGTAATAAAGTAAAAAGAAGAATAATTTATAATTAAATGCTTTTATACACAACCAGGCCGAAAAGCATGTGTTTTAGCTCTAAAAATCGAGCTTAAACACTTCTTTTTGGCCCATGGCCCAAAAAGAAATCATTACTGTGGATACATAAATAAAATGACAATTTTTGTTTATTGTGAATACTTGATTCTGCAAAATGTCATTTTGACATATAATCTATTTACATATTTTAATCTTTTGAACATATTATTAAAAGTTATTTTGTTGTGCATAATATATTGTATGTAGCACGAGGCACAAAGCGCCGAGGGCTAATAACATGCACAACAAAATAACATTTAATTATATGTTCAAAAGATTAAAATATGTAAATAGGTTATATGTCAAAATGACATTTTGCAGAATCAAGTTTTCACAATAAACAAAAATTGCCATTTTATTTATGTATCCATACGAATGATTTCTTTTTGGCCCATGGGCCAATAAATAAAATTGTTGTTTCCCTCACCCTTCCTTTTATTTTTTAACACAGCAATAATCTGAAGAATTTCTATTACTCAAAAAGTCAAAATTCTATTAGCTGTCAGACTCCTGACAACCTATTAATATTTATTAGACATGTCAAATAGTATTTCCGACATTACCTGGCGTTATGCCAACTGTGGAATAAAAAAATCTCCGGAATTGTATTGCCAACAGAAACAATTCCTTTTGATTACTTTGTACTTGAAAGCACAATAAATAATCTACTTCCAACAAAATTTTGAGGTTATATTGATATTTTGATGTTCTCAGCTTGACAGTTACAATATGTCGTCAGGTGTCGTAATAAAGGATATTTCGATACGCAACTGGGTTTTCCGTATGAACGTAAAATAGAAAAAAATATTTTAAATAGTAAAAATGCAACTAACCGATATAAAACTTATATCAAAAAAATATTATTGTATCTGAGTGGTTTGGATTCCAGTATAGGCTAATGTCATTGGGAATAAGTTTGCGTTGTACAGACTTTAAAATAAATACATAAATAATTACAAAGAAATATTTAAAATGTCCAAAATGATTTATGGAAAATTTTAAATTTACAAGATTTGAAAATAATAACTGAATGATGTACAACAAATTTAATAATAAAATAATTAATATTGTACTCGTAAAACTTGTAAACTAAAGAAATTAAATACATATTTCTTAACTACAGAACTATTATAAATTCATAAAAACTTAGAAGTATTTATAAAGCTATTTGCAATGAAAGATATTTAGATATTTATGAGAGGTTGAACTTTAAAAATAAATATAGATTAGTCCTGCATATTCTGTAACTTATTTATCATGATTACAGATCAAAATCATTTATTCTATCATTTCTATTGTACTTTTATGCATTTTACCCTCGTGCGTAGTAAAAACAATATGACATTTTAATCACAGTTTTTACGAAGCTGTCAGTGAACTGTCATTCTTTTTTATTATAAAAGGTACAAATTTCATAAAATTAAAAGTAAATAAATAAATATATCATCACGCCTTCTACCCATTACTGAGTGTGATATATTATGCGCGTGAAGTGCGGTTACCAGTCGTCAAATCACGGCTTCCAAAGATGTTAGTGGTGGAGGAGCCACAGGGGTAGCTTTTGAAATTATGAAAATTGTTTGTCGCCTGTGGGAATCGAACTAGAGTTCTCAGGATCCACAGGCCGACTTCATACCACTGAGCTAGCCACCCCATTTTTTTTCCATAAAATAAATAAATAAATATATCATCACGCTTTTTACCCATTACTGGGTGTGGCGCTCTGCCAACGCAGATCTCGGTAAGTGATATATTTATGCGCGTGAAGTGCGGTTACCAGTCGTCAAATCACGGCCTCCAAAGATGTTAGTGGCGGAGGAGCCACAGGGGTAGCTTTTAAAATTATGAAAATTGTCGCCTGTGGAATCGAACTAGGGTTCTCAGGATCCACAGGCCGACTTCATACTACTGAGCTAGCCACCCCATTTTTTTTTCATAAAATAAATAAATAAATATATCATCACGCTTTTTACCCATTACTGGATGTGGCACTCTGTCGAAGCAGATCTCGGTAAGTGATATATATATATATATGCGGGTGAAGTGCGGTTATCAGCCGTCAAACCACGGCCTCCAAAGATGTTAGTGGTGGAAGAGCCACAGGGGTAATTTTAAATTGGTGAAAATGTTTTGTCGGCTGTGGGGATCGAACCAGGGTTCTTAGCCATTACCCCATAAATTTTATAAGTAAACAAAATGCAAGAAAATAACATTAAAATGGTAGGGTAACAAATTCTATTCACAGAATGGGCCCCTAAATCATTATTGAAATAACAAGAATGAAGGATAAAAACAAAATATATATGGAATAATGGCTATTAGTGAAAAAATTAGTTAAAAATAATATTTTGCATCAGAGATATAAACGATTAAAAATATACTGACATCACACGTTCGAAAGGTTCTCATTGGCCACAAGTACTTTCGTGCAGTAAATAAGAGCCATACAGGCGCGGTGGTCGAGCGTGTTAATGCACATCTCTTAACATGCTGTGACATCACTCGAACCAAGGTTCGTCAGTTTGAAGCCGCCTGTCGACAAAGTATAATTTGTCGTCAAAATAAAAAATACAGTTACTTGTATGAATCATACTCGGGCGCTATAAGCTAGTCACTTATACATATGCCTTAAAAAGTAAGTAACATCGATTACGGAAACCGGCAGTACGGCAGCGTAAAAACTGCGGCTCGGTGTGCCCGGTAGGCCCAGGTTCGATTTGGGCTGTAGCGCCATTGAAGAAGAAGAAGAAATAAGAGCCATATGCGGAGTGGAACATGACTAAATTTGCCCTTCACATAAATATATCATCGATATTTGCTTCGGCAGATTGCCACACACATGGATAAAAGGCGTGATGATATATTTATTTATTTATTTTATTAATAACATATCAATTAATTACAGCTAATGATTCATTAATAAAATAGTAAGGACATCATGAAGATCTTATCAGTCATCAAATCATGCAAGCCAAAGATGTTACTAAAGGATGATTATATTTATTTTGAATGTCATCATTATATTGCATACTCTTTTGAATTATGCTAATAATATAAGACTCTTATCAAAAGTGTGATAACTGTGTGCAGAAACAAGCGATAATATAATACACATAGTTGTATATTATCTTTTTATCTACAATGTTATTAATAACATTTAACATGTTTATTGATATTATAGCTATTGCTTAAGAGCGCAACCACTGTGCAATAACAAGGAGCCTACAGCTTGTAATCACTCGAATACACGTTATTTATAAAGTTATAATTTGAATTTTGAGAGAATGTTTTAAATCAAATATTCCGTAAAATAAAAATAATTAAAAAAGTTTACAAGAGCAATATTGTTACACTTTGACAACTGAAGCGTTCTTGAGAATAATTGTTGACGTTTGACATTTAAGGTTAGGTGTGGTGATACCTACTGTGCTAACAGTAATATCAAAATATTGAATAATACTAAAATATTAATAAATAAGTGATTAAGAATTTTAAAAATTAAGATTTATCTGTGCAAATGTGTTGCAAAATCTGTCATAACTTCGATTTAAATAATAATACAAGGTCTTTTCATTAATTTTATTATTTTCTTTCACCATAACGCCATCTGTTATCAATGAGTGGAACTTCACCTGATATGTTAAAAGTATGCGTTATAATAACATATATCAGTGTGTGTTATTTTCAACTTTCCGTAGTAATTTAAGACGTTGTTATGGTTACTTTCATAAGTGGTCGTCTGAAAAAGTATATTACATAACAAGCATCGAAAGTGTAAGATAACGTGCGAGTGTACAAATTGAAAAACGAGGCACGCAGCGCCGAGTGCATTAAGTACACGAGCACAGTTATCACACTTTCGAGCGAGTTATCTACACTATTTTTCAGACGACCACAAAATATTTCTATAAAAGTTTACAAGAGCAATGTTGTTACACTTTGACAGCTGATGCGTTTATGTAGGTAAACGTTGACGTTTGACGTTTGAGGATAGGTATTGTGATACCAACTGTACTAACCGTAATGTTACAATATGAAATAATGTAAAAATCTTAGTAAATAAGTAATTATTAATTATAAAAAATAAGATTTATCTGTGCAAATGTGTTGAAAAATCTGCGAAAACTTCAATCTAAATAATAATGCAAATTCTTTTCATTTATTTTATTATTTTCTTTCATCGTAACGCCATCTGTTGTCAATCAGTGGAACTTCACCTGATATGTTAGAAGTGTGCGTTATGCTAACATATCAGTGTAAGCTATGTTCAACTTTCCGTAGTAGTTTATGATGTTGTTATGGTTACTTTCATACGATGAAAGAAAATAATTAAATAAATGAAAATAATTTGTATTATTATTTAAATTGAAGTTTTGGCAGATTTTTCAACACATTTGCACCGATAAATCTTATTTTTTTATATTAATAATTATTTATTTCCTAATATTTTAGCATTATTTAATATTTTAACATCACGGTTAATACAGTTGGTATCACAATACCTAACCTCAAACGTCAACGCTTACCTACAAGAACGCATCAGCTGTCAAAGTGTAACAATATGGCTCTTGTAAACTTTTTTTAGTAATAGTTTGTGGTCGTCTGAAAAATAGTGTACATAACTCGCTCGAAAGTGTGATAATTGTGCTCGTGTACTTAAATCACTCGGCGCTGCGCGCCTCGTTTTTGAATTTGTACACTCGCACGTTATCTTACACTTTCGAGGCTTGTTATGTAATATACTATTACGGTACTCGAATCCGAAGATCCTGAGTTTGAATCTCACTCAAGCTAAATAAACAAGTATAGAGAAAAATGTTTCAAATAAAAGATGTAGAGAACTAAATTATCTATCTTTTTTATCAAAAGTATTTTTCTCTAAAAAAATGTAGTAACGATATACAGCGACAAATATATGACCATTATTATTCCGCAAACAAAAACGTTCAAACCTTGTGTGTTTGGAGGTATGTGGCAATATCTCCCCACTGAATGTTTCCAGGTTGGTTAGTACAACCCTCACATTTGACAAGAGGCCGTTTCCAAAGCCAGCTCGGCTAACAGATGGTTCTTGGGCAGACCCTTACGCCTTACCGAGTCCGATGCATTTCTGCACATTCACGTTTAAGGGACCCAGCAAAATCTAGAAGCCTACGGTGGTTGCTGGTTGCTACACAAGGTGGCCATGAAAAACAGTTGAACGTTAGGGTTGGTATATTTAGAGAGGGGGTAGAGTGGTAGATAAAGAAAGAAACAGGTGTGTGGAGAATATAAAGCAAATAAAACAAAAATGCAAAATTCTCAAAACAACGAAATTATTATTTTATAATTAACAAGTTTAATTTGGACGGATTTTAAGGTTTAATAATTTTATACCCCATGTAGATCATCTTTAGGGGCTGATAAAGTGTTGAAGGTGTAGGACAATCGCCTAACAAGCGAGAGGAATTTGAATTTCACTATAAACTATATTCTAAAGTTGATTAAACACGCATCTTTTTTAAAACAAGATATTATTATTATTATATTCGTAAATAAAACATATTATGTATTGTACATATTTAAAATTAAATGTATTCTAATAAACATTTCAAAATTGTCGAGTTGAAACAGAATAAAAATTTACTGAAGTATATATTCTCATCGTGGTCTTTATGAAAAAAATAAATTAAAATTTTGAAATTATATTTCATTACTTCTACATGAATTTAATGAGGTAGGTGATATCGTGTCGGACAAAGTCTCATTCGCAATACGAAATTAGTGTTTATAGTTAATAGTTATACAATTAATAGTTATAAATAGTGGAATACCAAAATGGAGATCCGTTTTATTAAGCCGTTTAATTTTCAGGAACTAGTTAGGAGCAGAAGGGTTCAGAAAACTTAAACTCCACAAGGTTTGGATTACTTGGTTTTTTTCAATCAATTTATTACAAAAAAATAATAATAGTCGACGACGTTTCGGGACTAAGGGTTGGTCCCATTATCAAGTCTACAAACATTTTTTGGATTTAACAAGTTACATAAAATTTTTTTTTTGGAAAATAAATAACTTACCAGCACTTAACTGACTATAAATTCCACATGGAATTTTTTATAATTAAATTTAAAAAATCTTTTAATGTAAACTTAGTTAAGTGCTGGTAAGTTATTTATTTTCCAAAAAAAATTTTTATGGAACTTGTTATACCCAAAAAATGTTTGTAGACTTGATAATGGGACCAACCCTTAGTCCCGAAACGTAGTTTCATGAAAATTCGAAGAGCTAAGTTGATTTTGAATGAAATTGAAAAACCGGAAGTGGAAGTTTACTGGACACACAGAACAATAAATTCCATTTATTTGAAAAATGGAATCAGTTACGAAAAAAAGTTTCAAATAAAAGATGTTGGTAAAAATTTGGAACATAAAATGTTATTTGTAATTTTTCTGTATATGCGTCTAATTTTGAGAAAAACTAATTTATATATGATATAATATATTTCAATAATCGTAGTAGCAATAGAAACAAAAAAACATAAATTTTAATTTTCGCTTTATCTAGTTATCTATGTCTTTTTTCGGAAAAACAAATACATCATTAAAATGGTCAACTAATTTGGCAACTTTGCCTCAATTTATTCGACTTCGTATCTCACGATTCTTAAGATACCAATGGTTAGGATCGAAAAAAGGGCATCCTGTATATGCCTCATCAATAAAGTTAGACATAAAGTAGTCAACATTACTAAAAAATTATACGTAAACAAATTTGATATTTTATGTTTCAAACAGATAAATGCTGAATTACTGAAAATCTAAATTACATGTTTAATAATATTATATAACATTCATATATTCTATATATTAAATAAGCTATATATAAGAAAGTCGTGTGGTGAACACACCAGACTTTTTAGTTTGTTAAACAAAGTTTATTGTGTAAGAATAAAAATAATAAAAATATATATTTACCCTAAACTTCGCTCTAATCAATAATGCTTCTATCCTTGTCTGTCCTCCGTAGCTTTAATACACAACAAGGACAAAAGATGTTTTGGTAAAATTTAACAAATTTTGTTTCTAAAATATATAAAATTATTTTTGATACAAAAACGTTCAAATCTTTTTTATAATAAGTATTTTCTGGCACCTTATTACTAATTATTATTTTTTAAATTTATAATTATAAACAATAATAATGATTAAAGAAGGGTAAAAATTTTATTATTATTAGATTTTGGTAGTTTTTGAGATATAATCTTAAACGATAGGCAAAATTTGATAAATTCGTTACTACAAAATGGTTTCTATTAAAGGGGATAGACCGTTATAAGTGTAGAGTCTGTAGAGAATTCCAAGTTGTATTCGTTCTAAAATTTAATATAATTTTGTTCGATTCATATCTTTGATAATATTTGCTTCTGAAATGAAATTTTGAACGAATTGTTTATTTTTTTGTACGAAATATTGAAAATTGCTAAAATTAAAGCCGATATCCATTTATCAATTGTTTATTATGCGATAACTTGTAACAAACACAATGTATTAATATAAATTCAACAATAATTGTTTTGTAACAATATTTTCAATTTAATTTTCATTTATTATGATCATCGTATTGTTTAAATTTAGGTTGAACTTTTATCGATCGACTAATAGTCGAGTAAGCATTGATAATAAATTATTTGCAACTATCAATAATTAATAAGTTTTGCATCTATTCGAAAACGGAATAGAAATTCCAATTTATTAAATTAAAGACTTGGAAACTAGGTTGGTTGTGCCTACTCGATTAAGTGTGACGTCATAACCGCCATTTTGATTTGCTTCTTTTGAAAATTAACAAAATACATCTCAATATACATTGGTGACAAGAAAAAAGGAAACACTTGAATTTACTTCATTTTCAAACCGTCATAACTTGCCGAATTTTCAGCTAATTTGGACGAATTTTCCAGGGCGATAAAGTTTAAAGTGTCTACTTTAAGGCGATACATGCGATCTTAGGGTTAACCCCTTCCACCCCTCCTCAAACACCTAGAAAAAAAATATTTTAGTGGCAAAAACGTCCGTCTTTGACGATCTGTACGGAGCTAAGAAAAATATATGGACTTGATTCACCATCAGGGCAATAAAGTTTACTCAATTCCCTGTAAAGGAGGCAAAGAACGAAGGTCCTACGATGATTTGGCACAGAGTTACACGTGTTTGAAGTTAAATGTGTGTTCAGAAGTTTTATGCTCGGTTTCACCAACAAAAGTTAAATTTGAATCATTGTTTAAATAAATAAAAGCAAATCAAAATTACATGTCAAATAGAATAATTGACATATATTCGATTTACTTTTATTTATTTCTTCTTCTTCTTTAATGGCGCTACAGCTCGAGTCGGGCTTGGGCCTACCGGGCACACCGAGCCGCAGTTTTTACGCTGCCGTACTGCCGGTTTCCGTAGTCGATGTTACTTACTTTTAAGGCATATGTATAAGTGACTAGCTTATAGCGCCCGAGTATGGTTAATACAAGTAACTGTATTTTTTATTTTAACGACAAATCATACTTTGTCGACAGGCGGATTCGAACTGACGAACCTTGGTTCGGATGACGTCACAGCATGTTAAGAGATGTGCATTAACACGCTCGGCCATCGCGCCTTTCTTTTATTTATTTAAACAACGATTAATATTTAACTTTTGTTGGTGAAACCGAGCATTTTATTTTTATAATGTTCAACATTTTTAAATATCGCTAAAATATAATTGAAATACTTTTGAGAAAAAAGTTTCAAATAAAAGTTTTAGGAAAATTATTGTTGTGCTGTTTCTGTTTAATTTAAAGCATTTTTCTCAAAAATATTTCAGGGAAGTTTGTCAGGAAAAAATATAAAATGCCATTTGTTCTTCGATAAATTTCATATTTAGCGTTCCGCCGATTAATTTGGTAGGTAGGGCCTAGAATTTTGATTAAACTTAACGTAAAACATAACGTATCATAACGTAAACGTTGTCGACTTATTGGAAAGGTTAAATTTCCTGGGTCTGCAGTTTACAGTACATTAAACTGCGATCAATATAAAAGATATTATTACTTATATGGATAAAACGTAATTTATCTTAAAATGTGCAGTTTTCACCTGTTATTTTGACATTAAATTCTTTTAAATGCAGACACGAAAAGCTGAATTATTTCTTCAATCATATCGGTTTTCAGAAAGCTTCAAATATTGAATGACAAATTATTTCTTCACATACAGGATGGTGACCGCGACTGTCGAACATAATTTCCTGCTTCCCTATTTATTTTAAGCGAAAAAGCTTCAAATAAAAGATGTAGAGCATAAAATTTTGCATCTAAACCAATAAACAGAATAAATTGTGCATGCTACATAACAGTAGAAATTAAATCTGAATATGACGAAAGTTGCCTCAAAATTGTCGATAGCCATGGAATTGGAACAAAATGAAACAAATGTTTGACGTTTAATCTGTTAAAACTGTCAAAATAATTTCTTTATTTATTATTTCATTTATTTTGACAGATACTGGATGTGGCACTCTGCGGCAGCAGATCTGGGTAAATGATACATTTATGCGCGTGAAGTGCGGTTACCAGCCGTCAAATTATGATCAAGATGTTAGTGGAGGGTGAGCCACAGGGGTAATTTTAATATGGTGAAAATTGTTTATCGACTGTGGGAATCGAACAGAGGTTCTCAAATACATAGACCGACTCGATACCACTGAGGCACTTACCCTATATAATGCTCAGTATTTAATTCAACTGTTTTGTTTCTGTTATAATTATCTGTCTGTTAAATATAGGAAAATACATATAATTTATATTGCTGTTAATAAACATTTACTTAACAATCGATTAATAAATCGGCCAATAAAATAATAAATAAATATATCATCATGCCTTTTACCCATTACTAGGTGTGGCACTCTAGATCTCGGTAAGTGATATAATTATGCGCGTGAAGTGCGATTACCAGCCGTCAAATCACGGCCCTCAACGATGTTAGTGGTGCGGGAGCCACAGGGGTAATTTTAATTTGGTGAAAATGTTTGTCGGCTATGGGATCGAACCAGGGTTCTCACGATCCACAGGCCGACCCGATACCACTGAGCTACCTATCCCATAATCCGTGGCGTACCTAGGAGCGGGGGGGGAGCGGTGCGGCACATATTTTGGGGCGGCATTTTTTATATTTAGTTTTAGTTGTAAAAAACAACTTGTTCACTTCATAAGTTTACTATTCGATTTCTACGAATTATGAATTACTATATGATTTCGAATATTTTTCTCCATCGTCAAGTCTATGTAGGGCTAATTTAAATATGCCAACCAATGGTAAAAAAGTTCCCCACCTATAGTTTGTCTCAATTACAATTATTTATTTATGTTTATTAATTTAATGGGGTAATGGCTCAGTAGTTTCGAGTTGGCCTGTGGATCCTGAGGACTCCGGTTCGATTCCCACACTGGACAAACAATTTTTACCAAATTAAAATTACCCCTGTGGCTCCCCCACCACTAACATCTTTGGGGGGCCGTGATTTGACGGCTGGTAACCGTACTTCACTTACATAAATATATCACTTACCGAGATCTGCTTCGGCAGAGTGCCACACCCAGTAATGTGTAAAAGTCGTAATGATATAATTATTTTATATTTATTTTTTTAATTTATAAAAACCACCATTTGATTGACTTGAGCGGCAAAAGTTCTAGGTACACCACTGCCCATAATGACAATAAAATAAATAAATAAATATATCATCACGCCTTTTACCCATTAACTAGGTGTGGCACTCTGCCGAAGCAGATCTCGGTAAGTGATATATTTATGCGCGTGCAGTGCGGTTACCAGCCGTCAAATCACGGCCCTCAACGATGTTAGTGGTTCGGGAGTCACAGGGGTAATTTTAATGTGGTGAAAATGTTTGTCGACTGTGGGATCGAACCAGGGTTCTCAGGATCCACACGCCGACTTGATATCACTGAGCCATTGCCCCATAATAACAATGGAAGATGTAAATTTTGAACGTATATCGTATACTTTTCAGATCATTGTCGTGTATGTTAGTAAGCTCTGCAAGTGCAGATCATGAGTATTACCCGCCAAAACCAACCACAACAATAATTCATAGCCTTCTAGAACACAGCAATAATGTGGCAACGCCAACTTAAAGAAATCTGGCCTCTCTAAATTTAATAATTTCTTTTACGAAATACCGCTAGACATTTTCGTGAGTTATGATTCAGCAGCATTCGAAATTTAACGAATAAAGCTTCTTCCAGTCGTCCTGCTAAATCTTCTCCATATAACTTTGAAAACAGAGGATTTTATTCGTGTAGCAAACCTTTGTTTGGGTGGAAAACTGTAAATAATCACTATAAATGTGTCAATGACTTGAACATTGATGCACCGGGCAACGTTGTCGGATCACCAGGGTGACACTTCAGCTGATTGATTGTAGGAGGGTATGGCAACGTCGCAGAAAACGGATATGCAGCAGGCTTGCACACCATGCTAAGATAGGAACGCTTGTTTTTGAATAACCTTCAGAAAGCTGCAATGGGCTCCTGGAGACCGATTGTAATAGACCATTTTAAAAATTCATTGCGCATGTGCAAACGTTAGACGGAGATAAAAAAAGTTAGTGCCGTATACTCATCTTTGTCTATGATTTGACAAGTGACAGTTCGATTATTTTTGTTGCTTAGTATTTGTTTCTTCATTGAAAAGTAATTAATAATAGTAATTATGACGGGTACTATATGGTGTGTACAGGGTTGTTATAATAATTCAAAAAAAAAAAAACAAGAAACATTTCATTTCACTCTTTTCCTCAAAACGTGAACAGAAGAAAAGAATGGATATGTTATTATACGAAATCTATCATATTAACATAAATAACTGATGAATATACTTCATTTATTTTGTACTACAATAAGTTTTCATTTTCAATATAAAGATTTTACTTACTTTGTACTTAAATTCATTTTTAAATATCTCGTTCGCCGCCATTTGGCGGCACTAAGTTGTTAGTTCAAAAAATAAACACCTAGGGGTCGCGGACATTTTTAAAATGGTCTATTCGTAACAACCAAATATTTAGTTGAATGACGTATTTTTGATGACGACAAGCGGTTTAGTTAAATTTCTAGGGAATTTATTTTGTACTGTTGGTGACAAAGTTCAGACTATATATTTGGTGCGGTATTTCTGAAAAACTTGTTGCTGCTATTTGTGATTATTTATTATTAACAAGTTCACTTTATTGGTTGAAATTGTAACTATGTTTCTATATTTAGTATTATTTATTAAAATAACCAAACTTTTCAAAACACAGCGCTGCAAAACATATGAATAGGACGTAGCGACTGAGTTAGCGACTGGTTCAAAGCAGTTGCTAACAGGAAACCTATTCTAATGCTTGGCGACTAGTTTCAGTCGCTAAGTCAATGACGTCACGGTGCAGTCAATATCATAGTGATTTTAATTTCTTACGTTGGTAACTTTAGAATGACGGAGTATTTTGTGTTGGTACTTATAATTTCTGACAGCCACTTGTTCATATTTATTTTTCTTTATTAAATAAAATAAATAAATATATCATTACGCCTTCTACCCATTACTGGGTGTGGCACTCTGCTGAAGCAGATCTCGGTAAGTGATATGTTTTGCGCGTGAAGTGCGGTTACCAGTCGTCAAATCACGGCCCCCAAACATGTTAGTGGTGGAGGAGCCACAGGGATAGCTTTTTCAAATTATGAAAATTTGTCGCCTGTGGGAATCGAACTAGGGACCTCAGGATCCACAGGCCGACTTCATACCACTGAGCTAACCATCCCATTAAAATATTTGTATATTGTTGCTTAAACTTGACTTCACAAATTAACGAAAATTTTTAGTAATCATATAAATTTTAACAAAATCTTAAATAAACATTGTTACATTAAAAATTATTATTAATGAGTAAACGACGACATTGTTATTCTAATGGTAGGTACTGGACATCTGCAGCTGGATTTTGTGCAATAATTATAATTATTAATTTAATAATATAAGTAATAAGCATTTTACAATAATATACAGTGCACATAAAATATAAAACTTTTAACTTCGAAACTAATCAACCAAAAAATGCTAAGCGACTGACGCCATGACACTTCGCAACAGCCTTATACTAGTCGCAAGCATACGCGACTATCTAAGTCGCCAACAACGACGTCAGGACTTTACTTTTTAACCACACCGACAGATGGCGCCAGCATCAAAGTCGCCAACTATGACGTCAAAAGGTCGCTAAATCCAGTCGCCAACGAATTAGAATAGGTCTCCTGGAGACCTATTCTAATTCGTGACGGCTGTTAACTGAATTTCACGCACATAAATATATCACTTACTGAGATCTACTCTAGCAGAATGTCACATCCAGTAACGTGTAGTAAAATATCACTTAAGAAACACCTATTTCCCATTCTTCAGAAGGCTCCCGATCTCTGCCGATCCTTCACGAAGAAGTCTGATACCTCTATGATTCAAGTAAAAATATCGATCTTCAATAAATGATGCACAGTGTTGCCAAATATAAAGGGTATTCATACAAAAAAACACTAATAGCATTTAATTCCTGGTAATTACTTCGTTGGGGGGTGAACGGCAAGGGTAGGTCGCCGCGTCAAAAACGTTATATAAAAAAAAACTTAAATTAAAACGGAAATAGGTACATAGGAAGGGTTTCCGCTGTAGAAAACACATACACAGCCTTTCAATTTTACAGTTAAAAACTCTACGTAAGAACTGAAAACGAATTAAAAGATAAGAAAGAAATGGAGTATCGCTCTAACCTTGTTTTTGAAAGTGAATCCCACACAATTGCAGTTAAACACTCAATGTAAGACCAGAAAACGAATAAAAAAGATAAGAAACGAAGGAAGTGCCATCCCTGCGCTTGTTTTTGAAAGTGAATTTAACACAATTGCAGTTAAATATTCAATGTAAGATCAGAAAACGAATAAAAATATAAGAAACGAAGGGAGTGTCGCCCTTGCGCTTGTTTTTGAAAGTGAATATCACACAATTGCAGGTAAACACTCTAATGAAATTACTAAACAACAAAACTAAAATAAAAAATTCTGCACTTCTCTTAAATCATCAGATTCATTGCGAAATTAATCTTCGCCAAACATTCCTATCCTGACACACCACTTATATATTAATAATATATATATATATATATATATATATATATATATATATATATATATATATATATATATATATATATATATATATATATATATACACTTGTGGATCTCCCTCCACTAACATCTTTGGGGGAAGTGATTCGACGACTGGTAACCGCACTTCACGCGCATAAATATATCACTTACCGAGATCTGCTCCGGCAGAGTGCCACATCCAGTAATGAGTAGAAGGCGTGATGATATATATATATATATATATATATATATATATATATATATATATATATATATATATATATATATATATATATATATATATATATACTCCGCCGAGTGATTTAAGTACATAAGTATAGTTATCTTACTTTCGAGCAAGTTATGTAGACTATTTTTCAGACGACCACAAAATATTTCTAAAAAAAGTTTACAAGAGCAATGTTATTACACTTTGACAGCTGATGCGTTTTTGTAGATAAGCGTTGACGTTTAACGTTTGAGGTTAGGTGTGGTGATACCTACTATACTAACCATAATGTAAAAATATTAAATAATGCTAAAATATTAGTAAATAAGTAATTATTGATTTTAAAAAATAAGATTTATCTGTGCAAATGTGTTGAAAAATCTGCCAAAACTTCGATTTAAATAATAATATAAATTATTTTCATTTATTTTATTATTTTCTTTCATCGTAATACCATCTGTTGTCAATCAGTGGAACTTCACCTGATATGTTAGAAGTGTACGTTATACTAACATATCCGATGTATGTTATTATCAACTTTCCGTAGTAGTTTATGATGTTGTTATGGTTACTTTCATAGGTGGTCGTCCAGACTGTTATTTTTGTTGTATCCTTGGATACGTACTTTACTTGATTGTTTTTGTAAAAACCTACTTTCCATACTAAAATTGGTCAGGAAAGTAGGCATTTTCTTGCCGGTTTCAGAAAATAGTTATTTTTCTGCTATGAAATGTTTTTACATTTTTTGAAGAAGTTTTCTTTAAAATAATTTCGAAACTCTTGGCCTTGAAAAAGATACAATATAAGCACCATCAAGATCTTTTGAACATCCTATACTAGGCGTATTTAAAATAACCTAGAACAAAATAAATGTTTATGTTTTATAATTATGAATGAAATTCAAAACTTTTGCGGAAACAAAATATGAGCTACAGCTTCTACATATTTATTTGAAATATTTTAGTTATAATAACAAAAGTTATTATGACTATGACATTAGCGTATACAAATAACAAAAATATACTATTTTATATTTTAAATTAACTATACAATATCACATTTTCATTTGTTCGCATTTTATTATTATTTATTGTCCGTGCCAGATTAATATGCAGATGCGCATTTATAAAAATGAAATTTGATCAATACTCTAAATCAGTGGTTTCCAAAGTGTGAGTCGCGACCTCTCGTGGGTTCGCGAAGTTATTGAAGAGGAGTCGTTAATTGTTATTTACCAACTTTAAAATACATGTTGTAAACTTTTATTTAGATTTTAAGGATTAATGAAATTAATAATATAATATATACTATTTATTTCGATGTTTATATTCACGTTTGTTTCTGCTTACGGTTAATTTAAAAAAATGTGAAACTAGATATGAAATTAAGGATTTCAGCAATTAATTCCTCATATATTTTGACATATTTATGCATATTTTGATCCGCAATATATAATTGCCGGAGTCGTGATCGCAAAAATGTCTGTTGATGAAAATTCAATTTTTTTGGTTGAACCAGTTTAAAAATAAAAAAATTTGGTTCTATAAAATTCAGACTAGGAGAAATTTTATTTTTTAAGTTACAGCGATTTTTGCCTTTTTAAAAAGCTCAACTTTGAAAACGCATATCTCGAAAACTATAAGAAATATTGAAATTCGGTTTGAACGAGTGTATGTCACGTTTAACTCATACCGAAATTTCGAAAATTTGGGAAATTGAAAACAGTGAAAACAGTAAAAATCAATTAACACCAGTTCCTGTAAAAATACATAGGTATGCAAATTTTCAGCCAAAAATTCGCACAGATAGAGTTTTTATTACAAAAAAAAGAAAAATTACTGTTTTTAAATTATTTTAAGGGATCCCTTAAGATATTTACGAATTTAGGCAATTTTTAGTTTTTTTGCTCTAAAAACTGTATCCGTGTAGTAAAAATTTTACATACGGAAGCACTTTCACGAATGGAATTCATTGGTTGTTACAGATTTTCATTATCTCTTCAACTTTTTGAAATATGGGCAAAAAATTTTCAAAATTTCAGTATAAATTAATTAGAGCATACACTCATTTAAACCGCATTTCAATATCTCTTTTAGTTTTCGAGATATGGGACTTCAACGTTGTGATTTAAAAAAAGTTAAAAATCGCTGTAACTCAAAAACTAAAAAAGATTCGATTTCTCATAATCTGAATGACATAGAAATATATTTTAAATTTTTTCTATTTTTATACAACCAAAAAAATTCGCATTTTCTTCATTTACCGAATTTTTGCGATCATGATTTCGGCGATTTAAAAAAAAATATATTTTCGAGATCAAAATATGCACGTGAAATACACTCGTTCAAACCGCATTTCAATATCTCTTATAGTTTTCGAGATATGGGTTTTCAAAGTTGAGCTTTTTAAAAAGTCAAAAATCGCTGTAACTTAAAAATTAAAAAAGATATTAAGATGCGCTCAACAGGATTCAATTTTTCGTAGTCTGAGTTATATAGAACCATATTTTAAAATTTCGTTTTTAAACTGGTTCAATCAAAAAATTGGCATTTTCATTAAAAGATATTTTTCCGATCACGACTCAGGCAATTAAAAAAAATATTTAGTGAGAATCAAAATATGTATATCTACGCAGAAATAGATGTGGAATCGAATGGTGAAATCCTTAATTTTATAACTAGTGTTATATTATTTTAAATTAAAATGTGGTACTATTATTAATGAAATTTAAATATGTTATTTTTCATGAGTTTCTACATTAATATGAAAATATGTTGTTTTGTTTATAACTTATACCATACATCAAATTAAATACTTGTTTTTATAAACTTTTTCGGTTACCTATACTTTTATGAGACTGTCATGATAGAACCACCTTAATGAGAAATTTTTCCTTTACTAATATCTGAAATCGTAATTCTATGTTTGCAATGTACATGATTAAATCATCCTTTTACAAACTGCAATTTTGATCGCATAAAAAGAAAGGGGGTCGCGAAAGGATATATTTATGATTTTTGCCACCAGGAGGAGGGGGGATCATGGCTCCGAAAAGTTTGAACACCACTGTTCTAAACTAATAGCATAGGAATCAAGTTTTGATGGCTTTATTCTGTGAAATAGTACAATGATTACACAATACAATAATTAATAATACTTTCTCTTCATGCATCCTGTTGGACATTTTTTCTAGCTTGCAGCATTCTCTCGCGAGCTCTCCTGAAAGCTATAATCACCTCGGTAACGCTTTTTACCAAAGAGGTAGCGTTCAGACGACCCAGAGCACCTGTACCACCTTCAAAGGGTTCGTTCTGTCCGATAGACGCTTTCAAAGCTTTTGATTGGTGCAGAATGTTCAAGCGAATTGAAAGAGAACCCGTTCCTATTGTTGGCACACCGTATTTGTTAAGAGTTGGTCCCTGGAATTGTATATTTATTTATTTATTTCTATGTTATGTTATGTTCCATTAAATGGGTAGCAAGAATCCTTGAACAATACATTATGCCAGTGCGTACAGAACAAGATTTCAAAGAGACTTTCTAGAAAGATGGTACAGTAGTTTACTCATTTCATATCAATACATTTTCAAGAAATTTTTTTGACTTGAACTAATGATTCAATAAGTTTCAGAAAATCGGTATTGATACTGTTGCTATACAGGATGTTGAATTTAGGTGTGGCACCATTGCTATCTCGAGAACTACTAGAGCTACAAGGTTGATTAAATTAGCAAACATATACCATTTTCTAAATGTATTACAAAACTATAAACAAACATTTTTTTCGATCAGCGGTTCTCAAAATATGGAGTTCAACTTTCTTATTTTAATAAATAAGAAAAATAGGAAAAAATTTTCCATCACTTGTCTCATAATTCCACAGAGGTTTTACAGCACGTTTGCATCAACTTCTCAGGTCATCAACAAAGTGATGGAAAATTTTTTCCTATTTTTCTTATTTATTAAGACTCAATTCCACTTCGCAATAGACATTTTGTCTTTTGTTTTATTTCAATAGCTGTCAAGCAGTTTGCGATTTTGTCGGTAGATGGCACCACGAGTGGCTTCATAGCTCTCATGTCATGTTACCGTTGTAGATAGGTTAACATCAGTCAGTTCAGCTAAGTCGGTATCACAATCCACTATTTCCTAGTTGATCTAGTTGGATAAATGATCGCACCATACTGATGAGTCCGGAAGGACGAAACGCGTCTATGGTTAAAGCTGAACAGACCAGCCGTTTGTTGATGAGCTGAGAAGTTGATGCAAACGTGCTGTAAAACCTCTGTGGAATTATGAAACAAGTGATGGAAAATTTTTTCCTATTTTTCTTATTTATTAAGACTCAATTCCACATCGCAATAGACATTTTGTCTTTTGTTTTATTCTTATTTTAAATAGGAACCTATTTTTTTTTAAATTTACTTATTCAATTCAGTATTATTTTCTTAATTCAACGGTTACAAAGTTCAATAATCTCACATGACAAATTTGTTGACAAAAATGCATATTAAATTGACATTATTTTAAATAAAATCGCATAGAACCCTGGTTCGATCCCCACAACCGACAAACATTTTCATCAATTTAAAATTACCCCTGTGGCTCCCCCACCACTAACATCTTTGGGAGCCGTGATAACCGCACTTCACGCGCATAAATATATCACTTACCAAGATCTGCTTCGGCAGAGTGCCACACCCAATAATGGGTAAAAGGCGTGATAATATAATTATTTATTTATTTATTTAGGAATCAGCGTGCTATGACAAAAACAAATGAACGAATCATAATATTTTTGTTTGTTTGATTCATTTTTATATGTAAATACAACTATTTTGTCATTTGTTTCTGTCATAGCTCGCTGATTCCTATGCGATTTAAGTTAAATAGGCACTTAACACAATTCAAATTTTTCTGTTGCCATCTAGTGAGTAAAATAGAATTTAATAATTTGTTGAGTAGCGAACATGGTATAGCTTTACAGTTTGACGTTTATCACGTGATCTAAACGTTAAAAAAAATGTGTTAACTGTTTTTTAATAGACTTACAAAATAGTATTTCTTTGCTAATTTAACCAATATAATTCTCGATGGGATGGCTAGCTCAGTGGTATGAAGTCGGCCTGTGGATCCTGAGGTCCCTGGTTCGATTCCCACAGGCGACAAATTTTCATAATTTGAAAAAGCTATCCCTGTGGCTCCTCCACCACTAACATCCTTGGGGGCCGAGATTTGAAGGCTGGTAACCGCACTTCACGCGTATAAATATATTACTTACCGAGATCTGCTTCGGCAGAGTGCCACACCCAGTAATGGGTAGAAGGCGTGATGATATATTTATTTATTTATTTTATTTAATTCTCGAGATAGCAATGGTGGCACAACTAAATTGAACACCCTGTATAAACAATCCTTTAACTAAAGAGTTCTTTATTTTTTTCATGCAACCCAGCATCAATTTCATCTACATTCTCTTTTACACTCTTCTGGGAACATATATTTATTTAATTAGTAAAAGAAAGTACTTTACCTCATGTTCTTTAGGTATAGAAATCCAGGTAACATCGTCAATATTGAAATAGTCCCCAATGAAGAACCTACGAAGTTGTCCTGCAGGTCCCGAAGGACAAATCCTCATGCACTGAAGATCATATTCATGTTTTCCGGGAATAAACACTGGAAGAGTACGGTAAGCAAAACCTTCAGTCCGGAATCTTTGCCATGTATCTCGAGATATTACTTGGAAGTATATTACAGGAGATTTAGGTACTCCTGCTAAGAAATATTGATAAATAAAATAGCAAATTATACATTTAATTTGTTTTTATATTCCGGCGGCTAGAGATGGAAGGGAACACAAAAGAAAGAGACAGCTAGTGAGGGTGCTAGTTGACAGACCACGACCAATTCGAGCATATTTTTAACATACGATGCTGATGGTCATGGTATACTCCATTCCCTGTATGAAAACGATGACGTCATATGTGGACGAGGTTATCATAGATACGATGAAATATAGCTATTTTTTTTTAATAATATTCCTAAACTCCATTCCCTGTATAAAAACGATTGCGTCACATTCGGTATCCATGTGATTCAAGATTTTGTACTTAAAACGTTTACATTGGTATTGGATTGACATCTTTAAAACATAACCTAAAATATAAATGTCAGATTAAAATATTTATTACTTTATAAAATTTAATTAGTTTATAATGAAACCAAATTCTGCATATATTAAATAAAAATCAAATATGAATTTATCTTAACGCACGAAAAATATTACCTACCTTATTTAAATATGTAGTTTTGTAAAATAAAACTCAAAGGAATATACATTTTTATTTGTATTATTATTATTTATAAATAAATACTATTTGAAAATACAAAGTACAATGCACATTACCTCTTGTACTACAGTTAAATTAATTAAAGATCCTCGATTATGTAACTGCAGCGCAAAATAATCATGAAGATGACAAACGCATTTCTGCATTTGATTACCCAAAATTTTCTAGCCAACTAGTGCGAGATGTCTCTTTCTTTCGGTTCCCTTCTATCTCTCTCCACCGGGACGTTATAGACCACAGAAGTAAACGTCACCAGGAGGCGTGACTTAAGCGTTCTATCTCTTTCTATTGTAAGGCAACGTATGGCGTAGCACACTTCTTATGAAACAAACATTTGATTTTTAGCCTCATTTTTGTTTACATGTTTTGTTTTGCGCTTTTTTGTGCAATAAATTTAAATGAGGTGGTGTTTTGCACCTGGCTCTAATCACAACGAAATATACAAGTGCAAAAAATTCAAAATTCAAAATTGTGAGGTTATGATTAGAGATATGAAGTTCACTACGACATACGTTTCTTTTCAAATTTAAAATAGACATAAAACATCTATTACATGACATTTCAAAACAATAACCATTTATATTGGTAACATTAAAACAGTAATTTGTTGCATCATTGGTCGTTTCCCTTAAAAATTTCTGTTTTGATACTAATAAAAACGCGATAAAACAATGGTAACTGCATATACCATTCGACTCGCATTTAAATTTACCGCCCTAATATGGACCGCCCACTTCTGTGGTCTATTTGTATAAGCCATTAAGATTAATCTTAAAATGTATGTGTTTACCGTCAAATTCTTCTTGAAGATTATATTCTAAACACAGTTCAAAATAATATCCAAAATTGGCCCAACTATCTCGTCCTTTAGTCCTGCATGTCTGTGTTGTTCCAAATAATGAGTTTTCGTCTGTACTACTCCAATTTTCAGGTAAATCAACAGTATATTGTACGTAAATATTATCGTACTCAAAATTGTTTGCTGTTAAAATTTCGCAAAATATATAAAAACGTAATATGTTTCTTGGAGGCAAAGAAAATTCATGTCCTAATAGTTGTGTTTTCATTTCTTGTTTTCTTTTGTTGATCTGCAATTTTTTTTTAGAGAAATAGGATTGTCTATTTTTTAAAAAATAATTGTTGAACTGTTTTAGAACAAAAAATATATAAATATAAATCTTTTCATTCCTAATTTAATAATACTAATTTGCGGTTTCAATGTGACGTCCTTCTGTGATTTTTGAGCACATTTTTTATTTATGTGTGAAAATTTATCACAAACAATAATTGTTGATAACAGAATTTTTTAATTATTTACTTGGATACTGATATCGTCATGGCTGCATACAATACAAAAATTGGTGGGACGTGAATTGAACTAACCCCATATTATTTTTTTTATTTTTTTAGTAAGTAAAGTCGTAGAAAAAATTATGTGTGCGCCTCAAGCGTAAAGTATCTTTATTGCTCTCGCTGTATTGCCGAGCACGAGCAATAAAGATTCACTTTACGCTCTTTATACACAAATTACTATTATCTACGACCTTGCGATAAATCATACTTAGTGCATTCATTCTGAGTAAAATAAGTACTTTAATAACGCAATAGTGCGTTTTTGGAAATATTACCGCACTAGTGCTTTAATAAAGTACATATCGCACTCAAAATGATAGTTGCTATGGTTTCACTTAATTTTTTTTAAATGTCAAATAATCATGAAAACTGTCAATTCAAAATTATGTTTGTTTTAATTTATTTTGTGGTCGTAAATTAATTTATGTACGATATACGTGTGATAATGCATCATTTATATCATAAGTAACTATTATAGTCTCACGTTCTTCGTGGGCTGCTATCAAACGTCAGATTGACAGTGCATAGTGCAGTTGTGACGTCACGCATATATTTGAAATTAGAAGAAAATTAAAAAAAAATCATATTTAAAAAACTAAATTAATTTAATAAACATTAGAATTAATACTTTAACTCAATCTTCCAAGAAAAAAAAAATAGTGGAAGATCTCATTATAATCATTTGCAGCCCAATTCTCAAAAGAGTTTTATAGAGTGATCAAAAGGAATTGTTACAGTTGGCAATAAATAAAAATACTTAAAATTGGTTAGCCTGATACATAAATTAATTTCCTATTCTTGACAGTGACATTTGAAAATGTAAATTTGAATACATATATTATTACATTTATTTCTAAATAATTCTATTACTTAAAAAGTCAAAATTCTATTAGCTGTTAGACTCCCAACATAACCTATTTGTATTTATTAGAAACGTCAAATAGCATTTTCGCCTTTATGTGGCGTTGTGCCAACTGTGGAATAAAAGGTCTCCGGAATTGTATTGCCAACTGTACCAATTCCTTTTGATCACTCTGTAGTTAGAATCTTGCTAATCCTGAATTTTGGATTTGTCAAATTAAGCTAAACCACATCTACAAAAAAGTTTAAATAAACTTTTATGCAATCTTTTAATCATTTAGTTTTCGGAAAGTGAATTGAATTAACTTTTTTAAATTAAACTAGCATAAGATTAGCTAATCCAAAATTGAGGATTAGCTAAATTTTTTTTGAGAATGCTGTTGTGAACGTACCTTTCTTAATATATTATTTTCTTCTTCAACGATTTCAGTTCTTTTTACTTCTGATATATTTTCAATGCTGTATTCATAATAAAGTTTTCTCCCTACATCAACTTCTAATTTATAGGTGTTATTTTCATGCCCAGAAAAATCTGGATACATCCATAATATTTTATTATTTTCATCGTAATTTATTCTGCACAAAACATGTTCAGATTTTAACCAAATATTCGAACAAGGCTCGCTAAAATGTTTCCTAAATGAATTGATGATTTCAGGGGTAAAATATCCTGATACGGACCTGTCTCCGAGATCTGCCATGACGTACATTGTTTCATAAGAGTTTGCAGTAAATGGATTTGATATGCTGTTGTTTAAAAACTTGTTTATTTCATAGCTAGAACTGATGATTTTGCCACTGTCCTTGATGGTTTTTTTAAGGCCTAATTTTGACATTTCTTTGTGTAAATCAGACATCTTGCTGTTTACTTCCGTGGTTACCGACTATAAAAAAGACTTTGAATCTTTTTTTGAAAAAGATAATATTGGTAGACATGTTTTTATTACTTATTTCATAATTTGAAAAAGCTATCGCTGTGGCTCCTCCACCACTAACATCTTTGGGGGCCGTGATTTGACGACTGGTAGCCGCACTTCACGCTGCAAAATATATCACTTACCGAGATCTGCTTCAGCAGAGTGCCACACCCAGTAATGGGTAGAAGGCGTGATGATATATTTATATTTATTTATTTATATTTTACAAGAAAATCAAACAAAGACATTATTTTATTGTTACATATATTTAATAAATTTCTCTAATTTGTGGCATTAAAATGAAGTGATCTGTACAAGATGTTCAAAAAATGGGTTAAAAACTTCAAGTAGAACGATTCTTTTATTCTTTCTGAAATGACAATCCTAATGGAAAAAAATTGTACTAAGAATGCGAACCTAGTGCCGAAATTTGAAACTAAGACAAAATAGCACTTTCATGAGATTTGTATGCTGTTACATAGGACGCTTTTGTTTCAAAATTGTGTGTAGGTATATATTTTTTCCTACAACTGTGCGATTTCTTTGTTATTACGTAACTATTATTGCCTTGGTTACGTATGGAAAGTAGATGAATGCAGACCATGTGCGTTTCGGAAAGCAAAGAAACACTAGTGCGGAAAATGCTTCATTACGCAACTGTCAAAAGAAAGTTGTGTTTAGAGCGATTTAAATTTCGCGCCGAGCGCGGAATTCATATTTTGACCACAGACGCTTATGGAAGAAGAAGATACGGTGAGCCAGCGCATATGCAGTGGTATATTTTGACGTTTATAAACATAACCTTAAATTGCAGTATATCTAATCTGTACACAACTAATAAAAAGAACCGAACAAAGTAAAATATACCGATAAATGGTTTTATTTTAAGAGTAATTGAAATACTTCATATTTATTGTTTGTGTATATTATTAATACAGTTGTTACAGTTGCTTATATTGACATAATGTAAAGTGGAAACTTTTGTACTGTCTAAAGAAACATTAATTTCTTCCGTACCTGCTCATATTATTAACAGTAATATTATTGACAACAATTTTGGAAGCTTTAGAAGTACCAGCAACAGGTTGATTGTCATTGTCGAAAATAGATCCAACATAGTATGATCCGGAGCTTCAATTATCTTTGGAGGTGTTAATGATAAAGAAGAATCACTCACTGTACTATTCCAATCAAGACATTTTGAAGAAATTATCTTGACGAAAGTAAAATATTTTGAAATAAAGTAGAACAATGTGCAAGCAATCAACAAACAAACCATAGCAACGCCGTAAAACATCGTTCTCATGTAATATCATTAAAATTTTATAAATTTTGATAATATTTTAGTGATTTACTAAATCGCACAGTTGTAGGAAAAATGTTGTTTATAACACGTGCCGAAAAAGAACGGTTCTTTTCAAATCTTGTTGGGCTGCGATCACTGCGCCACCTACAAAATGAACATTTTTTTTTGTGGTGAGATTTGAAAAGAACGGTTCTTTTCAAATATCGTCCCAAAAAAAAAAGTTTTATCAAGATGAATGACGTCAGTCCAACTATATAATGTTTTTAGTATATCTCAAGCTTTTCATCCATTTCCTGAACACTTTGTATTAAATAAAGTATTTGAATAGGTCAATTTGTCAAAAACTTAGTTTCTTTAAATCTTTATTTATTCTGAAATAATTTATGTGTTTACCTCTTCATTGGGGTCAAAATCATCCCCCTGGACGTAGCTGAATAACCTCCCGAAATTTTCAGTTTCAGGAGCTTTTATAATAATTTCATGATAATGTTGTTCGAGTTCTGTGAAGCAGTTACTTTTCTTCGCATAAAATTCAGCTTCAGCTCGACTGAAAACTTTCTCCTGCCAAGAAAATGTTTCCGTTTCTTTTTCAGTTATGTTTAAATCAATATCTTCGTTCGAGTTGGCCGTGGACGAATGGAGCTTTTTTAGTTTTACGCTGTCAAAAAGTTTTTATTTTTAAGCTTCAAACTTTTATTTTATTTTACTTGAAAGTTGTTCAAAGATGGAAGATAATAAAATTCAGGGTTTATGATGTCACCTATTCACAATATCCGTGGAAAAAATAAATATAATTTATAATAAAACTTTCAAAAACAAGCGCAGGGCGACACTCTCTTCCTTTCTTATTTATTTGTTTCATTTTCAGTTACTGCATTGTATGGACTTTTCTTTCATATACAAGTGCAAGCTATCGCTTTCATCTTTTCTAATCTTTGTAGATTCGTTGTTAGGAGTAAGCGTGAGTAATTTAAGATGTTTTATGCATATGTTATGTACGTCGAAGAAAGAAGATGAATGATAAGTGAATAGGAATGATTGGATAGATGTAATTGAAGGTTTGTTGTGTCATAAATGATTTCGAGTGTAATAAATAAATGAGTTTATATGGAGTGATCTATGAATGTGGTTGAAGAGGGTGGTGACTGATTATTTAATTAATGTAATGAGTGAATATTTTATGAGTGATTTTAAGGTTTGTGCTACCCCATTTGATGGGATATAGCGTGACGATATGTATGTATAAAACTTGTATTTCGAACCAATAAAATTAGTTAAATTATAAGTGGTACATATATTTATGATAAAAACATGAATTGTGTGACGTCACCAGCCCTTAAAACTGACGAGAAAATTAAAATTTAATTATGTATTACATAAAATAACAGAAGCATATCAATAAATAAAAAGACGTAAAATCTCATTTCTTTAAAATATTCTGATAACATTTATGGGCGCGCTGGTTTAACCGCAACAGAAAGAATTTGAGGGTCACTGTTCAAAAGAACGGAACGCTGCCATCTGTTGGAAAATATTCTAATTTGACTTCATTCAGGGTTATTCAAATTGCAAAGTAATACACAATAATTAAATAAATAGAAACTATTGATTCTTTTTTAATTTTGTGATACATTGTCGCACGAAATGTCAGAATAAATGTAAAAAACAATTTAAATAATTATATTTGAACTGATAAGCGCGTTGCTATGGTAACTCTGACTGTCAACACAGAATTTTGGACAGTCTTGAGCTATTAAAAATATTCATTTTTACCTTATTTTGAAGTTTTTGATAGTGTCCGGGCATTTATAAATACCGGAGTTCATTTTTAATATACCAGCACTCATTTTTAGATTATTTAAATAATATTTTATACAATTTTTTTGGTATTATTTAAATGAGGAAGACACGTATTTGCTAATGTACATTTCTCGTGTTTACTATGATTCACACTCCAATCTCCAATAGAGAATGACAGAACGGGAAAAATATGTAACCTAAAAATAGTAGGATTCGAGGTGTACTCGAAGATGTTTGCAATGTGATATTATCGAAAAATATACATCATAAACATTCATTATTTTTGCAGCTAATATTACTAATTTTCTTGTGAGTCATTAGCATAAAAATATATTAGTGTAGATATTTTTGGTTAATTTTAGTAATTTTATACAAATATTTGTGTTTAGGCGTGAGACTGTTTAACTTATATTGATAAAAAACTATTTGTATAAGATAGTAGACGAACAGTGTTAATAATTTGTTAATTTTTTCAGATGCTTTATTGCTAATTACTTATTAAAATGGCTAATCAACCAGAACGAAGGGTTGAAGAAGGCGTTGAATTACCCATTCAGGGTGATCATTGGAGAGATGTTTTCAACAAGGTAATTTTAAATTAGAAAATTTAGTTATTTTTCAAAGCAATAATTTGGGAACGTTGAACAGTTGAATATTAGATTATTTATCTCCAATGTTTTGAAACTATCTAAGCCATTGCTTAAGCTTGTTCTGCTACAACGTTTATGATTTTCAAAAGATCAGCAAGATCTTTTGACAGCAGCTTAAATGTTTCAAAAATATTGATACATTTATGATAAAAAAATGTGTTCTCTATATCGTGTGTCTCAAAATTTATTCCTAGTTTTAAAAACATTGTCTAATTCGTTCTGTTAACTATAATATAATAAAGTTAAATGTTTAAAATAAAATTGTAGAAAATTGTTTTTGTTTCTAAATTTATCCTTCGAGTGCTAGAAACATTTTGCCATTCATAATAAAATAATGATAAAATATTAGTAAATAAGTAATTATTAATTTAAATAAATAAGATTTATCTGTGCAAATGTATTGAAAAATCTGCCAAAACTTCGATTTAAATAATAATACAAATTCTTTTAATTTATTTTATTATTTTCTTTCATCGTAACGCCATCTGTTGTCAATCAGTGGAACTTCACCTGAGATGTTAGAAGTGTGTGTTATACTTACATATCAGTGACTATTATTTTCAACTCTCCGTAGTAGTTTATGATGTTGTTATGGTTACTTTCATAAGTGGTCGTCTGAAAAATAATTATTTGACAACTACCTATCATTTGTCACAAACAAAAGTACTTACAGAGATTTTTCCCGAGAATAATCACTAGAGCTTTATTCTCAGTATAATATTGACAGGATTGGTTAAAACGCACACACGTGACATACAATGAAGCATTTCATTGGTTTTGCGAAACGTCAAAAATAATCAGTAAAACTAAATACATAAAATAAATATTTAAATATCTCTGAGCCACCTAGCCCAACTTAATTTAAATTATGATTTATTTAAAATAAAGCAGAACATAAACCAAATGTTTATTTTAATTTTTAAAATAACCTTTAATTTCTTTCTAGTATGATAGAAACAGAGATGGCAAACTCGACATTCATGAACTAAAAGAAATCATCAACAGTCGAGAATATGAACATGATATACCCGAACAAGTTGTTGAACGAATACTTCTAATGTCAGATACAGACAGAAACGGATATCTGGATTATCAGGAGTTCGTGCGAATGATCCACAACCCGATATTGGAATCGATTTTTGGTCATTTTGTACAAAGATATATACACGCTGTAATCCCAAGAAGAAAGCATGCAGGTACGACAATACTATCACTTATAATACAGAGTGATCAGAAGTAAGTGTTTCAGTTGGCAACACAATTCTGGGGATCTTTTTATTTCACAGTTGGCACAATAGTGTCTCGTTTTTTCCACTGACAGAAATGTTTTTTTTTAATAGATTATGTCATGATAAACATGAAAAAAAGAAAATTTGATTTGGGAACGGGTGGCAAGTATAGATGGCGCCGATGTGAATGCGCCGATTATAAAGGTGGTAGTTGATTCCTACACCAGTCCACTTTCAGAGCTTCTGTCACCAATAAGCAACCAGTAATAGTTTCTGTCAATAATTTTTTGTCATGTATTCATCGTGAACAAGTAGTAATATGTCACAAGACACCATAAAAATTGTCTACTTTGACCGATTTTGTCGCGCTTGCGTCACCGGCCAAAACTTCTGTCTACCATTTTTATTACTTCATTATAACAAAGTCTATAATTTAAACTAAAAATTAGCATGTAAAAAATATGTCAACATGCGCGACAAAACCGGTCAAAATAGACATTTTTTATGGTGTCGTGTGACATATTACTACTTGTTCGCGATGACTACATGACAAAAAAATTATTGACAGAAATTATTACTGGTTGCTCATTGGCGACAGAAGCTCTGAAAGTGGACTGGTGTAGGAATCAACAACCACCCTTAAAATTGGCACATTCACATCGACGCCATCTATAGTTGCAACCCGTTCCCAAATCTAATTTTCTTTCTTTCATGTTTATCGTGATATAATCTATTAAAAAAACCATTTCTGTCACTGGAAAAAATAAGACATCATTTTGCATCTAGCTCTGTAACTATTAGTATAGCGCCAGGTAAAGACGGAAATACTATTTGATATGTAATTTTTGTAATAAATACAAATAGGTTGAGTGATAGAAATACTTTAGATTATTGCTCTGTGAGTAATGTTAAGAAATAAAAGGATGTGGTTAAGGGAAACAACGATTTTTATTAATTTAAATTTTCAAATGACTCTGTCAACAATTGGAAATAAATTTATATGTCAGTCTTACCAATTACAAGTAGTTTTTTTATAGCCAAATGAAACACTTACTTCTGATCATTCTGTGTAATTAGTGCATTGAATATTACCAATTTTTTTTTGAGCTCACGATTGTTTTTGTTGTTAAGGAAACTTAAATTTCCTAAGAGAAACAAAAGCCCGAATGAACTGATTGAAAAAAAATCTGGAAATATACAATGCACATGTTATAATTGGTAAGAATATTGCCCCACGAAAACAAACAAAAATTTTACAAAATTAATATTTTAATTAATATTCCATTTGGCATTTGGATCAAATCAAATCAAATTGAATAAGCTTAATTCTTAAATGAGTTTTGATGACATATTAGGAGCAATTCCATTTTCCATTTAGATCAGATCTAACTTACATTTACTGAACCAGATCAATTATTTATTTCGCTGACCTTATTTCCAGTACTGGAATTACTGATTTTAATTTACTTTGAAATAATTCACCCCAGTAAGTGCACCAGGGTGCTTAATTTAGTACAGATAAATTAGACAACATGACTAAATTATTTAAGTGAACCAAGTGGCAAATGGAATACAGCTGACATACTTATTTGATCATTATATGTCAGATAATCTAGTTGCTATGTAACTTAAAAAAATAGAGTAAAACTGTAAATTTTTATATAGAAAATTGTCAGTAATAATATGACAAGAGAGTGAGAATAAATTGAAAATAATTTGACAGAACTTTCGAAAACTTGTTGGCAGGCAATAGTCACGAAAGCCCGTAGAGCTTGAGTGGCTATTGCCAAAAGACAACAAGTTTGAGAAAGATACTGGAGAATTATTTTCTAATTTATCCAACTCTCGACTTATATTTAATTAGATTATTTTTTGACTTAGATGTTGAGGTCGATTCATCCAACTTAAAAGATTTTGAACTGGGTTCATTTCAATTGATTACTTATTAATGTATTCTTGGAAGTTTTTTCCAAAATTTGTTGGTGTATTTCTATATCTGAAATGGAACTAAATCGATTTTTTCCACATATTTTACTTGACGCATTGACAGTTTTAAATAATTATTTGACAATTACCTATCATTTGTCACAAACAAAAAAGCACATACCAAGATTATTCCCGGAAATAATCACTAGAGCTTTATTCTCAGTATAATAATTACAGGATTGGTTAAAACGCAGACACGTGACATACAATGAAGCATTTTATTGGTTTTGAGAAACATAAAAAATAATGAAAGATACTTCCGCAAAAGGAGTATATTTTTTGATAATTTTCGTTAAAAACACAACATCGAATATGTAATAATTTGCAGTAAATCAAAAAAAAAAATTATTATTATTGATTCTAATTTACTTGGAGATAATTCACTCCAATAATGCCCAGAATTATGAACGGCAGAATAAATTTGCTTCTATAATAAATTTAATTTATTGAACAAATTCGAATCAATTTTATTTATTTTATGGGATGTATAACATTACTGTCAAAAGTTCGACTGTCATTTGAATTAATAAATTTTATTTACTTTGGAAGTAAATTTATTTGTCGTTTGTAATACCGGACATAAGTGAATCAGTTTGCTTAATTCAGTTCATTTAGTCATGTGTCTAATTTATCTGAACTGATTTAAATGACCCAAGTGGCAAATGGAATACAACTATTGAAACGCTATTGATTGTTTAAAGTCGTGGGATAATATTCTTTAAAATCTTATTAATTACTTCCTGTTAAAGTGGTAAATTTACTTTCATCTTCTACCCTTTTCTTTTAAATTTCTGTCACTCAAGGCCGGCGTTTCTGGGCCGTAGGAACACGAACAGATGAACCAGACGGCCTGTACGAAGACGAGTACTCCTGGTGCCCTCCACCTGTTTGGATGCTGCTGATCAGCCTCTTGGAGATCGCGTTATTCTGTGCAGATGCTGCTGTCGCCTCCACGTACCTGGCAAATGGACCTGTAGCCACGGCGATGATCTATGATCCTCATAAAAGATATGAGGCTTGGAGATATTTCAGCTATATGTTTGTTCATGTTGGGTACGATTTTTTTTTGTAAAAAATTTAACAAAATGTAAAGACGACAATAATCATTTTCCTTAAGGGGTCTTTCTGTTTTTTTGAAGTTAAAAAAGGAACTTTTAAATTATTTTTTTTATATTTAAGTCTAAACCATTTATTAAATAGCAATTTATATATATATATATAAAAATCTCCATAATTTCCTTTGATATTAGGCCCTCCACGCGTGCACAATAATGATCCAAAAAAAAGCGCTCTGCGGTGCCCACGATTACTCCTCATTGGTTCACCTTAAACAAAAAAACCAAACGACATTTAAAAATAAATACTTATATCTTCTTTGTCCTCTATGGAAAAGTTTTGAAAGCAAAAATTAAAAAAATTGAGAGTTGTTCGAAAAATATGTGCTGATCTTGAATTTTGAAAAAAAATAGTGGGTTTTTAAACACAATATTCAAAGAACTGTAATTTTTAAAAATTTTACTTTTTCGTAGAAGACGAAGCAGATATAAGTATATATTTTAAAATGCCGTTTGGTTTTTTTGTTTTAGGTGAACCAACATCGAGCTATCGCGAGCATTGATTATTTTTGTGCACGCACGTAGGACCTAATATCAAAGGAAATTATGAAGTATTTGTTTTTATATATATATTAATGTCTATAAAAAAATTGCTATTTAATAAATGGTCTTGATTTAAATATAAAATATAATTTAAAAGCTCCTTTTTTAATCCCAAAAAAAAACAGAAAGACCCCTTAACACCTGTAGTGGGATCGCGCAGTATAGAATTCTATAATACAATTCAGGCGATAATTTTCAAATTGTTAAATTAGTATATAAATATATCATCACGCCTTATATCCATTACTGGGTGGGGAACTCTGCCAAAGTAGATCTCGGTAACGGTTGTTAGGATCCACAGGCCGACTCGATACCACTGAGCCACTATCCCATATTATTATGTATACTATTTTTTCTGAAACCGTTTAATTTAATCAATAATTAATCATAAATAATTCAAAATGTTTAAATTTTTACCAGACTGTTTTGTACTTTATTTTTGTAGCCTTGGATATGTACTCTACTTGACTGTTTAGTTAAAAATCTGCGTTCCATACTAAAATTGGTGAGGAAAGTAGGCACTTTCTTGCCGGTTTCAGAAAAAAATATTGTATTTGATGTAATTATGATGATAATAATTTTGTTTTAGTCCTCTTCACCTGGTGGTGAATCTCGCTGTGCAAGTACTTCTTGGAGTACCTCTAGAGATGGTACACAGAGGATGGCGTGTACTCATCATATACTTCGCTGGGGTTCTTGCAGGATCATTACTTACTTCGATAACAGATCCAACAGTGATGCTAGCTGGAGCTAGTGGTGGTGTATATGCTTTGATTACTGCCCATATTGCTTCTGTTATCATTGTAAGTGTTAGTATAAGAGTGGAGTGTACGTTGAATGAAAGTTTTATGAAATAAAAATAAATAAAATAGAAATATATCATAGTATAAGAGTGGAGTGCCTTCTACACATTACTGGCTGATATATTTATACGTGTGAAGTAAAATCAGAGCCACCAGCCACAAGGATAATTTCAGTGTGGTGAAAATGTTTGTCGGTTGTGGAAATCGAACCAGGGTTCTCAGAATCCACTTAACTTAACTGAGGGTAAGAGATTCAATGTCTTCGTTTTGCAGAACTGGCGCGAGATGCAATTTGCTCTTCTTCAACTAATCATCTTTATCATCATCACCGGAGTGGATCTCGGTACCGCCATCTACAACCGCTACTACCTGGAGAAGGTTGAACACATCGGCTACGCTGCTCATTTAGCTGGGGCTGTAGCAGGCCTTCTTGTAGGTATCTTCGTACTCAAGAACTTGGAGGTTAACTCCTATGAGAAGAAACTTTGGTGGGTGTCTTTAGTGACATTTTTGGCGTTGATCTTGACGGCGATAATTTGGAATGTAGCGTATCCGTCGTATTTTCCCTATCCTAGATAGAGAGTTGAAATTGGAGATTTTCCGATGTTATACGTTTCTAAATTAACTTACAGAAAAAGGCTTCAAATAAAAGTTACGAACAACTAAATTATCTACAACTTATAGGCCGTATTTATTTGGCATTTTTAAAGTAACTCGGTACGTCACTTTTGTTTAATTGACACCCAGAACAGTTCCTGAACAGATTCTAATGCCCCCGCTACAGAGTGATCAAAAGGGATCTTTTTAGTTGATAATACAATTTCGGAGATCTTTTTATTCCACAGTTGGCACAACGCCAGATAAAGGCGGAAATACTATTTGACATGTCTAATAAATACAAATAGGTTATGTCAGGGAGACTGACAGCTAATAGGATTTTGACTTTTTGAGTAAAAGAAATACTTTAGATTATTGCTATGTAAAATAATAAAAAGAAGGGCTAGGGGAACAACATTTTTTTATGGATATTTAAGAAAAATATAAGTAAAAACGAATAAGAACTAAATAGGATGCGGGCACTCACGTGATAATGAACAGCTGTTTCGGGAAAATTCACTGCGCCACCTACAAAATGAACTATTTTTTGGGACGAGATTTGAAAAGAACCAATAGGATGCGGGCACTCACGTGACAGCTGTCACAGTGTCACGTGAGTGCTCGCATCCTATTGGCTCTTTTCAAATTTCGTCCCAAAAAATAGTTCATTTTGTAGGTGGCGCAGTGAATTTTCCCGAAACAGCTGTTCATTATCACGTGGGTGCCCGCATCCTATGTACTCAAATTTAATTTTAAATTTTCAAATGTCACTGTCAACAACAGGAAATGAAATCATGTATCAGGCTCATAAATTTCAAGCAGATTTTTTTATTGCCAACTGAAACGATTCCTTTTGATCTCTCTATTTTGGTGGGTTGGCAGGTTGAATCAACTTGTGTTCCTTGTTATCTGTTTTGAATTGGTGGCATCGCAATTTGTATTTAAGCAGATGTCACTCAGAACGTGTATTCAGATTTTAAATTTATTGCTAATTTTTACATCTGAGACTAGTTGGATCATTTATTTGGAAGTAACACGAATTAGTTCTGGATCAGTTCAGAATTGAACTCAAAGTTCCCAAATAAATACGGCCATATTTGAAAGTTGGATAATTTATTTGGAAGTAACACGAGTTAGTTCTGGATCAGTTCAGAATTGAACTCAAAGTTCCCCATATTTGAAGAATTTTTCTGTAAAATTACAAAGAAAGAATTGACAACGTTTACTATTGTAAGAATTGTATTTTTTTGAAAGCTTATTTACAAGATCTGATTTAAATGATCTAAAATGTGTTCGCTATAAAATTCTATCTCTAAAAAGTATTAATTAGTTTTAGGATCTATTTTCCTAATAAATTAAAAGCTTAAATTTTAATAGACACTTACAAAGATAATCAAACGTCGAACTCTAGAACACAACAAGATGTTTCTATACGGGTTATAAATAAACGATTCTCGGAGTAGTTGCCAGAGTTGTGAACTCGGTAAAAAAAAGACAATCGATTCCGCCAGATGGCGAATGCTAGATTGACATCGCCAATAAATATAAAGATGCTCTAAAGATACAAAAATAAGTAATTGTAGAATAAAAAAATTATAGATTAATATTGTTGAGATGATAACGCAAGGTTTGTTTGTACTTCGAATATTTTATCTCTCTTGCACATGTCGTCATTTTTGTAAGTGTCTATTGAATGTGCCTTAAATGCCTTAAATGCTACCGAGTGTTATACTTATCTTCCTGCCAGAAATTTATTTACACTTATATTTTTTCATCCAAGTTTAAATTCCACGAATGAATGCAGCAGAAAAGTATTTGTGACGTTATTTTATCAAACCCAATTTAACTTTACAAAATAACTTTGTAAATACTTGTCATTATTTTAACGTTTTGGTATATTCAATAATACATTTAGAATGACTGCATTCATACGTGGAGTCTACAACATAATATAATGTTTTCAAATTATCTCTAACATTTGGTAATTTATTTTTTTTACTGTCAAACTTCTCTGAATTATTTTAGAAAAAAAATGTTCAAATGAAAAACATGGAGATGAGAGTTATACACCGATTTGATTTGAAGAATTTTTCTCTAAAATAATTCAGGAAGCTTTCAGAGCGGAAAATAATTGGAGATTTCAACGTCGTATCAAGCGACGAACTTTTCGCCTCATTTTTATGTAATTTAATAATTAATATATACATTACTTTAAATCTATGAAAATATGCATATTTATGCCGAAGACGATGGTGAAATTGACAGGACCGTATTTAATATAGTTTTTGAAGGGTTAACCCCTTAAAAATTCAAAATAATTTGAAAATATTAAGGTGTATTCACATGAAAATTTATGTTTAAGTTTACATTTTAAGTTTAGCTAGGTTTTAAGTTTACTTTATTCAGAGAAAGCAATTTATATCACTACCTACTACAGGCTGATCAAAAGGAATTGTTATAGTTGGCAATACAATTCCGGAGATCTTTTTATTCCACAGTTGGCACAACGTCAGATAAAGGCGGAAATGATATTTGACATTTCTAATAAATACAACTAGGTTATGTCAGGAGTCTGACAGCTAATAGAATTTTGACTTTTTAAGTAATAGAAATACTTTAGAAATAAATGTAATAATAAATGTACTCAAATTTAAATTTTAAATGTCACTGTCAACAACAGGAAATGAATTTATGTATCAGGTTCACCAATTTCAAGTAGTTTTTTTATTGCCAACTGTAACAATTCCTTTTGATCACTCTGTACTAGATATTGATATCTATGGCCGTACTGAAATTAAAATTTGTCGATAATAATACTATATTAAAATAGGGGTTTTTAAGATTGGGCTCCTGTACCTATTTTTTTTTTTATAAAACTACATGATAAACTATGACGTTCAGTGAAAACGCTGGTTAAAATTTTTTTATATTACAAGAGATATATTTTTTTAAGTTTCGTGTTGGGGTTGTGACGTCCCAAGTTCGGTTCAGTGGTACTTAACTTGTTTCGTTCAAAGAGTGTAAATAATATACGATTTAATTCTTGAAAAATAATCTTACTATGTTGAAAATCATATTTTATAGAAGTTGCAAGCCCAAGAAAACGAAATAAAATTATTATAATAAATATACAACGTAGTGAACATGTACATACCAGCAAACGATGAACAGTTTGAAAAAACAGTGTTGAGATATCATATTTAGTTACGTTCTACTCCGCATATGTCTCTTATAGGATGCGGGCACTCACGTGATTCTGTGACGTAAGAACAGCTGTTCCGGGAAAGATCACTGCGCCACCTACAAAATAGTTCATTTTGTAGGTGGCGCAGTGATCTTTCCCGGAACAGCTGTTCTTACGTCACAAAAACGTCACAGTGTCACGTGAGTGCCCGCATCCTATTTACCGCGTGAAAATACTTGTGGCCAATGAGAATCTTCCGAACTTGTGATGTCACTATATTTTTAATCGGTTATATCTCTGATGTAAACAATTTTTTTCACTAATAGTTATTTTTCAATACATATTGTATATTTTTATCCTTCATTCTTGTTATTTCGATTATGGTACCCACTGCGCAGTTTGAATGCTTCCATTGGCCCACGGTTTCTTAATTTTAAATCTTAAATTTAAACTCTTATGTGAATGCACCTTTATAATACCTGATTTATAGTATTGTTTCTTTAGATGTAATATTATATATTATTTTCTGACATACAAATAGATCGTTAGTATGAACTTCGATTAAATTTTTCTGTCACACGTTCCTAAATCATTTTAGAAAGAAAAAATTAAAAAAATCTAAAGAAAACTAAATTATCTATAAAAAATAATTTAGGAACTTTTGACAGCGTCGTTCATTCTATCTGTCGAATATTTTTTAGTTATCTATACGTTATAAATATACGATAGAATATTTATTATATTCTACTAAGAAGTATTAATGAATATATTTTTATATTTATATTTTCATATTAAATATATATTATATTGCAACAATGCATACAATTAATTAGATATAGAGATATTTTATAATTGACTGCAGCACCAAAAAATTGAAAATAAATAAATGAATATTTTAAACACAATTCTTGTTTTCGTTCTTATCTAAACTGGTGACAAAAAAGAAACACTTGAAATTCGTGAAATTTTCCCAATTTTCAAATCATAACTTGGCGAATATTCAACTAATTTGGACGTATTTTCGAGAGCGAAAAAGTTTAAACTGTCTACTTTAAGGAGGTACATGCGGGTTAAAGCCCTCCGCTCCCGTCAACCCCCTAGAAGAAAATAAATGTTTTTAGTGAAAAAAACGTTCATCTTTGACGATCTGTACGGAGCTAAGAAAAATTTGTGGACTCGATTCACCAAAAGGGCAATAAAGTTTATTCAATTCCCTGCAAAAGACGTAAAGAACGAAGTTTCTATGATGATTTGGCACAGAGTTATACATGTTTGAAGTTGAATGTGCAATTGAGGGTTTTTGGCACATAACTCGGCGACTTTTCAATAAAATTGGACGATTCTTTCAGAAAATAAAACTGTTTTGTCTCTACTTTAAAGGGCTGTACGCGAAATTAGAATTATCCCCCTTCACACTCCTCCAACAAATAACACATTTATAGGCCAAAATCCCCAAATGCTCATTTAACTTCAAACACACATAACTCTGTGCTAAATCTTCGTAGGAACTTCGTTCTTTGCGTCCTTTGCAAGGAATTGAATAAACTTTATTGCCCTGATGATGAATTGAGTCCAGAATTTTTTTTAGCTCCGTACAGATCGTCAATGATGAACTTTTTTCCATTAAAAACATTTTTTTCTTCTAGGGGGTTGAGGGGGAATGCGAAAGGGGTTAACTCTAAGATCGCATGTAACCCTTTACAGTGGATACTTTAAACTTTTTCGCCCTTGAAAATTCGTCCAGAATTATCTAAAAAACAGGCGTGATAGCTGAACGTGTTAATACACATCTCTTAGCATACTGTGATGTCATGCGAACCAAGGTTCGTCAGTTCGAATCCGCCTGTCGACAAAGTGATTTGTCGTTAAATACAAAATACAGTTACTTGTATGAATCATACTCGGGCGCTATAAGCTAGTCACTTATACATATGCCTTAAAGTAACATCGACTACGGAAACCGGTAGTACGGCAGCGTAAAAACTGCGGCTCGGTGTGCCCGGTAGGCCCAGGCCCGATTAGGGCTGTAGCGCCATTGAAGCTTCACAACACTGCATTGACTTGAATACGGCATAATTCGTCTAGTATTATACGTCATTGGTAGAATCGTAGAATGCTGAATGCTTATTTCTTCTTCGTCTTCTTGAGCATCGACAAACGTTTCAGACAAAGCTCTGTGATTGGCTTAATGCAACTACGTCATTGCAATATGGCAGTGCGACCGTTTTAAATTATTCAATTTTAACTTTCATATTTCAGCAATAAAGATATCATTTATGGTATGATTTTATATTGTATTAAATATGATGTACAGTCAAGAATTTATTTGAATAAATATATATTAAAATGCTCTACCACTTGAATCCCCCATTGTTATAGCTGAGTGGTTCTAGACAATGACTTACAGATTTGACAAATTTATTTATAGTTAATCTGATGCCGCTATTATTTCGCAATCAAAACATTAACTAAAGGCGTGTATAAATCACTAAATAAACACTGATACATCAATATCTAATCTCTAACAAGTGAATTGCGATAAAGTTCTCAGTGAATTACTTAATTAAATATTTCATAGTGAGTCAGTATTTGTATTTGAACCAGTGATATATTTAAAAGTATTTTAGTATAAAATAGTGTTAAATTGTTACAAAAATGCCGTCAGATCCAGAAATTCAGATTCATAATGAAGAAAGGGTGGAATTGATGACACAGAGAAGTGTAGCTTCTTCAGAACAGGTCCGTATTTAGGTTATAGTACAACATCTAATATATAGAATAGTTTGGTTTCCAGTGTTCAGGCGATATTTCGAAAACTAATAACGGAACAGAAAAGTTTTCCAAATAAAACTTATTCAGTATTATTTTCTACCTATTATAGCATAGAAAAATATATTTTTTAATTAAGCCTTTTCGTTATACAATTTTTCAAATACTATTCTATAATTACATATTTTAAATTTTTTTAAAAGGTAATAATTTTCTGAATTCAGCAATGTATAACTTTCATATTTTGCAATTTAATTTATAAAAAAAGTACTTTTTCTGAAACCAGCAAGAAAGTGTTTACTTTCCTGGCCAATTTTAGTATGGAAAGTAGATTTTACAAAAACAGTCAAGTAAAGTACGTATCCAAGGCTACAACAAAAATAACAGTCTGGTAAAGTACAAAACAGTCTGGTAAAGATTTTACCTGACTGTTATTTTTGTTGTAACCTTGGATACGTAGTCTGCTGTCAGTACAATTTATATCAAAAAAATTTAAACATTTTGAATTATTTATGATAAAATATTGATTAAATTAAACGGTTTCAGAAACAATAGTATACTTAATACGTCAGGAAAGTGTTTTTACTTGACGAAGCAGTTTGAAATATGAGGCCGCTTTAATATTTTCATAGACTACTACGTTATAGAATTTATTTCAATATATTCACGACTTTTTTACTTATTGGCCACTGCTACGATAATTTATTAATGTATGAAATTAGTAGTGTAATGTTTGAGTTAAAAAATTGCTGCCGGAACATGTATTACAAATTATTAACTGAGGACGATTCTTTTATCATATGTTGAAATAGTTCAGAGCGATTTGCATCCGTAAAAGCAACAGTTCGTATTAGATTTTTCATAGCCAAAAATGTAAAATTAACGTTATTTCTATAAATTTTACTTTTACCATACAAACATGGAACAGTTCCACCAAGACTAGTTATTTTTTTTACCGTTAGTTGGTCTATCAGAGCGCTGGAGTTATCTTTTTAATTTATTGAATTACAAACCTGTAAAAATTCAAATTACTATTTCAGCGTCGCAAAATCAACATAGAAGAATGCAAGGAGGTTTTCCGCAAAAGGAACTTTCGCCGAGGGTTCTCAATCTTCGACGAGAACAAAGATGGCTTCATAGACATCAAAGAACTGAAACACATGATTTTAGAACTCGGTAACCAGGTTCCTCCAGACGTAATAAAGAAGATTCACTTAATGTCAGATACAGACAATGACGGATATCTCAATTATAACGAGTTTGTTAAAATGGTTAACAACCCTCAATTGAGTGTACTTTTCGGGAGGTACTTAACTACATACGTGAAGAAATTGGTACCGGAAAGACATGCACCTCCAGTTTTAGGTATGTACAGTTGTTGCCACGAAAGAATGCCGGTCTGTGGAATGAATTGTAGGATCTCTATAAAGCGGCACTGCAAGTAATAGTTATTTTTATAACAAGTGTAGAAAAAGGCTTGTTATGTGCAAGTGCAGAGTTTAACGCACGAGATTTACCGAGTGCGAAAATCTGCACGTGCATGTAACTTTTTTCGACACGTGTTATAAACAACATTTTTTTCTACAACTTATAATTTTGAAAATCACTAAAATATTATCAGGGGGTCTATTCGAATTCATAGCGGGATGTGGCTGCGGCTACGGCTATGATATTTTGCGAGACAACTATACTCAATTGTCTTGATAGCGGGACTTGGTGTCAGATTCAGAGTCGGGACTCACTCTCACCTCATCCTCATCTCACACTCAAAGTCGAAGTAACTAAAGCAACTAACTCAAATTGTGCAATTTCTTGACTTAGTTTATTTATTTATTTGTTACTCTGCACAACAGGAAGTAAATCCCAATTACAGTACAGGGGGCCTACAGCTTATAGTGGAATCCGAACCACTCAGACACAATCATATATTTTTGGATATAAGTAGAAGTCAGTGAGATTTGAACGCACGACATCTTGCTTGCTAATTAAGAAACGCAAGTTTTACCTCGCTTTTATCCACTGAGCTACGATTGCCTGTAAAGTTGCCTTAGTTACTTCGACTTTGAGTGCGAGGTGAGGATGAGATGAGAATGAGTCACGATTATGAATTCGGCCCTAAGTAACAAATTAGGAAATTATGTTTTTAATATTAGTATTAAAAATATAGTATAGTTATCAACCTTTTTATTTATAAATAAATATTCATGTCAAATTGTCATATTTGTTCGATTTCATGATATAAATGCATTTTCTATTTCAGTTCTATATCTGTCATTAAAAAAAATTATTATAACTAAACAAATCAGAAAAAAATAAAACATCGAATGGCAGTGAGTGTGGCTACCACCATAGCGGGACCTGTTCAATTCCCGCTATAAATTTGCGATGTGATCAAATGATGACGTCATACAATTTTTTTATTTATACCGCCAGGTGGATCAATGGGTGCATTTCATTTGCCATTTGGATCAGATCTAACTTACTGATCCAGACCACTTATTTATTTCGCTGGATTACTTCGCTGACTTTATTTTCAGTACTGGAATTACTGATCCTAATTTATTTTGAAGTAATCCATGGCATAAGTGCATCAGTTTGCTTAATACAGTTCATTTAGTCATCTTATCTCAGTTATCTGAACTGATTTAAGTGAACCAAGTGGCAAATGGAATACAGCTCTTGTTGTTTACTACTATGTCAATTAGAATAGACCCCCAGAATTTATAACGATGTTTTACGGCGTTGTTATGCTTTGCTTGTTGATTTCTTCATTGTGCTATGTTATTTAGAAATAATTCACTAATATCAAGATAATTTCTTTAAAATCATCTATATTTGAATACTATAATGAGTGATTCTACTTTATTATTAGTTAATCAACGGTTATATCAAAAATTAAGTAACTTTACGGGACCTTAAGTTACAATAACTATGGCATACTATATAACGTTTCATATATTGAATATTTTGTTAAATTAAGTTACGTAACAGACGCAATGGCTGAGCATGTTAATGCACATCTCTTAATATGCTGTGACGTCACCCGAACCAAGGTTCGTCAGTTCGAATCCGCCTGTCGACAAAAGTATGATTTGTCGTTAAATAAAAAAAATACAGTTACTTGTATTAATCATACTCGGACGCTATAAGCTAGTCACTTATACATATGCCTTAAAAAGTAACATCGACTACGGAAACCGGCAGTACGGCAGCGTAAAAACTGCGGCTCGGTGTGCCCAGGCCCGAATCGGGCTGTAGCGCCATTGAAGAAGAAGAAGTTACGTTACATGAATTCTGAATCTGGCTTAACTAAGTCAATCCTTCATTTATATTTAAGGCCGTTCAGTTTCCGAAGTAGACTCAGCCTTCGAGGACGAATACTCATGCTGGCCTCCTCCAATCTGCATGGTCCTCATCTCCGTCATCGAGATCATTCTCTACAGTATTGACATGATCAAATACGACGCTACACAAGCCAATGGACCAATGGCAATCGCACTCATGTACAATCCGCATAAAAGATACGAAGCTTGGAGATATGTCACTTATATGTTCGTGCATGTTGGGTAAGGTATCACCCCCGGGTGGTAGTGGAGGGTGATATACTTCATTCACTGTATGAAAACGATGACGTCATATTCGGTATCAATGTGATTCAAGATTTTGTAACATAACCTAAAATTTAGATGTCAAATGAAAGTTATTTATATACCAAGGGTGAACAGGCGTTTCTGGCTCCTGGCATGATTATTAACAAGAGGCGCAAAGCGCCGAGGGCTAATAACATGCTCAGGGTCAGAAACATTTAATTATATGTTCAAAAGATTAAAATATATAAATAGGTTATATGTCAAAATGACATTTTACAAAATCAAGTATTCAAAATAAACAAAAATTAAACGTGTGTCTTTTCATAATAAGACATACCTTATTGCCATTTGCATAGGTACGAAATAATATTATTAAAAAAATCTGGTGTGGTCACCACACGACTTACCTATACACAGCATATTTAATATCAAAAACGCTGAATTGGACATTTATGACTTGCTCCTTGCGTTTGACAATTATTATTTGACATATAAATGTTAAACATGTTTATGTTTTTTGTTTCTATTGCTACTATGATTATCGGAATATAAGTATTATTAAATATAAAAATTAGTTTTTCTCAAAATTAGACGCATATACAGGAAAATTGCAAATAATATTTTATGTTCCAAATATTTTTGCTAACATGTTTTATTTGAAACTTTTTTTCGTAACTGATTCCATTTTTGAAATAAAGGGAATCTATTGTTTTGTGTGTCCAGTAAACTTCCTTTTCCGGCTTTTCAATTTAATTCAAAATCAACTTAGCTTTTCGTATTTTCATGAAACTTATAATTAACAAGTTTCGTTAACAAATCTTATCTCGTTCATGAGATATTGCGCACTCGGACACACATTCATCCATCCATCCATCCAAACACACCGCGAAAATCTCGTCAACGATTTTTTTCACGATTCCAATACTTCCTTATACTGTGTATAAGAAAGTAAAAAGATAGCTATATTTCATCGTATCTATGATAACCTCGTCCACATATGACGTAATCGTTTTCATACAGGGAATGAAGTTTACTTCAAGATTTCACCCATAGATGTTGAGGGAGGGTGACACAATCTTATTTCTTTCTAGATACATGCATTTGTGTGTGAACCTCATTGTGCAGATTATGCTTGGGGTTCCTCTAGAAATGGTGCATAAATGGTGGCGAGTTCTCATCATATATTTCGCTGGGGTTTTGGCAGGTTCACTTGGAACTTCTGTGACGGACCCAAGTGTTTATTTGGCGGGTGCTAGTGGGGGAGTATATGCATTAATCACTGCACATATTGCTTCAGTTATTATGGTAAGATTGAAACGATTTAAATTTTTTATGTCTGCCTACTTCATTATTGTTTACTAAGGCAGAGTGATCAGAAGTAAGTCTTTCAGTTGGCAATACAATTCTGGGATCTTTTTATTCTACAGTTGGTACTACGCCATGTAAAGACGGTAAAACTACTTGACATGTCATTTTTATAATAAATACAATACAAAATAGGTTGAGTGATACAAATACTTTAGATTATTGCTCTGTGAGTAATGTTAAGAAATAAAAGGATGTAGGTAAGTGAAACAATGACGTTTATTAATTCAAATGTCACTCTCAACGACAATTTCAAGAATATTTTTTTATTGCCAACTGAAACACTTCTGATCACTTTTTACTATGGATACGAGACACATTATTTAGTTCATAATGCCATAGGACATTATATGATTTTAATAGGTTCTTGGACATTACGAGTGGTGTTATTATGGCAATACTGTCAAAAACTGACATGTCTGAAGTGCAGTTACCAGCCGTCAAATCACAACTCCCAAAGATGTTAGTGGTGGGAGAGCCACAGGGGTAATTTTAATGTGGTGAAAATTGTTTGTCGGCTGTGGGAATCGAACTAGGGTTCTCAGGATCCACAGGCCGACTCAATACCACTAATCTACCTACCCCATAAATTTTGTATTAATGTAAAACGTAAATACCCAGATTCTCAGAAAGGCTTTAGCTAGAATCTAGCTAATCCTGAATTTTGGATTTGTTAAAATATCCTGAACCACATTCCCAAAAAAGTTTAAATAAACTTTAATATAATCTGCTTACTATTTAGTTTTTGGAAAGTGAATTGAATTAACTTTTTTTAAATCGGACTAGCCTAATATTAGCTAATCCAAAATTCAGGGTTAGCCAGGGTTGTTCATATTCTACCCACCCAGAAAAACTCACCTGGATTTTTTAACTAAAACCCACCTAAAAAAAACCCAAATAAACCCATTAAAAAGCCACTTGGTTGAATGGTTGAAAATTCAGCCAGAGTGAATTTTAAGATAGAGTCAAATCTCGGAACATAAATATCTTTTATTTATTTTACAATGTAATAATACGCAATCTCTTTACATAATAAAACGTTTAACTTAAATTATCATTTATTACATCACATTGCATTACTTTGTCAAATGTCAATATCAAACTAGTTTAAGACCAAATATTATTTGTCTTATATTATATTAGTATTACAAAAACTGATTGATTTCCAATCTTTTTACCAGCAAATGTGATATATAGTTTTAAATTATATAAGTATGACAATAACATGATAGAGTGTTTTTAATTTACAAGAAAATATATACAGATACAGTATAATAGTTCGTGATACAGGGTGATCAAAAGGAATTGTTATAGTTGGCAATACAATTCCAGAGATCTTTTTATTCCACAGTTGGCACAACGCCAGGCGAAGGCGAAAATACTATTTTACATTTCTAATAAATACAAATAGGTTATGTCAGGAATCTGACAGCTAATAGAATTTTGACTTTTTAAGCAATAGAAATACTTTAGAAATAAATGTAATAATAAATGTACTCAAATTTAAATTTAAATTTTCAAATGTCACTGTCAACAACAAGAAATGAATTTATGTATCAGGCTTACCAATTTCAAGTACCTAGTTTTTTTTATTGCCAACTGTAACAATTCCTTTTGATCACTCTGTATATATTTTTGCAATTATTACATAATAGTATATAAATTTTGTTTTAATGTTTTGTAGTATACAATATACATTTTAAACATAATATACAAAATTAATCTAGAATTAAATAACTTGAATTAAAAAGTGTATTTGTCGATATTATAAAAAGCCCAATAATGCCCAAATAAACCAAAAAAACCCAATAAACCCAGCGAGTCGGGTTTAAAAAAAACCCAGATATTTTAAATCCTGGATTGGCTAAAACTTTTTTGAGAATCTGGTTGTAAATGATTCAATTGCGTAATCTTTTCTTCAATTTCAGAATTGGAAGCAGATGTCCGTTCCTCTAGTCCAACTGTTAATTTTCCTCGTCATAACCTTAGCTGACTTCGGCACTGCCGTCTACAACCGCTATTACCTAGAGCTACAAGATAACATCGGTTTCGAAGCGCATTTAGCTGGTGCTGTAGCTGGTCTTCTAGTTGGCATCTTCGTACTCAAGAACTTGGAGACTAACTCCTGCGAGAAAAGACTCTGGTGGATGGCTCTCATCGTCTACCTGGTGCTTATGGTTGTGGGTATTGCGTGGAATGCCATCTGGACGGATTATTTCCCCAAACAATTATAAACTTACAGAAAAATGTCAGAAAGAAGAAAGTTATACTTACTATCTCTAGGGAAAAAGCAAATATTTCTTCCCTAGGGAGGAGAGTGGACTTATTGGGATATTTCAATAAGAATGCGAACCTAGTGGCGAAATTTGAAACTACGACAACGGAGCGAATGCTTTAAAGGCACTTATACACGTGTATCATACGCAATTTTTTTATTATACCTGCATCATATTCTGGAAAATATAGCTGAAAAGCAGCATTTTCATTTTGATTAATTTCATAATTTTCCCCCCTATTTTGATAATGATACAGTTACAGACTATGGGGATTTGTGTATGTTTGTTGTGCAATCTGCTATGATAAATATGAGCAGTATTCCATTTGCCATTTGTTTCACTTAAATCAGTTCAGATAAATTAGACAACATGACTAAATGAACTGAATTAAGCAAACTGATGCACTTATTGGGGTGAATTACTTCAATGTAAATTAGAATCAGTAATTCTAGTACTGAAAACAAAGTCAGCGAAGTAATCCAGCGAAATAAATACGTGATCTGGATTAGTAAATGTAAGTTGGATCTGATCTAAATGGCAAATGGAATGCGCCTAACATGTCATCAAAAATTGTTCAAGAATGAAGCTCATTCTAGAATCAATATGTGTGCGAAAATATGTTATTCTAATGCCGAAACAGAGAATCAATCATTCTAGTACTGGAAATAAAGTCAGCGAAGTAATCCAACGAAATAAATAAGTGATTTGGGTCAGTAAATGTATGTTAGATCTGATCTAAATGCAGTGGCGTATCTAGGAGGGGGGGGGACGATGAGTGCGGTCCGCACCGGGCGGCACATATTCTGGGGCGGCATTTTTTATATTTAGTTTTAGTTGTAAAAAACAACTTGTTCACTACATAAGTTTACTATTCGATTTCTACGAATTATGAATAACTACATAAATGATTTCGAATATTTTTCTTCATCGTCAAGTCAATGTAGGGTTGAAAATATTATCTCGAAAAATTCCTTTATTACTGTCTAATTTAAATATGCCATCCAATGGTAAAAAAGTTCCCCACCTATAGTTTGTATCAATTACAATTATTTATTTATGTTTATTAAATTAATGGGGCAATGGCTCAGTGGTTTCGAGTTGGCCTTTGATTCCTGAGGACCCCGGTTCGATTCCTACAGACGACAAACAATTTTCACCAAATTAAAATTACCCCTGTAGCTCTCCTACCACTAACATCTTTGAATGCCATGAGTTGACGCCTGGTAACCGCGCTTTACGTACATAAATATATCACTTACCAAGATCTGCTTCGGCAGAGTGCCACACCTAGTAATGGGTAAAAGTCGTGATGATATATTTATTTTACATTTATTTTTTTTATTTATAAAAACCAGCATTTGATTGACATACACTAGTATTCATAGTCGTTCGCCAGCGGTTCGCCAGCGTTTCGCCAAGTGTATCACTTATGGGAGCTTCCTCAGCGCGTCGCTGGGCGAACGACTATGCATACCAGTGTTAGAAAGGGCGGAAAATTGGAGACCTCTCTGGGCGACAAAAGTTCTAGGTACGCCACTGTCTAAATGGCAAATGGAATACGCCTATGGATGAATTTAAAGAGCAAAATTATTTTGTTGTTGTTTAGCAACTTCAAACTAGAATTATTGCAGGATAATAAAAAATAATTTAGAAATGATAAACGGTTATCTGTATTTGTACATATTCGTAATATTCCTGTAAAAAATGTAAACAAATATTTGTAGTAATTATCAGTAAAAGATAAATAAAAGATCAGCAAAAGGTTATTTTTCAATATTTTTTACTTAGTTTCCTGAGTCATTTTAAGGAAAAATTGTAATGAGTAAGGGTTAAAATAATTATAATAACGAAATAAAAAACAAAAAATATTTTCATAATTTCAAAAGCTATTCATGTGGCTCCTCCACCACTAACATCTTTGGGGGCCGTGATGTGACGACTGGTAACCGCACTTCACGCGCAAAATATATCACTTCCCGAGATCTGCTTCGGCAGAGTGCCACACCCAGTAATGGGTAAAAGGCGTGATGATATATATATATTTTTTTTTTATAATCACGAAATATGTGAATTTGTGCATCCCGTGTTATCAGTAAATAAAAATCCCAGGAAGCCCGAACTGACAAAGATAATATGTGGTTCCGAAGAATGATTCATTACTGATTCCATTTATTTTGATGTGATTATTCGCGAAGTAAAGTTGTGTTAAATGTTGTGCGTAAATTTTAAATTATTATGGATTATTGCTAACTGGTAGGTACAATTTATTTATATTGAGATAAGTAAATAAATATTGCATAGCACGAAGCCTTGAAACATTTATTTCTTTTCTGAAACACCACTTTCGCTTTATCTACATTGAAAATTCATTTGTTCTGAACCCGGCAAGAAGGTGCCTACTTTGCTGACCAATTGTTACAAAAACAATCAAGTAAAGTTCGTATCCGAGGTTATAACAAAAGTCTAGTGTGGGTACCACACGACTTTCTTATACACAGCATATTTAATATTTAGAATAAAGATCAATGAAATTAATATAGCATCAAGAACGCTGAATTGAATACTTATGACTTGCTCCTTGCGTTTGACAATTATTATTTGACATATAAATGTTAAACATGTTTATGTTTTTTGTTTCTATTGCTACTATGATTATTGGAATATATTATTAAATATATAAATTAGTTTTTCTCAAAATTAGATGCATATACAGGAAAATTGTAAATAACATTTTATGTTCCAAATATATTTGCTAACATCTTTTGTTTGAAACTTTTTTTCGTAACTGATTCCATTTTTGAAATAAATGGAATTTATTGTTTTGTGTGTCCAGTAAACTTTCTCTTTCGGTTTTTCAATTTGATTCAAAATCAACTCAGCTCTTTGTATTTTCATGAAACTTATAATTACCAAGTTTCGTTAACAAATCTTATATCGTTCATGAGATATTGCACACACATCCATCCATCCACACACACACACTGGCATCATTGAGAAAATGATCTAAACGCATTCAATGGACCTTAAAACACGTATTTCCGCGAAAATATCGTCAATGATTTTTTTCACGATTCCAATACTTGCTTATACTGAATATGAAAATACAAAGAGCTGAGTTGATTTTGAAGGAAATTTAAAAACCGGAAGAGGAACTTTACTGGACACACAAAACAATAAATTCCATTTATTTCAAAAATGGAATCAGTTACGAAAAAAAGTTTCAAGTAAAAGATGTTGGTAAAAATAAAATGTTATTTGCAATTTTTCTGTATATGCATCTAATTTTGAGAAAAATTAATTTTTATATTTAATAATATATTTCAATAATCATAGTAGTAATAGAAACAAAAAACATAAATTTTAATTTTCGCTTTATCTAGTTATCTATGTCTTTTTTTGGAAAAACAAATACATCATTAAAATAGTAAACTAACTTGGCAACTTTACCTCAATTTATTCGACTTCGTATCTCACGGTTCTTGAGATACCAAGGGTTAGGCTCGAAAAAAGGACATTCTGTATATGCCTCATCAGTAAAGTTAGACATAAAGTAGTCAATATTAGTAAAAAATTATACGTAAACAAATTTGATATTTTATATGTTTCAAACTGATAAATGCTGAATTACTGAAAAACTAAATTACATGTTTAATAATATTATATAACATTCATATATTCTAAATATTAAATATGCTGTGTATAAGAAAGTCGTCTGGTGCCCACACCAGATTTTTTTAATTCAGTTCAGATAAATTAGACAATATGAGTAAATTAATTGAATTAAACGAACTAATATACTTATTGGGACGAATTACCTTAAAGTAAATTAGAATCAGTTTTTCTAGTACTGGAAATAAAGTCAGCGGCGTAATCTAGTGAAATAAATAAGTGATCTGGTTCAGTAAATGTAAATTAGATCTGTTTGTAATACATTAGTTGTAGATAAAGTATATTACACACCTCGCTAAAATGGTTATTATTTCCTCCGATGATTACAACCCTTGTTCGCTCGTGTTGTAAAATTCATCGTAGGGAATAATAGCATACATTATAGCGCTTTGTATAATATACTATTACTAACAATCCTTTATTATTTAAGGACAAAATGTCAGGACAAAATCAACTACTAATCGCAATATTTTGCAACAATTTGGACGAAATATCATCCCTACTACCGAGTATTAACATCAACTATATTTACGAAGGACCTTTCAACAACAAAACAGCTTTAGAAATATCTTGTTGCGAATATATTTCAACAATACAACAACCAACTATACAACTGTTAATACAAAATGGCGCAGAATTGAAACAAGCTATATATTATACAGCTAGCAAGAATAACATTAAAATACTTCGCGAGCTTATTAAAAATGAAGTTAGCTTAGAAAACAATCCAGTTTTATTATCACTCATTAAATATATTCACGACAATAACAAACATGAAGAAAGATATTTGAAAATTGTTGAAATATTATTGGAAAAAGTTGAAATAAATCTAGAAGATGATACAGGGTGTACCGCTATTTATCTTGCCGCTAAATATGGATACATACATTTGACAGAACTTATATTAAACACCAAATATAAAGAAATTGATTTAGATAATTGCAAACATAATATAACAAGCACTGCACGCGATATTTTACAACTAACATATCCTGGGAAACTTCCAGAACCTTTGGAGAAGTTCTCAACTGAAATAAACCTTGAAACACTACTGAAAAATATACGACAAAGACAAGAAACAGTTTTCCTGAAGAACTACTACAAATACTGCCAAAAGAAGACAGACAATTTGCACAAAGATAACACTATCTTATTATTATATTCAGTTGAAAAAGGGTTGATAAATCTTGTACGATATTTCTTGTATATAAACGTAGATTCTAATATAATATTAGATAAATATGCATTTCCTTTGAAACATGCTAGCGTAAGAGGTTATTATGAAATAGTAAAAGTACTATTACTTAAAACTAACGAAGAAAGTGAAATTATTAAATATAATATTAACATATCGTTGATAGAGTTAGTAAAGACTAAATTTGAAGAAAATGTACAAGCAAAAATTAATCACAAATATTGTTTTAAACTTTTGTTGGAAAATACAAATTTGGATTTTTCTTTCAGAGACGAATCTGGCAATACAGTTTGCCATTATGCTAGCATGTATCAATCATCAGAAATTATATTAATGCTACTAAAAAAAGGTGGTTCTTTAGCTAGTAAGAATAATGATAAAATGACAATTGAATTACTTACTCCAGATATATTAGAAAAACATTTTGATGATTGTATAGAATTTGTACAAAAATCTGCTGATTACATCCCTCAAACAGTAAAAATTAATTTTATATCAATGCTACCTGATAAAAGTAATAATATATCTAAGGTTGAAACTAATTTATTGCAGTATATTTCTAATCAAAAGGAATTAAAACAATTATTGCATCATCCCGTAATAGACATGTTCTTGTTTTTAAAATGGCAACGTGTAAAAAAGTTTATATTGTTTAACCTGCTTTTGTATATTATTTTTATGATATTGGTATTCATGTTTATTTATACCCAAACAGTTGATATACAAAAAATACAGTTTAAATGGATTTGTAGTAAGATAATTAAAGTATCTTTAATTGTATTTTGGTTAATTTTAATTGTCAGAGAAGTTAGTCAAATATTTCTTTTTGGAATAGATTACATTAAACAGTATGAAAATTGGATTGAAGCTTGTTTGTTTAGCGCAACGGGTGTATTACTTTTTCATGAAAGTGACAAAGAGGAATTAAAGAATCAATTATCTGCCTTAATTATTATAACATCTTCAGTTGAATTAATGCTTTTGAGTGGACGGCAATTCAAAATATTTTTTGTTAGTTCAATAGTATTGCAAACTGTGTCTACAACTTTATTCAAATGGCTGTCATCTTATATTATCTTAATTGGGTCATTTTCCATTGGGTTTTACTATATATTCCATGGACAACGATTCTTTACAAATATGTATATATCTGTGTTTAAAACAATTGTAATGATAACAGGCGAATTTGAACTAGAAAACTTCAAATTCGCTGATAATTTTCTCATAGGACCAATATTATTTATTTTGTTTGTGTTTCTAGTTAATATTGTTTTATTAGGAGTCTGTACAGCTTTGGCAATACACGATATACAATTAATAATGAACAATGCTGAAACAAAAATGCAAATAGTTCAAATACAACATATAGTTTATTGGGAGCAAACTTTGTACACTGGTCAAATTCATTACCGTTTTGGAAATTGGTTCCAAAGGTTTTTAAAGATTAAGTTATTTCAAAAAGATCCTCATATTATAATTAAGGTCCTTAACAATGATACAGGCTATCAAATTCGTGATGGTAAGCATAAACTCAAAATTGATACAAATATTCTGAAAAAGATTATGGCAAAAGATAAAATATCGAATAAATGTAATAATATTAAAGAGTATCCAAGGCTAAACGAAAATTATTTTTATAGTTTGAGGCAAAATTTGAAAAGTGAAGATTATTCTGATTTTACTGCTGTTGATATAAAATAAACTTAAAATAAATGACAGTCCTTATGTTTACCACTTGTGACTAAAATCATTTATATGGGCTAGGTGGCTCAGTGGTATCGAGTCGGCCTGCGAATTTGAGAACCCGGATTCGATTCTTATAATCGACGAACAATTTTCACTGCAAGAAAACTACCCCCCGCTCCACTAACATCTTTGGGGGATGTAATTTGAAGGGTGGTAACCGCACTTCACGCACTTAAATTTTTTGAGAAAAGTTCATATTAAATTGACATTCACGCGCAAAAATATATCACTTACCGAGATCTGCTTTAGCAGAGTGCCACACCCAGCATTGGGTAGAAGGCGTGATGATATATTTATTTTTTTTTTTAAATTGACATTCATTTAATTAAATCGCATAGAAATTAGAATGCTATGAAAGAAACAAATGAATATCAAAATTTATTATTTATTTTTTCACAAAATAGTCAGTAATAATATAACAAGAGGAACAGGCACAGTGGTCGAGCATGTTAATGCACATCTCTTAACATGCTGTGACGTCACCCGAACCAAGATTCGTCAGTTCGAATCCGCCTGTCGACAAAGTATGATTTGAAGTTAAATAAAAAATACAGTTACTTGTATTAATCATACTCGGGCACTATAAGCTAGTCACTTATACATATGCCTTAAAAAGTAGCATCGACTACGAAAACCGGTAGTACGGCAGCGTAAAAACTGCGGTGTGCCCGGTAGGCCCAGGCCCGATTCGGGCTGTAGCGCCATTGAAGAAGACTATAACAAGAGAGTGAGAATAAATTGAAAATAATTTGACAGATCTTTCGAAAACTTATTGACAGGCAAAAGTCACGAAAGCCCGTAGGGCTTGAGTGGATATTGCCAAATGGCTACAAGTTTGAGGAAGATACTGGAGAATTATTTTCAATTTATTCTCACTCTCTTGTTATATTTAATTAGATTATTTTTTGACTTAGCTGTTGAGGTCGATTCATCCAACTTAAAAGATTTTGACTTGGGTTCATATCGATTGATTACTTATTAATGTATTCTTGTAAGTTGTTTCCAAAATTTGTTGGTATATTTCTGTATCTAAAATACAACTAAATCGATTTTTTTAACACCTTGACAGTTTTAAATAATTATTTGACAACTACCTATCATTTGTCACAAATAAAAAACCATCTACAGAGATTATTGCTTTATTTTCAGTATAATAATGACAGGATTGGTTAAAACGCAGATACGTGACATGCAATGAAGCATTTCATTGGTTTTGAGAAACGTCAAAAAAATAATCGTATTGAAATTTAATAATTAATCGAACAAACAAAAATATTACGATTTGTTCATTTGTTTCTTTCTTAGCACGCATTTTGATCTGTATTGAGCGATCAGCTTGGCTTAGTTCCAGGATTTCCTGGTGAGTTCTAATTCCTTGAATACTGTCCTTCTCCATGTGGTCACTAATATCAAATCAATTTTTACATACCCGTACTGTAAGTGACCCGTTAATGACAAAATTTAAACAGTTAGTCAGGACTATAATATTTACTTACCATCACCGTGGACAGTAAGTAAATATTATATATCAAGGTCTTGTTTATTATGACAACAATTTGACAGCTGTTAATTTTGAAATATTTTTTTCTTTTCCTTCTATTTGTGCAGGTATTTTAAAAAATAGCTTACTAACCTCGAATTGTAAGTGATTTTTAGGTCACGAACCCAAACACTGACACTTACAGTTCATGGTACGTAATATACTATTGTTCGCTGGAGATCTAGGAATTAAAAGTATCACTTTCTTCCTTCAATTGAGGGATGAAAATTTTACTTTTCAAAATATTGTTATTTAAATTTCAGTTACATATTAAAATTTTTCTAAATGTACCTTTTGTAATAATTAAATAATAATTTTTCAATATATATATGTTTTATTTATTTGTAATGTCTCAGTGGTATGAAGTCGGCCTACGGATCCTAAGAATCCTGGTTCGATCCCAACAGCCGATAATTATTTTCACCAATTTAAAATTACCCCTGTGGCTCTCCCATCATTAACATCTTTAGGGGCCGTGATTTCACGACTGGTAACCACACTTCACGCGCATAAATATATCACTCACCGAGATCTGCTTCGGCAGAGTGCCACACCCAGTAATGGGTAAAAGGCGTGATGACATTTTTTGTATTTATTGATTCTCACACTTGAAGCGAGAGCACTAACCATCACGGCACAACCGCAAACCTAAACTTTGCATATAAACGTAAATTTAATGTATATTATTTATAAAAATAATAGAGGAAATCGAACCATTGACGTCATATGATTATAATAAAATTTTACATATTCACATATGTAGATTTGAATTTCGAATTCAAGGAATTCACAATTAGATATAGTTTAATACTAGCATCGGCAACGATAAGTATTCTTTAACACTTTAACTTAAAAACAAATTATATTTTTTCTGTTTATAAAATCATGGCAGACTACGGTTTTACTATAGAAGATTTAGTAGAAAAGAAACGTTTGAAACATGAAGATATAATAGTAATTCGCGATTGGCTAAAAACTCAACAACTGCCGAATTTTCCTGATGAAACACTTGCTTTGTTTTTTCTTGCTTGTCAAAATGATTTTGAAGCAACAAAGAAATGTGCAAAGGCTTACTACAAGGCAAGAAGAGATGGACCTGAATTATTTAACGAAAGAGATATTACCAGACAAGATGTTCAACATCAACTCAAAATTTTGTAAGTATGAAATCATTTTAGTTCTGTATCTTTATTTTTCTGAAACCGGCAAGAAAGTGCCTACTTTCCTGACCAATTTTAGAATGGAAAGTAGGTTTTTTCCAAAATTGTCAAGTAGAATACGTAACCAAGCCTACAACATAAATAACAGTCTGGTAAAATACAAAACAGTCTTGTAAAGATTTTATTTATCAGTACAATTCATAAACTCCATTCCCTGTATGAAAACGATGACGTCATATGTGGACGAGGTTATCATAGATATGATGAAATATAGCTATCTTTTTTTAATCATATTCGTACCTATGCGAATGGCATTAATGTATGTCTTAATAAGTAAAGACACATGTGTCATGTTTTGCCACGTTCTATCACATTAATTATTTTAATGAAAACGTATGACAGTTCTTACTAATACGAAAATTTATATTTACTTTGTTCACATTTGTTTATAAAATAAAAGTAGAGACCTATGGCCATGATTTTGTTATTTTCTCGCCTGTCATTTCTAAGTTTGTGACATTTTTGATACATAAATAAAGACTGAGAAATAAGAAATGGCTTATAAAATTTTGGGTAATCAAATGCAGAAATGCGTTTGTCATCTTAATGATTATTTTGCGCTGAAGTTAGATAATCGAGGACCTTTAATTAATTTAACTGTACAAGAGGTGCATTATATTTTGTATTTTCATATACACCTAAGGAATCCTAAAAAAACGTCACTTTTCAAACCACCGTAAATTTGTCAGTTTTGAAGCAAATTGGATGAAATTTTTTTCCGAAGTAGCCCAAAGTCTTGTCTTTGAAAAGCTGTTAATTGATTTTGACTAACCTCCCCAAACGAGAACCATTTTTTTTCTAAAAAAAAAGAGGATTTTCCAAGCTTTATATGGAAATCATCAGCCGTCAATTGACAAATCTGTCATCAGATAATGAAAATATGGATATTTTTGTTACTGGAACTTAAAACAGAATCAAAATCGGATGATTTTAAAAAAAAGTTATGATTTTTTGAAAAATAAGAGACATTTGCAGAGGTTGGCATTCAATTGTCCGTAGTACGTAGACACTCGAACACATACGGACACTCAAACGCACACACAGACACACACACACACACAGATGACGCACACGCAGATGTAAACGCAAACGTTCACGTACACGCCATACTGAAAAAATTGGTAAAAAAACAAAACAAAGATCACCAATTTTTTCAGTATGTGTGAACGTTTGCGTTTACATCTGCGTGTGCGTCGTCTGTGTGTGTGTGTGTGTGTGTGTGTGTGTGTGTGTGTGTGGGGTGTGCGTGTGTGTGTGTGTGTGTGCGTGTGCGTTTGAGTGTCCGTATGTGTTCGACTGTCTACGTACTACGGACAATTGAATGCCAACCTCTGCAAATGTCTCTTTTTTTTCAAAAAATCATAACTTTTTGATTCTGTTTTAAGTTCCAGTAACAAAAATGTCCATATTTTCATTATCTGATGACAGATTTGTCAATTGACGGCTGATGATTCCAATAGAAAGCTTGGAAAATCATCTTTTTTTTAGAAAAAAAGTGGTTCTCGTTTGGGGGTGGCTGGGGGAAGGGAAAGGGAGGTTAGTCAAAATCAATTCACAGCTTTCCAAAGACTAGACTTTGGGCTACTTCGGAAAAAAAATTTCATCCAATTTGGTTCAAAACTGACAAATTTGCAGTGGTTTGAAAAGTGACGTTTTTTTGGGGGATTCTTTAGGTGACTGGTTTTTTTTTTGAGCCAAATATACCAATCTATGATAACAATGTCACCAAAAATTGTTTAAGAATAAAGCACATTCTAATATCATTATGCGTGTGAGAATATGATATTCTAATGCTGAAACAAAGAAACTTATATATATATTTTTTTATTTTTGTACAGAAATTTCTGCGTATTTCCTAAACGAACTGATGAAGGTTATGTGGTCGCATGTCATCGTCTAGTGGACTTCACTGCCTCTGAGTACCACATGGAAGTCGCTATGAAGGTTCTTTTCATGACTATTGATTCAGCAGTTCATGATGATCCACCAACAGGTGCTATATCATTTTTAAAATTATTTTATTTACGATAGTGCGATAAATGACACTTATCGCATTAATTTTGAATGAGATAAGTACTTTATTAGCGCATTAGTGCGTTTTTGGAAATATTAACGCACTAGTGCTTCAATATAGTTATTTATGTACCAAGGGTGAAAACAGGCGGTTCTGGTCCGTGGCATGATTATTCAGGGCCAGAAAAGCTAATTTCACCCGTGGTACATACAATATTTTATGCATAAAAAAATAACATTTAATTATATGTTCAAAAGATTAAAATATGTATATAGGTTGTATGCCAAAATGACATTTATCAGAATCAAGTATTCAAAATAAACAAAATTTGTCATTTTATTTATGTATCCATAGGACAAACATAAGGTGTATTCCATTTGCCATTTGGATCAGATCTACCTTACATTTACTGATCCAGATTACTTATTTGTTTCGCTGGATTGCTTCGCTGACCTAATTTTTAGTACTAGAATTAATTATTCTAATTTACTTTGAAGTAATTCACCCCAATAAATGCATCAGAATGCTTAATTCAGCTTATTTAGTCATGTTGTCAAATTTATCTGAACTGATTTAAGTGAACCAAATGGCAAATGGAATATAGCTCTTTTCATCACATTAATACTACTTCTGTGACTTTCTCTGCACTAACATCTTTGAGGGCAGTGATTTGACGGCTGGTAACTACACTTCAAGCGCAAAAATATATCACTTATCGAGATCTGCTTCGGCTGAGTGCCACACCCAGTAATGGGTAGAAGGCGTGATGATTTATTTTCTATATATATATACATACACACAGTATGGCCCAAAAATAACGAAACTTTTAATTTAAATCCTAGAACACGTAGCGCAATCTTTTGTACATACACATTGTTAGAAAGATACATCTTTCTTCTTTCGAACGCACACACCTTCATGCAATCAGGTGACAGTTTAAAAATTTACGCGCATTTTAATGACAGTAGTTTTTGTGTTTATGTTGTAAAAATACAATGGAACAACGAGCAAATATTCAATTTTGTGTTAAACTTGGACAAAAATTTGCTCAGACATACGAACTGATGAAAAAAGTTTATGGTGATGATTGTTTATCTCGTTCACAAGTTTATAAGTGGTTTGCAAAATTTAAAAATGGTCGAGAAGATTTAAATGATGTTGAAAGATCTGCCGGATATCATGCTGAATTAGCCGAAAAAGTGCGTGAAATCATTGCCGTCGATGCGAATTTTACTGTTGGAATGTTGGGTGAAGAATTAAATACGAGTAAAAATACTATTTGGAGAATTCTAACTGAAGATTTGGGTAAAAGAAAGGTTTATTCACATTTTGTTCCACATGAATTACACGAAGACCAAAAAGTCGCTAAAAAAGTCAACGAATTTTTTATGAATATATTTGTGTCATCGAGCACCCTCCGTATTCGCTTGATCTATCACCATGTGACTATTATCTTTTCCCAAAACTCAAAATTGCCATGAAATGAATGTTTTATAATGATATTTCTGTCATTCAAGCAGCCGTGACACAGGTGTTAAAGAACGTTCCTATAGATGGCATAAAAAATCTATGCATGCTCTAGTTGATCGTTCTAAAAAGTTGATTGATTCAAATGAAATCTATTTTGAATAAATATTAAGTTTCAAACATAATAAAATGCGTGTTTTATTCTATATCTAAAGAGTTTCGTTATTTTTGGGACATACTGTGTATATATAGAGTGAATTTAAGGATCATGTGGTGAAATTGAGGGTGACAGATCGCGTGGACGATCTGGGATCTTTAAGATCTCTAGGAATATGGATGAAAGAAGCGCTTGTATGAAAAGAATTATGAATGTAGATGAACCATATCTAATAAATGCTACTTGCTATAATAATAATAATATTTTTCAGGAATAATAACTCTTTTCGACATGCGTGGCGTGGGATTAAGGCATTTAACAAGAATAAAAATCTCAGCAATAAGAAAATTCTTCCACTACACTCAAGAAGCTCTGCCGTTGCAGCTCCGCAAAATACACGTCATGAACGTTGTTTGGTTCTTCGACAGAATCTTCAAAATCATCAAACCTTTCATTAAACCCGAATTGCTAAAACATGTAAGATAATCTACAGCTTATTTCTCAAAAAAGTTTTAGCTAGAATCTAGATAACCCTAAATTTTGGATTGGTCAAATTAAGCTAAACCATATTCCCAAAAAAAAGTTTACATAAACTTTTTAGACGACCACTTATGAAAGTAACCATACCAACATCATAAATTACTACAGAAAGTTGAACATAGCATCCACTGATATGCTAGTATAACGCACACTTCTAACATATCAGGTGAAGTTCCACTGATTGACAACAGATGGTGTTACGATGAAAGAAAATTATGGCCAACTTCATTGAATTGCGCTACGCTTATTATGGCCGTTTTGCCATATAAAAATTTGTCGTGAGTTTTTTACAGTTTTGGTACGTCAAGTAATGTCATCTAGTGCTTTTTATTTCTATTAATGGAAAATGACAACGCTGTCAAGTTACAAAAACAACCTTAAAATATTTGAAAACTGAAGTTTATATGATCAAACAAAATACAAAATTAATGGAACTGGATGTTTTATTTATACATTCAATATTATTAAATATTGTGACTGGTAATCTGAGCTTCCGACTAAAGTGACTAGCTTGTGAATTTTATTTGGCAACGTAGCATTATCTGTCACTTCAGGTAAATAATGCCGGCATATTGTCTACCCATTTAAATTTTTTTAAGTGTTTATAGATCAAAAGAAGGAAGTATTATTGAATTATTGGTGGCAACGGTTAGTATTTTTACTGTAAAAATCGTATGATAATAAATATACAATGACTAGGCTTGTTTCTAGGATTTTTCAATCAATGCAATCGGCAGTATTTTTAAATATAGTTACGATGTATCTCGTTAGAGGCGCTAGTTGACGTACCCGCTCTGTAAATTTGAAACTAGGAATTTTAATGACATTTGAAACGGCCATAATAAGCGTAGTGCAATTCAATGAAGTTGGCCATGAGAAAATTATAAAATAAATGAAAAGAATTTGTATGATTATTTCAATCGAAATTTTCGCAGACTTCTCAACACATTTGCACAGATAAATCTTGTATTTTAAAATTAATAATTACTTACTGCGCGACTCGTTTTTCAATTTATACACTCGTACGTTACATGGGCGTTCGCCGGGGGGAGCAAGCCGGGGCGCGCGCTCCCCCTGGATATTAACTAGAGTGGTGACCACGACTCTTGAACATAGAACTTTAACATGTAAAATTATAATTTTGTAATTTCCTGCTTCCCTAAATATTTTAAGCAAAAAAGCTTGAAATAAAAGTTTTAGGGCTTAAAATTCTGCATCTGAACAAACAAAATTAATAACAAAGACTAGTAATTTATTTCATAAATGTAAATATTTTTTGTCTATTTGTTATATCTATTTGTATTTATATTATGTAAAAAAAAATATTTTAGAAATTTATGTCTATCTGAGAGTTTTTTGCGACTCCCCCTTCCTGGAAAAATGTCTGTGGATGCCCATGGTACGTTACCTTATATTTCGATGCTTGTTATGTCATATACGAGTACTACAGAATGATCAAAAGTGAGTGTTTCAATTGGCAATAATAAAAAAAAAACTAGTTGAAATTGGTAAGACTGATTTATTTCCTGTTATTGACAGTAACATTTGAAAATTTAAATTAATAAAAACCGTTAGTAATTCGCAGAGCAATAATCTAAAGTATTTCTATCACTCAACCAATTTGTATTTATTATAAAAATGACATGTCAATTAGTATTTCCGCCTTTATTCTAACGTTATACCAACTGTGGAATAAAAAGATCCCTAGAATTGTATGCCAACTGAAACATTTACTTTTGATCACTCTGTATTAATATAATCTTTTTACCATTTATTTTTTTATGGGGTAATGGCACAGTGGTAGCAAGGTGGCCTGCGGATCCAAAGAACTCTGGTTCGATCCCCAAAGCCGACAAAACATTTTCATCAATTAAAAAAAATTACTCCTGTGGCTTCCCCACTACTAACATCTTTGGGGGCCGTGATTTGACGGCTGGTAACCACACTTCACGCGCATAAGTATATCACTTACCGAGATCTGCTTCGACAGAGTGCTACACCCAGTAATGGGTAAAAGGCGTGACGATATATATATTTTTTTACCATTTAGTTTTCGGAAAGTGAATTGAATTAACTTTTTTAAATCGGACTAGCATAAGATTAGCTAATCCAAAATTCAGGATTAGGTAGTTAAAACTTTTTTGTGAATCTGGATAATAAAGTTTAAAGTAAGGGAAAATGTTATATATTTGTTTTTTTTAGTTACATTTACATACTTCTGGAATTGATATGGAAGAATTTTACGAGAAACACATTCCAAGAAAATGCTTACCAATAGATTATGGCGGCGAATTAGACTCAGTACAAGAACTGCAAAAGATGACAGTGAAAAAATTGACAGAAATGCAACCGTTCTTCGAAAAAGAACAAATTATGAGAACGATGTAATAATTTATTTGTTATTGTTATTGTTTTATTGTATTATATATTTTACAGAGTAATCAAAAGGAATTGTTTCAGTTGGTAATACAATTCTGGGGATCTTTTTATTCCACAGTTGGCACAACGCCAGATAAAGGCAGGAATACTATTTGACATGTCTAATAAATACAATAGGTTATGCCAGGATTTTGACTTTTTAAGTAATTATAAATATACTAAAATTTCAATTTTCAAATGTCACTGTCAACAACAAGATATTAATTTATGTATCAGGCTTACCAATTTCAAGTAGGTTTTTTTTTATTGCCAACTGAAACAATTCCTTTTGATCACTCTGTGTTATAAATAAATAAATGTATATTTTGTTGGACTATTTGTATATTTATTAGTTATTCTACTACCTTCTATTAAATTCGAACTCTTGCTTATCAGGGCATTGTTCTAACCACACAGCTACAACTGTTCGTAGTGTTGCCGTGGAACAAGACGAGAATTAGGGTTAATCTCGTCTCAGGTCAACTTGGTTTCAAGTATGACTGTGACTGATTATTGGAATTTCAATTAAATGTTCTTTGACAGATAATGAGTTGTTTTCATAGAACACTATGTTATATAATTTATTGAAATTTTTATTTCAATATTTTCACGATATTAAAACAATTTAGGCACAACTAGGCCGAAATTATGAGTTTTAAATTAAATTGCAAAATATGAAAGTTATACATTATTGAATTTAGAAAAGGATTTCCTTTTTAAAAAAATTAAAATAACTATAGGTAACTTTTTTAAAAATAATTTAAAAAGTTGTATAACGAAAAATATATTTTATGCACAACTGGGCCGAAAAGCATGTGTTTTATCCTAAAAAGCGGGGTTAAACACGTTTTTCTGGTCCATGGGTCAAAAATAAATAATTCCTATAGCACAGTGGTATGAAGTCGGCCTGTGGATCCTGAGGTCCCTGGTTCGATTCCCACAGGCGACAAATTTTCATAATTTGAAAAAGCTATCCCTGTGGCTCCTCCACCACTAACATGTTTGGGGGCCGTGATTTTACGACTGGTAACCGCACTTCACGCGCAAAATATATCACTTACCGAGATCTGCTTTAGCAGAGTGCCACACCCAGTAATGGGTAGAAGGCGTGATGATATATTTATTTTATATTTATACATAAATAAAATGACAATTTTTGTTTATTATGAATTCTTGATTCTGTAAAATCTCATTTTGACATATAACCTATGTACATATTTTAATCTTTTGAACATATAATTAAATGTTATTGTGTTGTACATAAAATATTGTATGTACCACGGGTGAAATTAGCGTTTCTGACCCTAAGCATGTTATTAGCCCTCGGCGCTTTGCGCCTCGTACTAATAATCATGCCACAGGCCAGAAACGCCTATTTTCACCCTTGATACATAAATAACCCAAAGTTTAAATATGCGTTTTACTTATTATTATTTTTTTTTGCTTACCCAAATTTGGAACCTACTGCACGCCACTGCTAACAATACCGCAACATGAAGCGCGTATGAGATTAAAACAATAAAAAATTACAACAATGTAAGTTTACAACAAAGAAAGATCACAACAATGAAAGATCACAACAATGAAAATTAATGTTAAATAGTATGATGCATAAATATAAGCTGTTGTATTTTTGCTACTGAAAACAGTGTACACTTGCGTGATTTTGTGTGCTCTCGCTTATCAAGCGACCGCTCTACAATTGTCCTACACCTATAGAAAACTGTATTGTACACTATTATTTATTAAATATTTGTTACAATATGCAACATTACAATATCAAATAATATATTTATTAGAAATATTAAATATTTGAATTGTTAATAATTTTCAATGTTATACCACTGATTTTCTCTTGATATTTCATTGCTAGAACATTCCCCCCACTTTGATCTGAAAAACAAAATATTTATACACGTTATTTATTCTTAAAATATTCTTGAAATATTTACGTATAATTTTTTGGACATTTTGGAGCGAAACATGGATACTGAAGAACATTAAAATACATATTTCCAATTAAATTTGCAATTAGCGATGTACTATTTTTTAAACAATCATATAATTGTTTATCGCATCTACAGTGTAACCTGGAAGAAAAATATTATTACTTTTGGTTGAAATACCTTGCTTAAAACAATAGCATGCAGTGAGTTCCCAAGTTGAGTGTGCAGTTTTTATTTTGTGACTAATAGAATAGGTAAATATATAATTTTATGTATATATGTCATTAATTTTCATTATTAATTTAAAATTTATTAGAGGCTACCAACCGTAGTAAAAGTTAGTAGATCTACGGTCTTTAAATATCTGCGAAGTTAAAGAAAAATGAAAGCAACGCGTAATAAAGTATAATAGTTATTTGTGTAGAGCGTAAAGTGAAACTTTATTGCTCGTGCTCGGCAATAGAGCGAGAGCAATAAAGATACTTTACGCTTGAGGCACACATATAATTTTGTCTACGACTTTACTTACTAAAAAATTTTAAAAAATAATATGGGGCTAGTTCAATTCACGTTCCACCAATTGTACATACAATTCTGCATGTAAACCAATAAACAAAATTAATGTTTCGTAACGGTATAAATTAGATCTAAAAATGGTGAAAATTGGATCAAAACTATCGATAGCCATGGAATTAAAACAAAATTAAACAAATATTTGACGTTTTATCTGTCAAAATAAATGAAATAATAGCTGTATTCCATTTGCCACTTGGTTCATTTAAATCAGTTCAGATTAATTAGACAACATAGTTAAATGAACTGAATTAAGTATTTTGATGAACTTATTAGGGTGAATTACTAAGTAAATTAGAATTAGTAATTCTAGTACAGGTAATGAAGACAGCGAAATAAATATGCGATCTGGTTCAGTAAATGCAAATTAGATCTGATCCAAATGGCAAATGAAATACGCCTAATAAATAAAGAAATTAAAACATTTGTTTAATTTTGTTTCAATTCCATGGTTATCGATAGTTTTGAGGCAATTTTCATCATTTTTAGATCTAATTTGTACTTTTACGAAGCATGCAATTACTTTTGTTTATTGGATTAGATGCGGAATTGTATGCCTTAAAACTTTTATTTGAAGCTTTTCAGATAAAATAATTAGGAACGCAGAAAATTATAAAATTGTGATTTTAGATGTTAAAGTCCTGTTCGAGAGTCGCGGTCACCATTCTGTATTCCGGGTGTATCACGAGAACATGAGAAATCAGTTTTTCCGTGCGCATTGTTCCCCTAATTATGTTAGACAAAAAGATTCACATGAATGTTGTAAAGCAAAAATTTCAACATCCGAATTAATTAAAAAAATATCATTTTGGCTACTTCATAACTGCAGATATCAAATTTGAAAATTCACGGAATTACAATTTTATAGTATTAGCCATGGAATTAGAAACAAGAGACGAACAAAAGCGTAACGTTTTATTACGTCAGTGTCAGAATAATGATTGTCAAAATAAATAATTTGACGTAGTAAATATTAATTTTTTAATTAGAAATTTAATAATAATGATAATAATAATAATAGAGCAAAAGGTTTAATTAGATTTATTGTTTAAGATTAATAAAATAAAATAAAGTAACACTAACAATTAATTAATGTAACAAATTAAATTCAATATAAACAACAACAAACTACAAATATTCTTAAATTATATCGATTTATTATCACAATTTGTCAAAATAAATACTAATAATTTGACGTATAAAACGTTACTCTTTTGTTCGTCTCTTGTTTCTAATTCCATGGCTAATACTATACAATTGTAATTCCGTGAATTTTTAAATTTTATTTCTACAGTTATGAAGTAGCCAAAATAATTTCTTTTATTGATTCGAATGTAGAAATGTTTGCTTTACAACATTCATTTGAAACTTTTAGTCTAAAATAATTAGAGGAGTAATGTGCACGGAAATCTGATTTCCCATGTTAAACGCCTATATTTCACTTTCCGTGATACACCCTGTATATATTTACCATGAAAGTTCTGTGATTTTGATTGGTTGTTACTATGGCGTATGAAATATTCCAAAATATTTCTAGGAAGTGCACTGCACACCACTAGCTTATAAGGAGACAGTCCTACCTAGCAATGAAATATTTATTGTATAGTCCATAATTGGTTGTACCAGAGTTGATTTCATCTGGACACATATCATGTTCCCGGCAGCAGCTGTCAACTTCTGTTTCCGGGCCTAGATCATTATAACTATTTGCTATGTTATCGATACCGCACCAATTCGTTCCTGAAACACATATTCAGCACTGAATAATAATCATGTATTTAAAACAGCCGCTTCATCAAGTAAAACATCACTTTTCTGACTTATTATGTAATATAGTATTTTATTTTTGAATATAATTCACGATAGTAGTTAAAACGTTACATGATATTTATATCGTAAATAAATATGTAAACAAGATATAGGTAGTAAAAATGAATTTAAAAAGTAGAAAATTGCTGATACTATTTAAATAGCCAAACGGTATCAAGAGCACTCAAATATACAGGTGTTTCTATATTTGTGGATCAAACTTTATCATGGTGTCCACCAATTTCAAATTATAAAATTCCAGGAGATCCAAGGATTTCAAGGAACATATTACAAAAAAAAATCCAGGTAGTTTCATAAAATAACTAACAAAATTTGTAGAAATATATCTATAAATTAAAAAATATTTTTCAAAATAAAAAAAATAAGTCAAACAGCAAACAAGCTCTGTCAAGTTCTTGTACAGCAACATAAAGCAAAAATATCAATTTTATTTCAAAACTTAAATCAAAAACTTTGTTTGACGGTAAATAATTTTTTTCAGGTATTTTATAAAAATTCATGGTATGTTTTTAAATTCCAGGCTTTTTCCAGGTTTCCAGGAATTCCAGGTCCGTAGACATCATGTTTAAGGATATATATATATATATATAATATGTTACTGTTCACGGAATGAAAGAAATTTTTCAAAAATTCGCAAAATTTACGTCAATTTATCTGTGTAGTATATATTTGTGACATTGAATTGATAGCTATTCTTAATAAAACAATAATTACATAAAATAATGAGCGCTGAACGTAATCACTTATCTGATGTATAATGAATAAATTAACTATTATAGGATTTATAATTATTAATATATAGTCGGCCTGTGGATCCTGAGAACCCCGGTTCGATTCCCACAGCCGACAAACAATTTTCACCAAATTAAAATTACTCCTGTGGCTCCCTCACCACTAACATCTTTGGGGGCCGTGATTTGACGGCTGGTAATCACACTTCACACGCATAAATATATCACTTATCGAGATCTGCTTCGGCAGAGTGCCACACCCAGTAACTGGTAAAAGGCGTGATGATATATTTATTGATTTTTTATTTAATATATTATGGGGTATGTAGCTCAGTGGTATCAAGTTAGCCTGTGGATCCTGAGAACCCTGGTTCGAATCCCACGGCCAACAAACATTGTCATCAAATTAAAATTACATCTGTGGCTCTTCCACCACTAACATCTTTGGGGGCCGCGATTTGACGGCTGGTAATCACACTTAACGCGCATAAATATATCACTTATCGAGATCTGCTTCGGCAGAGTGCCACACCCAGTAAAGGGTAGAAGGCGAGATGATATATTTATATTTTTATTTATTTTAATATAATAAATATACATATCAAACCAGTGATTCTAAAAATGTGAACCACTCATAATTTTGAGAATTAAAAAAAAAAACTTTTTGCTCTATGATCTGTACGTCATATAATTAATATATAGGATGGTGACCGCGAACTTTAACATGTAAAATAATAATTTTGTAATTTCCTGCTTCCCTAATTATTTTAAGTAAAAACAATTCAAATAAACAAAATTAATTAACGACACAAATTAGATCTGAAAATTACGAAATCTGGGGAAATTTTCGTCATTTTTAGATCTAATTTGTGCCGATACAAAGCAATTAATTTTATTTATTGGTTTATTTGTAGAATTTTATGGCCTAAAACTTTTATTTGAAGCTTTTTTGCCTAAATTAATTAAGGAATTATGAAATTATAAAATTATAACTTTTCATGTTAAAGTCCTATGGTCGAGAGTCGCGGTCACCGTCCTGTACATATGTCCTTAAATTTTGATCGACAAGTATAGAAACACCCTGTATACGAGTTGAGTTTAAAGTTCGACAAACCTTATTTAATATAGATCAGCTTATTTTATTGTCACGAATTACATTAATTAATTAAAACAATTGGAAACTAAAAATATATATATAAACCTTTCACCTACCTGGAAAAATTAAATGTGAAAGTCTCTCAGCAAAACTGGAAGGTTTTCCACTAACGAAAAATATAAAAAATACTAGAAAAATTAACAGACGCCAAGTACGAAACATATTGGACACAAATAACTCAGAAAAAAAGTTTTATTTTTGCTTTATCGTCTTTTTAAACTTGTTGCTTTGTACATGCAAACATATTTTATTCTGAATTGACAGAAAATAGATAAAATTTGCTATCGTGCTAATAATTTTAAATTACACTTTTGTTTTTACCTAATGACGTAAAGTATTTTTACTTTATCTACATACATAATACGAAAAGAATGATTGATATATGTACGTTAAAAGAAATTATTTATTTATTTCAAATTTGGGGTAATGGCTCAGCGGTATCGAGTCGACCTGTGGATCCTCAGAACCCTGATTCGATCTCCACAGCCGATAAAAAATTACCCCTGTGGCTCCTTCACAACTAACATCTTTGGGGGCCGTGATTTGACGGCTGGTAACCGCACTTCACGCGCATAAATATATCACTTACCGAGATCTGCTTCGGCAGAGTGCCAGACCCAGTAATGGGTAAAAGGCGTGATGATATATTTATATTTATTTATTTTTTTATTTATTTAATTTTAACAATATTTAAAATAATTTTCTGAATAAAAATAATATTAATGGGGTAGGAGGCTCAGTAGTATCGAGTCGGCCAGTGGATCTTGAGAACCCTAGTTCAATTCCTACAACCGACAAACATTTTCACCACATTAAAATTACCCTTATGGCTCCCCCTCCATTAACATCGTTAGGGGCCGTGATATGACGACTGGTAACTGCACTGCCCATAAATATATCACTTATCGAGATCTGTTTTGACATAGTGCCACGCCCAGTAATAGATAAAAGGCGTGATGATATATTTATTTAATTATTTAATGTAATATGAATTTTTCCCAAATTTTTTTTAATGTGGGGGTACTGAAATTTATATTCGTTGTATTCAGAAAAAAAAACACGGAATCGAATAAGCAAATAAAAAATACGTTTCCATTTAAAATAAGAAAGTTGCTAGTATTTTGAGAACCACCAATCGAAATAAATATTTGTTAAAAGTTTTGTATTAATAGACGTGCAAAATTGTATTTCTTTGTTAGTTTAACCAACCTTGTAGCTTTTATAGTTCTGGAGATAACATTGGTGCCGCACTTACATTGAACAGCCTATAGATATATTAGGAAAATAAATATTCACATATTTTTTTAAGAAATTATAAGTTTATTGACTTCAAAGTATTGTCAAAAAAATTATTTACAGTACAGATACAGTATTAATACATAACAAAAACGTGTAAAATCCAAAAAGCCAGGACGGTATTAAAATATTTAAAAGGGTGGAACGTCGAACCATTGCCAAACTTTTGGGGCATTCATGTTAAATTTATATTCGATGCATCGGGATGTTAAGTAACTAAAAAAAAAATGATTATTTTAAAAATACAATCTGCATTGTATATAAAATATTCTAAATACAGACCTGTGGTATTTAATACATTTAACTATAGGATAATCGTATCTATAGCAGTTGGTTCCTAGTACATTAAAATATAAATGTCCCACAGCCCTGGATGTTTTTAATGAATTACTTTTCAGACAATCATAAAATATTTCATCACATCTACAATTTAATCTAAAAGAAATAAAATAAAATAATTAAATAATTGTTTTTTGTTTAGCAGGAACTTATTTCATTCTTACTTGGTGTAATATGATTCATTAGTAAGATTGTGTTTTGCTTGTCCTGCTTCTATTATATCATCACAAAAGTCATGTTCTCTGCAACAAGCATCTGTTTCTGCTGCAGAACCAAGATCATTTTCATTTTCAGCAATGTCTCCAGTTCCACACCATTTAGTACCTGACCAATCAAAAAATTGTTCAAATAAAAGTTAAAGAGAATAAATTAATAAATAATTTATTATTTAACAATTTTTTTGAGGGATCAACCCTACAGCTAGAATTTAAAAATACTGTTTTGGGATAGTTTCAAATGAGACTGCTGGCACCATCTCTACGAAAGTTATTGAACTATATAGGATTTTCAGTGCTCTTGAGAACTCTAAAAGCTACAAGTTTGGTTAAATTAGCAAAGAAATACTATTTTGCAAGTCTATTACAAAATTATAAACAACATTTTTTTTACCAGTGTTTATCAAAATGCGGGGTGCAACTTTCTTATTTTAAATGAGAATATATTTATATATATTTTTTATGAAAGGGAATTTTATTCTGAATTCAACGACTATAAAGTTGGGCACCCTTATATTACAAATTTCTTGAGAGAAATGCATTTTAAATTAATATTAATTTAATTTAAATCGCATAGGAATCAGCGTGCTATGATAGAAACAAATGAGCAAATCATAATACTTTTGTTTGTTTGTAAATAAATACATTTTGATATTCATATGTTTCATTCCATAGCACTCAATTCCTCTGCTATTTGAATTGAATTAATAACAATTTAATACGAATTTTTCTCTAAAATTTTGTAACGTGAGAGTACCGAACTTTATACTCATTGCATTCAGAATAAAATTCCATTTCGAACAAGAAAATAAAAAAAATATATGTTAGTATATAAAATTTAAAAAATGCACTCTGTAATTTGAAAACCAGTGGTCCACAAAAATTTGTGTTTATGGTTTTGTAATAGACTTTCAAAATGGTATTTCTATGGTAATTTAACCAACCTTGTATTGCTTATAGTTCTCGAGATAGCAATGATGGCACAAGTAAATTGAACGTGACTAAATATATCAAAAACGGGAGCCTTATGGTGGAATTCTGTGATAAATCTATACGTTTATAGATTCATAAATCTGTAAATAATAAACAAAATCGCATCAATATTTGTTAATATACGATAAGTAGAAAATATTTTATACAGTCATAAGTTTCGTTGCGATTTTGTTTATAGATTTGTGGATCTATAAAACTTATAGATTTAGACAGAATTCCACCATTAATAAAAAGATAATTCAAATAGATTGTTTTTTTGACGTTTCTCAAAAGCAATGAAATGCTTCATTGTATGTCACGTCTCTGCGTTTTACCCAATCCTGTCATTATTATACTGAGAATAAAGTTCTTGTGATTATTTCCCGGAATTATCTCTGTAGGTGCTTTTTTGTTTCGGACAAATGATAGGTAGTTGTCAAATAATTATTTAAAACGGTCAACGCGTCAAGTAAAATGTGTGAAAAAAAATCGATTTAGTTCCATTTCAGATACAGAAATACACCAACAAATTTTGGAAACTATTTCCAAGAATATATTAATAACTAATCAATCGATATGAACCCAGTTCAAAATCTTTTAAGTTGGATGAATCGACCTCAACAGCTAAGTCAAAAAATAATCTAATTAAATATAATTGGATAAACTAGAAAATAATTCTCCAGTATCTTTCTCAAACTTGTTGCCATTTGGCAATAGCCACTCAAGCCCTACGGGCTTTCCTGACTATTGCCTGGCAACAAGTTCTCGAAAGATCTGTCAGATTATTTTCAATTTATTCTCACTCTCCTGTTATATTATTACAGAAAATATTTCATAAAGTCATAAGTTTCATTGCGATTTTGTTCATCAATTATAGATTTGTAGATCTATAAAACTTATGGATTGAGACAGAATCCCACCATTAATAAAAAAAAATATTTCAAATAACTTTATAATTGAGTAATTTAATTTGAAACTTTTTTATGCAACTCCTGAATTTTAAGATATTTATCAATTATGGTAAACATATACCTGGAAAGATCCACTGAATCTGTTGATATTTAACATCTCCATAAACTTCTTCCTCGTCTATCCAATTATCCTCATCAAAATCTTGAACTTTCCATGCTTGACAACAGGAATTAATTGCCATGACAACGACCAGCAACAAATAAAAGTTACACATCATTCCTAAGCAACAGGATTTCGTTGTTTGTGGAAAGAAATTGATACACTTCTTTTATATTCACTAATTTACTAACCAATTCTTTTATCACACACCGTACAATCTTACGTTTGATACATATTAATTTAGATTAAATATAATTAAACGAAATCTGTTCTTTTCCTGCTGGGAAAAAAAGATATTTCTGATTACTTCCTGGAGCGCTGGGATTTTGAATTTGTTGATAAAGTTTGAGGTTGCAGTTTTATCTTTACTATAAACTTGTGTTGAATTTGAAGTATCTGTGTTGCACGTTTTATTTTAGAGATTAGAATATTGACATGTTTTCGTTATAGATTAGTTCTAAAAGATTATTTTTGACGTTTCTCAAAACTAATGAAGTGCTTCATTACATGTCACGTGTCTGTGTTTTAACCAATCTTATTATTATACTGAGAATAAAGCTCTTGTGATTATTCCCGGGAATAATCTCTGTAGGTGGTTTTGTTTGTGACAAATGATAGGTAGTTTCAAATAATTGTTTAAAACTGTCAACGCGTCAAGTAAAATGTGTGAAAAAAATTGATTTAGTAGTATTTTAGATACAGAAATACACCAACAAATTTTGGAAACAACTTCCAAGAATACATTAATAAGTAATCAATCGATATGAACCCAGTTCAAAATCTTTTAAGTTGGATGAATTAATCTCAACAGCTAAGTCACAAAATAATCTAATTAAACATATTAACGCCGCAGTCGTGATGGCAAATATGTGTGATCATGAAAATGCCATTTTTCTGGTTGAACCAGTTTAAAAACAGATTTTTTTTTAAATATGGTTCTATATAAATCAGACTACGAGAAATTGAATCCCGTTGAGCACATCTTCATATCTTCTTTAGTTTTAAGTTACAGCGATTTTTGACTTTTTTAAAATCTCATCTTTGAGAGCCCATATCTTGAAAACTAAAAGAGATATTAAAATAGGGTTTGTACGAGTGTATTTTTCCTGCTCTAAGTTATACCGAAATTTTGAAAATCTTAAAATTATTACAATTTTTTTCAAAATTTTCACTTCTCAATATTTCAAAAAAATTAACACCAATTAATTCCTCTCATAAAATACATAAGTATGCAAATTTTCAGCTAAAAATTTGCACAGATAGAGTTTTTATTGCCAAAAAAAAACGAAGAATTTTACGAATTTTGGCCATTTTTCGTTTTTTTGCTCTAAAAATTGTATCCGTGGAGCAAAATACTGAAATTTTACATACATATGTACTTTCACGAGAGGAATCTACTGGTGTTTACAGATTTTCATTATCTCGTCAAGTTTTTGAAATACGGGCAAAAGAAAATTTTGAAAAAAAAACCGCATTTCAATATCTCTTTTAGTTTTCGAGATATGGGTTCTCAAAGTTGAGATTTCAAAAAAGTCAAAAATCGCTGTAACTTAAAAACCAAGATATGAAGATGCGCTCAATGGCATTCGATTTCTCGTAGTCTGAATGATATAGAACCATATTTTAAAATTTTTCGATTTTCAACTGGTTCCCCAAAAAGTTAGCATTTTCATTAAACGAATTTTATGAGATAATGACTCCAGCGATTAAAAAAACCACTTACGGACATCTGCTTCAGCAGAGTGTATCATCCAGTAATGGGTAGAAGGCGTGATTATATATTTATTTATTTTATTTTATGTTCTGAATAAGAAATAAAATAAATATATCATCACGCTTTTTACCCATTACTGTGTGTGTGGCACTCTGCCGAAACAGATCTCGGTAAGTGATATATTTATGCGCGTGAAGTGTGGTTACCAGCCGTCAAATTACGGCCCCAATGATGTTAGTGCTGCGGGAGCCACAGGGGTAATTTTTTAAATTGGTGAAAATGTTTTATCGGCTGTGGCGATTGAACCAGGGTTGTTAGGATGCACAGACCGACTTATACCACTGAGCTACTACCACATATGAATAAATAAGTAATATTACTGTTTATTGTTAACGGTAGTTGGACCAATAATATAGATGTATTAGGATAATAAATAATAATAACAATTCAAAAATTTATAAGTTTATTGTTCTGAAAGTATTGTCAAATAATTATTTACAGTACAGATATAGCATCAATACATGACATGATTGTGTAAAATCCAAAAAGCCAGGACAGTATTAAAATATTTAAAAGGGCTGAACATTAAACCATTGCCAAATTTTGGGGTCATTCATGTTAAATTCATATTCGATGCATCGGGTCGTTAAGAAACTAAAAAAATAAATTATTATTTATAAAATACAATCTACATTTTATATAAAATATTCTAAATACAGACCTGTGGTATTTAATACATTTAACTATTGGATAATCGTATCTATAGCAGTTCGTTCCTAGTACATTAAAATATAAATGTCCCACAGCCCTGGATGTTTTTAATGAACTACTTTTCAGACAATCATAAAATATTTCATCACATCTACAATTTAATCTAAAAGAAATCAAATTAAATAATTAAATAATAGTTGTATATTTTGCAGGAACGTACTTGGTGTAAAATGATTTATTAGTAAGATTGTGTTTTGTTTGTCCTGCTTCTATTATATCATCACAAAAGTCATGTTCTCTACAACAGGCATCTGTTTCTGCTGCCAAACCAAGATCATTGTCATTTTCAGCAATGTTTCCAGTTCCACACCATTTAGTACCTAAAGAATATAAAAATAGTTCAAATAAAAGTTAAAGCAAATAAATTAACACTTAATTTATTATTTAACAATTTTTTTGTGGGATCAACTATAAAGCCAGAATTTAAGAAAATCTGTTTTAGGATTTGCTCAAACGAGACTGGTAGCGCCATCTCTTCGGGAATTAGTAAACTATATAGGTGTGCAAAAATATTTCGAAAACGGGTGCTTTAATCACAATCAGCCCAATTGTCAAAAGAGTTTTAGCTAGAATTTATGCTAAACCATATTCCCAACAATGTTTAAATAAACTCTAACAGAAACTTTAATATAATCTTTTATAAATTCCTTAAAATGTGTGTATATAAGTATATTAGCGTTTCAATACTCAAAATTTAGAATGGTTCTAAATTTTGACGTTAATTTTACTTATATACACACATTTTAAGGAATTTAAAAAAGAAATAGAGACATTAGCTTATAACACCATCAATCAGACATATTTGAACAAACTTTACGAGAAAAACTAAAGAATTTGTTTTGAAATAACAAATGTCCATTCATGGCCTACTAAACTGTTAATATAATTTCACGCTTCAAATTTAATAAATTTCCTCATGGTCGATTACATAATTTTTAATCGTTACAAAAAACATTGTACAAAACTCATGCAGTGCACGAAGACGTCATTTGCACCATTCATTAAAGCACGCGCTTATGTGCACAGTATGTCTTCGCACACTTGTTCTGTAAATAACTATTATAATAGACCATTTTAAAAATGTCCCTGACCCCTAGGTGTTTATTTTTTGAACTAACAACTTAATGCCGCCAAATGGTGGCGAACGAGATATTTCAAAATGAATTTAAGTACAAAGTAAGTAAAATGTTTATATTGAAAATGAAAACTTATTGAAGTATATTCATCAGTTATTTATAAATTATGTTAATAGGTACATTCTTTTTACTTCTTCGCTCACCTCACTTATAATTGATCTGAGCTGAAATTAGCTGAGCTGAGCTAAGCCGAACTGAGATACGTATTTGTTAAATAGAACAGTTGTTTCATTAGTTTGCTAAAGTTTCATTTGTTTGGATATAACCTAAAATTTTACTATGTGAACTATGTCTGATTCTGATATAGAAAATATGATAATAGTAAGTATTCGTGTTTAATGTTATTAAATTGTATATATGCTTAAAATAAATATCTCAAATTATTTTAGGATGTATTGTTCAAGGCAGATGATGATAATCAAGATTTTTTATTAAATTTTGTAATCAAATTACTACAAATAACAAATAAAATTAACTAATGTTTATTGTATTTTAGCTGTCAACAACAACTGAGTGACTCAGTTGGAACTGAGCTTGCTTTTTAGTATGCTCAGATCGGTAAGAGGGGAGGTATGAATGCTCACTTCAAACTCAGATCAGTTAGATAAATAGAACAGCCATATTTTGCTGAGACACTCAGTTCAACTGAAGTGAGCTGAGATAAGTGAGATTTGATGTAAAAAGAATGTACCTATTATGATAGATTTCGTATAATAACATATCCATTCTTTTCTTTTGTTCACGTTTTGAGGAAAAGAGTGAAATGAAATGTTTCTTGTTTTTTTTTTTTGAATTATTATTACAATCCTGTACACAGCATATAGTACCCGTCATAATTACTATTATTAATTACTTTTCAATGAAGAAACAAATACTAAGCAACAAAAATAATCGAACTGTCACTTGTCAAATCATAGACAAAGATAACGTTTGCACATGCGCAATGAATTTTTAAAATGGTCTATTAAGATATTTTATTTAAAACTATTTTTCGTTACAACTTCTATATTTCAAGATATTTACCTGGAAAGATAATCTGAATTTGTTGAAGTCTAACTTCACCTTTAACTTCATCCTCGTCTATCCAATTATCATCATCAAAATCTTGAACTTTCCATGCTTGACAACAGGAGTTAGTTGCCATGACAACGACCAGCAACAAATAAAAGCTACCCATCATTGCTAAGCAACAGGATTTTGTTGTTTGTGGAAAGAAATTGATACACTTCTTTTATATTCACTAATTTACTCATCAATTCTTTTATCACACACCGTACAATCTTACGTTTGACACATATTAATTTAGATTAAATAAAATTAAACGAAATCAGTTCTTTTTCTGTTGTTAAAAATTTATTTTTGATTATTTCTTCGACTGCTGGGGTTTTGAATTCGTTGATAATATTTGAGATTGCAATTTTATCTTTATTGTAAACTTAGTTTGAATTTTAAATTACTGTTTTACACGTTTTATTTTAATATTTGAGATTAGAATATTGACATGTTTTAGTTCTAGATTATTTCTAAAAGGTAATTTATTTTAATTTTAATTTTAAATTCAAAAATATGTTAATATTAGCTTGTTAAAATGTACATATCTAATTATTTTAAACATACTATTGTTATTCGTTTCCGGGTAGCAGATCTGTAATTGCAGATCTATGTACATTGAAAAAGAAACTATTTATTTAATTCCAGCAACATTTAAAACAAATCTCAAACGACCACTTATGAAAGAAACTATAACTACGGCATAAATGACTACAGAAAGTTGAAAATAACACACATTGATATGTTATTATAACGTACACTTCTAACATATCAGTTGAAGTTCCACTGATTGACAAGAGATGGTGTTTCGATGAAAGAAAATGATAAAATAAATTAAAAGAATTTGTATTGTTATTTAAATCGAAGTTTTGGTAGATTTTGCAATATATTTTCACAAATAAATCTTAATTTTTAAATTAATAATTACTTATTTACTAATATTTTAGTATTATTTAATATTTTAATATTTCGGTTAGTACAGTTGGTATCACTAAACCTAACCTCAAACATCAAACATCTACGCTTACCCTCAAAAACACATCAGCTGTCAAAGTGTAACAACATTGCTCTTATAAACTTTAATTAAAAATATTTTGTTGTCGTCTGACATAACTCGCTGGAAAGTGTGATGACAGTGCTCGTGTACTTAAATCACTCGGTGCTGCGCGCATCGTTTTTCAATTTGTACACTTGCTCGTTATCTTACACTTTCGATGCTTGTTATGTAATATACTATAAATATATTATTTTCTGAATAAATAAGTAATATTACTATTTATTGTTAAGGGTAGTTGGACCAATAATATAAATGTATTAACCAGGAGGAGTAATTTAAATTTTAACAGCTAAAACTGACGCTTCTGATTGGCTAGTGCTTCGTCCAGTTTACACTATACATAGATTTTACATTTGATTTATTAGAGCTGTCATAAGTTTTGAGGTTATCTGTTTTCTTGTTGGTTTTTTGCATTTCTGTGACATTAACATAAATCAGTTCTTTTAAGAACTAATAATATACGGGAGTGACAAATTAGAGTTTATAATGTCATTTGTATTTTAAAATAAATGCCATGAGATTTAATCAGTGCAGATGTATAAGAAATTTTTGTATTTCGCGCGAACAAAAATCTACTAACTTTCTATAGTGCAAATCTGACTTGTCCATTTACTCCTCCTGGTTAAAAAACAGACTATAGAAGAACAAATAATCACATAACATTCAAAAGTTTATTGACCTGAAAGTATTGTCAAAAAATTATTTACAGTACATATATAACATTAATACATAACATATAAAGTCAAAAAGTCCGGGACATTAATGAAATATTTCAAAGGGTCGGACATCAAACCATTGCCAAACGCTTGGGGCATTCATGTCATATCCATATTCGATGCATCGGGATGTTATGAAGCTAAAAAATAAATTATTATTTTAAAAATGCATTCTACATTTTATTTACAATATTCTAAATACCCACCTGTGGTATTTAATACATCCAACTATTGGATAATCGTTTCTAAAGCACTTGCTTCCTAGTACATTAAAATATAAATGTCCCACTATCTTGGATCTTATTCGAGAACTTCTTTTTAAACAATCATTAAATTGATCATCACATTCACAATTTAATCTAAAAAAATAAAATTAAGGAACATAATTGTTGTTTATTTGACGGGAACGTATTTAAGTCTTACTTAGTGTAAAATGATTTATTAATAAGATTGTGTTTTGTTTGTCCTCCCTCTATTATATCATTGCAATAGTCATGTGCTCTACAGCAGATATCTAATTCTTCTGGAGAACCAAGATCATTCTCATTCTCAGCAATGTTTCCAGTTCCACACCATTTAGTACCTAACCAAGCAAAAAATAGTTTAAATAAAAGTTGAAGATAATAGATTAATAAATAATTTATTATTTAACAATTTTTTTGAGGAATCAACCATATAGTCAGAATTAATGAAAAAATCTGTTTCGGGGTTTTCTCATTCGAAACTGCTGACACCATCTCTTCGAGAATTACTGAACTATATACGTGTGTAATAAAAAAATGGTTCCAAAGAATCCCTATTGATAACTCTAGCGCTCGAATACGCCAACTAGCGGTAAAAAAAATAACTACTCGTGGTGGGATTGTTTCATTTATTGTGCATGTTTGTATGGTAAACATACGTATTTCTATAACGTTATTTTTAAATTTTTGCTATGAAAAACCTAAAAAAAGAAAACCTAATACGAACTGTTGCTTTTACGGATGCAAATCGCTCTGAATTATTGCAACAAAAGAATCGTCCTCAGTTAATAATTTGTAATACATACTCCGGCAGCAATTTTTTAACTTAAACATTACACTACTAATTTCGTACATTAATAAATTATCGTAGCAGTGGCCAATAAGTAATTTAAATTTAGATTTTAATTCGTCAATTAAATCATGTTCTTGTAATATTGTACACCGGCCTGTAGAACATAAATATAATTCGGAATCTTCAGAACATGAAATTAGTATAATTTTGTATTGAGTAAATATTCGATGTTTACATTTTTTAAGTTTATATTTTTGATAGTTGAATACCTACCCCCATATTAAGTATGTATTTTGTAACCACAAATTACTTATCTATGCGAAAATAATATTTTTCAAGCAAAAAGTAAATGATGATGAGAAAAAAATCTCTTTTTATTTTCTAATACTACGCGAGTTATTCAGAATTAAAAAAATAAGTATATACAATTTTCCTACGAATGTGTAGACGTCTAAGACTTTAAACAAATGCACAATACTTAATTTCATCGTCAAAATTGGCGAACCGAGCTTTACATGAAGGTAGTACTAGCGTGAAAATTTTTTTTGCAGATCTGAATGAAATTTAGCGCACGTATACATTGAATAGTCATACGCATCCTCCTAAAATATGAAACACATTCATCGTCTGTGAACAAATATATTCGCTTGTAAAGTTGAGTTCTTATATACGGGGCTTATGGCGATCATCAATCAGAATCGCACATATTTGGTTTGTGAACCTCTAAAATTTTGCAGTTTCATTTGAAACACTAGTATGATGTTCTTGAACTATCCATGTATATTGTATCAGAAGGAGAAAGTTTTTTATCGTTTGGTAATGGATATATAGCCATGCAATGCCTTGTTTTTAACGAAAAATGAAGAATCCCAATTTATAATGGCAACACCACACGGTGGTATGGTATTTGAAAATTCAATAGACCAACAACCTGTTAACAATTCATGATATTCAAATCATAATAGGTATAAAACACTTATTTTATTCAATTTTTATATTTTTTGAGCGTCAGTTTCGCTACTCGACAACCGATGGCGCCACCGTCACACTAGTACTACCTTAACATATGTATTCTAATGTAAACAAACCATTTATCCTACCAAAGCTAGGCGAACGCAGCGCCTCTATAGTTGATTTGAGTTGTTAATAGACCACGGGCGTGTGACGTCATGATTTCAGATGTGATCCGTATCTGTTAAACAAGTGACTGTCACATCAGCATTAAATGTGCGATTTTCATTGAATAGAAAGAATATATTTTTAATAAGTATATATGCATATAATTTCAAAAGTGACTAGTTTCTATTCTGTGCATAATTTTTTACATAACAAAGTATGTAATTTATTTTATCATGTGAAACGTAATTTGAAGATTGTGTCGCGAGTGCATACTTTTACAATTTTATACTGTTTATATATTTAATAGATAGAAAATAAATGTTTAAAAACAATGTTATATGTTTACTTAAGTAATTATTTTAATATATAGTAGTTTTACTTTTATTGAAGTTTGAAGGTTAACATATTCCATAGTAACTAATTTCAAGATATTTACGTGGAAAGATGATCTTCCACAGTTGAATAACTACTCCGTAAACTTCATCCTTGTCTGTCGAATTACCGTCATCAAAATCTTGAACTTTCCATGCTTGACAACAGGAGTTAGTTGCGATGACAACGACCACCAACAAATAAAAGTTACACATCATTGCTAAGCAACAGAATTTTATTGTTTGTCTAAAGAAATTGGTGCACTTCTTTTATATTCACTAATTTACTCATTAATGCTTTTATCACACACTGTATAATCTAACGTTTAATACATATTAATTTATATGACATAAAATTAAATGAAATTTGTTCTTTTCCTGTTGTAAAAAAATATATTTTTATTACTTCGTGGACTGCTAGGGTTTTGAATTCGTTGCGATTTTATCTTTATTGTAAACTCATGTTCAATTGAATTATCTGTTTTACACGTTTTATATTAATATTTGAGATTAGCATATTGATATGTTTTAATTATAGATTATTCTTAAAAGATAATTTAATTTTAATTTATGCACAACAGGGCCGAAATTCGTGTATTTTAGCAATTAAAAGCGGGCTTAAACACTTGTTTTTGGCCCTTGGGCCATAATAAAATAATTTCCTATGAATACATAGACAAAATGACAATTTTAGTTTATTGTGAATACTTAATTGTTTTAATATTTTGTATTTGAAATTAAATGTTCTTTTGTTGTGCATAAAATATTGTATTTACCACGGATGAAAATAAGCAAATTTTTATAAAAACGTCAAATTTTCATATTACAAAAATTTTGCATTATTCATAATAAGGGAGATAAAAATTGTTTCGGCGAAAGCAATTAAGTCTATATCTAGTACCCTAAGAAACATAATAAAAATTAATCATTCAATACGGAAACAATTTTGTCTTGATTAAAATTATAAGATATTAGTTACAGTCATGGACACTAAAGTATGCCAAGATGTGGAATGTGAAATGATTGCAGGATCTGTATAAAGCGATCTGTATAATCGACGCCCATGGTTCATTGTGTAACAACACTATTGAGATTACTCTTACTTACCCTTTTGGCATTCTTTCTTGGCAACGACAGTACTCTCTCTTTCCTCTTCGGCATTCTTTCTTGGCAACGACTGTACTAGAGGTGGGTGCGGGCAGTAATTTTGATTGAGTCACGATGGATCTCGTCGTGAGTGAATGGGCGTGAGTAAAATTTTAAAATTCGTGAGTGGACGTGGTATGAGCCATAGAAAAATATAAGTGAGTGACTGGTCGTGAGAATAAAATTTATTTTCGTGAGTGGGCGTGATCGTGACTAATTTTTACTCACGCGCCCAGCTCAGAGAAATAGAGTAATGGGAGAAGACGCTGGAAGCTGCGCGAAACTTGTAAAATTGAAGACCGCCATTTTTAAGGTTGGTTGATGTGGGAAATTTAAAAATTCAGCACGGCTAAGCCTCATGAGACGCGAAAAATATTCTAACTAAATAACAAATAACTTTTCTAAAGTAATTGCGTAATATATTATTAATAAATGGTAAATTATACTTAATATAACCATGGCAATGTTGGAAAATATTTCACTTTAAAGATGGTTGTTCGTATCTCTGAAGTTAGAGGTTGCAGAGAAAAAGCTGTAGATAATGAAATAATAAATAACTTTTATGCAACAAAATATCAACATTATTTTATTTATAAAAATTATTATTTGCAGAAATAATTATACCTTGTTTTTGATTATAAATATTGTTTGTAATATTAACGATCTTGTACATTTATTTTATCAATTTTTGATAGCGCTTAAAGCATTGGTTGGCAGTACTCGGTTTCACTAGTATGATAAGTAATGTTATTATGAAATAAATGTGTCAAACAAAAATAGTATATTTTAATATTTTTTTATAAAATAAAAAACCAAAAATTTTAAATGATTTTAATTAATAATCTTAATATTATAGATATATTTAAAGGTTTAAATCTTTTAATATTAAAAAATCCTTGAAAATTGGATACCCACTCGTCTAAGAGTCTTCTCCCAGTACTCTATTTCTCTGCCTCACACACAACAACCTTAAAAATGGCCGAACCCATAGCGTTCTCTGAAAATTGGATGCGCACTCGTCCAAGAGTCTTCTCCCACTACTCTACTTCTCTGGCCCAGTTCTATTAGGGGCAAAAGTGTAGTATCACTGACCAATTTAAAAAAATGTAATTTTAGGTTGGTAAAATTTTGTGAATTTCAAAACTGCCTAAAAATTACCAAATAAACCAGTGCTTCTAAACTGTTATTTGAAAAATATTTTCTAGCTTCCAACCTCAAACATGAAGTAGGCTACTATTATCAGGAAATAAAAAATAATTATTTGTAACCTAATCAAACCTTATCTTAGTCTTTGCCATTTTGATACTTTTTTGGCATTTATACTTCTTAGTGATGAGCTTCAAATCTCTGAAAATATTTTAGGATCACTGATAAGTAAATGTCATTATAGTGGTAGGGGAAATTTTAAAAATTGGTCAGTGATACTGCATTTTAGTCCTGTGCATCATTTTGTGCGTAACAAAGTGTATGATTTATTTTATCAAGTAAAACGTAGTTTTCGAAAGATCTGTCAAATTATTTTCAATTTATTCTCACGCTCTGAATAAATAATTAAAACACTAAAGAATTATGTTCTCAAAATAATATTATATTTCTAAAGCAAAAGAATTTGTGTACATATACAAATACTTAAGTAACATAATAATATAACAATATCTATAATCTATGTAGATAAATTCGTTAATAATATGTATAATATATCACAATAGTTTGATATTATGGATATCTAGTTTTTATTATTGTCTAGAATAGTGTGCAAATATTCGTTGTTAGATATATGTGATCTTGAATTTATCAGCATCATATAATTTCTGCTGTCAAACTCTTCTAAAATATTTTTTCCTGAAACCGTCAAGAAAGTACCTACTTTCCTGACCAATTTTAGTAGGGAAAGTAGATTTTTACTAAAACAGTCAAGTAAAGTACGTATCCAAGACTACAACAAAAATAACAGTCTGGTAAAGTACAAAACAAAGCGTATTCCATTTGCCATTTGGATCAGATATAACTTACATTTACTGAACCAGATCACTTATTTATTTCGGTGAATTACTTCACTAACTTTATTTCCAGTACTAGAATTCCTGTTTCTAATTTACTTTGAAGTAATTCACCCCAATAAGTGCATCAGTTTGCTTAATTCAGTTCATTTAGTCATGCTGTCTAATTTATCTGAACTGATTTAAGTGAACCAAATGGCAAATGGAATACAGCTACAGTCTGGTAAAGATTTTACCTGACTGTTATTTTTGTTGTAACCTTGGATACGTAGTCTACTGTCAATACAAGTCATATAAATAAATTTAAACATTTTGAATTATTTATGATTAAATATTGATTCAATTAAACGGTTTCAGAAAAAATAGTATAGATAATATGTCAAGAAAGTGTTTCTACTTGACTCAGCGTATTAAAATACTCGGCATGCGGCCTCGTATTTCAAAATCAACCGATTCCTCAAGTAAAATATCACTTTCCTGACTTATTATGTAATATTACAAAATGTCAAGATCTATAAGTTTTTTATAGGTGCAAGAAGTTATATTTGTATTATTTATTGTGTTTCCAATAGCAACAGAAGTTGTGCAGAAGCCAGAAAAGAATGGAATGATTTTATAGTCGTTTGTCATTTATCGATTCCAGTGGCTACTAATATTTATTTGTTAGGTAATGGCATTTGCGCCACAAATCTTCCGGAAGGACTGTAATGCATCTGTGCGCAGACCACGTCTTGTTCTTTTTGATTGTAACCATTTCTGTAACAAAATTTTATTAATATACTAACATTGAGGTAGGTGGCTCAGTGGTATCGAGTCGGCCTGTGGATATGAGAACCCGAGTTCAATTCCCACAGCCGACAAACAATTTTCACCACATTAAAATTACCCCTGTAGTTCTCCCTCCATTAACACCTTTAGGAGCCGTGATTTGACAGCTGGTGACCGCATTTTACGTGCATGAATATATTATTTAACGAAATCTGTTACGGCAGAGTACCACACCCAGTAATGGGTAGAAGGAGTAATGACATATTTATTTTATTTATTTATTGTTATGTTCCATCACGAGCCCATAAAATTATAATTAAATTTATCCATCACTCTTATAACAAACTATCCATTTATTTTTGGGAATCCTAGGTCGTGCATACAATCTCTCACCCTCAAATTCACCACTAAATCCTGCACTTAAGTGACTAATACCTATTAGAAGGCTAGCTCAGTGGTATGAAGTCGACCTGTGGATCCTGAGAACCCTAGTTCGATTCCCACAGGCAACAAACAATTTTCATAATTTCAAAAACTACCCCTGTGGCTCCTACCACTAACATCTTTGGGTGCCGTGATTTGACGACTGGTAACCGCGCTTCACGCGCAAAATATATCACTTACCAAGTTCTGCTTCGGCAGAGTGCCACACCCAGTAATGGGTAAAAGGCGTGATGATATATTTATTTTCTTTTATTTATTCATTTATTTCTAAATATTTTTCACCCTTATAATTACAGAGTAATTAAAAGTAAGTGTTTCAGTTAGCAAAAAAAAAAAACTACTTGAAATTGGTAAGACTGATATATAAATTTATGTACAGTTGTTGACAGTGACATTTAAAAATTGAAACTAATAAAAATCGTTCTTTTTCTTACTCACATCCTTTTATTTCTTAACGTTACTCACAGACAGAGCTGGGCAAGCTACTTAAAAACAGTAGCTAAGCTACAGCTACAGCTATTCTTTAAAAAAGTAGCTAAGCTACAGCTATAAGCTATATTTTGTAAAATATAGATAAGCTATAGCTAAAAGCTTTCGTTAAAGTAGCTGTTAAATTTTAAAGCAACTTTTTTAAATTATTGTGAAATAATTAAATTTGCCATTGTCATATGATCAGTCTTTTGTTATAATGACTGTTAATTTACTATTATGTACATAAATATCAAAAATAGCAAATACTATCTGGCACCTACTGTGTATTTTTGCGTATTAGAGCCAGTTAGAACCGGCAACAAGTAATTATTTTGTGTGGGTTTAGCTTGTACGCATGCGTACTTTGTTGACCTTCTGCTTAAAAAGTAGCTTTAAGCTACAAAAAATAGCTTTAAGCTACAAAAATTAGCTTTAAAAATAGCTTCAGTTGTAGTTTTTAAGCTAATAGAAAAAAAAGTAGCTAGCTACAAGCTACAGCTATATTTTTTCACAGTTAGCTAAGCTACAGCTACAACTAAGGTAAATGTAGCTAAGCTAGTAGCTAAGCTACAAAAGTAGCTAGCTACTGCCCAGCTCTGCTCACAGAGCAATAATCTAAAGTATTTCTCTCACTCAATCTATTTCTATTTATTATAAAAATGACATGTCAAATAGTATTTCCGCCTTTACCTGGCGTTGTGCCAACTGTGGAATAAAAAGATCCCCAAAATTGTATTGCCAACTGTAACACTTACTTCTGTTCACTGTGTAGTAAATTATAAATTAATACCTTTTAAAGAAAGGTAAACAAATAAAAGAAACAATAATATAATAATGATGTATTTCTATAAAAAATTAGTGATTTTATTTTTCCATAAACATAACTTATTAACTAATGACTTAAAGAATCCATGAACTAATGATCTTGATTTTCCTTGAGAATTTTGTGTTGGAATGTACATTTCCGATCTTTGAAACTCTAATTGACAACTACAAGAAAATGTAAAACAATGTATAAATTAAAATACAAGCAAATGAATGAAAATTATCTTAATAAAAATATTATAATTTCTTTACCTTTGCCATTGTGAACAGGGCCTTCGTTCTTTGAAACAAGTGATTTGTATGACGTTGAAAAATATCGAACCTATAGTGTTTCCAGTTTCACTATTAATATTTGACAAACATCTTCTTAGTTCAGTATCACAATCACAATGGGACCTGCAGGAACAAAATTTGAGTTTTATCACAAAGTGGTTCAAATAAAAACTGTAGGGTATTAAATAATAAACAAATTCTTTCATTATAATTTTTTTGTAAAATGATTAGTATAGCTAGAAACTATAAAAAACTAAATTTTCAGTTTCTGAAATCAACAAACGAGACTGCTGGCGCCATCTCTTTTTATTCTGCTGAACTATATACGTATGAGATTAAGTCTAAAGTGGGAGATTAATCACAAAAATGTTTCAAATAAAAGTTGTACAAAATTATATAATTAAATGATTTTTTGTGAAACCGGCAAGAAAGTGCGTACTTTCCTGACCAAGTAAAGTACGTAGCCAAGGCTACAACAAAAATAACAGTTTGGTAAAGTACAAAACAGTCTAGTAAAGCTAAGAATAAATTAATCCCCTAAGCCTTAATAAATATAAAGATAAATCTAAATACGTATTTCGAGAACTAAGTATTTAGCTTTATATTTATTAAGGCTTAGGGGTTTAATTTATTCTTAGTTATATCTTAGCCTTAGATTTTTACTTTTTACTTTAGTCTAGTAAAGATTGTACCTGACTGTTTTGTAGTCTGCTGTCAGTACAATTTATATCAAAATATTTAAACATTTTAATTTATTTGTGATTAATTATTGATTAAATTAAACGGTTTCAGAAAAAATAGTATACATAATACGTCAAGTAAGTGTTTTTACTTGACTCAGCGGATTAAAATACTCGGCCTGCGACCTCGTATTTCAAACAGCCGCTTCGTCAAGTAAAATATCACTTTCCTGACATATAATATACTATTATTTGAAACTTTTTTCTGTAAATTCAACCATTTATAAGATGAACTTGCCTGGTATAAGGGGAGTCATTACATATACCCTTGCGACATTCTCCCTTTGCTAGGGCTTCCGGGCAATTGTCATGTTCTCGACAACACTTGTCTTCAGTTTCATGGATGCCTAGATCGTCATAGTTTGTTGCTATGTTGCCTAAGATATGTAGAAATGAAACAAATTTATTATTTTGTTCAAAAAGCAATCTTAAGGGGGGACACCTGTTGAGCCTGCTAAAAGAAAGGTATTTTTTGATAATTTTTTTAGGACATTAGAATAAATGCAATCGCTTTGGATTTTTAGCATATTATAAAGTAATATTTCAGCTTTATTTTCAGAAATTTTCAGCAGAAACAATTTGTTTCCCTGCTATTGGCAGCCCTGTGAATAGAGAGCTGCAGGCGGTGCATTGGTCGCTTGCGGGACAGCGCGTTCAGTACTGAAACATCGGAGAAATAAATAGATTCGTATTTCGGGTTCTAAATTAAATTATCTAAAAGGTAGCATAGGATTTTTTTGAAATTCGCAAAATTAACAAAATTTTCGTTGAAAAAATCGCTACTAAAATGCGCATAAAAAATCGAAAAGTTGATATATCCGAAAAATCATATGCTACCTTTCAGATAATACATTTCTACATAGAAAACCGAAAGAATCAGCAAAATTGATCGAATAGTTTCAGAAATCTCTGTCCCGCAAGGTAAAAAAATGTGGTTTCGAGAAAAAAGCCTTTAAAGATTTGAGTTTTATTTAAGTTTTATACCTGCTCAGTTCTCTATTTCTCGCTGTATCTTCGTAACGACTTTGTATATCGAATTGGTATTTTGACACAACATTCTAGACAGTATAATGATGCCGAAAATGCAAAAAAAAATAGATTTTTTAAAAATTTTCAACGGGTGTCTCCCCTTAAATTATTTTAGAGGATTTTAATATTTATTTATGTATCAAGGGTGAAAGCAGGCGTTTCTGGCCCGCGGCATGATTATTAGCACGAGGTGCAAAGCTTCGAGGGCTAATAACATGCTCAGGGTCAGAAACGTTAATTTCACCCGTGGTACATACAATACTTTATGCACAACAAAATAACATTTAATTATATGTGCAAAAGATTAAAATATGTACATAGGTTATATGTCAAAGTGACATTTTGCAGAATCAAGTATTCACAATAAACAAAAATTGTCAATTTATTTATGTATCCAAAGGAATGATTTTGTATGACCCTAGGGCCAAAAAGAAGTGTTTAAGCCCGCTTTTTAGGGCTAAAACACTTGAATTTTGGCCTAGTTGTGCATAAAGTAATTTTTAGGGGTGTTTTATACCTGGACCACACCATTTTGTCCCTGGGTAAATAAATCCACCCTGATAAGGCGTCTTTATTTCGTCACTACGGCAAATTTTTACTAATTTGGCCATTGAATCATTCGACATACGTCGGGCGCGCATATCATCAGAACTGAACAACATACGTTGAATTACTCCCCTAAAAAATAAAAAATTACTACTATAATACTCAATAAATAAAGTAGAATCAAATAATTAAAACAATTTTTAGTTAAAATTCTGTAATAATTTATTAAATTCAACGTTTCTGTACACTAAATGTATATCTTAGTCAGAAAAAATATTAATATTAACAAAACTAGTTTTAATAAAAACGAAAAGTTTTCTCCATATGTTAAAATAGAATCAATTTGAAAGCGAATTAAGAAGTCTGGACCTACACAGTTGTTCCCATGGTTACATCAGGACTATAATATTTACTTACCATCCACCGTGGACAGTAAGTAAATATTATAGATCATGTCCTGTTTATTTTGGCAACAATGTGACAGTTGTTAATTTTGAAACCTATTTTTCCTTTTCTTCTATTTGTGCAAGTATTGTACTTACTTACCAACCTCGAACTGTAAGTGACTTTTTTTAGGTCGTGAATATTTAGGAAATCTCGACCCTACCCAAACCAAATTCTTGACCTAAAAACTCTCACTTACAGTTCATGGTACGTAATATACTATGAATGAACTATTTTCTAGTAACTAAAAATAATGTATTATTTATATTTATTTATTTAAAACTAATTGGCAATCATTATCTCAATTAAATAAAGAATCATTTAAGTAGAATATAAACCATGGGCAATGTTGTAAAAAATACAGAGGCTGATTAAGGACAAATGTTTTTATACCTGTCAAGATGAACAGTACAATATGGCTTCCTCCAGTTATATTCTATCATCCTGGACATCGTATTATCAGCAATTAGAACACTTTGAAAAGAACTCATTATTGAAATAATTAGAACCGTGGCTAACAGCAAATACTGTAACAATAAACATGGTTGTATATTTAAGCAATTTACATTGTATCTTAAAGTGTCGTTAAATACCAGCTCTCAAAGATTTTCATAGATCCAGCTGTCAAATTTAGCCGTTATTTCATTTTAAGGTAGTACTAGCGTGAAAAAAAAATTGCAGATCTGAATGAAATTTGGCGCACGTAAACATTGGATAGTCATACGCATCCTGTTAAAATATAAAACACATTCATCGTCTGTGAACAAATATATTCGCTTGTAAAGTTGAGTTCTTATATACGGGGCTCATCATTCAGAATCGCACATATTTGGTTTTGTAGTTTTATTTGCAAAACTAGTATGATGTTCTAGAACTATCCATGTATATTGTATCAGAAGGAAAACGTTTTTTATTGTTTAGTAATGGATATATAGCCATGCAAAGCCTTGTTTTTAACGAAAAATTAAGAATCCCAATTTATAATGGCAACATCACACGGTAGTATGGTATTAGAAAATTAACTACACCAACAACCTGTTAACAATTCATGATATTCAAATCATAATAATTATTTTATTCAATTTTTATATTTTTTTGAGCGTCAGTTTCGCCACTCGACAATCGATGGCGCCACCATCACACTAGTACTACCTTAAAGGTAACAATTATTATTTAATTTGTGCTCATTTTATATTGCGCTAAGAAGTATATTTTTGAGCAAGACCATCAGCTGACGAAAATAAAATTGAATATAGATTTTTAGTTGGTAATTACTGTGAGCAAATGAAATAAAATAAATAAATATATCATCAAGACTGCCATAACAGATCTTGGTAGTGATATATTTCTGCGCGTGAAGTGTGGTTACTAGCCGTCAAATCACAGTCCCTAAAGATGTTAGAGGAGGGAGAGCCATAGGGGTAATTTTAATGTTGTGAAAATGTGTGTCGGCTGTGGGTATCGAACCAGGCTTCTTAGGATCCACAGGCCGACTCGATGAAATGAAATATTTCAATACCTTCATATTAATTAATATATTTTCAATTCGACTTCATAAGTTTACTACTACGAGTAATTTAAATTGCTATTACATATTCGGTATACTTTCATTTATTTAAACTTAGTTTTGTTAGTGCAATTAGTAAAATAATAATTATAGAATTTTGCAATCTTATAAAATGTATTAAATGTTTGTACTCAACATTTATTTATTTATATACTGGCTATTACCCGCGACTTCGTTCGCGTGGTCTACAATTTAATGCGAGTACCCGGCATGCGTTGCATTGCAACTCAAAGAAAGTGTTTGTGTACAGCTGTCCATGTGAGAACGATGGATTTTACAAATTTAGTCCACACACTTGTAGCGATTGTCCCTGTGCTTTGTTGATGGTCATTGCAAATGCGAGTCGTACCGGAAACTGCAAAGGACTCAAGCTTTATTATACCTATATGTTAATATTGGCTCGTTGTCTGCACCTATACCAAATTTTAATCGAATCAATGCAGTACCTTTCAGGATAGTTAGCGGCCATTTAGTTTCTAAAACAGCGGACTGAAGCTTTATTACACCTATATATTAAGATTGGTTCCCGTCTATGCTTATACCAAATTTGAATCGAATCAGTGCAGTACTTTTCAGGATAGCTAGCGGCCATTTTGTTTCAAGATGGCGGACTGAAGCTTTATTTTACCTATATGTTAAGATTGGATCCCGTCTATGCCTATACCAAATTTGAATCGCATCAGTGCAGTACTTTTCAAGATAGCTAGCGGCCATATTGTTTAAAGATGGCGGATTGGACTTGTGCTAAGTCATAAACCTTCGCGGGCGTGCGCAAAATAACTTAGTATAGGAACGCATACGGGACAAACAAACAAAGAAACAAACATTAATTTTTAAATATATATATATTTATTTATTTGTTATTTTGTACAACAGGAACTAAATCCCAATTTCAGTTATTTTATAGTGGAAGCGAACCACTCAAACATAATTGTATTTTTTTGGTATAATCTGAAATTAGCGAGATTTGAATAATTTCCTGTTCTGCAGAGTAAATAATAAATTTTTAAAATACACTAGCGGTCATTGAAATCAAAACACAAAAATAATAGAAATAAGTGGAAATTTTGCACGGAAATTGTATATTTAAATTGAAATTTTAATATCGATATTTGATATCGTCGTAAATATTGATGTTTATTGCTATATCGGAATATCGGAATATGGGGTAATGGCTCAGTGGTATCGAGTCGGTCTGTGGATCCTAAGAACAAGGGGTTCGATCCCTACAGCCGACAAACATTTTCACCAATTTAAAATTACCCCTGTGGCTGTCCCACCACTAATATCTTTGAGGGCCGTGATTTGACTGGTAACCGCACTTTACGCGCATAAATATATCTCTTAACGAGATCTGTTTCGGCAGAGTGCCACACCCAGTAATGGGTAGACGGCGTGATGATAAATTTTGCATATATATTTTGTATTGTTTAAAGCTGATGATGACTTTAGTTTAAAGTCGAAACGCCCGTCTTATTAAAATATATGATTTTTTCTGGATTCCTGAAGCATTATTTTATTAAAATAAAATAAATATATCATCACGCCTTCTACCCATCACTGGGTGTGGCACTCTGCTAAAGCAAATCTCGGTAAGTGATATATTTTGCGCGTGAAGTGCGGTTACCAGTCGTCAAATCACGGCCCCCAAACATGTTAGTGGTGGAGGAGCCACAGGGATAGCTTTTTCAAATTATGAAAATTTGTCGCCTGTGGGAATCGAACCAGGAACCTCAGGATATATTTATTTATTTTGTGTACTGCGCGCCTCGTTTTTCAATTTGTACACTCGCCCGTTATCTTACACTTTCAATGCTTGTTATGTAATATACTATTACATTACACTTCTAATAATAAACACCTTTTCTGCTGAATTTCATCCATTTATTCGTACTATTTTTTGGTGTTCTAATTTCAACGACCATTAGCGTATTTCTAAATATGTCCTAACTGTAAAGTCAAACGTAATATGAAATTAAGTACAATAAATATGTTGTCAACACCTAGAAGCATATTACAACATTCTTATAGTAATATTGACTTTGGTAATTTTCACTCAACTCTGTTGCATAACTTGCAGTACCAGAGCGAGACAGTGGCCTTGAACTTTGTAACAAATGAAAGCGAGAGTACACTGTTGATTCTTGAACCAATTTCAGAAGCCGATGACACTTTCTTCAGATGATCAAGTCATACCGTGACTTTTATTTTACGTGAAACGGGATTTTCAATTTTCATAGTTACTAAATGACACTAATATCTTTGAGGATCGTAATTTGACGACTGGTAACCGCATGCCACACGCAAAATATATCACTTACCGAGATCTGCTACAGCAGAATGCTACACCCAGTAATGGGTAGAAGGCGTGATGATATATTTATTACCTATCATTTAATTTTTAAAGGTAACAATTATTATTTAATTTGTACTTATTTTATATTGCGCTAAGAAATATATTTTTCAGCAAGACCATCAGATGACAAAAACAAAATTAAATATACGAAGCACGTAAAATTATTTTTGTTTATTGGATTAGATACAGAATTTTATGTCCTAAAGGGCCCGAAATAAATATTTTGCCCTGGGTCCGAAATATTTTAAATCCGCTTCTGACTACCAGGTTACTTTAAAAATCCCAAATAAATACGGCCGCAGTAGGATCAGTTCAGGAACTGTTCAGGCTAACTTAAAACATGCCAATTAAACAAAAGTAACCTAACGGGTTACTTTAAAAATGCTAAATGAATAGTTGCGAAGATTTTTCAGTAAGTTACTGCAATTGGAATCAAGAGCAACAAATCAATGAATTTTTCATCCATTTTGAAAACCTGTTTATGTATTATCTTTTTATGCAGCTGTTAAGTATTTTGTTTGTGTCTTCATGTTCTGCATTCTTAAGTTTTCGGTTCTTTCTTCTGTCAATGTTCTTCAACAGTGCATCAACCTTAAGAAACTGTTCACAGAATCGAAGCCAATACATCAATTAATAATTAGAAAAACAGTATAAACATAATTGACCAATGTAGTCACATTAATGACTGCAGATAAAATTAGAATATTTGTGGAAACTTTTACTAATTATTATTTTACTAGTTAAAGATAAACATGACATTTTTAAATGACTTTGACCTTATTATAAGTTGTAAAACTGTCGAGATAAGTATAATTTCATATTTTTTAAGATGTCAAGATGATTGTTAACTGTATACTATAATAAAATTAAATTATTATACATTAAACACGTATAATACAGGCAATCGTAGCCCAGTGGATAAAAGCGAGGTAAAACTTGCGTTTCTTAATTAGCAAGCAAGAGGTCATGCATTCAAATCTCACTGACTTCTACTTATATCAAAAAAATACGATTGTGTCTGAGTGGTTCGGATTCCACTATAAGCTGTAGGCCCCCTGTACTGTAATTAGAATTTACTACCTGTTGTGCAGAGTAACAAAATAAATAAATAACAAAATAAATAAATAAATAATAATTTAGCGTAAAATACGTAAATAATATATCTCTCTTTAGAAATAAAATTCAGATATTAAAATGAGAAATAAGAATTACATTTTGTTTTTAATGGGGTAGGTGGATCAGTGGTATCGCGTCGGCTTGTGGATCCGGAGAACCCTGGTTCTATTCCCAAAGCCGACAAACATTTTCACCACATTAAAATTATCCCTGTAGCTCTTCTACCACTAACATCTTTGAGGGCGTGATTTGAAGGCTAGTAACCGCACTTCACGCACATAAATATATCACTTACCGAGATCTGCTTCGTCAGAGTGCCACACTCAATATTGGGTAAAAGACGTGATGATATATTTATATTTTTTTTACTTTAATAAAATAAAATATAAATAAATAAATATGTCATCACGCCTTCTACCCATTACTGGGTGTGGCACTCTGCTGAAGCAGATCTCGGTAAGTGATATATTTTTGAGCGTGAAGTGCGGTTACCAGTCGTCAAATCACGGCCCCCAAACATGTTAGTGGTGGAGGAGCCACAGGGATAGCTTTTTCAAATTATGAAAATTTGTCGCCTGTGGGAATCGAACCAGGGACCTCAGGATCCACAGGCCGACTTCATACCACTGTGCTAGTAACTTAGCGTAAAATACGTAAATAATATATCTTTTTTAAAAATAAGATTCAGACATTGAAATGAGAAATAAGAACTATTTTTTGTTTATAATGGGGTAGGTGGCTCAGTGATATCGAGTGGGCCTGTGGATCCGGAGAACCCTGGTTCTATTCCCTCAGCCGACAAACATTTTCACTACATTAAAATTACCCCTGCGGCTCCCTTACCACTAACATATTTGGAGGTCGTGATTTGACGTCTAGTAACCACACTTCACGCACATAAATATATCATTTACCGAGATCTGCTTCGGCAGAGTGCCACACAGTAACGGATAAAAGGTGTGATGATATATTTATTTATTTATTTAAATATTGTTTGTACATTTCGTAAGAAATAGTAAAGACCTTGGTTCTATTATCAGTAAACACTTCATGAAGATTTGCTAATACTGTGCATTTTTACAGTTGTATATTTATCAACTTTTAGCCGCGGGGTCAAAATTTCAATCCCAAAGTTCCTAGTCAATTCATTCGTCTAACAAATAACATCATATCAAACAGAGATAGTTAGTATAATTTCTAGAATTTGAATTATGATTTCGATTCGATATTTTTTGTTTATTTGATAAATTTATTAATATTTGACAGGTTGACCTTATGATTGTAAATAGTATTATCAGTTTTCTGTTTGTAGGTCGAATAAATGTTACAAATAAATATAAAATATGTATTAAAAACAACGCACGTTTCGAATGCAAACTCAATTCTTCTTCAACGATACATAAAAAAATAAATATATAAACAAGCCAAAAACTATAGTCAAAAAGTAAGAACACATGTTCAAAATATCAGCAAAACAATAACTAGTAATAAAAAGTAACAAGATATTATATACCAAAGGACTAAAGTACGTAATGTAATTCTGAGGGTAATAGCTATTTACATAACAAGTGCGGGAATACATACTTTGCACATGAGCGCAATTTTAATGTTTTAAGTTAGTTCTGATCCAAAACCACGAGCGAAACAAGTGCTTTAATTTGCGCGAATGGTGCACATGATGTGTTTGTGCACGAATTATATAATCGACAATGAGGAAAATTATTAAATTTGAAGCTTGAATTTATATTGAACGTTAAGTATGCCATGAATTGACAATTTCTCATTTTTTCTCGTAGAGTTTATTAAAATATGTCCGTTTGATGACGTTATAAGCTAATTTCTTTTATAAATTCCTTAAAATGTATGTATATTAGGGTGTCCGTTATTTTGGCAAAGTCGGAAATTTGATGGTCTCACCCTCTAAAACTACTCATAATAAATTTTAAAAAATTGAGCCGAAATCCCAGGTCCGTCAAATGACGTTAAAACGTGCCGCAAGAGGGCTCAATATTTGCACGTAGTTTAAATGAGAAAAATTGCTTTTTCCGATACTTTTATACTTAACTTTTTATGATTTAGGGCCAAATTCATAGTCACGACTCACCCTTACCTCATTCTCACCTCACGCTCAAAGTTGAAGTAACTAAGGCAACTAACTCAAATTGTACACATTTTTAAGTTAGTTGCCTTAGTTACTTCGACTTTGAGTGTGAGGTGAGAATGAAGTGAGGGTGAGGCACGACTATGAATTTGGCCCTTAGTCCTAAAAATATTTCAAGATAACTGCAATTTTCTCATTTAAACTACGTGCAAATATAGAGCCCTCTTTCACGTTTTAACGTCATTTGACGGACCTGGGATTTCGGCTCAATTTTTTAAAATTTATTATGAGTAGTTTTAGAGGGTGAGACCATCAAATTTCCGACTTTGCCAAAATAACGGACATCCTATATACAAATAAAAATAAATAAATAAATATATCATCAAGCATTTTATCCATTACTGGGTGTAGCACTCTGCCAAAACAGATCTCGGTAAGTGATATATTTATGCACGTGAAGTGCGATTACCAGCCGTCAAATCACGGCCCTCAAAGATGTTAATGGTGGGGGAGCCACAGAGGTAATTTTAAATTGGTGAAAATGTTTTGTCGGCTGTGGGATCGAACTAGGGTTCTTTGGATCCATAGGCCGACATGATAACCACTGTGCTATTACCCCATATATAAAATATAAATTATAATTGTACATATACAGTGTGTCCATCCAAAACCCGAACATAGGCTTATATCATGTGATATCAAGTTTTTGGTGCGCATTGCCTCCCAATATGAAGTCGGCCTGTGGATCCTGAGAACCCTGGTTCGATTCCCACAGGCGACAAAACAATTTTCATAATTTCAAAAACTACCCCTGTGGCTCCTTCTCCACTAACATCTTTGGGGACCGTGATTTGACGGCTGGTAACCGCACTTCACGTACATAAATATATCACTTACCGAGATCTGCTTCGATAGAATGTCACACCCAGTAATGGGTAGAAGGCGGGATGATATATTTATTTTATTTTATTGCCTCCCAATTAATTTTACAGGAAAATACTTCAAATAAAAGTTGTAGAGAATAAAATTTTGATTAAAATACATTTCATTTGTTTATTTCATCAAACCGCAAAAATTAATGAAATATTTGTAATATTCGTAAAAATAAAGACGTCCATGAAAAAATTAAAACAATTTTTCAACATTTCACATTTTTTCATTTATTTACACAATTTGTTGTTATAAAACCATCAATTTTTTCTTAGATACTTGCTACAGCACATTTATAAATTATTTGTTATTTTATCTGGTGGTTAACTAGTAGAAAAAAGTCCAAATACTACTATTCCATTCACAAAAGTTTCATTCATGTTCCTGCGTCATTCATACTTTCGCCCAGCAAGAACCAACCCTAAATGTATGTAATAAAAATATAATTACCTTCATCGTGTCTGGCGCAATTTTCAAACAATACAAATATCACAAATATAATCACAATTTAAAGCATTATAATGAAAACCCTTGAAAAATTCAAAGAACTCTTCACATATGAGAAAACTTTTCCTTATTATTCTGATGAATAATTCTGCAATGTTAACTTTTCAAAGCCGTGTTGGATCTCAGCGAAGTGAACACTAAGTGCCAGGCTGTTGCACATTCATCTGTTCAGGTTCTGGGAGGGAAATACAAATGAATGAACGCTGCAGACAGTTGACGATCGATAGAATCCTGCGCCGTTCATTGCTGGTTACCGCAACCAGAGATGCCCAGCTGCTGTACAACTAATCGTTAAAGTATGTTTTGTTACTTGTGCTGGAATTCAAGGTCATGATTGCAGCTGGATAATGGCAGGATTACAGCAGGATGTATGTGAAACTGGGTGCCAATAATCGCAATAACAAGATTTAAAGTGTCTTTCTGTTTTTTTGGGGTAATAAATGAGTTTTTAAATTATTTTTTATATTTAAATCATAAACATTTATTAAATAGCAATTTTTTATACACATTAATATATACTTTAAGGAATATACAAAAAAAAATTCGCCGGAAAATTCGTCTAATGAAATGCAATTTTTTTTGTTGAACCAGCTGAAAATCGAAATATTTTAAAATATAATTCTATATCATTCAGACTACGAGAAATCGAATGCCGTTGAGCGCATCTTCATATCTTTTTTTAGTTTATGAGTTACAGTGATTTTTGACTTTTTAAAAATCTCAACTTTGACTGTCCATATCTCTAAAACTAAAAGAGATATTGAAATGCGGTTTGAACGAGTGTATTTCTCGTGCTCCATTTACTGAAATTTTGAATATTTTGCAATATATTTCAAAATTTTCTTTTGCCCATATTTAGAAAATTTGACGAAATAATGATAATCTGTAAACACCAGTGGATTCCTCGTAAAAAAGTACATACGTATTTCAGAATTTTTGCTCCACAGACACAATTTTTAGAGCAAAAAAACTAAAAATGTCCTAAATTCGTAAAAATCTTCAAGAATAATTAAAAACAGTGATTTTTCGTCTTTTAGTAATAAAAAACTTTATCTGTTCGAATTTTTGGCTGAAAATTTGCATACCTATGTACTTTTACGAGAGGAATTCATTGGTGTTCACAGATTTTCATTATCCTTTCATTTCTTTAAAATATTGGAAAATAAAAATTTTGAAAAAAATTTAAAAATTATTTAAAAAATTTAAATATCGGTATAAGTTAATTGGAGCACGAGAAATACACTCGTTCAAACCGCATTTCAATATCTCTTTTAGTTTTAGAGATATGGACCGTCAAAGTTGAGATTTTTAAAAAGTCAAAAATCGACCTAACTCGTAAACCAAAAAAGATATGAAGATACACTCAACGGCATTCAATTTCTCGTAGTCTGATTTATTTAGAACCATTTTTTAAATTTGTTCGGTTTTTAAACTGGTTCAACCAAAAAATTGGCATTTTCATGAATAAAATAAATATATCATCACGCCTTCTACCCATTACTGGGTGTGGCACTCTGCAAAGCAGATCTCGGTAAGTGATATATTTTTGCGCGTGAAGTGCGGTTACCAGTCGTCAAATCACGGCCCCCAAACATGTTAGTGGTGGAGGAGACATTTTCATGAACAGATATATTTGCCATCACGACTCCGGCGATTAAAAAAAGATTATATTGAGGATCAAAATATGCATCATTATGTAAAAATATATGAGGAATTAAATGGTGAAATCACCAATTTCATATCTAGTTTAATAATTTTTTTTAAATTAACCGTTAACAGAAACAAACGTGAGTATAAACATTTAAATAAATAGTATATATTATATTGTTCATTTGATTAATCCTTAAAATTTACATAAAAGTTTGCAACGTGATGAATCTTTCGAAACATGTATTGTAAAATTTGTAAATAGCATTCGACGACCCTCCCTTCAATATCTTTGCGACCCCCAGGGAGGTCGCGACCCACACTTTGAAAACCACTAACTTATAAGAACACCGAAATAGAAAAACGCACTGTAAACACGTCATTAAGGAGATCTATAAGCGCAGTGTTTTTGACGCTTTTTATTTTGTAGGTGAGGTATGAAAATGAATGCATTATGATATAAATGTAGAGATGTATTCTAAATTGAATGGTGAAATTCACAGGCCCGTATCTATTAAAATGTTTCGAGATATATCTCTCCCAGAATACATACAACATAATACTCGTATAAACAAAATATTTTATTGTAAAACAATACAAAATTTAAAATTACAAACATTTTTTCTATTCTCTATTTCTATAGCTCATGGCGTCTAGATCAGTAACATATATTTGTATAGCTTCTTTCGCATCAGGATGCCGCGCTATAGCTATTTTCAAATATTCATTACATTTAGCAAGATTATTTCTCTCGAAATATATCTTAGCTAAATACGTCCAAGCTTTGAGAGAATTTTCATTAAGCTTTAAAGCCCATTGACAGTCACTTTCAGCTTTGTCGTAAAGCTTCAATTCAATATAACATAAAGCTCTGTTCAAATAGAGTACACAGCTGTCTTTGATCAAATCTATTGCCTGAAAATTGATGATGTTTGCAAAAAAATATTGTAGGTTATATTGTGGTTTGGTACCTTTGTGTAACATACTATTGAATTTTCGAATTCCTTTCTTTTGAAAGCTATATTTCCTCGTTTTTTTAAGGTATCAGATTTTTCTTTACGTATTTTTTTATCTTCTGATCGTTGTTTTACATCTTTTTCTACTTCTTTCATCCATGCATCTTTAAATACAGAGTGATCAAAATGAATTGTTTTAGTTGGCAATACAATGGGGGATTCAAGTGGTAGAGGTTTTTAATATATATTTATTAAAATAAGTTCTTGACCGTACATCATATTTAATACAATATAAAATCATACCATAAATGATATCTTTATTGCTGAAATATGAAAGTTAAAGTTGAATAATTTAAAACGCTCATTGCAATTACGTAGTTGCCAATCACAGAGCTTTGTCTGAAACGTTTGTCGGTGCTCAACTTTACTGAGAGGAAGACGAAGAAGAAATAAGCATTCAGCATTCTACGATTCTACCAATGACGTATAATACTAGACGAATTATGCCGTATTCAAGGCAATGCAAACGCCGTTGTTATCCGTCTAGTTATATTTTGTCTGAGGATTCTACTGACAACGACACACGTTACGTGAAGTTACGTGTTATTTATCTCTGTCTTATCTGTCTCTCTTTAAGCTAAGATGCAACTACGTCACATTCGTTTTTTCAAACTTATATACATGAACGGTCTAGGAATAAATGGATGGATGTGATTGAATATTTGTTACGTATCGAAAGATGAAACTAACTCGTAAGTGTAGAATAAAATAAAATCACTTACTTTGATCCATTTCGTTGCAATCACCATTTTGTTCATCTTTAACTTTGTTAATGACAGTTTTATTGGAAGTAATTTTAAGTTCAACATTTTTTTCATCGATATTTTCAATAATTTTATCAGAAGTGTCATTAAGATATCTGTCGGCGTCTTGCATTCCCATTTTGTTTTCCTCTTTATCAGAAGATGATAATTTTTGAACAATTCCTTTTACTTCTGTTACTTTGTGCATAAAATTATTGAATTCTTCTTCATTTCGTAACATTTTTAGTGGTTTTTAAAAACTTGACAGATTTTATTACCGAATTAAAATTGTATTGACAAAACTGTCAGATATATGTATCTTAGCAACGTTGATGTTCATGTTAAATCAATAAAATCAGAGGCTTCTACTCCATATTTGAAATACTACAGAGTGATCAAAAGGAATTGTTACAGTTGGCAATAAAAAAAATACTTGAAATTGGTAAGCCTGGTACATAAATTCATTTCATGTTATTGACAGTGACATTTGAAAATTTAAATTTGAATACATTTATTATTACATTTATTTCTAAAGTATTTCTATTACCTAAAACGTCAAAATCCTATTAGCTGTCAGATTCCTGACATAACCTATTTGTATTTTTTATTAGACATGTCAAATAGTATTTCCGCCTTTACCTGGCGTTGTGCCAACTGTGGAATAAAAATATTGTATTGCCAACTGAAACAATGCCGTTTGATAACTCTGTAGTTATTTACGATAAGTGGGATAAGAGCATCATTACGATACGCGTGTGAAATTTGCACAACGAAGCGCCGGCCACAAGTATGTTAATAATGCATTATCACACGTACATCGTACAAATTTTATCTACGACCACGAAATAAATTAAAATGAAAATAATAGTTATTTATTATACAAGTGTTTTATTAGGTACATAAAACACGCAAAAAAAGTTTAAACACGAAACCGAAGGTCTTAAGTGTTTTATATAGGTACCAATAAAACACAAGTGTAATACAAAATTGTATCCACAACTCATACTTATAGGTATCGAAGAAGATTGGTCGTAACGTTTAACGGTGATTCAGTTATATATAGTTTCTCAAAATACGGTAGATCATGAAGTGGTTGCTAAGTAACAAGTTGTTTACAGTGTTTTATGGAATATAAAACACTAGTGTTTTATGAGCCATATAATTCAAGTGAAATCAGTGTAATAATGTCTTTATTATATATGAGTTGTGGATAAAAATAATTTTGAATTGACAGTTCTCATAATTATTTGACATTTAAAATTTAAGTGAAACCATGGTATACTGAAAACGTTATAAAGATTGATTGTCGCCATCCACCCTGATAAAACTTAATAAAAACATAAGAAACTGGTGCAATATTTAAAATGACAATTAAAAAAAAAAAGCATTGAAACACAAATCTTATATAAGAATATTGAATAATAGCTATATTCATGTATTGAAAGTAATATTTTCCATTTTTAATAATTATTTTATATTTTCCACGTTAACAAGACACATTCTGTCTATATCGAGTTGTCATTGATCTGTCAGCAACAAACAATAATGACATAGCTCATATTGTTACAAATATAAGGAGTTTTAAACCTGCATTTTCAATGGGGGATTCAAGTGGTAGGGCTTTTTAATACATATTTATTAAAATAAATTCTTGACCGTTCATCATATTTAATACAATATAAAATCATACCATAAATGATATCTTTATTGCTGAAATATGAAAGTTAAAGTTGAATAATTCAAATCGCTCATTTGTATTTCGCACTGCCATATTGCAATTACGTAGTTGCATTAAGCCAATCACAGAACTTTGTCTGAAACGTTTGTCGGTGCTCAATTTTACTGAGAGGAAGACGAAGAAGAAATAAGCATTCAGCATTCTACGATTCTACCAATGACGTATAATACTAGACGAATTATGCCATATTCAAGTCAATGCAGTGTTGTGGAGCAGAAAGGGATGGAATAACTTTTGGGTCCGCCGGGTGCGCGGCAAGGAGCGAGTACACGTTGATGTTATGCAAGTTGCTCCTTGCCTCACCAACCAGTTATTCTATTCCTTTCTGCTTTACAACAAACGCCGTTGTTATCCGTCTAGTTATGTTTTGTCGGAGGATTCTGTGACAACGACACACGTTACGTGAAGTTACATGTTTTTATCTCTGTTTTATCTGTCTCTCTTTAAGCTAAGATGCAACTACGTCATATTCGTTTGTTTCGAAAGTTTAAATATTTTTATCATGCTTAATACAAGTTTAAAAAAAATTAAAAAAATTTGGGTATAATTAATTTATTACGTAGATTAATATATAAAAAATTCAAAAAAGTCTTGAAAGGCCCATTATTGTTACAGTTTATTATGTAGTTTTATAAAAAAAATAGGTGTAGGTATAGAAGCTCATTGTATTATTTAAAAGTTTATTAAATAAAAATTGTTACAATTATTTAAAGATATATTTACAAGTTACGTCTAAATTATTATTACTTAAGTATTAATTTTATTATTACTTTGGTGATTATAATAAATACAAAATCTAAACTAATCTAAATTCATTTTTAAAGTAATTCTAAGTAACATGTTTTAAAAACTAGTTCAAAATGATCTAGCAGTCTTATTGTTTCATGACTACAATATATCATTTTGATCAATAATATTAAATTAAATATTTCAAAGCTTAATTGGAACAAATTAACAAATAAACAGTCTTAATATCTTAAGTTTTGATGAAGAATTTCCACCAAACTTCAACAAACCTCTCCTAAGAGTTATCTATTAACTTCACTGACATTTTGTCCCTGCATTTCAGAATTTAATGTATTCAATTGACTATTTTTCATAACTACATGCTTACTAATAAATTTATCTCTAAAATCTGGGGTATGATGATGCCTAATATGTCTCCCTGTGTCGTTTACATCCCTCTGTACGGGTCGCTGCACTTCTTCAGTGGTGGTTAACATCCTGCATAGAATCTTCGAGGTGTCACCAACATGGGGATGATGTCCAGAAAGATTGTGCGGTATTTCGATGGTGCAGATGTCCAAATTTGGCATGAGGGTGTCGTAAGGGGTATGAAGGGTATTATTGGCTAATCCGTCTAAGAAGGGGGTTGGTATTGGGATTGGGGTTGCTGTGGAAAGAATAAAATATAAATTTATCATCACGCCATTTAGCCACTACTGGGTGTGGCATTCTGCCGTAACAGATCTCGGTAAGAGATATAACCCCTATTCTGTAACTCGATTATTATTTGTTAATAATCGATAAGTTAATGACAATCTTTATTTTTTATGGGGTTGCTAGCTCAGTGGTATTAAGTCGGTCTGTGGATCCTGAGAAGCCTGGTTCGATTCCCACAGGCGACAAACAATTTTCACCATTTAAAAAAAGACCATCCCTATGGCTCCCCCACCACTAACATCTTTGTGGGCCGTAATTTGACAGTAACCGCACTTCACGCGCAAAATATATCATTTACCGAGATCTGCTTCGGCAGAGTGCCACATCCAGTAACGGGTAGAAGGCGTGATGATATATTTATTTATTTTTTATTATTAATCTGCAGATTGCTACCCTTTCGACATTTTGTGATTAAAATTATTTATTCTGTTACTTGTATTTTACTTTTATGCATTTTTCTCTCGTACAAAACTGCCAGTATAAAGAAATATTATTTTTAACCACACTTTTTACGGACCCGTCGGTGAGCTGTCATTATATTATTTTTAATTAGAACAGCAATGTATATTAGTAAACAAAATGCATGAATATAACATAAAAATGCTAGGGTAAATTATTCTACTCTCAGAATATCGCAATTATGACAAAATATCGATGAAAAATAAAAATTATCATTAACTGATAATGATACAGTTGCATAATATAGGGGATATTTATATGCGAGAAAGATATTAGTGAAGGGGGGCCCACATGAGTAATTTTTAATGTGGAGCCACCTAAGTAATTAATTATAAAATCTTCTACGAGCAAAATATTAGTTGAGTATTAATATTAATCTACAAAAAAGTCACAAAAATCTGTCTAAAATACTTTAAAATATTTAATATATACAGGTGTTCCATAAAAATTTCGCTATAGACGAATAACATGGAATATAAGTTTTTCGTTATCATTCATTCCCTGATTACTTTGCAGGAAAACATTTCAAATAAAAATTACAGGAAAATAAATTCAGCATCTAAATCAACGAATGCAATTAATTTTTCTTTAGCATAACTGTCATGAAACAACAAACAAAATATGTACTAATTAATTGTTACAAACGTAATATCCATGGGCGTCCGCAGGGGGAGTCAAGGGGGGGCGCGCGCCCCCCCTTGGATATTAACTAGGATGGTGACCAAGAATCTCGAAAATAGGACTTTAACATGTAAAACTATAATTTTGTAATTTCCTGCTTCCTTAAATATTTGAAGCAAAAAAGCTTGAAATAAAAGTTTTAATAAACAAAATTAATTTTGCGTACTTTGTAACGACACAAATTAGATTTGAAATTGACGAAAATTGCCTCAAAACTATCGATAGGCATGAAATTGAAACAAAATTAAACATATGTTTGACGTTTTATTTGTCAAAATAAATGAAATAATAAATAAGGAATTTATTCTAATAGTTTTGACAGATTGAACGACAAACATTTGTTTAATTTTGTGTCAATTTCATAGCTATCGATAGTTTTGAGACAAATTTAGTCATTTTCAGATCTAATTTATGCCGATACAAAGCATGCAAAATTAATTTCATATTTTATGACCTAAAAATTTTATTTGAAGCTTTTTGCTTTTAAATAATTAGGAAGCAGGAAATTTAAAACAATGTGATTTTACATATTAAAGTCCGATGTTCGAGAGTCGTGGCCACCACACTGTATATGTATATATAAATTAAATAAAAATTAAATTATAAGTTTAAAGATAATAAATTCAAGCTGAAACTGCATTTTCCGCAGTATTCTTATGGCCAGCTAGCGACATGTTCCCTATCGTAACGATTGAGGAATCTAAGTTTAAGTATACACAGACACAAAATATTAGAAAATAAAAACTGTGAAACTGCTAAATCGGAATTTATTGAAGAAATGGTGTCAATTTAAGTATATCTGAGAGTTTTTTGCGACTCGCCCCCCCCCCCCTGGACAAATGTCTGTGGACGCCCATGGTAATATCCAGACTGAATTAGAAGTAAAATGGATACCTATACCATAATCGAAATAACACGAATTAATGATAAAAACATATAATAATTATTAGTGAAAAAATTAGTTAAAAATAATGTTTTACTCCAGAGATATAAGCGATTAAAAATATTGTGACATCATCAGTATAGAAGCGTTCTCATAGGTCACGTTTTTCACACAAAAAATAAGAGACATGTGCGGAGTAAAATGTAACTAACTTCATTGAACTGTCATTGGGATCTGCCATATTTGTTTACTTTGGTTAAATGTTCTTTTTACTTAGTAGAAAATAATTAATCACAGTACAACACACAAAATCACATTCTCTGCGGCAAACCCTAAATTTCAAAGACAAGAGAAAACAAATATGAAAAATTCTATAAATATTTGACAGTTCCTTTTCATATTTTTGTCTAACGTCATCGTTATTTCAACTGTACATCATATTGTATGTTTATTAATATAATTTCCTTTTTTGGACATTCATTTACTAAATATATGATTTTCAACTTATTCAGATTATAAAACAAAAGACAAAATGTCTATTGCGATGTGGAATTGAGTCTTAATAAATAAGAAAAAATAAGAAAAAACTAATTTTCCATTACTTGTCCCATAATTCCACAAAGGTTTTACAGCACGTTTGCATCAACTATCAGGTCATCAACAAACGGCTGGTCAGTTCAGCTTTAACCATAGACGCGTTTCGTCCTTACAGACTCATCAGTATGGTGCGATCATTTATCCAACCAGCCGTTTGTTGATGACCTGATAGTTGATGCAAACGTGCTGTAAAACCTTTGTGGAATTATGAGACAAGTGATGGGAAATTTGTTTTTTCCTATTTTTTTCTTATTTATTCAGATTATCTTTCAAGAATTCAGTCCTTTTTTATTTGCACTCTATAAATAAAACCATTTAAGTACCACTGAAATAAACTTATGACGTCACATTCACAATGTAAAACTTCAAAAAATCATATCTCTTGTAGAATTTTATACCTACATTTTTGCTAATCATCAACGTGTATCACTTAGTTTCATTAAAAAATAAAAAATAATACCAAATACATTCATTTGAATATTTTTCCTGTAAAGTAATCGTAATAAAAAAATCCTGTATATGTAAAAATGCAGAAAGTATTAATTTGTCACACTAAAATATTAGATTGTGTAAAAATAAAGTATTGGCTGATCTTATCAAAAAGAAAATTTCATCCTTCAAACATATCTCGGATATAAATTATTTCATCTTACATTATTATTTTAAACACTTTTAAAACCGAATAAGGATGAAATATTTCAAATAACAGCATATTCATAATAAGTTAAGCCCCTGGCACATATAGCGTCAAAACTCCGAGTCTGCTACAAACTGCTGAAAAACTGAGTCACGTCCAAAACGGGTGACACATATAGAGTCGGTGTTTCTGACAGTCAGAATTAAATATTTGTTAATTTTATCGTGTTATTTGTTAATTTGTATTATTTAAAATATTTATCAACTATTAAGAAATATAAAAACTATAAACTACGAAATATAAAACAAAAAATTAAATTAAAAAAAAAAATTATATGAACTATAAATGAAATATAAAAACTTAAATGTATTATTTAAAATATGTATAGACTATTAAGAAATATAAAAACTATAAACTAGGATTAATAAAACTATAAATTAAATTTAAAAAAATTGACATGAACTGTAAATGAAATATGAAAACTTAAAAGTATCTAACTATGTATAAAGTAAATGAATTTAACTATAAAAATGTACAAAATATCAAACAATAATAATTCATACGTCAAACAACAAAGGAAGATAGCGAAAAACCCAGCATCATAATGAAGTTGGTTTTCGGCAGTCGTGACTGCTGAAAATAGAGGCGTTTCTATTTTTGGCAGTCAAATGGTAGACTCGGAGTCTTGACGCTATATGTGCCAGGGGCTTTAGGAAAATAATATTTTACTTGCCGAATTTTTTCTGAAATCGTTTAATTTAATCAATAATTAATCATAAATAATTCAAAATGTTAAAATTTTTTGATATAAATTGTATTTGACAGCAGACCACGTATCCAATGTTAAAATAATTAAAAAAAAACTGTCAGATAAAATCTTTACCAGACTATTTTGTACTTTACTAAACTGTTATTTTTGTTGTAGCCTTGGATACGTACTTTACTTGACTGTTTTTGTAAAAATCTACTTTCCATACTAAAATTGGTCAAAAAGGTAACCACTTTCTTGCCGGTTTCAGAAAAAATAATTTATGAATGTTTATCACTTCAAATCCAATCATCTCCCTTGGTAAGACCACCGCTACAAAAAACCAAACACCCCAAAATGCAAAGCCACACTCACAAACATTCCCGACCGTGTCGCACTGTGCGCCTTTGAAGAAATCCCCCGGGTTGAGATGATTTCCATCCACGTCCTCCACGACAATACCAAGTCCCAGGTTTCTTCCTCTGACCCAGGTTTTAGCTGCTGGACGCACGTTGAACTCCACGAACTGTCGAGGAAGCGATGAGTTGCTGTGGATGAGTACCATTCGGCTATCGGCAAGACGACGTTTCACAGCTAGAAAAATAAAGTGTTTTATTGGTGAAGGAATTAGTTTAGGGAGAAATGGTTTAGATAAAAAAGATAGAGAATTTATTAATACGTATTTTGTTTCTTAGAGAATTTTTTGTAGGATTAAGCGTTTAGCTGAAATTTAGGAAAATATGTTTTGGGATATTTTCAAATGAGACTACTGCTGCCATCTCTTATAAAAATATTGAACTATATATATGTGTTCAAATCTAAAAGGGAAATAGTAATCAAAAAATGTTTTAAACAAAAGATTTATGCTGGATTGCAAGAAAAATAAAGAGCTCCTTAGTTAAGGAATTGTTTATCTAGCAACAGTATCAATAGCGATTTTCTGAAATTTATTGAGTCGTTAGTTGGTAATGAACCGATAAAACTTTCATGCAACCCAGCATTAGACAATTGTAAAACTGAAAAATGTGATTTCAAACATTTTTCGATATAATCCCTAAATCCCTAAATAGATAATTTATTAATACGTATTTTGTTTCTTTATAAATTTTTTGTAGGATTAATCGTTTAGCTGAAATTTAGGAAAATATGTTTTGGGATATTTTTAAATGAAACTACTGCTGCCCTCTCTTATGAAAATATTCAACTATATATGTGTATACAAATCAAAAACGGAGATAGTAATCAAAAAATGTTTTAAATAAAAGATTTCGACAATTGTAAAACTAAAAAATGTTATTTCAAACATTTTTCGATATAATCCCTAAATTTCGAGATATTTATTAATATATCAAAAGGCAACCCACACTTCATAAGTGTTGTGTAACAATTGTTTCTCATAATTTAGCAGAAAATATATATGATATACTCGTATGTGTTAAAAGTGGTATCTCTTTCATAATTTTGTGTGATTTGACGTAATATCGTTTATATAGAGATAGGTTTGCAATTGTTGTTTACGATACTATGTGGATTCGTTGTTTTGCAAAATGTTGTGATAATAAACGTATTCCATTTGCCATTTGGATCAGATCTAACTTACATTTACTGAATCAGATCACTTATTTATTTAGCAGGATTACTTCGCTGACTTTATTTCCAGTACTAGAATTACTGAATTCTAATTTACTTTGAAATAATTCACCCCAATAAGTGTATCAGTTTTTTTAATTCAGTTCATTTAGTCATGTCTAATTTAACTGAACTGATTTAAGTGAACCAAGTGCCAAATGGAATACACTAAGGGCCAGTTTTTCAATCACTGATTAATGTTAATCATGATTAACGTTAATCGAGAGTAAACCGGCGATTGAAAAACTGGCCCTAAATATGGTTGGATTTAAAAAGCAACATTATTTTGTTGTTACTTAGCAATTTTAATGCTGCATTTTCGCACGCTTTTTAGTTTGTTAAACAAGGATTATTCTGCAGGTATAATAAAATAGTATATTAAAGAACTAGTTTCATAAAGTAATCTCTTAACGCACGAGTCCAAATTTAGAAAACGAGCCGCCCTGCGGGGAGTTTTACAAAGAACGAGTACGATAACAGGCCTTATGAAACGTGTTCTTTATACTATTTTTTCTATTGCGCTAATTTTATAATTCTTTTGGATTTAAAAAAAAAACTGCAACTTCTCAAAATATAAGTTGGTGTTTCTATCACTTGTGTTGGTAGCGCTTCTCATAACAAAAACAATAAAAAAAATCTATTTTTTTTTAACAACGTATCAATATTTTTTCTTTATTGTGAATATTGTGAATTTTGTCTGATTAGCATATTCTTTTAATAATATTACGACACCGATTATTTACAATTTTGAAAACAGTGCACTTAAATATCTCATTAACAACGTGTTTACAATGCGTTTATTGACTTATGAGTATAAAAACATCGTAATAGAAAAAAGAAATAATTAAAACCCTTTATAAAAACAAAATCTGTAAATTTAAAAATCAACTTACCCTTATGCTTTTTCAAAGATCTGGAATACCAGTAAACAGAAACTCTAATTTGCTTATCATCATCACTTAACGAATGTGCATTATTATTCTTTTGATTATTTTCTATAGTAGCATTCTCCTAAAAACAAATAAATAATGATTCCATCTCTTAGGGACAAAATAACAAGTATAATATACCTGAGGAAGTCTATACAATCTTAAAGTTGCACTAGCAATATTAACAGTATCTTCTTGGCCTTGGTCTACCACCCCTGAAGAGACTCCACCCGCGTAATCCACGTTGAAGAAGAGATTCATTGTGTTAGTATCCTTCCACACGTCTTCATCCGTGTTTCGAGGAATATCACCTAAGAAATTTAACAAAAACTGTTAGTATTTTTATAAAAAATAAATAAATATGTTATCACGTCAGGTGGCTCAGTGGTATCGAGTCGGTCTGTGGATCCTAAGAACCCTAGTTCATCACATTAAAATTACTCCCGTGGCTCTCCCACCACTATCATCTTTGGGGGCCGTAATTCTTCGGAAATCACTAATATCGTCGGTATGTTCAGTGTCAAAAGTTGAATTGAAATTTGTGAAATAAGACGACGTGTTATTCTTTTCATTTATAAAAATAGTATGTGAAAAGAATAGTAATTATGATTGTTTAATAATAAGTAAATACAGAGTGATCAAAAGGAATTGTTATAGTTGGCAATATAATTCCGGAGATCTTTTTATTCCACAGTTGGCACGTCAGATAAAGGCGGAAATGCTATTTGACATTTCTAATAAATACAAATAGGTTATGTCAGGAGTCTGACAGCTAATAGGATTTTGACTTTTTGAGTAATAGAAATAGAAATAAATGTAATAATAAATGTACTCAAATTTAATGTCACTGTCAACAACAGGAAATGAATTTATGTATCAGTCATACTAATTTCAAGTAGTTTTTTTTATTGCCAACTGTAACAATTCCTTTTGATCACTCTGTATATCATTAATAATTGTGCATAAATACTCATATTGTATATGGGGTGGCGGACAAGTGACACTGAGACTATATATTTCACTTACGCGCCAAAGTAGAGCCACGCCATCCGTTATATACCTGAATGGGTGGAGTTAATGCGCATTCCAGACACGGTTTTACTTTGGTTTGTCGAGCTCTATATCTCTTACCGAGATCTGCTTCGACAGAGTACGATAATAGGTAAAAGGCGTGATGATATATTTATTTTATTTACCATGACGTCTTCTACCCATTACTGGGTGTGGCACTTTGCCGTAGCAGATCTCGGTAAGTGATATATTTTGCGCGTGAAACCGTCAAATCACGGCCCATAAAGGTGTTAGTGGTGGGGGAGCCACAGGGGTAGTTTAATGTGGTGAAAATTGTCAGCTGCGGGAATCAAATTGTCAAATTCTCAGACTGAGTCGATACCACTGAGGCACCTACCCTGTAAATAGTATTTTTGTAATAAGATTTATTAGGGGTAAATGGTGGTATCGAGTCGGCTTATGAATCCTGAGAACCCTGATTCGATTCCCACAGCCGACAAACATTTTTACCAATTTAAAAATTATCTTTGTGGCTCCCCACTACTAACACATTTGCGGGCCGTGATTTAACTGGTAACCGCACTTCACACGCAAAATATATCACTTACCGAGATCTGTTTCGGCAGAGTGCCACACCCAGTAATGAGTAGAAGGCGTGATGATAAATAAGTAAACCCATTACTGGGTGTGGCACTTTGCCGTAGCAGGAGACCTATTCTAATTCTTGGCGACTGCTTGGCGACTAGTTTTAGTCGCTAAGTCAATGACGTCACAGTACAGTCATCAATATCATGCGGATTTTAATGTCTTACGTTGGTATTAATAGGAACGACGGAATATTTTGTGTTGGTACTTATAATTTCTGACAGCAACTTGTTGATATTTGTTTTTCTTTTTTAAACTAAAATATTTGTATATTGTTGATGTAATTTTTAGTAATTTTCAAGCAATTAGTAATATTAAAAAAAATAATATAAATAAACTCTTAAATAAACATTGTTACATTAAAAATTATTATTAATGTGTAGACGACAACATTGTTATCCTAATTGTCGATAATGAGCATTTGCAGCTGGATTTTGTGCAATAATTATAATTATTAAATTAATAATATAAATAATAAACATTTTATAATAATATACCGTGCACAAAACATATAACATTTTTGTAACTTCAAAACTAATCAACCAAAAAACGCTAACTGACTGACGCCATGACACTTCGCTATAGCCTTGTACTAGTCGCGTACATACGCGACTCCCTAATGCCTTGTGCATACGGGGAAACTTTTTAAAATGCTTCCTGAAATTTGTTTCCAAAGAAGAAGAAGTATGAAATGTTTCCCGAAAGTTAACGGCGCCGATAAAACTCGAGAGGTTTTGAGGAAACTTTTTGACATGCATCTAACTTCTCATTTATTTTGACATTTGTATCGTGTGTTGTGAAGTTAGAATTATAAAACACTTTATTACGAACTAAATTTTAGCGTTGATTAGATTTGTTTAGAAGTTTATACGTGCATTTAGTGTACTTATTATTAATATATTTTTCTAGTGAGGTAAAATACATACATACATAATAAAAACATAAATATTTAAATATAACCATTGTTTTATAATTTCAGAGGAAAAATGTCTGAAGAAGAATTTTTATTATTAGCTGCAGCTGTTACCTGTGTTATTATAATAATATAAATAATTCCCCAAGAATCTAGGGACTTTTAAGAAAAAAATTACTAGTTCTGAAGAAACTTTTACATTTGCCGTATGAACAGGCGTAGGCTGATATTACAAGTTTCCCAAATACTTCTTCTTCTTTGGAAACAAATTTCAGGAAGCATTTTAAAAAGTTTCCCCGTGTGCACAAGGCATAAGCGACCAGTCGCCAACAATGACGTCAGGACTGTTCTTTTTAACTATACCAACAGATGGCGCCAGTATCAAAGTCGTCAAATATGACGTCAAACGGTCGCTAAATCCAGTCGCCAACGAATTAGAATCGGTCTCCAGATCTCGGTAAGTGATATATTTTGCGCGTGAACTGCGGTTATCAGCCGTCAAATCACAGCTCCTAAAGATGTTAGTGGAGGTGCAGCCACAGGAGTAGTTTTATGTCTTAATGTAGTGAAAATTGTTTGTCGGCAGTGGGAATCGAACCTGGATTGTCAAATCCACAGGCCGACTCGATACCACCGAACCACCTACCACATAAGTAGTATTTTTATAACAAAATTTATTTCATTTACAGCCAGATTTAAAAAAAGTTTTAACTAATCCTGAATTTTGGATTAGGTAATCTTGTACTAGTCCGACTTAAAAAATTTAATCAATTCACTTTCCGAAAACTAAATGGTAAGTAGATTATATTAAAGTTTATTTAAACTTTGGAAATATGGTTTGGCTTAATTTGACAAATCCAAAATTCAGGATTAGCTCGATTTTAACTAAAACTTTTTTGAGAATTGTGCTGTTTTAATTCTTACAAGAAGGATAAAAACTTCTGATTTTCTTGTTGACAAATTCGTCCCCATCTGAGTCACCTTCAGGATTTTTTGGATCAGTTGGAACTGAACCAGTTCGGTTTAGGATCCAAACAACAGGCTCAGTTATAGATGTAGGGACGCTAGTTATATTATTCTTTCTTCCAACTCTTTCCAAAATGCTTTGTTGGATAAACATTAACCATTGCTTCTTTACACTGCAAAATAATTTAAAAAAGAAATTAGAGGTTATTAATTGAGAAGAGTAGATTTTAATTGTTATTAGATTAATTTAACAACAACAAAAAACACACAAACTAATAATTATTAATGCAGCTTATAATAGGATTCTATTTCATGAAATTGCTTCTGACAAAATTATACATAATCGAAATAATAAGAATTAATTAAAAAATCTGCTTCGGCAAAGTGCCCCACACCCAGTAATGGGTAAAAGGCGTGATGATATATTTATTTATATTTATTTTAATTAAAAAATATAAAATATGCATTGAATTATGATTATGGCTGAAAAATTTAGTGAAAAATAATGTTTTATTCCAGAGATATAAGCGATTAAAAATATAGTGACATCCGATGTATAGAAGTGTTCTCATTAGCCACTTTTTTCGCGCGGAAAACAAGATTCAAGTGTGAAGAATGTAACTAATTTCATTGTTATCTGCCATATTTGTTTATTTGGTTAGATGTTATTTTTATTTACCAGATTATTTTGTGACGTTTTTCAAAACCAGTGAAATGCTTCATTGTATGTCACGTGTTTGCGTTTTAACTAATCCTGTCATTATTATACTGAGAATAAAGCTCTTGGGATTATTCCCGGGAATAATCTCTGTAGGTGCTTTTTTGTTTGTGATAAATGATAGGTAGTTGTCAAATAATTATTTAAAACTGTCAACGCGTCAAGTAAAATGTATGAAAAAAATCGATTTAGTACCATTTCAGTTACAGAAATACACCAACAAATTTAAGAAATAACTTCCAAGAATACATTAATAAGTAAGTAATCAATCGATATGAAGTTGGATGAATCGACCTCAACAGCTAAGTCAAAAAATAATCTAATTAAATATAACTCGAGAGTTGGATAAATTAGAAAATTAATCTCCAGTATCTATCTCAAACTTGTTGTCATTTGGCAATAGCCACTCAAGCCCTACGGGCTATCGTGACTATTGACTGGCAACAAGTTGTCAAAAGATCTGTCAAATTGTTTTCAATTTATTCTCACTATCTTGTTATATTGTTACTAATTATTTTTGACGTTTCTCAAAACCAATGAAATGCTCTATTGTATGTCACGTGTATGCGTTTTAACCAATCCTGTCAATAGTATACTAAGAATAAAGCTCTTGTGATTATTCCCGGTAATAATTCCTGTAGGTGCTTTTTTGTTTGTGATAAATGACAGGTAGTTGTCAAATAATTATTTAAAACTGTCAACAAGTTTTCGAAAGATCTGTCAAATTATTTTCAATTTATTCACACTCTCTTCTTATATTATTACAGAAAATAAATAATCACAGTACAAAACAAAAAACATTTTCTCTGCGGCAAATAAATCCCAAATGTCATAGATAAGAAAATAGAAGGCAAATATGAAAAATTATGTAAATGTTTGACAGTTTCTACATTTTTATCTAACGTCATTGTTATCTCAAACAGTTTGTCGTATGTATATGTTTTATATTTATTAATGTAATTAAATTTCATTTCCTAGAACCAGTGGCGGATACAGAAAGTCCCTTAGGGAAGATCGAATTACCTTTTTTACTTTCTTTACTTCAGGTAAAATATTTACCAGACTGTTTTGTCCTTTACCAGACTGTTATTTTTGTTGTATCCTTGGATACGTACATTACTAGACTGTTTTTGTAAAAACCTACTTTCTATACTAAAATTGGTTAGAAAAGTAGGAACTTTCTTGCCGGTTTCAGAAAAATATATTTTTTCCTGTTTTTACTTTCTTGGAATCGTGAAAAAAATCGTTGACGAGATTTTCGCGGAAATACGTGTTTTGAGGTCCACTGAATCCGTTTTGATCATTTTCACAATGATGTCTGTGTGTGTGTGTGGATGGATGGATGGATGGATGTGTATCCGTATGTGCAATATCTCATGAATGAGATAAGATTTGTTAACGAAACTTGGTAATTATAAGTTTCATGAAAATACGAAGAGCTGAGTTGATTTTGAATGAAATTTAAAAACCGGAAGAGGAAGTTTACTCGACACACAAAACAATAAATTCCATTTATTTCAAAAATGGAGTCAGTTACGAAAAAAAGTTTCAAATAAAAGATGTTGGCAATAATATTTGGAACATAAAATGTTATTTGCAATTTTTCTGTATATGCGTCTAATTTTGAGAAAAACTTATTTTTATATTTAATAATATATTTCAATAATCATAGTAGCAATAGAAACAAAAAACATGAAACTTATAATTATCAAGTTTCGTTACCAAATCTTATCTCGTTCATGAGATATTGCATACTCGGACACACATCCATCCAACCACACACACACACACACACAAACAGACATCATTGAAAAATTGATCAAAACGGATTCAGTGGATCTCAAAACACGTATTTTCGTGAAAATCTCGTCAACGATTTTTTTCACGATTTCAATACTTCCTTATACTGTGTATAAGAAAGTAAAAACAGGAAAAAATATATTTTTCTGAAGCCGGCAAGAAAGTTCCTACTTTTCTGACCAATTTTAGTATGGAAAGTAGGTTTTTACAAAAGCAGTCATGTAAAGTACATGACCAAGGCTACAACAAAAATAACAGTCTGGTAAAGTACAAAACAGTCTGGTAAAGATTTTACCTGACTGTTATTTTTGTTGTAACCTTGGATACATAGTCTACTGTCAATACAAGTCATATAAATAAATTTGAACATTTTGAATTATTTATGATTAATTATTGATTAAATTAAACGGTTTCAGAAATAATAGTATACATAATACGTCAGGAAAGTATTTTTAGTTGACTCAGCGGATTAAAATACTTGGCCTGCGGCCTCGTATTTCAAACAAACGCTTCGTCAAGTAAAATATCACTTTCCTGACTTATTATGTAATCTACTATTATACGTAGATTAACATATAAAATAATTAAATATTTGTGGAATAGCCTATTAGATATCTATGAATTCAGCTTTACTCTAGTTGGTGAAGCAAGTGTTCTATCCTATCCATCCAGTAAAAGTACATAAAATAATGATAATAAATTACAATAAAATAATCGATAATATCACGTCGGAAAATTAAAATTTCCTACATTAAGTTCAACAATAAAACGTTGATAATTCCGTGAAACAAAAGAGTAAAAAGCAAGTGAGTACGGAAGTTATTAATATGCACGGCGTATCGTACACGCACACACGCAATGGCTACACGGCAACACGCATAGAGACGCGTGTATTTGTATGCGTTTGTATTGGTCTGTCTGGCTGTTTAACGTATATGTATGTGGACTTTCTTCTGATCTGTCTAGACTAGATGTGCCCAGGGACGTACTCAGCAAAAATACATTCATGTTAAAAATAGCTAAAATGAATTAAGATGTCTTTATGGTGAAATTGCGGATACAGCTACGTTTCCACTTCTTGACACAGTCTCTGTTTTAGTCTTTGTTTTTGGTTTTTTGTTTCTGTTTATGTCGGAAAAATTCCAGCCATTTCCAGCTCTTAATATAAACATAACCTTAATTCATTATTCTAGTAAAGGTTTGTTCACTTAAATGAGAAAATAATTGTATAAAACTATTTGAAATACTTTAAAAATTATATAAAATTATTAATGAGGAACAGTAATTACTATTAAAATTAATCACTAGTTTAATTAATCTATACAATTCCAAAACAATTTTAATAAATTGAGACATTATTGTAGTGAACAAACCAAAATATTTCAAATATAGTTATTTAAACTTCGAAATTGATTTTTATATTATTAAAATATGTTTAAATTGCAATTACACTTATAAAATCAAAGAAAGGAAATAAATTTTAAAATGACAGCGACTAAATAATTTCTTTTTGACTTGTTAGTTTTGTTGTTGCTATTAATCCAGTAATTTTTATTTTTTCTCCAGTTGAAATTATTACTATTTTTATTCTATTATCTATATTTATCGTATTCCCAACACAAACCTAATGACAGATGATAAATAGGGCATAGAATTGAATGTATGTTGCAGCATAACAAGAGATAGCATTACAGCAGCTAACTCTCTCTTACAGAACAGCGACGAAAGACTATGTCGAAAGTATGAAGTCTGCAAACTTTGTGTTTATGCGCAGCGACAAAGACAAAGACTAAGACTAAAATAGTAGCTGGAAACGCTCAGCTGTATTCACATATGACAAACTCTCAAGGTTATGTCGTAAAACTAAAACTAAGACTATGTTAAGATGTGGAAACAAGGCTTAAAAGATTATGTGGACAATCTATAATTTCGAGGAATAAATACAGAGTGATCAGAAGTAAATACTTAAGTTGGTAATACGATTCTGGGGATCTTTTTATTCCAAAAGTTGGCACAACGACAGGTAAAGGCGGTAATACTGTTTGACGTGTCATGTTTATAATAAATACAAATAGGTTGAGTGATAGAAATACTTTAGATTATTGCTCTGTGAGTAATGTTAAGAAATAAAATGATGTGGGTAAGAGAATCCACGATTTTTATTAATTTAAATTTTCAAATGTCACTGTCAACACCAGGAAATAAATTTATTTGTCAGTCTTACCAATTCCAAGCAGTTTTTTTTTATAGCCAACAATAAATGTTATGATATGATATATTTGACGTTTTATGAATCACGTATTTGTTGTCCAAGTCGCTAATTTATTTCTGTGTTTTAGAAAACAATTTTATTACTATTTTGTCGCCATCTTAAAATATCCAGAAATCCTTCAAAATGTTTTTACTTGTCAACAACATTAATAATTTCGCTCGAATTTCTTCAGTTCCTACATTTTAAATTCCGCATTTTATAATAAAACGTACGTCTATGACTACATGACAAATATATAGCGTATGTTGTTTGTATGTATGAACACTTGTAAGTCTGGACCAGCCCTCGGCATGCAGATCAAGCATACGCAGGGCCGTAATCAGGCAAATTTTACATACAGTACGGTATCATTCTCATCGACTGTTTTCATTTTTAGTTTTAATTGCACGAATATTTTTTTCTATTTCGGTGTTCTTAGAGCTCTATAAACGCACTGTAAACACGTTGCTAAGGAGATCTATAAGCGCACTGTTTTTGGCGCTTTTTATTTTATACGAGTGGTATGAATGCTCTTAAATCTGACAGATGAATGACACATAACCTCAAAATTGTAAATTGTCGGTGTTGAAATATTACTAACAGAATATGCTGGAATCAGACAAAATTCAAAACATTTACAATACAGAAAAAAATATTGATTAATTGTCACAAAATATGATATTTCAATTGTCTGTGTTATGAGAAATGCTACCGACACGAATGATAAAAAACACCAATTTATATTTTAGACAAGTCGCAGTTTTTAAAAATCTAACAAAATTATAAAATTACCTCAATAGAAAAAATAGTATAAAGAACATGTTCCATGCGGCCTGTTAACGCACTCGCCCTTTGTCCAAATTTGGGGTCGTGCATTTACAGATTGCCTTATGAAATTAATTCTTTAATGTACTATAGTTTATGCCTGTGATCATTCCCAACACATATTTTAGTTTTAGTTTTTATTCTAGTTCTATGTATTAGTTATAAGAATTGAACTCCATACTTTCTACAGAGTGATCAAAAGTAAGTGTTCCAGTTGGCAATACAATTCTGGGGATCGTTTTATTCCACAGTTGGCACAACGCAAGGTAAAGGCAGAAATACTATTTGACATGTAATTTTTATAATAAATATAAATAGGTTCAGTGAAATATTGCTCTGTGAGTAATGTTAAGAAATAAAAGGCTGTGGGTAATAAAAACAACGATTTTTATTCACTTGAATTTTTAAATGTTACTGTCAACAAGAGGAAATAAATTTATGTATCAGTCTTACCAATTCCAAGTAGTTTTTTCATAGCCAATTGAAACACTAACTTCTGATCACTCTGTATTAAGACTCAAAGCATATGTAATTTTGGAATAAAATGTTGCCAGTTCTACCAGCTGTCAAAAAACGCGTCCAAATGATGGGAAGAATCACAGGATTATTTAAATCATCATTCGTTTTATTAGATTCTGAGAGCATCAGATCTGCAATAGCAGATCTCGCATGTGATATACTAACTGTATAAATTAGCACTACCAGCTGTCAAATCACTCGTTCCCCCCAAATATGTTAGTAAAGGAGTAATTTTATCATAAAAAATTTGATTAAATTTTGAGCGCAGCTGCTCTGAAATTGCAGATCTCTAGGTGGAATTGTTGACTGTATAATAGTAGAATGTAAAATCATGCCACGCCCCCTTAAACTACTTAAAGGTAGAGAAAGGTAAATTTTATTTTAAAGATAATTTTTTCCTTTTTTTAAACCTATAAAATGTTTTATTTATTGTCACGTGTTTACATTTTAACCAGTCCTGTCTAGAACAGTTTTTTGACCTGCCCTAACTACTAAACAATCCTAAAAAAATTATAGCATATAAAAAAAATCATAAAAATGCAAATTAGCAAAAATTTTTCCCAGTTCCTTGACACTGAATGCTTAAATCTCTAATAATTTATCAATTTTTTATAACGTAATATTGAGTCCTGTATCGCATTCATTTACCGTATAATAATTTATAGTGACAATAAAGGTACGGGTACACTATTATCACGTCACGTGAACACACATGATTTCACGTGAACTGTCAAATTGTTGGGACCTATGATTCCCATGTTAGGCTTATTCCATTTGCCATTTGGATCAGATCTAACGTACATTTACTGAACTAGATCACTTATTTATTTCGCTGAATTACTTAACCGACTTTACTTTCAGTACTAGAATTACAGATTCTAATTTACTTTGAAGTTTTACACTCCAATAAGTGAATCAGTTTGCTTAAGTCAGTTCATTTAGTCATTTGTCGAATTTATCTGAACTGATTTAAGTGAACCAAGTGGCAAATGGAGTACGGCTGTTGTTATGCAGTATCATGTGATTTTACGTGAATGCAGCAAATGACAGTAGTGTGTCTCCTAGCAATGTAAATCAATTGGAATCATGGGTCTCAACAATTTGACAGTTGGCACGAAATCATGTGTGTTCACGTAACGTGATAATAGTGTGTTCGTACCTTAAAGATCTTGTTATTATATCAGAGGATAATCATTGCAGCAGCTTTTGTTTATTTGATAAATGTCAGATGGATAGTTATCAAATAATGATTTAAAACTGTCAACGCGTTTAGTAAAATTCTTCCATGAATTATAAAAATAAAAACCTGTGAACTCAATTTGATTTCATCAATTATTAAAATATTTAACTTTCTCTCTTTGAAATAAAATAGAAAATACAGACTCTCGTGAATATTTTCGGTTTGAAATCTGTCAAATTATTTTCAATTTATTCTCTCTCTTATTATATTAATAAAGAAATGTTTTAGATGCAATAATTATTCAATTACACTTATCCTATGAATTTGCTAGGTAACAAACAGTGTTTAACATTAGTTGTATTCCATTTGCCACTTGGTTTACTTAAATCAGTTCACATAAATTAGGCAACATGACTAAATGAACTGGATTAAGCAAACTGATGCATTTATTGGGGTGAATTACTTCAAATTAAATTATAATCTATAATTCTAGTACAGGAAATCAAGTCAGTGGAGTAATCCAGCGAAATAAATGTCATCTGGTTAGAAGCGGATTTCGGGCCCTAGGCAAAATATATATTTCGGGCCCTTTAAATATATATATATATATACAGAGTGGTGACCGCGACTCCCGAATATAGGGATTTAACATGTAAAATCATAATTTCGTAATTTCCTAATTTATATTGACAGTTTAGTATGTCATAAATTGACATTTGTTATTTGAAAACAAATTGTTTATTTTTTCTCGTAAATCTTGTTAAAATATGTCTAATTGATGGCGTTATAAGCTAATGTTTTTATTTCTTATATAAATTCCTTAAAATGTGTATACAGGCTGTTAAAAAAGTTCCGGGACGGTGAAATATCTCGAGAAAAACACATCGAATCAAGAAACCAAAAAACACGTGTTTCATATTTTGCAAAAACCTATCTAAGCACACCAACCACAAACCCCAACCCCCACCCCCAGGGGGTGGGGCGGGGGGCATCGTTGAAACCTTAAATGGGAACCCCCATTTTTTATTACAGATTCGTATTCGAATAGATGGCGCTCTAAACGCAAAAATAAGTTTTGACATGATTCTGAAAGAAAAGTAAAAAACGGTCTAATATCACAAGAAATAAACATTGAATCAAATAAAAAAATCAACATAATCACAAGTAGCCACAAGCCTTTTTTTGCAAAATATGAAACACGTGTTTTTTGGTTTCTTGATTCGATGTGTATTTCTCGAGATATTTCACCGTCCCGGAACTTTTTTAACAGCCTGTATGTAAGTACAATTAGCATTTTAATAGTCAATATTTAGAACCATAAAAATGGGTGTTTTTTTCAATTACTTTGATGCACTAGTGCGCAAAATCAAACTTTACTTCCGTTTCCAAGGTAATATAAACCTTTTTTCAATGATTCGAATACAAAATACAATTTTATAATTAAGATATTTTATTCGAAACTTTTTTTGATCGGGCTATAGAAGAAAAACTCTGTCAGTGCCCTTAGATATGATGAGATTGCATTATAAATGAAATTTATATGTTTCTGCTTTCTTAAGAAAGCGTCCTCTACGACACTGTACTAACGACCTGCTAACAACAAGTCTAACGCCCGTCTGGTAGCCGTCTACTACGCTCGGTTGTTTTTTTACAAATCTCGCATTCTTAACCGTCTGTTAGCGCTCGACTAGTGTTCTATCATGACGCATAGTATTTGTAAGACATACATCTACCCATCTCTGTCCCTCTCATTTTCCAGATTATCTTACAGATGCTTCTATCTTTCTTCATCTCGGACGATTATTAAATTACAAGACTAGACTCGCGAGAATGATGAGCGCGTATTTTTGTCGTGTAGCTGAACTAGATTTGATTTTATTAAAATGTTTGTATGGATTAATTAACTTATTTCTTCAATGCGGTAATGGTTTTATTACAAGCTCTTGTTATTGTCACACTGCGGTTTACAGAAAAACACATCAAATAAGAACTCAATTGTTTATCAACATTGCGAAGTGTTATATAAACAAACTCAGTTGTTACACATTTTTAATTAGTAAACAAAACGTGAAAAACAAGTTACATGCTACTATGTTGATAAAAGATTCATGTTATTGTTGTCATAGTTACGGACAAAACAAATTTAGACAATACATCCTGCCACGAATAATAAATTCTTTTCTTTCGATATCCTGTTTATTTCATTAAAAAAATCAGTTAGTTTTAAAGTTTTTTGACCTGCCCTAACTACTAAATCTAAAAAAATTATTGTATAAATCATAAAAATGCAAATTAGCAAAAATTTTTTCCAGGTCCTTGACACTGAATGTTAAACCTCTAATAATTTATCAGTTTTATATTTTGTAACGTTGCCAAAAATTTTCTGGGATTTGGTTTAATTTTGAACATGCGTAGGCTTAAATTCTTTGTGTGCAATAAATTTATTTTCAGAAACAAACAAATATTAATCATAAAATATTGTTATTAGTTTCATGCTCAACAAAAGTTATTTAAACAAAATTACCTTTCTATATCCAGTGGACTATTAAACAATTAAAAAAAATCATTAATATTTTGATTACAAATAAATAATAATAATAAATTACATTTAAATGATTCCGAGAATAGCATTTACTTAAAGTTTAAACAATACTATCAGGTATTTATCAATCGGAAGTATTTTACTACAATTCTTAGAATACTTACTTTTCTCGTTCCGCTGTAAAATTATTTCGAAAATTGAAATATGGATTTGTCAAATTTGAGCTGTTTTTATTTAAAGTGGCCATCAAGTTCTTCAAATTCTCGTTATCAGCAACTAAGACTGTATCGGAAACCGGAAGGTCACCTAACATTTTCTCAGAATTTTCTTCATCGTTTTCTTGTCGATCAAAATATTTCGCATACTCAGATTTTTTCGACGAAATTTTATCTTGCTTTACATTTAAGTTAGGTTCAATATATTTGTCGTAGATTTCTTCCAAAATTGATTGAAGCATTTTATCGGCTATTGCTTCTTCTTCCGAAAACGATTGATCATCTTCTTCACTTAATTTATTCTTATCATAATCGTTTTTATTAATCGGAAGCGTTGTTACACTTATTATTAACAAATTTGTTAAAAAGAACAATTGAAATAAATTTAAACCAAACATTTTAAAAATAATTTACATACACATTATTAAATATCTGAAAGTAAAGAATAATTTAGTGACAAATCACGCACAATTTCTTCCGCACAAATTAATTAATTAAGCACAATGATCTTGTGATAAACTTTTGTGAAATTTTAATTGACAGGTTTTTTCTTTAGATATTTGTAAGTGTGATATGCTAAGCAGTATCCCGACCACTAACTCAAAGTAAGGGTTCCTGCCAGTGACTAGAGTAGAAAGAGACGAAGATAGTGAATGTACTGGTGTATTGCTGTCTCTCTTACTCCTAGAGAGTCTATGGAAAATATTGATAGCACCTGCTTAGTTATTTACCAAAGTCAAATTGTCTATTTTCCGCATAGTTTCGCAGGAATTTATCACAAAAATTGTTTCTTATTTAATCAGAATTTTTAGGATTATTTTTTAGTATACAAGGGGTTCCATTTAAGTGTGCTACCATTGTTATCTCGAGAACTATAAGAGCTACAAGGTTGGTTAAATTAGCAAAGAAATACCATTTTGTAAGTCTATTACAAAACTATTAACAACAATTTTTTTTGAGTAGTGGTTCTCAAAATATGAGGTGCAACTTTCTTATTGTAAATGGGAACCTATTTTTTTTATTTGTTTATTCGATTCGGTATTTTTTTCTGAATTCAACGACTATAAAGTTTAGTACCTTCACATTGCAAAACTTTTGATAAAAATGCATATTAAATTCACAAAAATTAATTAAAATTGCATAGGAATCAGCGTGCTACGACAGAAAGAAATAAACAAAACATAATATTTTTGTTTGTTTAATTCATTATTAGTTGTGTCACCATTGCTATCTCGAGAACTATAAGGTTGGTTAAACTAACAAAGAAATACCGTTTTCTGATGGCCGGTTTCATCAAGAAAAATTAAATTTTAAACATGGTTTAAATAAATAAAAGCAAATCGAATGTATGATAGCAATGTTAATTATTTCATTTGACATGTAATTTTGATTTGCTTTTATTTATTTAATCCAAGTTTAAAATATAATTTTTGTTGGTCAAACCGGTCATAAGCCTATTACAATACTATTAACAAAAAATTTTTTGACAAGTGGTTCTCAAAATATTGTGTGCAACATTCTTATTTTAAATGGAAATATATTTTTTTTATTTGCTTATTCGATATAGTAGGTGGCACAGTGGTAATCGTGTCGGATCCTAAGAACCCTGGTTCGACTCCGACTGTCGACAAACATTTTCACCACATTAATACTACTCCTGTAACCCCCCCCCCCCCAACTAACATCTTTGGGGGCCGTAATTTAACGGCTGGTAACCGCACTTCACGCGCAAAAATATATCACTTACCGAGATCTGCTTCGGCAAAATGCCACACCCAGTAATAGGTAGAAGGCGTGATGATATATTTATTTTTTTAATATCTTTTTCTGAATTCAACGACTATAAAGTTCTGTACCTCCACATTACAATTTTTTTGACAAAAATGCATATTAAAGTGACATTAATTTGACTAAAATTTATGGGGTGGCTAGCTCAGTGGTATGAAGTCGACCTGTGGATCCTGAGAACCCTGGTTCGATTCCCACAGGCGACAAACAATTTTCATAATTTCAAAAAAGCTATCCCTGTGGCACCTTCACCACTAACATGTTTGGGGACCGTGATTTGACGACTGGTAACCGCACTTCACGCGCAAAATATATCACTTACCGAGATCTGCTTCGGCAGAGTGCCACACTTACTAATGGGTAGAAGGCGTGATGATATATTTATTTATTATATTTAAAATTGCATTGGAATCAGCGTGCTATGACAGAAACAAATGAACAAATCATAATATTTTTATTTGCTTGATTCATTATTATTTTGTGAAAAAGTAAATAAATAAATTTTATTAATCATTTGTTTCTGTCATAGCACATTGATTCCCATGTGAATTGAATTAAATTAATGTCAATTGATTATGTATTTTTGTCAAATTATAATGCGAGAGTACAAAACTTTATAATCGTTGAATTAAAAAATAAATACTGAATCGAACAAGCAAATGAAAAAAATAGCTTCCCATTTAAAATAAGAAAGTTGCACGCCGTATTTACAGAACTACAAGTCAAAAAAAATTTTTGTTAATAGTTTTGTAATACACTTGGAAAATGGTATTCCTTTGCTAATTTAACCAACCTTGTAGCTCTTATAGTTCTCGAGATAGCAATGGTGGCACAATTAAATTGAACACCCTGTATATCACTAGTTCTAGTGACCAGGAAAAACAAATGAAAATGATTTAAAAACAGAAAATAAATCTCAATTCTAAACAATCAAACAGCCGTATTTTTAAATTTAACATTTAATGTGCAAACAAACTTGCTATGACTAACGCACAACTAGCAATAGGATAAATAAAATGTTGACTTACCCCAACTATAATTATTTTAATATTTATTTCACTATCACTTGTAAAATTGTAACTTGTATAAACAAAAAATAATAGTAAATTGTAACTTATATGTTCGCTGGTCAAAATGCAATCAACATTTGAGACAAATCTTCGACAAGATGTCAATTTATACTCTTCATACCTAATTTTAAATTTCAAATGAAATTTCTTAGAGTGAAGTACACTGTTAAAATGTTACAGTAAATTTCTACACGATGTAAGATGTAAGTAAAAATAGTGAAAATATAAATATAGTTTTTTATTCTGCTGTCAAAAGTTTGTGAATTATTTTAGAGAAAAATGCTTCGTACAAAAATGGTAGATAATTTAGTTTTCTGTAACTTTGATTCGAGGTATTTTTCTTTAAAATAATTCAAGAACATTTGATAAGGAGAAATGTAATTAGACACCCTGATAAAAAATTATCATATTTCTTGGTTGTAAGCTTATAGTATATTACGTACCATGAACTGTAAGTGACAGTTTTTAGGTAAAGAATGCAGTTTGGGAAATCGAGACTGGACGGGTCGAGATTTACTAAACATTCCCGACTTAAAAGAATCACTTACAGTTCGAGGTTAGTAAGCTATTTTTTACAATACTTACACAAATGATGAAAAAGCAAAATAGATTTCAAAATTAACAGCGGTCAAATTGTTGTCAAATAAACTAGACCTTGATCTATAATATTTACTTACTGTCCACGGTGGACGGTAAGTAAATATTATAGTCCTAATGTAACCATGGAAACCAACTGTGCAATAAAAGTTCCCCTTACTGTGTGTAAATTTTGTCATTACTAGGTATTGTAAAATACAGAGTATTGTAAAATACAGAGTGATCAAAAGGAATTGTTACAGTTGGCAATAAAAAAAACTAATTGAAATTGGTAAGCCTGATGATACATAAATTCATTTCCTGTTGTTGACAGTGACATTTAAAATTTAAATTTGAGTACATTTATTATTACATTTATTTCTAAAGTATTTCTATTACTTAAAAAGTCAATATTCTATTAGCTGTCAGACTCCTGACATAATCTATTTGTATTTATTAGAAATGTCAAATAGCATTTCCGCCTTTATCTGACGTTGTGCCAACTGTAGAATAAAAAGGTCTCTGGAATTGTATTGCCAACTATACCAATTCATTTTGGTCACCCTGTAGTATATTAAAGAACTAGTTTCATAAGGCAATTCGTTTAACGCACGAGTCCAAATTTGGAAAACGAGCCGCTCCGCTACGAGTTGTACAAAGGATGAAACATGTTGTTTATACTACTTTTTTTATTGAGGTAATTTTACAATTATGTTAGATTTGAAAAAACTGTGACTTGTCAAAAATATAAGTTGGTGTTTTTATCAGTTGTGTTGGTAGCGCTTCTAAAAATATAAACAATTGTAATTTCAAATTTTTTTACAATTAATCAATATTTTTTCTGTATTGTGAATATTGGAAATTTTGTCTGATTATAGCATATTCTTTTAGTAACATTTCGACTTCAACAATTTACAATTTTGAGGTTGTATGTCAATCATCTGTCAAAAGCATTCATACCACTCCTACAAAATAAAAAGCGCCAAAAACTGTGCACTTATAGATCTCCTTGACGACGTGTTTACAGTGCGTTTATACCAGTACACTTATAAGAACACCAGAGTACACAGTGATCAAAAGAAATTGTTTTAATAGACCACAGAAGTGGGCGGTCCATATTAGGGCGGTAAATTTGAATGCGAGTCGAATGGTATATGCAGTTACCATTGTCTTATCGCGTTTTTATTTTATTAGTATCAAAATTGAAATTTTTAAGGGAAACGACCAATGATGCAACAAATTACTGTTTTAATGTTACCAATATAAATGGTTATTGTTTTGAAATGTCATGTAATAGATTTTTTATGTCTATTTTAAATTTGAAAAGAAACGTATGTCGTACTGAACTTCATATCTCTACAATCATAACCTCACAATTTTGAATTTTGAATTTTTTGCACTTGTATATTTCGTTGTGATTAGAGCCAGGTGCAAAACACCACATCATTTTAATTTATTGCACAAAAAAGCGCAAAACAAAACATGTAAACAAAAATGAGGTTAAAAATCAAATGTTTGTTTCATAAGAAGTGTGCTACGCCATACGTTGCCTTACAATAGAAAGAGATAGAACGCTTAAGCCACGCCTCCTGGTGACGTTTACTTCTGTGGTCTATTGGCAATACATTTCCCAAGATCTTTTTATCCCACAGTTGGCACAATGTCAGGTAAAGGCGGAAATGCTATTTGACATTTGTAATAAATACAAATAGGTTATGTCAGGAGTCTGACAGCTAATAGAATTTTGATTTTTTAAGTAATAGAAATATTTTAGAAATAAATGTAATAATAAATGTACTCAAATTTAAATTTAAATTTTCAAATGTCACTGGCAACAACAGGAAATGAATTTATGTATCAGGCTCACCAATTTCAAGTAGTTTTTATTTTTATTGCCAATTAAAACAATTCCTTTTGATTACTCTGTAGAAAAAGCTAAGAAAGTTTTTGGCAATTTTGTGTAACAGCGTAGGATTATTACACTTTTTCATGTGACTATCTATTCCATTTAACAGCATTCTGCATCGAATTACTGCCGTCTAGACAATTTTATAAATATGTTAAATCGAAATTTCATAAATAAATTCATATTGATCGATTTTGTCTCTTGCACGTCACAAATTTAAGAGCAGACATCATCGAGTGATTTACGCAATATTGTTATTTTTCATCTCGTATGTATTTCGATTCAAGGACAAATTTACAAAAAGTTGTAAACAATTTTTGTATTTGCAAATTTCGTGAAATATTACGCACAAAACATTACTCTATTAAGTTCTATCTCAGACCCTAAACTCCGCAAATGCAGAGGATCAAAGCAAAATATGAAATGCAATATTATTAATTTATTTTTTACTTTCTTATACACAGTATAAGGAAGAATTGGAATCGTGAAAAAAATCGATGACGAGATTTTCGCGGAAATACGTGTTTTGAGGTCCACTGAATCCGTTTTGATCATTTTATTTTTAATCATGTTTTACCGAGTATCAACAGCTTCATCAATTGAATTTAGCAATTTTTGAATTTGTACTTTTGTAAATTGCCTGCGGAAGCCGATAATATACTCGTATATATGTTGAAGTTAGCGAGATTAAAACACACTGACTCTTGTTTAATATTCGCATTGAGTTCCGATTTTACTTTGTGATTAATATCAATAAAAATGAAGGAAATATAACTATATTTGATTGATCTAAAGTAAACTATAAATTATAGGTTTTTTATAGACAACCAGCACTACTTAAATGCAACTATGTACAGCTAAAAAATAAATATATTACTCAACTCAAAAGTGAACTAAATTTATAGTTCTGCGGTTGTATGGTTTGGTAGTTTATACAGTTTTGACGACTGGTAAACACTTTTATTTCCTGTCGTCCGGTCAAATTAATAATTAAGATGAAATATTATAATTACCTAGCTATTACCCGCGACTTTGCTCGCGTGGTCTACAATTTAATGCGAGTACCCGGCATGCGTTGCATTGCAACTCAAAGAAAGAAAGTGTTTGTATTTAATTCTGTTTATTGATACACAAAATTTTTTGTTTTTCTCTTTGGGACGTACACGAATAAATCAGAAGGTTTTCCAACGCGTGAGCATGCCACATACAGCTGTCCATGCATGGATTTTCCAAATTCAGTCCACACACTTGTAGCGATTGTCCTGTGCTTCGTTGGTGGTCATTGCAAATGCGAGTCGTACCGGAAAACTGCAAACATTTGAATTCGAATGGCATAGGACTGAAGCTTTATTATACCTATATGTTGAGACTGCTTCTCGTCTATGTCTATACCAAATGTGAATTTAATCAGTGCAGTACTTTTCAGGATAGCTAGCGGCCATTTTATTTCAAGATGGCGGACTGAAGCTTTATTATATCTATATGTTAAGATTGGTTCTCGTCTATGTCTATACCAAATTTGAATCGAATCAGTGCAGTATTTTTCAGGATAGCTAGCGGCCATTTTGTTTCACGATGGCGGACTGAAGCTTTATTATATCTATATATTAAGATTGGTTCTCATCTATGCCTATACCAAATTTGAATCGAATCAGTGCAGTACTTTTCCGGATAGTTCGCGGCTATTCTCAAAAGAGTTTTAGCTAGAATTTAGCTAATCCTGAATTTTGGATTTGTCAAATTAATCTAAACCATATGACCAATATACTTTAAATAAACTTTAATATAATCTTGTTACCATTTAGTTTTCGGAAGGTGAATTAAATTAACTAGTGGACTAGCATAAGATTAGCTAATCCAAAATTCAGGATTAACTAAAACATTTTTGAGAATCTGGCTGATAATGTTTTGCTATTGTGTATAACATTAAGATATTTTAGGTAGGTGACTTAGTGCTATCGAATCGGTCTGTGGATTTAAGAACCCGGGTTCGATTCCCACAACCGACAAACAATTTTCACCAAATTAAAACTACCCCTGTGGCTCCCCCTCCACTAACATCTTTAGGGTCGTGATTTGACTGCTGGTAACCTCACTTCACGCGCATAAATATATCACTTATCAAGATCTGTTGCGGCAGAGTGCCACATCCAGTAATGGGTAGAAGGTGTAATGATATATTTATTTATTTATATATTTTGATGATTTTTTGTCAAGTCATGAACAATCCTTTTATTTCGTATAATTTTAAATGAATTTTTCATAAACTTCTAATGAATGTAATCTTCAAAGTTGTACAAATAACAAATGTATGTCAAAATTGGAATAAAAAATGCTTTATGAATGAAGGGTACCATTCTATAAGGTAAATTTGAAGTTATTTATGCAGAAAAGCCGTTACCTTCATCTTTGTCTCCCGGATGCGTCCACTATGAATAGAATTCATTTATGTGTGATCTAGATAGATGAAATCATTGAGGAACAAAACAACCATTCATTTATTTATTTACTTTTCTATTGCGGGGTTCTTATAAGTCTATAAACGCACTGTAAACCCGTCGTCAAGGAGATCTATAAGCGCAATGTTTTTGGCGCTTTTTATTTTGTAGGAGTGGTATGAATGCTTTTAAATCTGACGGATGAATGACGTATAACCTCAAAATTGTAAATTGTTGGTAATTGAAATATTACTTTTTCCTAAGGACCACAACATTCACAATACAGAAGATTATTTTTGACGTTTCTCAAAACCAATGAAATGCTTCATTGTATGTCACGTGTCTGCGTTTTAACCAATCCTTTCATTATTATACTGAGAGTAAAGCTCAGTGATTATTCCCGGGAATAATCTCTGTAGGTGCTTTTGTTTGTGACAAATGATAGGTAGTTGTCAAATAATTATTTAAAACTGTCAACATGTCAAATAAAATAAGTAAAAAAAATCGATTTAGTTCTATTTCTGATACGGAAATACACCAACAAATACTCAGTAATGGGTAAAAGGCATGATGATATATTTATTTTGATTTATTTATTTGTTACTTCGTACAAGTGGAACTTACCATTTCCTGTCCAATTAAATCTTTATAGAAGAATTATCAAAGCATTTAAATAAAAATCCAAAAATCTGCGTATGTTAGGTCTGGCTGTAATCTAAGATACGCCGGTTTCAAGTGTCCGAGTGAACCTTGTGTCGTTCACATGCTTACACAACGAGATTTTTATAAAAATAAGTTTATTTAGCAAGAAAAACTGACACCGGGTCGACGTTTTATTGTTTGTTGCGCTTTACCCCAAAGGTTTTTGACATCTGGAAAAGTTTAATTGACAAAGAGGAAATACTAAACGTTTAACTATGGCCGTATTTATTTGACATTTTTAAAGTAATCCGGTAGGTTATTTTTGTTTAATTGGCACGTTTTAAGTACCCCAGACCAATTCTTGAACTGATCCTACTGCCCCAGCTATTTTGGTGGGTTGGCAGGGCGGATCCACGGAGGGGACCATAGTAGCTATGCTCCCTACCCGCGGGCTTATTTAGTTTTCATATGTTTTATTTTTATTTGAGTTTGATAACCCTTACAGAAATAAAATCGCTGAAAAATTTAAACACAATAAGAGGAACTTTTATCGCACAGTAGGTTTTCATACTTATATCAGGACTTTAATATTTATTTACTGTCAACCGTGAATAGTAAGTAAATATTATCTTTATCTTGATTACAATTTGACAGCGGTCAATTTTGAAAGTATTGTAAAAAATAGCTTACTAACCTCGAACTGTAAGTAATTTTTTAGGTCGCGAATGTTTAGGATATCTCGACCCTTCGAGCCTCGATTTCCCGAACTACATTCTTGACCCAAAAACTGTCATTTACAGTTCATGGTACGTAATATACTATACCTGACTGTTTTACTTTCTTATACACAGTATAAGGAAGTATTGGAATCTTGAAAAAAATCGTTGACGATATTTTCGCGGAAATACGTGTTTTGAGGTCCACTGAATCCGTTTTGATCATTTTCTCAATGATGTCTGTGTGTGTGTGGATGGATGGATGGATGTGAGTCCGAGTGTGCAATATCTCATGAACGAGATAAGATTTGTTAACGAAACTTGGTAATTATAAGTTTTATGAAAATACGAAGAGCTGAGTTGATTTTGAATGAAATTGAAAAACCGGAAGAGCAAGTTTACTCGACACACAAAGCAATAAATTCCATTTATTTCAAAAATGGAATCGGTTACGAAAAAAAGTTTCAAATAAAAGTTGTTAGAAAAAATATTTGGAACATAAAATGTTATTTGCAATTTTCCTGTATATGCGTCTAATTTTGAGAAAAACTAATTTTTATATTTAATAATATATGTATTTCAATAATCATAGTAGCAATAGAAACAAAAACCATAAATTTTAATTCTCGCTTTATCTAGTTATCTATGTCATTTTTCGGAAAAACAAATAGATCATTAATATGATCAACTAATTTATTCGACTTCGTATCTCACGGTTCTTGAGATACCAAGGGTTAGACTCGAAAAAAGGACATCCTATATATGCTAGAAAATAATTCTCCAGTATCTTTCTCAAATTTGTTGCCATCCGGAAATAGCCACTCAAGCCCTACGGGCTTTCGTGATTATTGCCTGGCAACAAGTTTTCGAAAGATCAATCATATTATTTTTAATTTATTCTCACTCTCTTGTTATATTATTACAGAAAATAAATAGAATGTTTGTCAACTTCACATTTATCTGTATTTTCCCAGTAGAAGATAAAGACAATCAGCTCCTCTGGGAAGTAATCTTCCACAACATTTCCAGAGAAGTTCGCGTATGTAAAATGCGTTAGTCGTTTGTTCCACCGACGTCATCACTAGCGTTTATACATTCGGCGACCCCGATGTAAACAGCAGACGATAGACGCTGATGACTCGATTATTGAAATTCGGTGAATTTGACCATTGAGGGACAACAGATAGCTGATGATAAAACCGTAAACAACATTGTCAATTACTAATCATTACTACCAAAAATATAAATAAATCTGACTGATTCGGCTTTCACTATAAGCTACTGTTATAAGCTATTCCAACAATACTGTGTTTAAAGAAATATTTAACGCATATTGAATTTAGTTAATTCATATCAGCGCCATCTATATGTTTACATCTATTAAAAAATCCATTACTGTCACTGGAATAAATGAGACATCATTTTGCACCCTAGCTCTCTAACTATTATGGACTGGCAAATCACTTTATTGAGCACTAATGAACATGCTTAATAAAGGGTTAATTAAACGAACTTTAATATTTAAATATAAAATATTGAAAAATGAGTAAGGATAAAATACAAAACACTTGAACAAACTAACATGTGAAAACAGCTTAATACTTGATAAAGAAATTATTGACAGAAATTATTGCTGGTTGCTCATTGGTGACAGAAGCTCTGAAAGTGAACTGGTGTAGGGATCAACAACCATCCTTAATATCGGCGCATTGACAACGGCGCCATCTATAGTTGCCATCCGTTCCCAAATCTAATTTTCTTTTTTCATGTTTATCATGACATAATCTATTAAAAAAACCATTTCTGTCATTGGAAAAAATGAGACATCATTTTGCACCCTAGCTCTCTAACTATATCAAGATAGAGGAGTGAAACTTCTCTTTCATAAGTTCCTGAATTATTTTCTACTGTGCAGAATCATCAAGTAAAGGTCTACGACTTAAATTTATGTTTACTCCTAAGAAAAACATAGTCAATAAGTAATATTTTTGCTGATTATTCGAACCAGTGTTCCGTTCCTTCACCACGAACTAATTAAAATACTGATTTAGCATAAAATTCGTTTGTATTTTACGGAAAACTATAGATCAATGCTCATTACGTAATTTAATACTGAGTAAAATAAAGCTAATAGAGCACTTTAAATAACACGATTTATTTACCAATTAATGTTAAGTAAGCAGAAAAATTTAAATTTTACTATTGTTTACTTTATTTTATATTTTGAATAATTAATTTTTTAGGCACGACAGGGAAAAGCATGTGTTTTAGCTCTAAAAAGCGGGCTTAAACATTCCTATGGATGCATTCTGCAAAATGTCATTTTGACATATAATCTATGTACATATTTTAATCTTTTGAACATATAATTAAATGTTATTTTGTTGTGCATAAAATATTGTATGTACCACGGGTGAAATTAGCGTTTCTAACCGTGAGCATGTTATTAGCGGGACAGAAACGCTTGGTTTCACCCTTGGTACATAAATAACTATTTTAGGATTTGATATATACTGTAAAGCTGACTTATGCGTAATTGATCTTGATAAGTATTATAAATTTTATACATGCATTATGTATTTGTGAACCATAAGAACATAAACTACTACGGAAAGTTGAAAATAACATACACTGATATGTTGGTATAACCGTTGATTGACTAATAACTGTATAATCAAGGATATAACCAAGGACGTTGAAAGGAGGGGATATGGCATTCAAGTCAAGACTGTGAGGCTCGGCAGATTGACAGAGACAGAAGTATTATTTTCTGTACCGTGCTTAGCCTGCTATTGATTGACATGTGTCATAAAGAGATTTGAAATTTAAATAGACAGAACAGAATCATTCTCTCTAAAGATTATAAATTTTTATAAGGAAACTGAAATTATAAACACTTTGTTACCATTTTTCCACAAAAATTATGTCCAATTCCATACAACACAAAAATTGAAACACAAATGACACTTCGTGGTTATGTTTACATAAAACAACGCTCCCTGACAACGTCTAAACGTCACTTTTCTTACATAAAAATTCAAAATATTTGAAAGGAGAAGAGATTTGGCTAAGCACGGTGCAGAAAAACTATTGTTGTCTCTTTCCCTTGCCCAAGCCTCACTTCAAACAATGCTACAGTATCGTCGTGCCATATCCCCCTCCTTTCAACGTCCTTGGGTATAACGCACACTTCTAACATATCAGGTGAAGTTTCACCGATTGACAACAGATGGCGTTACGATGAAAGAAAATAATAAAATAAATGAAAAGAATTTGTATTATTATTTAAATTGGAGTTTTGGCAGATTTTGCAACACATTTGCACACATAAATCTTATTTTTTAACATTAATAATTACTTATTTACTAATATTTTAACAAAAATAAAAATAAATATATCATCACGCCTTCTACCCATTACTGGGTGTGGCACTCTGCCGAAGCAGATCTCGATAAATGATATATTTTGCGTGTGAAGTGCGGTTATCAGTCGTCAAATCACGGCCGCCAAAGATGTTAGTGGTGGAGGAGTCACAGGGGTAGTTTTTTGAAATTATGGTAAATTGTTTGTCGCCTGTGGAAATTGAACCAGGGTTCTCAGGATCCACAGGCCGACTTCATACCACTGAGCTAGCCACCCCATAATTTTTTAACATTATTTAATATTTCGACATTACGGTTAATACAGTTGGTATCACAATACCTAACCTCAAACGTCAAACGTCAACGCTTACCTACAAAAACGCATCAGCTGTCAAAGTGTAACAGCATTGCTCTTATAAACTTTTTTTTTAAATATTTAGTGGTCGTCTGAAAAATAGTGTACATAACTCGCTCGAAAGTGTGATAACTGTGCTCGTGTACTGAAATCACTCGGCGCTACGTGCCTCATTTTTCATTTATACACTCGCACGTTATCTTACACTTTCGATGCTTGTTATGTAATATACTATTATTTTTTCAACTAATAATGTGTAAAATAAAATAAAAATCGTGATAAAATATTTATTTATTTGAATTTACGTAGCAATTCCAGTTTTCTGACGTCAACAAATTCACCGCAAAAACTGATTCATTAAAAATACGACAATTAATAAATTAATCACTAAACCTGGTTTTTGATCCATATATAGCTATTTGTTTAATCAAACAGCAGTCCTAAACAAACTGTAAATATAATTTAATAATTTTTTTCTTGTTAATGGCAACCAGGCATACAGTGAAGTATTGCTATCTGCTGAAATATTTTTGCAGGAGTTTACCATTGACCTGCTTTTAAATTTCGAATAATTTGTTGGTTTACAGCAAAATTGAGGCCAATTATACAATTTATTATGCATTATTAATTATATTTAAGGATACTAATTTAGAATTGAACAAGTTTATTAAACAAAAACGAGTATGTACTGTTTGAAGCATACACAATACATCTCCGGTTTTACCTTACAAATATATAATAAGTGATAAACTTTCTAGTCATGTAAAGCCTTGTTTACACCCTACAAACTAATATTTTATATCATCAAATGATCACATAAGCCCATCCTACCTTTTGCCATTTATATTTCGTTGCGTGAAACTTACTTTCAAAAAACAAGTTGCAATTATGAACAAACGTCACCGGCAGATCACATGCTATAGCTATGGAAACAGACAATGATGTTTTATAAACACCAGTCTTATTTTGAACTCGCGAAGTGAAATTTTAAATAAGATTTTTCTGCAATCAACTATGAAACACGTGTAAAAATATAGTGAATATTTTGTTATTATTTAGTGACAGAGTTGTTGAATTTTATGAAGTGTTTTTTAGTGCAATAATATTTTCGAAGCTTCTTTTTTATTGTAGATTAAAATCGAAGTGTCCTTGATGATTATTCAAATATATTTATTATTTGATTTTATATACATACATAATTTATAGAAAAAGTGATAGAAAAACTTAATGCATTTCTTTTTGTATATCAATACTTTCTTTGTGATTTCTTCCGGTATTTTAGAAAGTAATCGCGCAACAAATAATACTATATCAGTTACAAATATTTTATTCAGTCGAAAATTTGTATGACATATATTTTATATATTTTTATCATTGTAAATGTGAAGGAATAGTATATTACTCATCATGAACTGTGAGTGACTGTTTTTAGCTCAAGAATTTAGTTTGGATTAATCGAGGCCCGTAGGATCGAGATTTCTTAAACATTCGCGACCTAAAAAATCACTTACAGTTCGAGGTTTGCAAGCTATTTTTTACAATACCTGCACAAATAGAAGGAATAGAAAAATGGGTTTCAAAATTAACAGCTGTCAAATTATTGTCAAAATAAGTAGAACCTAAAAAATAAAAAAATATATCAATCACGCCTTCTACCCATTACTGGGTGTGGCACTCTGCCGAAGCAGATATCGGTAAGTGATATATTTTGCTCGTGAAGTGCGGTTACTAGTCGTCAAATGTCGGCCCCCAAAGATGTTAGTGTTGGAGGAGCCACAGGGGTAGTTTTTTAAATTATGAAAATTGTTTGTCGCCTGTGGGAATCGAACCAGGGTTCTCAGGATCCACATGCCGACTTCATACCACTGAGCTAGAATCTTGATCTATAATATTTTTTTACTGTCCAAGGGGGATGGTAAGTAAATATTATAGTCCTGATAAAACCATGAAAACCACTGTGCAATAAAAATTCCACTTACTGTATTTAAATTTTGTCATTAATGGGTAACTTAAAGTACAGGTATTGTAAAAAAGTACTATAATAATTACCTAGTGTTTCTCAAAATAATATTAACTTAAAATATGGAAATAACCATGTGCTAACTATTTTAAAATGTTATATAGACGTCATGTTTCAATTGAAATGAACTATCTAATAACAATTAATGGTAAGATAAAATGATTTTCTATTTCGGTGGTCTTGATAAGTCTATAAACGCACTGTATACACGTTGTTAAGAAGATCTATAAAAGCACTGTTTCTGGCGCTTTTTATTTTTTACGAGTGGTATGAATACATTTAAATCTGACAGATGAATGACATATAACCTCAAAATTGTAAATTGTCAGTGTCGAAATATTACTAAAAAAATATCAGATAAAATTCACAACATTCACAATACAGAAAAAATATTAATTAATTGTCACAAAATATAAATATAATATATGTTATGAATAGAAAAATTCTAAGATTGTTACATTTTTTTTTTTGTGAATTATATATACACACTTAAATCAATTATGGGTGATTAATGGGAAAAAGTGTTCTTAATGCTCAGATTACTTTAAAATCTATTTTAATTAGATTTAAGATTTCCAGAACTATGTACAGATATTTGTTTACCTCTATAGTCTTAGAGTTTATTTTGTATATTTTGGTATATGTAAATATAACTCTATGTATTCTGGATTAAATATTATTATTATTATTATTATTATAATATTTTATAAAATTTTAATTGTTTAGCGCTACCAACACAACTGATAAAAAACCTCAGCTTATATTTTTGACAAGTCGCAGTTTTTTTTAATCTAACAGAATTATAAAATTACCTCAATAGAAAAAAAAATAGTATAAAGAACACGTTTGATAAAGCCTATTATTGCACTTGCCCTTTGTAAAACTCACCGCAGAGCGGCTCGTTTCCCAAATTTGGAGTCGTGCGTTAACAGGTTGCCTTATAAAACTAGTTCTTTAATATACAATTAGTTTCTTCTATTTTACGTAGTATTTTCTGAAGAAGGTGTGTTATTTATTATAACATGTTATCTTTTGAGATTAAATTAATTGGATAAATTCTGAGTAATGTTTAAGTAACATTCTTTTATATTTTTGTTTAATCTAATTGAAGTAGATACCTGAGCACATTTTAAAGGTCATTTAGATTTAAATCTACTTTAATCTTATCAACTGATTGCAGTAAAGATTAAATAGATTAGTTTTTTACGCAAAAATAAAAACATAAACCGTAAAAAAACAAATAAAAATATTCAAATTGTTAAATTAGTATATTAAAGAACTAGTTGTGGGTAGTGGCTCAGTGGTATTGAGTCGGCCTGTAGGTTCTGAGAACCCTGGTTCGATCCCCGCAACCGACAACGTTTTCACCAAATTAAAATTACCCCTGTGGCTCCTCCACCACTAACATCTTTGGGGGCTGTAATTTGACGGCTTATAATCGCACTTCACGCGCATAAATATATCACTTACCGAGATCTGCTTCGGCAGAGTGCCACACCCAGTAATGGGTAAAAGGCGTGATGATATATTTATTTTATTTATTTGAAGAACTAATTTCATAAGGTAAACTGTTAATGCACGACTCCAAATTTAGAAAACAAATTTTACAAAGGACGAGTGCGATAACAGGCCTTTATTTCTATTGACGTAATTTTATAATTCTGTTAGATTTTTTAAACATCCTATTTGTCAAAATATACCTTGGTGTTTTTTATCAGTTTTGTTGGTAGCGTTTCTCACAAACAACTGAAATTTAATATTTTTGACAATTAATCAATATTTGTTTCTGTATTGTCGTGAATTTTATCTGATTGTAGCATATTCTTTTAGTAATATTTCGAAACCGACAACTTATAATTTTGAGGTTATATGTCATTCATCTGTCAACTTTAAAAGCATTCATACCACTCCTACAAAATAAAAAGCGCCAAAAACTGTGTGCTTAGAGACGTGTTTACAGTTGCGTTTATAGACTTTTAAGAATACCGAAATAGAAACAGTAAATATAAACATTCAATTATTCTATTGTTCTTAAAAATGTAAATAATTTTTTACTGCCATCTAAGCATTCTCACAGGAAATTACTGTATAAATAGTAAACCACAGAATAATTACTCCATAATTATCTATAAATTTATCTACGATTAACTAAAGGACAAAAGATAAAAATTATTATCTGAGCCAACAGTTCGAATAAGACGGTCACTTAGACAACGGTATCCATAGTAATTTGAGGTGTGTTGATTATTAAAACAAAATCTAGTGATAATAATATTGAAACTGATATTGTAACCATGGATAACGGTCGCGGCTTGACATCATCAACTGTTGATATTCTAACACCTGTAAGTATGATTTTCAGTTTTGAACAGTTTGAATTCTTTTCTGTAAAGTAATCGTAAAGCTGCTTTAACAAAAAACATTTCAAACTATAAACATAATTATTAGAACAGTATACATTTATCTTCTCCATTATTTTTAATTGCTTAGATGATAGAAAATAATCCGCAGGAAAACTGTTATTGAAAAGAATTAATCTTAATACAGATAAAATTGATTATGAAATATTTAAATATAATAGTTATTTATGTACCAAAGGTTAAAACGGGCGTTTCTGGCCCGTGGTATGATTATTAGCACGAGGCGCAAAGCGCTGAGGGTTAATAACATGCTCAGGGTTAGAAACGCTTATTTCATTCGTGGTACATACAATATTTTATGCACAACAAAATAACATTTAATTATATGTTCAAAAGATTAAAATATGTAAATAGGTTATAAATCAAAATGACATTTTGCAGAATCAAGTATTCACAATAAACAAAAATTGTCATTTTATTTATATATTCATAGGAATTATTTCTTTTTGGCTCTCGGGCCAAAAAGAAGTGTTTAAGGCTGCTTTTTAGGGCTGAAATACATGGTTTTCGGCCCGGTTGTGCAGAAAAATAGTTATTCGTATATCAAGAAAAGAAAGTAAAACATTTCCTCCCTTACAATTTCTTTCATAACCCTATCTGGGCTTGCCAACGTCCTTTTTGAAAAGGCCAATCCTTTTATGAGCACCTTCTAGTTAGAGAGCTAGGGTGCAAAATTAATGTCTCATTTTTCCAGTGACAGAAATGATTGTTTTAATAGATTATGTCATGATAAACTTGAAAAAAAGAAAATTAGATTTGGAAACGGGTGGGTCTATAGATGGCGCTGATGTGATAATTCAGGAAGTTCCACTCTATCTTGTTATAGTTAGAGAACTAGGGTGCAAAATGATGTCTCATTTTTGCCAATGATTTTTAAATAGATTATGTCATGATAAACATGAAAAAAAGAAATTAGATTTGGGAACGGGAGGCAACTATAAATGGCGCCAATGCGAACGCGACGATTTTAAGGGTGGTTGTTGACATATATTTACAGACTAATTTTCAGTTTAAATTATAGACTTTGGTATAACTAAGTAATGAAAATGGTAGACAGAAGTTTTGGTCGGTGACGCATGCACGACAAAACCGGTCAAAGTAGGCAATTTTTATGGTGCCATATTACTACTTGTTCACGATGAATACATAACAAAAAATTATTGCTGGTTGCTCATTGGCGACAGAAGCTCTGAAAGTGAACTGGTGTAGGGATCAACAACCACCCTTAAAATCGGCGCATTCACATCGGCGCCATCTATAGTTGCCACCCGTTCCCAAATCTAATTTTCTTTTTTTCATGTTTATCATGACATAATCTATTAAAAAAACCATTTCTGTCACTGGAAAAAAGAGACATCATTTTGCACCCAAGCTCTCTAACTACTCTGTCCTTGTCTTTTTTTAAATTGAAAAATGACAAAAGGTGCTCAAAATGGGATTGTTCTTTTTCAAGATATATATTATTTATGAATACAAATGTACGAAAATAAAAAAATGAAAGATGCTTTTGTATTAGTTTTTCTGCGATCGTACGTAAAGCAAATTATTATGTACCTACATGCAAAAATTGTTTATTTATTGCACAGTATTTTACCCCATTCTACTGATGGCAATGTGAGATAAAATAGTTAATTACGCAACCTGGGAAATTACTTGGGAATTCCTGCACACATGAATTTACTTCTCGCAACTTTTTCCGAGAATTAAACATGAAAAATTCCCGGAAGTAAATAGGAAAATATTTTTGCATTTCCCATTCGCGCAGACATATATTTTTACCATATAGAACAACAATCTAGAAGCGATTTGTCTAATAATTTCATATTACGTATAGAAGTACTTTACAAAGTACATTAAAAGTAATTAAAAAGTACTCTGTACTTTTCCCAAAAAAAAATCAAAATACTAACTCGTACTTTACTTTTAAAGTGCATTTGGTACTTTACCCAGCTCTGTCTCTATTTATACATTACCTTGTACCAAAAAGTTAATCTGACTCCAGAAAGAAAATCGTAAAATACAGGATACTCTGACAGTCACCGTATTAATAAACTATTCTGACACGATTGTGAAGAGTACATTTTCTTTCAGGTAAATAACAGTAACTTTAGTTCCCAAGCAAGTATACCACCCTTAAATGCGAAACTCCCTAAGAACAACAACTTTTTATCACAATGTTCGCATAGCATTCGAACAAATTTATCAAATTTCCAAAAAGAACATCAAAAAAGTATACATATATTTATTAAACTTGTTATAAACGTTGGTTTTATTACCTATTTTGCTTTTGCAACTAAACATTTTATTGACAAAGGTAAATAAATAAATAATAATTGTTTATAAACATAATTAATAACATTTTATTTATTTTTAGGATTAGATTATGTACCATTCTGTGATGACGACGAATATGGCCTTTTAATATTATTATTTTCTTTTATTTATTTACTTGTTTTTTACGCATATATTATTAAACCGTATGTGATATCAAAAATCAAATTTTCCGACAAAAATAAATATCCTTGGTTATCATCTCCGTAAGTATACTTTATTATTATTAGCTGTATTCCATTTGTCATTTGGTTCACTTACATCAGTTCAGTTAAGGTAATACTAGTCATGACCAACTTCATTGAATTGCGCTACGCTTATTATGGCCGTTTCATTTCATCATTTTGCCATATAAAAATTTGTCGTGAGTTTTTTACAGTTTTGGTACGTCAAGTAATGCCATCTAGTGCTTTTTATTTCTATTAAAGGAAAGTGACAACACTGTGAAGTTACAAAAACAACCTTAAAATATTTGAAAACTGAAGTTTATGTGATCAAACAAAATACATTTAATGAAACTGGATATTTTATTTATACATTCAATATTATTAAATATTATGACTTGTATTCTGAGCTTTCGATTAAAGTGACTAGCTAGTCTAAACTAAGTGAATTTCATTTGGCAACGTAGCATTATTTGTCTCTTCAGGTAAATAATGCCGCCATATTGTCTACCTATTTAAATTTTTTGAAGTGTTTATAGGTCAAAAGAAGGAAGTATTATTGAATTATTGGTGCCAACGGTTAGTATTTTACTGTAAAGATCGTATGATAATAAATATACAAGGAGTAGGCTTGTTTTTAGGATTTGGTCAGTTAATGCGAGCGGCAGTATTTTCAAATTTAGTTACGACGTATTTCGTCAGAGGCGCTAGTTGACGTGCCCGCTCTGTAAATAAGAAACTAGGAATTTTAATGACATATGAAACGGCCATAATAAGCGTAGCGCAATTCAATGAAGTTGGCATGTACTAGTGTGACGGTGGCGCCATCGGTTGTCGAGTGGCGAAACTGACGCTCAAAAAATATAAAAATTGAATAAAATAAGTGTTTTACACCTATTATGATTTGAATATCATGAATTGTTAACAGATTGTTGATCTAGTGAATTTTCAAATACCATACCACCTTGTTATTTCGATTATGGTTCAGAAGTCCATTGTAGTACAGTGGATAAAACTGAGATAAAACTTATGTTATCTATTTGCAGATGGTTAAAATGGGGATTTTACATTCTAGTATTAGTAGCAATTCTCGCATTTCTAATTGTTGATTCATGGGAAGAACCTGACAGACTGATTGCATTAGTTGGTTTTGCGTTGATGTTAATATTTGGTTTCGTATTTTCTGAACATCCTGGTGAGGTAACTATTTCACACTAAGAAAGGCTGATTTATAATGAAGTAAAGTAAGAGGTAACGCAAGTGCAGTAAAGTAACGCAAGACATGAACATACGTAACAGCATATACCGCTTTATAATAAAACGTAACACGCAGCAGTACCGCACGACAGATGTAACGTAAGGCAAGGAGTTCGCCAACTTTCAACTTCTTGCGTTACTTCTTGTACCTCTGACCAATCAGGAAGCATTATTGCAAACTTCAATGCAGAAAGCTATATTACCGATCCGATATATTTGTTTGGTTCAATCTGTCTTCTGTCTTTGTGAACGCTTTGGTCGACCATTTTGAGTAATTTGTGTCTTTTATTTTGCATTTCTTTATTATTATAGCTGTGTTCTGTGATTATTATCATGGATGATAAATTGCTGATTCAGTTAGTAGAAAAATATCCATGTATGTATAATAAAACAGAAAAAGAGTTTAAAAACATCAAGTTGAAAAGCAGAATTTGGGATTAAATCTTTTTTCATTTTTAATAAAATTAGTAATAAAGCAGCCATTTCATCCTCACTGTCCATTGTAAACTAACTTTTTATTATACTCCCAAGTCACTAAAATACTTAATGTAACCTAAAATGCTATCTGTTTTTGTATGACATAAACGTCAAATTTAAACTGACAGCTGTCGAAGCCCCACGTTCAAAACGCTCTGTGATTGGCTACATGTAACCATGCTTACTTCATTATAAATCACACAAAATGTTTACTTTGCGTTGCGTCTTCGATTGCGTTACGTTTTACGTTACTTTACTTCATTATAAATCCCGCTTTGTATATGTATGTTAGTGACATTGAGAGAGACGTGAGAGATTGCTTGGACGATCTAGTTGTGCCACCATTCCTATCTTGAGAACTGAGCTACAAGGTTGGTTAAATTAGCAAAGAAATACCATTTTCTAAGTGTTAACAAAAATGTTTTTCGACCAGTGGTTCCCAAAATACGGGGTGCAACTTTCTTATTTTAAATGTGAACTTTTTTTTGCTTATTCGATTCAGTATTTTTTTCTGAATTCAACGACTATAAAGTTGAATACCTTTACATAACAAAATTTTTAACACAAATGCATATTAAATTGATATTAATTTAATTTCTGATGTTTTATGCATATGTTATGTACGTCGAAGAAAGAAGATTAATGATAAGTGAATAGGAGTGATTGGATAGATGTGATTGAAGGTTTGTTGTGTGATAAATTATGTCGAGTGTAATAAATAAATGAGTTTATATCGAGTGATCTATGAATGTGGTTAAAGTGAGGGTGGTGTGTTTGGATGAGAATGTTTGACGAGGACTGATTATTTGATGAATGTAATGAGTGAATATTTTATGAGTGATTTTAGGGTTCGTGCTACCTCATTTGATGGGATATAGCGTGAAGATATGTATGTATGTATGTATTAATTTAATTAAAATCGCATTGGAATCAGCGTGCTAACAAATGACTAATAAAATTGATATATTTATTTTTTCACAAAATACTTGTATTGACATATAATAATGAATCAAACAAACAAAAATATTATTATTTGTTTATTTGTTTTTGTCATAGTACGCTAATTCCTGTGATTTAATAGTATATTACGTACCATGAACTGTAAGTAACAGTTTTTAGGTCAAGAATGGACTTTAGAAATCGAGGCCCAAAGCGTAGAGATTTCCTAAGCATTCGCGACCTAAAAAAATCACTTACAGTTCGAGGTTAGTAAGCTACTTTTTACAATACTTGCACAGATAAAAGGAAAAAATAAATATGTTTCAAAATTGATAGCTGTCAAATTGTTGTTAAAATTGGAATCAGCTCACTGACAGTTCCGTAAAAAATGTGGTCAAAAATTAGTATATTACGCTTATAGAGGGGGAGCCACAGGAGTAGTATTGATGTGGTGAAAATATTTGTCGCCAGTGGGAATCGAACCAGAGTTCTCAGGATCCACAAGTTCACACGATACCACTGTGCCATCTACTCCATAAAGAAAAATACGTTTCAAAATTAACAGCTGTCAAATTGTTGTCAAAATAAACAGAACCTTGATCTATAATATTTACTTACTGTCCACGGTGGATGGTAAGTAAATATTAAAGTCCAGATATAACCATGGAAATCATTATGCAATAAAAGTTGCACTGAGTTTAAATTTTGTCATTAATGGGTAACTTACAGTACAAGTCAGAGCTGGGCAAGCTACTTAAAAAAAGTAGCTAAGCTACAGCTACAGCTATTCTTTAAAAAAGTAGCTAAGCTACAGCTATAAGCTATATTTTGTAAAATATAGCTAAGCTACAGCTAAAAGCTTTCATTAAAGTAGCTGTTAAATTTTAAAGCTACTTTTTTCAATTATTGTGAAATAATTAAATTTGCCATTGTCATATGATCAGTCTTTTGTTATAATGACTGTTAATTTACTATTATGTACATAAATATCAAAAATAGCAAATACCATCTGGCACCTACTGTGTATTTTTGCGTATTAGAGCCAGTTAGAACCGGCAACAAATTATTATTTTGTGTGGGTTTAGCTTGTACGCATGCGTACTTTGTTGACCTTCTGCTTAAAAAGTAGCTTTAAGCTAAAAAAACTAGCTTTAAGCTACAAAAAGTAGCTTTAAGCTACAAATAGTAGCTTTAAAAGTAGCTTCAGTTGTTATTTTTAAGCTAATAGAAAAAAAAGTAGCTCGCTACAAGCTACAGCTATATTTTTTCACAGTTAGCTAAGCTATAGCTAAAGTAAATGTAGCTAAGCTAGTAGCTAAGCTACAAAAGTAGCTAGCTACTGCCCAGCTCTGTGTGAGGGTACTGAGCTTTATAGAATAAAACAAAAATAGGTTTCCATTTAAAATATTTATAGTTGCACCCCCTATTTTGAGAACCACTGGTCGAAAAACATTTTTGTTAACAGTTTTGTAATACACATAGAAAATGGTATTTCTTTGCTACTTTAATCAACCTTGTAGTTTTTATAGTTGTCGAGATAGCGGCACAACATTTGAACATCCTGTAGCGCTACCCCAATTTCTGCGACATAGCCTGATGTATACGTATTTAATTTTCAGATAAAATGGCGACCAGTTATTTTAGGTTTAATAGTACAGTTTGCTCTTGGTTTGTTTACAATTCGATGGGAACACGGCAGAAATATTTTTAAATGTACTGGAGATAAAGTATCAACATTTTTAAAGTACACTGACGTTGGCGCAGGTTTTGTTTATGGAGAGCAATTAATTAAAACAAATGTGTTTGCTTTCCAAGTAAGCAGTAAATTTAGTAATACAGAGTGATCAGAAGTAAGTGTTTCAGTTAGCAATACAATTCTGGGAATCGTTTTATTCCACAGTTTTATAATAAATACAAATAGGTTGAGTTGATAGAAATACTTCAGATTAATGATTTTCAAAGTGTGGGTCGCGACCCCTCGGGAGATCGCGTTGACATTGAAGGGAGGTCGTCGAATGCTATTATAAATTTTAAAATACATGTTTCCAAATATTCATCGCGTTTCAAGCTTTTATTTAAATTTTAATATACTCACGTTTGTTTCTGTTTACGGTTAATTTAAAATAATATGAAACTAGATATGAAATTGGAGACTTCACCATTTAATTCCTCATATATTTCTACATAATTAGGCATATTTTGATTCTCAATATATTTTCTTTTTAATCGCCGGATTCGTGATCGCAAAAATTTTAAAATATGGTTGTATATAATTTAGACTGCGAGAAATCAAATGCCTTTGAACGCAGCTTCATATCTTTTTTAGTTTTCGAGTTACGGTGATTTTTAATTTTTTTTTAATCTCAACTTTAAAGAGCTATATCTCTAAAACTGAAAGAGATATTGAAACGCGGTTTGGACGAGTGTATTTCTCGTGCTCCAATTAACTTATACCGAAATTTTGAAAATTAAGAAAATTTTATAATTTTTTTCAAAATTTTAGTTTTTTTCAAAATTTTCATTTCTCAATATTTAAAAAAATTGACAAGATAATAAAAATCTGTGAACACCAATGAATTCCTCTCGTAAAAGTACATAGGTATAAAAATTGTAGCAAAAAATTCGCACAGATAAAGTTTTTATTACAAAAAAACGAAAAATCACTGTTTTTAAATAATTTTTGAAGGGCTTTTTAGTTTTTTTGCTCTAAAAATTATATCAGTGGAGCAAAAATTCTAAAATTTTACATACATATGTACTTTCACAAGAGAAATTCACTGATTTTTACAGATTTTTATTATCTATTCAAGTTTTTGAAATATAACAAAAAAAAAATTTTTTTAATTGTTAAATTTTCAAAATTTTACAAATTTCAGTATAAGTTAACTGGAGCATGAGAAATACACTCGTTCAAACCGAATTTCAATATCTCTTATAGTTTTCAAGATATGGGTCTTCAAAGTTGAAATTTTTAAAAAGTCAAAAATCGCCGTAACTCGAAAACTAAAAAAGATACGAAGATGCGCTCACCAGCATTCGATTTCTCGTTGTTTGATTTATACAGACCCAATTTTTCGATTTTTAAACTGTTCAATAAAAAATTCGCATTTTCATTAACCGATATTTTGATATCATGACTCCGGCGATAAAAAAAATATATTTTGAGGATCAAAATATACTTATCTATGCAGAAGTATATGTGGAATCGAAAGATGAAATCCTTAATTTCATATCTAGTGTTACATTATTTTAAATTAATCCTTAAGGTGGTACTATCACGGAAGCATTTCCGACAGATTTTAATGAAATTTAAATATGTTATTTTTCATGAGTTTCTACATCAGTATGCAAATTTGTTGTTTTATTTACCATCCATATAATTGAATACTCGTTTTTGTAAACTTTTTTGATTACTTATACTTTTATGAGACAGTCATGATAGAATTACCAATGAGAAATTTTTCTTTTTCTAATTTCTGATATCATTGTTCTACGTTGGCAAGGTACAATTTTAAATCAGCCTTTTACAAATTGCAATTTTGATCACATAAAAAGTAAGGGGATCGCGAAAGAATATATTTGTGATTTTTGCCTCCAAGGGGGTCATAGCCCCGAAAAGAAAAAGAACAACTGCCTTAGATTATTACTCTGTGAGTAATGTTAAGAAATAAATGCATGTGGGTAAGAGAAACATCAATAATTTTAAATTTAAATTTTCAAATGACACTGTCAACTACAGAAAATAAATTTATGTATCAGTCTTACCAATTTCATGTAGTTTTTTTTATTGCCAACTCAAACACTGACTTCTGATCACTCTGTACATCTTAAAGAATAATTTGAAAATTGTTACATTATGTTACAGGCTCTAAGTGTAATATTTTTCTTAAGTTTTTTCGTAAAAATATTATATTATTATGGAATCCTTCAAAAAGTTGTTTTAAGCCTCGGATTGGTTCTTCAATCAATCATGGGTACTACAATTTGCGAAAGTGTCAACAGTGCAGCCAACATCTTCTTAGGAATGGTAAAAAATACGAAAATACTCAATATATTCGATAATATATTTATTTACTACTTTTAGACTGAATCTCCTTTATTATTACAACCATATTTAGTCAATTTAACAATGTCAGAACTATTTGCTGTTATGACAGCAGGTTTTGCTTCCGTTTCTGGTAATTATAAAACATTTTAAAAATAACTATTAATATGACTAAGAAAAGTAATCTTGCAGGTACAGTTTTAGCTGCATATATTTCATTTGGAGCTAAACCAGCTCATTTGATTACAGCTAGTGTTATGTCAGCACCAGCAGCTTTATGTTTCAGTAAATTATACTATCCTGAAACAGAAGATTCGATGTCTACTGAAGACACAATTGAAATTCCTGAATCGTAAGTTAAACTAACAAAAATTTTGGTTAAAAATATTCTTTCACTTTAGACAATCATATCTTGAATATAAATTCTCAGTGAATATTTGGTTTTTCTGGAGTATTTTTACTTTCTTATACGCAGTGAAATCGTGAAAAAAATCGTTGACGAGATTTTCGCGGAAATACGTGTTTTGAGGTACACTAAATTCGTTTTCATCATTTTCACAATGATGTCTATGTGTGTGTGTGTGTGGATGGATGGATGGATGGATGGATGGATGGATGTGTGTCCGTATGTGCAATATCTCATGAACGAGATAAGATTTGTTAACGAAACTTGGTAATTATAAGTTTCATGAAAATACGAAGAGCTGAGTTGATTTTGAATGAAATTGAAAAACCGGAAGAGGAAGTTTACCGGACACACAAAACAATAAATTCCATTTATTTCAAAAATGGAATTAGTTTCGAAAAAATGTTTAAAATAAAAGATGTTAGCAAAAATATTTGAAACATAAAATGTTTTTTGCAATTTTCCTGTATATGCGTCTAATTTTGAGAAAAACTAATTTTTATATTTAATAATATATTTCAATAATCATAGTAGCATTATAAACAAAAAACATAAATTTTAATTTTTGTTTTATCTAGTTATTTATGTCTTCTTACGGAAAGAAACTAAATTACATGTTTAATAACATATATTCTAAATATTATATATGCTGTGTATAAGAAAGTCGTGTGGTGAACACACCAGATTTTTTACGAATTTAACTCTCACTGATATCAACATACGAGTATATCCAAAAAAAATACAGTGGGGACTTATACAATTCAAGTTTTAATCATTTGTTATGTAGTGAACATGGTATAACTTTACAGTTTGATGTTTATCACGTGATCCAAACGTTACACGTCAAACATCTTCTGTTGATTGAACAACAAATGTAGAGATCTGCGGGGAGAAGTGCTGAAAGAAAAAATCTGGTGTGGACATCACACGACTTTCTTATACACAGCATATTTAATATTTTTTCTTTTTAATTTTCATTATAGATAATCAACTTCCTAACAAAATTTTATATAAATAAACTTATATTAATAGAAATATAAAATTACTTATTATTTGATCAATGAAATTGATATAGCATCAAAAACGCTGAATTGAACACTTATGACTTGCTCCTTGCGTTTGACAATTATTGTTTGACATATAAATGTTAAACATGTTTATGTTTTTTGTTTCTATAGCTACTGTGATTATTGGAATATATTATTAAATATATAAATTAGTTTTTCTCAAAATTGGACGCATATACAGGAAAATTACAAATAACATTTTATGTTCCAAATATTTTTTCTAATATATTTTTTTCGTAACTAATTTATTTTTTTAAATAAATAGAATTTATTGTATTGTGTGTCCAGTAAACTTCCTCTGCCGGATTTTCAATTCCATTCAAAATCAACTCAGTTCTTCATATTTTCATAAAACTTATAATTACCAAGTTTCGTTAACAAATCTTATCTCGTTCATGAGATATTGCACTCTCGGACACACATCCATCCATCCATCTACACATACACACACACCCCCACACAGAGACATCATTGAGAAAATGATCAGAACGGATTCAGTGGACCTTCAAACACGTATTTCCGCGAAAAAATTTTCACGTTTCCAATAGGATGCGGGCACCCACGTGATAATGAACAGCTGTTCCGGGAAAATTCACTGCGCCACCTACATTATGAACTATTTTTTGGGACGAGATTTGAAAAGAACCAATAGGATGCGAGCACTCACGTGACACTGTGACAGCTGTCACGTGAGTGCCCGCATCCTATTGGTTCTTTTCAAATCTCGTCCCAAAAAATAGTTCATAATGTAGGTGGCGCAGTGAATTTTCCCGAAACAGCTGTTCATTATCACGTGGGTGCCCGCATCCTATACTTCCTTATACTGTGTATAAGAAAGTAAAAAGCAGTTGATCGACTCGGCCATGGTGTCACCTTGCTCTTTCTACAAATTTGTTGTTTCACACAAAATTGTGTGGAGGGGGAATCTGCTACATGTGACGCCAAAATTATAAGACTCCATTGTGTCCGAATGATTCAAATTCCACTATAAGCTACTACTATTAATTTCCTGTTGTGCAGAATAGAAAATAAATAAATAATATTTTCGTGCCTGCATTGTGTTTACCGAACACTCTTTTGTTCTTCTCTTGTTTCTAATTCCATGGTTAATACTATAAAATTGTAATTCCGTGAATTTTCAAATTTCTACAGTTATGAAGTAGCCAAAATGATTTTTTTGTTTATTGATTCGAATGTAGAAATGTTTGCTTTACAACATCCATTTGAAATTTTTGTCTAAAATAATTAGAGGAGCAATGCGCACGGAAAAACTGATTTCCCATGTTAAACGCCTATGTTTCACTTGCCAAGATACACCCTGTATATCATTTACCGAGATCTGCTACGGCAGAGTGCTACACCCAGTAATGGGTAAAAGGCGTGATGATATACTTATTTATTTGTTACATAATATAGTTTATTGTAAATGTTTTTATTTTAGAGATGATTCAAGTGTGTTAGATGCAGCAAGCAAAGGTGCATCTCAAGCCGTGGACATCGTCCTCGGCATCAGCGCAAACGTGATAGCTTTTGTAACATTCATTGCATTTCTCAACGGTGTTATTGGTTGGTTCGGAGTGTTGGTCGGATACGATTCCTGGTCGGTTGAAGAAGGAATGGCATACGTCTTCATGCCGCTTAGTTTTGTTATGGGTGTACCGTGGGATGAATGCAAATATGTTGGAAAACTCATTGGTATTAAAACAGTTATAAATGAATTCTCTGCTTACAAAGAACTTGGAACTATGGTCGAGCAAGGACTCTTGAAGGTTTGTAAGAATGAATAAACTTTATTCCCTGTATGAAAATGCCTATGTCATATGTGCTCCAGGTTGTCATAGATACGATGAAATATAGCTATCTTTTGTTATTAATATAGACCACGGACGTGTGACGTCACGATTTAAGATGTACTCCGTAACTGTCAAACGAGTGACCCTCACATCAGTATTAAATGTACGATTTAGACTGTATAGATAGAATATATTTTTAACAAGTATATGTGCATATAATTCCAAAACTGACAAGTTTCTATTTTGTGCATCATTTTATGCATGACAAAGTGTGTGATTTATTTTATCAAGTGAAACGTAATTTGAAGATTGTGTCGCGAGTGCATACTTTTACAATTTTATACTGTTTATATATTTAATATATAGAAAATAAATGTTTAAAAACAATTTTATATGTTTACTTCATAGTGTAAAGCCATGTAATTACTATAATATACAATAGTGTTACTTTTATTGAAGTTTGAACTTTTCATTTTAGGTTACATTTTCCAAATCAACTAATTTTGTTAGAATTTTTAATATTTTATTGTAGTATTTACTTTTTTTCATTAATAATTGTTAAAATTATTAAACGAATGTTTAAGTTACAATTGATCACATGAATACCGAATGTGACGTAATAGTTTTCATACAGGGAATAAAGTATATTTATAAACTTAATACATACTTTATTTTGTAGCCAAGAACTGAAATGATTGCAACGTATGCAATTTGTGGTTTTTCAAACCCTGGTTCGGTAGGCATTATGATTTCTACTTTAAGTTCGCTGATTCCAGGCAAAAGAGACGCTATAACTTCAATGATTTTCAAATCTTTTACGGCTGGAGCTATTGTATGTTTCATGACAGCTTGTATAGCAGGTACGTCTTCACTTTCACAGTTTACAAACAAGAAATATTAATTTTTGCACTCGTACCATCCAAAATAAGGATACATTACCCTGGAAACTGAAGTAAAGTTTGATTTTGCACACTAGTGCTTTAAAGTCATTGAAAAAACACCCATTTTTATGATTCTAAATTTTGACTATTAAAACGCTAATTGTACTTATATACACACATTTTAAGGAATTTATAAAAGTAATAGAGACATTAATTTATAACGCCATGAATTAGACATATTTTAACAAACTTTACGAGAAAAAATAAACAATTTCTTTCATATAAGAATGGGGGATTCAAGTGGTAGAGCTTTTTAATATATATTTATTAAAATAAATTCTTGACCGTACATCATATTTAATACAATATAAAACCATACCATAAATGATATCTTTATTGCTGAAATATGAAAGTTAAAGTTGAATAATTTAAAACGTTCGCACTGCCATATTGCAATGACGTAGTTGCATTAAGCCAATCACAGAGCTTTGTCTGAAACGTTTGTCGGTGCTCAAGAAGACGAAGAAGAAATAAGCATTCAGCATTCTACGATTCTACCAATGACGTATAATACTAGACGAATTATGCCGTATTCAAGTCAATGCAGTGTTGTGAAGCAGAGAGGAATGGAATAACTATTGGGTCCGCCGGGTGCGCGGCAAGGAGTGAGTACACTTTGATGTTATGCAACTTGCTCCTTGCCGCGCACCCGCCTCACCAACCAGTTATTCTATCCCTTTCTGACTCACAACAAACGCCGATGTTATCCGTCTAGTTATGTTTTATCTGAGGATTCTATGACAACGACACACGTTACGTGAAGTTACGTGTTATTTATCTGTCTTATCTGTCTCTCTTTAAGCTAAGATGCAACTACGTCATATTCATTTGTTTCGAAAGTTGAAATATTTTTATCATGCTTAATACAAGTTTTAAAAAAAATAAAAAATTTGTGTATAATTATTTTATTACGTAGATTAATATATAAAAAATTCAAAAAAGTCTTGAAAGGTCCATTGTCAATTCATGGCATACTAAACTATCAATATAAATTCACCCTTCAAATTTAATAAATTTTCTCATTGTCGGTATATAATTTTTGCGCTCGTTACAAAAAGCATTGTACAAAACTCGTGCACAAAGACGTCATTTGCACCATTCGCGCAAATTAAAGCACTCGCTTCGCTCGTGAAAAGTATGTCTTCGCGCACTTGTTATGTAAATAGCTATTTTATACTCGCATCATTCAAAATCAGGTTTCATTACCCTGGAAACTAATGTAAAGTTTAATTTTGCGCACTAGTGCGTCAAAGTAATTGAAAAAAACACTCATTTTTATAATTCTAAATTTTGACTATTAAAACGCTAATTGTACTTCATACACACATTTTAAGAAATTTATAAAAGTAATAGAGACATTAGCTTATAACGCCATCAATTAGAAATATTTAACAAGCTTTACGAGAAAAAATAAACAATTTATTTTCAAATAACAAATGTTAATTCATGATATACTAAACTGTCAATATAAATTCACGCTTCAAATTTAACGTATATATGTCTTCGCGCACTTATTGTGTAAAAAGCAATTTTTTTTTCTGTTCTAGGTATGTTGATATCTCCTGATCAATTGTAGGAGATCAATGTTTTTACACGTGTCCTGTACGGTTCTGAAATCACCTTCTACAGATTTTTTATCCGAAATTATTGCTGGAGCAAATTTTACATGAATATACCTTAGATATAATTATATTTTGTACATATATATATATTGAATTCATAACATGACATTTATCATTTATTTCATATTATTGAAATAAAAATTATTGAAAAGCGCACATGTTTTATTTTGATTCAAGCGATTTATAAAATAAAATAAATAAATATATCATCACGCCTTTTACCCATTATTGGGTGTGAAACTTTGCCGAAGCAGATCTCAATAAGTGATATATTTATGCGCGTGAAGTGCGGTTACCAGTCGTCAAATCACGGCCCCCACGGTGAGTGGTGGGGGAGCCACAGGGATAATTTTTTAAATGGTGAAAATGTTTGTCGGCTGTGGGGATCGAACCAGGGTTCTTAGGATCCACAGGCCGGCACGATTGCGATTTATTTGACGTCAAAACAAAACAGTCATAGGCCGTATTTATTTGGGATTTTTAAAGTAACCTGCAGGTTACTTGGCACACTTTAAGTAACCTGGAACTAACCTTAAACTGACCCTACTGCCCCAGCTATTTTAGCGGCTTGGTAAATTCAACCCGTTTACTATCTCTATCTAATCAACTTGTGTTAGGTAACGATATTTATTTTCGATAAAAACTGAATAAATCAAAGGATTTACAAAATTTAAAAATTAGTTTACACAGTCAAGTTACTACTAAATTGAAATGTATTTAACATCGTTGGATTCAGAAAAATGATATGTTACGATTGATACTATAATCTTTATTGTCGAGTAAAACACCGAACAACAGCATGCAAAAAATTAATATCCCATCTAATCTCCTATGTACACCTTTAAAATCAGACACCCGGTAGAATTCGACAAATCAAAGTAAAACCGTGGCTGGAATGCGTTGTTAACTCCACCCACTCAGATATATAACGAATGACATGGCTCTTTTTTGACGCGAAAATGAAATATAGAGTCTCTGTAAAAATACTTGGCTGCGCATTTATGCAAATTTATAAATGATACATTTATTAATTATTAATCCATCAAATTATTATTCTTTTAATAGGCTATTTTTATAAATGGAAAGAATTACATATTGTATTCTTATTTCATAAATTCAAATAAAACCCCATTTTTATAATCCAACTTTTGACACTGAATATACCTCCGAAGACACTCCTCTCAGGGTTTTACTTTAGTTTGTTGAGCTCTATAGACTATATTTAATAGATCAATTTCGTTTTAAATATTAGCGTTAATTACAGAAAGGGTATAGAACAAAATTATTTGGTTCTCTTTTAATTTACAAACTGTCATCAAAATTTTATAATTTAAAATAAATAAATATATCATCACGCGTTCTACCCATGACTGAGTGGCACTCTGCCAAAGCAGATCTCGGTAAATGATATATTTTGCGCGTGAAGTGCGGTTACCAGTCGTCAAATCACGGCCCCCAAAGATGTTAGTGGTGGAGCCACAGGGGTAGCTTTTTTTGAAGTTATGGAAATAGTTTGAACCAGGGTTCTCAGGATCCACAGACCGACTTCATACCGCTGAGCTAGCCACCCCATAATAATAATAATTTTATATTAATTGTATAATTGGAAAAATTAGTTAAATATTTAAATTAAAAACAAAAATTCAATTCAAAAAGGGTGCTATGAATTATTTTCATATAATATATTTATTAATACAAGTAATACACGTTGCATACAAAAAATATTAAGGCTTGTATCTAAAAATACAATAGTGGATAATCACAGCATAAAAATGGTTATAAGTTCACATAATAATCATTCAATAAACATTCACAATATAAACAGCAAAACACGAGTATCATTACAATTACATATGTAAACAAAAACAAACTGTACTATTCAATTAGGCGACTTTTGGAATGAATTAATACTGTTATTGCACCATAGTTTTATCTATTTTAAATATCAACCAATTATGCTGATTTATTTAACTTCATTTTTCCAGTACCATTCTTTCCTAAATTATTGTATTGAATCCTTTTTCTTTGGCAGGGAAAAATAAAATTAATTCGTTAACGAGCGATCAAATCAGTTTCTGTATTTTACAAAGCAACCCTGTAACAAGCATTAAATGCAACTAAAAATTAAAAAGCTAGCTCACTGTTTCATTAAGGCAAGGAATGTAAATTATTTATTGCGTATAAACCTTCTATTCTGTCGTAAACATCAGTTGTAATTTCCAGCATTTTAGGTAAGATGTCAATGGCTCTTTGAATTTCATGGTCGGTATTTCCACAAACCTAGAAATAAAACAAATTCAACTAGTTTTCTGTTTAAGATAACATTAAATTACTTTGCGTAAAAGTTGTTCTCTTGTGGGCATTGTGTACATAGCCATTTTTGCCCCTTTTTTAATTAGCCACGGATGATAATTTCCTAAAGTTTGATCATAAGCTTCTTGGCAAACCGAAGACGTCTTATCACAATTTTGAATTTCTCCTAAAGATCTCATAAAGACCCTGATGAAATCTACAATAATTTGTTGTTAAGAATAAATGTTTGTTTAGATGTATAATTAAAGTTACCTAGCCCTCGGTGTAATCTTAATAATGTTCGACTTCCTGATACATAATCCTTTTTCGTTAGTAATCCTTCTTCTATTTCATAATTCATCATTAATTTAACAGTTTTAAATTGGTCTCCTATTTCTTGATTAACTAAAAATTCCTCTAAAATCTCAATTTTTGATTTAAGATCACTGCTGACAAATCCGAAAACTGTACCCATCAAATTGAAAAATCTGTAACAGTATTTTATGTACACGTGGATAATGGTTGTGGGATGATTCATATTTACTTGTATAGTTCTTTGTAGCTTTCCAAGTAATATTTTAAGCACACATCGTCTGATTCATGGAGAGCGTGTAAAAAGTTGTCGTGCACAATTTTTATGTCGAATTTTTCGCTGTTACCTTCTGCCATTTCTGCCACGAATACTATCTACAGCGTGCTTCCGATACAGGCAAGTTCTGAGTGATTTGCTAAGTGAGATAAATAGATAAATGTATTGTATTGTAAGTAAAAAGGTAATATTTCTTTGTAGTTGACAGTTCTCACATATCATTTGCGATAATAACATGTCAATAACCCTGTTACGTCCTCTGTAGGAAAACTATCGAAACAAAATTTTTCCTTGATTATTATTTTCATATTTCCTTGTTAGGTCGTCAAAATCTCTTGCTAAAAAGGTGCCATATATTCAAAATTGTAGATATTTACTTGAAATAAATGGAAAAAATGTCAACTGACATCTGTTGACTTGTTATGGTGATAGTGTAACTTTTCTTGCATTTGACATCTGTAAATAGCGAATTTTCAAGGTTTTTCATTGTCTGTTTTTATTTTTGGTAATTATTTATAAATAACAATCTATTTATAAGTAATCGCGTTAATGTTCCAAGTGTGTATACTAGTTTTTTATATATTTATAGATTCAATTTGTAAATCGGCATAGTCATTGTCAAAATTTTATCAGAGTGAAATGTCACTGAGACCAAAGAGAGTTGATTTCACGGAAACGTGGAATTCTCTTCAAGAAACTGTAAAAGGGGTAATCACCCTAGGACATGTTCCTCGAGCTACATGGAATGACAGATTTTCGTAAGTTTTTCCTCCTTTATTCATAACTATATTCTAACCTCTATTGAAACACCCTGTCAGCAATCTTTTCCTATTTACAGAGATGTGTATTCGCTGTGTGTTGCTTACCCAGAACCTTTAGCCGATCGCTTGTATACAGAAACCAAAAATTTTCTCAACAATCATGTCGGTCATTTACTTGACAAAGTTACGACAGGTGGTGAAGGCATGTTACTTCGAAATTATTACGCTGCGTGGTCGGAATATAGCCAAGGAGTTTCTTATTTACACCGTTTGTATTTGTATCTAAACCAACAACACATTAAAAAACAGAAGGTATCCGATGCTGAGATGATTTACGGCGGTGCAGAAAACGCTGCAGGTAAGAAGTATCTTTATTATTTCATTTCTTTGTCTGATGATTCATTATTATTTAGGGGAACAAATGGAAATAGGAGAACTCGGTTTGGAAGTGTGGAGGATCGGAATGATAATACCACTAGGTCAGCGTTTAGTAAAACTTCTCCTCGAAGCCGTTGAGCAAGACAGGGCTCAACAGGGTCCTACAGTTCCCGTCGAAGCCGTCAAAGGCACAATTTTAAGTTTCGTTCAAGTTCAAGAATACAAAAAGAAAGGTGGTTTGCAGTTGTATCAATCACTATTTGAAGAGTCCTTCTTAAATGCAAGTGGCGAGCATTACCAACGTGAAGCGAGTCGCTTATTACAAGAATGTGATGTCAGCATGTACATGGAACGAGTCATCGCCAAACTGGATGAGGAATCTCAAAGAGCCAGAAGGTTTTTACACTATAGCTCCCTGTCGAAAGTCAGACAAAAGTGCGAGCAGCACATGGTTGCCGAACATTTGAATTTCTTGTATTCAGAATGTGTAACTATGGTTCAAGAAGAACGACGTAAGGATTTAGCTAATATGTACCCGTTGCTCAAGAGTGTGTCGAATGGTGTTTCTGTTCTTGTTGAAACTGTTTTAGATCATATTAGGAACCAAGGACTACAAGTAATTCACCAATCATTCACCTATTGAAACATGCATTGATTTATTATTTTTTTAGGCTATAAGTAACTTACGAGGTGATAATACTCCCACACAATTCGTGGAAAGCATGCTTGCAGTGCACGCCAGATACAAAGCTCTCATCCAAGACGTCTTTCAGGGCGACCAGAGCTTCATGGGAGCTTTAGACAAAGCTTGCAGCTCTGTCATTAACTACAGGTATACATACATAACACCACAGTTCTCTAACAACATTATTTATGAGAATATTCGATCAGGGGCACCGAAGGAAAGACGCCGTGTCGTAGTCCAGAACTCTTAGCAAAATACTGTGATTGGCTGCTGAAGAAGTCAAGTAAAGGAGTCAGCGAAGCCGAAGTTGAGGAACGATTATCTCAGAGTATCACGATCTTCAAGTACATCGACGACAAAGATGTGTTTCAGAAGTTCTATAGCAGAATGTTGGCTAAGAGATTAATTCATCAACAATCACAAAGCATGGACGCTGAAGAGGCGATGATTAACAGGTAGAAAATCAAGACATTGGTGATACAGAATAAATTTATTAATGTTGAATTATCTGCATTAGATTGAAGCAAGCTTGTGGCTACGAATTCACAAATAAGCTTCACCGAATGTTCACTGATATGTCGGTGTCTGCTGACTTAAACAACAAATTTGGAGCGTTCCTAAAACGTGATAATATGGAATTAGGAGTTTCTTTCAGTATCCATGTCTTACAAGCGGGCGCCTGGCCATTGGGGCAAACCGCTGTCACCTCTTTTGCTCTTCCTCAACAGCTTGAACGTAGCGTTCAAATGGTAAGAAGAAATTTTACTTACTTTATTATTATTAAAGCTGCGTCTACAGCTATCTAATTAGTAATTACAATTATCGATTGGTAGACGCGTTTTAAAATTTGCGAATAAAATTTTACAGCCAAATTTTCAAAAGAGTTTTAGCTAATCTTTAAGTCATATTAATCTAAACCAAATTCTTAAAAATAATATTAAACTCTAATATAATCTTGTTACCATTTGTTTCTCGGAAAATGATTTTAATTAACTGTTTAAAATCGGACTAGATTAAGATTAACTAATTCAAAATGCAGGATTAGCTAAATCTTTTTTGAGAATCGATCTGATAGTTAATATCACCGATTATAAATAAATTATGGGGTAATGGCTCAGTGGTATCAAGTCGGCCTGTGGATCCTAAAAACCCTGGTTCGATCCCCACAGCCGACAAAATATTTTCACCAATTTAAAAGTACTCCTGTGGCTTCCCCACCACTAACATCTTTGGGAGCCGTGACTTGACGGCTGGTAACCGCACTTCACGCGCATAAATATATCGCTTACCGAGATCTGCTTCGGCAGAGTGCTACACCCAGTAATGGGTAAAAGACGTGATGATATATTTACTTATTTTTATTTTATTAATAAACAGATAAAATCATCTTAAAATAACATAATGCAGATCTGCATCTTTTAATTATTATCACCTGCATATTTTTCAAATACTACAGTTTTATAAAATTCTAATTGACATTTAAAAGGCCTCTGTCAAATAAATAAAAAATCCTAGGTAATAATAGAAAATAGAGACAAAATAATATATCTATAGCGTCCTTCACAACTCCGAAGTTGAACAAAATTTCATTTAGTAATTCCACTTATATTTTGAATTACTTACAATTCTACTTATATTTAAGGCCTGGCCAATCACAAACTTCCATGTTATCTAGATAATATAATATATTATATTTGTGTTTGATTTGTTCATGATATTGATATTTCATATTATAATTACTGTCGAAAATATACTTCTTTTGTCACTTGTACACAAACAAATTATATCCATTGGAAAAAAAATTGCGAATGACATTAATTTAAAATGAGTTTGTTAACTTCGTAACTTAACATTGTTTTAAGACGTACCCTTAAGTGTAAATGGAATTGCTAAGTGAAATTTCGCTTAATTTCGTAGCTGTGAATGACTCATTAATTATGAAAAATTAACTGTTCAATAGATAATTGAATTAATTATATTTAAAAATTTGAATTCCGCATAATTTTCATCATAAAAACAGTAATTTTGAATATTTTACAGAAATTAGAATTAATTTTGTGAGTGTGAACCAGGGTTAAGGAGTACATATGTTAAACAATTTTAATTATTAATTACAATGACTAATTAGGTAGCTGTTAACATAGATTAACAAAGATGATAAATTTTATGATTTATTTTATAAATATGTAAAACGGCAAGTACTAGGTCAATTTAAAACAATGATTTATTTACGATACGTATTTCGGTCGACTAGACCATCATCAGGTAAAATTCTATACTTTACTTGACCGAAATAGTATCGTAAATAAATAATTGTTTGAAATTTACCTAGTATTTTTCATTTTACATATTTTTAAACAGCACAATTCTCAAAAGAGTTTTAGCTAGAATCTAGCTAATCCTAAATTTTGGATTTGTCAAATTAAGCTAAACCATATTTCCTAAAAACTTTAAATAAACTTGAATACAATCTTCTTACCATTTAATTTCCGAAAAGTGGATTGAATTAACTATTTTAAATCGGACTAGTATAAGTTTAACTAATTCAAAATTCAGGATTAGCTAAAACTTTTTTAACAATCTGGCTGAAAATGTTTCAACGAGAACCGGCAGCAAAATCTATCGAATTGATTTATTTTATAGTTTGAGAATTTCTATCATAACCACTTCAGCGGTCGCAAGCTAACTTGGCTCCATCATTTGTGCCAAGCAGAACTGAAGCTATGCTACCTGAAGAGGCCGTACCTAGTCACCGTTCAGACCTTCCAGATGGCTGTATTACTCTTATTTGAAACGACCGAAGAAATGAGCTGCAAAGAATTGCGAGACACTCTTCAGTTGAGTGCAGAACAGTTTCAGAAACACGCTGCTTCGTTAGTTGACTGTAAACTTCTCTTAAGTGACTCTGAGGTAAGACAAATACTATAAACTCTTGCGTTTCACACATATTCATAATTTCTCTCATACAAGCATTTTTACTCAGCCGTTCATTTTGACCTAATAAATGTAACAGATAAAAATCAAGAAAATTAAATGTTCATATCAACATTAATAATTTTCAAAACTATAAATTTACAAAAATAAAACTACAAACATTGATTTTTTTTTTGTATTTTGAATAGAAAAACTAGTTTCTCGGCCTTTGCTGTACCTAGTTGGTTCCTTAATTTAGAATGCACTAAAATGGCTCAGTGGTATCGAGACGGCCTGTGGATCCTGAGAACCCTGGTTCGATCCTCACAGCCGACAAACATTTTCACCAAATTAAAATTACACCTGTGGCTCCACCAGCACTAACATTTTTGGGGACCGTAATTTGACGACTGGTAACCGCACTTCACGCGCATAAATATATCACGTACCGAGATTTGCTTCGGCAGAGTGCCACACCCAGTAATGGAGAAAAGGCGTGATGATATATTTATTTGATTATTATTTTATAAAATGAATGTAGGAAAAACGCACTATACCATTGCTAAAGAAGCGTTCCTTTTTCTTAAAGATCTAAGATTCCTGGAAAAAGTCTGGAATTGAAAAATCAGACTTGAAATTGAATTTTTTATTTAATATATCACTTAACAAGATGTGTTTCGGTAGAGTGCCATACCTAGTAATAGTAGAATATATTTATTTATTTATACATATTTTTAAATGTAGTATTTAGATTGATTTACCAGCAGAATTTAATACTCTAAACATTCAGAAAGATCAATGGATCGTGTCCCGTATTGATAGATAAGGAAAAAGATTGTCGGAAATTGGACAGAAATAATCAAAAACTCATAATATTTTGTTAATCAAAATAAGGATACGGATAATAAGGAAAAAGTTTGTCCGATTTCCGACAATCTTTTTCCGGTAATGTAACCAAGAAAACAATACTTTTCGTACGTACATTTTTATTAATTATCTTATGAAACTGTCTGAATTTGTTTGTAATATGTCCCTTGAAATCCTTAAATATTTTGGAATTGTACATTTTGAAACTGGTGGACAACATGATTACTAACTTGTTGTTATTTGTTCGCAAAGGAAATAACGCCGGAAACGATTCTCCGACTGAACATGGACTACTCAAACAAACGCACCAAGTTCCGTATCACGGCTGCGGTGCAGAAGGAGTCGCCGCAAGAAGTAGAACACACTATGAACTCTGTGGAAGATGACCGCAAGCTCTACCTGCAGGCTGCTATCGTTCGAATCATGAAAGCTAGGAAGGTTTTGCGTCATAATGAACTTATACAAGAAGTAAGTCTTTGTTTTCCAGCTGTCAAACATTCCTAAAAGTTTCCTCTGTGTCGTGTAGGTGTGTTCGCAGTCACGAGTGTCATTCGCACCGAGTATCGCGATGATAAAAAAGTGTATCGAAGCGCTGATCGACAAGCAGTACATCGAAAGAACTGCTCACTCCGCCGAAGAATACAGTTACGTAGCGTAACTTTCGTAATCCACGCCACTGTAACATAACTGTACATGTATTTAATTTAACTCTAACTTAACGTAAGTATCTTTTTTACGTTCATTTCTGTTCCCGCCCTTAAGTGTCATTTCGATACAAAATTCGTCTCAAGTTTTCAAAGTGTATATAAATATTGCTGTCAGAAGTAATTGTTCATTTCCTTGTTGTTTGACTGATTTTTTAACAAGTCAAGATGTATTTCAGATTTTAATCACTTGTATAAATACTAGGATAAATAAAAGTTGAAATTATATCATTATCATCCTAAATTTACCTTCTATCTATTTTTTACAGATTTCCTACAACAATTAGTTATTTTCTGGAACATTATTGTAAGTTACAAAATTAATTTACAATGTATATACCATTATTTATTAAATAATATTATTTTCTCTATTCTAATTTTTGGTACAATAACAAATAAATATATTGACTAACTTATTTCAAAACAACTTAACACATTCATAATTCATTTTTTACAAGCTCGTCGTTAAGTCATATTCATCCACCTATTCCACAATTTTCTAATAAAATAATTTCCAAAAAACTGTTTTGAAAAAACATGAGATACATACCAAATGTTGCAAGTTGTTTTGAAAATTTGAAAATGCTATAAAGCTGTATTCACAGCTATGTAAATAGTAATTACGATCAGCAATTACAATTATCAATTAATGTAAGCGTTTTAATACTTACGAAATAATATTTCTAGCGAACTTTGAAAAAGAACATAAATAAACAAAACAAAAAATGATCTAAAAATAGCGTCTTTTTAAAACTACTTTTAAAGAATATTACCTCTATATGTAAAGAAAAAATAAAATATCTACGGTACTAATCGCTAAGTACTTATTAATTTCTTAATTTTGTCAGTGTGAATGCTATCATTATTTGACAAATGACAAACAATTGCTAATTGTTATTACTAGTTGGATATCCTTGAATGAAGCTTAATAGAACACAGTTTCAAACATATATAAATAGATTTTAAATATAGTAAGGTACAATAATTAATTTCTGGATGAAAGTTTTTCAGTTCACTCACTGTCCATCATTACTAATGCACCTAATCGGCTTCAACGTTAACAAATCCGAATCAATCGTAATCCCATCTTCATTTGTCCCATCGCTCAATCCAATTCCATCTGGTGAATGCTCAATCCTCATATCATCATTTAACAACATCGCATCGTTGACGAGATTCGGTTGTAACGAGCTCGTTATACGATCTGCTATTAGGACGGTGTCAGTCATTCGAGAGTCCTGTATCAGTTGGGAATCCATCAAGCAGTGAGAATCGGTTGATTGTGAAGTCCCGTAGGATAGAGGTTGCATTAGTGGTGGCCATTCTAGACCCAAGAAGAGACTGGACCCATGGGAGGGTTCTGGAGAGGAAAACTGGAGCAGCTGGGATTCCAGAGGGCTCGAACAACCTGGAAGAAACAGGTGTTTTATTAATTTTACAATGAAATGATTTATTAGGCGCTTACTTGGAATTTGCATAGACATGTGTCCAATAGTTGAATTTTGTTGTTTTGCTACAGATTTTTCTTGTTTCCGCCACTTTGCTCTTCTGTTTTGGAACCAAACTTGAACTCTTGCTTCTGTTAAATCAATTCTTAATGCTAGTTCTTCCCGAAAAAATACATCTGGATAATGTGTTTTATGGAAAGCACGCTCAAGTTCTTCCAGTTGATAATTTGTAAAAGTTGTCCTGAAATAATATAAATAGCAGCGTAAATAATGAATTTAATTTATTATTTATTACCTGTATCGCCGTTGTTTCCTTTTAACTGCACTCGAAGAATTATTTGAAATTTCAGAGTTTGATACAGAGTTATTAAAACCTAAACAGAAAACAATCAAATATAAAATTAATTAAACATCAAAAAATATTAAATTGTTAGGTATATCAAATTTAATCAAAACAAAAATGATTTAGTATGGCTGTATAAACTTTATTACAGAAGTATTGATGTTTTAAATTAAATTTTATGAGAAAACATTCTTTCTTTTTTCAGAGTTAAACCTAATTTAATTTTCAGCTAATTAGATTTCAAGTTGTGCTTAATTCAATAGATATTATAATTTAATTTTGGTTTATGTTGAAAGAGTTTTTTTAGAGCAGTTCTTACCAAACTTTGAAGTTGAGCACTCATCATTCTCACTGTTAGTATTTTCATTATTTTGATTAGTTAGACTAGTTAATAGACCACTTATAGTATAATTTGTACTACGATCAGAATCTTCTAAATTATTTTTAACATCCATTGAAAATGAATAAATCTGGAGCTTTAAAGAAATCTTTTTCTGCAGTGTACTAAAGTGTTGTATATTCTGAATTTACATATTGTCTTCAAATATTGGTAGTGAATACTTGGTGCACAATTCTAAAGAGAAGGTTCCCTGATTTTATTGTTCTACGAGAGCAACTGCTATTTGCCGCTCTACTGTGATGTTAATAAGAGTTTACCTTGTTTTAAGCATGAAACCAATCAAGTGCTCAGGTGTATATATTCATCTACCCTCGCTTTTCCGAGTTTTTCACTGATACTTTCTAGGGCTTCCACGAGACAGCCAAATAAAGAAAACGTTTCTATGTCATTTAGTTCAGATTCGTTTCACTTATGTTGCATTGTTACATTCTTTCAACATTCACATTTAGATTCTTTCAAGTGTATTAGATATTCATGTTTATTTTATTTATTAGTCGTTCTCCTTTAAATACATACAGTAATTACAGCATTTTATTACTGTAAATATTTATCAAAATATAACATAACTCTAAATGATTGTTTCATTTTGAAATTAAACAGAAAAATTCAAATAAAATAGACAAAGGGTTGCTAAATGTCAGTATTTATGGTATATTTTTATTTATGACTAAATGCTGAATACCTCGAACACTTGTCTAAAGAATATATACGGTTTTAAAACCAAAAATTAAGTTTCGTCTTTTAAAAATATGTTCAAATTTCGTTCCGTTATTTGGCAGAAAATTATGTTGTAGAGTGCTGCCATCATTTTTTCGTACTAATGTATCTCTGCTTCATTTGACATTTGTAAAACATTCAAAGGATTTACTCCAAATATTTAATTAAATACGCAAAGATTTCATTAAAACCATTTATTTTGTGATAGTATATACATTGAGCAATAAATTATGACTACAGATAATCGGGCGGAGGAAATATTAAAAGGATTCCAAGTGTATCCTTTTTTGTTGACATTCACACATGGGAAAAATTGATTAGTTTCTGCACCTGAAAATAAACGAATTTCTTAACTAAAACTCAGTAATTGGATTTGTTTACGAGATGCTGATGGTGGCAAGGTTTTCTGGCAGGGTGCGGACGATTTATCTATTGCGGATATTGAACATGAAGCTCGGGTACCCAAAAAGATTTTGAAATGTCGTGCGGTATCTAGAGAGTTTAACTTCAGTTCAAAGGAACCTATGGAAAAATTCAGATTAGAACAAGTAAGACGTCATAAAGTAATTGTAATTTGTTTATAAGAACTGTTGATTTCATTTGTAGAAAGTATTATTTAAAGGCAGATGTTTAGAAGAATGGTTCTTTGAATTTGGTTTTGTCATGCCAATGTCAACAAACACATGGCAAAGTGTTATGGAAGCTGCTCCTGAATCGCAAATGATGCCTGCATCAGTTTTAAAGTAAATCAAACAAATATAATAATGAAAATATATAATAACCGTCCGTTTTCTTTTAGTGGGAACGTAGTGATTGAAACAACATTCTTTGACGACGATTTATTAATTTCTACCTCACGAGTTCGTCTCTTTTACGTTTAATGGTCTCAAACGAAGCATTTTACTTGCATTTAAATATAAAATTGGCATCGTACAATGCACCGACGGATTTCACTAGTTTGTAAAAGGGACCAAAGGTTTTTCTAGTGATTATTTTACAATTTACACTTAAGACTTTTATTTATTTATAACTAAATACCGTCCTATAATGTTTTAATACAACGAAGTAGTATTTTCTTTTATAAAGTACTTTAGGTAGTTTTGTCGGCATATCAAAAAAAAACATTTTGAAATTTTATACAGTAAATGTTGGTGATATTCTGTTGTGAAATTTATTGTTAGTTTTTTTAAATATTCTTTTAGTGTTAATAATAAATGATACACCGTAAAAATTAACTACAAGTTTGCAAAAATAAATAACGAAACAATATTCTTGATTGTTTTACTGACTATAATAATTAGGCTTATATCCTAGTTATAAAATTCATAGAAAATATTGTATATTTGCTTTAAAGCGCACATTAAAAGCTGGTAAACAAACAAATTAAAACTATTGATTTTTATTGATTCTTTATTAATATAATTACAAATCCTTTAGCAATTTTGAACCCATGTATTTAGGTCAAAAAAGGCGCCTGCGTCTTCGGATATTTATCTGTGGTCTGATGATGGGTGGGGATGCAAAATGGCTGCAATGTCCGTTAACTTTTTACACAACACTTGAAACCGTAAATATTCGCTTAATTTATAAATGAATTGTGTAAAATAGTAACTAGTACGTAACTATAGTTTATACTACTTTACTTATTCGTAACCGTAAGTAGAATCATCGTTAGAAATGGACGCACCAGGAGCAGAGATTCTTCCTGAAGTGTCAAAGAACCCGTTGTTGTGTCCTATGTGTCATGATTACTTCACCGAGCCTTGTCTCCTCCAATGTTATCACACTTTTTGTGGAAGATGTCTCCGAGGAAGAGACCAGGATGGGAGAATTGTTTGTCCACTTTGTGGGTGAGTCATCTTAATTTATTATTTACTTTTCTCGAGATTTAAATCAATATTCAATATGTAAACATTTGTATTTTTGCTCGATTATCTGCTTTTTAAAGTTGTACTCACTTATTGCATGCGGTAAATGCACTTTTAATGCTCCAGACAAGTCATTTCCTTTGACAAAGTCCTGATTTAGAATCCTTTAAATTCACACTCCTTGGAGAAGATTTCAATAATTCAAATGTTCCTAGGGCCCCCGGAATCATACTACCAGAAGCTTTGCAACGTACAATTTCTCTGTCACTTCATCCATCCTTAGAAAACATTACGTTTAGGTAAAAATAATCATTGTCATTCGTTTTGTACTTGTAAATCATCTATCCTTTCACCAGTAATTTACATTTAATCTTTTGTGGCATTCAATAATTTATTGTTGCTTGTAAACTCATCTGCATTCTTACTGGAAGCTTCTTTCGTCAAATAAGTTGCTTCTAAGAAATAAACTTTGTTGTGAGCATCTTGTTTGACTGCCTACATTAATTTTCGGGGAAAATTAATGAAATTTTGTTGTTTTTTAGGCAATACACGGCCCTGAAAGATGGTTCAGTGTTGCCTCCTCCAGATAGTTTGATGTGCCAGCTCCTGGAAATCGCAAACAGCGAAAATCCACCATGTGCAAATTGCGACAAGCGGGATCGCTCCAATATGCACTACTGCAATACTTGCGGTGCCTTTTTCATAATTTTTCTTAATGTTTTCTTGAGTTATTCATCAACTTTTGCACTCAATGTTTTCATTTAATAGGTTGGTTTTTATCTTTTATATTTATTTGACTCACAATTTTAATTCAATCTTTTACGTTACTTTTTAAGAAAGAGCACTATTTATTTGCATAAACTTTTAATTTGAGGTAATAATATGTGCTAATTTTATTTTTAGGACAAGCCCTTTGCTCTCACTGCCGAGAAAATACCCACCGAGCAAAAATGTTCGCATCACATGAAATAATGCACATGTCTAAATGTACACGAGAACCTAGAAGAGTAATTTAACATTGTTTAAATAAACTCTACCTCATTCTATCTCTTCCTATGTCTTTCCAGTGCCCTCAGCATGGAGAACAGTTTATCATGTACTCGCCAGTGCAACATTCGATGCTCTGCGTGAACTGTTTTCGCGACACACCATCTGAAATTCGCGCCCAATGCGTGGATATGGACACAGCTCATATACAGGCCACCAAGCGACTAGAAAGGGGCCAAGCTGCCATCTTAGAGCTGCAGACCTCAGTTCGAGATGGTCTCATAGCTTTAAAAGGTCTTCTAGATGAGCTGAGACGAAATATGGAGTCCGAGAAGCATACGATTAACACTTTCTGCCAAGGGATGCAAGAAGCGATGGCTAAAACTCATGCTGCCATGATTATGGAGGTGCAGAGGCAGTTCGAAAGCAAGGAGAGGACATTTCGGTAAGTTCTTGCATATTTATGTGATCAAAGAATTATTTTAATGATTTTAGGGCTCAGTTAGTTGCTCTAGGAACTGTAATGCCAGTCCTTCAATTACATTTAGTTCTTTGCGCTACATTTACTAATTCAGCGAATAAGTATCAATTTTTGGAACTATGTCCTGCACTTTTAGACAGACTAGCTAATGTAGGACAACTTAGCCAACCTGTGAGGTAAACCATATATTTCACTGTTTAATCATATTGAGAAATTAATTATTTACATTTAATTTAGACCACTACAGTCCGCCATGATTAAAACTAATTATCGGAGCGAATTTGCCCAGTGTCTAGAACCTTGGGTTGGCAAAACTAGCGTAGGGCAACACGGTTCCGAACAAACTGGTAAGCACTACTTTTCTCCCTATTCTGTAACTAATACCATAATAGAATACTACACTGGTGAGAAAAAAGAAACACTTGAAATTCGTGAAATTTTTCCAATTTTCAAACCATCATAACTTGGAGAATTTTTAGCTAATTTGGACGAATTTTTGAGGGCGAAAAAGTTTGAAGTGTCTACTTTAATACATGCGATCTAAGGGTTAACCCCTTCCGCCCCCTCAATCCCCTAGAAAAAAAATGTTAGTGGGAAAAACGATCTTTACGGAGTTAAGAAAAATTTTGAAAACTGGGAAAATTTCATGAATTTCAAGTGTTTCGTTTTTTTTTTCTCACCAGTGTATTATTTCTATTTTTCTTTTATGCACTTTGCCCTCGCCAATATAAAAAAATATATATTAACCACACTTTTTACATTATATTATTTTTTATAACAACACTTATGTATATCAGCAAATTATTCTGATCATAAAATAACGAAATTGTGACTTTTACACAGTAAAAAGTTGTCATTAACATACTGATCGCTTGCAATCATGATTATTGTTTTATTTTAGCCTCTCGTGTTTATGAAACAGCCGACAAGAAACCTTCCAAACCGAAGCTTGATCAAGACTCTCCGTTTGCTGTTCACTGCCGATCATTCGAAGCGACACTTCGGGAACTCTCCCAGCAGCTGTGTGGTGTGAAGGAACGCGTGGGAGAGCTTCACCGGGACATCACAGCTTTGAGGAAGGCACAACTACCTCCGCTAACTATCAGATACGAGTGTGTGAGTCGTGATTGTGCTGTTTTGGATGAGAGTTTGGATAGACAGCAACAGGAACTTGAAAGACTTGCTGGCGTGTTCAATAGCTCTTGGGAGGAACAGCTGTGGAGACTAAGAGTTGAACAAGAGGTAAATGAGGAAATAAATTATCTAGATGCATAAATGGTGGTAATTTATACTAACTGTATTCGTTTCAAAGTTATCTTAATTTTTATCTCTATAATTTAATTACATATATTCGCTTTTTTCTTTGCTAAAATTTTTTTTTATAATTCGCTTTTTTTTTAATTGGTCCCTTAATTAACAGATTGTTATATATATATTTTTGTAACGCATTGTGTATTTAATTATCTTACTTTGATGCTCTTTAAAATTAGGGGGCTTCAATTGGCCACTTCATACGCTTCATTATAAAACCGTTTCTAAATATTCATATATTAAGTTTACAGCAATTAACAGTTAATTTATTCTATATTTAATTTAAAGCACGATATCACGTTGTGACTCATAAAATTGGGAACCACGAACTACGAAACATTTAAAAAATTAATTTCTGATATTCGTTTTCGTCCTCGGTGTCTACCGGACTGGAATTACTAGGAGTCCTGTAAAAAGCATGAAATTGAAACACCTGGACTGAAATCTTTAAAAATCCATACATTTGTTTATAAAACCTAGAAAAAAATTAATTGATTATTTTAGTTACTTTTGAGGTATTTAGAGAAATCAATTTTTGACGAGACAATTGCATCCCAATTAATTGAAAAAAAAATCTATTTGAGTCAATTTTTAATCCAGTTTTTACAGTAAGAACCAAATAAATTTTAAAATATTAAATATAGAATTTTATTTTCTAGCAGCCCAATTCTCAAAAACTAATCTTGAATTTTGGATTGGGTACTCATTTTAATCTAAACCATATTCTCAAAAAAGTTTAAATAAACTCTAATATAATCTTATTAGCATTCAATTTTCGGAAAGTGATTTAGATTATCATTTACAAATCCAATTACAATTAAGATTCACTAATCCAAAATGCAAATTTAGGTAAAACTTTTTTGAGAAGCGGGATGTATATCTTTTATTTGAAACCTTTTTCACTAAAATAATTTTGGCGAATTTAAAAATATAAAGACCGATTTTGCTATGAAAGTGTATGGATTTTTTAATAAAATATATTTTGAAATCCTTAATTTTAAAAGAGGTAGACACATCGTTTCAAATAAAATAAATTTAGATGTCGTAAAGTGAGTCAAAATCCTCCGCATAGGATAAGTCATGCATTGGTTATATTTAGGTTTTTAACTGCCAGAGAGCCGACATTTTAACTCTCCGAAACGAGCTGAAGCACCTCAGTACCGTAGCTCTGCAGCTGGAGCCCTACATCAAGAGCCTGTCTCAACCACAATCAGACGATCAGACTCAACAGCATCTTCAGAGTCTGTTGGAGCACATCGGCTTGCTTCAAACAAACGAAGGTAAGGAGACAGTTTGCTCGATGGCTGGATGTTTTAAAGTCTGTAACTGATGTTGTCGAACAATCCAAGATGAATAATATTCTTGGATTGTTGTCGGAAAGGAATTGTAACCAATACTGCCAATAAGATATTTTTCTGCTGTATTTTATTTCAGTAGACTAGAATTTTAGATTGTATTATGTTTAATGAAATAAATTTGTTTCAATTGAAAGTACTTTATTTCTGTTAACTATCAGACCCTTGCTAACATTTTACTTATTTTTAAAATTTTTATTTAGGAATGTAGTAGTTTAATGATTAATATTTTGTAGGAAAATTGCCAAGATCACGCAGCAGAATTTTGGGGCAGCTGATTGACAAAGTTCGGCCCGGTAGCACAGAATCTAGAGAGCGTAGTAAATCGGTCGGCCAACCAGAGTCCGCTAAACAATCAGCCCCAGTCCAAAAATCAAAAAAATCTTCTCAATCTTACACACAACAACAGCAGCAACATATTGATCGTTTAGAAAACCATATTAAAGAAAAAATCCACGATATTATGTGTAGAAGACAATCAAAAATTGATCCCACACAAGAAAGTTCTATATCTGATGATCGTAAACTATCAAAAACCGACTTGGAACAAATTACAAAACTAGGCTCGAAATCAACTTTACGCCATAAAAAAATAGGAAAAAGTTGTGATAAAATCAACGCTTGTTCTAAACTATCCGAACTAACTTCAGACAAGAAAAAATGTGGTAGCGAGAGTGATTATCAAAGAATATCTGAAGCGACAAGTCAGTCAGTCAAAGCTTTAGTTCACAAAGAAAGTAGATCTTCTCCAAGCTCCCCTAAATGCAAAAACAAACGCAAACCGAAAGTTTACCCTTACAGCGACGGAGAAGACAATGTATTTTACAACAGACACGACTCTGCAGATTCTTTAAGTACCATGAGCGTTAACAGTCGAAGATCAAGCTTAGAATGTCCGGATAAAACGTTGGTAGTGGTTATAGGCGCCCGGAAGAAACCGATGACTCTTGCACAGAAACAACGATCTTGGGAGACGTTTCCTCCGAAACGTAGACACCATATTTGTAAAGCTGCAACGCCCCCAGCTTCGACACCGCTAAGAAAGACTGACTCTTTCGAAGGACATGAAGAAGCTGTTAAAACTCTCGTAGCGGCTGTGCAAGAAACTAGACGTAAACCAAAATCGTCGAATTAATTTTGATTGTAATGCTGAATGTTCTGTGTCTACGCATACAATAGGTAATTATTTTTATTTATCTTTTCTTTTGATAGTTTTGACATTTTTCTGAATTATTTTATCTTGCTTTTTACCTATTCCACGTTTATCTTTTATTTATCTTTATTGGTTGCATTACGCAAAATGATTATATATGTTTTTTAAAGTTGAATAAGCGAATCATGTTACAAATCGTTACACATTATTAATGTATTCATATTTTATGCAAACATAAGCAAAAAGATTGTAATTAGAAGTTGAGTTCAGCAAAATTCCAATTACAATTCTGTGATTGACGGCAAAATTTTAAAGATAACGGAATATTGAAATAAGCTGGACTTTTATTCGTTGAATATATTTACATAAATTAATGACGATTGCAAATTAAAGTTGGAGCGGTTTTTTATAGTTAAAAATTATTAGGACTTTTAAAAGTGCCATACAGTTCGTGATCAAAATATAAATTGTTAAGTCGTTATTTTATTGCACAATGGATGAATTAAAATGACCGGAAACAGTCTTATTTCCGGCCACAATCGAAAGTAGAATATTTTATTCAAGTAGTTGCAAATTTGTTTGGATATTAAATAATCTCCCTATTCTTCAACTCGAGGAGTACTTTATAGATTAAATTTTGGAGTTTTGTAATCGGAATAATTTATCCTGGCTGTTTTCTGTTACTTTCATGCATTTTATTTATTATACGGAGCTCTTATTATAAAAAGAATATAATGATAGCATTATGTAGGGGCTAGTTCAGTGGTATGAAGTCGGCCTGTGGATCCTGAGAACCCTGGTTCGATTCCCACAGACGACAAATAATTTTCATAATTTCAAAAGCTACTCCTGTGGCTCCTCCACCACTAACATCTTTGGGGGCCGTGATTTGACTACTGGTAACCGCATTTCACGCGCAAAATTTATCACTTACCGAGATCTGCTTCGGGAGAGTGCCACACCCAGTAAGGGGTAGAAGGCGTGATTGTATATATATATATATATATATATATATATATATATATATATATATATATATATATATATATATATATATATATATATATATTCATTCTAAAAAAGTTAGATTAAAAAAATAATATTTTTTATACTGACAGCTTCGTATGTGAACAAAATGCATAAAAGTGAAATAAAAAATAATGAAAAATAGGGGTTGCAATTAATTTATTGATCGATAACAGATGATCCCCTCTATTCTGTAACTGAATCATTATCTGTTACTGACCGATAAGTTAATGACAATCCCCATTTTTCATTAACACCACTTCGACTTTCTGTGGCTAAAATAATTTATGCTGTTCTTTCTATTTTATTTTTATGTATTCTGATCTCGTATGGAACTGACAATATAAAAATTATTTTTTTATCCACACTTTTTACGGAACTGTCATTGAGTTGTCATTGCATTCATTTTTATAACAGCTACATATACAAGTAAAAAAAATGTATAAAAAAAAACATAAAAATGCCCGAGTAAATTATTCTGGTCTCAGAATACCAAAATTATAATAATGTACACAGTAATTATGAAAAATAAAAATTATCATTAACTTATCGATCATTGATAATGATCCAGTTACAGAATATAGGGGATTGACCGAGTTACAGAATAGGAGTGTATTCCTATGATATATTTTATAAATATTGACGCACGTAGAGAAAAAAAAAACTTTTAAAAATAAGTTCTATGTTACAGATAATCAAATTATTGACTTAAAAAGTTATAAAAAGAAGTATGTTTACTTTATAAGTAAGCCACGATAATATATAAGGCCGTTTTTAAGGTTTTTAAGTTTTATAAAATCAAAAATTCGTTTCTGCCGATAGATAATATAAACAATAAGTGTTCACGACATATTATGTTAGGAATGTCATTTACGAGTGATTAACTACCTACTACACTATCCAGTATTACTGCATGCGATTCACTGATTACTGTTAGCTATATGAACCGTGAATTTTATCTAATGTTAACCGACTAGATATATATATAGTATATAGAGTGCGACGTATTATGTTTTCAGAATAAATTGTTCACGAAGATTTTAACGGAATAAAAAATTAATCGATCGTATGTAAATATCTTTTTACGCCTGAACAGGTGTGTTTGTTTTGTGTTCTGTTTACTTTACGATTTCATAGATTTTTGACTTGATCTAACCAGAAACAACAGATGGTGAGTATGAATTGCTACTAAAAGAAACAAATTTCAAGAGCTGAGCTTTAAGTTCTTGAGAACTACTTAAACAAAGATTTTATAACTAAAAGATAATTATTGATTTTATTTCGCGTTTTTATCAGATAACAGTGTTTTTATTTCGAAATTTAAACTGAACTAGTATTTGAAATCACCGCTAGGTGTGAATTTATAATGGGATGCTTTATTGTTTATTTTTCGATTATTAAGACACGAAATTGTAATTATTTGATGCATAGATGTTAAGCTGATGATTCTGTTTTGTTGTAGAACAAAATTATACCCTAATTTGGTTTAAAATTACAATTTGAATCGGTTATCTGTCGTGGCATTGAGCGCCTCTGTAGAACGAGATAGCAACTACAGAGTCAATTCTTTCATTGCAGTCCATGGTGTAATGTCAATGTCTATAACTTCCGCTGAGTGCTGCTGTTGTGCAGTTCCATTCGACACAGAAATGTTCAAGTTGTGCTGATTAAAAGACAAGTAGTGTTTCACGTGCATTCACAGACAATCAGACATTCAAAATGCATATTTGGAAATTGTGGGGTGTGTTTTTCCTCGGAGTTTGCTTCGCCAACACCGACGATACGGATTTCGACTATGGAGGTAGGTTTCGCTTTTGTTTCGTACGCCTTAGTGCCGGAAAATGTCACCCGAAACTATGCTCATGCTTTAACAGGATCCATTACTTGTAATTTAGATAGTTTTCATCCGTGTTGACTAGTCTTGAGCTAAAGCAAACCTGTATGATCATATTTCTAGTAGAAATTATTCCTGTAAGGGACAGGTGTATACAAAATGGCGGTACAGTCGTTCAATAAAATTTTCATTACATTCCTTTCATGTTTGTCATTGACATTTTATATGGTCTCTTGTTACTCATACGAGAGATTGTTTTTAATTTTTATTCTACGATGATCTCATTTCCACTCTGTCAAATATAATATTTTTCTTCGGTGACACCTAACTTAGATAAACGTGACTAAATCCTTCGATTACAAAATCATTTCAAAGAAATACACACTTGTCAAGTTATCAGGTATCATTAGCAACCTTGCATTATTTGCACACTTCATTTAATTTATTTATAAATTAATTATACAGATTTTTATACTTTAATCCCATGCTTGTTATCAAAATACATAAAAAACAGAGATTAAACAGTCTAAACAATATGATTGTTTAGTCTACTTGCAGTGTAAATCAAATATTATCATTTATTGTTTTATAATTTTTATTGTTAATAATAAAACAATTAAAATTACGATATTGGCCCTCAAAGCACATATTTTTTATCTGACCGGTTTCATGTTCTTTCTGCGTGCGTGCTTAAATAATAAAAAAAATTAAATGACTTCTAAAATGAATATTTCAAGAAATATTGAAGATTCTTCTTTATTTTCATAGCTAAAGAATCATTAAAGTTGAACTAGCCCAACCGATGCTGAATTCAGAAATCAATATGTAATTTAGAATCCAAAAAAATATAAAAATATACCTAGTTTTCAAAAAAGCACTTAATTTTGTATTTGGAAAATCTTATTTCTGTTTAAAATTTCATTTAATTGAGTAAGGAGTACGATAGGGATAAGTTACTACAATTCAAATACTTGTTTCTTGTTTTATCGATTTGTATTTATTTTCTTTTTTATTTTATTTACAGGTAAAAAATTCCAATAAAAACATGAAAGTTGACATTTACATTAAATAAATGACTAGACTTTATTATAAACACAATTACTTAGAGAAAATCTTTTATTATGATTGTATTGTTGCGTAGTAAAATAAGTAGAAAATACGCTACGAATAAAATTAAATATTTGAAATTCTATGTTAGTTTGATGAAATTATGAGAAAACGTGCAGATATTAAAGATATCTCAAGAATTTATGATTATTATTTTTATTAATATCAACTTTAAAATTGAGAAAAATATATGACCTAGTATATTATTTACTCGATTTTATTTATCTAAAGCTCTTTTAAGTACTGCAATACAGATTATGTACAATATAAACATGATAAAATCAAAATATCTATTTTATATATCGAAATGAATTTAATCTTAATCGTTTAACACTAAAAGTGGAACAATATACAATTCTAGATTAGTGAACACTCTAAATATACAATTATTATCTTAAATAAGTACTTTTAGGTTGTAAATAAATAATAGATATGAAATACTAGTAAAATAACTTGGTATATTTTGTTATCTAACAATTATAATAGACTACAAAGGTTTATGAACGTAGAAGTAAAAGTTATACATGTCAATGCAACAGCTACAGGATATCCTATTTCATATTCTCTTGTTTCCTTGATAACATGTGACGAACGGTATCAAACTTCCTTTCAACCACCGAGTTACATGAAACAAAACAAACACAATCTCGAGAACTTAATTCAAATTGTAATTTTACGTTCTTAAAGGACTAAAGTTCGTCGAGGCTTTGGAGTTGGAAAATTATAAATCAGTTGTAATTAAATTACAGTTTTTTGTTACAGACATATACAGGATATCCCACGAATCCCATTATTCTGTAACTCGATCATTATCTGTTATCGATCGATAAGTTAACGATTTTTTATGACTAATCTGTAGATTACCACCATTTCGGCATTTTGTGACTAAAATCATTTATTCTGTTACTTCTATTTTACTTTGATGCATTTTGCTCTCGTACAAAACTGCTATTATAAAAAAAAATATTTTTAACCACACTTTTTAAGGACCTGTCATGGAGCTCACAATATATTTTTTTAATAACAGCTACAAACATTTTCAACAATTTAAAATTACCCCTGTGGCTCCTCCACCATCAACATCTTTGGCGGCCGTGATTTGATGGCTGGTAACCGCACTTCACGCGCATAAATATATCACTCACCGAGATCTGCTTCGGCAGACTGCCACACCCAGTAATGGGTAAAAGGCTTGATGATATATTTTATTTAATACTTAATGGGGTGGCTAGCTCAGTGGTATGAAGTCGGCCTGTGGATCCTGAGAACTTTCATAATTTCAAAAGCTACCCCTGTGGCTCTTCCACCACTAACTTCTTTGGGGGCCGTGATTTAACTGCTGGTAACCGCACTTCACGCGCATAAATATATCACTTACCGAGATCTGCTTCGGCAGACTGCCACACCCAGTCATGGGTAAAAGGCGTGATGATATATTTATTTTATTTAATCCTTCATTTCACACTTTGACATATTCATCCACGCAATCTTTCACCCTCAATTCTTTCATTTGACATACGTTAAGGATAGTAGTTTAAAATACACTTTTACTAAATTACCTTTGTTTATAGGCAGTAAACCATAAAACTGCTTTATTTTTATGTGACATGCAGTAGAAGCATATAATTTTTAAACGAAATAACTTTTACAATTTACGTATGCACTATTAATTTTACAACAAATAGTCCTTATTTCTAAAATAAGAACGAGTTTTAACACAATTTCATTGTTCTTAGAAGAAAGAACAATCATTTAACTCAGTGTTTTTCAAACATTTTTCAACCGCGATCCCAAAATGACTAAAAAACTTCCGCGACCCCCGAAGCTTCCAATTTCGTCTTAATAATTGTTAAGTTTACATTTTTTATTTATTAATTAAATAATAAAGAAAGTTTTTCTGCAATAACAATTAAATCCTAACACTGAACCCAAGCGACTAAGGCTGGACGATCTTTTAATTTAAAAATCTATCTCTGATCATGAAATGGAATTTATTTATCGCGATTGGTCAATTTGATTGATTCTATCGATTTATTGCAAATTTTGAAATCGAATGCGATCAAAAACATCAAGAATTAAGAAAAAAATAAATTTTAATTTAAAAATTTGATAAATGACCGATTTTTTCGATCTTTTAATATAAAATCTAAGATAAAAGATATATTTGATTTAAATATTTTTATTAAAAAGATATGATAAGTGCATAATGTTGACCACATTTATATTTATAACAATCAGGTTCAGGTTATTAATAGAATTTGGACATGATGCAGTTCACTTTCAGACCACGGTTACACACTAATTAATATTTAGATCATTCGATATTTTCAATCGATTTAAAAAAATCGATAATCTCGATTTTATCGATTAACGCGATTTTTTTTTCGCTTAAATCAATCAAACTATTTTTTGGCCTAGCCCTATCCGCGATCCCACTTGGACTGCTTCGCGACCCACACTTTGAAAACACTGATTTAATTAATTTCATTAGCCCAAAGAACATTTATTTGTATTTAATTCTCTACACATCAGTCTTACAACACAAAGTGTGCACATTAATCTTAAAGCAGATCGTCGTACCCTTTTCACTTTAGTTTGAGTCTTTTCTTTCGTGATCTTTTATTCTCTAAGTTGAATCTACCTTTAAACACTTCTATTCATTTATATCTCGGTTCTTGATTCGTTTATTCAAACTTTACATTGGCTTTTATTCTCGTTCAATTCATTTTAGCAAGCTATCTTTCTTCCGAATTGAATTTATAATCTTGCGGATAGATATTGTTGAGAGATTGTTTTAAAGTAGAGTTTAAAACTATCGAACAGTTTAGTTATCAAACTATTACAATTCATTTACAGCCCAATTCTCAAAAGAGTTCTAGATAGAATTTAGCTAATCCTGAATTTTTAATTTGTCAAATTATGCGAAACCATAAAATAAATAAATATATCATTACGCCTTTTACCCGAAGCAAATCTCGGTGCGCGTGAACTGCGGTTACCAGTCATCAAATCATGGTCCCCAAAAATGTTAGTGGTAGGGAAGTCACAGGGGTTATTTTAAATTGGTGTAAATGTTTTGTCGGCTGTGGGATCGAATCAGGGTTCTTAGGATCCACAGGCCGACTCAATACCACTGAGCCACTACCCCATAAAAAGTTTAAATATAATTTAATATAATCTTTTTATCATTTACTTTTCGAAAAGTAAATTGAATTAACTTTTTAAAGTCAGATTAGCATAAGATTAGCTAATCCAAAATTCAGGATTAGTTAAAACTTTTTAAAGAATCTAGCTGTTGAATTTGGAAACATTATTATTAATATTTAGTGTAATAATTATTATGCATAACTTTTCAATTGCATATTGGCCATCATCAGATGCACAAATCTGCATAATAAATAAAACACAAATTTAAGAAAAAAATAACATAATCAAATTGCATTTCAAAGAAATTAATATTTAGTTTCAAAACTGATAAAAGTTTGTTGTAGAATTAAGAGTTAATTCTTTTCGATTTCATTGCAATCTACTTGGAAGATTTCTTTGTTATGTCATTGTAAATACTATACATATTTCTTTTTTTGGAAACTTGCAAACCAGTTTCAAGTTCTGCGAAAGCATATTTATTTTTTTGTTTACGACTAATGTATTATATGAATATATTTATACACGGTTATATCATAATTTGATAATTATACCCGAATTTTTTTTGGCATGAAAAACGGGCTTAAATATTTCTTTTTGGCCCTGGGGCCATAATAAAACAATTTCCTATGGATACATAAATAAAATGACAATTTTTTGTTTATTGTGATTACTTGGTTTTGACATATAACCTATGTACATATATTGAACATATAATTAAATGTTATTTTGTGCATAAAATATTGTATGTACTACGAGTGAAATTAACGTTTCTGATCCGGAGCTTTGCGCCTCGTGCTAATAATCATGCCACAAGCCAGAAACACCTGTTTTGACCCTTGGTACATAAATAACTATAGTTTATTTAGTTTTTCATAGTTATCTACCAGTCTTGTTTTATTATTTTCACAGAAATTGATTCAAGCAAAATAATTTTCTGATTGGTACAGAAGAGGGAATAATGACTATTATTCTCTGCGGGATTTATACATGACATTATTTAGCAAAATAGTTATTTATGTATTAAGGGCTTAATGCAGTTCTTAAGGGGTGAGACGTGATTTTGAGCCCGAGACGCTAGTTGAGGGTTAAAAACACGTCAAAGTTATACCCGGTCGAAGATTTTCTAATTTAGAAAAAATGTTTCTGAAAGAAATTATCCATCTACATATAATAGTTTGTTTTTATTATTATTTTTTGCGCGTATTATGGGAGCAGGAAAAGTATAGCCACACAGAGCTACGATCGGCTTTACGCAAACAACAAATCTATGTAAAATAAATAAATTTTGTATTTCTCTTCATTTTCTTTAGAATGTAATTTAAAATATATGATTGAATGTTTATGCGTATCGTTTCAAATTTAATTAGCTATCATAATGTTAAATTGATTGACAGAGTTTCTATCATAATCATAGTGACAGCATATCATAATGAATATGTCATTTAGGATAATTGCAATTATAGAGATGTTACCTCCAGATGAATTCAATAAAAAATAAGTAGACACATTAACTACGTAAATTATTATATTCTGGTCGTGACAGTTCTGAATTTGCAGCGTAAAATAATCATAGACTGACGTAAACAAAATTGAAAATATTAATACAATAAGGCTTCAGGAATCCAGAAAAAATCATACATTTTAATAAGACGGGCGTTTCGAGTTTAAACTAAATTTATCATCAGCTTTAAACAATACAAAATAAAACAAACCAAAATGCAAAATGCAGAAAAATGCCAGAATAATAAATAAGACAAAATTAAAAATTTACAACCATATTCTCAAAAAAGTTTTAGCTAATCCTGAATTTTGGATTAGCTAATCTTATGCAAGTCCGATTTAAAAAAGTTATTTCAATTCATTTTCCGAAAACTTAATGGTAAGAAGATTATATATCATAAATAAATATACATATATCATCACGCCTTTTACCCATTACTGGGAGTGGCACTCTGCCGAAGCAGATTTCGGTAAGTGATATATTTATGCGCGTGAAGTGCCATCAAATCACGGCCCCCAAAGATGTTATTGGTGGGGGAGCCACAGAGGTAATTTTAAATTGGCGAAAATGTTTTGTCGGCTGTGGGGATCGAACCAAGGTTCTCAGGATCCACAGGCCGACTTCATACCGCTGTGCCATTACCCCATATAATAAGAGGATTATATAAAAGTTTATTTAATTTTTTTTTGGAATATGATTAGCTTAATTTGACAAATCCAAAATTCAGTATTAGCTAAATTCTAGCTAAAAGAATTGGCTTGTTTATTTTAATTTTTTTTTATTTTCACTTATTTATTATTTTGACATTTTTCTACATTTTGTATGAGTTTAGTTTAAACTCAAAATGTCCGTCTTATTAAAATATATAATTTTTTATTGAATTCCTGAAACCGTATTTTATTATTTCAGAGTGATCAAAAGTAAGTGTTTCAGTTGGCAATAAAAGTACTTTAAATTGGTAAGACTGATACATTAATTTATTTCCTGTTGTTGACATTGACATTTGAAAATTTAAATTAATAAAAATCGTTGTTTCCCTTACACACATTCTTTTATTTCTTAACATTGTTCGCAGAGCAATAATCTAAAGTATCATTCAACCTATGTGTATTTATTATTATAAAGACATATCAAATAGTATTTCCGCCTTTACCTGGCATTGTGCCAACTGTGGAATAAAAAGATCCCCAAAATTGTATAACCAACTGAAACACTTACTTCTGATCACTCTGTATTATTATTATTGAGTTCCTAAATCTTTCTTTGTAAACAAAATTACAAATATTTCTTTCTTTAGTTCCTCGTCTAGACGTGGACAACCTCGAGAACGGCTACCACGGGCTGGTGAAAGAAAACGAAACCCTTGTGGAAGTTACTCCACCAATCAGAGCTATCGGGGTTCCAGTCTGCAGCTTTAGGATTGTGAACAAACACCACGGAGAAGCTCCTTTCGAGATCATCTCCAAAGAGGATGGATACGCTGAGCTCCGAGCGCGTCGAGTCCTCAACTGCGAGAAGAGGAGGAATTACAAGTTCGATATTGCAGCTTTAAGTTGTTCTGGCAAACAGAGTGAAAAGTAAGATATATACGCAAAATAATTGTTTAAACTTTCAGAATTCTGATTGTTTATTACTATACTGAAAACGTTATTAAGATCGACTGACGTCATAAAAAAATATAACTGGATGAATGACATAGGGTGTTGCTACGTTTACATGTAATCAGTTTTAAATTGTATTGCGCGTTGCTTCTTTGGAGACGACAAGATTTCATGTTTCTTTATCTTAACAGATATTATAAAAAAATATAAAATTATTTTAAAAATAAACAAATCATTAAAAAAGGTATTTTTCACCTGTTCGTAGGAAAACGTATAATATCACCAATAATTTCGACCAAATGTTGAATTGTTTCTTAACCTAAATCTATTTACAAAATCGGTATCATCCCAATATTAGTGATTAGGCCGTTGTCTAATAATATATGGTCTCCTATGAAGTATATTAATATAGTCTAATAATTCTTCATCACTACTTGAATCATAAAAAATATCCACATCAATTTCAGCCATCATTTGAATAATCAAGAACACTTTATTACCAAAATTCTACAACTACTTTATTTGACAGTTCTCTCTGTTAAGCCTTAACAGTAACTTATTCCCTAGTTAAAGTTCCTGGTAACTAACTATCAGTTAGATGACAGTTATCTTCCTGGTAAATATTAACAGTCGATTGATAGGCAGAAAAACATAGCGGTCGATTGATAAACCGGCCTTTAGTGTGTCCAGTACTCTCTAATAAATTGTAAATTAATAATAAAAATTAATGACAAATATACTAATTTACCTCTCGTACAGCACTTAGGGGTAAAAGCGGTCAATTATTTGTACATTCTTATTCAAAATAAATTATTAAGTGAAGAATCAACAATTGACATTCCTTTAACATTTCTTCCCTTCGGCATTGTTATAGCATTTAAAAACTTGTTCATGAATCTGACAGGATCAATGACAACTCGATATAAACAGAAATTATGTGTCATGTTACCGTGCAAAATATAAATTAATTATTGAAAAATAAAAATGAATCGATAGTAAATATAGCTATTATTCAATATTCTTATATAAGATTTGTGTTTCAATGACGTTTTATTTTTTAAATTGTCATTTAAATATTGGATCAGTTTTTTCTGATTTTATTAAGTTTTATCAGGATGGATGATGTTAGTCGATGTTTATAACGTTTTCAGAGTAGTCCATTTACCATTATAATTAAATAAAACATACTTATTAATTATATTACGAGAAATTCAAATTTTCAAACAGAATTTAATTATTTTTACCACTTTCAACGATACAGATTTTAGAAATTCGTATCCTTTGCCATTAGAAGCAACAGTGATGTTTTTAGCAACTTATATTGTCAATTGGAATATGTTTATAATTTTTGGTACTCGCATCATTCAAAATAAGGATTACATTACCTTGGAAATCGATGGAAAGTTTGATTTTACTCACTAGTACGCAAAGTAATTGAATAAACACCAATTTTTATAGTTCTAAATTTTGACTATTAAAATGCTAATTGTACTTACCTATATACGCACATTTTAAAGTATTTATAAAAAATATAGACACATTAGCTTATAACGCCATCAATCAGACATATTTTAACAAACTTTACGAGAAAAAAGAAACAATTTGTTTTCAAATAATAAAAATCAATTCATAGCATACTTAACTATCAATATAAATTCACGATTCAAATTTAATAAATTTTCTCTTTCGATTATATAATTTTTGCTCGTTACAAAAAGCATGGTATACATCTCGTGCACGAAGACGTCATTTACACCATCGCGCAGTAGTTATTCCAGAAAAAAATCACCAAAGTTTTTGTATGCGTGAATTCTAAGATTTACAAAGTTACATTTGAGAACAATATTATTTATCTGTACAAAGTTTAAATTTCTGTGAAGTTTATATATTTATATCTGACCAAAAAATACAGGAATACAGAACAGAAGTTCTTTTTTAAGTTTTTTGAACCTGTAGAAGACAGTAATAAATTGAATGAAAGTTCTAGAAGTACTTGTGAACATGAATAATTGATTATAAGAAAATATGCGGCAATTTATTCACACAGGAATTTTCTAACACTTGCAAATTCGCTACTTTGCTTTTAAAGGATGAAATTTCAACCGTAATACATCAGAAATTTACATTTCTCGCTTCTAGAAGTAGCAACTGTGTCAGCATGATTCAAAAGTAATTTATATCTACTTGGCTAGCTTATAGACCAGTTCAAACTAAAGCCCTAAAGCCTCATTCACAATACGAAATTAATGGTTATAGTTATACTCAAAACGCTATAAAGACCGACTGACGTCATCAAAAAATATAACTAAATGAATGACATAGGGTGTTTCTACGTTTACATGTATCCAATTTTAAATTGTATTGCGCGTTGCTTCGGAGATGACAAGATTACATTTTACTTTGACTTTTAGTGCGTCCAGTACTCTCTAATAAATTGTAAATTAATAATAAAAATTAATGACATATATACTAATTTACCTCTCGTAAAAGCGATTCATTATTTGTATATTCTTATTCAAAATAAATTATTTAATGTATAATCAACAATTGACATATCTTTGACAAATTTCATCCCATCGGCATTGTTATAATACAGCTTTTAGAAACTAATGTAGGAAGATCTTAAACAGATTTTTTTATGTTTGAAACAATCATAAATCTGACAGATCAGACAACTCGATATAGACAGAAATTATGGGTCATGTTAACGTGTAAAATATAAAATAATTATTAAAAATGAAAAATAATTATTTTCAATACATGATTTGATAGTAAATATAGCTATTATTCAATATTCTTATATAAGAGATTTGTGTTTCAAGGCCTTTTTTAAAATTTCATTTAAATATTGCACCAGTTTCTTACGATTTTATTAAGTTTTATTAGTAGTGATGACGTCAATCACTGTGTGTAACGTTTTTAGTATAGCAGTTATAATTCGTACTTATAGTTAGCATTTGTGTTGTGCATACTGTTGTGCACATTGTTGGAAACGTAGAATGGCCAAACCATAAAAGCGGTGCTTTCTCAATTGAAGTTCTTATTATATCCATTTTTGGTCAGTTCAAATTTGTAGTCAGTTAGTTGAATTTGTAGTCGGTCCATAATAAGGTATGAACTCAGTGCTGTTGACATATATGGACACATGACATGTTTCTATCAAAATTCATTTAGTTTATCGTGACTGAAATATTTATCAAACATGATTTGTTTACTGACTACCTGGATCGGGCGTGAAGATACATTTTCAGTTTTGCTTATTTTGTATTTAGGTCACCGATTTTTTGCGCATGCATTGCTGATTTATTTTTATTCGTGACATACTTTACATAAATTTAATTTCTTGAAAAATTTGCTCTACCGAGAATAATTATCTTATTATAAAAAGAAAATACAATAAAACTTGTTAAAGTTGAAGATATAATCTACATTTAAATGAAGTTGTACTAGTGGAAAGTGGTACTAAAAGAAATCTTTGTTATTAAGTTTATTTTATGAATTATGAAGCATTTCTGGGCTGACTTTATGTATATAATATTAAACTTAATAAATGATAAAATGTTCTAACGTTTAAAAATTTGTAAAATGTTGGATAGAAAAACGTGCAAAACCATTTCTCATTTTGACAGATTTTGGCAGGTACAGGTAAAATTTCATTAATCTCATATTCAATATGTTTTTAACGTATCTAGAACATTCTACATTGCTTCATTGTTATAAAGCCTGTTTTCAATATTATTACGTTCAAATAAAGTATAAAAAATTTAATAACTTAATAACCGTCGATTTAAATTCGCACATTTGTTTATTAACTTGACAGTATTTTAAGAACAATAAAGCTATTTACATAACAAGTGCGCGAAGACATACTTTTCGCACTTCACGTGCAAAATATATCAGTTACCGAGATCTGCTTCGGCAGAGTGCCACACCCAGTAATGGGTAGAAGGTATGATGATATATTTATATTTTTTTATTTAGACTTGCTACGGCAGAGTGCCACAATCAGTAATGGGTAAAAGGAAAGATGATATATTTATTTATATTTCATTTATGGAAGAATTTGTTACAAATCTGATTAATCATAAATAATTCTAAATAATTAATATCGTACCTAAGGATACAAAAAAAAAACTGGTTAGGTAAAATCTTTATCAGACTGTTATTATGAGCTGTATTCCATTTGCCACTTGGTTCGCTTAAATCAGTTCAGATAAATTAGACAACATGACTAAATGAACTAAATTAAGCAAACTGATGCACTTATTGGGGCGAATAACTTCAAAGTAAATTAAAATTATTAATTCTAGTACTGGAAATAAAGTCAGAGAAGTAATCCAGCAAAATAAATAAGTGATCTGGTTCAGAAAATGTAAGTTAGATCGGATCCAAATGGAATACGCCTTTTGTTATAGCCTCGGATACGTACTTTACTTGACTGTTTTTGTAAAAATCTACTTTCCATACTAAAATTGGTCAGGAAAGTAGGCACTTTCTAGCCGGTTTCAGAAAAGAATATTTTGCGCATCTATTAATAAATATAGCTTTGAAAAAATAAAAACTGTAGCAGCGAAGTGTGTTGAATGAAAAGTGGAATCCCAGTGTTCTCGTTTTTTATTCGCGATGATTCACATATTCTTAGTTGCCAAGGTTTGTTTACTCGTTACTCATATGTTTAAAATAAACCAATTTCAAAGACCTTCTATATTATTAATTAACCAGAGGAAGTAGATAATTATTTTCGTGATTTAATTCTGCCAGTAAAGCATATTTAATCAAATTTTAGTTATATTTTAATTTTGGGAGTGAAACTAAGCGCACGAAATTGATTTTGTGACTTTATTATGTAGATAAACTGCTTTAAATTAAGAAATTTGCATAACAATACAGTACATCCCGTTCAGATTATATCCGAAGAGCTATAGCTCACAAACTTGTGTTCAAACCTACGCAGATCCATACATTTTCTGTTAAAACTTTATCAAAGAATTTCTGCCCATTCAACAAGATTTCTCTTTTATCGGAATGAATCTTTTAACATCTTTTTCAGATTTTTATACCCAACAGTTTTCTTTGAACACCAGTAGAATATACAAACAAATGAATACACACAGAAGTTTTTTTATTATTATTATCTTATTACAAAGATATATGCGTTTCAGAGGCTATATCTCGAAAATGAGAAAAGAAAATCAAATTGAATTATATAAATAAATAAAATAAATATATCATCACGCCTTCTTCCCATTACTGGGTGTGGCACTCTGCCGAAGCAGATCTCGGTAACTGATATATTTTACGCGTGAAGTGCGGTTACTAGTCGTCAAATCACGGCCCCGAAAGATGTTTATGGTGGAGGAGCCACAAGGGTAATTTTAAATTGGTGAAAATGTTAATCGGCTGTGGGATCGAATCCGGGTTCTTAGGATCCACAGGCCGACTTCATACCACTGAGCTAGCTACCCCATTGAATTATAAAGAGTAAAATTGTGATACCGCCAGGATTTGAACCTGGGACCTATATACTCCGATCATATGCTTTTAAACCAAAGCTGTATTCCATTTGACGCTTTGTTTACTTAAATCAGTTCAGATAAATTAGACAACATGACTAAATGAATTTAATTAAGTAAACTAATGCATTTATTGAGTTAAATTACTTCAAAGTAAATTATAATCAGTAATTCTAGTATTGGAAATAAAGTCAGCGAAGTAATCCATCGAAATAAATAAATGATCTGATTCAGTAAATGTAAGTTAGATCTGATTTAAATGGCAAATGGAATACGCCTTTTTTAAGCTACAGTCGCGCTGGGTGTAAATCTGATTTCATTCCAAATTTTTAAATTTTGTTATGTGTCATAGGCAGTCTCGATCCCATGACTCTTTCATATACTGAAAGACTTGACACTAGAGCCATCTGCAGTGAAACTGTTATTTAAGAAGAATATTTCCCTATGGGACATAACAAAATCGTAAGGAAAATATGAATAAAATCAGATTTAAATCCGGGGCTTAAAAATTACTTAAAAATACTAATTAAACTAGAAATAGTTATTTGTATCACTAGGTTGGAAACTGTACTTTAGTGAGTACGAGCATATTTTAACAGACCGAGCCGAAGGCGAGATTTGCAAATTGCGAATACTCGCAAAACAGTTTCTAAATGCGTGATACATAAGATTTTTCGAGCCGATGAATGAAATTATTGATTTAAAATTGTTAAAAATCTCTCTAACCTCCAAATACTTAACAAAAGTTCCTAGTTTTTACCAAACGCTGTTCGATAAACACATACAGCCCAATTCAAAGTCTAAACAAACTAATATAATCTTGTTACCATTTGCTAATCCAAACTTCAGGATTAGCTAAAACTTATTTGAGAATCGGTCTGATAGTTTTTACCGAACAGCGTACAGTAATCACATAGATTTCGAACTGCGTTCAGTAAACACATAGTTTCCGTACGATTATGTAACATGTATAATTGTCAATGGGGTGGCTAGCTCAGTGGTATGAAGTCGGCCTGTGGATCCTGAGAACCCTGGTACGATTCCCACAGGCTACAAACAATTTTCATAATTTCAAAAACTACCCCTGTGGCTCCTCCACCACTAACATCCTTGGGGACCGTGATTTGACGACTGGCAACCGCACTTCACGAGTAAAATATATCACTTACTGAGATCTGCTTCGGCAGAGTGCCACACCCAGTAATGGATAGAAGGCGTGATGATATATTTATTTATTTTATTTATAACTGTCAATCTCGAACGGAGGTTCGAAAAGATAATTAAACAAGATTTAAAAATCTGAATTCCTCGTACTTAAAAAAATAATAATTTCCAAACTTATAAATATTTTTTTCTACCAGTGCAACAGTTCACATCACAGTTTCCGATGTCAACGAATATGCGCCCGCATTTTCGGAGCCCAGTTACGTGCGCCAAGTGGACGAAGGGCGTCTCTACAACGAGATCGTCCGTGTGGAGGCCACCGACAGAGACTGCACCCCCAAGTTCGGAGATGTATGCAAATATGAAATTCTCACCGCTGATCAGCCGTTCGTGATTGATGCTGAAGGCGCCATCAAGAACACCGAACCACTGGATTACGAAAGATCGCATAATCATATTCTGTCAGTTGTGGCGTATGATTGTGGGATGAGACAGAGCTTACCTGTCATGGTCACCATTAAGGTAAGAAGTTTATGGGAAAAGTAACAATTTTATAATAGATTCCAGTTAAAAAATAAACCAGGCTTAATAGTTCGCTTCCTCCGAAATTTTTTACCAGGAAACCGTTTATTACTCGTTTCTTTTTTAATATCACATTTCGTAAACAACTTTTTTACAATATCTGTACTGTAAGTTAACCATTTATGACAAAATTTAAATACAGTTAGTGGAACTTTTAGCTGTATTCCATTTGTCACTTGGTTCACTTAATTAAGATAAATTCGACACATGATTAAATGAACTGAACTAAGGAAATTGATGCACTTATTGGAATGAATTACTTCAAAATAAATTAGAATCTGTCATTCTAGAACTGGAAATACTGTCAGCGAAATAAATAAGTAATTTGGATCAGTAAATATAAGTTAGATCTGATCCAAATACGCGTGTAATTGCACAGTTGATTTCCATAGTTACATCAGGACTATAATATTTACTTAACATCCACCGTGTATAGTCAGTAAATATTACAGAACAAGGTTTTGTTTATTTTGACAGCCGTTAATTTTGAAACCTATTTTTCTTTTCCTTCTATTTGTGCAGGTATTGTAAAAAAATAGCTTACAAACCTCGAACTGTAACTGATTTTTATGTCACGAATGTTTAAGAAATCTTTACCCTACGGGCTTCGATTTCCCAAACTACATTCTTGACCTAAAAACTGCCACTTACAGTTTATGGTAGGTAATATACTATTTTCTACGATCAGTACAAAAATTTGCTTTTGATGGACTCAGTGGCATCGAGTCGGACTGTGAATTTGAAAATCTGGATTCGATTTCCTCAACCGACAAACAATTTTCACCACATTAAAATTAGCCCTGTGGCTTCTACTCCACTAATATATTTGGGGGCCGTGAATAGACTGCACTTCATGCGGATAAGTATATCACTTCCGAGATCTGCTACGGCAGAGTGCCACACCTCGTAATGGATAAAATGCGTGATGATATAATTATTTATTTTTATTTGGCGACAAAGTGAATAATTGCGAATCGTTGTTACAAGCTTACGCCTTTTACCCATTACTGGCTGTGGCACTCTGCCGTTGAAGATCTCGGAAGTGATATATTTATGCGCGTGAAGTACGGTTCCCAACCGTCAAATCACAGCCCCCAAAAATGTTAGTGTTGGGGAGGCCACAGGGGTAATTTTAATGTGGTGAATAGGTTTGTCGGCTGTGGGAATCGAACCAGGGATCTCAGGATCCACAGGCCGACTCGATATCACTGAGCCACCTATTCCTTAATAAAGTCTTTTTTAACTAAAAATCACGTAGAAAATGACATCTTTTTTCAACTATTTTTAAAAAATCGTGAAAAATAAGTAAAAACTGGTGAATAACTGCATTCTGATTCAATTTTTCTTTTTTCGCTATTTTTATTTATTGATCTCCCTGGAAATCATTTAAAATTTAATACATGCTATCAATATTATACCTTCTGTCCAAATATATATTTTTTTTATATCCGTAAAATCATTCTTCTTCCTCAGTCCGCAAACATCTACTTTCAATCCTTGATATACAAATGACAATTTCACCGTAAAAACCATCAAAAATAAATAAAATCCAATCTTGTTGTTGCCTTTTAATGACATAATTTTTATCCAGGTGAACCGTGTATGCAGATTAGGCTGGAGGGGTCTTCCAGAACGCGTAGATTACGCTCCAGGAACCGGAAGACAAGATCTGTTCCCATCTGCAAGTTTGGAACTTTGCGATGTTCCTTGCATCGTTAAATCGTTGAGAACTCGCGTTGATCTTGCCACTAGGTAAATTTATACTTACATTATCAGGATCTGCAATTTCAGAACTGTCGAATTTTTATTTCTTTGCTATATCTTTACAGGCACATCGGCAAAGGTTGCGACCGCGATACTTATTCAGTCCAATCTCAACGCAAGCTCTGTGGAGCATCTCCAGACGCAATCGACCTGTTACCATCTCCAGGTCTTGGTGCAGAGTGGACCAAGCCTTTAGTCTCCGATGAAGGCCACGAATCTGATCAGATGTTTGAGTTTGATGGCTCTAGTACCGCTGTAACAGTTCCGACGCATGTGTTGGACCATAACTTAGCTTCAGTGTTTACAATTTCCACGTGGATGAGACATGGGCAACATTCTGGACAGGATAAACATATCAAGGAACATATTTTGTGCTCTGCGGATGACCACAGTAAGTTGGGAAACTAGTAAATACGTTTTTTTGAAACCGGCAAAAAAGTGCCTACTTTTCTGACCAATTTATGTTTGGAAAGTAGATTTTTATCAAAACATTTAAGTAATAGTATATTACATAATAATGGGGTGGCTAGCTCAGTGGTATGAAGTCGGTCTGTGGATCCTGAGAACCCTGGTTCGATTCCCACAGGTGACAAACAATTTTCATAATTTCAAAAGCTGCCCCTGTGGCTCCTCCACCACTAACATATTTGGGGGCCGTGATTTGACGACTGGTAACCGCACTTCACGCACAAAATATATCACTTACCGATAACTGTCTCGGCAGAGTGCCACACCCAGTAATGGGTAGAAGGCGTGATGATATATTTATATTTATTTTATTTTACATAATAAATCAGGAAAGTAAAAACACTTTTCTGACGTTTTATGTATACTACTTTTTTGAAACCATTTAATTTAATCAATAATAAATCATAAATAATTTAAAATGTTTAATTTTTTTGATATGAATTGTATTGACAGTGGACTACGTATCCAAGGTTACAACAAAAAACAGTCAGGTAAAGTACAAAACAGTCAGGTAAAATCTTTACCAGGTTGTTTATGTACTTTGTTTGATTGTTTTTGTACAAATCTACTGTCCATACTAAAATTGGTCAGGAAAGTAGGCACTTGCCGGTTTCAGAAAAAAAATACGTATCCAAGGCTACAACAAAAATAACAGTCTGGTAAAGACTTTACCTGACTGTTTTGTATTTTACTTGACTGTTTTTTATTTGTTATAACCTTGTATACGTGATCTGCTATCAATACAATTCATATAAAAAAATTGAAACATTTTAAATTATTTATGATTAATTATTGATTAAATTAAACGGTTTCAGAAAAAAATAGTATACATAATACGTCAGGAAAGTGTTTTTACTTATCACTTTCCTGACTTATTATGAAATATACACTATTAAATGATTGTAAGAAATGTTTTTCTTTGTGTGTTAAAGAAATGAACCGTCACCACTACGCCCTGTTTGTAAGAAACTGTCGATTGATTCTTCTGTTGAGAAGAGATTTCTCAGAAGGAGATTTAAACATCTTCAGACCTGCAGAATGGCGTTGGAAGTTGCCTCAGGTGAACAAAACAAATTATTTCATTGTTACAATCGTTTCTAAACATCTGTCGTTCTTGTGCAGGTATGCGATGACCAGTGGCACCACTACGCTGTCTCAGTGCGTTTCCCAGACGTGCAGCTCTACCTTGACGGGCAGCTCTTCCACACAGAGAAAAAGAACCCGGAAGTGATCGATGATTGGCCCCTGCACCCAACCAAGGGCATCAATACCACTCTGACGGTGGGCGCTTGTTGGCAGGGCTCCGATAACAAGATGAAACATCATTTGAAAGGATATCTCGCTGGTTTGAGCGTCCTGGTTGGTCAGACAGAGAAACCGGAAGTTCTAGGATGCTTGCATCAGTGCAAGGAGAGTTTACAGGTAGATAATAATCTCTTTGGTAATTTAAAAACGTATGATTAATTTTTTACATTACTTCTCCTGTAATTAATGACAAAATTTAAACCTAAGTGGAACTTTTATTACATCGTGGTTTCCATGGTTATATCAGGACTATAATATTTACTTACTGTCCACCGTGAACTGTAAGTAAATATGACATATCAAGGTCCTGTTTATCTTGACAACAATTTGACAGCTGTCAATTTTGAAACCTATTTTTCGTTTCCTTCTATTTGTGCAAGTACTGTAAAAAATAACTTACTAACCTCGAACTGTAAGTGATTTTTTAGGTCGCGAATGTTTAGGACTGTCACTTACAGTTCATGATACATAATATACTATTTTATAATACTTGTACTGTAAGTTATATATCAATGACAAAATTTAAACACATAAGTGGAACTTTTATTGCACAGTGGTATCCATGGTTATATCAGGACTTTAATATTTACTTACTATCTACCGTGGACAGTAAGTAAATATTACATGTCAAGGCCCTGTTTATCTTGACAACAATTTGACAGCTGTTAATTTTGAAACCGATTTTTCTTTATGGAGTAGGTGGCACAGTGGTATCGTGTCAACCTGTGGATCCTGAGAACCCTGGTTCGATTCCCACTGCCGACAAAACATTTTCACCACATTAATACTACTCCTGTGGCTCTCGCCACAAACATTTTTGGGAGCCGTGATTTAACGGCATGTAATCGCACTTAACGCACAAAATATATTACCGAGATCTGCTTTGGCAGAATGTCACACCCAGTAATGGATAGAAGGCGTGATGATATATTTATTTATTTTTATATTTTTCTTTTCCTTCTATTTGTGCAAGTATTGTAAAAAATAGCTTACTAAACTCGAACTATAAGTGATTTTTTTAGGTCGCGAATGTTTAGGAAATCTCGATTTTCCAAACTACATTCTTGATCTAAAAACTGTCACTTACAGTTCATGGTACGTAATATACTATTTCTTGTTAGGTCCCAGCAATGGAGCTTCTACAACCTGGAATGGAACTGTTAACTAATTCCGATTTGACAGAAGTAACTGTCGAAGGTGACAACAAAACTAACCTCGAAACTCTCGTGCGAAAGATTGGCTACGCAAATAGCAGAGAATTCCCAACTCCTGGTCGCAGAAACCTTCGTTTGACAACTACTGTTACTTGTGACAATGGCAAGAACGTCAAAGTCCCTGATGCGCAAGCTTACGTCATGGTTCTAAGACCTCAAACGCCTTCCATCATCTTAAACGGAACTGGAAACATGGCGAGGAAGTACGAAGACTTTAGACTTGGCGTTAGAGTTCTTGCTGACATTCACATCACAGGAGAACAGAAACTGGATTGGTGTGCGCTTACAATCTATCCAAATTTGAACCCGGATCATGAGACTTTAACGGCGCCGGAACAAATGCTGAAAAGATTGGGAATGTCTGCAAGGGTTTCTAAGGATGGCGTCAGCATTTCCGGATCCGATATGGTTTATAATTATCAACAAGTTTTAAGACAAATTGTTTATACGAATAGAAAACCAGCGTATTATCTCAACAGAGTTTTCAAGTTGACTTGTTCCGAACTTAATGGCAGGTTCACCAGCAATGAATATGTTCAGACGGTAAGTGAAAAATTCAGATAGATAGAATTATTAATTTATTTTGGTGTCTACCGGTCTGAAATTCTTATAAAAAAAATGTGGAATTGAAAATCCTGATTTCTAATCTTTGAATTTGTATATAACATACATACATACATAATATCACGCTATATCCCATCAAATGGGGTAGCATGAACCCTAAAATCACTCATAAAGCATGTACTCATTAAATTCAGCAAATAATCAGTCCTCGTCAAACATTTTCATCCACCCTCACTTTAACCACATTCGTAGATCATTGCATATAAACTCATTTATTTATTACACTCTAAATCATTTATCACACACCAAACCTTCAATCACATCTTTCTAATCACTTCTATTCACTTTTCATTAATCTTTCTTTGACGTGCATACTATATGCGCAAAACATCTCAAATTACTCACGCTTACTCCTTACAACGAATCTACAAAGATTAGAAAAGATGAAAACGATACCCAGCGCTTGTATTTCAAATAAAATTCCACACAATGCAGTAACTGAAACTTGTTTTGAAAATGAATTCTACACAATTGCAAAACACTCTGTGTAAGAAATGAAAACGAATTAAAAGATAAAAAAGGAAGGAAGTGTATATAATACCTGTAAAAATAAATATTTAATTTCGTTTCCTTTTGGGTATTCATATAAATAATTTAATTCAGTAGTTTTCAAAGTGTAGGTTGCGATCCTTCGGGGGGTCGCATAGACATTGAAGGGGGTCGTCGGATGCTATTTACTAATTTTAAAATACATGTTTCCAAAGATTCATTCCGTTGCAAGCTTTTATTTAAATTTTAAGGATTAATGAAATGAAAAATATAATATATACTATTTAGATGCATATGTTTATATTCACGTTTGTTTCTGTTTATGGTAAATTTAAAATAATATGAAACTAGATATGAAATTGGGGACTTTACCATTTAATTCCACATATATTTCTACATAATTAGGCATATTTAGATCCTCAATATGTATTTTTTTTTAATCGCCATAGTCGTGATCGTAAAAATTTCTGTTAAAAAATGACATTTTTTTGCTGAACCCGTTTAAAAATAGAAAAATTTTAAAATATGGTTCTATATACATCAGACTACGAGAAATTGAGTGCCATTGAGCGAATTATCGTATCTTTTTTAGTTGTCGAGATACACCAATTTTTGACTTTTAAAAAATCTCAACTTTGAAGACCCATATCTCAAAAACTAAAAGAGATATTGAAATGCGGTTTGAACGACTGTATTTCTCGTGCAGTAATTTACTTATACTGAAATTAAGAAAAAAAATTAAATGTTACTATTTTTTTTGCCCATATTTCAAAAACCTGGAGATATAATAAAATTTGTGAACACCAGTGAATTCCTCTCGTAAAAATACATAGGTATGCAAATTTTTAGCCAAAAATTCAGATAGATTAAGTTTTTATTACAGAAAAACGACAAATCACTGTTTTTTTATTTATTTCTTAAGGATTAAGAATTTTATGAATTTTTGGCCATTTTTAGTTTTTTTGCTCTAAAAATTTTATCCGTAGAGCAATAATCCTGAAATTTTACATACATATGTATTTTTATGCTAGGAATCCACTGGTTTTTACAGATTAAAGAAAATTTTGAAATAGGAAATTTTAAAAATTTCAATGTAAGTTAATTAGAGCACGAGAAATGCAGTCGTTCAAACCGCATTTCAATATCTCTTTTAGTTGTCGAAATATGGGCCTTCAAAGTAGAGATTTTCAAAAAGTCAAAAATCGTGGTTTTAACTATTTTTAATCTAATTTTACAGTAATTAACCAAGTCAATTAAGAAATATTTACTTACATCATTTTATTTTTTATAACTTTCATTTTGGCGAATTTTGGAATACAAAGACCAACTATACTATGAAGCTATCTGAATTTTTTTTGTAATATTCATTGAACTTCTTAAATTTCCTTGAATTTAATATTTTGAAACTTCTAGCTCACGGTGATCCACCCGCAGCCGCGCGAACCAGTGGCCCACGCAACCATAAACCGTCACATGGTGGAACCAAAACCTGCGGTTGAGTATCAGTCTTCGCTTCTAGAGCAACATCCTGGTTCTGGAGGCGCTCTGCTGGCTTCAGGCGGCGGCCACGCCGTCACAATCATCGTAGTGGTGTGCGTGGGCTTCCTTCTCTTCATGATCGTCCTCGGCGTGGTGCGAATTAGAGCAGCGCACCAAAGAACCTCTGTAGAGAATGAAGGACATGAGACAGAGATGGCTTGGGATGATTCTGCGCTTACTATCACTGTTAACCCGATGGAGGTGAGTGAGAAGGTAATATAACTACATATTTTACGTTTTTATACTAAAGCTACGTTTCCACAACTTAACTTACTCTCTGTTTTAGTCTTTGTTTTTGGTTTTTTTGTTTTTGTCGGAAAAAATCCAGCAATTTCCAGCTCTTAACATAATCTTATTCATTATTCTAGTAAAGGTTTGTTCACTTAAATGAGAAAATAATTGCATAAAACAATTTGAAATGCTTTAAAAATTATATAAGTATAAATGACGAATTTATTACTACTAAAATTAAGGACTAGTTTAATTAATTTGTACAATTCCAAAATAATTTTTCAAAACTGAGACGTTCTTGTAGTGAAGTAACCAGAATATTTCAAATATAGCAATTTAAATTTCAAAATAGATTTTTATATTATTAAAATATCGAATTGCAATTACACTTATAAAATCAAAGAAAAGGGATAAATTTTAAAATAATAGCGGCGACTAAATAATTTCTTGATGACATGTTAGTTTTGTTATTGCTATTAATTTGGTTTTTTTTTTTTTTTCTGTTGAAATAGGATGCGGGCACTCACGTGACATTGTGACGTTTTTGTGACGTAAAAACAGCTGTCCCGTGAAAGGTCATTTTTGTAGGTGGCGCAATGATCTTTCACGGGACAGCTGTTTTTACGTCACAATATCACGTGAGTGCCCACATCCTATTGTTGCTATTTTTGTTTTGTTATTTATATTTATCGTAGAGCTCGACAAACCAAAGTAAAACCCTGAGAGGAGTGTCTTCGGAGGTCGCTACTATCGTCGGCACATTCAGTGTAAAAAATAGAATATAAATTTGTGAAATATGGCGCCGTGTAATTCTTTTCATTTATAAAAATAGTATGTGAAACGAATAATAATTATGATAGATTAATGATAAATAAATATATCATTTATAAATTTGCATAAATACTCATATTGTACATGGTGTGGCGGTCAAGTGTTTTCACTGAGACTATATTTCACTTTCGCGCCAAAGTAGAATCACGTAATTTGCTATGCCAATGGCACACTGGTCGAGGAGCATGAATGAGCGTCGAGGAACTCATCGATGAAACAACAGAACGCACCCGTCATCGATGAAAAATAGAGGCGCATCTATTTCCATTGAGGAGTTCCTCGGCGCTCATTCATGCTCCTCGACCAGTGTGCCATTGGCATTATGTACCTGAATGGGTGGAGTTAATGCGTATTCCACCTACAGTTTTACTTTGGTTTGTCGAGCTCTATTCCCCACACAAACCTAATGACAGATGACAAATAGGGCATAGAATTGACTGTATATTGCAGCATAAAAGATAGCATTACCGCAACTAACTTTCTCATACAGAACAGAGACGAAAGTATGAAATTTTCAAACTGTTTAAGCGCAACGACAACGACTAAGACTAAAACAGTAACTAGAAACGCTCAGCCGAAACGTAACTTTATTCTTGTCAATCAAAATCAATTTAAAACATCACACACGAAAATTTTAATGACTTAAGAAACCATCACCACTTCTCCAGAACGCAGAGCGCAAGCTTAACACCGGCGCAGAATTCACCGACTCTGAACATTCGGACTCGGATTCCTCGAGTTCTGACGACGAGGCGGGCGAGGGCGAATGCCACGTGGGAGACTCCAGCGACGAGGAAGAGGAACGCGCTGCAGGACGCAACCAACGCTCGCGCCGTCGCCATGACTACCAGAATGTCAGCCAACTGGAATGGGATAACAGCACCATGTAAGGTGCGATCAGACGCTGATGAAGACGAGGTGGGTGGGAAATGTTGGCGGGATTTCCAAGAGAGATATCTGGCGAAATGTTATCAGAAAACTTCTCATTAGTAGAACTAGAATTGCCTCTCTGTTCTCTTACCGATCAATAAGTTTATTTTTCATGATTACTCTATAGATTACCACCAATTCGATATTGTAGTCAAAATCATTTATTCTGCTATTTTACTTATATGAATTTTACTTTCGTACAAAGCTGCTAGTATAAAAAAATATGACATTCTAACATCTCTTTTTAAACAGCTACGTATAGATTAGTAAGCAAAATACATAAAAATATCAGAGTCAATTATTCTGGTGAAATTATGATAATCTGTAAAGTAAAAATGAAAAATAAAACAGATAATGATACAGTTACAGAATATAGAGGTTTGTTTACAACTGTCAACTTATTTAAGAGTTAGGTTAAATCTGATTTGGCAGCTACAGATAATTAAATACTGGTCGAAAAGTTGTTTTATTTTATTTAAACAAGTAACTACGGTATACAGTACGTAAAATCGATCAAACCAGCCATCGCCTTAGCGCGCTAAACTAGCTTTTAGGACAGTTTAAAATACTTTAAAATGATTCTAAAGGGGAAAAAACCTAAAGTAGCGCATCTCTTAAAGACAGTAACACGGTGTACAATACGTAAAATACAATAAGTTGAAGAACTTGAATGATAACATTTGCTGCGTGATGCTCTCTTGTGAATCGCTTCGACAATTCCAGAAAGTTTTCTATTCAGACGATCGGATAACAGTCCGATTATCAATAAATTTAATCGTCCATATAGTAGCTATACGATAAAAAGAACACTATCTGTACTTATATGAGTCCCTGTCCCCCTTCCTTCACTGTATCAGTCGTACCAGCCCTCTAATATCTCTCCACACGCGAACCAGTTATCGACGATCTGCTTTAGGATAACGCTTGGAAAATCGAACGTTATGGCATTTTATAAGTAACCAAATTTCACAGATTTCAAGTAGCCTCTGCTGAAACGCATTTGAATCTTGACATTCAAGAATATTTTAAGACTTGATTATTAACATTTATTATGTTGGGAAACTGCCATTATTTTATATATAAACAATTGTTTTCAGTATTTTAAAAAGATATTCGTCTTACAACGAAAGAAAGTATTAAATTTTTATTCTATTTTCTTCCCTCCATTTTGTCAAAATATAGTTTATTTATATGTACATTATAAATCCAGTGTATTTATATATTCTTTTTATCTCTTTATTAATTTCTTAGGATTAAAATTTTACAGGACCAATGTACTATTGAACCATCCAATATTATAATCAAATTTTGCCCTAGATTGGGTCCCTAGAAACCCCTTAGCAAAGACAATTAGATTAGATGTGACTTGAAAAATAAATGCTGTGCGTTTTGTGTCACAACAAATGAATATTTAATGAAAGGGAGACATTATTGTGTGGATCAATAATATGTTGGAGTATAAATAAATATTGAGTGTAGTTTTGCTAGATTTGAGGGTTCAAGTCGATAACTGCCCTTAAAAATACGCCTTTTGCACCCTTGTGAAAACGCCCTAATCTATCATCTAACGTAGCTAGAATATCGCCATTTGTTCCCCTACTAAGATTGACTTTATTCGCACAAACTACAGTCCGATCCGTGCATCATACGCCGCTTGCCAAGAATTTCTTGCGCTTGGGGATCATGATTTTCGGGGCGGACTATACACTTCTCACACACACACTCACACACTTCACTTGTATCCCTATTTCGGGTGTAAATATTTTTGGTATTTTATCTAACGCAGCTAATGTTTGTATATTTTTATTATTTTCTAGTTTAAAACTTTCTTTTACTATTTTTAACGGTTGGGTACTTAATAATAATAATAATGTTATTATTGTAATAATATATATTTCTATTAAATAAATGTAATGATGTTTTTAGGGTATACCAGGCTTTTGTGTGCAAGTTGCAGTTATTTATAATTTGGTTAAACTGATTTTTTTGGTAGAAATGGATAGACTGCATTTTATCATTTTTGTAAAGAATCTTTTATGGTGCATTTTTATCTGGAATATACTCATTTTATCGCTCGAATTAATAAAAAAAGAAATGTTATAAATGTAGTTTAATCCATTTAGTCTAGGATTAATCTTGATTCCTGTCCATTAGATCTAATTTTTCATAATAAAATTGTATCTTTGGTGTATATTACGCAGTAAAACAACTTTAATAACTGGTTAAAACGAAATAATATCGATCTATCTTCGATTTGAATGCAGCCATATTCAAACAAGTTCAAATTGAAGTAGTAACAAACAGTCTTTGAGAAATAGATCTAAAGGAATGGAATAGGAATTTGTATTGTATACATGCATATAATTATAAAAAGTATATCAAGAAATGCAATAAGTTATTTGCAACTTGCCTGCAAAGACCAAAAGATTGCCATTAGATTGTAGTTGCTGTGATTGTAACAAAAAAATTGAAAACTAAAAATGATCGTGCTATATGAATTAGGTTTTTAGTAAATGTTAAGTCGCACTATTTGTCACTAATCGTGTGTAAAGTAAATTAAAAGAACGCTTCTTTTCGCCTGAGAACAAAATGTAAATCTATATTCTACTAACACAACTTATTATATACAAAATTCTAAGAAAAATGTTCAAATGTTGGTTCATTTTTCTCACAGCGACCAGACAAACCAATTTTATTAATTATAATAAGTACGGACGTTGTCGATTCTTTTTAAACTAAAACAATTTTCTAAGCAACAATTAATAAACACAAAAAGATTCGCTAGACGTTCATACTAAACTTATTTGATAATAAGATTTATTTGTCTGGTAGAAAGTTGAGTTTCGTTTATAAGTTATTTGGAAAATAACTTCATTCTTGGTTCTGTTGGATTTGTTAATGTTATTAGTTATGTTTCAACATTGCAAGAGCTAAAATGCTATACTTACCAACTATATATGACTAAGAAACACTTATATTTTTTGATGACGAGTAATATTATTAAAAAGGTTAGTTACATTCCATGTTTTGATGAGTGGACAAGTACTGGAAAACCGGGTTTGGTGTATCTGTCGATCTTGGTTTTCAGGATGGATGGTTTTAGCAATTACTGGTTGAGTGAGTACAGTTTACGTAAAAGTTAAATGTAACCACAATAAAAATAATGTAATACATGAATGTACATTATAAATATATGCGGTATATTACACCAATATTGATTTTTATCTACTGGGAAATGTGTATAATTATTTTTTATATTATAAGATATTTTTGGGTTTATATTATCACTTTGACGGCTGATCACCGCACTTCATGTGCATAAATATTGAATATATAACACCGAAATCAGCTACACACAATAAGGGGTAAAAGGTGTGATGGTATTTTTATTTTATTTTTCAGTTGCAGTAGTTCATCAAGTTTTCCAGAATAAAGGTAATCAAATTTATCATGTTTTCATCTAATTTTGGTCCTACTGAGTTATGACGTCACAACTCAGTTGCACCGAGGAAGAAAAGACGCATGATACTCGAATATAATGATTTGTTTTTTACTTTATATAATAAATTCAATATTTCCTTTGCCATTATTGATTTTATTTGAATAAATACGTATTCAGAAATATCCAGCTAAAAGGGTTACTATTTGTTTTTATTAATGTGTTTTATAAAAGAATCAATATAATTTGATTAGAATATTTGTTTATTACACTACAAACTATTTAAAATGTGATTATTTATAAAACGGAAGAATGAGTCATATATCTCTGGGAAATTTTCAGGTTAATTATCTAATTACTACATATGTTTGTTTATCTTTCATTATTTTTATCTTTCCATATGATAAGACTTCCTTTCTGCGGTCAATGTACACTCATGGTTCATAAAATTCATTAGGAAGAGTGCTTGACAGGAAAACACATCTCGTATAACCTATTTATCTTTAATTCGATAATCGTAAGGATGAAACATATTAATTTTTAATAAGTCTCTTCCTGATGGGTGGTGAAAATGGTAAATTGTTCTTCTGCTTCATTATATATCGCATATTTAATTAAAATCTTTTTAACAGGTGGTTTTCCGGCTTGTTTCTCTTTTGTTGATATTTTCATCCGTGGACTCATCAACTACCTATGACGACTATAAAGTAATTAGTAAATTACCTAGGAGCCCCTTAATGAGATACTATTCTTACTCTAGTGTTATGATTCTACATTTTTACATTCCTTCAGATACTGTTGAGGCTCGGTTTGAGTTCAAAGCTTTAGATGAAAAGACTTCTATATTTAGTAAGTGTTTACTACAAGCTGTGAGATGGATACTAATAATTTATTTCCATTTTAGTGTCCAAATGTGAGTCGAGAAATGTTTCGGTTTTCTTGAAGTCTGGGTCGTATCCTGTGATAAATCCTGATGGAATAGCATTTCCCAAAACATTCCTAAACTTCAGCCGTCCAGAAATACATGAACTCAGACTTCTAACAGATGAAAAGTCAAATTATATCCATGTAGATTCACCAAGACCTGGGGATTGGTTTGCTGTTTCATTTGTAAGCTGGACCGACCCAAGAAAAGACAAAATTGAACAACAAGGTGAGGTAGAGTTCTTAATTAAACAATGCCAAATTAATCTAAACTTTATATTAAAGGTTTAACATCTCAATGTGATGCCTATCTATACGGAGAATTATCGGTGAAAGAGAAACAAACCATAGCAACGATTTCGTCAAATAATCAAATAGAAATACCTATGAAACAAAACCAGATAGATCTTCTTAAGTTCTTCGTTCAAGAAGACATTGATCATGTGATAATTGAAGTAGAAGTTTTAGTTCCTTGTAAACATTGCGAAAATATTTTAATTTATATTCAAACTGGTTCAATTCCCAACGAAAATAAATATCAGGATAAATTATTTATCAAAGGAAACGAAGAAACTAAGAAATATTTGTGGTTCTGGCCTGAAGAAGAGAACTGGCATTACTTAAACATAAGTTTCATTGATTCACACAAAAATCCAGTAAAAGATTTTATAAAGATTGCTGTAAAGTTAAAATATATTTCTGGATTGCAAGAAGAAATTTATACCAGCGCAAATGTTACAGAAAAACGAATAAATTTATTCAAAACTTCAATTCACAAAAAACTAACAATAAAAAATAAATCTTTACAAAATAGTTTACCGTATAAACAATACAATTTAATGAGAATAAGTGGTTCAGAAAATTTCATGTTTGAGTATGATTTTCGTCCAAATAAAAATGGATCAACTCCCTTGTTATTAAACATAACAAGCAGCGAAATGACTATTTTAAAATTCATTGTTCAAGAAATTGTAGATATTGGTGGAACTCTATCACTGGGGTTAGCGATTAAACCAGACTTAAAACCAAAGTCAGACTCAGATCCCAAGTACAAAATCGTCGCTTGTATAAGACCAAACTCTAGAGAAATACCCACATATCCAAATCAGTGCGTTTTCAATAATATTTCGTCTAAGGCTCCAATAATTTTAAATAGTACTTCAGCGGGAACTCTAGAATTCCTCCACATTCCCTACCCGGATCCAGGGACGTATTACTTATCAATTCGTGCTTTTTATGACAATTGTGTTCCTTGCAATTGTTCAGAAGATTGTGAAAAAGTTTATAAAGATTGCGTTTTGGATTGCGAATTAAATTGTACTACTGATTGTAGTTCTTGCACAGAAAAGTGTGAAAATGATGTATTGGAATTGGAAGAGTGTGAAAATTGTAATTGTGATGGAAATTGCTGGAAGGGAAATGATACTATAAAAAATACGAGCGTTATTTTTGCTGTTACGTCGCATCCATGTATCGCAGGAACTTGTGGAAGAAAAGGAAATTGTAATCATTACATGGCAGGAGGATTCATCTTCTCGTCGTGTCAGTGTAAAGGAGGATTCAGAGGTAAGAAACAATCCGTTTAAAGTTGCTGTTTTCTGTAGAAATTCTAATGATTCTAGGTTGGGACTGTTCCGACAATTCTCAGGCATTATCTGACTCAGATATTCTAGTCACAATTCTACTGCTAACTTTAAGTAACCTTCTATTTATCCCTAGTATATATTTCGCTTATAAACGTGGTTATTATACTGAAGCTGTTACGTATTTCTGTTCAATGTTCGCGTCAACTTTTTATCACGCGTGCGATTCCAAAGAAAACCAATACGGTTTCTGTTTGTTCCCGTTAGGTGTTTTACAATTTTCTGATTTTTATTGTGGTTTGTTAACAATTTGGGTGACTTTAGTGGCAATGTCTTACAGTAATACTCGAGTAATTTCTATTGCTCATGTTGCTGGAGCGATTATTTTGGCATTTAGTGTCACATATAACAAGCACGCGCTTTGGGTGTTTGTGCTACCGGCAGTTTTTGGTATTTTGTTGATTGGTGTTAATTGGGGGTTACAGTGTAGGAAAACTAAGAAACTATTTCCAGCTAAAACGTATCTGAAATTATATATGCCTATTGGGGGAGCGCTAGTTTTGATGGGATTGATTAGTTACGCGTTTTTGGAAACTAAAGAGAACTATAAAATTATTCACAGCCTTTGGCATGTTGTGATGGCAGTAAGCCTTATATTTTTGCTACCGAACAATAATAATTTCCTACCGAATAGTTTAGATATATTGCCATAATTTCTTGTTTGATTTGCAGTCATTTTTATTAGTATAGTTACAAATAAGTGTTTTATTACGTGTTGTTAATGTATTACAGTTAGAAATATTTATAGTTTTTGCAGTTAAGAAGCAGCTTTAGTTAATTATTTCCGAGTTAAAAATATACATCACGTAAAATCTAGTCTTATTTTATTGATTAATGTTATAGAAAATATATATAACAAATCTGTTTTTATTAAAACTATATTTTTATAAAAATAAATGTATAAATAATAAACATATAGTAAATCACATTTAATGTACACTTTGAGCACCAAATCTTATTTCCCGTTCGAATTGTTCTGCTTTTAAAGTTCCATCGATACTCTCACAGTTTTTATTGAAGACTGAATATGCACTGATTTCGTTTTCGTCTCTGGGTCCAGTCCTAGTATTGAAATAAATTCCAAACAAGGCAGAAACTATTAAAAAAACTATACCAAATTCTAGTTTAATGAATATGTAATACAAATAACCCCAAATTATTAATCCTATTGCGTAGCGACTAACTGTAAACCAACTAGTAGGCCTTTTCTGTTGTAGTATTGGCTCTTCCTCAAATATCTTTTTATCAATCGGCTTTTCAGGTAATTTGTCCTTTACTATCGTTTCATTTATAATTAAAGGTTCCTAAAATATATCTATTTCATTATTACAATCACCCAAACAAAATATAATTGATAAACCTCTTGTTCCAGGGACACTTTTGCAATGGGCTTGTTCCAATTAAAGATTCTTTTCACTTTTTCTTTAACGTAATGTATTGTTTCTTCTCGTCTTTTCTTAGCTCGGTATGCTGCTAATTTATTTTCCAGTTCCATATTATCTATCGTAGCGTAAAACGAAAGAGTTTTATGATTTTCAATCCCGTTACCTCAAATATTTTGACACATGACAGCTGTCAAGTTGACGTATGACGTTGCATGTCCATCTTCTTCTTACTCGTTTCGATCCAATATTTCACCACAAATGACAAAATAATAAATCATTAAATAGCTCTTGAAGGATTAAATGTGGCTTATAAATTTTACATGATCATTTTAAGTTGGAAATAAACTTTCAAAGCATTTTGTAGGGAACTTTCAAATACTACCAAGGCCAAAAAACCCTGTCACCTGTCATCCACGCTGAACATCTCATCATTTCATTCTCTGGATTCTCTGTTTCCGCGTGCGGTGGGAAGATTTGACATATTTCATCCTATGAATTTATATTTCGTCATTTTATAATCTACACAACAACAATGAAGTTAATCTGTGATAAAAGTAAACCACCACTAGGTAAGTTCAGTTTCTACATTTTTAATCCCAAATGTAATCTTATCCGGCATCCGATCTAACTATAGAACAATATTTTAGGTGGTCTCATCACTGCAGAATACTTAAAATTATCCCACAAGATTGAAATAACTTGGGGAAGTAGCACAGTTATTGAAAACGATGAAACTTCCATCAGCTGTTCTTCAAGTAATGATTTATGTAGAGCTCTAACTAGACTACTGGCTGAAAATGAATTGTATGGATCTAATGCTTTGGAAAAAACCATAGTTGATCACTGGTTGTCGTTTTCCATTGGTCCTCTCACCACCAAACATGCATTTACCCAATCTTTGAGTCATTTAAACAAAGTTTTAGGACCTGTAACTTACTTGGCTGCTAACAAATTAACTATTGCTGATTTTGCAATCTTTTCTGCTTTATATGGTAAGTCAAGTATACATAAATATTTCTCACATATAGTTACTATAATATTTGTACAATATAGTCAGTAAAGAATGGCAAACCGCTCAATCAAAGAACGAAATCCCTGTGCATGTTCAAAGATGGTACAACTTAATTTCATCACTTAAAGCTGTTACAAATCTTCTTGCCAGTTTAACGGAAGAAGTTAAAGCTTCTTTAACATCTGTAGCATCCAGCAGACAATCTTTAAATCGTTCCTCTAAACAACAATCTTTAGATAAATCTGTAACTGGCGAACGAAACCAAGAAGGAAGGTTTGTAGATTTGCCAGGTGCTGAAATGGGCAAAGTTATTGTTCGGTTTCCTCCTGAGGCTTCAGGGTAAATTCTACTTCATAATATACTCAAAAACAAACAAATTACTAAATATTTTTTATAGATATCTTCATATCGGTCATGCAAAAGCCGCGTTATTAAATCAATATTACCAACAAGCCTTCAATGGTAAATTAATTATGAGATTTGATGACACAAATCCTGCTAAAGAGAACGTACATTTTGAGCAAGTGATCTTAGAGGATTTGGAAATGTTGGAGATCAAACCAGATCTTTTTACTCACACGTCAAATTATTTTGATCTTATGATTGAGTATTGTGAACGGTTAATCAAAGAAGAAAAGGCATATGTTGATGATACTGAACCAGAACTTATGAGAGAACAGAGGGAACAAAGGATTGAGTGTGAAAATAGATCCAACAGTAAGTTTTTGTAATTTTAAATTTTATGAATAATATTGTAACATTTACAAGTACTTTTACGTAAATGATAACAAAGTACTTGTTTACATTACTTAAATAATTTTCATCGTAGCGGTAGATAAAAACTTATCAATGTGGGAGGAAATGAAAAAAGGAACAGAAAAAGGTCAAAAATGTTGCGTGCGAGCCAAAATTGACATGCAATCTCCAAATGGTTGTATGAGAGATCCTACAATCAATAGATGTAAAAATGAGATTCATCCTCGTACAGGAGACAAATATAAGTCAGTATTTCTGTGAATTTTCCCTAAAATAAATATAAAAACCTAAAATCTTTGTAGAGTTTATCCCACGTACGACTTCGCGTGTCCAATTGTAGACGCAATCGAAAATGTTACTCATACTTTAAGAACTATGGAATACCATGATCGTGATGCTCAATTTTATTGGTTTATCGAAGCTCTAGGGCTCCGCAGGCCCCATATTTGGGAGTACAGTCGATTATCGATGACAAATACAGTTTTGTCCAAACGAAAACTTACTTGGTTTGTCCAGGAAGGCCTCGTAGACGGATGGTGAGTTTTTCATAAAAAAAAAATTACTTGAAATTATATCTTAAATATTTTAGGAATGATCCTAGATTTCCAACAGTTCGGGGTGTTTTAAGACGTGGAATGACTGTTGAAGGACTGAAACAATTTATAATCGCACAAGGGTCAAGTAGATCTGTTGTTTTCATGGAATGGGATAAAATTTGGGCCTTCAACAAGAAGGTAAATTCTAACTAATTATCTGAAAAGAATGCTAATTAATTATTTTTGTTAGGTAATAGATCCAATTGCCCCTCGATACACAGCACTAGAATTTGATAACCCAGTCCCTGTGCTAGTGAACGGTGTCAAACTAGAGCCAATTCAAGTCCCAAAACATCCAAAAAACGCAGATATCGGCAATAAAGAAATTTGGGTTGGTCCAAAAATTCTCATTGATTACATCGATGCTGAACAGTTAAAAGAGGGCGAAAATACTACGTTTATCAACTGGGGTAACTTGCTTATCAAAAAGATTAACCGGTAAATGTTCACACTAACCAGTTTCTGACTTATTAAAATGACAATTTTTTCTAATAGGGAGAATGGTGTAATAGTTTCCGTAGAAGCCGAACCAAATCTAGACAATAAAGACTATAAAAAAACGTTAAAATTAACCTGGTTGTGTGATACTGATAAAGCACAGTTTACTCCGTGTTATTGTGTGTATTTTGATCACATCATAAATAAAGCTGTTTTGGGAAAAGATGAAGATTTCAAGAACTTTATTGGTCATGAAACTAGAGTAAGCTTTTTGTTTTTAACTATCATTTTTTATTCTAATATTGTTTTAAATAGGCTGAAATAGAAATGTTGGGAGATCCAGAGCTAAAGAAGGTGAAGAAAGGCGATATTATTCAACTACAAAGAAGAGGTTTCTTCAAAGTTGATGTTTCGTATGAACCAGCCAATGACACTTCGTTTAAAACTCGTCCTGTTATTCTGTTTTTCGTTCCTGATGGACACACGAAAGAAAATCAGATGGCCGCTGCTACCAAAGTCAAAAAGGTCAGAATTATTATACTTTCTCTTTCTCCCACTTTTGTAGCTCTGTAAAAGAAACTAGAAGGGGAAAGGAGCATCGACCTATTTGTATACTTTCCTTGGCATTCTAGCCACGCGCTTTAACATATGTTGTATATCGATTCATTTAGCAGTTCTCCGTTAGTTTTATAATTCATTAGTTTTCTTTTTAACGCATCAAAAGTGTTAAAATGTTCTGAAAATTGTGTGTAGGTTGCACCACAAAGAACTGCATCAACAATAGTTTCTGAAACTTTAAAGCAAGAGGAAAATCATTCCGTCGCTAGCTTAAAATTAGAATTAAAAAATCTAACCGACTTACATTGTAAACCAGAAAATGGTACAAATATTTATGTTAGCGGTGGATCGACTTTAATTTCATCTCTAACTGAGGATAAAGTTAATGCTGAAAAAGATCTTGTATTAAAATCACTTTTATCGAAATTATTACAGATTAAAACTACCTCCGGATTAGGCGCTATTACTCCAGTTGTTGAAATTAATTCTGCTTCCAATGAAAACACGATTTTAGATAAAATACAAGCTCAGGGCGATAAAATAAGAGACTTGAAATCTAAGAAAGCTGACAAAGCTTCAATAGAAATTGAAGTCAAAGTTTTATTATCTTTAAAAGCTGATTATAAAGCTTTAACAGGGAAAGAATGGAAACCAGGTACAGTAGCTTCAATCTCAACTGCTGTACAACCTGTGCAACAAGTTTCTGAATACAGTGAAAACGAAATTTTAAATAAAATCTCTGCACAAGGTGAAAAGATTAGAGATTTGAAAACCAAAAAGGCTGATAAAACTATAGTTGACACAGAGGTCAAAGTTTTATTAGCTTTAAAAGCTGATTATAAAGCTATCACTGGTAAAGAGTGGAAGCCAGGTACCCTAGTTTCAACCCCGGCTGCTGTACAGTCTGTTCAACAAGTTTCCGCAGGCAGTGAAAACGAAATTTTGAATAAAATTACTGCACAAGGTGAAAAAGTCAGAGATTTGAAAGCCAAAAAAGCTGATAAAGCTACAGTAGATACAGAAGTCAAAGTTTTATTAGCTTTAAAAGTTGATTATAAAGCTTTAACTGGTAAAGAGTGGAAGCCAGGTACCCTAGCTTCAGCCCCTGCTGCTGTACAGTCTGTGCAACAAGTTTCCGAAGGCAGTGAAATCGAAATTTTGAATAAAATCACTGCACAAGGTGAAAAAGTCAGAGATTTAAAAACTAAAAAGGCTGATAAAGCTGCCGTTGATACTGAAGTCAAAGTTTTGCTTTCCCTTAAAGCTGATTACAAAAATCTAACTGGTAAAGATTGGAAACCTGGTACAATAGTTTCAAAACCAGTAGAAGCCCAGCCCTCTCATCAAACTATCAACGAAGAAGGTAAACAACAAGTTTGTGGAGATAGTGAAAACGAAATTTTGAATAAAATTGCTGCACAAGGCGACAAAATCAGAGAATTGAAAACCAAAAAAGCTGATAAAGCAGCCATTGATTCTGAAGTCAAAATTTTACTTTCCCTTAAAGCTGATTACAAAAATCTAACTGGAAAAGATTGGAAACCAGGTACAGTAGCTTTAAAACCAACAGAAGCCCCTACTGTCAATGAAGAAGACCTACTAATCAAAATAGCATCTCAGGGAGAAAAAGTACGAAACTTGAAAGCTAAAAAAGCTGATAAAACTACTGTTGACTCTGAAATTAAATTATTATTATCTTTAAAGACTGATTATAAATCATTAACTGGCCAAGAATGGAAACCCGGCACTGTAGCTTCTAAATCTGTTGAATCTGTACAATCATCACCTAAAGATCCCGAGGTGGAAATTCTAAACAAAATCGCTGAACAAGGAGATACAGTCAGACAATTAAAATCAGATAAAGCTGATAAGAATACAGTAGACGCAGCAGTAAAAACACTTCTTGCCCTCAAAGCAGATTACAAAACTCTTACTGGAAAAGACTGGAAACCTGGAAGTTCAAAAATGCCTGAATCAACGGTCAACTCGTCTGGAGATAATTCAGCCAAAGATGATCTAACAGCAATAATTACAGAACAAGGAAATGTTGTTAGAAATTTAAAAACATCTGGTGCTTCAAAAGAGGAGGTTGATAATGCTGTTAAAGCTCTTCTTCACTTAAAATCCGAGTATAAAATATTAACAGGAACAGATTTTCCTGTAGCTGGAAGAACACCTAGTAAACCCAAAGAACAAAAGCCAGCAGCTCAGAAAAAAGCTCCTGTCAAAGCAAAGAAATTAGTAGAAGTAAGTCCAGAGTGATCAAAAGTAAGTGTTGCAGTTGGTAATACCATTCTGGGAATCTTTTCATTCCACAGTTGATACAGTGCCAGGTTAAGGCGGAAATACTATTTGACATGTCATTTTTATAATTAATAAAAATAGGTTGTGTGATAGAAATAGTTTAGATTATTGCTCTATAAGTAATGTTAAGAAATAAAAAGATGTGGGTATTGGAAACATCGATTTTCATTAATTTAAATTTTCAAATGTCCCTGTCAACAATAGGAAATAAATTTATGTATCACTTACCAATTCCAAGTAGTTTTTTTTATATAGCCAACTGAAACATTTACTTTTGATCACTCTATTTTCAATAATTAAAATCAATGCTATTTATCAATTTACTTTTCAATATTAGGTTCAAGAAGGTGACGGCCCCAAAAAGCAAACACGTCTTGGTTTAGAAGCCAAGAAAGAAGAAAATCTTTCAGATTGGTATTCGCAAGTTATTACCAAGGGAGAAATGATTGAATATTACGATGTTTCCGGTTGTTACATTTATCGACCTTGGTCCTACGCCATTTGGGAACTTATCAAAGAGTGGTTCGATGGTGAAATTAAGAAACTAGGTGTTCAGAATTGTTATTTCCCTATTTTTGTATCCAAAAGTGTTTTAGAAAAAGAGAAGACACACATCGCCGATTTTGCACCCGAGGTGAGTTTTCTAGGAAATAAATTTAACGGCAATTAATTTTGGGTGATTATAGGTAGCTTGGGTGACGAAATCAGGTGATTCTGATATGGCTGAACCCATTGCAGTGCGGCCAACATCAGAAACTGTGATGTACCCAGCTTACGCTAAATGGATTCAAAGTTATAGAGATCTTCCGATTAAATTGAATCAATGGAACAACGTTGTGGTACGTTTACATTAAGTTAAACCATCTTTTTTCTTCATTATTATATTTGTTGCAGCGTTGGGAGTTCAAGCACCCTCAGCCATTCCTTCGTACCCGCGAATTCTTGTGGCAGGAAGGCCATACTGCGTACGCAACATCTGAAGAAGCCCAAGAGGAAGTTAGCACCATTTTAGATCTCTATGCAAGGATCTACACTGATTTACTTGCTATACCTGTTATCAAGGGGAGGAAAACTGAAAAAGAAAAATTTGCTGGTGGTGATTATACTTTGACAGTTGAAGCATATGTTTCTGCAAGTGGTAGAGCTATCCAAGGTGCCACGAGCCATCATCTTGGACAGAACTTCTCCAAAATGTTTGATATTACTTTCGAAGATCCAGACACGCAAGAGAAGAAGTTTGTTTACCAGAATTCTTGGGGCGTCACCACCAGGACAATAGGTGAGAATTTCACAACTCTTTAATGGTGTCATTATTTAATTGTTTGTGCTGTTAAGGTGTGATGATCATGATTCACGCGGACAATCAAGGCCTAGTGCTTCCTCCTCAAATAGCCAGTGTCCAAATCGTCATTGTACCTTGTGGAATCACTGTCTCTCTTTCCGATGACGACAAAACTGCTCTTCAAAAGTCCTGTGATGTCCTGGAATCCGATCTTAAGACTGCTGATATTAGAGTTAAAGGAGATTACAGGAATAACTATTCTCCTGGTTGGAAATTCAACCACTGGGAACTCAAAGTTTGTTTAAAGATAGAAATGTTTAGAAACATTTTATGGATGTTCTTGTTGTAGGGAGTACCAATCAGAGTGGAGTTGGGCCCCAAAGACATGAAGAATAATCAGTTAGTGGCCGTGAGACGAGATACCGGGGAGAAAATTACTATTAAACGAGAAAATGCTGTCCAGGAATTAAGTAGACTTTTAAAAGAAATTCAGCAGAATTTATTCAACAATGCTCTAAAAGATATGAATACTCATAAAGTCCAGCTTAATGATTGGTCAAAATTCACAGAAAATTTGGACAATAAAAACATAATTTTGGCGCCGTTTTGTGGTGATATTTCATGCGAGGACAAAATTAAGGCTGATAGTGCACGGTAATTATTTGTATATGCAATTAGTGAGCTCAATAAATTATATTATTTTCTACTTAGGGATGATGTTGAGACGGAACCAGGTGCTCCAGCTATGGGGGCAAAGTCTCTCTGTATTCCTCTAGAGGAGCCTGTGGAAATTAAACCAACTGATAAATGCATCCATCCCAGTTGTACAAGAAAGCCGAAGTTTTATACCCTTTTCGGCCGCAGTTACTAGATAATATGTTGTATAATAGTTAAAGAATTTTTATAATGGGCTGAACAGTCCTAGAATAGAATCAAATAAATTATTGATTTTGATAAGATCCTTTATTGAGATGCCCTAAGTTGGTCAAAGGTCCAAGAAATGCAACTTAAGTGTTGCAGGGTAAGTTATATTTAAACTTTTAAATTAAGTACATAAATATTTAACTCTAAATAAAAGAATATATTATTAAACCAGTATACCTAAAATAATAGATCACATAAAATCATATTGTATTTTTCCGTTAAAAATATTATAGACCGTATCGTTTTCCAGAATTTTCACCGTCCTTTTTTTTCTTTGGTATCTGTTTCTTTTTTGTATCTTTTTCTTCTGTTTTCTTTTCTAGTTTTTCTTTTACAGGTGTTTTTAGCTTAACAACTGGGTCGCTGTCTTGTTCTTCATCGATTCTTTTATGATCAGCAACGATCATTTCTTTGAGTTCTTCTCCCCAACCGAGTTTGTCTGCTAGCTTTTGACATCCTTCATCACAGTCTCCCAGCCAAACAACATCTCTTGTGTTGTTGGGTGTGTCGTATTCCAACCCGCCACCTATTCCTAACAAAGCCATTACGCCTCCTGTTTGGCCAACCTTTTCACGATTTATTAATAGTCGAGGACAGGTACTTGAAACCCTAAACAATAGGAAAAATTTATTGTTTGTTTTACAGTGAAAAACTTATTTTTACCTGTCAACTAAAGATGCGAAAGGTTGAACAACCAATGAAGAACCCATAATAATCAATAAATCGCAGTTTTTAAAATCTGTATCGGCGTTTTTGTAAAATTTATCTGGTAAATTCTCCCCAAAAAATACGATATCAGGCTTAACGACTCCGGGACATTTTTCACAGATTGGTATTTCGTCAGCAAATATTTTATCTAAACATACATTCTTCTCAATCTCATGCTCATTATTTTTCAACATTGCAATTTAATCTTACCTCTCATCCATGATAAATTGTATTTTTTCCTGCAGCACAAACAATGTCCTGTAAAAAAAGTTCCATGGGCTTCAACAAGTTTTTCCTCTGAAATTCCAGCAACTCTTTCTAAAGTATCAATATTTTGAGTATAATGCCTCAATAAAACACCTTTCTGCTCTAGTAATTTCAAAAAGTAATGACTGGGAGTAGGTTTAAAGCTTCCTGGATATAATTCTTTGGCCAGAGCGAAAAATGGTTTAGGATTTTCTTCAAAAAAATCTATTTCGAATACTGCTTGAGGATGTGGAAGATTGTACTTTTGTAAGTTGTCGTAAAGGCCTGATCCTGGTGATCGAAAATCTGGTATTCCTGCCGCTAAAGTGTAATGATTAATTAATAAATAGGTCACATTTGATAACAACGCTTACAAGTAGAAATGCCGGCACCAGCCATCGTCACAATCTTTTTAGCTTTATTGTTTTTGATTAGTTGAGCTATTTCATTTAGCGAAAAGTCATCTAAAACTTTGTCCTTCTTTTTATCAGTACGATCAGAGATGTTTAATTTCTCTGCTAAATATTGTCGTAGCCCCTCCAGAGACATAGAAGGAGTAGCTTCTGCAGCTCCTTCGGAACTGGAAGACTCCGAAGGCTCTTCAGCTAAAAAGAATCATCAAAATAAGTATATCAATCAATGGACGCAAAAGAAAACTACCTTTTGGTTTGGATGCCATTCTTCCTAAGTAATTTATAAATTTTTTCTGTGAAAAAAAAAATTTCGAATTGACATTCCTACAAAATAATTGAAGATTTCCTGTCAAAACCAATGACTTCTAATAGTATGACGTCATTAGTCAAAACAGATTGAAAACAGGGTTTTTGGGGTTTCCCCTACTAAAAAGGAACCGGATTTACACGTTAAAATACTGGATAAATAAGATGCGCGCGAATCGGAGATCGAAATCTTTATAAAGGCCTCCGTTTACCTTATTTTAGTTAGTTTTTTGGTAACTTGAACCATGAAAATATTAATAAAAGAAATATATAAATAGATATTTTTAAAACATGCACTATAAAATCTGTTTTTAGTGATAATTTTAGTTACAAAATATTGATTGAAGCATTTAAAAGTAAGTTTATTATTTTATTACATTATTGGAGTTCTAGCTTAATATTAAAAAATAATTACACAATTTACATATTACTTTTAATTATGAATTTATCAATTAACTAGTAACGCGCACAAGTTATGTTCTACGCATCTTCAGCTATTAAATATCATTGCCAAATGTTAAAATGGTTTACGTTATTACATATTTTGATTTTTAAATACACATTCGTAATATATACATACATATGAATGATTTACGACCAAAAGATATTTTTAAATACAAACGTACATTACTAATGCCGAACACATAAAGATTTATTTTAGTATCAACTTATATACTGTACATTTTTACTGTTGAAAACTTTTCTAAAGATCATGAATATTTATTATAATGTTTTCTAGAATAAATATGTATTGTTTAACCGATCAAAAAGTATAAATAGTGCATTGATATACATAATTAAAAACCAAATTCAAAAATTGAATACAGTTCAAATAAACCTTGAACTTCTGAAATAAACCAGAAATAATTAGTTTTCATTAGTTAAAAACGAACATAAAAATAAAAATACGTGATCAATCAAATATATTTGCATTTATGCCAGATAAAATCAGCACCTGGAAATTTCCTAATGGAAATATTATTTTATCAGAGATGATTAAGAATTATTGAACAATAATTTCTCAATTATCTTTGCAGATAATCTCAAGAAACAATGCAGGACAAATAATTATGTAATGAAGCAGGATTTTAAAGTTATAAATAATGTTTAACTCAAATCAACGAATAACAAATTATCATTCGAACTTAAATTATGTAGACCTTCTATATTTAGAGCGATAATTGTTTTAAATTAGTAAATCATACATCAGTCAAGGTCCAGAATTAAAAAAATAAAATAAAACTCTCGAATTGTTGAACAACACAAAGAAGAATGAAGAAAGTATTTCTGATAATATTTTTGGTGACTATCGTTTTGGGAGAAGAAAATTTGGACAACTGTACTACTAAAATTTCTTTTTCGGAATTTATGCCGAAAGTTGAGGAACAAAATGGACGATGGTGTCGTTGTTGGAACCATTCAGATATCGAAGAAGAATTTAATGAAATTGAGTGCAGATGTTTCGGACTTTTATTGGTAAGATTACCTAAAACTTTACCCAAGATCAAAAAGTTAACAGTAATGGATGCAGGAATCAAAACTTTTAGAAAGAATTCATTACAACCCTATAAATACAATTTAGAAGACATGTAAGTATAATTTTGGGCCAATACAATCCTGTTTATTATATTTAAGATTAATTTTTCAGCACTTTAACTAATCTGCAACAATTACAAGTAATTGAACCCGGAACCTTTCGAAATATCGATAATTTACGAAGTTTGTAAGTATATAAATATTTAAATTTGTCGATTAGATATTTCAATTAAATATAGATTCATTGATAATTAAATAATTCTGGTTTTAACTTACATGTACGATAAGTTGAATTGGATTTAGTCGGATCAAATGTAATTTAGCCTTAAGTACTGATTGTAATCTGTAATTTAAATAATGAAAGTAAATATAATTATCTATAGTTAATAAACAGTAGGTGCGCACTTCTTAAATAAATATTTATCGGTCCGATTCTCAAAAGAGTTTTAGCTAATCTTGAATTTTAGATTAGTCAATTTTAAGATAAACCACATTCTCAAAAAACTTTAAATAAACTCTAACATCCCAATTCATAAACGAGTTTTAGCTAGAATCTAGCTAATCCTGAATTTTGGATTTGTCAAATTAAGCTAAACCACATTTGTAATGGCCCAGGCCCGATTCGGGCTGTAGCGCCATTCTTCAATGACGCTACAGCCAGAATCGGGCCCGGGCATACCGAGCCGCAGTTTTTACGCTGCCGTACTGCCGGTTTTCTTAGTCGATGTTACTTTATTTAAGGCATATGTATAAGCCTTGGTTATACAGTTTAAGTTAGTCATCAACGGTATAAGTGACTAGCTTATAACACCCGAATATGATTAATACAAGTAACTGTATTTTTTTATTTAACGACAAATCATACTTTGCTGACAGGCGGATTTGAATTATATTATATTATACAATCTTCTAATCATTCAGTTTTCGGAAAGTGAATCTAAAATTCAGGATTAGCTAAAACTTTTTTGAGAATCTGGCTGTAATATATTTTTATTACTATTAGATTTTCGGAATGTGCTTTAGATTAACGTTTTTAAATTAGAGTAGAATAAAATTACCTAATTCAAACTTGTTTGAGTATATGGTTTAGCTTTATTTAACTAATCCAAAATGTAGGATTAGCTAAAACTTTTAAGAATTGGGCTGATCATTCTTAAAATATAAACATTTGTTTTAAATCACTAATAATAAATTTCAAATTAATGTTACTGTTTGAATCTGACTTAACAGTTCTATCATTACAGATATATTTCTCACGCGCCTCTTTTAAAAAAGTTATCAATGCTTTTTGAAGGAGCTACAACAACCAAATTTTTATCTCTGTAAGTATATTTAAAATATTTTACTAGTTAAATAAATTATTTGAATTGTTTCAGAAGAATAATGCATACTGGACTGGAAGAATTACCGGATTTATCTAAATTGAACCAAAGTAAAATTTTACACATGGTGTAAGATTAAAATGAAAATGTTTAAATTATATTTGAAACTTATCTAAAAGTTTACGTTTTCAGGGATCTAGAAGATAATCAATTTCATGATTTACCTTCAAATTCAATCAAAATCCAAGCAGAACAAGTGTAAGTAATCCTATGCTTAAATTATTATTCATTTTGTTAATTAATTATTAATTATAGAATGTTAAACTACAATCAAATTACTAAAGTCTACAGTCACGCATTCGCGGGTTCCCAAATCGCTAAACTGTAAGAATCAAATATAAATTAACTTTGGTAAGTAATTAAGTTTTTAAAATATTTCCAGGAGCTTCAAAGGCAACAGAAAACTAACATCTCTTGATGTAGAAGCTTTCAGCGGTTTAAAATCTTTAACAGAATTGTAAGTTAATAATACATCTCATGAAAATGTTTTGTGTAACGCGATTTTCATTTTGAACCGCCATAGGTATGTTATTGCAGAGATCTATCGGGGACTGCCATTGAATATCTTCCAGTTAAAGGACTTGATGACATAGAGATCTTGAGGATACAAGATACAAAATCGCTCAAAGTTATTCCAAGTGTTTACAACTTCAATGTAAGTGACACAGTTGTTGTGCAAACTAAATAAATATATTTATTTTTTCACAACCCTGTCAAAACATAAAATTCTATTTCCTCAGTTGAGAGAAAAAAAAGTTTTATTTTTCATCCCTAGGGAATTTCTAAATTAGACATTTCATTTGCCATTTGGATCAGATCTAACTTACATTTACTGAACCAGATCACTTATTTATTTGGCTGGATTACTTCCCAGACTTTATTTTTACTACTAGAATCACTGATTCTAATTTACTTTGAAGTAATTCACCCCAATAAATGCATTAGTTTGCTTAGTTTAGTTCATTAGTCATGTTCTCTAATTTATCTGAACTGTTTTAAATGAACCAAGTGGCAAATGGAATACAGTTTTTATTGCTAAAAACTTTATTTTCTGATAGAATAGTGAAAAAATTATATGTATATCTCGTGAAGAAAGTGTCATTCTTTCCTGAGACGAAGAATGTGTCACTTTCTTCTCTTAATATACACATATTTGTAATTGTAGAGATTGAAAGAAGCGTGGCTTACTCATTCTTTTCATTGTTGCGCATTTAAATATCCGGCACAACACGATCCAGTCAAACATGCAATGCATGAAGCTAAACTTAAAAAATTATGCGAGACTTTAAATACAAATCCAGATATTTATAGTCATTTAAGATTAAAAAGAAATGTGGATTCTTCTTGGGGGTTAGTTCAACTTTAATTTTACCTATTTTAATATTATTTAGAATAAATATTTTTAGTGAAGTAGTTCCCGATGATAAATTGTCGTCTCTGGGAGACTTTTGGGGCTTACAATTTGATGAACCATTCTTGAATAACAGTTTGGATGATTTTGATTCAATAAGAGGTGAAAATTTTGGTACAGTTAAAGATAGTGATAATTTGGAGCATCTGATGGAAAATGGGGGTACATTTCATACTCCAGTTACGATTCCAGACAGAAAAGGAATTTTTGCGCTGTGTGGAAATCTCTCCGAAAGGTAGGACTCGCCAAATTGTAAATTATTATTCTTTAACAGCCAGATTCTGAAATTTTTTTTAGCTAATTCTGAATTTTGGATTACCTAATCTTATGCTAGTCTAATTTTAAAAAGTGAATTCAATACACTTTCCAGAAACTAAATGGTAAGAAGTTTGTATTAAAATTTATATAAACTTTTTTGAGAATCAGGTTCAGCTTAATTTGACAAATCTAAAATTCAGGATTAGCTAGATTCTAGCTAAAACTCTTTTGAGAATTGGTCTGTAAGACTTTATTTTGATTTCAGCACAAACCAGATTCTTTGCTACCCAAATCCAGATGCTTTAAACCCTTGTGAAGACATTATGGGATCAAACTGGTTACGAATTTCTGTTTGGTTTGTTGTAGTAACAGCAGTAATTGGAAATTTAGCTGTTGTTCTCGTTTTCTTTTCAAGTCTTTTTGATATAAACGTTCCAAAATTTTTAATGTGTCATTTAGCGTGTGCAGACGTCTGCATGGGATTTTATTTATTATTAATCGCGAGTATGGATCTGCATTCAATGGGATTTTATTTCAATTTTGCGTTTGATTGGCAAATTGGTACGATTTTGTCACAAAATTTTGTCTTTCAATACTCATTATTTTGTTTGTAGGAGATGGCTGTCGAATAGCAGGATTTTTAACAGTATTTTCGAGTCAGTTATCTGTTTTTACATTAACAATAATTACATTAGAACGATGGTTTGCAATTAGGTATGCGATTTATTTAAACAGAAGAATAAGATTAGGAGCTGCTGCTAAAATAATGACAGTTGGTTGGATTTACAGTATTTTAATGGCATCTTTGCCCTTATTTGGTATTAGCAACTATTCTTCTACTAGGTACAAAAAAATGACAATTAAAAGAGAAGTAAACGAATGAAATAAATATGTTTTTATTCTTCAGCATTTGTTTACCAATGGAGATCCAAGACCCTCAAGATATTGGATACTTAGCAGCGCTGTTAATGACTAACGGATTAGCATTTTTAATTATAGTGGTTTGTTACACTCAAATATATTTAAGTTTAGGTCAAGAAACCCGAAGATGCTCTTCTAACAATGAAATGACCATCGCTAAGAAGATGGGAATGTTAGTATTTACTGATTTCGCTTGTTGGGCCCCTATAGCTTTTTTTGGGCTGACTGCATTAGCAGGATACCCTTTAATTGATGTAACAAGATCTAAAATCTTATTGGTATTTTTTTATCCATTAAATTCTTGCGCAAACCCATATTTATACGCGATTTTAACAGCGCAGTATAGAAGAGATTTCTTCATGTTACTTTATAGGTAAAAGAATAGTTTTGTAAGAAGAAAAACAGTTTGTAATTTATATTTTTCAGATGTGGAATATGTAAAGCAAGAGTACGAAGATATACAACAACTACATCTGTGCAGAATTCAAATCCTTCGAATCCTTTGCCATTATTAGGACGCGCAAATGGTCGAAAATTAAGTAGATCTACTAATTTTGTAGACGAAGCATTAGTTTAATAATTTAGGTGTATTTTATATATTTTGTACCTGTTTAGTAGATGTTAGATATTTTTTATTAGTTAGTATAAACGAATAAAGTTTTATCGCTGACGCAAATTATTGCAAGTTGGGGTTATCATTTAGCGATAAACAAAAAATAGATTAAAAAAATTTATGTTAAAAACTGGTTCGCATAGATTTCCTACTCAGTTATAGCGGAAAGACCGCGCAAAGTTATAAATTCCCCGTGAAAAATACCTCTTCGCGCAATGCCAACACAACGCCAATCAGGTGCTTCTCTCAGTTCAGAGGCTTCAGAGAGTCGTGAAATTTCATCGGCTAAAATCCTACGACAATATTCTGGAATGACAGATTTTATAAGACCTGACCAGCCCTCAAAATGCACGTGGAAGCCGGGTGTAGACCCTTCAACTACCCCTCATACAGTTGTTCCACCGTAAGTTTATTTTAAAGTTAAAATAGAAAACATGTTGATAACCTCTAACTTATAGGAATACGCTTAAAATTAAGCCGGATATTCTGCATGTGATTGGAAATACACCTCTAGTAAGGCTCAACCATATTCCGCAAACTATGGGAATCAAAGCTGAAATCCGTAAGTATTTAATTAAGATTTTTTTTAAAACAAACGCGTGGTTCATTTTCGGCGAATGATTATTTTCCACACTCATAATTCCTTGCATACAAATTCGTTTATTCCTTTCACCTTCAATCATATCCATCTATTTATTCCTCTCACTCTCATTTTCTATTTGAAGCTGGCTGTAAATGTTTTGAAATTTTATCAGTACTTTTATGACAAACGATAAATCAGAATTGATAACACAGCAATAAATTGCAACATTACGCTGCGCAAAACTAATCAAAACAATTTCTTGTAAATTACAATTTATTTTCTTTATAGTTGTAAAATGCGAATTTCTCAATCCGGGTGGTTCGGTCAAGGATCGAATCGGCTACCGAATGGTGATAGATGCAGAAAAAAAAGGCATCTTAAAACCTGGTTACACGATAATTGAACCAACATCTGGTAACACTGGTATTGGTTTAGCAATGGCTTGCGCTATTAAAGGTATAATTGTGTTAGTAAAATTAATCATAGTTCAGATATAACAAGATTCCTTTCAGGCTATCGATGCATTATTGTCATGCCTGAAAAGATGTCCAATGAAAAGGTTGATACTCTTCGTTGCCTTGGAGCAGAAATTATTAGGACACCAACAGCTGCTGCCTTTGATTCTCCTGAAGGTCTTATTGCTGTTTCTCAAAGAATTAGTAAGGAAATTCCCAATTCTGTCATTTTGGATCAGGTAGAGAAATTATTTAATTTTAAAACTAAAAAAGATATTTAAATTCTATTTAGAAATTCAAAATTTGTCAACTTGTATCCACATTTTCAGTTTGTATGTTTGCATTTTTACAAATTTTTGAATTATCTATTAACTTTAAAAGACTGCAGCTTAAAAACATTTCACAATGTTACATTTCTGATCGCTCTGTCGTATTTCATGAATTTTATTCAAAAATTATACTCAAAATAAATTCCAAATTTTAGTACCGCAACTGTGGTAATCCATTGGCCCACTATGATACAACAGCCGAAGAAATTCTTGACCAATGCGATGGAAAAGTCGATATGATCGTAGCAGGTGCAGGAACTGGAGGCACCATCAGTGGAATTGGTCGGAAAATTAAGGAAAAGCTCCCGAAATGCCAGATAGTCGCTGCAGATCCCGAGGGATCCATTCTGGCTGAACCAGCGGAGTTAAATGAGACTGATGTTACTTACTATGAAATTGAGGGCATTGGGTATGATTTTATTCCGACTGTACTTGACAGAAGTGTTGTTGATAAGTGGTTGAAGAGCAATGATAAAGAAGCTCTGCCAATGGCGAGGAGACTCATTAGAGAAGAAGGAATTTTATGCGGTAAGAAATTTTTCAGTAATTCGTTAATTAGTTTTTCTTATTAAATACAGTTTAATGATAATACTTTTGTTTGATAACTTTGTTTACATATTGCGAATATGAGTTCAAACAAAAATATAAATTCCAAGGTTTAAAATTGCACAAAAATAAGGAAAATAAGACTTGCACAATATTGATAACATTATCACTGAAGTTTGATGACACTAGTTACTAAGGACGATCATTTTATTTTCATGACCCTGACCCTAATATTTAATTCTCTAAATTGAGATAAAAAAACTGATATTTTTTATCCCAAGGATTGCTAGGGAAGAAAGCAAACTTTTCCTTTCTACATAGAAAGTATAAAGTCATCTATGGCAACTGAACAACAATGGTATAATTTGACATTAGGATGAGGATAATAAATCTTATCTAAATTTCTAATTTATTTCTGAAAATTTTACTTCCCGATATGATAGTGAAAAAACATTATATGTATACCTTGTGAAAAATGTGTCATTCTTCCGTCAGGTGCTATAAATTTCTCAGAAATAAATCAGTACTTTCGGAAAGAAATGTCTCACATTTTTCTCTTGATATACAAATAACTATTTGCTTAACAATAACAAAGTGTAATAAAATTTAAAATAATCTTAGGCGGTAGCAGTGGTACAGCTCTTTGCGTAGCCCTCAAAGCTGCAAAAGATCTCAAAGAAGACCAACGTGTAGTTGTAATTCTCCCTGATGGCGTCCGAAACTACATGTCAAAGATGGTCTCCGATCACTGGATGGAATCCAGAGATTTGATGGATTATAACAGACATAACAAAGACCATTGGTGGTGGAACATGAAAGTTTCAAGCTTGAAACTTCAAGCACCTTTAACAGTTCAACCCACTATCTCTTGCCAAGAAGCCATTGACATTATGAAGAGTGAAGGTTATGATCAGATTCCTGTTGTCAACGAAAATGGGTAGGAAACAAATTAATATAATGTTGAAACATCAAATAATTTCTTTTCTTTAGCGAGATAATGGGGATGGTAACCATGGGCAATTTAATGAATAAAATTGTGAACAAGAAAGCTGAACCGACAGACAAAGTTGAGAAGGTCCTTTTTAGACAGTTTAAAAAGATTCCATTAGATACAACTTTAGGACGTTTATCCAGAATATTTGAAAAGGACTCTTTCTCTTTAGTTGTCCATAATCAAAGGATGTATTCTTCTGGGGAATCTGCGAAAAATCGCGAAGTTATTATAGGTATTGTTTCGACTATAGATCTGCTGCATTATATTATGAAAACTGAGGGCCAAGACGAAAAAGAAGATTGACAACTGAATGATTATTTTTAATACTTGCTTCTTGTGTGCCACTATTATTTAAAGTCTTTAATAAAACATGTTACGAATTTTGGTAACATTGGGGAAATACAATCGTAGAGTGTTTAAAAATAATTTATTCCGTTTTGAAATTTATATTTCATGACATTTTAATACTACATATTACAAGAAGGTGCTAATGTAATATTAAATAAAATGGTATTTTAATTATTTACAGTTTATTATAAACCATCACTGATTAACAAAAAGAAATCTTAATAATTAACACTTATAAATAAGATTTATTTGATTGCAAGTTTAACTTCTTTGAACTTGAATATGGAATTTGCAGGAAGGCATAGTCTGAACTTCTGCCGTAACAGTACTGTTAATTCCTAAATTTGCTAGTCCACCTCTAATGAGCCCACAAGTGTAAGCGACGTATCTGGGAGCAATATCAAGATATTGTTTGCTATTGGATAGCTTTGTAAGGAATCGAAAAGCGTTATCTTGTAACACGTACACTCCCTGATGATTTGTTCGTAAGTTGTCGATCTGTTTCTTATAAATAGAAGACCAAAAATCCGTACAGATAAACTTTACTGTATCCAGTTCGTCTTTAAATCTAGGCCACTCTTTTGTTAACCTGTAATGGGAGATATTTTTAGTTGTAAGTATCTTAAGTTGTCAGAAGACATACCTTTCAATTATTTTGTACCCTGAAATGAATCCTATGTACTCTAAATTTGATAAATCTTCATCCTATAAATAATTTATTTCATTAGTAATTACAAAAACTTCGTTAAGTCATATCAAATGATTACCTTCTTGTCAATACTGGATTCATTTAGATGTAGTACTTGATTAACTACTTCTGAATGTAAAAAATCAAATACTGTTTCATCTGCCATCATAATTATTCACAAAATTTGTTTAAAAAGTATATTTGATGGTTCTTGTCAGATCTGTCAAATGTCAAACCATCAGTACGGCAAGTGGCTCCGTTGACGGACAATTTTGTATTAACGCATGACAGCTGTAACAATTTATTTTCATTATTTTGTGAAAAACTAAGAATATTTAGTTAATTTGTGAATAGTATTCGTTATACAGTATGAAACTATTTCAGGAAAAGATCGAAGAGAGATCTTTGCGGAAAATAAGTGAATCATAAAAGTAGGATAAATTCAAAATGGCTGCACTTTCAATGTCAGACATCACGTATCATCGCGAGTAAAGAATCAAAAATGAGCTCAGTTAACGTTTGTGTGGTGTGCGGGTTAGGTGATCATCTACTTAGGTGTTCCAGGTGCAAATCAGTGTACTACTGTTCCAAAGAGCATCAAAAACTCGATTGGAAAAAACATAAAGTCAGTTGTCAGAAGATTGATAATGTCGTTTCGGTAAATGGTGACGGTAAAACTTGCGTAAATACCGTAGTGAATAGTGAGAATTCTACAACAATAACATACGAAGGAAGCTCAGAGAACGAAATTCTAAACGCATGTACTGAAAGTTTATCTCCAAATCTGGATCTCGATTTTCGAGAGGAAAAATCAACGACTGAGAAAACACTGCGTTGTGCGAAATCCGCGATGCCGATTCAAGGCGAGAATAGAGTGCTTCCCAGGAAGAGTACAGTCAGAGATTTTCCAGAAATTTCATTGCAAAAAGACAACACGCCCCCGTTTTTACATCGAAACAATGTCGACGTTATTTTAGACGAAGTCTGCCGTAATGTTATCCGAGACATGCATGCCTATGGAGTGTGCGTTGTTGACAATTTCCTGGGTGAAGAACGAGGAAGAGCCGTCCTCAGTGAAGTCTTGGATATGTATTCTACTGGCGTATTCAAAGACGGCCAACTTGTATCCAGCACCGGCCGAAAAGGAGATTTAAAAACTATTAGAGGCGATCAGATCACTTGGATCGATGGACGAGAGAAATATTGCAGTAATATCGGTTATTTAATTAGTCAAGTTGATGCAGTAGTTATGCGGGCGAATAAAATGGCTAATAATGGCAAAATGGGTAGTTACACAATAAATGGGCGAACGAAGGTGAGTTTTCAACATCAAACACTTTATTGGAGGTGATTGTTTCTTACTGGAATCAAGTTAGCATCAACTTGTTGAAGGAAAATTATCTTAGTCTAATATAAACATTGAAAAAAGTTACTTGAGATATTTTTAAATGTAAACAATTTGTTTAGCTGTCGTTCTTAGAATTAATTTATTTTTATTTGTGCAACCTAAACCACAAGTCGTAAAAATGCTTATGCAACTGAAAATTCATACTACAAAGATTAAAAATGAGTTACTCGTATTAATTGAAATAAATATTAGAACAATATGTTCATTAATTATTTCTGTAATTAATTACAGAACTATTATCACAAAATTAATCTATCGAATCATTAACACATAATTGTAATTTGTTTACAAGTTCTTTATTTTTTAGGTAAAAAGAAATAATTTTGACGTGCTAAAAGCTACTTAAAACATTAAAATTATTTTCAGTGATGACAACATTCCGTCTACTATTTGTTTTTATAGCTAAACAATTTACTTTTCATTTGTTTTCCTGTTGTAAGTTTTTCGCAGCAACTCACGTATCTCTTGCACTCGATTGTTTGTGTTTTATCTCTCTCCGTTACTCATACTCTTTTATAGCGCTATCTCGCTTTCACGTCGGCCTGCAGGCATGCTCCAAGTCACGTACACCCATTTCACACGCGCCAAAATTATTTCCATATATCCTAGTTTTTTGGAAAACCGCCAGTTTTCTCCTGCTGGATATTTTCAACATTTGACCTTAACACATTTTGACCATCGATTATTAATTTCGTATATTGTTAATTTAAATAATAATCAATATAAACATTGTTATTTTTTCTCTATTTTAATGCAGCATCATAATATTTTTATAGACGAAGTAAATAAACTTTTTACCATTAATTTAAGAATAACATTTATCTTAAAGTTACCATAATATGTAAAATATGCGTTTAAATATAAGACGAAGGTTAAATAATAACTTATTGCTATTTATACACAAGTAATAAAAGTTTATTGAATATATAAATTATTGTTAAATAAATGCGCAGTAATAATCATGTTGAAAACTACAGTTTTCCGAATTATTTTCAAGTTTAAATCATTCTTAAGTCAATCTAAAAGTGTAATGACCTCACACAATCCTGTTTTAGTAAATCTAGCTCATTTTTGCCCTGTAAACAAAAACAGCTACCTTCTACTATTTCTTATAGTCACGTAGGCCCTCGGTAAACGCACCAACAGATTTCAAACGACGAGAGGTCGATAACATAACGAGAGGAACGGATATGGGCAGTTTCTCACGTAAGCCATTTCAAATGTTGGATGTTTGAAGTCCTAGATGTCGGTTAGCGATTGCGAAAATATTTTTAGAGAGATAAAAACTGCGTTCTCAGCTATATAATTAATAGTCACTGTTTCTAGTTTGTTAAATAAATCCCTATATTATGTAACTGTATCATTATCTGTTAATGATCGATAAGTTAATGATAATTTTTATTTTTCAACGTTACTTTACAGATGATCTTAATTTCAGTATTGTGAGACCAGAATAATTTACCCTGAAATTTTTATGTTACATTCATGCATTTTGTTTACTAACATACGTAGCTGTTATAAAAAATAATATGATGACAGCTCAGTGACAGTTCCGTAAAAAGTGAGGTTAAAAATAATATTTTTTTATATTTGCAGTTTTGTACGACAGCAAAATGCATAAAAGGAAAATAAAAGTAACAGAATAAATGATCGTAATCACAAAATGTCGAAATGGTGGTAATCTGCAGATTAATCATAAAAAATAAGGATTGTCATCAACTTATCGATCATTTATAGATCATGATCGAGTTACAGAATAGGAGGGAATGGTAGCGACAATATTAAGACATTTCGCCCTGTTCTGTAACTGAGTCATTATCTGTTACTGATCGATAAATTAATGACAATCTCTATTTTTCATGATTACTGTATAGATTTATTCTGTTCTTTCTTTTTTATTTTTATGAATTTTGATGTATCAAAATGCCATTATAAAAAATATTATTTTTATAATACCTGTACTATAAGTTACCGATTAATAACAAAATTGAAACACAGTAAGAGGAACTTTTATTGCAGTTGGTTTCGAGGACTATAATATTTTATCATCCACCGTGGACAGTAAGTAAATATTATAGATCAAGGTCCTGTTTAATATGACAACAATTTGACAGCTGTCAATTTTGAAACCTATTTTTCTTTTCCTTCTTTTTGTGTAGGTATTGTAAAAAACAGCTTATTAGCCTCGAATTGTCAGTGATTTTTAGGTCACGAATGTTTAGGAAATTTCGATCCTACGGGCCTCGATTTCCCAAATTACATTCTTGACCTAAAAACTATCACTTATAGTTCATGGTATATAATATACTATTTTTGACCACATTTTTTACGAAACTGTCATTGAGCTGTCATTACATTCATTTTTATAATAATAGCTACGAATATAAGTAAGAAAAATGTATCAAAATAACATAAAAATGCCAGGGTAAATTATTCTGGTCACAGAATACCAAAATTATAATAATGTATACAGTAAACATGAAAAGTAAAATTTGTCAATTACTTATCGATCATTAATAGATACTGATCCAGTTACAGAACAGGAGAGATTAATTGTAAGTACTAGGTGAAATATTAGCAAATTCCAAAATTTTCGATTATAATTAATGTGATAGATATATTATTTCGTCTCTATTATTTATTGTTACCTATTTTCGATTTTTTGAACATTAACAATTTACAGGCAGATTCACAAAACGGATTAGCGCTAACACCATTTTTAATATTATATATAACTCTGATTCAAATTTAAACAGATTAAATAAATGAACTAAATTTAATACTAATTAAGTCTTTTTTGAACTCAAGTTAAAATAAACTTGTTTCGTACATTGAAAAGAGAGTTAAAAACGAAATAAAAAATGGTGTTAGCGCTAATCCGCTTTATGAATCTGCCTGTTAAATATCAACTAGAATTTCATATATAAAATAAATAAATTGTCATCACACCTTTTACCCATTACTGTGTGTGGCACTCTGTCGGTAAGTGATATATTTATGCGCGTGAAGTTTGGTTAGCAGCCGTCAAATAACGGCCCCTAATGATATTAGTGGAGAGGGAGCCACAGGGATAAATCCACAGTCCGACTCAATATCACTAATACTGGGTTGCAAGAAAAAAATAAAGAGCTCTTTAGTTAAAGAACTGTTTATCTAGCAACAGTATCAATAGCAATTTTCTAAAGTTTATTGAACCGTTAGTTGCTAATGAACCGATAAAACTTTCATGCAACCCAGCATAAGAATAGGCGTATTCCATTTTCCATTTGAATCAGATCTAACTTACATTTACTGAACCAGATCACTTATTTTTTTCGCTGGATTACTTCGCTGACATTATTTCTAATACTAGAATTACTGATTCTAATTTATTTTGAAATAATTCACTTTAATAAATGCTTTAGTTTGCTTAATTCGGTTCATTTACTCATATGTCAAATTTATCTGAACTGATTTAAGTGAACTAAGTGGCAAATGGAATACAGCTTATGACAGCCGTATCTATGGTTTCTGTTTATTTTATCACTAATATATCTATGGCAACTAAAATCCATTTTCGGTAAAAATAAATAAAATTGCATTATTCTACACGATTTATCTCAATTTTTTTTAAATCAAATATATTTTGATATGTATGTATAGAGAAAAAAAATTACTCTTTCGAAATTACAATCTTCACCATTTTAAAACTACCCCTGTGGCTCCCTCACCACTAATATCTATGGGGGTCGTGACGGCTGGTAACCGCACTTCACGCGCCAAATATATCACTTATCGAGATCTGCTTCGGCAGAGTGCCACACCCAGTAATGGATAGAAGGCGTGATGATATATTTTTTTATTTTATTTTTCGAATGGGATCAAAAAAATTATAGCAGGTTATTTTAAAAAAATGCTGGCCTCTTCAGCCTTCACTGTGAAAAAATTACTATCGATAAAAAATATCTGATCTCTCCAAAATTGCCGCAATCATAAACCGTCGATACGTTTTTTCATTTATTTAGAATAAAAGATTATTTCAGGAGATAATATCAATATTCCTTACTTATTTTACACCCCGTACATAATTTGAACAATAATAGCCTAAATTATAAATATTTTTATGTACAACCGGGCCGAAATTAATGTGTTTTAACCTAAAAAGCGGGCTTAAACACTTGTTTTTGGCCCTAGGGCCATAAATAATAATTCTTATGGATATAAAAATAAAATTACAATTTTTGTTTATTGTGAATACTTGATTCTGCAAAATGTCATTTTGACATATAACCTATTTTATATTTTAATCTTTTGAACATATAATTAAATGTTATTTTGTTGTGCATAAAATATTGTATGTACCACGGGTGAAATTAGCGTTTCTGACCCTGAGCATGTTATTAGCCCTGGGCGTTTTGCGCCTCGTGCTAATAATCATGCCGCGGGCCAGAAACGCCTATTTTCACCCTTGGTACATAAATAACTATTATAAATATTGGCACATTTGTTTCGCAACTTTTAAGACACCTCCACTAATAATTGATAATTGTTATTATTATTACTAATTGGATTGGTATGAACGCTGCGTTAAACAATAATATATGTTAGTAATGTTTTTGTTATCACAATGCATTAACAATAATAAAGATAATATATATCCACCTTATCCGGTTGATAAAATATTTTGTAAATATGCATCTGAAGAATTTACTGCTATCAGATTATGTTACATTGCGTTTTTTATTTTTAGTTTGCAGGTTTTTAATTTAGATATGCGTAAAAGAAATGGAATTCAAAGAAATAAGTAATATTATTTTCTTGTGTTAATTGTTTGTAGTAGCATAATAATAAATGTGTGCAATAATATTCATTGAATGATTTTATGACTATGTTTACTTTGAAATACTTCGCAGGATTATAAATTAATACTCACTTTTAAATAACATTATTAAAGTATCGTTGCTTTTGTATATATAAATGCAGATGCACTTCGCACTAACATATGACGCGCAAATCTAATTTGTTCCAAAAATAAAACAATACCATTCGTGTTTCAAATAGAAATGATGATATTAAAAGTTACAATGATAATGTTTATATTTTTCATTTGATTTAATGATAGTATTCTTCGAAATATTTACAAATTGGAGTCTATAAATCGATACCTTGTCTTGTCTTGTCTACTTTGTCACCAAAAGGAGAACGTGACTTTTAAAATAGTTTGTTGGAAATTACCAGATTTAATTGGTTGTTTTTTTAATATGATGCGTGAAATATTTGTTGATGGCATTAGCTTAAAAATACGATATTTGGATTAAGTTCCAGCAAGAAACAAACTCTTCTATTCTGTAACTCGATCATTATCTATTAATGATTGATAAATTAATGACAACCCTTATTTTTTTATGAATACTCTGTAGATTTTCACCATTTCGCCATTCTGTGATCAAAATCATTTATTCTGTTACTTGTATTATAATTTATTTTGCTCTCGTACAAAACTGCCAATATAAAAAATATATTTGATCCACAACTCATATATAATAAAGACATTATTACATTGATTTCAGTTGAATTATATGGCTCATAAAACACTAGTGTTTTATATTCCATAAAACACTGTAAACAACTTGTTACTTAGCAACCACTTCATGATCTACCGTATTTTGAGAAACTATATATATAACCGAATCAACGTTGAACATTACGACCAATCTTCTTCGATACGTATAATTATGAGTTGTGGATAAAATTTTGTATTACACTCGTGTTTTATTAGGTATATAAAACACTTGTATAATAAATAACTATTTTTAAATACTTGTACTATAAGTTAACTATTAATGACAAAATTTAAACATAATAAGTGAAACTTTTATTGCTCAGTGGTTTCCATGGTTATATCAGGACTATAATATTTACTTACTATCCACCATGGACAGTAAGTAATTATTACATATCAAGGTTCTGTTTATTTTGACAATAATTTGACAGTTGTTAATTTTGAAACCTATTTTTCGTTTCCTTCTATTTGTGCAAGTATTGTAAAAATAGCTTACTAACCTCGATCTGTAAGTGATTTGTTTAGGTCGCGAATGTTTAGAAAATCTCGTTCCTATGGGTCTAGATTTCCCAAATTTTATTTTTGACCTAAAAACTGTCACTTCCAGTTCATGGTATGTAATATACTATTTTACAATACTTATACTGTAAGTTATTTATTAATGATAATATTTAAACACGTAAGTGGAACTATTATTGCACAGTGGTATCCATGGTTACATCAGGACTTTAATATTTACTTAGTATCCAACATGGACAGTAAGTAAATATTACATGTCAAGGTCCTGTTTATCTTGACAACAATTTGACAGCTGACAATTTTGAAACCTATTTTTCTTTTCCTTTTATTTGTGCAAGTATTTACTAACCTCGTACTGTAAGTGTTTTTTAGGTCGCGAATGTTTAGGACTGTCACTTACAGTTCATGGTACATAATATACTATTTTACAATACTTGTACTGTAAGTTAACTATTAATGACAAAATTTAAACACATAAGTGGAACTTTTATTGCACAGTGGTATCCATGGTTACAGCAGGACTATAATATTTATTTACCATCCACCGTAGATAGTAAGTAAATATTATAGATCAAGGTCCTGTTTATTTTGACAAAAATTTGACAGTAGATGGCACAGTGGTATCGTGTGAACTTGTGGATCCTGAGAACCCTGGTTCGATTCCCGCTGCCGACAAATATTTTCACCACATTAATACTACTCCTGTGGCTCCCCCCTCTATAAACATGTTTGGGGGCGTAATATACAAATTTTTGACCACATTTTTCTCGGAATTGTCAGTGAGTTGTCATTATATTACTTTTTATAATAACAGCTACATATATTAGTAGACAAAATGCATGAATGTAATATAAAAATATCGGCGTAAATTATTCTAGTCTCAGAATACCGGAATTGTGATCATCTGTAAAATAACTATAAAAATAAAACTTATCGATCATTAACAGATAATGATACAGTTACAGAATATGGAGAAAACACTTCTTGTGCTCTAATTTCAGTTAGAATTTTATTTAATTTCTTGTTTGTTTCCAGGCGATGGTAGCTTGCTATCCAGGCTCCGGGTCACACTATGTCAAGCACGTGGACAACCCTAATAGAGACGGAAGGTGTATAACTGCTATTTATTATTTAAATTTAGACTGGGATGTTAAATTAAGCGGAGGACTGCTTAGAATATTCCCTGAAGGCTGGCGTGGTGACAGAGTAAGTTGTGCTTAAAATTGAGTTGGTTTGAATATGAAAAGAATTATGAATGTGGATATGGTGTGATAAGGTAGGAATTATTAAGAGTTAATCAGGATTCTTTTAACAGTAAATTAAAATTCTCGTCTCTTTTCGAATAAATCGATATCTAAAAAGTTATTCCATTAAATGAATAAATATTTTTTCGACTGATTTTTTTATTCGAATGTTTAAATAAATATTTACTGATTTCGAATGAATAAGATAAAAGTACAATCGACTGTAAGTTACTGTTTTAGCAAAAAAGACGGAGTAGAGCTGTGGTGAAGACGAGATATAGTTTTACCTATTACTGGGTGTGGCACTCGGCTGTGGCAGATCTCGGTAAGTTATATAGTTATGCGTGTGAAGAGCCACAGGAGTAACTTTAATGCGGTGAAAATTGTTTGTCAGATGTGGGAATTCAACCCGAGTTCTCTAATCCACAGCCAATAGGATGCGGGCACTCACGTGACAATGTGACATTTTGTGACGTAAAAACAGCTGTTTGGGCTTGCGATCACTGCGCCACCTACAAAATGAACAATTTTTTTGGGACCAGATTTGAAAAATAGTTCAATTTTAGGTGGCACAGTGATCGCAGCCCAACAAGATTTGAAAAGAACCGTCCGTTTCATATCTCGTCTCAAAAAAATAGTTCATTTTGTAGTTGGCGCAGTGATCACAAGCCCAAATAGCTGTTTTACGTCCCAAAACGTCACAGTGTCACGTGTGTGCCCGCATCCAATTACCCCATAAATATATAAATATAAAAAAAAGTTAGTTTCAAATATTTATTAACAAAATGGGGTAATGGCTCAGTGGTATCAAGTCGGCCTGTGGATCCTAAGAACCCTGGCTCGATCCCCACAGCTGACAAATCATTTTCACCAATTTAAAATTACCCCTGTGGATCCCCCACCACTAACATCACTGGGGGCCGTGTTTTGATGGCTGGTAACCGCACTTCACGCCCATAAATATATCACTTAACGAGATCTGCTTCGGCAGAGTGCCATACCCAGTCATGGGTAAAAGGCGTGATTATTGTATATTTAAGAACGAAAACGCATATTCAACTGAATAATTAGATAAAGCAATATTACTTATAAAAATTGAAATGATTATATTTGAACACAATGTTCAGACTTTTTCCAGGAAGAAAATGTTCTTCCACATTTATGTAAAATATCAATAAGTATATACATGTGTATTATTATATATTTACTATTTATATCTAAGCTATTAAAAGTAAATTATTGGAATGAATGAATTTATTCGAATAAATCATTCAGTAACTAATTATTTGATAGTCAAATTCATTCGATTGTGGCCATTACTACTCCTGTTCTCGTCCGTATCAGCAATACTTCTCAGGCTCAGAATTCCCCTGTTCAAATCAGGATTTCCACACGAACACACAGGAGATACGTTGACTTGTTTACAGAATGTTTGCCGAAGATTAATTGCAGAATAAAACAAAGTGTTATTTAAGTAAACGTACAACGCTTAACTGACCATATAGATAGTAAATTTGGCAATAATTTTTGTTTTACATGGTTTCTATAAGAATTGGAGCCTCTTAAAACTGACCAATTACGTCATGGTTCGAAATAAAAATAAATGTGTTCTTGAAAAAAAAAGTTGATTGTCAAAACTAAGATAAAAAGTTTTTTGCACTGGCGTACAATTTAATATTCGGTTTATAGAATATCAAAATACCAATTATCTTCACTAATTAAAAGTATGCAGTTGTTACGAAACGTACAAAACTTTGTTCTTACTTTAAACTCGTCAAAAGTGTCGAATGTTTAGTCTGGACAATATCTGTCAATAGTTAAATTTGGAAAAGTGGTTTTAAAAATTGTAAGCAATAAAAATGATTTGGGTTGACATTGACGTGATTTTAGGTTTGAAGGGGAACTATAAATTAGTCTAGATGCCTTTCTAATATGACTTGGAACTAAAATTGTTTAAAGTAGATGACATTGATGAATATGACTATAAATTATGTGAAATGGGTAAAAGAATTAGGTTACATAATAATGAAGAAAAATAATGACTATAAAAGACTTAAAATTAACAAAAGTAAATATTAGTAATAATGACAATGAATATAAACATAATATGGTAGAATATAATATATAAAAATAGAGTTATGGGCTCCACACAGTCATGCATTTGATTTATTTTGTACTCATCTCTTTACTTACATGACATTCTAATTACTTATAGACAAGTTTATTTTTTTTAAAATTAGTATGTTAAACATGTACAGCCCAATTATTAAAAGAGTTTTAGCTAGAATCTACCTAATCCTGAATATTGGATTTGTCAAATTACACTAAACCATATTCCCAAAAAAAGTTGAAATAGACTTTAATTGAATCTTCATACCATTTAATTTTCGGAAAGTAAATTGAATTAACTTTTTAAAATCGGACTAGCATAAGATTAGCTAATCCAAAATTTAGGATTAGCTAAAACTTTTTTGAGAATCTGGCTGTAATTTTTGCATGTAAAGCCAATAGGTGCGTTCAATAAGCCCAGCAAAACAAGCAATTGCTAGGTAAGCAAAAAGTGATTTATTGCTTGGTCCACTGAACGGTTTGCTCGTTTCGCTACATTTTCAAAACCGGGTTGTACCGAAGAAGACATCGTGAAATGTGTTCGACTAATTATAAATAATATGATTGCGCACGTTGTATGTACTTTTTATACGTTTTGATTTTTGACAGATTTAAATTTGCGCTACAAATTTTCAGCCAAGTTTATGATGGCACATTCACTAAAACTGATGACGGATATTTTATAGCACTTGATAATAATAGTAATCCTACCGATAATAGCTTGATATAGATCAATGCCATCATCTACGAAAAGCTGAATATATTCGTTTTACATATATGTAAAATAATTATTGTCTGTCAACTATCAAAATAGTTTCGATTTTTCAAGTTATAAATTCCCGCAAAAATATTTGAATGTCTCTAGCACTTCGAACGAGAAATTTCTCGCTTGTTTTGCTCGCGAGCAAAACGAGCAAATGCTAGCCTAGCAAAACCGTTCAATGATTCTTACTTCCGGTTTGCTTGTTTTGCTTAGTACGTTGAACGCATCTAATGATCTTATATGTCAATTTTGATTTCATTTAATTGGGAATAATTGGTCTACCTCAAACTTCTACTACTGCAAGATGAAAAGAATTAAACATCAAATTACTGCAAAATTCTTCACATTCTATTAAGCTATATACGTGTACTTATACTCGTATAACATGCTGTAAAATGAATGTTTACTTTATTAGATTTTTTTTTTTACATTTAATGTTTTTTTAATCCCAAAATACTTGACTATCAAGTACTTTCATCCATTTATAGATGTAGAATTTATTTATCTTGATAGTCTCATTTTATCAGTTGTAAAATTTTTATAATCAGTTGATCTAGTGATAAAAATTTTCATGATTTCATGTAATATTGCACGTCGTCATCAAATGATGAAACATACTAGATGTTCCTTGAAAATATGAAAAAACAAAATAATATACATAATATGTCGGGAAAGTGTGTTTACTTTTCTGACCTACTGTGTAATATACTATTTCGTTGCCATTGCTTTCCTGATTATTTTACAGTTAAAAAATATTTAAATGGCTGTTTAGATTATTAAATTCTGTATCTAAACCAATCTGGATATTACATTTTACTTATTTAGTTTCTTTAAAAATCAATCTTAAAATATGTGTAACAATTCCACGTTATACATTTATTTGCTTATGTTTAAGTTTCAAGATTAATGGCCAGTTGCACCAACAAAACTTATATTTTAAACTTGCTATACATTAAAAAAAGCAAATCGAAGTTACATATCATGTGGAATAATTGATATTGCTCTCAAATATTCAATGTTTTTATTTAAACTTAGTTTAAAATTTAAATTTTGTTGGCGCAGCTGGCTTTAACTATGCAGATAATATTTTTGAATAGGGTAATGGCTCAGTGGTATCGGGTCAATCTGTGGATTGCAAGAACCCTGGTTCGATCCCCATAGCCGACACACATTTTCACCAATTTAAAATTACCCCTGTGGCTCCTCCACCACTAACATATTGGGGGCCGTGATTTGACTTCACGCGCATAATAGTTAGAGAGCTAGGGTGCAAAATGATGTCTCATTTATTCCAGTGACAGAAATGGATTTAAAAAATATATAAAATAAATAAATAGATTATGTCATGATAAACATGAAAAAAAGAAAATTAGATTTGGGAACGGGTGGTAACTATAGATGGCGCCGATTTTAAGGGTGGTTGTTGATCCCTACACCAGTCCACTTTCAGAGCTTCTGTCACCAATGAGCAACCATCAATAATTTCTGTCAATAATTTTTTGTCATGTATTCATTGTGAACAAGTAGTAATATGTCACACGACACCATAAAAATTGCTTACTTTGACCGGTTTTGTCGCGCATGCGTTACAGGTCGAAACTTCAGTCTATCATTTTTATTACTTAATTATATCAAAGTCTACAACTTAAACTAAAAATTAGCTTGTAAAAAATATGACAACAATCACCCTTAAAATTTGCGCATTCACATCGGTGCCTTCTATTGTAGCCACCCGTTCCCAAATCTAATTTTCTTTTTTTCATGTTTATCATGACATAATCTATTAAAAAATCCATTTCTGTCACTGGAATAAATGAGACATCATTTTGCACCCTAGCTCTCTAACTATAAATATATCACTTACCGAGATCTGCTTCGGCAGCGTGCCACACCCAGTAATGAATACACCTAGTGATGATATATTTATTTATTTAAAATTAATTTATTAGTATAGTAATGAAATTAATTGATTTAGATATAAAATTTAAGTCTCTACAAGTTCTTTTTCAAACACTATTGTAAATTAATTTTGACAGTAATGTTAGTGAATTTCTTCTCCGTTTTTTGCATCTTTAACAAGATTTTTTTCTCTAAAATAAGTTGTTAATATTTCTGTTATAGGTAGCAGACATCGAACCTCTATTTGACAGATTATTATTCTTCTGGTCAGACCGGAGAAACCCACACGAAGTCCAGCCTGCTTATCAAACGCGATACGCCATCACGTTGTGGTACTTCGATGCTGCAGAACGGGAAGAAGCTTGTAGAAGATACCAGAAAGAAAGTAAGACAAGAAATATACTATTTCGTAAGATCCATCACAAATCAATCAATTCTGTTTCAAAAATATACCGTAAAGTTTTCGTCTAAAAAAAAATCCTGGATCCTTTTAAGACATTTGTCTTAAAAAGACAAATTCCTGAATGGTTTTTAAGACAGCCATCTTTATAAAAATAATCCTGTGGGCTTTATAGACACTCATTTAAAAAATAATAATCCGGTGGGCTTTATAGACACTCATTTCAAAAAAATATCTAAAATATTATAATGCCAATGGCACACTCGTCGAGGAGCATGAATGAGCGTCGAGGAACTCATTGATGAAACAACAGAACGCACCCGTCATCGAATCAGTCAGGATACGTTCTGTTGTTTCATCGATGTGTTCCTCGACCAGTGTGCCATTAGCATAATGCTTATGGCACACTCGTCGAGGAACTCATCGATGAAACAACAGAACGTATCCTGACTGATAAAATAAACACGAAAGATTAGCACAAAGCAACACCAAAATGACAGCCCACGCTAACATGAAATGAGACACAATAATACGTGTGAAATGAGACACAATCGTTTCATCGAGGAACTCCTCGATGGAAATAGAGGCGCCTCTATTTTTCATATATTCCTATTTTCACGTAGAGATTATGCCCGGGAATAATCAAAAGAGCTTTATTCTCAGTATAATAATGACAGGATTGGTTAAAACGCCGACTCGTGACATACAATGAAGCATTTCATTGGTTTTTAGAAACTTCAAATAATAATCAATAATATATTTTCCCTATAATTTCACACTTGATAATATTGATTCAATACAAACACAAGAAAAATGCCATATAATACAATATAGCAATGCATGCTTTATCTTTCTTACAAATGGTGGCATACCTCCACCACTATCAACTATCCAGTGTTTTATCTTTTCAAATATGTTAATTAATGGATTGTTTTGTTGTTGAAGGAAACCTGGCGCAGCCTCCAATAATAGCGAAGTGAACGAACGAACGAACGAACGAACGTGTGTGTTTATAAACGTGTGTAAATGATGAAATATCGTGAACATTTGATCTGTAAGTCTGTGACATGAAGAAGAAGCTACCCTGTTTGTTAATCGAAATGTGATATTTTTTACAAGTGATTTCAAGAAGGTACTTGGATCTTTCGTTGTTGCTTCTTTTTTGTACATACAGGACTTGGAAATGTGTCTAATTTGTTTCTACTGTGTTAATATACGTATTGTGTATTCTTATGTTCGGTATTACTTCTCTTAGCGTGTAGTTAAACTTATTTTTATCCAGTTTACAGTGTTTTATAGGACTGCTGTTGACTAAAGGCACTGAATTTGAAATATATTTTATTATACAGTTATATGTACATATTTGGAATGAACAAACTTATACATAATAATAAATATTTCTATCTGATTAAATGTAAGAGAATCAAGAATACTTGTGTTACTGTTACAAGTCAGAATCAGTTTATAATAAATAAGTAACACAAATTAAATAATAAATAAATATTTATAAACTACAATCATCAACTGTATCTGATGCTGGAATATAAGTTTTAAACGCGAAATCACTTTTAATAAAACTTCCCTAAAACAAATAAAAAACACTGTACAAACATTCATAAATTATTTTAGACAAGAATTAACTTTCCACTTACAGGAAGTTTGGAAAATGGGTAGAACGATTCTTTGATAATTTCGAGTTGGCAATCCTAATGCAATTAAATTTTTACGACCCTGCGGAAAGCCACACGAAATCATCAAAAAAGAATTGTGTAAAATTACGTGGATATAACTAATTGTTTAAGACCAATACTTAAATCTTTAACTCTTAGATAGCAGTATTTTTTTTAAATTTAGTATATACGATGGTATAATATTTTATAAGAAGCTAAAGTAATACTTTTTGTGACGAATCTGTAGGTATTGACAACTATATATGAGGCACAAAAAGTCACTTTCGCTTCACAAAAAATATGCTTTTTTTATCAAACGTTAGAATGTTTACCTAATTCATCGTTTTTCTAACGTTAGTGAGCGGTAGAAAAAGCCTTTTTTGTGGTTTGTAATCCAATGAAACTCCTTAATTTTAACGAGCGTCAAAAAAAGTCAGAAAAGTCAAACTTTAACTGTTTCTATTGTTTGATTTGACGTTGCCAAATTTATATTTTTTCAAGTACTCGTGTGGCTTAACAAAAGGTCCTACAATTTTTTTGCATTAAAACTCGTCTCAAAATGATTCAAAGAATCGTTTTACTTGAAGTTTATCACCCATTTTCTGAACATCTTTTATCACACGCAGAAAACTTTTACCACATTTATGCAAGAATGTATTTCTTACGTTTGGGAGACAAATTATAAAGCAATATTCAGAACTATCATTTTAACAATTACAATTAACAATTAGTGGACGCGTCTTAAAACCTGGCAGAAATAACATTTGTAGAAAACTTTAAAAAGCAACATAAACACAAATGATCTAAAAATAACGTAAAGATTTGCGTTTTTTCTTTGAAATATACTGTAGTATTATAAAATTCTAATCAACATTCGATAGAAGATAAAGAAAAAAATATATGTAACGCATTAATTGTAGTTAAACAGTTAGAAGTTTGCAAACATTTCACTTAGTACTTACAATTAATGTTTTAATTTAGTCGGTGAGAATTCCAGCATTATTTGACACGAGACAAAATTTGTAATTATTACGTAGTTAAACGATTCTATATCTAAAATAATTTGTTAGTGATACTTACTGGATTAACTACAGCACATCCCTTATATTTTCCTCCATAAGGGTTGCAATTATCCCCAACTACAATTAAATTCGGTAGAGGATATAAATGCAACGTATAATCAAAGTCCCAATAGACAGGTTGAGAATTTATAGAAAATGGAGATAGATGTCCTTGGGAGAGTATGGTTTTTGTGATGAAATCATCCAGTTTATTTTTCGTTGGTTTATTTAAGGAGTCTTGCATGAATTTAGATAATAAATCATTCTTGTAGATCACTATTTCTCGGGTACAGTACTGTATTCGACAAGGATTAGTAGTAAAAATTGCTTTTGGGACTGTCTTTTGGAAATCTTTTGATATCAACTTTGGTAAAGGAATTCTAAAATTGAATTGTTGTTATTTGTGTTAAATTGGTTTGTGTTGTTCTTACCTGGGTAAAATTTGAGGCATGCAAGGGTCATTTAAACCCGGGACAAATACGAAATGTGACAGTTTATTTATTCTTTTAAATTTTTTAATTATTTCTGATAACCTTTTGAATGCTTTACTTAATATTCCAAACGATTCTTGGCCGTAACATTCTGATAAGAAGTTTCCTATTAATACTATCGCGACCGGAGGCATTTCTTCGAAACCTTCTAGTAATTTTTCTAGTTTTTCAAACACCTAAAATTAAATTAAACACATTTAAAATAAAATTAATAGTTTTTTTGTTACCATTGCTTTCCTGATTACTTTACAGGAAAACTATGACAGCCCAGTTCTCAAAAGAGATTTAGCTAATCCTGATTTTTGGATTAGTCAAATTAAGCTAAATCATATCTCAAAAAAGTTTAAACTCTAATAGGATTTTGTTACCATTTTGTTTTCGATAAGTGATTTAGATTAACTTTTTAAAGTAGAACAAGAATAAGATTATGTTGGAATAGAATTAGTTAAGCCAGATGTTTGATTTTTATTTAAGGAAAACGTTTATAAAAACATTTTTCCATTTATTGGATAACTTAGCATTGTTAATGACAAAATTTAAATAATCAAATTCATTTGGCTACGTTTTGGGCTGAATTTAGTCCATCCTCGGGTCAAAAATAAATATGTTTTTATAAACGTTTCCTTAAATAAAAATAAAATATTAGTTAATCCAAATAAAATTCAGGATTACCTAAAACTCTTTGAGAATCGAGCTGTGAATGTTTAGAATATTAAATTATGTTTCTAAATCAACAAAGATATTACATACTTATTTAGTTACTAAATTCAAGTTTAAAATATGTATGTAACAGTTTAACGAAATATATATTTCTTACTTTTATTCCGGTTTAATGACTGTAAATATCAGTTTTTGACAACTATTAAAATAAATTTTAGTAGTAATGAAATGAATAAAATTAATTGTTTTAGTTGATTTACATGCAAAATTTAATTCTCTACAACTCTTATTTAAAATAATCTGGGAAGCAATAGCAGTAGAAAACTTATTTCCTTAATCGCCTATAGTACAATTAAGAATTATGATTTAGTTACCATTTCATGATCTAACCATACATCTGAAATAAATACCATTGTATTTTGATCATGCTGTTGCATAATTTCATCTAGTTTGACAGAATTTCTCAATAACGATTGGGAAGACCCTCCAAAATAATTTACATGAGTAAACATGATCCTAAAAACAAACGATGATTAATACATTTACATTTATTACTATTTATTTGATTACATAGAATCTTGGAATTCTTCTACTGGTGGCAACATCATAGTAGAAACTTGTAATATTTTATCTGCATACACACCGTTAACTAAAACATACATATTCTCGAAAAAGAACCCAGTATGGTACCTATAAACAGTCACATTAAGTAAACAATAAAAAATATTTATTTGGTTTTATACTTTGTGTGTTTTAAATTAAGTTCTACCATTCCTGTAGGATCCTCAATGAGATATTTGCCATTGGTTCCGATATAAAGAGCTCCTAAGATGAAACTTCGCTCCAGAACTTTCTGAGAAGAGGTAAGTAAAGAATCTACTGTATTTAAATGAAACATTGCATTTTCTTCTAAGACTAGATTTTTAAGTTTAAAGATACGTTGTGATCTTTGTAAAACGTTTCTGTAACGATTGATAAACATTTCGTTTCTTTTCTCGGGTCGTGCAATGAGTTGAGGTTTGGTTTTTTCATTACTAAAGTAAAGTTTCCTTCGGATATCATAAACGCATATTGGATAGTTGAATGCGTCTATTACGCCAAATTTAATCTCTTGATCGTTGGCTCCTGTTTTGATACAACTCTGCAAATGATTTTAATTAGTATGACAGATGCATGATAAAAGGATAACGTACTGCTATTGCTTTCTCTACGTTTTCTTTTGTGATACATTTTTCGGGATCGGTGTACTTTTCTAAATAGTCACAAAGTAATTTTAAATAATGATCAAAGTTTTCTTCGTTTAATGTAATCTTAGCATTAGCTAGCGAGTCTATAATTAAAGTAGAATATTCGCTGAAAAGAATCACAAGAGGTTAAAATACATTTTATAGTATATTTTGTTCATACTACCTTCTGATTATAAGTCCATTTAATTTTAGACCTGTAAGCAATTTTCTTTTAAGTTTTTCTGTTTCTGACATTTTATATATACCAATAGATCACTAAACTAACTCGAAAGTCGAAACTAATAAACACGTAATAAAATGCTTCCCGCGTTTTTCTTAACCAAAAAACAAAACACACGCGGATTCGCGGTGACCTGTGACGTCATACTTGGAGAGTGAACAAAACGGTTGAAGTGGCGCTATCATTTTTTTAAATTATTTAGTTGATTTTGATCATAAAATATTATATGCAAGAACAGAAATGTATTATAAGAACTATGTAACAAGAAAGGATGTAAGAGCAAGTGAAAACTAAAAATTTTGAACCGACGAGGATGGGATTCGAACCCACGCGTGCAGAGCACATTGGATTAGCAGTCCAACGCCTTAACCACTCGGCCACCTCGTCATATTACAATATATCTATTCTTTATGTAGACCTTCATATCAGAAACATAAAATATATAATAAATTTTATAATTATTATAATTATACAAATATAATAACCTTATTACACACAATACATCATACTTTTATTCCTATAAAATACTACAATTAAAAATACTTGACTCTAGTTCATCTGCGCATGTCATTTTTGAAGCATGGTAACTATGGTAATTCGTATCCAAACTAACCAAATGCTTCGACAGTGTAATGTTTCGCTCAGTAGCGCAATTTTACTTGTGTGGTTTGTTGTGGTGGATGTATTTTGTGTTTCCTATAGACGTTCAGTTGTTTACAAGCTACTCATCAACTCTGATAAAAAGGTTTGTCATTTGTTATCGATTTAATCCGTAATAAACAATTGCTACCTGAAGCAGGTGGTTGCAGTGATTGTCAGCTGTCATTACAGATGTAAACATGTTTATCTAACTTACAGGGGCATTTTATTTGGAACTTTTGTCAGCACAATTGTTTATTTAGTTATTTGTACTTTTGTTTTGAATTGAAATTCATTTCAGGCAAAGTTTGCTATAGTTTTTTTGAAGCTAATTCGGTTTTTCCGAAAAATTCGCTGCTATTTACTTGTTATTGAACCTAATAGATTAATAAAAAATTCAAATAGGTAGATTTGAATCTTGTAGTCGACAGTGCAATATATTCAGCTTGATTACAATATGCATGCACGTTCTATGTTTCTCAAGACGTTGTGTTTGTGTATGAGTGTGTCCCTGACCAGTAGTTGACCCACTTCTGGGGTGTTGCGTGCACTAATTCCTCACGCTGTAGGTGATATCGACGACACATAAACCCCGAGGCCCTTGGGACTGTAGACTAAAGTTTTTCTTGAGGATAAAGATGATAATTGATAGTTTGAAGCGTTTTTTGATATTTATTTTGTTTATAATTAATTATGGAGTGACACAGTGGTATAGACTCGGGCTGTGAATCCTGAGAACTCTGGTTCGATTCCTACAGCCGACAAACAATTTTCAACAAATTAAAATTACTCCTGTGGCTCCTTCACCACTAACATCTTTGGGAGCCGTGATTTGACGGCTTCATTCGCATAAATATATCACTTACCGAGATCTGCTTTGGCAGAGTGCCATACCCAGTAATGGGTAAAAGACGTGATGATATATTTATTTTATAATTAATTAGATGGACTTGAGTAACATTGCATTATTCATCAGTACCGCTAAAATATTTAAAATAAAAATAAATATATCATCACGCCTTTTACCCATTACTGGGTGTGGCACTCTGCCAAAGCATATCTCGGTAAGTGATATATTTATGCAGGTGAAGTGCGGTTACCAATTGTCAAATCACGGCCCCCAAAGATGTTAGTGTTGGGGGAGCCACAGGGGTAATTTTAAATTGGTGAAAATGTTTTGTCGGCGGTGGGGATCGAACTAGGGTTCTTAGGATCCACAGGCCGACTTGATACCACTGAGCCATTACCCCATAAAAATAAATATTTAAAGAAGTTTAATTAGGAATTTTGTTGATTAATATTTAAATTGAAATACTTCAGTGAAATAAATGCAAATGAGAATATTAATTAACGAAATCACGAAAACAATCTGTTCTCGATTAAAATAAATGGGTCACCGAAGCACTACATCAACGGAATACAATGAATTTTTTAGAAAACAACTTAAAATCGATAAACTTTTGTCCTTTTGCCTTTATTGGAAGTTTCGATGCTTCATTGATAACTGTGATTCACCGCTTGAAAGTGAAAGGTTCAGTTGAAATATTGTAATTAATCACAAAAGATGCAGTTTGTTATGTTTGCATATGACATGCACTGTTAGGATTGTGTCCCGGGACCAATAACCTAATAGAATTTTAGTTTATACTATATTTTTTATCTACATTCATAATGTCACAAAAATTTGATTATTTTATATGCACTGGTGACAAAAAAAAATCTGGTCTGGTCACCACACGACTTTCTTATACACAGCATATTTAATATTTAGAATATTATATAATATTATTAAACATGTCATTTAGATTTTCAGTAATTCAGCATTTATCTGTTTGAAACATATAAAATATCAAATTGGTTTACGTATAATTTTTTAGTAATGTCTAACTTTATTGATGAGGCAGGTGTCCGTTTTTCGAACCTAACCATTGGTATCTCAATTTCTTTTTAATTTTCATTACAGATAATCAACTTCCTAACAAAATTTTATATAAATAAACGTATATTAATAAAAATAGAAATATAAAAATTACTTACCATTTGATCAATGAAATTGATATAGCATCAAAAACGCTGAATTGAACACTTATGACTTGCTCCTTGCGTTTGACAATTATTATTTGACATATAAATGTTAAACATGTTTATGTTTTTTGTTTCTATTACTACTATGATAATTGGAATATATTATTAAATATATAAATTAGTTTTTCTCAAAATTAGACGCATATACAGGAAAATTGCATTTAACGTTTTATGTTCCAAATATTTTTGCTCACATCTTTTATTTGAAACTTTTTTTCGTAACGGATTCCATTTTTGAAATAAATGGAATTTATTGTTTTGTGTGTCTAGTAAACTTCCACTTCTGGTTTTTCAATTTCATTCAAAATCAACTCAGCTCTTCGTATTGTCATGTAATTTATAATTACCAAAATTGCACACTCGGACACACATCTATCCATCCACATACACAGACAGACATCATTGAGAAAATGATCAAAACGGATTCAGTGGATATTAAAACACGTATTTCCGCGAAAATCTCGTCAACGATTTTTTTCACGATTCCAATAGGTACTTCTTTATACTGTGTTCTACAGTACACTTATATTGTTATAGATAACACCATGGTGGTTCATGGAGGGTGGCTAGGGCTTCGAGGGTGTGTGTGAGCAATGCCTGCGGACGGGGGGGCTTCTGCCACCCCGCACCCCGGCCGCACCACTCAGCTCATGTACGCCTGCTCACAGGGTGATCTCAAGCAGGTTCAACGTATTTTACACGACCAGGTAGGTTTCATATTGTTTTATTTGTTACTTAAATATAATTTGTTGATTATTACTATGAATACGAAGTATATAAACAACAACATAACGACCGAGGCATAATAAACGCTCATCATTTACATTAGAAGTAAGTGGCACAGTGGTTATCGTGTCTGCCTGTGGATCCTGAGAACCCTGGTTCGATTCCTACTGCCGACAAACATTTTCACCACATTAATACTACTCCTGTGGCTCCCCCACTACTAACACCTTTGGGGGGCCGTGATTTGACGGCTGGTAACCGCACTTCACGCGCAAAAATATATCACTTACCGAGACCTGCTTCGGCAGAGTGCCACACCCAGTAATGGGTAAAATGCGCGATGATATATATATATATATATATATATATATATATATATATATATATATATATATATATATATATATATATATATTCGTTATCGCATAGTTATTGGTACATTTTATATACCCATAGAAAGCAGGACCTAGTCTTCCCGGTAACTTTTATTAAATTAATATATAATTTATTACGTAGTCTAGGATTGTATTCTATAATCTAAAATTAGTTTCATTATATACCGCGCAGGTAACAAGATATTTTCAAAAACAAAGTATACTATTTGTGGAAGAAATTGGTACTCGAAATATTGGGACTCAGCGATATTTGAGAAATTATGTTTGAAACATACTGTAAGCATAGATATTGGGACTGCAAGTAAAAGTATTGGATGAATGCATGCTATTTTCTTCAAATTAATTAAAATAAATGTCATTGTACTACAATTTCGGAATGTAGATTCAGGTCTAAGAATAATTAATCTTTGCAAATGATAAATTAATTTATCAATTAGAAAATCACATATTTCCGAAAAGCATAAATATGCGAATTCAAATAGCAGGCTATCGTTGCTACAATAACGTAAACTTTCTAGAATTATTTACGGTTTTATTTTAAAGGTAAATAATTATTTTTAATTATATTTTAAAGGTAAATATATATATATACATATTGATTGACCATTCTAACCTAAAAATATAACAAATTATTTTTTAGCGGAACTTGTTATATGGATATAAAAAAGATAACAAAAACATCAAATTTTAGAAGTTCACTTCACAATTTAAACTTTTCAAAATCAGAAAGTGTCAAAGATTGACAAGCGTCATTTTCGTATAGCTGGTGAGAATAGATCATGCAAGCATATAGGAAGATGCATTGATTCTCTCCATGGGTTAGTTATTAATATATTTCTTATTATATACGAGTAAATTATTATTATTTTCAGAGGAAAATATAGAAGTACTGGATTGTACTGTCAGACTTGGAAATCTAGATTAACTACAGTGGATTACAGTGCTCGAATTAGTTTTCGAGATCCACCATCCTGAAATAAATAAAAGGAAACTCAATCTCTCATCTAAAGCTGAATTCAGTGAACATAAACATAAAATATTTAATAAAACTTTACCTATAGTCAATTGATTTTTTTTTTATATAAAACTTGAATATATTATTTAATTATTTATTATGTATTGCTGTAATACGTATTCAATAATAAGAGGGAAATATACGAAATTGACAGTATCTTTATTTCATGTAATATTTTCTAATTATATAACAAAATGTCATTATGTTAACCATGGTAACCATAGCTATCTTTATACATAACACCCTTCCCCTCTAGAAAACATAATCCTTTGACCAAACAGGTGGTTCTCGAATTCTAGTAGGTTTTTGAGTGATAATGGTAGTTTCAGGAGGTTCTGTAATTTCTTCTTCAACTGAAATTTCTGCTGTAGATTCAGATGTCGAACTACTTGGATTTAGTGAAGATTCGAAACTTGTCTCTGTAGAAATTTCCGGTCGTATCGTTCGTAATTGGTCGACGAGGCGTCCCATTTCCAAGCCATTTTCGCTGAGAGCTCTGTATGATACTGGTCTGGTAATATCAGTAATCAGAACCCATCTTGGACCTGATGAGTAGTTACTTGTATATACGTTTTCACCTACAACAAAAGATCTATTTTTGATTAGTTTCGTTCTATCAGGGCTTCGTTCCATAATCAGATCTGGATGTACACGACTTAAAATGGTTTTTAATTATCTCTTCATCAGTAACTCTGCTGGACTCTTGCCCGTTGTAGATGCCGGAGTACTATGTTGAAACAAAAAAAATCTTACAAGTTCAACCTCAAAATTCTTCTTGCTCATTCTTTTAATTGCGTTTTTGGCCGTCTGGACCATTTGCCTGTCCATTAGATTATGAGTGATAGGGTGCTATTATAACTGCTCGTATTCCATTCTTTTGTAAGAATATTTTAAATTCCTGTGATACGAAAGATGTACCGTTTTCCGATACGATAATATCAGGGAGACCGTGAACAGAAAATAATTTTCGTAATACCTTTATGACACTTGTAGATGAAGTACATGACATTTGTATAATTTCTAACCATTTGGAATAGGCATCGGCGACTATTAAAAATCTTTTTCCATCCACTGGACCCGCAAAATCAATATGATCAAGGATTTGCAGGCCATTCCTATAAATGTAGCGAAGATTTTTATGCTGCATGTCTTGTTTCATGTTTGGATGAAAATGTTTGACGATGACTGGTTGTTTGATGGGTGTGATGGGTGAGTGTTTTATGAGTGATTTTAGGGTTCGTGCTACCCCATTTGTTGGGATATAGCGTGAAGATATGTATGTATGTATGTCTTGTTTCTTGGCAAGTTGAACAGTTGGACACCAAATTTTCAATATCTTTATCAAGTCCAGGCCACGAGACAAAACTTCGAGCCAATGACTTCATTTTAATTATCCCTGGATGTGTCATATGTGATTTATCAGAATGTCTTCCTTAACTGCTCGCGGAATGACAACTCTGTTTCTTCATAAAATACAGTTTTTGTGAACAGATATAACTCCATTCTTTTATTGTAAAATATTTTAAACTTATCTTCGGGTACTGAATTAGGCCATCCATTTAGAATACAATGACGGATTTTTACAAGATAATTATCCTTGTCAGTTTACACAGCAATGTAGTTAGCATCTACTAGTGGTCCATCGTCTTTTTCAAGAAGTAATATATCTGTTGGATCTAGTGTATCTGAACAGTTTCTTCAAGTGGTAATCTGCTGAGAGCATCTGCGTTAGCTAATTTTGTACCTGGTCTGTAGAAAATTTCATAGTTATAAGCAGAAAGTGTTAAACTTCTTCGTAGTAATCTCGGAAACATAACTTGCGGCATCTGTCTTCTTGAATTTAAAAGTTCTAATAACGGTTTATGATCAGGGTATATTTTAAATTCTCGACCATAAAGGTATTGGTGAAATTTTTTAACATTTTTAATACTGCCAGTGATTCTTTGTCCAATTGTGCATAATTGCGCTAGATAAAGTTCGTGATGCAAATGTGATTGGACTTTCTTTTCCATCAGATTCTTTGTGAGCTAGTACTGCTCTTACGCCGTAGGGTGATGCAGCGCAAACAATTCAATAATTATTTATTTTCATCGTAATGTGACAAAACAGAATCACTTTGTAATGCTTCTTTTGCCTTTTCAAGAGCTGTATTATGCTTGTTGGTCCAAATTCATTCCCAATTCTTTTCCAATAATCGATGTAGTGGTTCCAGAATAGATACTCTATTGTTCATAAAACAACCATAAAAATTTATTAATCCAAAAAAAGACTGTAACTGCTGTTTGTTTGTTGGTTTTGAAGCTCACTTTTGTTGGAGATGGTTTTATACCATTTCTGTTAATGCGAAATCCAAGAAAATCTATTTCTACTGTAAATTCGCACTTCTGTCTTTGTAAACGTAGTCCAGCTCCAGTGATTCTTTCTAATACCTGTCTTAGACGCTCATTGTGTTCTTTGACGGATTTTTCTATTACAATTATGTCATCGAGGTATGGTTTGACATCATGCAAATCATACAGTAAAGTATCTACTGTCCTTTGGAAAATACCCACGGCTGATGTAATACCAAATGGAAGACGATTTATTTGAGTAAAAAAGTCCCTTTTACGTATCCAGTGTTAGTAATTTTGCTGAATTTTCATCAACTTTCAATCGTTGATAAGTTTGTTTCATGTCAAGCTTTGTGAAGATAACTCCACCGGATAACGTAGTTAACATTTCTGAAATTGTAGGGAGTGGATAAGTATCTTTCTTACAATATAAATTTACTGTAGGTATATAGTCTCCAAAAATACGATACTGATTATTTTTCTTCCTAACAATGACTATTGGTGTAGCCCATTCGGAGTGTAAAATAGGTGACAAAATACCCTAGTTTGTCTATTTCTTGTGCTACATCGTTCTTAATAGCATACGGAACCTTACGTGCTTCAAGGAAAACCGGTGATGCATTTTCATTTAATTAAATTTTGACTTCTGGGCCTCTATATTGTCGTAATTAATTTTTGAAAACTTCGTCGAATTCTTCAAGTCTTTTACGTAATAGTGTCATCAGATAAATTTAGAACTCCATTTAAACGAATCCCCAGCGCATTAAACCAATTTCGACCTATGAGACTTGTTCTATTTCCTTTGACTATAGTTAGTGGAAGTTTTTTAGCCTTGTTGTTGCACACAAAATTGAATAATATTTCACCAACAACATTTAAAGAATCATGAGTCCATGTACGTAATTTTTTGTCATACGATTTAAGGTATTTAGCGGAATTTGGCTAATGTGTCATAAATTGTCTTTTTGACACAATAGTACATACAGAACCGGAATCTACTTCAAAACTATGTTTTGTTTAATGTCGTCAATTTTTATTACTGTTTTTGTACTGTCATTATTTGAAACACTATTTACATTGTACATTGCATATTCTTCAAAATTACTGTCATTACGAATACTGTGTGTATTACCTCTTTTGTTTTTTGAATTTCTTCTCGCGTTTCTTCTTTAAGCACATTCGTTCTAAATGTTCTTTTTTGTGTTTATAAAAGATCTTATATTTCGAGGTTATGCTCAATCATCTCTAAAGCAATGTTTCATTATTTTTTTCCAAACTATCCACTGAGACTACACTATATCACGTTTTAATTTTCTTAAAATCTTTTCCACCATTTTCTTTTAATAATAAATATTTTGGAATAATCTAGCTACTATTTTTATAATAACTAGGATGAAATAAAATAATTACCTTGTGAAATGATATGAATAAACATTTTATACAACAACCAACTATTTTTTTTTTCCGATTTTAATACATGAACTTCTGCTTTGCGTTGTTTTATAGCTTTAGAGAAGTGGTGCATTGATACACCTTCAAACCATCTAATCATTTGATGATATTTTTTTACAACCATATATTTCAACGAACGTAAACATTTATTTATTTTGCCTATTAAGGGATCCACCATATTTAGTTGTTGGACCTCAGCTACTTTGATTTTGAGCGATGTACCAATATTTCATAGAAGTGCATAAGTTGACAATATGGCAGAACATATATGTTGTATTGGTTGCCTGTAGCACTAGGCACGTATTGTTAAATTGTTAAAATCTTTAATAATTTAGCGAATTTAAACATATCTACTATAAACAAAATTACATTTTTACATACTTTCCACGTAGTAATTCTAAAAATCCCATTGTACTATTGAATTATAAATTCTAATACGTGCTCGTTCTTAAGTATAAAAGTTTAGCAGGATCATATATATATTCAGAGGGTTTTTGAGTTAAAATAAAATAATATATTGAATAATATTTGCATGTATACGGGTAAATTCATTTTGAAACTTTCTGGTGATAAATTAATAAAACATTCAAAGAATATATTACAAATTTAAAAGTTATTTCAAAATTCCCACCAAATTGCTATTCTATTAAATAAGATTTTTCCAATAGTATAAAATTATTTACTTCAATGCACTTATAATCTATTTTATTATAATTATTTGTTTTAATTATAGGAAATACGGTTAACCGCACTAGTAAAATAAACATAATTATTATTTAAATAATTTTTTTGTATCTCATTTCATAATCATTTGTTGAGTTTGCTCCTAACTTCATGATCACAATTGAGAACTTGCGTCATTTCTCTGGTGAATTTCAGCGTTGTCTGATGTATGATTGTTTTTTGTACGATATTTTTTACGTATGTACGATGTATGACTATTTTTACGATATAAGATAATTTCAGAGATTAGTATAATATTGGTAAATATATATATTTGTTTTTTTTTATAATAACAATATTATCGATTCTTAAATAATCTTTCGGTACTAAAATTATATAATTTTAATTTTAATATTTTATTTTATACTATTTATAATAAGTTATCACGAGTCACAAGATTACAGGACAAGTTGAATAGTAAAAATAAATAAAATAAATATATCATCACGCCTTCTACCCATTACTGGGTGTGGCAATCTGCCGAAGCAGATCTCGGTAAGTGATTTATTTTGCGCATGAAGTGCGGTTACCAGTCGTCAAATTACAGGATAAGTTGTATAGTAAATCTATCTAATCTCTCTTATACTGTCACTTGGCATGTTTTTATCGTGGGTGATTGGTGTGCCATTTCGCAAAAATAAACTGTATTTAGATACATATTTTGGAAGAATCAGTACAAGTATTAATGAGGAACACGTAAGCTATTAATAAAATTTCATTAATAAGTATTTGATTTTTAAATATTCCTGTATAACTGATAATTACAAAAATGAAATTGTAAGATACTTTTTTTAAATATACGATGATTTTAAGGGGTATATTTCTTTTCAAAATACTATAATTTTCATAGGTTGGTACGATAGTTTTATTTCTCAATCTGGCAACACTGAACGCTGATGAATTTTAACTGCGCCATTTCTTTGTTAAACTTGTGACTTGTAACTAGTTGTAACTGCCCGTGCATTTTTTTACTAGATTGTTTTTCTTACTAATACATGAATCGAAAATTAAAAATGAAATTAAAGCAAAATAATCGAAGAAATTTAGGTAAGTTCAAACTTTAATTTATTTCATGGATTGTTATAATACCCTATTGCGCAGTTATGCCTAAATTACTCTCTTGAAAATATAGTAAAACTTTAATCGACCTGTTTATCTATTCAGAGGGGTTTACTTACATTTTTAGATTTTTTAATGTACATAGTTGTATCAGATTAAATCATATAAATATGTGGAAATCATAGCAGTAATATTTTTTCGTTTTTTATTAAATATTGAACTCTCTCCACATCATAGTATAATACTGGTAATAACACAAAAATAATAGTTATATAAAACATTAAAAGCACAGGTATTTAAATAAACACTTTAGATATAACTTTTCAAACAGCATTCACAGAAAAAAATAGAAGAAATAAATAAAATTAAATAAGTTGAACTTTTATTGTCTAGATTTACAAAATCATCCATAATATACTGTAAATAAACAAATAGATTATTATGCAAAATTCGTGACTAAATTTACGAAATATGTTTGCATTATACTACTTTATTATGTTTCTATATCTTTCTGCAGGATATATATTGATAAAATTTATTGAGGATGACGTACTATACGTATGTCCAGAAAATAAAATACAGAAATTAAGAAACGGAAAGATATCTGCAAAATATAAAGACGGATATTTTTATCCTGCAGTTATTATACATTCTGGAGGTGAGTTAATCTAATTTAATTGTAATTTAATGTGTATTTATGTATGTACATATGTAAAATATTATAATGTAGAACAATAATCGTACGATTACGATTAGTTTTATGTGAAAGTAAAATATAACAAATAGTAAAAAAATAATTGAGGAGGAATTTTAATGTGGTGAAAATTGTCAGCTGAGGGAATCAAATCCGGGTTGTCTAATCCAATTTGACCATCTACCCAATAATTCAGTTTATTGGGATAAAACAATAATACATTGAAGATTAGCTAAAACTTTTTAACATATGGAAAAATCTTTCTTAACTAATTAATTTCAAATTGATAAACTAGAACATACCTAAGCCAAAAGTGTATTTTATTTAAACCTTTTTTAAAAATCGGACTGTTGATTTGATATCCTGGAAGCCTCTTGTTATATTAGTTTAATTTTATTTCGTATTGTTTGAAATTTGTACCTTTTTGTTTATAAATTTGATGTCCTAAGTTACTGTATGTACCTACATATATACATATTTTCACGCGTATCCCATCAAATGGGGTAGCACGAACCCTAAAATCACTCATAAAATATTAACTCATTACATTCATCAAATAATCAGCCCTCGTCAAACATTATCATCCAAACACACCACCCTCACTTTAACCACATTCATAGATCAATCCATATAAACTCATTTATTTATTACACTCGAAATCATTTATCACACAACCAACCTTCATTCACATCTATCCAATCAATCCTATTCACTTATCATTTATCTTCTTTCTTCGACGTACATAACATATGCGTAAAACATCTCAAATTACTCACGCTTACTCCTAACAACGAATCTACAAATATTAGAAAAGATGAAAGCGATAGCCTGCACTTGTAAATGAAAGGAAAGTTCACACAATGCAGTAACTGAAAATGAAACAAGATAAGAAAGGAAGGGAGTGTCACAATATGCTTGTATTTTTTTTTGATAATCAGTATTCCCTATTTTAATTCAGTGGTTACTTCAGAATTTTTTATATATCCCAAACTTGTTTAGGATAGTTAATACAATTAAAAAAATAATATATAAAAGGGCCACAGTTTTACAATCACTGGTTTTCAACAGTAATAGGATGCGGGCACTCACGTGACATTGTGACGTAAAAACAGCTGTCCCGTGAAAGATCACTGCGCCACCTACAAAAATGAACTATTTTTTGGGACGAGATTTGAAAAGAACCGGGTTCTTTTTCAAATCTCGTCCCAAAAAATAGTTCATTTTTGTAAGTGGCGCAGTGATCTTTCACGGGACAGCTGTTTTTACGTCACAATATCACGTGAGTGCCCGCATCCTATAGATGCGTTCAATGCAGCTAGCAAATCTAGCGAATGCTAAGTTAGCATTTGATATCTGCTGGTGTATGCATTGAACGATCTGCTTATTTTGCGACGATCGAATAGTTGCAATGAAAATGCAAAACAAATTTAAAATATATATTTTTTAGATATATAAATATAAATAAATATATCATCACGCCTTCTACTCATTACTGGGTGTGGCACTCTGCCGAAGCTGATCTCGGTAAGTGATATATTTTGCGTGTGAAGTGTGCTTACCAGTCGCCAAATCGTGATCCCCAAAGATGTTAGTGGTGGGGGAGAGCCACAGGGATAGTTTTGAAATTATAAAAATTGTTGCATGTGGGAATTGAACCAAGGTTCTCAGGATCCACAGGCCGACTTGATACCACTGAGCTAGCTACAATATAACAGATATTTGATATACGAGTATTATTAAAAACTTGGAAGCTTCTACAAACCGGCATCATGATGGACCAAGAATTCTATGCAGAATTTTGCATTGAAATATATATGAAAATGTGAACATACCGAGGTTAACCTAAAATAATTTTTTATATCTTTGTTTTGTTTACAGTTTTTTTTCCAGGTTTATGAAACTAATGGCTTATTTAAAACGAAAAAAACAAAATTAAATGCTATAAATATCAAAAACACTGAACAGGAACATGTTGAAAAGTTTTTGTCTAACGCACTAGACAATATTTAATGAAGATGATAACATATAGTATAAGTAGTAATTTAACATACTATGTAATATTGATCTATACACATGATAACCGAATCTTGTACTTACGTATATTAATAAAAAATTCTAAAATAAATCATTACTTTTAGTGACTACTTAAAATTATAACCACTAGTGGGTAATCTGTTATATTACATTGCTTGTTTAATATCGCCATAGAAACGATGTTTTTATTAAGACGTGTTGCTTAAGCATGTAAAATTGATTAAAATATTCTAATCTTGTTACCATATAGTTTTCAGAAAGTGATTTAGATTAATTTTTTTAAATCAGACCAGAATAAGATTAGCTAATACTTATTTGAGAATTAGGCTGTTAAATAATTCACACTTCTATTTCGCAAAAATTAAAATTTGTCACTTTTTATTTTCACATATACTTTTTAAAAGTATTCTATTTATATAATGTATTTTTGCAAGATATTTTGAGTTTTCTACTACGAAAAAATTATAACTTCGGATAGTTTTAATAACAAAACCATACTAGGTTTGATATTTTATGCATACACTGAGTTTCTTATAAAAAGTAAAACCTTATTTTTACCATTTTCAAACAAGTTTATAGATATTCATCGTTTTTATAATTTTAGTGAAACTGAGGAATCAGAAGTAATTATTATTTACCATTCGAAAGAGAAATTAGTTAATGTACGTGGGACCCAATGGACGAATATAAGTATTTTATAAATAAGTGCATATTTTCTCAGTGGAGTCTTAATTTTTCTCTTTTGTTTCTTTAGTAATTTACTATTAAACATGGATTTTTATATTGTAATTTTAAATGTGCAAATGATATAATTTTCTAAGATACAGTATATCAAAATAGTAATTTATTATACAGTTTAATTGTTATGTTATATGTTAGAGGTCTGCAAAAATATCCGATTTGATCCGAGGTTGTATTTCGGATCGATAAGAATTCGCTCGAATCGAATCCCATACAAAGATCGGATAAAATATGCAATTCGAAAGTAGGATGAAACATCCGATCCGAAGTTCGGATAAAACATCCGATTCGAAGTTAGGATAAAATTTCCGATCCGAAATCCAGATGAAATAGCCGTTCAGAAATTTTCATTCACTATTAGGGGTACACTGAGTAAAATATATATAAAATTTCAGTCTATAGAAATGATAACGTTATGTAAAATTTAAAAGTAGGTACTTCTGTACTATGATACAAAATAATTAAATAGCGTTACGACAAAATTTATTAGAATATACATCGTTACAAATGGTTATATATAAATTGAAAATATTTGTTATCATACCTTAGTATATTTTTTTTAATATTATTTATATTTATTTTCCTATACGCGTACACGGAATTATAATTTGATTAATAATCTATATAATATCCAAATTTTATTGTCTATGAAATAGCAAAAAGAGATAAATAGCTTGATAATAAATTAAAGAACATTTCGCGTAATTTAACTTTCAAATTTACCGCCTAAAGTTGACCTGAATTTCACCGTAATCTGTTCACCGGATATTTTCCTCTTGATCCTAATACATTTTAATTGTCATTATTCATAAGGTTTATTGTAAGTTTTTAGTATAGAAATCTTAAATATAAAATTCTTATTCATTATTTATATGTATTTTTTACATTTGCACATAATTTCAAGTAATCACAAAAATTTTCTGTATAAAATTATCGTGTAAAAACTTAAATAAAAAAAAGATGCTATAAGTCAAACTGTTTTACACAAATGTTCTTTCAATATATAAATATTAAATTAGCTTATATACTGTCAATTTTTTATATAGTTATATCATACAAATATTGGGACCTTGCTCCCTCTTCACCCTCCAAAATTTATATATTCGTAATTATTGGCACATTTTAATAAAGTAGATAATTTTAACAATTATCATAATAATAATTCAAGGAAACTTAATTATTATTAAAAATACTTAACTACTACAAACGTTCATGCAAATATATTTCTTAAATGACAGTTTAAATCCATAAAAACAAATATTAACTAAATAAAAATATTGGTACCTAAAAAATGTACCAATATTTCAAAAAGTCCTGTTTTCTATGGATTGAGTTATATGAAAGTCCCGGTATGTACGGAATCATGAACATATATATATATATATATATATATATATATATATTTACTTTATTTGACAATACGTCCTTTATTATAGAGGACAGTTCTTTAGTTTAGAGCAATGGTTTTCAAATTTTTCGGAGCCATGACCCCCTTGGAAGCAAAAATGACAAATAAATTCTTTCGCGTCTTCCTTTTTATGTGATCAAAATTGCAGTTTGTAGAAAGCTGATTTAATAATGTACATTACAAACACAGAACCACGCATAACTCTGTGCCACATCATCGTAGGAACTTCGTTCTTTGTGTCCTTTGCAGGGAATTGAATAAACTTTATTGCCCTGATGGTGAATCGAGTCCACAAACTTTTTTAAGTTCTATACAGATCGTTAAAGATGCACATTTTTTCTACTAAAAACATTTTTTTCTTCTAGATGGTGAAGGGGCGGAAGGGAATAATCCTTATTTCAGGTACAGCCTCTTAAAGGGTACACTTTAAACTTTTTCGCCCTCAAAAATTCGTCCAAATTAGCTACAAATTGGCTAAGTCATGATAGTTTTAAAATTGTGAAAATTTCAGGAATTTCAAATGTTTTCTTTTCTCACCAGTTATAATTTGCACCGCAAGTTTTAACACGCTTTCACTAATTGATAATTATAATTGCTGATCATAATTGTAAATTACATAGCTGTACACTCAGCTTTATTGTCGGAAAAATCGCGTATAAACCCACGTAGAAGTAAGTGGTAATTATGGATTTTGATCCCTAGTAAGTTCATGTACATTGACATTGTATTTTGAACCCTTAATGCGTGCTTGTTTCAATTATTTACCCCGAAAGTATTTAGCGGTAATGACCAGTGGATAATAACAAACTATTTTTATTTTAATGTTTTAAATCTCTTAACATACTTTTTTAATCTATTTTTTGTTCTTCAAACGAATTATTTTTGATAAAATTAATGGTAACAAATTGAACTAATCAAATATGCAGAACGGAAATGTGAAGATTAATTTCTAAGAATATCCCAAACATAACACGAAACATTATAACGTTAATGTATTGATTCATTTATTTATGGTAAAATAAATAATGGACAGTCGTTTTCAAGGATAACACTCCCTTCGTTTGTTTGTTGATTAGTGTACATTAGTGTCAGAGCCTTTGTTCATGTTAAATGTGAAAATTTCACAGTTTTTATACAACCGAGGTATAAGTGTTAATTTGGAGTAGATTTAGTGTCAATTTTGAAAGGCTGTAGCTTTAAAACTAAAAGAGATAATAGGATGCGGGCACTCACGTGATTCTGAGACGTAAGAACAGCTGTTTCAGGAAAGATCACTGCGCCACCTACAAAAAGAACTATTTTGTAGGTGGCGCAGTGATCTTTCCCGAAACAGCTGTTCTTACGTCACAGAATTACGTGAGTGCCCGCATCCTATTGTAAATTGTATTTAAATTTTAAATTATTCTATGAGAGTGAATATTTTAAAAAAATAAACTATCTTTTTTTATTATTATTAATTTTCAAAAATAGTTTGTATGGGGTTGGTGGCTCAGTGGTATCAAGTCGGCCTGTGGATCCTGAGAACCTCGGTTGAATTCCCACAACCGACAAACAATTTTCACCACGTTAAAATTACCCCTGTGGCTCGCCCTCCAGTAACATTGGGGGCCGTGATTTGACGGCTGGTAATTGCACTTTACGCGCATAAATATATCACTTACCGAGATCTGCTTCGGCAGAGTGTCACACTCAGTAATGGGTAAAAGGCGTGATGATATGTTTATTTATTTTATATTTATATTTTTGAAAGTAAATTTCACAAAATTGTAGTTAAACGTTCTAAGTAAAATCAGAAAACGAATACAAAAGATAAGAAAGGAAAGGATTGTGGACCAGCGCATGTTTATATTCAGGTTTGTTTCTGTTTACGATTATATTAAAATAATATGAAACTAGATATGAAATTGGAGATTTCACCATTTAATTCCTCATATATTTCTACATAATTATGCATATTTTGATCCTCAATATATAGGTTTTGTTAATAGCCAGAGTCGTGATCGCAAAAATGTTTGGTAAAGAAAATGCCATTTTCTTTGGTTGAAGCAGTATAAAAATCGAAAATTTTTTAAATATATTTCTATATAATTCAGACTACGACAATGCGAATGCCGTTGAGCGCATCTTTATATCTTTTTTAGTTTTTAAGTAACAGCGATTTTTGACTTTTTGAAAATCTCAACTTTGAAGGCCAATTTCTCGAAAACTAAAAGAGATATTGAAATGCGGTTTATATATTTCTCGCGCTCTAATTAACTTATACTGAAATTTTAAAAATTTTGGAAATTTTATAATTTTTTACGAAATTTTTTTGTTCACATTTTAAAAACTTGAAGAGATATCAAAAATCTGTGAACACCAGTGAATTCCTCTCGTAAATGTACATAGGTATGCAAATTTTCAGCCAAAGATACTTTCGCGAGAGGAATTCACTGGTTTTTACAGATTTTCATTATCGTGTCAAATTTTTGAAATATGGGCAAAAGAAAATTTTGAGAAAAATTATAAAATTTTCAAAATTTCAGTATAAGTTAACTGGAGCATGAGAAATACACTCGTTCAAACCGCATTTCAATATCTCTTTTAGTTTTCGAGATATGAACCTTTAAATTTGAGATTTACAAAAAGTCAAAAATCGCTGTAACTTAAAATCTAAAAAAGATATGAAGATGCGCTCGACGGCATTCGATTTCTCGTAGTCTGAATTATATAGAATAATATTTTAAAATTTTTCGATTTTGATACTGGTTCAACAAAAAAAAATCGCATTTTCTTCATTAACCGAAATTTTCGCGATCATGACTCCGGCGATTTAAAAAAAATATTTGGAGGGTCAAAATATACATATCAACGAAGAAATATATGTGGAATCGAATGGTGAAACCCTCAATTTCATATCTAGTGTCATATTATTTTAAATTAATCCTTAAGTTGGTACTATCATGGAAGCATTTACTACAGATTTTATTGAAATTTAAATATTTTATCTTTCATGAGTGTCTACATTAGTATGTAAATTAGTTGTTTTGTTTATAATCTATATCATACATAAAATTCAATACTTCTTTTTATAAACTTTTTCAGTTGCCTACACTTTTATGAGACAGTCATGATAGAACCACCTTAATGAGAAAGTTTTTCTTTACTAATTTCTAAAATCGTGATTCTATGTTTGTAATGTACATTATTAAATCATCCTTTTACAAACTGTAATTTTGATCACATAAAAAGTAAGGGGATCACGAAAGAATATAATTGTGATTTTTGCCTCTAAGAGGGTTATGACTTCCAAAAGTTTGAGAACCACTTATCTAGATTATGTTATAAAACAAAATACTTTTAATTTTTAATATCGAAGTGTTTTTGCAGTTTAATGTAATTATTTTATTATATAAAGAAAAAATTGTAATAATTTGACATAAGCTGAGCAATGACAGCTAAAGTGATTTATGTTTGACATTTTTACAACTAGACAACTCTACATCTTCACAAAAAATATCCCCAAAAACAGTTGTACAAAATTGAATTTTATAGCACCATTTTTGACAAAAACAATTGCACAAAATTCACTTTGTAATCGCGATATAGGAAAAGATCATTTACATCGGTTTTAAAAACTGAAATCCCCATACTTTAATTAATATACTCCCTTAGTTTTTTCTCCGATATTCCACCCCCAAACTAATTAACCCATAACTAAACATTCCCAGATATCATTTTCCTAGCAACAACCAGAGATAACATTCTTCTGTTTACAACTATTTCTTCTGTATTATTGCATCACTCCCTCCATTTAGGGGTGGTTTGTATATAATCTAGATGCAGTTAACTGTCAGTAAATGCACGAAATAAAATTCTAGTCTGTATCATAGGTTTAGCTAATGAGAAAGTTAGTGGGTTCAATAAAGATGTTTACGGGGTAACTATGGCGAGAATTAAGGGAGGGGATGTACTCACGTGCACGAAATTATACAGGGTTGGACTTGAATTGTTCACAAATTTTACTAGGACTATTTATTTTATTTATATTTGTTTATTTGTTACTCTATACAATATAAACTTAGGCCGTATTTATTAGGGATTTTTAAAGTAACCAGGTAGGTTACTTTTAATTAATTGGCACGCTTTAAGTAACCCAGAACTGATCTTGAACTGACCCTACTGCCCCAGCTATTTTAGCGGGTTGGCAGGTTGAATCCGTTTGCTATCCCTTTCTAAACAACTTGTGTTCCTTGTTATCCGTGGCAGCATCGCGATTTGTAATAGTATAGAGAGGTTAGAAGCTATTTTTATGAAAAACGTAAGTAATTTTATAATAATTTTCTGAAAAAATATACAAAACTATTATTTATGCAGGTGATAGAAGAGCAATATGCAGTATGTGTTTCTTGCAATATAGTAGTCTCAGAGGATAATATTATGACAGATAATTGCGACTCTGAAATAAATTATGTTGATACTGCTGATGACAAAATTATAAAAAATGGACAGACTCTGACGTTATTTGCTTTTTGGCTACATATAAAAAATATAAAGATGACTTAAAACATCCAATTAAAAGCGCAATTTAACACACAAACAAAACTAAGCAGATGTCGCTTCGAACATGCATTAAAATTTTAAATTTGCCGCTAATGTTTAAAACTGACACTTGAGATACATCATTTATTTGGAAGTAACACGAGTTAGTTCTAGGTCAGTTTAGAGTTGAACCCAAAGTTTCCAAACAAATACGGCCTTAATCTCAATTATAGTAGCTTACATATAGTGTAATCCGAACTACTCAGTCATATTTGTATTTTTTTTTTAATATAATTTCAAGTACACGGATCTCTTGCTTAGTAGATGCACTGAACTACTACTGGAACTACAGAGTGATCAAGAGGAATTGTTACTGTTGGCAATAAACAAAACTACTTGAAATTGGTAAGCCTGATACATAAATTCATTTCCTGTTGTTGACAGTGACATTTAAAATTTAAATTTAAGTACATTTATTATTACATTGATTTCTAAAGTATTTCTGTTACTTAAACAGTCAAAATTGTATTAGCTGTCAGACTCCTGACATAACCTATTTGTTTTTATTAGAAATGTCAAATAGCATTTCCGCCTTTATCTGACGTTGTGCCAACTGTGGAATAAAAACATCTCTGGAATTGTATTACCAACTATAATAATTCCTTTTGATCACTCTGTATTATACTATGAAGACCAGAATCACATTAGATCTATAATTATTTTTTAGTTAAAAATTTAAATAATTCTGAAAACACATGTATCTTACATTTACTAAATTCTACAATCAATTTTCAACATTTTTAACTGAATTTAACATAAAATATACTTTATGTACAAAATGTATATCAATATTACTAGCAATTTTTAGAAGGGATAGTGAAATAGGAGGGATTATCTTTTCTTTTTTTTTGGTTGTGACAACTCTAAATAAATAACATATAAATTTATTTTTTGATAAACTCGACCCTCACTTTACCCTGAAGCCAGTTCTGTTTGAAGGAAACTTGAGAAATATTTATATTTAGGGAGAGGCGGTATAAAACGGTTGTCAAGTGATTTTATCGTTCGTTTATTCGACTATTCGCGGGTAAGTTTGCAAACATACCCATATATTATTCTGTTATTATTTATGTTGTATACGTCACTAACTAAAACATCTATTTTTAGTCAAACTTTTCATAGAATTAAACAGTTACACGTTCTGAAAATTAAAACAGAGGCAAGTTGTAGAAGATTTGCTATTTAAAATAAAATAAATAAATATATTATCACGCTTTTTACCCATTATTGAGTGTGGCACTCTTCCGGAGCAGATCTCGGTAAGTGATATATTTATACTGAAAACGTTATAAGAATAGACTGACGTCATCTATCCTAAATCATAAAAAACTGATGCAATATTTAAATAATAATTTAAAAAAAATTGCATTGTATCACAAATATTATAGAAGAATATTGAATAATAGCTATATTTACTATCGATGTATTGAAAATAATTCTTTTTCATTGATAATAATAATTTTATATTTTGCACGTTCACATGACATAATTTCTGTCTATATCGAGTTGTCATTGATCTGTTTTTATAATCGTTTCAAACATCAAAAAATTTGTTTAAGAACTTTGACTTTGACCTATAATAGTTTTTAATAACTATTTTATAGTAATGTCAAAGGAAATAAATTTATCAACGGAATGTGAATTACTGATTCTTCATTTAATAATTTATTTTAAGCAAGAATATGTAAATAATGGACCGCTTTTATCCTGCTGTCTAGCAGATCTCGGTAAGTGATATATATTTTTTTTAATTTAGAATTTGTTTTAGAATTTATTTAGAATTATTTGGGAAACCTAATGGGGCCTATCAATTTTTAAATGAGTGTTACATTGTGCTGGTGTACATCAATTCCATTCCCATTTGTGGCGATCACAGCGCCATCTGTGAACAAAAATAAGTTGAATCGTAGATCAAATTAATGTAAAATTTTCTGGAGATTCCCAATCTGCAATAAAAAATGGGAGTTCCCATTTAAGATTACATAGTTGTCCCCCACTCCACCCCCTGGAGGCGGGGGTGGGGGTCGAGTTTGGTATCATTGGATAGGTTTTTGAAAAATATTTGACACGTATTTTACAACAATGCAAAATTTCAACAATGCAAAATTACAACAATTTAAAATCACAACAATAACGGATCACAACAATGATATACCTATTACAACAATGATTGATTATACTAATGTAAGTAAGTGTTTTACAGTAACTAAATGTTGGATCTGATTCAAATGTATAAAATGATTAAAACATAGTGGATTGACCGTGAGCTTTCTTATGCATTTGTACTGTTTTTATATGATTTTATATTGATTTGTAATATGTAGTTACCAAGGTTTATAACTACTTAATAATAGGAATTAAAGTTTATTGACCTTGGTTCCATAAAACAAAAAGTTGACAAGCTTTTATTTTTATTGACGATACAAACATACATTTTACATCATACTAATTGTTCTTTTCTAAATCTAATACATGAATATTTTTTGAATATTTTATTTACACGTAAATACATAAATACAAATACAGTATGAATTGTGAATTGTTTCAGTTGGCAATAAAAAAATGTATTTGAAATTGGCGAGCCTGACACATAAATTCATTTCCTGTTGTTGAGAGTGATATTAGAAAATTGAAAATTAAATTTGAGTACATTTAGTTCTTATTCGTTTTTAGTTATATTTTTTTTAAATATCCATAAAAAAAATTGTTTTTTTCCTCACCCTTCCCTTTATTATAGTAATAATCCAAAGTATTTCTATTACTCCAAAAGTCAAAGTCCTATTACTTGTCAGACTCCTGACATAACCTATTTGTATTTATTAGACATGTCAAATAGTGTTTTCGTCTTTACCTGGCGTTGTGCCAACTGTGGAATAAAAAGATCTCGGGAATTGTATTGCCAACTGAAACATTTACTTTTGATCACTCTGTAGTTTCTTTCTATTTCGGATCGATTCCCACAGCCGACAAACAATTTTCACAAAATTAAAATTATCCCTGTGGCTCCCCCACTACTACCATCTTTGGAAGCCGTGATTTGACGCCTGGTAACCACTAGGGTTACCACCTCAGAACTAAGTCTCGCCCGGAGACGATGACTATTTTTTTAAAGAAGATCCTGCAATTTTATTATTATTACCATATTTCCACAACCCCTCACCTAAAATTATGTCTATTTCTGAAAACTTGATACTATTCTAAAAAATTTGATCTGATACAAGATGATATATCAACTATTAGAACCGAAATTAATTCTATAAATTCTTCCTTAAAATCATGAGGACAGAATCAAGAAATTGGAAGATTTATTGACAGAAATGAAACTAGATAACAGTAAGATGTAGAAGATCATCAAAGAAAAAATTTAATAATTTACCGGCGTAGAAGATTCCGAAAGTGAGACAGATTTGTCCTGGACAATTAACTACATAGCATTACATATTCAATTTTACTTACACAATCCGGAGAAATAATAATTAATCCCGGAGCTCGGAGATAACTCACTGAAACCCGTACGGGACCCCTATTCTATAACTTTACACCGATTTTTGGTGATATTTTGATGACGTCATATCACCTTTCACCAGTGATAGTTGAAGGTCACATTTTTAGTAACTTTTCCTTGGTTATGTTTTCGGGTAAGTATATTTATGTTGGTATTGCATTTAAATTTTATTTACAAACACAAAGAGCGACTTTGACACATGTGAATTTGTGAAAATGCAGATTAAACGAGCGGAGAAAGTTACTGTCAAGCTGAAAAATGTATTAATAGATTTTATGAGCGACCACATGTATTTCGCCAGGGTAAAATTGTTGGGGCCAGAGGGAAGAATAACTAGTGGCAGATCAGCCTGTTTGTCGTCTAAGGTTTCTACTATTCTCAACTGACCGTACAAGAGAGCCATTTCTAATAAAATTAAAATAAATAGATTAAAATGATAACTCAAAGTTAACTTGTTAATTGATGTTATTCAACACTTAAAATATTTTTAGGTTAATGCATAATTAGCATCATTACATTTCAAATATCTAATATTTTTTAAGCAGATATATTTTAAAATAATGTATTTTACAAATGAAAATTATATGAATAGCTCAATAATACAATACAATTCACAATAAATCATTTCATACAAAATAAATTGTCCTCTCTAGGAGGTGATATGTCTTCACCAAGTATGACGTCATATGGCCATGTTCGGCAGATTATCCGCTAGATGGCAGTCAGAAATATATCACCCAGTCACGCGTATCACCGGTGATATAAGTTATAGAATAGGGGTCCGGGTCAAACCCGGAGAGGTGGCAACCCTAGTATCCACATTTCACGTACATAAATATATCACTTACCGAGATCTACTTCGGCAGAGTGCCACACCCAGTAATGGATAAAAGTCGTGATGATATATTTATTTTATATTTATTTTTTTAATTTATAAAAACCACCATTTGTTTGACTTAAAAAGGGCGACAAATTAAAGACCGCCCTGGACGGCAAAAGTTCTAGGTACGCACTGTATATCTTCGCGCACTTGTTATATAATTATCTATCTTGATTCCATCCTCCAAGTGTGTATCTCTTCCAGCCAACATCTCTCCAGCACCTGGACCGAACCCAACGAACCCCGTTGCACTACTGCGCTGGTGGTTCCACTACGTTACCACCTACACTTACAGTGCCACCAGCAGCTCGGTTGAGTCACTGTGCAGATCTGCTGCTGATGGCGGCGCCCGACCTAGTGCACTCCCGCGACCAGGACGGCTTCACGCCGCTTCATCTGGCTGTCATCGCCGGGAATGTGCAGCTAGTGCAGTTTCTGTTAGCCAACGGAGCGGATGTTAAAGCGAAGGATGGAGAGCTGCATTCGGTTGTACATTGGGCTACAGGTAAGATATGTTATAATATTTTTAAAATAGGTTTTTCTATGATTGCTTTGAAATGTTGACAATGGGCTCCTGAACCATAATCGAAATAACAAGAATGGATATAAACATAAAATATGTATTGAATAATACAGAGTTATCAAAAGGAATTGTTACAGTTGGTAGTACAATTCCGGAGATTTTTTTATTCCACAGTTGGCACAATGCCAGGTAAATGAATTTCTAATAAATACAAATAGGTTATATCAGGATTCTGACAGCTAATAGAATTTTGACTTTTTAAGTAATAGAAATACTTTAGAAATAAATGTAATAATAAATGTACTCAAATTTAAATTTTAAATGTCACTGTCAACAACAGGAAATGAATTTATATATCAGGCTCACCAATTTCAAGTATTTTTTTTATTGCCAACTGTAACAATTCCTTTTGATCACTCTGTAGCTATTAGTGAAAAAATTAGTTAAAATAATGTTTAACATCAGAAATATAAGCGATTATAAATATAGTGACATCACATATTCGGAAGGTTCTCATTGGCCACAAGTATTTTCGCGCGGTAAATAAGAGACATATACAGAGTAGAACGTAACTAAATATGACATCTCAGCACTAGTTTTTCAAACTGTTCGCCGTTTGCTGGTATGTACGTGTTCAACATGTTGTATATTTATTACTATAATTTAATTTCATGTTCTTGGGCTTGCAACTTCTATAAAATATGATTTTCAACATAGTAAGATTATTTTTCAAGAATTCAATCGTATATTATTTACACTATTTGAACGAAACAAGTTAAGCACCACTGAACAGAACTTGGGACATCAAAACTCCAATACAAAACTTTAAAAAATCATATCTCTTGTAATACAAAGAATTTTCAACCCGCGTTTTCACTGGTCGTCGTAGTTTACTATGTAGATATATATATATATATATATATATATATATATATATATATATATATATATATATATATATATATATATATATATATATATATATATAAATAAAAATAGGTACAAGAGTCCATTGAGCTATCTACGTCACAAAAACATCAATATTTATAATCCTTAGTTCATTGAGTTACTTTAACATTAGTGACATCTGTAATAAATCTAAATTTCTAATTTATTTCGAATAATTTTACTTCCTTATTGAACAATGATAAAATTATCAGCCCAATTCTCAAAAGAGTTTTAGCTAGAATCTAGCTTATCCTGATTTTTTTTTTAATGGGGTAGTGGTTCAGTATTGAGTCGGCCTGTAGATCCTAAGTACCCTGATTCGATCCCTAGTCGACAAACGTTTTACCAATTTTAAAAGTACCCCTGTGGCTCCCCCACCACAAAAATCTTTGAGGGCCTCGATCTGACGGCTGGTAACCGCACTTCACGCACGTAAATATATCACTTACTGAGATCTGCTTCGGCAGAGTGCCACACCCAGTAATAGGTAAAAGATGTGATGATATATTTATTTTTAAACTAAACTATATTTCCAAAAAAAATTAAATAAACTTAATACTATTTACTTTTCGGAAAGTGATTTGAATTAACTTTTTTAAATCGGACTAGCATAAGAATAGCTAATCCAAAATTCAGGGTTAGCTAAACCATTTTTGAACATCTAGCTTTATATGTATACCTCGTGAAGAAACTATTATTCTTTCCTCAGGTGCTTTATAACCCTCAGGAAACGAAACGCCACCCTCGGGAAGAAATGTCTCATTTTCTACCCTTTCACAAATAACTACAGAAAAATTGAACAGCAAAAAATACACTATAATAAAACTAAAAACTTAAAATGATTAAATTCTTGATTCAATACTGCAAATAATTCTTTCTAAACATGCCAGAAAGTATAAATAATTCGAATTCTTTTGACACAACTTGTAACACAATATAAATTATAGTTATATGACCGAATTATACGATTTCTATTCGATAAGCGACTAAAGAATATATTTAACCGACCTTGCAAACTTTATCAGTCTTAGAAAAAAACCTAATATTTCGCGTGTCTGCTCTTGAATAATCAGGCATCTATAGTGACGTATGTCTGTGATAATACCTCAAGTTTACACCCCCTGACAAGGGTGAGTCACTAAATTGAACTTGATGATCTAATTTTCCTTTTATTTTGGCGGACGAATGAAAATTATTTTCGGAAGTGATGTCATTAACTTTTTATACCGTGATTTGTTTTTATTCTTTTGTTGTTCTCAAATGTTTCGTGGCGATGAATTATAAGGGGTAGAATAATAATTTAATTATTTATTTTTTACCGATTTTTTGTTGATTTATTTTCGTCGTAATAATAGTGACAAATAATTAATATAATTTTTCAGACACAACCCCTAAATATATGGATGAAAAAAGTCTTATTATTAATGTAATAATCTATTAAGTTCGCCCTTGACATTTATATTTTGATTTGAAACAAGATAATTATTATTTTATACCAAAACATTTGATTGGTAACCTAACAGAAAAAATAAATTTTTTGTACTCGCATCATTCAAAATAATATTACCTTGGAAACCGATGGAAAGTAATTGAAAAACACCCATTTTTTATGGTTCTAAATTTTGACTATTAAAACGCTAATTGTACTTATATAAACACATTTTAAGGAATTTATAAAAGAAGTAGAGACATTAGCTTATAACGCCATCAAACAGACATATTGTAACAAACTTTACGAGAAAAAATTAACAATTTGTTGTCAAATAACAAATGTCAATTCATGGCATACTTAACTGTCAATACAAATTCACACTTCAAATTTAATACATTTCCTCATTGTGCATCATATAATTTTTGTTCGTTACAAAAAATATTGTACAAAACTCGTGCATGAAGACGTCATTTGCTCCATTCGCGCAAATTAAAGCACTAGCGAAGCGCTCATGTGCAAAGTATGTCTTCGCCAGAGCTGGGCAGTAGCTAGCTACTTTTGTAGCTTAGCTACGTTTACCTTAGCTGTAGCTTAGCTAAATGTGAAAAAATATAGCTGCAGCTTGTAGCGAACTATGTTTTTTTCTAGTAGCTTAAAAATATTGTTATAACCACTGAAGCTACTTTTAAAGCTACTTTTTGTAGCTTAAAGCTACCACAGTTCATTAAGAAATACCTATTAATTTTAGTTTTGTATTTGAATTGTACCTTCTTTATTGTTTTCTATAACTGTAGGATAATAAGTTATTATATTCATAGTTTAAAATCTATTAACATATTTAATTTTTCACTTGTTCTTAACCTATCCTAGTTTTGTATTAAATATTAGATGAACTAAACATTGACTGTTTAGGAGTCTTCTGTTAATGTGACTGTTAATTTATTCCGATATGAATAAGAATTATAGCATAACAAATTAACAGTACATTTGTCCATTATAACAAAAGACTGATCAACTGATCATATGACAATGGCAAATTTAATAATTCACAATAATTGAAAAAGTAGCTTTAAAATTTAACAGCTAATTAATGCAAGCTTTTAGCTGTAGCTTAACTATATTGTACAAAATGTATCTTATAGCTGTAGCTCAGCTACTTTTTTAAAGAATAGCTGTAGTTGTAGCTTAGCTACTTTTTTTAAGTAGCTTGCCCAGCTCTGGTCTTCGCGCACTTGTTATGTAAATAGCTGTTTTATACCAAAACATTTTATTGGTAACCTAACACAAAAAAAAAATTATTTTTTTAAACCGGCAAGAAATTGCCTTTCCTGACCAATTTTAGTATGGAAAGTAAATTTTTACCAAAAAAAGTACGTATCCAAGGTTACAACAAAAATAACAGTCTGGTAAAGTACAAAACAGACTGGTAAAGATTTTTTACCTGACTGTTTTGTATTTTACGTGACTGTTTTTTTTTTTGTTATAATCTTGGATACGTAGCCCACTGTCAATACAATTCATATAAAAAAAATTAAACATTTTGCATTATTTATAATTAATTAATGATTCAATTAAACGGTTTCAAAAAAACTAGTATACATAATACGTCAGGAAAGTGTTTTTACTAGACTCAGCGGATTAGAATACTCGGCCTACGGCCTCGTATTTCAAACCTCTTCGTCAAGTAAAATATCACTTTCCTGACTTATTATGTAATATACTATTTTAAGTTGAAGAAATCATGTAATTTCAAAACATCTTTAAAAGTTTTCGCTATCAAAATTAATCAGTATATTTAGTAGAAACCACAAATTTTCAGCTGAATATCCAGACATTGTTGTCAGTTGTTGCAAAAGCTTCGTGTTGTGGTTTTTCTGCATGCCGACTTCAACTGAAAGTGTAATTACAGTAACTCACTTGACGTATGCATACAGAACTTTTTCAATTGCTAATTTGAATGAATTTCATTGATTTTTTTAAATATAGGCCAAGTTACTACAATGTTACATTAATATGAAAATTAGGTTGCTATGGCATAATAAACATAAGTTCTGATTTATTTATTGTTTCATAATAGTTTATAAACAAAAACAACTTCAGAAATTTACATACAAAATTTTTTTAAAAAATAGTTACTTATTATACAAGTGTTTTATATACCAATAAAACACAAGTGTAATACAAAATTTTATCCACAACTCATAATTATAGGTATCGAAGAAGATTGGTCGTAACGTTTAACATTGATTCAGTTATACCATATGAAAGCTGTATTCCATTTGCCACTTGGTTCATTTCAGACAAATTAGACAACATGACGAAATGAACTGAATTAAGCAAACTGATGCATTTATTGGGGTGAATTACTTCAAAATAAATTAAAATGAGTAATTCTAGTACTGGAAATAAAGTAAGTGAAGTAATTCAGCGAAATAAATAAGTGATTTGGTGCAGTAAATGTAAGTTAGATCTGATACAAATGGCAAATGGAATACGCCTATAGTTTCTCAAAATACGGTAAATCATGAAGTGGTTGCTAAGTAACAAGCTGTATACAGTGTTTTATGGAATATAAAATACTAGTGTTTTATGAGCCATATAATACAACTGAAATCAGTATAATTATGTCTTTATAATAGATGAGTTGTGGATAAATAAATATATCATCACGCCTTCTACCCATTTCTGGATGTGGCACTCTGCCGTAACAGATCTCGGTAAGTAATATATTTTGAGCATGCAATGCAGTTACCAGCCGTCAAATCACGAACCCTAAGGATGTAAGTGGAGGGGAAGCCACAAGAGTAGTTTTAATGTGGTGAATATTGTGGTCGGCTGTGGGAATTGAACTTGGGTTCTCAAATCCACAGGCTGACTCGGTACCACTGAAACAGCCTACCCCATATTAATTATTATTACTTAACGGTAGAATTTTTTTCTTTCTGGCAGAGTCGTGAAAACAGTATATTACGTACCAAGAACGGTAAGTGACAGTTTTTAGGTCAAGAATGTAGTTTGGAAAATCAAGGCTTGTAGGGTTGAGATTTCCAAAATATTCGCGACCTAATAAAATCACTTACAGTTCGTGATTAGTAAGCTATTTTTTACAATACCTGCACAAATAGAAGGAAAAGAAAAATAGGTTTCAAAATTAACAGCTGTCAAATTGTAGTCAAAATAAACAGGACCTTGATCTACAATATTTACTTACTGGATGGTAAATAAATATTATAGTCGTGATATAACCATGGAAACTAACTGTGCAATAAAGGTTGCACTTACTGTGTTTAAATTTTGTCATTAATGGGTAACTACAGTACAGGTATTGTAAATAGTATATTACGTACCATGAGCTGTAAGTGACAGTTTTTAGTTCAAGAATTTAGTTTGGAAAATCGAGGCAAGTAGCGTCGAGTTTTCGTAAACATTCGCGACCTAAAAAAACACTTACAGTTTGAGGTTAGTAATTACAATACAATTATTGTAAAAAAGGTATTTCATAATATATTAATAAATGAAATGCTACTAGAATAGAATGACTAATAAGGATTCTCAGAAAGTCAACCACTAAAAAAATTACCAAAACTACCCTTAGTTATTTTCAGTGCGAATGCAAATCTTGTACTACTTTCACTAGACACCCTTGGCCTTACTTTAGTGGTTTTACAGTTTAGTTGATATTTTGGATTCGCGTTTATGAGGTCAGTTCGAGTGTATCGTTATCTGATACAGGGGTACCACCTCTAAACACGGCAAGGGTACTCAATTTCAAATCTTGTTGTGGTATTAAATTAAAAATAAGTATTTGGTAGGTAAGCTTACCCATGATGGAATCAGGCCGGTGTTATTTATTATTCAAAGAAGCACGATATACCTTGGCGCATTTATTAGATTTATCCTGCGATGGAGTCTTTCACTAATCTATTTTTATTTTTTTCTTGGAAGTTAGAGTTAAGGTTTATTTCTTAAAACTATATTAGCTATTTCTGTGGCTCCTCCACCACTACCATCTTTGGGGGCCGTGATTTGACGACTGGTAACCGCACTTCACGCGCAAAATATATCACTTACCGTGATCTGCTTCGGCAGAGTGCCACGCCCAGTAATGGGTAGAAGGCGTGATGATATATACATTTTTTGTTAAATTTATTCACCCGCGCAATCTCACACACATTCTCTCTTCTGGAAACATTCTTCTCAATTTGTAACAGATGATTTCGTGATGTCGTGTTAAAGTACTTCAAATCAATTGCAGTTTTCACGCAAAAAACAATTCCACTTAACGTACGTAACGTAACATGACATGAACATAAACGTATGTGTAACTACTCGTGTTCTTGTTAATAAAAAAACTTGTCCAGCACGAATACTAGTTAATCATTCATAGTAAATATATTTTAAATTCATTGAAAGTTTATAAATAGTATTATAGTGTTCATAAGTTTTAATAATAAATAAATCTATCATCATGACTTGTACTCATACTGGATGTACGAGCTCTATGTCATATTATAGTTGGCCCGAATCTAATTTTTTCGTTTGTTGTTTTATTTTGCAGTTTTATTTCACGTGTAGTATGCAAGAGAATTCAATGAAATTTTAATGAGACGTATAGAGTAATGGGGTAATGGCTCAGTGGTGTCAAGTCGGCCTGTGGATCCTAAGAACCCTGGTTCGATCCCCACAGCCGACAAAACATTTTCACCAATTTAAAATTACCCCTGTGGCTCCTCCTCCACTAACATCATTGGAGACCGTGATTTGACGGCTGGTAACCGCACTTCACGCGCAAAATATATCACTTACCGAGATCTGCTTCAGCAGAATGCCACACCCAGTAATGGGTAGAAGGCGTGATGATATATGTATTTATAATTATTTAAATTTTTAACGAAAAAAGAATTATGGGCCAAACGATGTGATAGATAGTCAGTAAATATACCTAATATCAATAAAGAAACATAAAAACATGTCTATCAAAAATCTAGGCCTCGTATTGTGTGTAGGTACAATAAAACCAATATCTCTAAATCTATCATGACGTCACGGTGGTCAATGCGACTATCGTATGTTTGAAGGTCATCCATATTGATTACAATTCACTCCTTACCCACCCAAAAGGCGTTTGTACCCTTTAAACTTCATAAATTTGCTCAGAACATGCATGCTTCTACACAAAGTGCATTTTAAATTGCATTACTAAATTTATTTTTTAGACAAACTTTAAAAAAATAAAGCCCAGTTTTTCAATCGTCGGTTTACTTTCGATTAATGTTAACCATGATTAAATAATAATGGAAACCGTAGTTTCTATTATTATTTACTCATGATTAACATTAATCGGTGATTGAAAAACAAGCCCTTAATATACTTTATTTACGAGTAAGGGCCAGTTTTTCAATCGCCGGTTAATGTTAATCATGATTAAATAATAATGGAAACTATGGTTCCCATGAGGTGGCTAGCTCAGTGGTTTGAAGTCGGCCTGTGGAGCCTGAGTACCCACAGGCAACGAACAATTTTCATAATTTCAAAAGCTACCCCTGTGGCTCCTCCATCACTAACATATTTGGGGGCCGTGATTTGACGACTGGTAACCGCACTTCATGCGCAAAATATATCACTTGCCGAGATCTGCTTCAGCAGAGTGCCACACCCAGTAATGGGTAGAAGGCGTGATGATATATTTATTTATTATTTATTTATGGTCTCCATTATTATTTAATCATGATTAACACTAATCGAGAGTAAACCGGCGATTGAAAAACTGGCCCTTAAACAACCTACAAATATGCTTACATATAAAAAAAATAATGAGGAATTAAAATTTTCATACATAATTAAATTATTTTATGGGGTAGGTGGCTCAGTGGCATCGTGTCGGCCTGTGGATCCTGAAACCTCTAGTTCGATTCCCACAGCCGACACATATTTTCACAAACATTAAAATTACCCTTGTGGATCCCCACCACTAATATCTTTGAGGTAGAGGCAGAGTGCCACACCCAGTAATGGATAAAAGGTGTGATGATATATTTATTTATTTATTTCTTTATTAAAATATTTTTTTATATGCTACACCTAGTAATGGGTTAAAGGCATGATGATATATTTATTTACATTTTATTAAGTTATCTTTGTTCGATTCCCACAGCCGACAAACAATTTTCACCACATTAAACCTACCCCTGTGGCTCTTCCTCCACTAACATATTTGGTGGTCGTGATTAGACGGCTGGTAACCGCACTTCACCTGCAAAAATATATCACTTACCGAGATCTGCTTCGGCAGAGTGCCACACCCATTAATGGGTAAATGCGGGATGATATATTTATTTATTTATTTATTTCTTTATTTCTTTATTAAAATATTTTTTATTTGCTACACCTAGTAATGGGTTAAAGGCATGATGATATATTTATTTATATTTTATTAAGTTATCTTTGTTCAATTCCCACAGCCGACAAACAATTTTCACCACATTTAAACTACCCCTGTGGCTCCCCGTCCACTAACATCTTTGGAGGTTGTGATTTGACGGCTGGTAAAAATATATCACTTACCGAGATCTGCTTCGGCAGGGTGCCACACCCAGTAATGGATAGAAGGCGTGATGATATATTTATTTTTATTTGATTTTAAAATCACATCAATATTTGTTCACAAGTAGAAAATATATCATGTCATTATTTATAGATTTATCTATTAGGGTCGTTGATTTCCACCGAAGTTCGAATTTCTGAACGTTCGAACATTCGAATGTTTTGAACTTCGTCAGAAAAACTTCGAAGTTTCGAATTTTCGAATTTTTTGAAGCTTCGAATTTACGAATTTTCGAATTTTTTGTCTTTGAATTAACGCCATCTGTCATCTCCAAACATGCTCACGCATAATACGCGAAAAGTCGGCCACGAATTAAATAATAAACTCGGCGAAATATCCTGCAAAAACTCTGCAAGTTTAGGCGTCTTAATTAAACCATCTCCTCTCTTACCGCCCATCTAAACGCTATGGACTTTTAGTAAAACTTTTTAAAATGACAATAAATGGGATACAAAAACGTCTTAATTAAAACGTTTTTGACAGTGTAGCGAAATTTTAAGTCTAAATTGAATTAATTTGGCAAATAATAATAATTAATAATAATTACTTATGAATTAATACAAGACTCTGCAAATGAGTTTATTTTGAAAATAATTCATATCAACATGCCGTGTTCACGTTAGGATTCAGATTCACAATTCGAATAATTCGAAAATACGAAAATTCGGAATATTCCAAAATTCAAAAATAAAAAAAATAAAAAATATATCATTACTGGGTGAGGCACTCTGCCGAAGCAGATCTCGATAAGTGATATATTTTGCGCGTGAAATGCGGTTACCAGTCGTCAAATCACGGCCCCCAAAGATGTTAGTGGTGGAGGAGCCACAGGGGTAGCTTTTTTTGAAATTATGAAAATTGTTTGTCGCCTGTGGGAATCGAACCAGGATTTTCAGGATCCGCAGGCCAACTTCATACCACTAAGCTAGCCACCCCATAAAATTCGGAATATTCAAAAATTCGAAAGTTCGAATCTAAATTCGAAGCTTCAATAAATCCGAACATTCGAAGTCTCGAATATTCGAAAAATCAACAACCCTATTATCTATAAATCTTATGAATTTACACAGAATTCCATTTTAAATTATTATTATTATTATTTTTTAGTTAGAGTTAGCGATACATTAGCTGTCTTCTAGAATCTATTTCATTCATGGTCATGGCCGAATTTTAAAGAAATAAATGTACAAATATATTTGGCAGTTGTATACATAAATCGATAGATTCATTCCAAAAATATAGTATTATTTTTGTCTGATTTTATCTACATGTATTTAGCAAAACTTATTTCAAGTTTTTGTTACTTTTAAAAATAAATTGAATATATTGCGCAGTAAAATAAATTCTAACACTACTTCTTTCTATAAATCAATTAAATTAAAGAAATATATTCTATATTTAAAAATATACAATTTACACATTTTAAATGTGTATTAGTATGCGGAGAAACGGCAGCATTGCAAGCAGTTTTAGCTGCAGGGGCTGAAGTTTCCACCCCCGATGTTCATGGGGGCTACCCCCTACACTACGCCGCCCAAATGTGCGGATCGGTAAGATAATATTGTGTTACTTGTGCACAAATTAGATCTTACGTTTCTAAGGCCGTATTTGTTTGGGAACTTTGGGTTCAATCCTGAACTGATCTTGAACTAACTCGTGTTACTTCCAAATAAATATGCATCTAGTATCAGTTGTAAAAATTTGCGATACATTCAAAATCTGAATGCACGTTTTACATCTGCTTAAATACAAATTGTGACGCCACCAATAGGATGCAAGCATTCACGTGACACTCTGACGTTTTGTGACGTAAAAACAGCTGTTCGGGCAAAGATCACTGCGCTACCTACAAAATGAACTATTTTTTTGTGACGAGATTTGAAAAGAACGGTTCTTATCAAATCTTGTTGGGCTGCGATCACTGCGCCACCTACAAAATGAACTATTTTTTTGTGGCGAGATTTGAAAAGAACGGTCCTTTTCAAATCTTGTTGTGCTGCGATCACTGCGCCACCTACAAAATGAACTATTTTTTTGTGGCGAAATTTGAAAAGAACGGTCCTTTTCAAATCTTGTTGGGCTGCGATCACTGCGCCATTTACAAAATGAACTATTTTTTGTGGCGAGATTTGAAAAGCACGATTCTTTTCAAATCTCGTCCCAAAAACATAGTTCATTTTGTAGGTGGCTCAGTGATGTTTGCCCGAACAGCTGTTTTTACGTCACAGTGTCACGTGAGTGCCCGCATCCTATTTAAAACGGATAACAAGGAACACAAGTTGATTAGAATGAAATAGAAAACGGGTTCAATCTGACAACCCACCAAAATAGCTGGGGCAGTAGGATCAGTTCAGGAACTGTACTGAGGTACTTAAAACGTCTCAAACAAAAGTAACCTACCGGGTTACTCTAAAAATGCCAAATAAATACGGCCTAAATTACCCTAGAGAAAAATGCTTATTCTAGACAAAGAAAATATGATTTATTTTTTATCCACTCGTTAGCGCGAAAGCACAACTTTTCAGTGACAGCAATAAACCGAAAGCACAGCTGAAAGTGATTTTTGTTTTATATCAGAAAGCTTTTTACGACAGCAGATTCCGTCACGCTATGAATTTAAAGCTGAGCTTATTTTACTTTGACTTTAAATTTGATTATATCTTGTTTGTGATATTACCATTATTTGTTATGTTTTTATTGTTAACTGTACAGTAGCAAAAGTTTTTTGATTATTCTTTGCGTGGTAAAATGAATGACATTTGAATTTATAACTTCAAAGTGATCAGAAGTAAGTGTTTCAGTTGGCAATAAATAAAAACTACTTGGAATTGATAAGACTGATACATATATTTATTTCTTGTCATTGACATTTGAAAATTTAAATTAATAAAAATCGTTGTTTTCTTTATCCATATATTACTCACAGAGCAATAATATAAAGTATTTCTATTACTCAATCTATTTCTATTTATTATATTGAGGTTAAGATGAATCCAGAAATCTATTTATTATAAAAATCACATGCCAAATAGTATTTCCGCCTTTATCTGGCGTTGTACCAACTGTGAAATAAAAAGATCCCCAGAATTGTAGTGCCAACTGAAACACTTACTTTTGATCATTCTGTATTATGCTGCTCTTTTTTTATTGTTTTATGTACTAATATGTATTTCTTTCTTGTAGGAAAAACCTGAACTTGGTCTGCAGGTACTTCACATTCTACTATCATCACCAGGAATCAAAGTCTCTGTAACCGATAACGATGGCCGTCAACCTCTTCTCTGGGCAGCTAGTGCAGGATCTGCACGTGCAGTTCTTGCTCTCGTACGTGCTGGAGCTGCTGTTGAAGCTTCTGACCGAGATGGGTTAACAGCTCTGCATTGCGCGGCCTCGAGAGGACATACTGATACTTTGGACACGTTGTTGACACTTTGTGGAGCTCAGACAGATGTTATTGATAGTAATGGGTGCACTGCATTACATTATAGTGTTACACTTGGTAAGTTATATTATAATAAACATGGAGACGAATTCAGCACTTTGCTCTAACTAAAAAAGCTTCTCTAAAAATTACAATAAAAAGAAAGATATATACATCTATAAATTAATAAGAAAAAGATGCAAGATGTTTTCAAGGTTACTAGAGACGATCTCTAAGCTAAAGACGAATGCTGAATTCAGCTCATGGTATCTACTGATATAAAATTTCTGGAAATACCGGAAAAAGTCTGGAATTTTTATTTAATATCTTACAATCACAAAGGAATTATTTAATTTAGTTTCTACAGCATCCAGAGAAATTAGTTTTTACAAAAAAAATTATATAAACAATGGATTGCTAACTTGCTTGTAGCATGCATTGACGTCTGTGAGGCAAATTGTTGACGGCGGCCATTTTCAGAGCAGGCAAAAATAGCGCTATATTTAAAATATTGTATTTAAAACATATTTAAATTTGCTGAAAATATAAAATAAATATTTTAATAAAGAAAAATACATTTCGTGTTATATTTTAAAGTATAATAATAATATAAACAAATAGACAAAAAGAAGTATATAACAGATATTACAGGGTGATCAAAAGGAATTGTTATAGTTGTTAATACAATTCCAGAGATCTTATTATTCCACAGTTGGCACAACGTCAGATAAAGGCGGAAATGCTATTTGACATTTCTAATAAATACAAATAGGTTATGTCAGGAGACTGACAGCTAATAGGATTTTGACTTTTTAAGTAATAGAAATACTTTAGAAATAAATGTACTCAAATTTAAATTTTAAATTTCACTGTCAACAACAGGAAATGAATTTATTTATCAGATTTACCAATTTCAAGTAGTTTTTTTTTTATTGCCAACTGTAACAATTCCTTTTGATCACTCTGTATTATTGAATCTATAGAGTGGCAACACAATTCTGGAGATCTTTTTATTCCACAGTTGGCACAACGCCAGGTAAAGGCGGATATACAGAATGATCAAAAGGAATTGTTACAGTTGGCAATACAATTCCTGAGATCTTTTTATTCCACAGTTGGCACAACGCCATGTAAAGGCGGAAATACTATTTTACATGTCTAATAAATACAAATAGGTTATGTCAGGACTCTGATAGTTAATAGGATTTTGACTTTTTGAGAAATAGAAATACTAAAAGATAGTGTAAGGAAAACAACAATTTTATTTATGGATATATAAGAAAAATATAACTAAAAACAAATAAGAACTAAATGTATTCAAATTTAATTTTAAATTTTCAAATGTCACTGTCAGCAACAGGAAATTAATTTATGTATCAGGCTCACCAATTTCAAGTAGATTTTTTTATTGCCAACTGTAACAATTCCTTTTGATCACTCTGTATTATTTGACATGTCATTTTTATAATAAATACAAATAGGTTGAGTGATAGAAGTACTTTAGATTATTTTCTTTCTTGCCAATTAAGTTAAGTACCACTGAACCGAACTTGGGACGTCACAATTCCAATATGAAACTTTAAAAAATCGTATCTCTTATAATATAAAGAATTTTCAACCCGCGTTTTCACTGATCGTCATAGTTTATCAAATAGTTTCATAAAAAATTCAAAAGAAATTGGTACAGGAGCCCATTAATTTTAAAATTAGCTGTTTCTTACAATTTTTAATCATCTCTTTAATTAACGAAATAAATATAAAATTATTTGGATACAGAATTGAATTCTTCACAACTTTTATTTAACGCCTTTTTAATTCTATATAATTTTGACGAATTTTGAAATACAAAAATCGACTGCGCTGTAGAACTGACTGAAATTTTTTATAATATCTATATTTTTAAAACATTAAATCTCCTGGAATTTTATATTCCTAAACTACAGGGTGATCAAAAGGGATTGTTACAGTTGGCGATAAAAAAAACTATTTGAAATTGGTAAGCCTGATACATAAATTTATTTCCTGTTGTTGACAGTGACATTTATAATTTAAATTTGAGTACATTTATTATTACATTTATTTCTAAAGTATTTCTATTACTTAAAAGGTCAAAATTCTATTAGCTGTCAGTCTCCTGACATAACCTATTTGTATTTATTACAAATAGCAAATAGTATTTCCGCCTTTACCTGGCGTTGTGCCAACTGTGGAATAAAAAGATTTCTGAAATAGTATTGCCAACTATAACAATCCCTTTTGATCACCCTGTAGTAGACACCGTGAATGAAGTTATAGAGCAACTGTTGTTCTTATTCTAGGTCACGCGGATGCAACAGCACTTCTGCTGTCTCACTGTGCAGATCCGAACCTGCAGGACCGGAAAGGTCGCTCTCCTGCACATTGCGGTTGCGCCAAAGGTCAACTAGAGACAGTAAGACAACTTCACGCTTCGGGAGCGAACCTCTGGTTAAGAACAGCACGAGGTGATCTACCTCTTCACGAAGCAGCAGCTAGTGGAAGACGACAACTTGTAAGATGGTTACTGGATCAAAGACCAAGTCAAGTAAACTCGAGGAATAATGATGGTAGAGGCTTATTGCATCTTGCAGCGTTAAATGACAACGCTGACATGTGTAAAGTAAGTTATAAAAAGATTGCATGTACTAAAAACGGTATAAAGATCGATTGACGTCATCCATCTTGATAAAACTTAATAAAATAATAAGAAACTGGTGCAATATTTAAATGACAATTAGAAAAAAATGGCATTGAAACACAAATCTCATATATATTGAATAATAGCCTTGATTATACAGTTTATTAGTTTATTAGTCAATCACCGATAATAGCTATATTTACTATCGATTCATGTATTGAAAATAATTATTTTTCATTTTTAATAATTATTTTATATTTTGCACGTTCAAATGACAATTTCTGTCTATATCGAGTTGTCATTGATCTATCAGATTAATGAACAATTGCTTCAAACATAATAAAATTTGTTTATCCACAACTCATATATAATAAAGACATTATTACACTGATTTCAGTTGAATTATATGGCTCATAAAACACTAGTGTTTTATATTTCATAAAACACTGTAAACAGCTTGTTACTTAGCAACCACTTCATTATCTACCGTATTTTGCGAAACTATGTATAACTGAATCAACGTTAAACGTTACGACCAATCTTCTTCGATACCTGTAATTATGAGTTGTGGATAAAATTTTGCATTACACTTGTGTTTTATTGGTATATAAAACACTCGACCTTCGGTCTCGTGTTTAAACTTTTCTTGTGTGTATTATATACCTAATAAAACACTAGTATAATAAATAACTATTATCCACAACTCATATATAATAAAGACATTATTACACTGATTTTAGTTGAATTATATGGCTCATAAAACACTAGTGTTTTATATTTCATAAAACACTGTAAACAACTTGTTACTTAGCAACCACTTCATGATCTACCGTATTTTGAGAAACTATAATTATGAGTTGTGAATAAAATTTTGTATTACACTTGTGTTTTATTGGTATATAAAACACTTAAGAATATTAAACACTCGATCTTCGGTGTTTTATATACCTAATAAAACACTTGTATAATAAATAACTAGTAAGGTCTTTGACTTTCACCTACATTAATTATTAAATGCTATAACAATGCCGAAGGGAAGAAATTTATTTATCAAAGAAACGTCAATTGCTGATTCTCCATTTAATAATTTATTTTTAATAAGAATATACAAAAAATGGACTGCTTTTACCCCTAAGTACTGTACAAGAGGTAAATTCGTATAAATGTCATTAATTTTTATTATTAATTTACAAGTAATTAGAGAGTACTGAACGTACTAAAAGTCTCTAAAATATCTGCGAAGTCAAAGAAAAATGAAATCTTCTCATCTCCAAAGAAGCAACGCGCAATACAATTTAAAATTGGTTACATATAAACGTAGCAACACCCCTGTCTTTCTTCTAGTTATATTCTTTTGATGACGTCAGTCGATGTGTATTACGTTTTCAGTATACATAAGAAATAAAGATTTCACCACGCCTTTTATCCATTACTGGGTGTGGCACTCTGCCGAAGCAGATCTCGTTAAGTGATATATTTTGTGCGTGAAGTGCGGTTACCAGTCGTCAAATCACGGCTCCCAAAGATATTAGTGGAGGGAGAGCCACAGGGGTAGTTTTAATGTGGTGAAAATTATTTGTCAGCTGTGGAAATCGAACCAGGGTTCTCAGGATCCACAGGCGGACTCGATACTATTGAGCCACCTACCCCATAAAACGATTCATTATATTAGTTCATAACTCTTTCTTGTAGATTCTGCTGGATAGTGGAGTAGGAGTGAATCCGTTGTTGAGGACTTCAAAGAATGTGTTCATGACTCCATTGGATTGCGCCCTGCAACGTGGATTTCGTTCAACAGCTAAATTTCTTCAGTTGCATGGTGGTGTTCCTGCTAATCGGCTTAACACGCTCCGTCTTACTTCCGAGCTTGCTACAAATCTTACGTCCAGTTCTCATCTGCATATTCGAGACGACATCACCATCCTCGGGGGCTCCAGCAGTGAAACAGACATCGATGATACCCACAAAACGAAGGACCATCGTGGAAGAAGAAAAACAGTTCGTAAAAAATTATCATACCGCCATGAACGAAGACGATCGTTTTCTGGAAGTGAAATTCAAGAAAAAGGTAGTTCAAAATCTCATGAGAGGAAATACGAAGCAGAAAGAAGAGCGAAATCACGTGACGATGTAAATAAAATTAAAGATGATCACAAGAAAAAAAAGAAACTGAAAGTCGAATCGGAAGATTCGTTAACTGACACGGAGACGTCACCGGAAATTATAAAAGAGAAAGACAAGAAAAAACATATTTCAGATGCTGAAAGTCAAAAACCAAATTTAGAACCAATTAAAAAAGTTGTACCACCCGATTACGAACGAACCAAGTCAAGAAAATCACATCACGATGATTCCAGCCACGAAATATCTGACAGAGAAAAAAGAAAAAGTAAAAAGCATGCTAAAGAGGAAGAATCTCACGAGGACGACACAAAAAAGAAACGAAAATCACGTTCAAGTAATGGAGAACAAGAAATTTTAAATCAAGAATCAATTGAACGTGAAGAACATCCCACAGAAGAAAAGATAAAGAAAAAACTAGATGATGTTCAAGTTAAAAAACAGAACAAATCTAAAAAATCAGATATATCTGACTCTGACACACAGAAGAATAAAATGTCAGATTCTGAACGTGAACGCAGAAAAAAGAAATCGGCGGATAAAAAAAGTCAAAAAGAAAAATCTATAAAAGAGAATTTATCTGAAGAAAATGAATCTTTAGATAAAGAACCCCAAAAAATTAAGAAAGAAAAAATAAAACAAGAATCCGCAAATTTATCCGAAGAAAAAGAATCGTTAGAAAAGGAACCCCATGAAATTAAGAATGAAAAAATAAAGCAAAAATCCGCTTCCAAAAGTAAATCATCTCAGGAAGAATTAGAAGAACAGTTACAAAATCAAGATGTAAAAGATTTAACTACTAACACAAAAGAAGAGTTAAAAAGTGAAGAAATGCAGTCATCAGCAGCTGATACAACTAAAGAAGCTGCCTTACTTCAACAAGAATCTGAACCCACCAAACATCTTGAAGAAGATGAAGAACAAGTTCAACCAGATCAGGTATCATTACAATCAAAATTAAGTGAAGAATCTCCTTCAAAAACAATACTTGTTGAAGCTGCTGTCCATCATCCTCCAAAAGGAATGAGCTCCGAAAATATTCAAGAACAACCAGCAGTTGTTGATGATAAAAAAGATAATAAAGAAACCGCCGAAGAAGTGTTAGATACAACACAAGAAACTAAAATAGAAACAGGAACAACTATTGAAGAAGAAACTGAACCAAGTAAAACGGAAGTTAAACCGGTAGAAGAAGCCGATAAAGCGGACGTTAAACCGGAATCAGAACCAGATAAAACGGAAGTTAAGCCAGAGACAGAACCAGATAAAATGGAAATTAAACCAGAAATAGATGCCGATAAAACAGAAGTCAAACCGGAAGAAGTCGATAAAACAGTTTTACCACATGAAATTTTAGAAAATGAAACAGCTGTTTCTAGTAAAAAAGCGAATACGACATCTGAAATAGATCTTCAAGATGGTGTCAGTGAAGAAGCGAATGTGACAGCTGAAGTAGATTCTCAAGACAAAGATATTACTGAACATGGAGAAGAAATTGATGGTTCTTGTACTGTAGAAAAAAAAGATGTTAGTAATACCGAAACAATAGTTACGAACGGTACGGAAATAAAACAAAATGTTGCAAATGAATGTAAGGAAACAGAACAAGAACCTTCTTCTGACAAAGTAAAGACAGTCGAAAATGGAATTATAGAAGAATCCTCGACTGTTGAAACCAAAGAAGCATCTGAAACTACTACCACCGAAACAGAAGACCAGAAAAAAGAAGATACAGATTCTAAAAAAGAATTAAACATAGATTTGTCTTTAAAAAAATTCGAAGAATCCGCTGAACTTCAAAACGAAGTTACAGACGTTGATGAAACAGTAAGCAAAGAAAATGAAGCCGTAGAAGAAACAAAAGAAAAAAAATACAAGAAAAAAGTACGAATATCTAAAAATAAAGACCAGAAAGATGCATCACCAGCAACAAAACCGGAAGGAACAGAACAGGCGGAAGACGGAAAAGAATCTAGCAGTACTTCTCGTGAAACCAGCAGCAGCGAAAGTGAATCGGAAAAATCTATCAAGAAAGTTTCTGACAAAAACAGCGAACATAAAAGCTTTAAAATCTTAAACGATGATGTAGCGTTTAAAATTTTAAAAGAATCACCCTTGAAAGAATCTCGCCGAATGCGAAAAACCTCAAAAAAACGTCAAAAAGAAACCGAACGACTAAATGAAAGCGCTACAAGTTCCCCAGAAATGCTAGAATCAGTTCGTACAAGAAGCAAATCTGTCCCAAGACAAAAAGAATCCACTCAAATTGTTACTTTACCTTCTTTAGTTGAAAAACGACCAGAATCAAATCTTTCAGTGCCTAATTTAAGTTCAGTTTATAGTGACAACGAACAAAAATCAGGAAGTAACAGTGAAGTAGACGATTTAATGAGTAGTGCAAGCAGAAAGAAACGACTAAAAAGACGATCTAAATTACGTGTTGGTTCTAAAAGTGCTGGCAGTGATTATGAGAGTAGCAATTTGATTGATTCAGGATTTGAACCCAGTCCGAGAAGCTCCAGAATTCCGAAGAGGAAAGTTATGTCGGAGAGAGGCGTCAATATGACTTCTGTTACTCAACAGATTCAATCTAACATTAGGAAGTAAGTAGAAATTAACACTTATAACTTTCAAATCGCAACAAACTCTTCTTTTCTGAGATAAAAACTAAATATTATATTGGTGCCTCCTTCACCAACGGCAACGTGTTTGTTTACTAACTTGTAAAATTAACAGCTAACCTGTAATAGTATATTACATAAGTCAGGAAAGTGATATTTTTCTTGACAAAACGATTGTTTGAAATATGAAGTCGCAGGCCGAGTATTTTAATAGGATGCGGGCACCCACGTGATAATGAACAGCTGTCACAGTGTCACGTGAGTGCCCGCATCCTATTGGTTCTTTTCAAATCTCGTCCCATAAAATAGTTCATTTTGTAGGTGGCGCAGTGAATTTTCCCGAAACAGCTGTTCATTATCACGTGGGTGCCCGCATCCTATTCGCTGAGTCAAGTAAAAACACTTTCCTGACGTATTATGTATTCTATTTTTTTTAAATCATCACGCCTTCTACCCATTACTGGGTGTGGCACTCTGCCGAAGCAGATCTTGGTAAGTGATATATTTTTGCGCGTGAAGGGCGATTACCAGCCGTCAAAGCCGCAGGAGTAGTATTAATGTGGTGAAAATGTTTGTCGCCAATGAGAATCGAACCAAGGTTCTCAGGACCCGCTGGCCGACACGATAACCACTGTGTCACCTACTCCACAATCAATAATTAATCATAAATAATTCAAAATGTTATTTTTTTTCCTGAAACGTGACCAATTTTAGTATGGAAAGTAGATTTTTACCAAATCAGTCGAGTAAAGTACGTATCCACGCTACAATAAAAATAACAGTCTGGTAAAGATTTTACCGCACTGTTTTTTTTTTCATATAAAAAGAAATTATTTATGATTCATTATTGATTAAATTAAACGGTTTTGAGAAAAAATTGTATATACGATATGTCAGGAAAATATTTTTACTTGATTCAGCGGATTAAAATACTCGGCCTGCGGCCTCGTATTTCAAATAACCGCTTTGACAAGTAAAATATCACTTTCCTAACTTATTTAACATACTACACAGTGATCAAAAGGGATTGTTACAGTTGGCAATAAAAAAAACTACATGAAATTGGTAAGCCTGATACATAAATTCATTTCCTGTTGTTGACAGTGACATTTAAAATTTAAATTTGAGTACATTTATTATTACATTTATTTCTAAAGTATTTCTATTACTTAAAAAGTCAAAATTCTATTAGCTGTCAGACTCCTGACATAACCTATTTGTATTTATTAGAAATGTCAAAAAGCATGTTCGCCTTTATCTGACGTTGTGCCAACTGTGGAATAAAAAGATCTCTGGAATTGTATTGCCAACTGTAACAATTCCTTTTGATCAGCCTGTATTACAGGTAAATAACAAATAAAATAAATATATAGAATTTAAACTAAAAATTGTTTTAAATATATTCAGAGAATGTCTAAAGGGTTCATGCTACCCCATTTTATGAGATATAGCATAATGTTACGTATTGTTGTAGATACCACATGGAACGCAAAATCTTTCAGCATCTTCTCGACCTCAAACGCCTTCAGATTCGTTCTGGGCAAGCAAACGAATCTGTTCTTGTAAAACGTGCAATTGACACTTATCACAATTCCGTGGCTGCTTCTGTTGGTGCAGGCCGCTACGTAAAGAAAGACTACACGTACAGATCTTTCGAGCAGTTCTTGTATCAAAGTTTACGCATGCTTCAGAAGAGTCCTGTTGATCACATGAAGGGTTTACCGGAGACAACTGATAACCCGTTACTGTGCACGCAGAGTACGCACAGATGTTTACATGCCACACATGCATACACTGGCATACCGTGTGCCGCTTACTGTAAGTATATACCCCTCTATTCTGTAACTCGATCATTATCTGTTAACGATCGATAGGTTAATGACAACCCTGATTTTTTGTGATTAATCTGCATATTACCACCATTTCTGCATTTGGTGACCAAAATAATTTATTCTATTACATGTATTTTTCTTTTATGTATTTTGCTCTCGTACAAAACTGCCAGTATATAAAAAAAATAGTTTTAACCACACTTTACGAAACTGTCAGTGAATTGTCTCCTTTGACGTCACATGCAGCAGACTCCCTCCCACCACACAATTTTGTGTGAAACAACAAATTTGTAGAAAGAGCGAGGTGATACCATGCCGAGTCGATCAACTGCTTTCTCCTTTAAGCACTACTCCCCGCAGATCACCACATTTGTTTGACGTTTTACGTTTGGATCGCGTGATAAACGTCAAACTGTAAAGCTATACCATGTTCGCTACATAACAAACTATTAAATTCTATTTTACTCATTAGATGGCAACCGCAAAATTTGAATTTTGTAAGTTCCTATTACAGTACAGGATCCGGACTCACCGAGTCATATATTTTTAGCTTGAGTGGGATTCGAACTCTGGATCTCAGGATTCGAATGCCGTAATGCTATCCAAACCACTGTACTGTACTCTTATCATCTGAACTCACCAATGTTTCTCTTTCTACCTCCAAATGCTTAGTACTCGTACAATACAGAGTAACCAGAATAAGTGTCAGTTGGTAAAAAAAACTACTTGAAATTGGTAAGACTGATACATAAATTTATTTTCTGTTGTTGACAGTGACATTTGAAAATTTAAATTAATAAAAATCGTTATCTCTCTTACCCACATCCTTTTATTTCTTAACAACTCACAGAGCAATAATCTAAATTATTTCTATCACTCAACCTGTATGTATTTTTTATTAAAATGACATGTCAAATAGTACTTCCGCCTTTACCTGACGTTGTGCCAACAGTGGAATAAAAAGATCCCCAGAATTTTATTGCCAACTGAAACATTTACTTTTGATCACTCTGTAGTATGGTATTATTCGACATATGACAAACAGTGCCTACTAATTGTTCTAATTGTGTAGCTAAAACGCAACTTTTTAAATATGGATGAAACCAGATAAATCTAATGATTACTTCAAATTCTAATCCTTTTTTCAGTGCCGAAAATGAACCACCACACGATGCCAAAAATCGGCTTCACTCCTCGAAGTTCTTCGAGTTTCCTTCCGCAAATAAACTCCAAAGGTAAATCTGTTACCTTGGAGCTCTGTCATGGGAATGACAAGCAAGTGATCTCGTTACCTGCAGATAGGTTAGATCACAATAAAAGATATTATGTGACGTTTACAGTCAAAGGACAAGAAGGGCAGTCTCCTGTTGACCAAGAAAATACCACTAGTCACAGACATGCCAAGAGTGTTTAGTTGATTTTGTTGTTATTGTAAATAAATTTGGGTGGTGGGAAATACATTTTAAGTGTTCTTAATTATTATTCTTCTGACTTATTTAGTATTTTAGTTGTTGTAGGAACATTTTAATAAAAATAAATAAATAAATAAGTATATCATCACGCCTTCTACCCATTACTGGGTGTGGCACGCTGCCGAAGCAGATCTCGGCAAGTGATTTTGCGCGTGAAGTGCGGTTACCAGTCATCAAATTACGGCCCCCAAAAATGTTAATGGAGGAGGAGCCACAGGGGTAATTTTTGAAATTATGAAAATTGTCGCCTGTGGGAATCGAACCAGGGTTCTCAGGATCCACAGGCCGACTTCATACCACTGAGCTAGCCACCCCATTTTAAGTGTTCTTAATTATTATTCTTCTGATTTATTTATGCTGAGTTGCATGAAAGTTTTATCGGTTCATTAGCAACTAACGGTTCAATAAATTTCAGAAAATCGCTATTGATACTGTTGCTAGATAAACAATTCTTTATCTAAAGAGCTCTTTATTTTTTTCTTGCAACCCAGCATTAGTATTTTATTTGTTATAGGAAGCAGATTATGTTGGTAAGTTATTCAGGATTTGAACTTGTTCATTTCTGAGGTAAAAATTAAAAATGATTTTGGTGCCCGCTCTATTAACGGCAACGGGTTTGTTTGCTAACTTGTAAAATTGATAAATGATATAATAGTATATTACATAATAAGTCACGAACGTGATGTTTAGCTTAACGAAGCGGTTGTTTAAAGTACGAGGCCACAGGCTGAGTATTTTAATTTGCTGAATCAAGTAAAAACACTTTCCTGACGTATTATGTATACTATTTTTTTCTGAAATCGTTTAATTTAATCAATAATTAATCATAAATAATTCAAAATGTAATGTTTTTACAAATCAAGTTATTAATGGGTGGTATCAAGTCGGCCTGTAGATTTGAGAACTAGGGTTTGAATCCCCCGACAAACAATTTTTCACCATAATAAAACTACCCCTGTGGCTCCCATACCCCTAATGTCTTTTGAAGCCGTGATTTGACGGCTGGTAACCGCACTACATGAATAAAAATATATGGCATACCTAGGGAGAGGCGGTGGGTGCGGTTCGCATCGGGCGACATTTTTTATATTTAGTTTTTGTTGTAAAAAACAGCTTGTTTACTTCATAAGTTTACTTTTCGATTTCTACGAATTATGAATTACTATATGATTTCGAATATTTTTCTTCATCAAGTCAATGTAGGGATGAAAACATTATCTTATAAAATTCCTTTATTATTGCCTAATTTAAATATGCCATCCAATGGTAAAAAAGTTCCCCACCTATAATTTGTCTCAATTACAATTATTTATTTATGTTTATTAATTTAATGGGGTAATGGCTCAGTGGTTTCGAGTTGGCCTGTGGATCCTGAGAACCCCGGTTCGATTCTCACAGCCGACAAACAATTTTCACCAAATTAAAATTACCTCTGTGGCTCCCCCACCACTTACATCTTTGGGAGCCATGATTTGACGGCTGGTAACCGTACTTCACGTACATAAATATATCACTTATCGAGATCTGCTTCGGCAGAGTTCCACACACAGTAATGAGTAAAAGTCGTGATGATATATTTATTTCTTTAATTTATAAAAACTACCATTTGATTGACATAGAAAGGGGCGGCAAATTGGAGACCGCTCTGGGCGGCAAAAGTTCTAGGTACGCTACTGAGTTACCGAGATCTGCTACGGGAGAATGCCTCGCCCAGTAAAGGATAGAAAAACTGATATATTTATTTTATTTCATATTTAGATACTACATTTTATTGATAGACATACAAATGTTATATTTATATTCGCAACCGATTGAGAGAATTTTCAACAACAAATTGACTGCATTCCACTAAACTTTTATTTTTTCACCGTAGTTATTTATGACACAATAACGAAAATATAGTTTTTCGTCTGTGTGTCATATACTATTGTAAAGAATTTTTTTAACTCATTTTTTTCATTCAGTCATTATTTTAGCGGCCGAAGAGTACTTTTTGTCCTAGGTCGAAATGTATTTTACTAAAGCCCCTGGCACATATAGCGTCAAGACTCCGAGTCTGCTACAAACTGCTGAAAAACTGAGAGTCACGTCCAAAACGGGTGTCACATATAGAGTCGGTGTTTCTGACAGTCAGAAATAAATATTTGTTAATTTTAACGTGTTATTTGTTAATTTGTATTATTTAAAATATTTATCGACTATTAAGAAATATAAAAACTATAAACTACGAAATATAAAAGAAAAAAATTAAATTAAATAAAAATTACATGAACTATAAATGAAATATAAAAACTTAAATATATTATTTAAAATGTTTGTCGATTATTAAGAAATATAAAAACTATAAATTAGGATATATAAAACAAAAAAATAAATTTAAAAAAATGACTTGAATTATAAATGAAATATGAAAACTTAAAAGTTTCTAACTATGTATAAAGTAAATGAATTTAACTATAAAAATGTACAAAAATCAAACAAAAACATAAACAATAATAATTCATACGTCAAACAACAAAGGAAGATATGGAAAAAACCAGCATCATAATGAAGTTGGTTTTCGGCAGTCGTGACTGCTGAAAATAGAGGCGTTTCTATTTTTGGCAGTCAAAACTCCGAGTCTGGTAGACTCGGAGTTTTGACGCTATATGTGCCAGGGGCTTAACTGTAAAAGAACCATCACCTAGCAACCGTAGTAAATATTAATTCTTGAAAAGTTAATCTTTTTATACAAATATCCTAATCAAGAAATGTCACTTTTTAACAATAAAATAAAATAATTTTGTCTGACATATAAACAAACTGAATTTTATCAGTAATAAAACTGCTTCCTGGTTGAATTTTGATTGATTGACAACAGATCAAAGGTAATTATTGCTAGCAAAAGTAGATCCATTTTAGTTCCAATCACTGACTAAAGATGGCGGAAGAGATCAGAACATCAACTCCAGGTCATGCGCAACTCAGGTATTCCAAACTCGATGTTCTCAGTGAGCCGTTGGTTGCGTACGAAGAAGGTATACAACGTTTGTTTGTGTTTGGAAAGTGTATAACCTGTTTGTTCGCGTATTTTAATAATGATATCTTAGTGATAATATTCGTATCAGTGTTTATCTAAATTTCAACAAGTGCAACTGTGGTTGTGATATTTATGTTCAAGATAAGCAGGTAGCAGTTTTAGCGGGAGAAGAAATAGGTACAGGTAAGTCTGTCTTATTGGGCGTTAACCAAACTATACTTAAGCCACGCAGTAAACACCTTACTATTGTTTTTAAATTTCACCTGTAAGCATTTAAACTCTACACAACCTAAAGATATGATATTTGTAGTCCTGAAACATGTATTTTTATATTGTGTTTATATTTTGATCAGAATGTACTAAGTTTAAAATAGTTTCAAATATTTTGCATGCAGGTAAATACAAATAGGTATGCATGGTATGACTCAACAAATGAAAAATCATGATGTTAGTCATATCGCTGTAGTTTTTAATCGTTATATGACTAAATATTTTTAGTTAAACAGATAAAATGTTGTTTATTTCGGCAACCTGTGGAATCTCTGTTAGGCGTTGCTCAAGATGAGTTGACCTGTAATTTAGTAGTAACTTGTTTATCTAGTTGTGGGTCTTAGCAGGAGCGCTATCGAATATTAGCCGTTTCTTTTAAAAGCTAGAATTTTAAATGAATTGTATAAATGATACATTGAAACAATGTCGCATTGGGTAATAGGTACAGTATGTAGGTAAACAAATGTCGGTTTCATTATTTGAAACAATTGAAGTGATGCTGAGAATAATGCTTTGTTTTTTATTTCAAATATAATAAATATATGTTGCATATCATCTTCACTATTTATTTTAAAGGTTAGGCAATCAAAACAAATGTTTTTCCTGTTAGTTCATTCAATCTTCAATTTTGCAATGTCCATCTGCTACATACAAATTCACCCTCGATGCAATAAAAATTACAAACCTCCCTTAGTCATAAATTTATTGGGAATTTTTGATGCAGACTATTATTCTATTGACGTCAATGTAATATATTAAGTTGGATTGATTATGTAACGTAAATTATTTTGTATATTTTAAATGAATTGTATTTGAAAGCGTTACATACTATTCTTTAAAGTGAAATTAGATCACAAAGGCATATATTATATAGTTTAAATGCAAATTGAATCGCTTGAAATGTACATATACTAGGTGTAACATGAATACCTGGCCATACGCGTGTTTAACATGGAATATTAGTTTTTACTTGCGGAAAAGTAACCAGTTCATTTTAGACAAAAATGCTTCAAATACAAGTTTTACGTAATTAAATTCTGCATCTAAGTCAGTAGTCACATTTTATTTTGCACATTTTCTAACCGAAATAATCCAATTTAAAATTTTATAAGAATTGTATTTTATAGTGACAGCCGCGGAATTGAAACAAAATGGTTCAATCCCCACAGCAGACAAACATTTTCACTACATTAAAATTACCCCTATGGCTTCCCCATTACTAACATCTTCGGGGGGTGTGATTTGACGGTTGGTAACCGCACTTCACGCGTATAAATATATCACTTACCGAGATCTGCTTCGGCAGAGTGCCACACTCAGTAATGAGTAAAAGGCGTGATAATATATTTATTTTTTTGTTCTTCATATGAAATTTTCAATCATGATATGTCACTTCAATAAATCACAAATCCCTTCTGAACTAAACTTGTTTGACAGGTAATAAGTTAATCATTTGTTTGTTCTTTTGTTAAAGAAGCAATACTTAAAAAAAACTTTAAATCCGATTATTTCGACTAGGAAACGTGCAAAATAAAATGTGTCTTGAATGCAGAATTTTATTTTCCACAACTTGTAATTGAAGTATTTTTATCTAAAATGAACCGGCTCTTTTTTCGCAAAGATAAACTGATTTCCCTTATTCAACGCCTACGGCCAGATTTCATTTTACACCCTGTACGAGATAGATGGCTCAGTGGTACTGAGTCGGCCTGTGGATCCTGAGAATCCTGGTTCGATCCCCTTAGCCGACATTAATTTTCACCACATTTAAATTACCCCTCTGGCTCGCCTTCACTAATATCTTTGAGGGTCGTGATTTGTCAGCTGGTAACTGTACTTCACGTGCATAAATATATCACTTACTGAGATCTGCTTCGGCAGAGTGCCACAACCAGTAATGGATAAAAGGCGTGATGATCAGAGCTGGGCAAACTACTTAAAAAAAGTAGCTAAGCTATAGCTACAGCTATTCTTTAAAAAAGTAGCTGAGCTACAGCTATAAGCTACATTTTGTAAAATATAGCTAAGCTACACCTAAAAGCTTTCGTTACAGTAGCTGTTAAATTTTAAAGCTACTTTTTTCAATTATTGTGAATGAATTAAATTTGCTATTGTCATATGATCAGTTGATCAGTCTTTTGTTATAATGACTGTTAATTTATTATTATGTACATAAATATGAAAAATCGCAAATGGCCAAATGTACTGTTAATTTTTGATGCAATAACTTTTATTTATATCAAAATAAATTAACACTCACATTAACAGAGGACTCTTATTAAACAGTCAATGTTTAGTTCATCTAATATTTAATACAAAAGTAGGATAGGTTAAGAACAAGTGAAAAATAAAATATGTTAATAGATTTTAAACTATATAATAACTTGTTCTGTTACAGTTATAGAAAACAATAAAGAAGGTATAATTCAAGTACAAAACAAAATAAATAGGTATTTCTTAATGAACAGTGGTAGCTTTAAGCTACAAAAAGTAGCTTTGGGCTAGAAAAAGTAGCTTTGAGCTACAAAAAGTAGTTTTAAAAGTAGCTTCAGTTTTTCTAACAATATTTTTAAGCTAATAGCAAAAAAATAGTTCGCTACAAGCTACAGCTATATTTTTTCACATTTAGCTAAGCTACAGCTAAGGTAAATGTAGCTAAGCTACAAAAGTAGCTAGCTACTGCCCAACTCTGGTGATGATACATTTATTTATTTTTATATACAAAATCGAAATAGGTAAACTCAAGTTTACATTCACATGTTTAGTATTGAGTTTCAAAGTTTATAGTAAACCATTCGATTAAATAAACAGATCTATAAATGACTTTTTATTTCAAATAAAACAGAAAGGTTTGTTAATCTGGCCAACATCAACTGCAAAATACGACTGGGATATTAATTATTATACAGCTGAACTAATTAATTAAAAATATTCAGACTTCGTGCAAATTTGTCATAAAGATAACTCGCAACAACAATTTAGGTAAATCTTTAAAAGTAATGAAACTAAAGACTTTTCATGTGACTACAGTTCACTAACATGCTATGAGTGTCTTCCGTAACCTTTGACCTCTCTTAATTCTCGTCCTCAAATGATGAGTAACGCAGCAGAATTTTCTTTAAATATTTGTGTCGTGTATTCAAGGACGCGGACTTGGTATTGATTATTTTTTAACAGGTAAAGAAAAGTATTTTCAAATAAACACTCATTCTGGAATGTAACAGATTTGCAGTTGCAGCATTTTAAAAATAAATATATCATCACGTCTTTTACCAATTACTGGGTGTGGCACTCTACCGAACCAGATCTCGATAAGTGATATATTTATGCGCGTGAAGTGTGGTTATCAGCCGTCAAATCACGGCCGCGAAAGATGTTAGTGATGAAAAGCCACAGGGGCAATTTTAATGTGGTGAAAATGTTTGTCGGCTGTGAAAATCGAACCAGAGTTCTTAGGATCCACAGGCAGACTCGATAACACTGTGCCACCTACTTCATAAATTAATAGTAAAATTGATTAATAAATACATCAGCACGCCTTTTACCCGTTACTGGGTGTGGCACTCTGGCTAGCAAATCTCGGTAAGTGATATTTTTATGCGCGTGAAGTGTGGTTATCAGACGTCAAATCACGACCTCGAAAGATGTTAGTGGAAGGGAAGCCACAGGGGTAATTTTAATGTTGTGAAAATGTTTGTCGGCTGTGAAAATCGAACCAGTGTTCTTAGGATCCACAGGCCGACTCGATACCACTGTGCCACCTACTTCATAAATTAATTGTAAAATTAATTAATAAATACATCAACACGCCTTTTACCCATTACTGGGTGTGGCACTCTAGCTAGCAAATCTCGGTAAGTGATATATTTATGCGCGTGAAGTGTGGTTATCAGACGTCAAATCACGGCCTCGAAAGATGTTAGTAGAAGGGAAGCCACAGGGGTAATTTTAATGTGGTAAAAATAGTTTGTAGGCTATGGGAATCAAGCCCGGGTTCTTAAATCCACAGGCCGACTCGATACCACTGAGCTACGCCCATTTGATGGTGTATAAAAACAATGTTTCATCGCGTTATCGCATAATTTTAATTTGTTTGAGGTTAACCAATATAAGATAAATACAGGAAATTAATTCTTCAATTCGTTAATTCAGATATTTGCTATTTCCGGTGTTAAATATTCAATTATTTTCATCTCATAGTTTTCAGAAAGCTGAAAAGGGAAAGCAACAATAAATTAAATTAAATTTATGGGGTAGGTGGTACAGTGGTATCGTGCCGACCTGTGGATCATAAGGACCCTGGTTCGATTTTCACAGCCGACAAACATTGTCACCACATTAAAATTACCTCTGTGGCTCCCTCACCACTAACATCTTTGAGGGCCGTGATTTTACGGTTGGTAACCGCACTTCACGCGCATAAATATATCACTTACCGAGATCTGTTAGGTAGAATGCCACACCCAGTAATGGGTAAAAGGCGTGATGATATATTTATATATTTTTTACTTTAAAAACTTAGCGTAAAATACGTAAATAATGTATCTCTCTTTAGAAATAAGATTCACATATTAAAATGAGAAATAAAAACTACATTTTGTTTGTAATAGGGTAGGTGGCTCAGTGATATCGTGTCGGCCTGTGGATCCTAAGAACTCTGGTTCGATTTTAACAGCCGACAAACATTTTCACCACATTAAAATTACCCCTGTGGCTCCCCCATCACTAACATCTTTGAGGGCCGTGATTTTACGGTTGGTAACCGCACTTCACGCGCATAAATATATCACTTACCGAGATCTGTTAGGTAGAATGCCACACCCAGTAATGGGTAAAAGGCGTGATGATATATTTATATATTTTTTACTTTAAAAACTTAGCGTAAAATACGTAAATAATGTATCTCTCTTTAGAAATAAGATTCACATATTAAAATGAGAAATAAAAACTACATTTTGTTTGTAATAGGGTAGGTGGCTCAGTGATATCGTGTCGGCCTGTGGATCCTAAGAACTCTGGTTCGATTTTAACAGCCGACAAACATTTTCACCACATTAAAATTACCCCTGTGGCTCCCCCATCACTAACATCTTTGGGGGTCGTGATTTGACGGATGGTAACCGCACATCACGCACATAAATATATCACTTACCGAGATCTGCTAGGAAGAGTGCCACACCCAGTAATGGGTAAAAGGCGTGTTTATGTATTTATTAATTAATTTTACTATTAATTTATGGAGTAGGTGGCTCAGTGGTATCGGGTCGGCCTGTGGATCCTGAGAACTCTGGTTCGATTTTCACATCCGACAAACATTTTCACCAAAATAAAATTACCCCTGTGGCTCCCTCACCACTAACCTTTTTGGAGACTGTGATTTGACGGCTGGTAACCGCTCTTCACGCACATAAATATATCACTAACCGAGTGCAACACCCAGCAATGGGTAAAAGGCGTGATGATATATTTATTTTTATTTATACAAATCAATATTTCACCGTCTTGTATAATTTTAATCATTTTCGGTTTGTGGTAAACCAATATAAGATAAATACAGGAAATTTATATTACAATTCGTTAATTCAGATATTTGTTATTTCCTGTGTTAAATATTCAATTATTTTCAAGTCTTAGTTTTCAGAAAGCTGAAAAAGGAAAGCAACAATAAATTAATTAAATTCTTGTTGCAAAAATACTAGTAACAATTTTTAGTTTGCTCTAGTTTTACCGTTTTAACAGTTTTTAATTTAATCGATAGTTAATTGTAGCTGACGTGATGTCGTGACGATAATAATAAGAAAATCTCCGTGAATTCGAAAAATTCCAAGTTTGGAGTAATTTTATATATAAACATGCAATTTCAAGGTATTGTGTTAACTACTTAAACAATATTTAAGTTGCCTAGCACAGCATTCTTGGAATCTAAACATTAAAATAAAAATGTATGAAGTCATTTTTGCAATTTCACAATCGTAAATTTTAGTGGATGATATTGAATTTATGTTTGTTGATTATAACTGAAAAATTTAAATAAAAATAGGTTTAGGGTTTCCTCCTTTCCATTTAGCACACTTTTATCTATTTATGACTAAATTTTTATGCTCATTTGATAAATAATATAGACAGGAATGGACCTAACCTAAAAATGGCGACTTTTATTGTTTAACAACATAAAATCAATTTTGTTACTATTCGTTTTGATCTAATTAATCAATTTCTTTATTTAAGGCAATACAAAATTGGTTATTGATAGTTAAAACTACCGCGAATCGAATGGTGAAACCGCGAGGTTCCTAAGTAATCTAGTTTTCAAGATATTTAACCTTAAATATGAGTTTACTTTTCAAAATTTTTCCGCTACTCAGCTTTTTTCTACTAGAATGTTTATTTAAATCAATAAAACTTTGGTTACATATAGTTAAAATCACGCTGAATCCAATGGTGACATACCCAGGTCCATATCTGTATTAATTTTTTAGGTACAGTTACCTAAAAACAGCAATCATCTAGAGAATTTTAACATAAAATCAGATATTTTACTATACGTTTTGATCTAATTAATCAATAGGATGCGGGCATTCACGTGAGACTGTGACGTTTTGTGATGTAAAAACAGCTGTTCGGGCAAAGATCACTGCGCCACCTACAAACGTCACAGTGTCACGTGAATGCCCGCATCCTATACGAACTATGTCTTTGGGGGCTATGATTTGACGACTGGTAACCGCACTTCACGCGCAAAATGTATCACTTACCGAGATCTGCTTTGGCAGAGTGCCACACCAAGTAATGGGTAGAAGCCGTGATGATATATGTATATTTATTTTAAAGAAATATTAATTTGGTTATTGATAGTTAAATCTACTCCGAATCGAATGTTAAAACCGCCAGGTCCCTAAGTTATCTAGTTTTTGAGATATTTACCCTTAAACATTAGTTTACGTTTCAGAATTTTTTCCGCAGTTCAGCTTTTTTCCATTAGAATGTTTATATGTTGATATAAATCAATAAAACTTTGGTTGCATATAGTTAAAATCACGCTGAATCCAATGGTCTAATATCTAAGTCCGTATCTTTCTTAATTTTTTAGTTACAGTTACATAAAATCGTAGCAACCATCTAGAGAACTTTAACAACATAAAATTGCCCTCTAAATATAACAAATAGGTACTCAAATTCCATGTATAGTATTGTCACTTTCTGAACAACATGTTTGTGTAATCGCCCACCTTTAATAACGTACAATCAGGAACTAGAGCACATGCTAGCAGCCCTCGGCACGGTCGTAACGAATAGCTATGGCATATCTCCCCTAACTTGAATTGAAATTTGCAGTACAAGAGGTACAGCTGTCGCTATTACCACCCTGCGTCTCTGACAATACACTACACCCTGTAGGACTTATGTTCGTTATAGACTGGAACGCTTGTAGATATATTTCCCGGTTAGTAAATTTTCTGCGGAAAATAAATAAATCAGAACTGCGTTTCAAATCATTTTATACGTGCTGGCATCTTTCCAAATGCAAAAAGCGCGTTACATTATTACCTATTATCTTTCTTTCTAATGCTACAAAACGAATATCGCTATTTCTTTCTCCAAATAATTTCCTGTAATGCAGTGGTTTTCAAACTTTTCAGAGCCATGATCCCCTTGGCGGCAAAAATTATAAATATATAATTATATTCTTTCGCGACCCCCTTACTTTGTAATAAAACAAAAGACAAAATGTCTATTGCGATGTGGAATTGAGTCTTAATAAATAGAAAAATAGGAAAAAATTTTCCATCACTTGTCTCGCAATAGACATTTTGTCTTTTGTTTTATTACAATAGCTGTCAAGCAGTTTGCGATTTTGTCGGTAGATGGCACCACGAGTGGCTCCATAGCTCTCATGTCATGTTACCGTTGTAGATAGGTTAACATCAGTCAGTTCAGCTAAGTCGGTATCACAATCCTCTAGATCCTAGTTGATCTAGTTGGATATATGATCGCACCATACTGATGAGTCCGGAAGGACGAAACGTACGTCTATGGTTAAAGCTGAACTGACCAGCCGTTTGTTGATGACCTGAGAAGTTGATGCAAACGTGCTGTAAAAACCTCTGTGGAATTACGAGACAAGTGATGGAAATTTTTTTCCTATTTTTCTTATTTGCCCTTACTTTGTATGTGATAAAAATTGCAGTTTGTAAAAGGCTGATTTAATAATGTAAATTACAAACGTAGAACCACGAGTTTCAGAAATTAGTAAAGGAAAAATTTCTCATTACGACAGGAGCTGTATTCCATTTGCCACTTGGTTCACTTAAATCAGTTCAGATAAATTTGACACATGACTAAATGAACTGAATTAAGCAAACTGATGCACTTATTGGGGTGAATTATTTCAAAGTAAATTAGAATCTGTAATTTTAGTACTGGAAATAAAGTGAGCGAAGTAATCCAGCGAAATAAATAAATGATTTGGTTCAGTAAATGTAAGTTAGATCTGATCCAAATGGCAAATGGAATACGCCTAGGGTTGGCAAAAAGACATTTATTTTGTATTTTGACCAGGGTAGTGGTCAAAACCAGGTTTTATGGACAAAATGGACAGGCCAAATTGGACAAAACTCATATTATACTTAAACGAAACCACGATGTACAAGTAATCCCGTAGAAACATCAATGAATAATTAATTATATTTATTATATGAATATTTTAACTTATACATTTCGAAAAAGCTATAATACTAAAAACATTCTACACTTATCATTCGTATTCACGCGTTTTAAACAAGTTCGTAATTTGTTCATAATCAACGTTTAACATTCGAAATATGGCAAAACAGCCAAATATATCGTTTTCGGAATATTCTTAAAACTTAAAATAACATATTAATGACATAATATTAAGAATTTAATACTAATTTTAAAAGAATACACATTTATTTATTTTTTATGACTGAAAACTATGTTCATGTAATGTTAGCGAATTAATAACTTGATCTTATTTTAAAACATATTCCTAATTATTTATAAATTGTTTTATGTTTTTGTAATATGCTAAAGTTTGTAATAAATATGATATATGAACCAATATAATGACTGCTACTGCTCCTAGACTCAACTGAAAAAAATGAGTATAATGTCGATTTTGACCACAGTCCAAAATTAAATATTGACTAGGGACCAGGGAACATTGGTATACCTAGTTTCTTAGGAACTGTGATATATTGGTATATTTGTATTTTCCTACCTAGCTTGTAATAAATTCTTTGACGGCCAGGTGCATCTCCGTTATTTAAATTTTTGTAATAAGTTTTCCTTAAATGGCTAGCTCAGTGGTATGTAGTCGGCCTGTGGATCCTGAGAACCCTGGTTCGATTCCCACAGGCGACAAACAATTTTCATAATTTCAAAAAGCTACCCTTGTGGCTCCTCCAACACTAACATCTTTGGGGGCCGTGATTTGACGGCTGGTAACCGCATTTCACGCGCAAAATATATCACTTAACCGAGATCTGCTTCGACAGAGTGCCACACCCAGTAATGGGTAGAAGGCGTGATGATATATTTATTTATTTTTATTTAAATTGCTGTCAAACATTTTATTTGAAATATTTCATTTAAGAATGAATCTTTGGCATTTTAAAATTCCAAAGTCATCATTTAAAATATTACGGTTATATATTAAAAAAAAAACAGAAACAGAATTTACTTATCTTTTTTAGATTTGGAGATGCAGTTGGTTAAAGTTGATTAAAAAATTGAAGCAACAATGTTGTCCCAAAAAATCGTTATGATTCCATCTTCTTACCAATTAATTTGTCATTGAAATTAAATAAAAATTCACATACTAATCAAATAAAAAACAGAAAATTCTAATTTTCAAACTGGATTTAATTAACTTTTCTAGATTAGTATATAGTATATAGCTTCTCAAACTTGATAAAAAAAAATTGGAGAATTTTTTTTTATGATTCCATATTTTTTATCGTTTCATTTATCATCGTAATTAAATAAAAATGTACATATTTAATAAATAGAATACGGTAATTTCAAATTTTCCAACAGAATTGAATTCTCTTTACTAATTTTCGAACTACAACCCTTGTAAGTAAAACTGCACTCTGCGTAACGTTCCAAACAAAAATCAGTTTTTCTCCGCTGCTAAAATAATTTCCTGGAGAGGTCTGAAACCATCAATCCCATTTCCGCATCCTGATTGACAGCCAGGGGATCCTTTTACTCCTGCAGGATATTTCAGGACGAGTTCACGGTATAACTATGGCCTCTACACGAAAGTTATTTAGTTTGTGGCCGAGTGAACTCTAGGAGTCATTCACACCAATCGATTTTGGATTTTATCGTACTCTGGGGTTGAATTGTTACGCTTGGCAAATTATTTAAAGGTTATAGAAGCTTTTAAGGTTGGTTTCAGTGGATCTTTATTTGTTATATCGACTACATAAACTTTTATTTGTTTAAAACTTTCTCAGAATTCGCTGCAAAAATAAAAATAAATAAATATATCATCACGCCTTTTATCTATTACTGGGTGTCGGAGCTGGGCAAGCTACTTAAAAAAAATAGCGAAGCTACAGCTATTCTTTAAAAAAGTAGCTAAGCTACAGCTATAAGCTATATTTTGTAAAATATAGCTAAGCTACAGCTAAAAGCTTTCGTTAAAGTAGCTGTTAAATTGTAAAGCTACTTTTTAAAATTATTGTGAAATAATTAAATTTGCCATTGTCATATGATCAGTCTTTTGTTATAATGACTGTTAATTTACTATTACATACATAAATATCAAAAATAGCAAATAACATCTGGCACCCACTGTGTATTTTTGCGTATTAGAGCCAGTTAGAACCGGCAACAAATAATTATTTTGTGTGGGTTTAGCTTGTACGCATGCGTACTTTATTGACCTTCTACTTAAAAAGTAGCTTTAAGCTACAAAAAGTAGCTTTAAAAGTAGCTTTAGTTGTTATTTTTAAGCTAATAGAAACAAAAGTAGCTAGCTACAAGCTACAGCTATATTTTGTCACAGTTAACTAAGCTACAGCTGCAGCTAAAGTAAATGTAGCTAAGCTACAAAAGTAGCTAGCTACTGCCCAGCTCTGCTGGGTGTGGCACTTTGCCGAAGCAGATCTCGGCAAGTGATATATTATGCGTGTGAATATGGTTACCAATCGTCAAGTCACGGCCTTCAAAGATAAGGGGTAATTTTAAATTGGTGAAAATGTTTTGTCGGCGGTGGGGATCGAATCAGGGTTCTCAGGATCCACAGGCTCCCCCACCACTAACATCTTTGGGGGCTGCGATTTGACGGCTGGTAACCGCACTTCACGCGCATAAATATATCACTTACCGAGATCTGCTGCGGCAGAATGCACACCTAGTAATGGGTAAAAGGTGTGATGATATATTTATTTATTTTTTATAATTAAAATTACCCCTGTGACTTCCCCCAACTAACATCTTTGGGGGCCATGATTTGACGGCTGGTAACCGCACTGCACGCGCATAAATTTATCACTTACTGAGATCTGCTTCGGTAGAATGCCACACCCAGTAATGGATAAAAGACGTGATGATATATTTATTTATTTATTTATTTACTATTTCTTTTCTCCTTCATTTTAAAATGTTTTGCACCACTATCTATATATTGCAGTCCAGATTTGCAACCCCAATTTTCACTCTAATGTTAATACATCAGCTGCAGTGTTCGTCTGATCGTGATAAGGGATGATATTAAATTTTCACGACTCAGGGTTGAAGTCTGATGACAGAACCCTCTGTAGGGGGTTGTAGAGGGTTGTACAAAGATGCAGGGTGGAGAATAAAGACAGGCGATGCAGGCAAAGTAATGTAATAATGAAACACGTGAGTTGAAATTTGAAACAGAGTAATTTAATATTTTTTTTTGGGGTTGTAAATTGTAATTTGTTTAGACTTGGTTTTAAGTTTCGTAAGGGTTGATTTTAAACAATCGTCTCCCAGTCAATAAAACCTATAAGCAAGAGGCTGAGAATAAATTATAAATAAATATATCATAACGCATTTTACACATTACTGGGTGTGGCACTCTGCCGAAACAGATCTCGGTAAGTGATAAATTTATGCTTGTGAAGTGCGGTTACCAGTCGTCAAATCACGATTCCCAACTATGTTAGTAGAGGAGGACTACAGTGGTAATTTTAATGTGGTAAAAATTGTTTGTTGACTGGGAATCGAACCAGTGTTCTCAAATTCACAGACCGACTCGATACACTGAGCCACCTGTCCCATAAAAATAGCTCATATATAATATAGAAAATAATTATTTATTGCAGAGGAATCTGAACGAAAGGACATGACAATATTTTATTTATTTATTTTTTAATAGTCAGTTTTGTTAAATTTGAAGTTATTAAGCCGAAATATTGTATGCAGGAAATCAAATAATTGATCCAGGTTTTATTGGATAACTAGGCATTATTAATAGTTATTTATGTACAAAGGATGAAAATGGGCGTTGTTGGCCCGCGGCATGATTATTAGCACGAGGCGCAAAGCGCCGAGGGTTAATAACATTCTCCGGATCAGAAACGCTAATTTCATCCGTAGTACATACAATATTTTATGCAAAACAAAATAACATTTAATTACATGTGCAAAAGATTAAAATATGTAAATAGGTTATATGTCAAAATGACATTTTGCAGAATCAAGTATTCACAATAAACAAAAATTGTCATTTTATTTATGTATCCATAGTAATTATTTTTTATGGCACTAGGGCCATAGAAAATTGTTTAAGCCCGCTTTTTGGGGCTAAAATACATTAATATCGGCCTGGTTGTGCATAATAGTTATTTATATACCAAGGGTGAAAACAGGCGTTTCTGGCCCACGGCATGATTATTAGCACGAGGCGCAAAGCGCCGAGGGATAATAATATGCCCAGGGTCAGAAACGCCAACTTCACCTCTTGCTAATAATCATGCCACGGGCCGGAAACTCTAAAGCCCATGACACATATAGAGTTTAAACTCCGAGACTACCATTTGACTGCCAAAAATAGAAACGCCTCTATTTTCAGCAGTCACGACTGCCGAAAACCAACTTCATTATGATGCTGGTTTTTTCGCTATCTTCCTTTGTTGTTTGACGTATGAATTATTATTGTTTGATATTTTGTACATTTTTATAGTTAAATTCATTTACTTTATACATAGTTAGATACTTTTAAGTTTTCATATTTCATTTATAGTTCATGTCAATTTTTTTTAATTTAATTTTTTCATTTTATATATCCTAGTTTATAGTTTTTATATTTCTTAATAGTCGATAAATATTTTAAATAATACAAATTAACAAATAACACGTTAAAATTAACAAATATTGAATTCTGACTGTCAGAAACACCGACTCTATATGTGTCACCCGTTTTGGACGTGACTCGCAGTTTATCAGCAGTTTGTAGCAGACTCGGAGTCTTAACGCTATATGTGCCAGGGGCATAATTTCATCCGTGGTACATACAATATTTTATGCACAACAAAATAACATTTAATTATATGTTCAACAGATTAAAATATATGCATAGGTTATATGTCAAAATTACATTTTGTAAAATCAAGTATTCACAATAAACAAAAATTGTCATTTTATTTATGTATCCATTAGAATTATTTTTGATGGCCCTAGGGCCAAAAAGAAGTGTTCAAGCCTGTTTTTAGGGCTAAAACACCTTAATATTGGTCCGGTTGTGCATCAAATATTTTATGTTACATACTGAAAATTTTAAATTATATAACTGATGCGTATGCATCAAGACATCACTCAAAGTCAAAACGGCGAGTTACTGAATTTTCATTTTGAAAAATTATCGATTTGTAGTTCAAGGGGTTAGTTACACCCTCGAATGTCACGCAGAAAACCAAACACACTTCGTAACAAATTACGTAAATCCGTCTGTCAGGCTGTTGGTTGCCTAGAAACGAACCTGTTCGCATTTGGGACTCCGTGGGGATTATACACCCCTTCCAAGGGTGACCAAAGGGTGGACAAGGGGTGCATAAAGGTCCAGTCGACCGGTCAGTGGAAAATTAACAAATAAGCCAAAACAGGGAAATTTTTTATGGTGAATTAGATATAATATGACTTGTTTTATGTTTATGGAATATTTAGGGGTAGTTTTTAATGGAATTACCCTATATACGAACCGTTTTCTGTCACATAGCAAAGTATCAAGGGTGTGGAGCCAATATTAACTACTGCGCTATCGAGTTTTAGGAAAACCAAAAATAAAATTATAAAAAATAAATAAATATGTCATCACGCCTTTTACCTATTACTGCGTGTGGCACTCTGCCGAAGCAGATCTCGGTAAGTGGTATATTTATGTGCGTGAAGTGCGGTTACCAGCCGTCAAATAATGACCCCCAAAGGTGTTAGTGATGGGGGAGCCACATGGGTAATTGTAAATTGGTGAAAATGTTTGTCGGCTGTGGGGATCGAACCAGGGTTCTTAGAATCTACAGACCGACTCGATACCACTGAGCCACTAACTTATCAAATTAATTATAAATATTATTTTTGACGTTTCTCAAAATCAATGAAATGCTTCATTGTATGTCACGTGTCTGTGTTTCAACCAATCCTGTCATTATTATGCTGAGAATAAAGCTCTTATTATTCCCGGGAATAATCTCTGTAGGTGGTTTTTTGTTTGTGACAAATGATAGGTAGTTGTCAAATAATTATTTAAAACGCGTCAAGTAAAAAGTGTGAAAAATGTCGATTTAGTTGAATTTCAGATACTGAAATACACCAACAAATTTTGGAAACAACTTCCAAGAATAAGTAATCAAAAGATATAGATCCACTTCAAAATATTTTAAGTTGGATGAATCGATCTCAACAGCTAAGTCAAAAAATAATCTAATTAAATATAACTCGAGTGTTGGATAAATTAGAAAATAATTCTCTAGTTTCTTTCTCAAACTTGTTGCCATTTGGCACTTTCGTGACTATTGCCTGGCAACAAGTTTTCGAAAGATCTGTCAAATTATTTTCAATTTATTCTTACTCTCTTGTTATATTATTACTGAGAAAAATTAGGATACCGCGGATTTGAACATGGGATCGAAGCGGCCTATGACACAACAAAATAGAGAGAAAAACTGAAGTAAAATCATATTTGAGTCCAGGGCGATCGTAGCTTTGTTGATATAAAGCATATGTTCGGAAATTCATAGGTCACAGATTCAATTTTTGGTGCTAGTGTCATTTTTCTCTTTCATCAATTGTTAAGTAATTAATTTCATTAATGGTTAATTTATGGGGTAGATGGCTCAGTGGTATCGAGTTGGCCTGTGGGTCCTGAGAACCTCGGTTCGATTCCCACATTCGACAAACAATTTGCACCACTTTAAAATTACCCCTGTAGCTCTCCCACCACTAACATCTTTGGGAGCCGTGATTTGACGGCTGGTAACCGCACTTCACGCATATTAATATATCACTTATGGGATGGCTAGCACAGTGGTATGAAGTCGGCCTGTGGATCCTGAGGTCCCTGGTTCGATTCCCACAGGCAACAAATTTTCATAATTTGAAAAAGCTATCCCTGTGGCTCCTCCACCACTAACATGTTTGGGGGCTGTGATTTGACGACTGGTAACTGCACTTCACGCGCAAAATATATCACTTACCGATATCTGCTTCAGCAGAGTGCCACACCCAGTAATGGGTAGAAGGCGTGATGATATATTTATTTATTTACTTACTGAGATCTGTTTCGGCAGAATGCCACATCCAATAATGGGTAAAAGGCGTGATGATATAGTTATTTAATATTTTTATTTAATTGTGAAGTATTTACTTAAAATACAAAATAAAACCAAAACCTTTAAAGTAGAATATCTCGAAAACTGCGAGAGAAAGAGCAAAAATAACCAAATTTCACCCTCTCCCCCCAATATTGTAAATAAATCCTTCTTTATCACCTAACAAAGTCTTAAGGACGTAGGCCCGGTATAAATTTTTGTAAAAACAATAGAAATTAATCCTTAGAAAATTTGGACGCAGGGAAAATAAAGATATTCATCTCGCATCCCTTAATTCATACAATAAAAGGAACAAAAATATTCGTTTTCATAAAAAAAATTCTGCCAATTCAGTTAAAAGTCTTGAACGGTAAAGTGCTTAACGTCGAATCGAATTTAAGTGAAGTATTCATTCTCTTATCATGAGGGTGTTATTCAAGTAGTCTTCATGCAATTTCCATCCCTTTCTTGACTGGATGAAGAGATTAAAACCCCTTGGAGACTCAGTAAAAGTGTTGAGGGTTGTAAAAGCTATAGTACACCCCAAGAAAGTAATATCGAAATGTCAGCTACACTTAAATAGTATATTACATAAGTCATTAAAGTGATATTTTACTTGACGAAGCGGTTGTTTGAAATACGAGGCCGCATGCCGAGTACTTTAATCTGCTGAATCAAGTAAAAACACTTTCCTGACGTATTATGTATACTATTCTTTCTGAAATCGTTTATTTTAATCAATATTTAATCATAAATAATTCAAAATGTTTCAAATTTTTAATATGAATTGTACTGACAGCAGACTATGTATCCAAGGTTACAACAAAAATAACAGTCAAGTAAAATCTTTACCAGACTGTTTTGTACTTTACCAGACTGTTATTTTTGTTGTAGCCTTGGTTACTTGACTGTTTTTGTAAAAACCTACTTTCCATAATTAATTGAGTAAGCTGTTGGCACTTGTTGAAACATGTTTGATAAAAAAATAGTAAATAAAAACACTTGGTTGTTTCAAAGAAAAATTTATATTTAATACTTGATGCGCATTTCGGTTTTTACACCATCGTCAGAAGATGCTGAATTGTCTCGCTATGTTGTTGGCATAAACGGCATTTTCGTTCATTTTCGTCAAGCCAGTACTTGTTACCAATTACCTCATTTCCACATCTTAGTCTTGCTGACTGTTTTGTATTTTACCTGACTGTTTTTGTTTTTGTTGTAACCTTGGATACGTAGTCTGCTGTCAATACAATTCATATAAAAAATTTTGCATTTTGAATTATTTATGATTAATTATTGATTATATAGGATGCGGGCACTCACGTGACAATGTGACGTTTTGTGACGTAAAACTAGCTGTTTGGGTTTGCGATCACTGCGCCGCCTACAAAATGAACTATTTTTTTGGGATGAGATTTGAAAAGAACGGTTCTTTTTAAAAAATAGTTCATTTTGTAGGTGGTACAGTGATCGCAAGTCCAAACAGCTGTTTTTATGTCACATTGTCACGTGAGTGCCCGCATCCTATTAAACGGCATCAGAAAAAATAATATATATAAATGGTTTTTTTCTGAAACCGGCTAGAAAATGTCTACTTTCCTGATCAATTTTAGTATAAAAAGTAGATTTTTACTTAAACAGTCAAGTAAAATATGTATTCAAGGCTACAAAAAAAATAACAGTCTGGTAAAGATTTTACCTGACTGTTTTTTTTTTGTAATCTTGGATTTCTAGTTTGCAGTCAATATAATTTATATCAAAAAATGTATACATTTTGAATTATTTATAATAAATTATTGATTAAATTAAACGGTTTCTGAAAAAATAGTATACATAACACGTCAGGAAAGTGTTTTTACTTGACTCTGCGGATTAAAATACTCGGCCTGCGGCCAACACAACCACTTCGTCAAGTAAAATATCACTTTCCTGACTTATGTAATATACTATTACTTGACAACCGCATCGTCAAGTAAAGCATCACTTCCCTGACTTATTATGTAATCTCGTACTATTATTAATTTTCAAGTTACCGCCTTGAAAATTTCTCTACATTGTGCTCATATTCTGTGCCTACTTTCTCGGAGTGTACTCTTTCCGTAGGGTTTCCGCCCCAAAGGCGACAGTCTCGCACGTGTCTATACTATTTGTGTTGTTGATTTCTTCAGCCCTTGAGGCAGCAGCCCTGTTGTACATCAGTTCGTTTGTCGGTATCTGTCCCTGGATTCTGTCAGTATTTCCGCTATCTGCGGTGGATTACCCTCTGCCCCTACAAGCAGGGTGCTGGTGAACTTAAAATAGAACAGTTCCTGTTTGGTTTTATGTTGGGCATGGTTGGTTTTATGAGGTATTTTGTGTTTACTTGATTCTGATTTTTTTGACATGCTGTATTTGTTTGGTAACTTTGGGTTCAAACCTGAACTGATTTAGAACAAGCAATTTTTATGTACATTTTAATGTCAATTTTTTATGTTCAATGTTTTATTACATGTTCCATGTACATTTTCATTGAAGACAAAAATTCCTGTATGCAACGTCGATTTTCTGCTAGATGCGCATGCGTATTTCGATTCGTTTTTAAAATATGTTGTTATGAATAGACCATTTTAAAAATGTCCGCGACCCCTAGGTGTTTATTTTTTGAACTAATAACTTAGTGCCGCCAAACGGCGGCGAATGAGATATTTCAAAATGAATTTAAATACAGTAAGTGAAATGTTTCTAGTGAAAATGAAAACTTATTGTAGCATCAAAATAAATGAAGTATATTCATCGGTTATTTATAAATTATGTTAATATAATTATTTTCTTCTGTTCACATTTTGAGGAAAATAGTGAAATGAAATGTTTCTTGGTTTTTTTTTAAATTATTAATACAACCCTGTACACAGTATATAGTAACCGTCATAATTACTATTATTAATTACTTTTCAATGAAGAAACAAATCCTAACCAACAAAAATAATCGAACTGTCACTTGTCAAATCATAAACAAAGATGAGTAAACAGCAACAAAGATGAGCATACGGCACTAACTTTTTTTATCTCCGTCTAACGTTTGCACATGCGCAATGAATTTTTAAAATGGTCTATTAGGGTCTTTGTGTCAGAATCAAAATTATAATTTATATATGGCAATTTTAGTGGCATACAAAAAAGGGTTATTTTTGTACTTCTCTATTAAAACGGACACCCGTTGCCGCGAACTACGACATTTTGATTAAATAATGATACAAATAGAAAAAATGAGGTTCATGGTTTCAACAAATTCAGGAATTCACAGGTTTTTACAGATTTTCATTATCTTCTCAACCTTTTGAAATATGAGCAAAAGAAAATTTTGAAAAAAAAATTGTAAAATTTTCATTATAAGTTAATTAGAGCACGAGAAATACTCTCGTTTAAACCGCATTTCAATATCTGATTTAGTTTTCGTGATATGGGCCTTCAAAGTTGATATTTTAAAAAAGTTAAAAATCGCCTTAATTTGAAAACTAAAAAAGATATGAAGATGCGCTCAACGGCATTCAATTTCTCGTAGTTTGCTTTATATAGAACTATATTTTAAAATCGCATTTTCATTTACAGAAATGTTTGCCAATAGAAAACAATTGTATAAAAAACACATTTCATAAGTTCTTCAACACACTATTGTGTCAATAATGAAGTAAATTAAAGTTGACAAACAATTTCTTCGTCGGATTCGCTTTCTTTGGACAATATCCCGTGATATTTTCTGCCGTTCTAAATTTGTCTCTTGTCTGGGACTTAGCCAGACTCAAATATACATCGTCATTTGTAAAACAGACAGTTTAATGCACTCTTCAGTTCAAGAGGAATGCCTCAATTTCCATCCACTCATTTAGATGTTCGCTAAAACGAATTTGCTTTTGAAATTTAGGACTTATACTCCAGATAAAGAATGAGTGTTCTTGAAAACTATTCGGAGTTTCAAGAACGATATAAATATCTCGACAATGATCTTCAGATATCTATTTATAAGTTTATTAGATCGGTTTTGGCATTTTGAAGAAAAGTTTCTTTTGTTTTGACAGTTTGAAAATTAGAAAATTTTCACAAATTTCAAGTGTTTCCTTATCTTTTTCTCTCACCAGTGTATTTATGCGCGTAAAATGCGGTTACCAGCCGTCAAATCACGACTCCGAAAGATGTAAGTGGAGGAGGAGTCACAGAGGTAATTTTAATATTGTGAAAATTGTTTGTCGGTTGTAGCAATCAAACCAAGGTTCTTAAATCTACAGGGCGATTCGATACCACTGAACCATGGATCCCAAATTGTATATCGTAAAAGAAATACCTACTCGTAATAATTTTTTGTACAACACTAAATAAAAATAGTTCTAACATATGTTATTCATAGAAAAATAATTTAGAACAGATGTACAGTAAAAAATTGTAATATTATGTTGTCATCATACTGAATAAATATTATTTGAGAATTAGGACAAATTTAGTGACATCAAATAGAAAAGAAATATATTTTTTTCATGACCTTGTCAAAAAGTATAATGTTCTTCCCTCATTTGAGAAAAGAAATTTATACTTTTCATCTCTAGGGAAGAAAAGTAAAGCCATATCCATGGCAACTGGAAAACAACGGTCTGTCAAGAGAATAACAAATCTTGTCTAACTTTTTAATTTATTAAACTTCCTGAAATGTAATGAAAAAAATAAAATAAAATAAATTGTAACCAAATGATTGCCAATTGTGTTTTTACCTTAAAGTCATTGAAAATATACCTTTTAAACTTTTTCGCCCTCCAAAATTCATCAAAATTAGCTACAAATTCGCCAAGTTAAAACGAATTGAAAATTGGGAAAATTTTACAAACTTCAAATGTTTCATTTTTTTGTCACCTGTGTATATTTTTTATCATCATGTAATAAGAATAATCTGGAACAATTACTACCCTAAACTAAGCACCCAAGGGGTGATAAAATAATAGCGTGACTAAAACAACCGTTTCTGCCGCGTATTTGTTTTACCTGTGACAATTAAGTAAAGTACCATCAAGGGACACTAATTTTGGGGTCACAGTGGACATAAAACATCCTGTATATCTTTATTTACTTACCCTGCTTATGTTTTTAGCTGATAAGAGAACTGTAAACATGATATTCAAAGTTGAATTGGTATATTTCGTGCGCATGCATGTTACAGCATAACAAAATCTTTTGGATTCTGTCTCCCATTTCTGACAATTTTCAGTAATAATATACCAAGAGAGTGCGAATAAATAGAAAATAATTTGAGAAAGATACTGGAGAATTATTTTCTAATTTATCGAACTCTCGAGTTATATTTAATTAGATTATTTTTTGACTTAGCTGTTGAGGTCGATTCATCCAACTTAAAACATTTTGAACTGGGTCCATATCGATTGATTACTTATTAATGTATTCTTAGAAGTTGTTTCCAAAATTTGTTGGTGTATTTCTGTATCTAAAATACAACTAAATCGATTTTTTTTCACACATTTTACTTGACGCGTTGACAGTATTAAATAATTATTTGACAACTACCTATCATTTGTCCCAAACAAAAAAAGCATCTACAGAGATAATTCCCGGGAATAATCACTAGAGCTGTATTCTCAGTACAATAATGACAGGATTGGTTAAAACGCAGACACGTGACGCATTTCATTGGTTTTGAGAAACGTTAAACAATAATCATTTGAAAAATTTGTGTATAAACTATCAAAAGCTCACTCAAAATAATTCAAGAGATAGTTCGTATTCTCATAAACAAAATATCTCAATAATTCGATTGATTCATGATATTTGTTACCATATTTATACAGGATGTATAAGTAATAAATAACGCACCACCCTTGTAGTTAATTAGAGAGGGTAAGTAGTCGTGTTAGTTTAGGAAATGTTAGTGTAGGTTAGTTTAGTTTAGTTACTACCCTTCTGAATTAATTGTATTTATATTGGGGTATAACGCTTTTTACTTCCTGTAAGCAGTCAATATTTTTATTAGTAAATAATTATTTGTATATTATTTCTGGTCGAAGGTGCCGTTTTATTCTGCAAGGAATATAAAGCATTAGTAGGAAGAAGATATTTTCTTCACGAAATATTGGCGATGCCAGCGCTCAAGCAGAAATTATTCGAACCTTTCTACCCGATATTGTATGCTGTTTTGTGCAAGAATAGCGTTTCAATATTTTTTTATTTATTCCTTAAACAGTCTTTTTGTTTGTGTTCAAATTATATGTACACATCTCGTGAAGAAATTGTCATTCTTCAGGTGCTTTATATTCTATTTTTTTTTTATTGAAACGGCATCTTCGGAAAAATATATATAAATAACAATAACCTTGTAATTAAATAATTATGAACAAATGATTGATAGTATAAATCTAAACGGATATAGTCATCAGCCGTCAAATATTTCGTTGTTGCTGTTTCCTGCTTCTCCTGCTCGTTTCATAGCCAACCTATATTTAGCGACATTTACAACTGGAAAAGAAAACATCTGTTCGCAGTTTAAAAATATCATCGTTCATAATTTATTTTCTAGCTACTCAGCACGCACGGTTTTTATTTTAAGCGATTATTTTTATTCATAAGGATTGCAGAAACCACCCTCCCCCCAAATACTCGAGCTTATATGGAAGGAATTATGAATGTGGATGAATCTTGGTATGACAAAATAATAAAATCATCACGCCTTTTATCCACTACTGGGTGTGGCACTCTGCCGAAACAGATCTCGGTAAGTGATATATTTATACGCGTGGAGAGTGGTTACCAGCCGTCAAAACACGGCTTCCAAAGATATTAGCGGTGGGGAAGCCACAATAGTACCAAGGGTGAAAACAGGTATTTCTGATGTAACTACTCTTTTAATACCAATACTTTAAGTTTTTAACTCTTCTTCAGCAGTATATGTAAATAGTTATTTATGTACCAAGGGTAAAAACAGGCGTTTCTGGCCCATGATACGATTATTAGCACGAGGCGCAAAGCGCCGAGAGCTAATAACATGCTCTTGGTCAGAAACGCTAATTTCACCAGTGGTACAATACAATATTTTATGCACAAGAAAATAACATTTAATTATTTGTTCAAAAGATTAAAATATGTAAATAGGTTATATGTCAAAAATACATTGTGCAGAATCAAGTATTCACAATAAACAAAAGTTGTCATTTTATTTATATATCCATAGTAATTATTTCTTTTTGGCCTATGGGCCAAAAAGAAGTGTTTAAGCCCGCTTTTTAGGGCTAAAACACATTCTTTTCGGCCCGGTTCTGCATAAAATATAAATAAGTCATAATATATTTATGCGCGTGAAGTGCAATTACCAGCCGTCAAACCACGGCCCCCAAAGATGTTAGTTTTGGGAGAGCCACAGGGGTAATTTGAATGTGGTGAAAATGTTTGTCGACTGTGGGTATCGAACCAGGGTTCTCAGGATCCACAAACCGACTCGATACCACTGAGCCACCCTATATGACAATATTATGTTGAATAATTATTATTGAGGGTAGTAGTACATTAATTAAACTTAAAGACTGTCAACATTTGTTCTATTAAAGTAATTGTTGTGTGAACGAAGAGTCAGTAAACTCGTAACTTAAAACAATCACATCTCTGTCTCATTGCACTTTCCTCTTTAAACTCTAAATGCACATTAATAAATTGACATGGGTCACGCACATCATGCGTACACCATCCAATGTGTTACTTCCATCCCGAGTTAAGTACGTTGCCCTACTGATGCTTCCGGCATGTAATTATGAGTTGGTAATATACGTACGGAAATCATTTGTAAGAGAATGAAAAATTAAGTATTGTTTCATTGTCAATATCTTGGAAACTAAAATAGCTAATGGTTTGGCGGTTTCACCATTCAATTCAGCGCAGTTTTAAGTATAAGAGTCATGTTTTTATTAATTTAAATAGACTGAAATACAAAATATATGAATGGATGTACGAAATTTTATGTAAAAAAAATGTTTTCCTGGTTTTTGGCAAATCTTTTTGCTCGAGTTAATTGACCCAATTATTGATTTCAATGAAAATATGGTTACTTAAGCTACGATTCGACCTCTTAACATAGTCATCGTTTTCCTGACTTACCATGTAATATACTATTTTTTCATTGATATGTCAAATTTCAAAACCTTATTTCAATTATCCCTGTGGCTCCCCCACCACTGACATCTTTAGGGGTCGTGATTTGACGACTGGTAACCGAACTTCATGCGCATAAATGTATCACTTACCGAGATCTGCTTCGGCAGAGTGCCAAACCTAGTAATGGGTAAAAGGCGTGAGGATATATTAATTTATTTATTTTATATATTTTAATATAAAACAGTTTTACGTTCCCTTGGTTACAACACATCAAATTCATATTATTTTTAATTTGTTTTCCTTAAGTTTACTTAAATAAATCAATAATTATTAAATTTTTTTTGATTGACAGTTGTAAAATAATTTTGTTTGTATTTTGTGGACGAAATTCGTGTTTTTGGCCCGTTCGAATGACTTTTTTGTCTCGACCAAAAGTGACGTTCTCGCGGGCAACAAAAAAACACTCATTTCACGCACTTTATTTAAAAATAACTATTTTAATCTAAAAAATTATGTCCTAAAACATGAGAGATAGTTTTTTTTTTATTGTAAATAGAAGAATCTGTTGCTACGTCTGTTAATACACTTCTAGAAAGGATGTGATACATCTAAGATGACTTCAACAATCACTATAATTAATTATAGAAATTAACATTTACAATTTAGGTCGTAAACTTTGTTTATATGTTCATTATAACACTGATAAAACCAGTATCAATAGCACTGTATTTAAAAAAATATTTTACTTAACGCTGAATTATTAGATTAAAATACAGTTCAATAATATTTATAATTCAACTGATTAGCTGTTCTTCGAACTACAGAGTGGTCAGAAGTAAGTGTTTCAGTTGGCAATACAATTCTGGGAATCTTTTTATTCCACAGTTGGCACAACGCCAGGTAAAGGCGGAAATACTATTTGACATGTCATTTTTATAAATAAAATAAGTAAATAAATATATCATCACGTCTTCTACCCATTGCTGGGTGTGGCACTCAACCGAAGCAGATCTTGAAATATTTTGCGCGTGAAGTGCGGTTACCAGTCGTCAAATCACGGCCCCCAAAGGTGTTAGTGGTGGAGGAGCCACAGGGGTAGCTTTTGAAATTATAAAAATTGTTTGTCGCCTGTGGAAATCGAACCAGGGTTCTCAGGATCCACAGGCCGACTTCATACCACTGAGCTAGCCACCCCAGTTTTATAAATAAAATAAATAAATATATCATCACGCCTTTTACCCATTACTGGGTGTGGTACTCTATCGAAGCAGATCTTGGAAAGTGATATATTTTGCGCGTGAAGTGCGGTTACCAGTCGTCAAATCACGGCTCCCCAAAGATGTTAGTGGTGAGAGAGTCACAGGGGTAATTTTAAATTGATGAAAATATTTGTCGGTTTCGAGAATCGAACCAAGGTTCTTAGGATCCACAGGTCGACTCGATACCACTGCGCCATTACACCATTTTTATAAAATATATATATATATATATATCATCACGCCTTCTACCCATTACTGGGTGTGGAACTCTGCCATAGCAGATCTCGGTAAGAGATATATTTTGCGCGTGAAATGCGGTTACCAGTCGTCAAGTCACGGCCCCCAAAGATGTTAGTGGTGGGGGAGCCACAGGGGTAGTTTTTTTGTTAAATGGTGAAAATTGTTTGTCACCTGTGGGAATCGAACCCGGGTTCTCAGGATCCACAGGTTGACTTGATACCACTGAGCTAGCCACCCCATTTTTATAATAAATACAAATAGGTTGAGTGATAGAAATACTTTAGATTATAGCTCTGTGAGTAATGTTAAGAAATCAAAGGATGTGTGTAAGGGAAACAACGATTTCTATTAATTTAAATTTTCAAACATCACTGTCAACAACAGGAAATAAATTTTGTAACAGTCTTACCAATTTCAAGTAGTTTTTTTTAATAGTTAACTGAAATACTAACTTCTGATCACTCTGTATTAAGACTCATAACAAATAATTGAACCCATAATTTAGGAATAAAATCTAAAATTACCATAAATCAGAACAGCTGAAAGCAATGAATGCTCGCAAAAGAGACATTAAACTGCGATTGATTTTTAAATAAATGCCAATCAACTTTACATGTGTGGTGCAATGGGTGGTCTCTCTAAATCAGGAGTGGATCAACATCATTCTATTTAAATCTTTCTTAAAACTTCTGTTTAAAATCATTGCTATGAATGTACAGCAGTCCAGCACGTAACGAATCATGTTACAGTTTTTGTTTTGTATAACAGATGTTATATTGTACACTCAGTGTTAAAAAATGTCGTATGTTATCTTCCGTGTTATTCTAGACATAAGGATGTTATTATTGGCAATTTTATACCGTGATTAGTTTATTTGTTAGTTATTTTAACTGCGGGTTAAATGACAGACTAGTAAATAAAGTTTTTACACTGATACGTTTTAAACATTTCTCAATCAAATAAAATGAATATGTAGCGTCTCTATTTACTTATTAGTTTGCCGACTCTACATTATTTTGTCTCCAAGGGAATTCTTATTATTTCACTACTGTTTATGTTTGTTTTCTATCATCTATCATTTTTATTTTCATTCATTTCTACAAGATGAAAACCGAATGAATAAAATAATAATTTTAACATTATAATAAATAAATAATAATTCTAACAATTAAGTTGCTATGAGGAGCAATATAGCAACGTAACACTACTTAATATAAATAAATAATTTTCCTACAACTGTGCGATTTCTTTGTTATTACGTAACTATTATTGCCGTGGTTACGGGTGGAAAGAAGACAAATGCAAACCAAGTGCGTTTCTGTCAGCGAAAAAACACTAGTGCGGAAAGTAATTTGTGTTTTACGCAACTGTCAAAAGAAAGTTTAATTGAGAAAGATTTAAATATCGCGCCGAACGCGAAAGTTCATATTTTAGCCACAGACGCTTATTGAAGAAGTAGATGCGGTGAGTCAGCGCTAGTAAATATGCAGTAGTATATTTTGACGTGCGTAAACATAACCTTAAATTGCAGTATATCTAATCTGTACACAATTAATAAAAAGAACCGAACATAGAAAAATATATTGATAAATGGTTTTATTTAAAGAGTAAGTGAAATACATAATATTTATTGTTTGTGTATATTATTAACACAGATGTTACAGTTGCTTATATTGATATAATGTGAAGTGGAAACTTTTGTACTGTCTAAAGAAACATTGATTTCTTCCGTACCTGTTCATATTATTAACAATAATATTAATGATTATTTTTTGACGTTTCTCTGAAATGCTTCATTGAATGTCACGTGTCTGCGTTTTAACCAATCCTGTCATTATTATACTGAAAATAAAGCTCTTGTGATTATTCCGGGGAATTATCTCTATAGATGCATTTTTGTTTATGACAAATGCTAGGTAGTTGTCAAATAATTATTTAAAACTGTCAACGCGTCAAGTAAAATGTGTAAAAAAATCGATTTAGTTGTATTTTAGATACAGAAATACACCAACAAATTTTGGAAACAACTTCCAAGAATAAATTAATAAGTAATCAATCGAAATGGACCCAGTTCAAAATCTTTTAAATTGGATGAATTGATCTTAACAGCTAAGTCAAAAAATAATCTAATTAAATATAACTCGAGACTTGGATAAATTAGAAAATGATTCTCCAGTATCTTTCTCAAACTTGTTGCCATTTGGCAATAGCCACTCAAGCCCTACGGGCTTTCGTGACTATTGCCTGGCAACAAGTTTGAGAAAGATCTGTCAAATTATTTTCAATTTATTCTCACTCTCTTGTCATATTATTACTGATAATTGCATTAGCGCAATTATCACTTTTAATTCACCAATTTCCTTGAGAACGTGGTCAAATAATGAAACGCCATTAGTTGTTTAAAGTCGCGGGGAAATATTCTTTATTATATTTTGAGTTACAGCCCCGTTAAAGTGAATACATTTTACTACTCACAAACTGTTCCCTCATTTCTCCGCTAGCTTTTTACTTTTAATATAATTATCTTTTTGAAGCTACTAATACAGAGTGATCAAAAGTAATGATTTAGTTGGCAATAAAAAATACTACTTTAAATTGGTAAGACTGATACATACATTTACTTCATGTTGTTGACAGTGACATTCGAAAATTTAAATTCATGAAAATCGTTGTCCACATCCTTTTATTTCTTAACATTACTCACAGAGCAATAATCTAACGTATTTCTATCACTCAACCTATTTGTATTTATTACAAAAATGTCATATCAAGTTGTATTTGCGCCTTTACCTGGCGTTTCATCAACTGTGGAATAAAAAGATTCCCAGAATTATATTGCCAACTGAAACACTTATTTCTGATCATTCTGTAGTTAATATATTTATTTGGGTAACTATCCCCCACAGAATTCACTTATTACATATTTTTTGGTAGACTGCATTTGAAGATAAAGTTAACAAGAGGGTAGTGCTCTACATAAACATAATGAGGGTGCGAAACAAATATCTTTAGCTTTGTCCGTGCCACGTGCGTAGCTGATTTAGTTCTGCACCCTATATTGCAAGTAACCCTTAGTAGATAATCCGTAGCATGGAGGGTGATAGATAAAACAGAGGTTCTAAACAATTTCTTTCAATATTTCAATATCATCAACTTGCTGATTTTGTTATTCAAAAATTTTGCGCGTGTACTTAATTATTTGAAAAGTTCTTTCTAATATCTAAAGGCCGTATTCTCAAAAATTTTTTAGCTAATCCTGAATTTTAGATTAGCTAATCTTATGCTCGTCCGATTAAGGACCAGTTTTTCAATCACCGATTAATGTTAATCATGATTAAATAAATATATCATCACGCCTTTTATCCATTGCTGGGTGTGGCACTCTGCCGAAGCAGTTCTCGGTAAGTGATATATTTTGCGCGTGAAGTGCGGTTACCAGTCGTTAAATCACGGCCCCCAAAGATGTTAGTGATGGAGGAGCCACAGGGGTAGCTTTTGAAATTATGAAAATTGTTTGTCGCCTGTGGGAATTAACTCGAGTGTAAACCGCCGATTGAAAAACTGGCACTTAAAGAAAAATAATTCCATTCACTTTCCGAAAATTAAATGGTAAGAACATTACATAAAAGTTTATTTAAACTTTTTTGGGAATATGCTATATTTTGACAAATCCAAAATTCAGGATTAGCTACATTCGAGCTAAAACTTTTGAGAATGGGCTCCTGTATCTATGTTTTATTAATTATTTTTTTTATGAAACTACATGATAATCTATGACGTACAGTGAAAACGCAGGTTGAAAATTCTTTATATTACAAGAGATATGATTTTTTAAAGTTTTGTGTTGAGTTTGTGACGTCACAAGTTCGTTTCAGTGGTACTTAACTTGTTTCGTTCAAAGAGTGCAAATAATATAGGATTGAATTCTTGAAAAATAATCTTACTATGTTGAAAATCATATTTTATAGAAGTTGCAAGCCCAAGAACATGGAATTAAATTATAATAATAAATATACAACATGTTGAACATGTACATACCAGCAAACGGCGAACCAGTGCTGAGATGTCATATTTAGTTACGTTCTACTCCGCATATGTCTCTTATTTACCGCGCGAAAATACTTGTGGCTAATGAGAACCTTTCTGACTTGTGATGTCACTATATTTATAATCGCTTAAATCTCTGATGTTAAACACTATTTTTAACTAATTTTTTCACTAATAGCTATTATTCAATACATATTTTAAGTTCAGGAGCCCAATGGGCTATAAACGTTCTTCTTCAAGCTTGGTAAACCACACATCTCTCAATTGGATTGCTTGAGTGATCAAACTAAGTTATTGAACCAAAGCACGTTGGATTATTTCATTCCTTTCATTCTTTGAGTGACTTATGTTAGACAATAGAATAAAGAGTTTTAGGGCTGTGATTGGAGGTTCAGAACCAATGAAAGGGGTGAAGGGCAGTGTAATAACAAGCAATAATGCATGAACAGCAGGGGAGTGGCTGCATAATACACATCATGCGTAACGATTTTCTGTAGACAGATTTAACGGATGTTGTAATTATTGTTATTGAGAGTAGAATTTAAAGTTAATTTCTTTGTTTCTTCTGCTCGGGACGCATTCAGGAAGAAAAGTTAACTTTCTGTAGGCTATTGGGATTTTAAAATAAGAATGCGGTCGTAGTGGCGAAAACTGGAACTACGATAAAGCTACAGTTTACTATTAACCTAGTAACCACAGATCACAAAGATAAGAAACTGCCATGTTACACACTGGGACTGTATTTTGAGCTATCTGAGTAGTGGAAGTCATATAAGGCTACTCGATATGCGTATTTAGACAGCTTGTAATTTTTATTATTATTTTATATTTATTTAAACTACATCAAATAAAAATTCATAAAAGTAAATAAATATATCATCACGCCTTCTATACATTATTGTGATCATATAATAAATAATACAGGGTGATCAAAAGGAATTGTTATAGTTGGCAATACAATTCCTGAGATCTTTTTATTCCACAGTTGGCACAACGTCGAATAAAGGTGGAAATGCTATTTGACATTTCTAATAAATACAAATAGGTTATGTCAGGAGTCTGACAGCTAATAGAATTTGGACTTTTTAAGTAATAGAAATACTTTAGAAATAAATGTAATAATAAATGTACTCAAATTTAAATTTTAAATATCACTGTGAACAACAGGAAATGAATTTATGTATCAGGCTTACCAATTTCAAGTAGTTTTTTTTATTGCCAACTGTAACAATTCCTTTTGATCACTCTGTATATCAAAATGACATTTAGTAAAATCAAGTATTCACATTTGACATTTTATTTATATACATACATACTTACATACATACATATCTTCACGCTATATCCCATCAAATGGGTAGCACGAACCCTAAAATCACTTGGTAAGCTTATGGAGATAAACTGAAAGTGTACCTTTGTCTCAAGTTTGACACATCGTGATCAACACCATCTCTTAGTAGTTGCATATCTCAAAAATTAGGTAAGTTATGAACGGTATTGAATTCCTCGTTCTTTAATTGACTTACAAACAATTTTTTGGAGAGTAGAACGCTTCATCTAATTTTAAATACAAACTAGGACCTAAACAAACACAAATAGATCATTGCATTCGACTAACACTTCACCTGGACATGCTATATATACATACAGATTCGTATTAACTCTTAAAAGCGTTCATAACTTTATAGAGCTCGACAAACCAAAGTAAAACCGTGGCTGGAATGCGCCTTAACTCCACCCATTCAGGTATACAGTAGGGTGTCCGTTATTTTTGCAAAGTCGAAAATTTGATGCTCGCACCCCTAAAACTACTCAAAATAAATTTTTAAAAATTGAGCCTAAATCCCAGGTTCGTCAAATGACGTTAAAACGTGCCACCAGAGGGCTAAATATTTGCACGTAGTTTAAATGGGGAAATTGCTTTTCCCGGTACTTTTATGTCTAACTTTTTACGATTTAGACCTAAAAATATTTCAAGATAACTGCCAGAAAGCTTATGAAATAAGCTTTCAGACAGACGTCAAACATAGTATATTAACGTCTTTGCCGTTTTTTTGCTATAAACTTCTTATTATTCAAATTGTCGTTACGCCGTTGTTTTTTATCCAAATAACTTGAAAGCTGTCTGAAAGCTTATTTCATAAGCTTTCTGGCAGTTATCTGTGTTTTATAAGCCATATAATTCAACTGAAATCAGTGTAATTATGTGTTTATAATATATGAGTTGTGGATAAATAAATAAATTTTATTAGTCATTTGCTTCTGTAATGCGATTTTAATTAAATTAATGTCAATTTTTGTCAAAAATTTTGTAATGTGAGAGTACCGAACTTTATAGTCGTTGAATTTAGAAAAAAATAATGAATCGAACAAGCAAATAAAAATATAGGATCCCATTTAAAATAAGAAAGTTGGACGTCGTATTTTAAGAACCATAGGTCGAAAATACATTTGATAATAGTTTTGTAATAGATTTAAAAATGGCGTTTCTTTGTTAGTTTAACCAACCTTGTAGCTCTTATAGTTCTCGAGATAGCAATGGTGACACAACTAAATTTAACACTGTATAACAAATATCGTGGCTCTACTCAGTAAAAACACTTGGCCACACCATGCACAATATGAGTATTTATACAAATTTATTAATGATATATTTATTAATTATTAATCTATCATAATTATTATTCTTTTTACATACTATTTTTATAAATGAAAAGAACTACACGCCGTCTTATTTCACAAATATAAATTCAACTTTTGACACTGAATGTACCAACGATAGTAGCGACCTCCAAAGACACACCTTTTATGGTTTTACTTTGGTTGTCGAGCTTTACAAAAAGATAAACATTTCGGAATAAATCAGTAAATAAATGAATAAAAATACTCCAAAATAAATATTTATGTGTTTCACTGATCATTTATAAACAGAAATCGATTATTTAGTTCTTCCGAATTTCAAATTAAAATTCTTGGTGGTATAAATAAAACATTACTATCACTTAATCGTTTGTTTATTTTCATAGACTCCTCTGTTGATTTGAAAGTTTAAACATTGGAGATTTCAACAGACGATAGTCTATTTAAATAGTTGCATTTGTTTTACGTTGCATGACCATGTTGCTAAGATTAACCGATAAAACTTGGAATAGACATTAATTTAATATGAATAGGTTGTATTATTTATTAGCACAGGCACAGCTGCCGCAAATTATATTCTAGAGATATAAATTTGAACCTTTTTTCTTCACTTTTATATTACTTATTATTATTTACAACACAACAATAATTTAAAATTATAACTAATTTCATATTATTTATATTAGTTAAGTTACGTATCTGCAGAGCTGGGCAAGCTACTTAAAAAAGTAGCTAAGCTACAGCTATTCTTTAAAAAAGTAGCTCAGCTACAGCTATAAGCTACATTTTGTAAAATATAGCTAAGCTACAGGTAAATCTTTCGTTAAAGTAGCTGCTAAATTTTAAAGCTACTTTATTCAATTATTGTGAATTAATTAAATTAATAATAATAATAATAAAAAATCGCAAATGGACAAATGCACTGTTAATTTTTGATGCTATAATTTTTATTTATATCGGAATAAATTAACAATCTCCTAAACAGAGAATGTTTAGTTCATCTAATTGTTAATACAAAAGTAGGATAGGTTAACAACAAGTGAAAAATAAAATATGTAATAGATTTTAAACTATCCTAGAGTTATAGAAAACAATAAAGAAGGTACAATTCAAATACAAAACAAAAATAAACAGGTATTTCTTAATGAACAGTGGTAGCTTTAAGCTACAAAAGGTAGCTTTAGGCTATAAAAAGTAGCATAAAGTAGCTTAAAAGTAGCTTCAGTTGTTATAACAATAATTTTAAGCTAATAGAAAAAAACCTAGTTCGCTACAAGCTACAGCTATATTTTTTCACATGTAGCTAAGCTACAGCTAAGGTAAACGTAGCTAAGCTACAAAAGTAGCTAGCTACTGCCCAGCTCTGCCTATCTGCTACCTAGTGTGTAGTTTAGTTAATAATAATTCAAAAATTCCATTATTTTGGCTGATGTTTGTTAGTACAAGAAATATTATTATTAAATTTATTTAGAATTTGAAATATGGCCTTAGGAATGCGTAGGTAGATGGAGAATGAATAAAGACAAGTATTTATTTCATATAAAAGTGTAATTGAACGTAATTTATAATGTAATATGAGTAGAAACTCATTATGTTCGCTTATAATATAATGAGTTTCTACTCATATTACATAATAAGTTACGCTGAGCTTATGTTTCTACTTTAAATATGGTGAGTTACTTTGTATTTTGAATGGTTTATATTTTAATTTGTAACTGTTTTGTAAAAAGAATCTCTGTTCATAGCTGATGATGACTCGCGTGTCGGGTCGAAACGTTCAATTACACTTTTATATGAAATAAATACTTGTATTTATTCATTCTCCATCTACACTAAGGATTCCTAAGGTCATATTTCAAATTCTAAGTGATTTTTGGATCCATCTTAACCTCGCTATTAAATTTATGTTTAATTTAAAACAGACAGTGAAAAGAAGAAAATTATATTTTTTTTATAGAAATGGGTATTTCATGTTAAATATGTTATTGAGTAAATTATAATAATATTGAAAAGAAACAACAAAATGACATTTACCAAACAGATAAAAATGATGCAAATAAAATGTTCATATCAACAGTAATTGTTTGTTTAAATAAATAAATAAGTAATGGCAATAAAAAAACACAAACATAGATTTAATATTTAGTATTTTGAACAGAAAAACTAGTTTTACAAATTTTACTGTGCCTAGATGATTCCCTAATTTAGAATGCACTAAATTGAATATCGAAATATTGCGCTTTACCCCTGCTGAAGAAGCTGTTGTAATAAAAAAATAGAAATTTTCGGATTTGAAAGCGACGATAAAACTATTTATTTCGTGTTGAAACCTAAAAGTATTCATTTTTAACTTTCAAGAACCGAAAAGTTCACGTATTATTATTGAAAAATAACTGAATGGTGTTAGTTTGAAAATTTAGACAATTTCACTAAAATGACGAAATATCGATTTTTTCGCAAATGTATGTAAATGACAAGAACAAGTGAATTATAACCAACGAATGGCATATAACGCTTCCTAATGAGTTACTCTAGGGATTCAAACAGCAAAACATCAATATTTATCCGTAAAATTTGAGTTACGATTTTTTTATTTGCCGTTTTTTAGGTGAAATTTCATGAAATTTGAGGGTTTTTTCAAGTTTTTGGGCTATAACTTTCAGAAATGCACTTGTATGCTACTTTTGGCACTTTGGCTGATTTCTCCATACATTTCTCTATAATTTTAGTTAGAAACAACAAGTACTAAATTATGGTTATATAGAGTTAATTCAGCATAATCCTGGAAACATTTTTGTTTTCAAAAAAATTCGCCCTGGGCGCAAAAGCAAAATTTTCGACCTGCGACTTTGATTTTCCTGAATGATTTTGTATCAGAAACCGGGCTGAAGTACTAAGAAAGTTAGGCAGAACAAAAAGTCAAATTTTGTTACATAGTGTTATTTTATAATAGACTTGAAAATGGCTTTTTCTTTGCGAATTTAACCAACCTTGTAGCTCTTATGCCTTGTGCACACAGAGAAACTTTTTAAAATGCTTCCTGAAATTTGTTTCCAAAGAAGAAGAATTATTTGGGAAACTTGTAATATCAGCCTACGCCTGTTCACACGGCAAATGTAAAGTTTCTTCAAAACTAGTATTTTTTTTTCTTAAAAGTCCCTAGATACTTGGGGAATTATTTATATTATTATAATAACACAGGTAACAGGTGCAGCTAATAATAATAATTCTTCTTCAGACATTTTTCCTCTGAAATTATAAAACAATGCTTGTATATAAATATTTATGTTTTTATTATGTATTTGTCTTACCTCACTAGAAAAATATATTAACAAAAAGTACACTAAATGCACGTATAAACTTCTAAACAAATCTAATCAACGCTAAAATTTAGTTCGTAATAAAGTGTTTTATAATTCTAACCTCACAACACACGATACAAATGTCAAAATAAATGAGAAGTTAGATGCATGTCAAAAAGTTTCCTCAAAACCTCTCGAGTTTTATCGGCGCCGTTAACTTTCGGGAAACATTTCGTACTTCTTCTTCTTTGGAAACTAATTTCAGGAAGCATTTTTAAAAGTTTCCCCGTGTGCACAAGGCATTATAGTTCTCGAGATATCAATGATAGCAAACTTATATTGAACACCCTATAATGCATACTATCCTCCTAAAAATGAAAAATACTTAATAAAATACATGAAATATATTCTAACAGAAAAATTAATCGTACTAAAATATGCATTCGAATTTATTTATTTCCGTGATTGATCAGGGTCTTAGCTCTATACTAAACTGTATAAATATCACCCCTAGTGTGAAGAAAAACATTCGACAGAAGCCAAGAATGACATGAAACATGTGCAACCCACATTCACATAGTTTGTTTGTATTTCATTATTGACTTTGAATCATTCAACCGCAGAAACATTTGCCAGGCACCACAGCAGGGGTGGACTCTATTTTATTTACATAACATCACGATATATCCCAACAAATGATATAGAGCTCGACAAACCGTGGTTGGAATGCACGTTAACTCCACCCATTCAGGTATATAACGAATGGCGTGGCTCCACTTCGGCGCAAAAGTGAAATACACAATCTCTGTGAAAACACTTGGTTGAGGCATCATGTACGATATAAATAAATAAAATGAATATATCGTAAGGCCTTCTACCCATTACTGGGTCTGATAATCTACCGAAAGAGATCTCGGTAAGTGATATATTTATGCGCGTGAAGTGCGGTTACCAGCTGTAAAATCACGGTCTCCAAATATGATAGTGGAGGAGGAGCTGGGGTAATTTTAATGTGGTGAAAATTGTCGGCTGTTGGGAATCGAACCAGGGTTCTCAGGATCCACAATACCACTTAGCCATTACCCCATAAATGATATCTATAATGCAAAAATGTTGACGGCAGCCATTTGCAGAGCATGCAAAAATAGCACCATATTTATATGTATCATTAGCATTATTTGAAAGTATAATTTGTCAACGATACATTTATTTATTATTAATCCATCATGGGATGGCTAGCTCAGTGGTATGAAGTCGGCCTGTGGATCCTGAGGTCCCTGGTTCGATTCCCACAGGCGACAAATTTTCATAATTTGAAAAAGCTATCCCTGTGACTCCTCCACCACTAACATGTTTGGGGGCCGTAATTTGACGACTGGTAACCGCACTTCACGCGCCTAATATATCACTTACCGAGATCTGCTTCAGCAGAGTGCCACACCCAGTAATGGGTAGAAGGCGTGATGATATATTTATTTATTTATTATTATAATTATTATTTTAACACACTATCTTTATAAATGGAAATAATTACATACCTTCAAAAATTTAAACAAATTGCCATTTTTTTATACAGGTTGTTCAATTCAGTTGTGTCACCATTGCTATCTCGAGAACTATAAAAGCTACAAGGTTAATTAAATTAGCAAAGAAATACCATTTTGTAAATCTATTACAAAACTATAAACAATTTTTTTTAAACCAGCGGTTCTCAAAATACGGGGTTCAACTTTCTTATTTTAAATGAGAACCTACTTTTTTTATTTACTTGTTCGATTCATTATTTTTTTCTGAATTCAACGACTACAAAGTTTAATATCTTCACATTACAAAATTTTTGACAAAATTTACATTAATTTAATTAAAATCGCATAGGAATCAGCGTGCTATGACTAATAATAGTTATTTATGTACCAAGAATGAAAACAGGCGTTTTTGGCCCGTGGCATGAATATTAGCCCTCGGCACTTTGCGCCTCGTGCTAATAACATGCTCAGGGTCAGAAACGCAAATTTCATCCGTGCTACGTACAATATTTTATGCAGAACAAAATAACATTTAATTATATGTTCAAAAGATTAAAGTATGTAAATAGGTTATATGTCAAAATGACATTTTGCAGGTATACACAATAAACAAAAATTGTCATTTTATTTATGTATACATAGGAATGATTTCTTTTTGACCCAAGAACTGTTTATGCCCGCTTTTTAGGGCTAAAACACATGCTTTTCGATTCGGTTGAGCATAAAATTTATTTATTAATTTTTTCACAAATTAATTGTATTGATGTATAATTATGAATCAAACAAACAAAAATATTATGATTTATTCATTTGTTTCTGTCATAGCACGCCGATTGTATGCGATTTTAATATGCATTAATGTCAATTTAATATGCATTTTTGTCAAAAATTCTGTAATGTGAGGGTACTGCACTTTGTAGTCGTTAAATTCAGAAAAATAATAGATGAATCGAATAAACAAATAAAAAAATAGGTTCCTATTTAAAATAAGAAAGTTGGACACGTATTTTGAGAACCACTAGTCGAAAAAAAAATTTGTTAATAGTTTTGTAATCAGAAAATGGTATTTGTTTGTTAATTTAATCAACCTGGTAGCTCTTATAGTTCTCGAGATAGCAATGGTGGTACAACTAAATTGAACGCTCTGTATAACAAATGGCGTTACTCTGTAGACAACTTTTGACACTAAATGTACCGGCGATAGTAGCAACCTCCGAAGACACTCCTCTCAGGATTTTACTTTAGTTTGTAGAGTTCTAGCATGAACCCTTACTAAAAATCGTCTTATTTCTAGGTGGTGACCATGGGGTGGACCTGGCCAACAATCCTGTTGGTCATAATCAGCGCCCAGGCACAAGACGTCAACTACAACACTCGTGGAACTGAATACAACCCTTACTTCCAGAACCAAAATCAAAACCAGAACCAGAACCCGAATCCCAACAATCCATATTTCCAAAACCAAAACCAAAATTCCAATAATCCATACAACCCAAACCAGAGTCAAAATCCTAACAGTCCATATAATCCAAACCAGAGTCAAAATCCAAACAATCCATATTTTCAGAATCAACCAAATCAGAGTCCAAACACGAATACAAACAACGAACAAGATAGATTTACACCTAATGCACCACCGGCACCGTTCGGACAGAATGAAGATAGGGGAAGATTCAGCCCCAATATCAACCCTGGAGCAGGAAGGCCTTATGATAGAGATAGTAATAGTGTCATTATTACAGAAGCGTAAGTATACATTTTTAATTATTTGTAGAAGCTGTATCTTTCGAGGGATAAAGGTTAAAATTTGCTAGTGTAACGAATTCAGCGCAGTTTTCCAAATTTGGACTCGTGCGTTAACAGACTTTATGAAACGTGTTCTTTATACAATTTTTTCTATTGAGGTAATTTTATAATTCTGTTAGATTAAAAAAACTGCAACATGTGAAAAATATAAATTAGTTTTTTTTATCAGTTGTGTTGGTAGCGCTTCTCATAACAAAAACAATAGAAATTTCAATTTAGTTGACAATTAATCAATATTTTTTCTGTATTGTGAATATTGTGAATTTTGTATGATTATAGCATATTCTTTTAGTAATATTTCGACACCGACTATTTACAATTTTGAGGTTATATGTCATTCATCTGTCAAAATTAAAAGAATTCATACCACTGCTACAAAATGAAAAGCGCCAAAAACAGTGCGTTTATAGCTCAGACAAAACATTACTAGACAAATTCTGTCGTATTCAAGTCAATGCAGTGTTGTGAAGCAGAAAGAGTTGGAATAACTTGTGGGTGAGGCGGGTGCGCGGCAAGGAGCGAGTACACTTTGATGTTATGCAAGTTGCAAACATTTGTGTAGTTATTTTTATATTCAATTACTTATTTTTCATACATCAAAGTAAATGTTAGTTTTTGACATATTAAGTGTTTTGTATACGCACTTTTGTATTTAAATAAATAAAATGCTCGTGTCTAATAACTGTCATCAACATAAATGCAACCTGCATAACACCAACTTGTACTAGCTCTTTGCCGCGCACCCGTCTCACCACCAAGTTATTCTAACCCTTTCTACTTCACAACAAACGCCATTGTTCTCCGTCTAGTAATGTTTTGTCTAAGGTTTATAGACTTATAAGAACACCGAAATAGAAAGAAACTACAGAGTGGTCAAAAGGAATTGTTTCAGTTGGCAATACAATTCCGGAGATCTTTTTATTCCACAGTTGGCACAACGCCAGGTAAAAGTGGAAATACTATTTGACATGTCTAATAGGTTATGTCAGGAGTCTGACAAGTAACAAGTAATAGAATATTGACTTTTTGAGTAATAGAAATACTTTAGATTATTGCTATGTTAAGTAAAATAAGGAAGGGGTGGGAAACAACAATTTCATTTATGAATATTTAAGAAAAATATAACTAAATGTACTCAAATTCAATTTTTAATTTTCAAATATCACTGTCAACAACGGGAAATGTATTTATGTATCACACTCACCAATTTCAAGTATTTTTATTTATTGCCAACTGAAACAATTACTTTTGATCACTCTGTATTAACGCATTCGTCCTTTATAAATCTGTTTTTTTTTCAATTTGGACTCGTGAGTTAACAGATTGCTTTATGAAACTAGTTCTTCAATGTACTATTAAAAATATTTATATTATTACTACTGCAATAAGAATTACTTTATTTGGTATTGAAATTATACTGAATTCAAATTATCAATCCGCTTTTCAATATCTTTTTTTTTTAATCCTGTAAAATTCACTTTTTTTTTGTTTCAGGACATATTTCGTGGTCGCATCTAGAATGGTACGACCAGGAGCCTTATATAAAATTATAGTAAGCATATTACAAGCACGACAACCAATAACAGTTCGTGCTTCCATTTCAAGAAATGGTGTTGAAATGTCTGCGGATAGCAAAGATGTTAAGGAGGGCATTCCAGAGACTTTACTTATGAGGGTAAACATTTTTTACTTATTAAATATAAAATAAATATATCATCAAGCCTTTTACCCATTACTGGGTGTGGCACTCTGCCGAAGCAGATCTCGGTAAGTGATATATTTATGCGCGTGAAGTGCGGTTACCCACTGTCAAATCACGACCTCCCCAAAGATGTTAGTGGAGGGAGAGCCACAAGGGTAATTTTAATATTGTGAAAATGTTTGTCGGCTGTGGGAATCGAAGCAGGGTTCCTAGGATCCATAGACCGACTCGATATCACTAAACCACCTACCACATACAAAATAAAATAAACAAAAAAACATATTCTCATTTGAAATAAAAATGTTGTACTACTGTTCGAAAATAAAAATCTTAGTTTTTTTAATAGACTTAATGATATTTCTTTGCTAATTTAACCAACCTTGTTGCTCTTATAGTTCTGGAGATAGCAATGGTGGCATAATAGGATGCGGGCACTCACGTGACACTGTAACGTTTTGTTCGGGCCTCAGACAAAACATAACTTAGACGGAGAACAACGGCGTTTGTTGTGAAGTAGAATGGGTTAGAATAACTTGTTGATGAGACGGGTGCGCGGCAAGGAGCTAGTACCCCTTGGTGTTTTGCGGGTTGCATTGTTGTTGATGACAGTTATCAGACGCGAGCATTTTATTTATTTAAATACAAAAGTGCGTATACAAAACACTTAATATGTCAAAAAGTAACCTTTACTTTGATGTATGAAAAGTAAGTAATTGAATATAAAAATAACTACACAAATGTTTGCAACTTGCATAACATCAAATTGTACTCGCTCCTTGCCGCGCACCCGCCTCACACACAAGTTACTCCAACTCTTTCTACTTCACAACACTGCATTGACTTGAATACGGCAGACTTTGTCTAAGGTATGTTTTGTCTGACGTTCGGGCATAGATCACTGCGCCACCTACAAAATGAACTATTTTTTTGGGACGAGATTTGAAAAGAACGGTTTTTTTCAAATCTTATTGGGCTGCGATCACTGCGCCACCTACAAAATGATTTTTTGTAGCGAGATTTGAAAAGAATGGTTCTTTTCAAATCTCGTCCCAAAAAAAATAGTTCATTTTGTAGGTGATCTATGTCCGAACAGCTGTTTTTACGTCACAAAACGTCACAGTGTCACGTGAGTGCCCGCATCCTATTAAATTAAACACACTGTATAGTTCTAGTGAAAAAAAAAAGAAACGTATTTTATAAAAATATTGTTGGTGATAAAAAGGTCTCGAAGATATTTATTTTGTTTTTATTTTCAGGTTCCACCTACTAGCGTACCCGGCGATTATAAATTAAGAGTAGAAGGACTTTACGAAAACATTTTAGGGGGCTCCGCTTTTGTCAATGAAACAATGTTAACTTTCTCACAACGATCTATGACCATTTTTATTCAGTTAGATAAACCCATTTACATGCAAGGAGAAGCAGGTATTTATTATTTTAATTTTACGCCAACAGTTTCAAAAGTTCTCCAAATCTGTATCCGTTATTTAAACAAATTAATAATATGAATATTTATCATAACTAATAATAGGATGCGGGCACTCACGTGACACTGTGACGTAAAAACAGCTGTTCTAATAAAGATCACTGCGCCACCTACAAAATGAACTATTTTTTTTGGGACGAGATTTGAAAAGAACCGGTTATTTTCAAATCTCGTCCCAAAAAATAGTTTATTTTGTAGGTGGCGCAGTGATCTTTATTAGAACAGCTGTTTTTATGTCACAATAACGTCACAGTGTCACGTGAGTGCCCGAATTCTAATTGCCGATAGTACAGGTGTACTCCATTTGTCATTTGAATCAGATCTAACTTACATTTACTGATCCAAAACATTTATTTATTTCGCTGGATTACTTCGCTGACTTAATTCAGTTCATTTAGTCGTGTTGTCTAATTAATAAATTTATTTATTTGTCTAATTTATCTGATCTAATTTAAGTAAACCTAGTGATAAATGAAATACAGATAATATTTTGACATTAATTATGTGTTGTTATGGAAACGGAAATATAGCGAGTGCGTAACACGAGCTGTCTTTCCAAGTTCCGCAACAACGAATTCATGCCAAAATATTATCTGACATTTATCATATTACGAGTAATATTTTACGTAAGAATTTAACAAGCATAATCTTTGAATTTTTCGGTGTTTTTTTGAAACGTCCTCTTTAATTTTAATACAAATTTCGTCTGTAGAAGCAATTCCACATCGAGAATTTGACATTTTGATAGATTATTTTCAAATGACTTTAATGAAAATTGCATTTATTTTTTTTGTAAACAAGGAGATTTAATTACAGTGAAGAATTATCGTTAATGCTCAGTTTTTCATTCAACTGTTAAGATTCTGTTATAATTAGCTGTATTCCATTTGACACTTGGTTCACTTAAATCAGTTCAGATAAATTAGACAGCATGATTAAATCATCTGTTTTAATCAAACTGAAGCATTTTTTGTGGTGAATTACTTCAAAGTAAATTATAATCAGTAATTCTAGTACAGGAAATAAAGCCAACGAAGTAATCCAGAGAAATAAATAAGTGATCTGGTTCAGTAAATGTAAATTAAATTTGATCCAAATGGCAAATGGAATACGCCTATTATCTGCTTGTTAAATATAGGAAAATACATATGATTTATATTGCTGTTAATTAACAATCAATTGATAAACCGCTCATTAATAATTTAATTAGTGGAATATTATCAAAACAGCTTTCTTTTCATTGGTTCATTTTCAAACAAATTCGTAATTCAGTTGGTTCTCACATATACGTGATAAATTCTCAATTATGAAGAACTTACTAGAACAAACGGATTTCAAATATCTGTTCTAGATTTGGAGATACAGTTTCTTAAAATTGTCATTTATTTCAGTTCGTTTCCGAACAATTCCAATCAACACAGAATTGAAAGCATTTGATAATGCTGTTGATGTATACATGTTAGACCCCAATAGACATATCATGAGACGTTGGTTGTCCAGACAATCGAATTTAGGTACAGTCAGTCTAGAATATCAGCTGTCCGACCAGCCCGTCTTTGGTGATTGGACTATACAAGTGATTGCTCAGGGACAAGTTGAAGAAGCTAATTTCACAGTTGAAGAATACTATCAAACAAGATTTGAGGTACATTAACACTCTTAAGCCCGGTTGCATGAAACGTTGTCAGTTAACTACGTCGTTAAAACGCGAATAAGTTGAATTAATTTTTTTTAATTTAAGAAATGCCAAAAATTTTGACTGTTCAATATTTCAAAACGTAATAATTTCTATAGTATCCATTAAACTATTGATTATTTGTTACAAATATTGACGAAAGTGCAGTTACATCTCCTCCCACGTAATTTTAGGTTGTAAAATTTGGTGAATTTCAAACTCCCTAAAAAATTACTAAATAAACCAGTGCTTCGAAACTGTTATATGAAAAATATTTTCTAATATCAGGAAATAAAAAAAAATTATTTATAATATAACCAAACCTTATCTCTAGTAGATTATTTTAGTAAGCCAATAATAATATTGTAAGGTTGTAATGGACAAAAGGCTTAAAGTTGTATATAAATTTATTGAAGTATTACAACGACGTTTCGGCCAAGGTTATGGCCATCTTCAGGTCAAACAACGTGAAATAAAACGAATAACAACAAACAAAGGTTGAGTTACAATTCTTATTTAGGGCGAACATATAATAAAATGAAAAAATAATGGGCCTTTCAAGACTTTTTTGAATTTTTTATATATTAATCTACGTAAAAAAATAATTAAACCCAAATTTTTTATTTTTAAAAAAAATTGTATTAAGCATGATAAAAATATTTAAACTTTCGAAATAAATTAATATGACGTAGTTGCATCTTAGCTTAAAGAGAGACAGATAAGACAGAGATAAATAACACGTAAGTTGTCGTTGTCAGTAGAATCCTCAGACAAAACATAACTAGACGAATAACATCGGCGTTTGTTGTGAAGCAGAAAGGGATAGAATAACTGGTTGGTGAGGCGGGTGCGCGGTAAGGAGCAACTTGCATAACATCAAAGTGTACTCGCTCCTTGCCGCGCATCCGGCGAACCCTCAAGTTATTCCATTCCTCTCTGCTTCACAACACTGCAGTGACTTGAATACGGCATAATTCGTCTAGTATTATACGTCATTGGTAGAATCGTAGAATGCTGAATGCTTATTTCTTCTTCGTCTTCTTGAGCACCGACAAACGTTTCAGACAAAGCTCTGTGATTGGCTTAATGCAACTACGTCATTGCAATATCGCAGTGCGAACGTTTTAAATTATTCAACTTTAACTTTCATATTTCAGCAATAAAGATATAATTTATGGTATGATTTTATATTGTATTAAATATGATGTACGGTCAAGAATTTATTTTAATAAATATATATTAAAAAGCTCTACCACTTGAATCCCCCTTTACGAAGCTACAATTGTCAAAAAACATGAATTTAAATTTATATGTTCACCCTAAAGAGTCAGATAGTCGACTCACCTTATCTCAGTCTTTGCCATTTTGATGCATTTATACTCTTTTGCAATGAGGTTCAAATCTGAAAAGTTTTGGGATCACTGATAAGTAAATGTCATTATAGTGGTGGGGGAAATTTAAAGAAGAAGTTAGTGATACTGAACTTTAGCTCAAATATTGTTTTTCCATTGTTATTTTACTAGCAATAAGCATTTTAATGCTGATATTAATTAATTATAACATAAAAATAAGAAAATATATAAAATGTTTTGTCAGCCATCTTGGTAATTGTTAACTTTTAATATGCTGCTACTTAACAACATAGTTAACATTGTTTTATGCAACCGGACCTAAAGTCCAGTTGCATAAAACGTCAGCTTATTACGTTATTAACTACGCAAAAAAGATGAATTTGAATAAAAAAAAACGTGTCTAAGAAATGTCAAAATTTTTACAATTCAATATTTTAAAATGTAATAATTTCGATAGTTTGCATTAAACTAATATTTTTTTGTTACAAATATTGTTTTACCATTGTTGTTTAAATAACTATAAGCATTTTAATAATGATATTAATTAATTATAACATAAAAATATGTGATGTCAGCCATCTTGGCAAGTGTTAACTTTTAATATGCTATTACGTAACAATATCGTTTTATGGAACCGGGTCAAAATATCCTGTAACTATTATATTTATCCTTTAGGTGAATGTAACAATGCCTCCATTTTTCTTTACAACGGACCGTTTTATTCATGGAATCATCAATGCGAACTATACAAGTGGTGCTCCAATTAAAGGCAATTTAACTTTAAAAGCGACTTTAACTCCCATGAGAAACCAGCAATTCCAAGGATATGTTGGACAACAGGATCGAGACAGGAGTGCTGTATATACCGGAAGCGGATATCAGCCTCAAGTTATAGAAAAGTACCTTAATTTTGTAAGTGCTGATTGTTCATTATATTTTTTGTATTTCCTGCGTGTTTTTACATATATAAAGTTTGTTTTTTGATTAGTTGACCTCATTTAATATTATTTTTTATGTTGTGATTAAAAATTATTTTTCCAGAATGATGAAGAGCTACCATTTTGGTTTGATATTCCAGAATATAATTATTACACTACTCCACATTTGAAGTTTGTAAGTTTTAGTTCTTTTCTTTTATTTTTAATTATTGCTAACTTATTATTTAACACTTTTATTTTAACTGCATGAATTTATTTGTTAATTATAATTTTAAGAAGTAAGTAGACACTCTTGAATAACAACGATTATTATCATCAATAGTTATCTGCTTAACGCAGGTCCTAAATGCCTTCTCTAACTTATACTCATAGCCAGCCTCTTCATTTCTACATAACTTCTTTCTTCTTTTAGGTCATCTACCATCTTCCTTCTCCTCCCTCTTTTACCTTCTTCTATTGTCCCTTCTATTACGTCTTTCTTTAGAATATCCTTTCTCAACGCATGGCCCAACCATAATCTTTTCCTTTTCAAAATAGTCTCATACAATGCCGTATTTCTTTGGTATTTTTAAAGTAATCCGGTATGTTACTTTTGTTTAATTGGCACGTTTTAAGTAACCCAGAATACACATAGTTCCTGAACTGATCCTACTGTTCCAGCTATTTTTGTGGGATGGCAGGTTGGACCCGTTTTCTGTCTCAAATCAACTTGTGTTCCTTGTCATTCGTTTTGAATTGGTGGCATCGCAATTTGTACTCAAGCAGATGTCACTTAGAACGTGCTTTCTGATTTTAAATTTATCGCTAATTTTTGCAACTGACTCTAGATGTATTATTTATTTGGAAGTAACATGAGTTAGTTCTGGATCAGTTCACGGTTGAATCCAAAGTTCTCAAACAAATCCGGCTATAATTGGCATATTTTAAGTAACCTAGAACAGTTCCCGAACTATTCCTACTGCCCTAGCTATTTTGGTGGGTTGGCAGGTTGGACCCGTTTTCTATCTCTTTCTAATCAACTTGTGATCCTTGTCATTCGTTTTGAATTGGTACCATCGTAATTTGTATTTAAGCAAATGTCATTTAGAACATTCACAGGCAAATTCATAAAGCGGATTAGCGCTAACACCATTTTTTATTTCGTTTATAACTCTCTTTTCAATGTACGAAACAAGTTTATTTTAACTTGAGTTAAAAAGAGAGTCAATAAGCGTCAAATTTGCGGTAGCTAGCTCAGTGGTATGAAGTCGGCCTGTGGATCCTGAGAACCCTGGTTCGATTCCCACAGACGACAAATAATTTTCATAATTGCAAAAACTACCCCTGTGGCTCCACGACCACTAATATCTATGGGGGCCGTGATTTGACGACTGGTAACCGCACTTCACGCGCAAAATATATTACTTACCGAGATCTGCTTCGGCAGAGTGCTACACCCAGTAATGGGTAGAAGGCGTGATGATATATTTTTTTTTGTTTCGTAAATTTAGTTCATTTCTTTAATCTGTTTTAATTTGAAACAGAGTTATAGATAATATTAAAAACGGTGTTAGCGCTAATCCGTTTTCTGAATCTGCCTGTCAGATTTTAAATTTATCGCTAATTTTTACAACTGACACTAGAGGCATCATTTATTTGGAAGTAACACGAGTTAGTTCTAGATCAGTTCTAGATTGAACCTAAAGTTCCCAAACAAGTACGGCCACAGTGTATTTTTTCTCCTATTCTTTCCAACACTTGTTCGTTGCTAACTCTATTAGACCACTTAATACGAAACATTCTCCTCGATGTCCACATTTCCATGGCTAATCATTTTCCTATCTTTTTTGAAACTCCATGTCAACATATTTTTTTCGCGATATTAATTTATTTTCTTGTAGTTCGAAGGAGTGTATGAATTCGTATATCCAATGGACGAAATAGAACGTCTAGTTCCAAATCTCGATGGAATGGAAGTCCAAATCACTGCTACCGTTGGAGAACAATTCCTGGATGAAATCATTGAAGGATATGCAGTAGCTCGCATTTACAACTCGTCCATTAAAGTTTCTTTTGCTGGTGGATCCCCACAAGTCTTTAGACCGTCCATGCCATTCACGTGCTACGTAAGTTGTTGAGATTAATTACATAAATAAGTCTTTTATTACTTATTTATAACTTTTAGATCATTGCATCGTATCATGATTCCTCCAGATTATCAGAAGAAAGTTTACTATTAAGTAGAATGGAAGTTCATGCTTCTGTTGAAATGAAAACTGGAGGAAGAAGAGATTTACACACAAGAATATTGAATATGTCTGCTGATCACCTGGGAATCTGGGAGTATCAAATTGATTTGGGCTTCGAATTAGGTAAAAATACTACAGAGTGTTCAAACGTAAGTGTTTCAGTTGGCAATTCAATTCTGGGGATCTTTTTATTCCACAGTTCGCACATCAGGTAAAGGCGGAAATAATATTGGATATGTCATTTTTATAATAAATACAAATACACAGTTTGTCCCAAAAATAACGAAACTCTTTAGATATAGAATAAAACACGCGATGTATTATGTTTGAAACTTAATATTTATTCAAAATAAGTTCCATTTGAATCAATACACTTTTTAGAACGATCAACTAGAGCATCCATAGATTTTTTTATGCCATCTAAAGGAACGTTCTTTAACACCTGTGTCACGGCTGCTTGAATGGCTGGAACATCATCATAAAACGCTCATTTCATGGCAATTTTCAGTTTTGGGGGAAGATAATAGTCACATGGTGATAGATCAGGCGAATACGGAGGGTGGTCGATGACACAAATATGTTTTTTCATCAAAAATTCGTTAATTCATGTGGAACAAAACGTGAACAAACTTTTCTTTTACCCAAATTTTCAGTTAGTATTCTCCAAATAGTATTTTTACTCGTATTTAATTCTTCACCCAACATTCTAACAGTAAAATTCGCATCGACAGCAATGATTTCACGCACTGTTTCGAGTAATTCAGCACGATTTCCGGCTTTTGGACGTCCAGATCTTTCATCATCATTTAAATCTTCACGACCATTTTTAAATTTTGCAAATCACTTACAAACTTGTGAACGAGATAAACAATCATCACCATAAACTTTCATCATCAATTCGTATGTCTCAGCAAATTTTTTTCCAAGTTTAACACAAAATTTAATATTTGCTCGTTGTTCCATTGTATTTTTACAACATAAACACAAAAACTAAATTTTTAAACTTTCACCTGATTGCATGAAATTGTGTGCTTTCGAAATAGGAAAGATGTATCTTTCTAACATTAGCCGTATTCCATTTGCCACTTGGTTCACTTAAATCAGTTCAGATAAATTAAACAACATGACTAAATGAACAGAATTAGCAAACTGATGCACTTATTGGAGTGAAATACTTCAAAGTAAATTAGAATAAGTAATTCTAGTAATGGAATAAAAGCCAGCGAAGTAATTCAGGGAAATAAATAAGTGATCAGGTTCAGTAAATGTAAGTTAGATCTGATCCAAATGGCAAATGGAATACGCCTAATGTATATGTTCAATTTGATTGCGCTACGTGTTCTATGATTTAAATTAAAAGTTTCGTTATTTTTGGGACATACTGTGTAGGTTGAGTGATAGAAATACTTTAAATTATTGCTCTGTGAGTAATTTTAAGAAATAAAAGATTGTGGGTAAGGCAAACAATGATTTTTTATTAATTTAAATTTTCAAATGTCACTGTCAACAACAGGAAATAAATTTATATATCAGTTTTACCAATTTCAAGTATTTTTTTATTGCCAACTGAAACACTTAGTTGTGATCATTCTGTATTTTGGAATGTTGATCAGCGAAAAATATAAATGGTTTTATGTTTTAGGGCGAGGTGGTAGAGGGGGAGCAAATAGCTTGACAGATGTTTCAAGTATGCGAGTTCAAGCAAACTTAAAAAACGCCTTTGGACAACAAGCAACTTCAGATTTATTAATTCTATCTCATTATTCTCCCAACAATCATCAAATTAAAGTATATACATCAACTGTTCAACCAAAGGTAAGTCTCCCTGTTCTAAAAATCATCCTCAACTAATTTGATATCATGTCATCTAGGTAGGAGAATATTTTGTGATTCACATCCAGACGAATTTCTTCCTCGAGGAATTCAACTACCTCGTGATTTCAAAAGGAATTGTGTTGATAGCAGGTGAAGAAATGACTGATACAAATATCCACACAATGGCGATTAGTCTCAGCTCCGAAATGGCTCCAGTAGCAACTGTAGTTGTGTGGCATGTCGGCCATTATGGTGACGTTGTTGCTGATAGTTTGACATTCCCCGTCAACGGAATCTCCAGAAATGAATTCTCAGTGTTTATTAACAATAAGAAAGCAAGAACTGGACACCAAGTTGAAGTTGCGATCTATGGAGAACCTGGATCATATGTGGGGCTCTCTGGAATCGATAGTCCTTTTTACACGATGCAGGCTGATAATGAACTTACTTATGCCAAAGTAAGTAATGACAATCATTTTTTTTTTTCATTATTACTGTATTGATTACAATGGGGGATTCAAGTGGTAGAGCTTTTTAATATATATTTATTAAAATAAATTCTTGACCGTACATCATATTTAATACAATATAAAACCATACCATAAATGATATCTTTATTGCTGAAATATGAAAGTTAAAGTTGAATAATTTAAAACGTTCGCACTGCCATATTGCAATGACGTAGTTGCATTAAGCCAATCACAGAGCTTTGTCTGAAACGTTTGTCGGTGCTCAAGAAGACGAAGAAGAAATAAGCATTCAGCATTCTACGATTCTACCAATGACGTATAATACTAGACGAATTATGCCGTATTCAAGTCAATGCAGTGTTGTGAATCAGAAAGAGATTGAATAACTTGAGGGTCCGCCGGATGCGCGGCAAGAAGCGAGTACACTTTGATGTTATGCAAGTTGCTCCTTGCCGCGCACCCGCCTCACCAACCAGTTATTCTATCCCTTTCTGCTTCACAACAAACGCCGATGTTATCCATCCGGCTAGTTATGTTTTGTCTGAGGATTCTACTGACAACGACAAGTTACGTGTTATTTATCTCTGTCTTATCTGTCTCTCTTTAAGCTAAGATGCAACTACGTCATATTCATTTGTTTCGAAAGTATAAATATTTTTATCATGCTTAATACAAGTTTTTTTAAAAAATAAAAACATTGGGTATAATTATTTTATTATGTAGATTAATATATAAAAAATTCAAAAAAGTCTTGAAAGGTCCATTACTTTGCGCACTAGTGCACAAAATCAAATAAATTTATTATTAATTTATTTATTCTTGTAAAGGGTAGCATAATAAATAAAAGTTGTCATTAACAAATAAAATGATTCAGTTATAATTTATAGGGATTGTAATTTTGATCGTTTTTAGGTGCTGACAAAGATGGCAACCTTCGACGACGCCAACAATGGCACATTATCCCACACCTGGTTCTCTCACGCCGGAAACGCAGACGAATTAGTGTACTTCCCTTCTTCAACGTTCGGAATAGACGCTAATAGAACTTTCGAGTTCTGTGGTTTAGTAGTTTTCAGTGACATTGCAGTTCCAAGAAGATACTCTTCCTGTAATTTAACACAAGGATTGGCAGAATGTTTGAACGGAAGATGCTACAGAATTGATAAAAAGTGCGATGGATTCATTGATTGTGAAGATCGTACAGACGAAGCAGGATGTGAGCTTTTATCCAGTTCTGGAAGAAACTCTTTTTAATTGTTGTTTATATGTTTAGGTCCACAAAGAAATATGACAGATCTCAGAAATTTCCGCAAGAATCGATTCAATCGAATACAAAGACATTATGAGAATGTTTGGCTGTGGAGAGATGTGAATATTGGACCCCATGGACGATATATCTTTAATATTCCTGTACCCGCTAGACCGGCTCAATGGATTGTCTCTGCTTTTAGTATGAGCCCTAGCAAAGGGTTCGGTATGCTGAAAAGACCTTTAGTTGTAAGTTATCTTTTTTAAATTTATAGAAAAATAGATATTATTGACAATTTATTACTTGAGCACAGGGTGTTCAATTGAGTTGTGCCACCATTGCTATTTCGAGAACTATAAGAGCTACAAGGTTGGTTAAATTAGCAGAGAAATACCATTTTATTAGTGTATTACAAACTATTAACAAAATCCTTTTTCTATCAGTGGTTCTCTAAATAGAGAATGAAACTTTCTTATTTTAAATGGGAACCTATTTTTTTTTTTTAATTTACTTATTCAATTGAGTATGTTTTTTCTGAATTCAACAACTACAAAGTTCAGTACCCTCACATTACAATTTTATTGACAAAAATGCAAGTTTGATTTTGCGCACTAGTGCTTTAAAGTAATTGAAAAAAACACATTTTTATGGTTCTAAAGTGTACACACACATTTTAAGTATTTTATAAAAGAAGTAGAGCCATGACCAACTTCATTGAATGCGCTACGCTTATTATGGCCGTTTCATTACATCGTTTTGCCATATAAATATTTGTTTTTCGTGAGTTTTTTACAGTTTTGGTACGTTAAGTAATGCCATCTAGTACTTTGTATTTCTATTAAAGGAAAGTGACAACATTGTCAAATTACAAAAGCAACCTTAAAATATTTTAAAACTTAAGTTTATGTGGTCAAACAAAATACATTTAATGGAAAAGGGTATTTTATTTATAAGTTCAATATTATTAAATATTATGACTTGTATTCTGAGGTTCCGACTAAAGTGACTAGCTAGTCTAGACAAAGTGAAATTCATTTGGCAACGTAGCATTATCTGTCATTTCAGGTAAATAATGCCGCCATATTGTCTACATATTTAAACATTTTGAAGTGTGTTTATACTTCAAAATAAGGAAGTATTATTGAATTATTGGTGTCAACGGTTAGTATTTTACTGTAAAGATCGTATGATAATAAACACACAATGACTAGACTTGTTTTTAGGATTTTTTTAATCAATGCAAGCGGCAGTATTTTCAAATATAGTTACGACGTATCTCGTTAGAGGCGCTAGTTGACGTGCTCGCTTTGTAAATTTGAAACTAGAAATTTTAATGACATATAAAACGGCTATAATAAGCGTAGCGCAATTCAATGAAGTTGGCCATGGTAGAGCTAGCTTATAACGCCATCAAGCAGACATATTTTAACAAGCTCTACGAGAAAAAATAAAGAATTTGTCAATTCATAGCATACTACTGTCAATATAAATTCACGCTTCAAATTTAATAACTTTTTTTTACTATCAGTTATATAATATTTGCTCGTTACAAAAAGCATTGTATAAAACTCGTGCACGAAGACGTCATTTGCACCATTCGCGCAAATTAATGTTAATAGTTTTGTAACAGACTTGCAAAATGGTATTTCTTTGCTAATTTAACCAACCTTGTAGCTCGTATAGTTCTCGAGATAGCAATGCTGGCACACTTAAATTGAACACCTATATATCTTTATTTTACAACTTAAAAATGTTTATTTTTTCCTCTATTAGTATGAAGGCGTGCTTCCGTTCTTCATAAACGTAGAAATGCCAACGCATTGTCGTCAAGGCGAGCAAATCGGCATTCGCGTGACAGTATTCAACTATATGATGAATAACATAGAAGCTACTGTTGTGCTAAACGGTTCACCTGACTACAAATTCGTCCATGTTGAAGAGAACGGCATTGTCAGATCTTACAATCCAAGAACTTCATTTGGAGAGCATCAGTTCTTTATTTACATCAAAGCTCAAGATGCTACAATTGTTCATATGCCAGTTGTTCCTACGAGACTAGGGGATATCAAGGTCACTCTGCATGCAAGTACACTCATCGGCAAAGATCAAGTCACCAGAATGCTTCATGTGGAGGCTGATGGACTGCCTCAACACAGACATCAATCGGTTCTTCTTGATTTGAGTAACCGTGCTTACGTGTTTCAATATATGCACGTGAATGTTACTGATACACCTATAATTCCTTATGATGCGGATCGTTACTATGTTTATGGATCAAATAGAGCCAGAGTTTCGGTCGTCGGTGATGTTGTTGGTCCAATCTTTCCTACCATGCCTGTCAATGCTACTTCGCTTCTTCATCTTCCAATGGTAAGAAATATGTCTTCGTTAACTGTGATTTGCTACAATATTAATTTCTTTTAGGATTCTGGAGAACAAAATATGTTTAGTTTTGCCGCGAATTTATACACAACAATGTACATGAGATTCATTAATCAACGAAATAAAACATTAGAACGACAATCCTTTTATTATATGAACATTGGGTATCAAAGACAAATGTCTTTTATGAATATTGATGGATCATTTAGTCTCTTCAGAAGCGACTGGTAAGTTTTACATTTTACTCTTTGACAGTGAATAAAATATTTTTTCTACAGGCGTCAGAAAAATATGACATTTAAAGTTTGAGTTTTCTGATAAATATTGTTTTTATGACGTAGCAGAAAATAGACATTCCCAACGGTCGGTTGAAAACAGAAAGTTGGCGTTTACCGCTTGCTGAGCAGCAGAAAGATTTTGCCGCTCGATGAGCGGTAATATCACTCACGTGATACTGTGGCGTAAAAACAGCTGTTCGGGCATAGATCACTGCGCCACCTACAAAAAGAACTATTTTTTGGGACGAGATTTGAAAAGAACGATTCTTTTCAAATCTTGTTGGGCTGCGATCACTGCGCCATCTACAAAATAAACTATTTTTTTATGGCGAGATTTGAAAAGAATGGTTCTTTTAAAATCTCGTCCCAAAAAAATTAGTTGATTTTGTAGGTGGTGCAGTGATCTATGCCCGAACAGCTGTTTTTACGTCACAGTATCACGTGAGTGCCCGCATCCTATTGTACCAATAGGATGCGGGCACTCACGTAACAATGTGACGTTTTATGACGTAAAAAACAGCTGTTTGGGCTTGCGATCACTGTGCCACCTATAAAATAAACTATTTTTTCGGGACGAGATTTGAAAAGAACGGTTCTTTTCAAATCTTGTTGGGCTGCGATCACTGCGCCACCTACAAAATGAACTATTTTTTGTGACAAGATATGAAAAGAAGTTATTTTCAAATCTCGTCCCAAAAAAATAGTTCATTTTGTAGGTGGCACAGTGATCGCAAGGCCAAACAGCTTTTTTACGTCACAATGTCACGTGAGTGCCCGCATCCTATGAATACATAAAACTAACAAAACTAAAAAATTATTTTAAATTCTTTTTTCTATGACCAAGCAAAAAATAGAACCTTCCAACTGTCAGTTTGAACCAGAAAGTTAACGTTTGCCGCTTGCTCTGTGGCAATAAGATTTTACCACTCTTCAAGTGGTAAAATAAGAGTATCATCGTATTCATGGATACATGAAAACTATCACTAGAGATGGCAAAAAAAAATAAATCGATTAATTGATCATTTAATTAATCGAAACGTTATAATCGATTTTCGATAAAATTGGTAGGGAAATAATCGATCAATCGATTAATTAATTTTATTAGTATATATGTATATGTATTTGAGAAGGATTTGCTGTTGATAATGCAATTTTAACTCGGTTTTATTCAATTCATTTTTTACTTTTTATTGTATTAGCTGCAGTAATAATTCATTTATTATTTTTACATTAAACTGGATCTAATAATCCATTAGGATTAAATAATATTTACTAAATTTCATGTATCCCTATTTTTCTTAGTTAAAATTGAAAGGGTTAATATTACAATAATATATCCTATAATATCCTTATAAGAAAAATAGGGATGAAATGCAAAAATAAATTAATCGAAACAAAAAATATCAAATGATTAATCGATTAATCGAAACGAAATAATCGATTATTACAATCATTCGATTAATCGTTGCCATCTCTAACTATCACTTTAATTTCTAAACAGGAAAGCTGTCGAAATGATTTTAAATACTTTCTCAAGCGTGTCTAATTCATCGTAGAATAAATATTGTGCACATTTCAAGCAGAAAGTCTTCTTGCTCTTGACTACGCCTCTGTCAACAAATAACTATTTTTAACGCTCATTAAAATCAAGGAGTTTACTTTGGTTCACCAGCGGCAGAAATTATTTTTATGCCTCTCACGAGCGTCATACAAATTTTATGACATAAAAAAAATGTTTAATTTGGTAAATATTCTGGCGTATAAAGAAATATTAGCATATTTTATATGAAGCGAAGGTGTTTTTTTGTGCCTCATCTGTAATTGACGGCCGCGCTGACAATTTAAAGTATAATTTTAGCTCCTTATAAAATAATATATTATTTTCTTTTAGGAACCAGTCATCTCCGAGCGTATGGCTAACATCTTACTGCGCCCGCGTGTTTCAAGAAGCCTCCTTCTACGAATGGGAAAACTACATCTATATCGACCCGCAAGTCATCTCCAAAGCAGTAGAATGGGTCTTAGCGCATCAGACTAACGAAGGATCGTTCTACGAGGTCACATGGCTGCCAGACAGAAAGTTCAACCGTAGTTTGAATTACGACAATGACGAAATCCTCCACAGGAACATTTCACTTACGGCGCATGTTCTCATCACCTTGGAGACCGTGAAAGACCTGGCGGGCGGTCTAGGGGCCAAAGTGGCTCTCGCGCAAGATAAAGCCATCAAGTGGTTGGATCGGAATATGAATTTACTCGAAGAGAAAGGCGAAGCATTTGAGGTTGCCATTGTAGCTTACGCGTTGATGTTGAGCAAGGCCCCGATTGCTGAGAGGGCGTTCACGTTGTTGGTGCGTCACGCCAGAAGCGAAGGTAAAGGATTTTAATTTATGCTTTTATCGTCAAGTCCGCCAAGTTTTAAGTTTTAATACAGTCTATTCCCAATCAATAAGAAGCTAATATGTTATCACATTATGCAAGCATTTGTCTGTTGCTTGTTTAGAATTGAAATATGATACTTCCGACTTCTTTGTAAGCTAAAGTTAAAAAGAGTGATTCTGATATCAAATTCTTTTCACATGTTAAAATTTTTTCACTTTTAAAATAATAAATAAATATATCATCATGCCTGTTACCCATTACTGGATGTGGCATTCTGCCGGAGCAGATCTAGATAAGTGATATATTTATGCGCGTGAAGTGCGGTTACCAGTCGCAACAAAAGTGACTAATGTCCAATTTCACCAATAAATCTTAAATTTTAAGCTTGGTTTAAATAAATAAATATGGGGTGGCTAGCTCAGTGGTATGAAGTCGGCCTGTGGATCCTGAGAACCTTGGTTCGATTCCCACAGGCGACAAACAATTTTCATAATTTAAAAAGCTACCTCCACCACTAACATCTTTGGGGGCTGTGATTTGACGACTGGTAACCGCACTTCACGCGCAAAATATATCACCGAGATCTGCTTCGGCAGAGTGCCACACCCAGTAATGGGTAGAAGGCGTGATGATATATTTATTTTCTATTTTTATATTTGCTTAAATAAATAAAAGTAAATCAAATGTTTGACACCAATATCAATTATTACAAAATTTCGCTTTGTTTTTATTTATTTCAACAAAGTTTTGTTGGTGCAACTGGCCATTAATCCCCCTATTATATAACTCGATCAGTATCTGTAATGATCGATAAGTTAATGACAACCCATATTTTTTATGATTAATCTGCAGATTATCACAATTTCGCCATTCTGTAATCAAAATCATTTATTCTGTTACTTGTATTTTACTTTATGCATTTTGCTTTCGTACAAAACTGTCAGTATAAAAAATATTACTTTTAATACAAAAAAAAATATTACAGCATTTTTTATTTATTTATTTGTTGTTACAGTTGATAATAATTGCTTTGTTGCATTTTTCTCATTTTTCTTATGAACTATCAACAGGATGTATCGATAATACAGTTACGTTTCGTACCGACTGGTAATACAGAGTGATCAAAAGGGATTGTTACAGTTGGCGATAAAAAAAACTACTTGAAATTGGTAATCCTGATACATAAATTCATTTCCTGTTGTTGACAGTGACATTTATAATTGAAATTTGAGTACATTTATTATTACATTTATTTCTAAAGTATTTCTATTACTTAAAAGGTCAAAATTCTATTAGCTGTCAGTCTCCTGACATAACCTATTTCTATTTATTACAAATGTCAAATAGTATTTCCGCCTTTACCTGGCGTTGTGCCAACTGTGGAATAAAAAGATCTCTGAAATAGTATTGCCAACTATAACAATCCCTTTTGATCACCCTGTAGCATGGTGCTTGTAATTCTCGCCTTGTTGTCATAGCTTCTGCTGTGTAAAATCTTACACTGCTATTGGTTGGCATGAAACATTCACTTCCAAACATTTTGTTATGTTACTTAATTTCATAAACTAATTAAATAGTTTTATTTAATATATTCAATGTTATTGTTAATTATACGATATTTGCAGCGAAATATTAATTCTGGTAATAACCTATACCATACAAAAATGTAATAATTATTTTTGTAAACTTTTTAGGTTACCTATACTTTTGTATGAGACTGTCATGGTAGAACTACCTTAATACAGAATAGTTTGAATGAATTTAAAATGTAATTAATTTGGAACAGTTTGTAATCCATTATGTCTTTTTTCTAGGTGGTTTAATGTATTGGGGCCGTGAAACAGTCCCTCAACCCCCATTCAAAGTAGAAAATCAGAGACCATTCTTGCTACCTCGTCTACCATACGATTATGACGCGGAAAATATCGAAGCGACCTCTTACGCTCTATTAACTTACGTAGCAAGACAAGAACTCTTCATTGATCGCATTGTAATGTGGTTGAATGCTCAAAGACTGACTGACGGCGGTTGGGCTTCTACACAAGTAAGAAAATTGTCTTAACTAAAATAACAGTTTGAAATGAATTGAATGTAATGTAGGATACTGGCATGGCAATGAAAGCCCTGATCGAATACACCGTCCGTTCGCGCCTTCGAGATGTTTCCTCTCTAACAGTCACCGTGGAAGCTACTTCTCTCCCAGGTCAAACCAAGATCCTCCACGTAGATGACGTCAATTTGGCTCAGTTGCAGTCCATTGACATCCCCGAGGCGTGGGGCACTGTTAAAGTACAAGCCAAGGGTGCCGGTTACGCTATACTGCAGATGTCTGTTCAGTATAATGTAGATATACAGAAGTTCCAGACGGAGCCGCCAATCAGAGCGTTTGATTTGTACACCAGGGCGGAGTTCCATGGAAGGAATCAGTCGCATATTAGCTATATCAGCTGTCAAAAGTAAGTGTAATAACATGTCAGAAATTGAACTGTTTACAGAACAAGATATTTGGCCCAAAGTTCTCAAACATTTTGAATTAATTTAGAACTAACTCGTGTTACTACCAAATAAACGATGCATCTAGTGTTAGTTGTAAAAATTAGCGTTAAATTTAAAATATGAATGTACGTTCTAAGTGACATCTGCTTAAATACAAATTGCGATGCCACCAATTTAAAACTGATAACTATGGTCGTATTTATTTGGGCTTTTTAAAGTAACGATAGCTGTATTCCATTTGCCACTTGGTTCACTTAAATCAGTTCAGATAAATTCGACACGTGATTAAATGAACTGAATTAAGCAAACTGATGCAATTATTGGGGTAAATTACTTCAAAGTAAATTAGAATCAGTAATTCTAGTACTGGAAATAAAGCCAGCGAAGTAATCCAGCGAAATAAATAAGTGATCTGGTTCAGTAAATGTAAGTTAGATCTGATCCAAATGGCAAATGGAATACGCCTCTGGTAGGTTACTTTTGTTTAATTGGCACACTTTAAGTAACGTGGAACTGACCTTAAACTGACCCTACTGCCCTAGCTATTTTAGCGGGTCGGTTGATTCAACCTGTTATCTAATCAACGCGATTTGTAATAGTATAGAGAGGTTAGGAGTTATTTTTATGAAAAACGTAAGTAATTTTATATTTTGAAAAAATATACTAAACTATTATTTATGCAGGTGATGGAAGAGCAATATGCATTATGTGTTTCTTGCAATATAAGTCACAGAGGATCATATTACGACACATAATTGCGACTCTGAAATTAATTATTTTGATACTGCTGATGACAAAATTATAAAAAAATGAAGAGAATCTGACGTTATTTGCTTTTTGACTACATATAAAAAATATAAAGATGACTTAAAACATCCAATTAAAAACGCAATTTAACACACAAATAAAACTAGTCGCTTCGAACATGCATTCAGATTTTATATCTACCGCCAGTGTTTACAACTGACACTTGAGATGCATCATTTATTTGGAAGTAACACGAGTTAGTTCTAGGTCAGTTCAGGGTTGAATCCAAATTTCCCAAACAAATACGGCCAAAGAACACAATTTGATTAGAAAGAGATGAAAAATGGGTTCAACCTGCCAACACATTAAAATAGCTGGGGCAGTACGACAATTTCAGGAACTCTTCTGGGTTACTTAAATTTACCAAATGAACTATAATCGAAATAACAAGAATGAAAGATAAAAACATAAAATTTAAATTGAATTATAGTTATTAGTGAAAAAATTAGTTCAAAATAATGTTTTATAATAATAAGCGATTAAAAATATAGTGATATCACAAGTATTTTCGTGCAGTAAATGAAAGACATATGCGGAGTAGAACGTAACTAATTGTGACATCTCAGCACTTTTTTCTCAAATTATTCGTCGTTTGCTAGTATGTACATGTTCAACACGTTGTATATTTATTAAAATTATTTAATTTCGTTTTCTTGGGCTTGCAACTTCTATAAAACATGATTTTCAACATAGTAAAATTATTTTTCAAGAATTCAATCGTTTATTATTTGCAATATTTGAATGAAACAAGTTAAGTACCACTGAAACGAATTTGGGAAGTCAAAACCCCAACACAAAACTTCAAAAAATCATATCTCTTGTAATATAAAGAATTTTCATCCTGTGTTTTCACTTATCGTCATAGTTTATCATGTAGTTTCATAAAAAAAAGTAGATGACCGGTTACATTTATTCTAGATCAGCCTAGGATGATGGCGGTAATAATTTCTCTAACATTTATCTTTGTTGTCCTTGCAGATGGACAAATACAAACGAATCTATCCGTTCTGGATTGACAGTTCTTGACATTGCAATTCCAACAGGATATATCATCCAGCAACAAAAGTTAGATTACTATGTGCGATCTAAACAAGTAAATAATTTACAACGTGCACGATTCCAAGAAGGAAAAGTATTGTTTTACTTTGACTTTGTAAGTTTAATCCAAAAAAACAGCAGAACGACACATTCTAATTGTAATTTGATTTACAGTTGGACAACGAGGAAACTTGCATCAATTTAACAATTGAACGATGGCATCCGGTTGCGAATATGTCTAGGTATCTTCCGGTGAGGATTTACGATTACTACGCACCAGGTAAAAATAAATTGAAGGAAAAGAAACCAGCAAATGTTGAATAATGATTTATTTTGTAGAACGATTCAACGAAACCTTGTTTGATTCTCTTCCAACGTACCTGCTAAATATTTGTGAAGTTTGCGGCAGCAGTCAGTGTCCATATTGCGCGATTTATAACGTAGCAGCAACTATAACAGTATCAACAATAATGTTATTCTTTTCTACAGCTATTTACTTTATAAAACAGGTGATGTAAAATGGTGAAATAACGAAGCAACAGTCCCCAAAGGTAAATATTTGACAAATTCATGTGATTCCAGAGATTTTATTTTATTTCAAGAATTTTAAACATTTTGATAAAACTCATTTTTTACTTTTTTACGTTTGTTATTTTATTTTTTGTATAGTTTAAACTTCATAATAATTAAAATACTTAAAGATAGATGTAAATAAAATATTGAACGTATTTTTAGACACATTTAGACATATTTATTTGGAAGATGACGTCTTTCATTAGTAACTTGTTATCTTTTATTTTATAACCACACAGAAATTTCCATTGTGAGAGTTTTTGCGTGGTTGTAAAGTAAATTATCGTATCTCAATTTAAAAGTGTTTAAATGGAACAAATCTAGAATATTTAAGATATAATTTTTGATCTGAATGTAGAGTCTAAAGTTATAAAAAAAACAACTTTAGAATATGAGCAAAATTGCTCGTTTAGTCTCAATGAAAAACCGTCCAGAAACTGACTTGGTCAGTTGTAGAATAGGAATAGAATTAATATATTCTTTTCGAATAAGTATAATTTTTTTTACTTACTTTAATCACATATTGTGTATGTCCACTGTTAACTATGATGTGTACTGAATTCACTTTCATTTATTAATTACTAAAACTTTAATTCTATCCAAGTATTGAATTTGGATTGAAGTATAAGTAACTTTATTTTCATGCATTTTTTTATAACATTCATAAACGAAACTAGTGTATAAATAGTAGAAACACAACTTTTTTTCAACAAAACTATATTTTTAAGTGCGTTGTTGTACAGTTTCTTAATATAAGAAATAAGATTTTAATTCTTCTCCTATTCATTTTTCCCTGTGAAAAAGAAACTCATCTTCCCATGAAATATTTTGAAATATTTTCAGACGATCATCTTAAAAAAATCTTAAATTTAAAACAGTTTTTTGATAATTAATAAACTTAATCCCAATTACAGGATAGGCTTCACACTCACCGAACCGCAGTGTAGGATTCGAAGTGGAGATCTCCGGATTAGAATTTATGTAACTAGTGTGAAAAGTATCACTTTTAACATTAGTTTTTCTACGATCGAGTTTTAATAGCTTTACTAATTATATTTCAAACATTTATGGGGTAATGGCTCAGTGGTATGAAGTCGGCCTGTGGATCCAAAGAACCCTGGTTCGATACCCACAGCGACAAATCATTTTCACCATTTAAAATTACCTCTGTGGCTCCTCCACCACTAACATCTTTGGGGACCGTGATTTGACGGCTGGTAATCACACTTCACGTGCATAAATATATCACTTACCGAGATCTGCTTCATCAGAGTGCTACACCCAGTAATGGGTTAAAGGCGTGATGATATATTTATTTATTTTATATTTCAAACATCAAAAATATTTATTTTATAGGTTACGTAGTTAATTCCTGCATTCCCCAAATTATTTTGAAGCAAAAACACTCTTGACATACTTTTAAGACAGACTTTTCCAAAAACCCAAAATTGCGAATTTAAAGAGATATGAAGATGAAACATGTAAGCATTTATAATCATCAAATTAAATTTAGTTTTTTCATATTCATAATTTCTGTCCTACAAGCTCTTATCCATTTATTCCCCAAAAGTCTCAACAATCAATTCCAAGAGAATCATCTTTCTAAAAAGCATCTCAAATCATTTTATAGGAAATCATCTTGCCTAAAAGTTTCTCCCATTTATTTTTAAGATAACCATCCTTTTTAAAAGTTTCCTCCAAACAATTCCAAGACAATTATCGTCCCAAAAAGCCTTCTAAATCATTTTTAAAATAATAGTCTTACCTAAAAGTTCTCCCCAATTAATACCAAGTTAATCACCTCCCTAAAATGTCTCCCAAATCATTTTAGAAGTAGTCATCTCCCCTAAAAGTTCTACCCAATCAATTTTAAGACAATCATCTTCCTATAATGTTCCTCTAATTGATTTTAAGACATTCATTTACCTAAAAAGTCTTCCCAATCAATTTCAAGACCTACTTCCTAAATATTTTTTATATTTTATAAATATTTATTGGTTTGATGACGTAAATAAAATTGCACATGCATTTAAATTTGTTGTCTCAAAAACTATTTATGCTATCGATTCAAATGTTGAATATTTGGGCTCTTGAGCATATTTAGTATTAAAATATGTTACATTTATTTATATTATATCTGTATATTAGAAATATTCGAAGAAAGAACAAAACCAATGCGGATGTCCGAAGGAATTGATCGCGTGTCCTGTAAGCAGTGCTGGACGCCGCAGATTCCAGCCGTCAAATGCCGGCGATCGGAGCTTCGATGGCCGATTTCGTTAGTACAATTTTTGTGGTCCATTTTTTTCACCTAATCAAATAAATATTTATCTAAGGGTTGAATCAAAAAAAGTTTCAAATTAAATATCATTATTTTCTAATTTTCAACAACTTTTGATTGAAACTTTTTTTCTGTACAATCCATAGTTTCTAAGATACGAACAACCACCCTTAAAGTGAAATATCTATTATCTCCGCACACAATATTAGAAGCTGCATGCATAATTTCAACCAAATCTAATATATCGTCATTAATTAACAGTTTTAGAAGTACTTTTTTTTGTGGTCAAAATTAAGATATTTCACTTTAAGGGTGGTTGTTCGTATCTCCGAAGTTAGGGGTTGTATAGAAAAAAGTTTCAACTACAAGGTGTAGAGGATAATGTAAAGATATTTTATTCGCAACATTTAATTAAATAACGTTTAGATTTTCAAATATAATTTAGAAAGTTGTTGTCGCATCTGAGACGGTGATACACAGAGCGTTGAATCCGATTTTACATCTTATGTTGCATGTAGTTAAAGCGCGATGTGTTGATTTGATGATCAGTGATTTTAGTATGAATAGAAGAATGTTTTAGTTGAATGTGAAGTGATTGAGCGATGAAAGCGAGAGTGCGAATGGTGAGTGATTGTGGAATGAATCAGATGATTGGCATAAATGGTATGAATAGTTTAGGGCTTTATATGGTAGCATAAATGGTGTGAATGGTTGCAGTGAAAATGCTTGAGGTGATGAATGTGATGTTAGATGAGAGGTGATTGATGCGTGTGTGAAGAATGGTAAGATGTTGTGAAGTACGGAGGCGAGTAATTATTTGACTGGTTACTTTATTTGTTTAGATATTGTGTTTATAATGGTGTTTTGGTGGTTACATTGATGTATGGTAGTGAATGTTGGGTGTAGAAGAGATATCGTGTCCGGAATACTTTGGTGTATGAGTGTGAAATTGAGAAAAATGTTGTTAGAAGACATTCCAAGACAATCAGCTTCCCAAAAAGTCTTCTAAATCAACGACGGATAAAACAAACATAGTTTTAGCGGTGAAATGTATTTTATACTAAATCAAGAAATGATTTCAAATAATTTCATTATTTTCTAGTCATTTTAAATAGTGTATTTTCTATTAAGGCCCTTTTATTCAAAATAATCGTACATTTATGTGATTTTGTATTGTTGGTATATTTCTCACAGTTCACGACATCATATTTTAGATATTATATTATAGTTTATTTACTTGCCATATTTTCAATTAAGTTTTGAACTTGGTTTAAATAAATAATTTGTACCTTTTACTTTTAAAACTAATTTGTTAAATAGAGGTAACACATAAGTATTTATTTTATGAATTCGATAAAATGCTTAATATTTGCAGTTGGTTTAAATATATACATTTATTTTTGTCATACGCGGTCATGGCGTATCTTCCGTACATCTGTGTCTTACGTAAAAGCCATTTAATTTATTTATCAATAATTTGGCCTAAATGATGAAATATTCTTTTATGTTGAATATTTTTGATATAATAAATATTTATTTCACGTTTTAAAGTTAAACTTTTTATTAGAAATTTGTTTAAAAACAAACAATACATATATTGCAATTATTTTACAAATATGTTTGTAACAAACAATAGCAATAATAAAATTATTATTTATAATAATATCGAAAGTAAAATGATAAATATTGTATATTTTGTATCGTTCAAGGTAACATTTATAAATTGTAGTTAGAACGCGCCGTTCACTAATTGATCCGGACGAAACCTGCAAACCCGGCACTTTGCTACTGCTCGCTGTACATTCTAGCCATAAGTCTGTCTCTCTCTAGCACATTGTAATCAGTGGAATGGTTGCGCAAGCTCGCTCACTTGCCTCTAAATCGTCAATGTGTACAGACGTAGCATCGCGCTCCGTACATTTGCTGCCTTTCAGAAGGCCATCATATCAAACAATTGTCCTCCGAACACGCTAGTGCCTTCACGTGGGGGCCCAACATACTTTCTACATACTTTCTACATATAAGGCAAGTTTAATAAGCGTATCGCTGGCGGGTGGGGCGAGTCCCTCGAGAACAAGGTCGTAGTTTGGTGGTGTAGGCGGGTCGCCCAGCTAGAGAGTATCTCTGCCGATGACTGCGTGGCCGGGGTCGCCAAATCCCCTCGTTAGAGGTGGCCTTTGGATTTCCGGGCAAGTACATAGAGGCTTCTCTTGTCACGAGCACTGTGGAATACTCTCCCTACGACTCGGGTAGGTTTTGTAGGCGTAAACCGAGAGGTCGGGGCTACGGAATATAGTCCACGTCTTTGCATTAAGTACAAGCACACTTCCGGCTGCTTGTCGTAGATTCATTGCTGCGCCACTTAAAATTAGCTATTCGTACACAAAAACTTAGGTAGGGTACATGCAAGAACAGAAGTGAAGATAGAACAAAGAAATCAACATTGACCACAACGTGAAGATCAAGAAATGTATAAATGGGATGTTATGGGATGAATGGAATGTGTGGTATGAATGGTGTATGCTGCATGCTCTATATTGATTTGCCATAACTTGTACATTGTTCTATTTTACTGCATTTTGTTCTGAGTTTCTGTTTCAGGTTCAACATTCATCAAAATGTCTTTATGTATGTTTTTTCTAATGTTTCCAGTTATTCTATGTTACTAATACATTGTTTTTATGTTTATAGGGACATGACGGGACCTGCAAGCATCTCCTGCGGTCTCAGCATCATCGTCCAGCACCTGGTGTTCAAACCAGCGCCACCGGAGCTGCCGCCATCCTGGACAACATTATCGGTGCTTATATCATCATCTTGAAGCAGCTGGTGTTCAAACCAGCGCCACCGGAGCTGCCGCCATCGTGGACAACATCACCGGTGCTTATATCATCTTGGATTAGCTGGAGATGTAACCAGCGTCCAAGCTCGTATCATCATCCTGGAGCAGCTGGAGATGTAACCAGCGTCATCATCTTGGATTAGCTGGAGATGTAACCAGCGTCCAAGCTTGTATCATCATCCTGGAGCAGCTGGAGATGTAACAAGCGTCATCATCTTGGATTAGCTGGAGATGTAACCAGCGTCCAAGCTTGTATCATCATCCTGGAGCAGCTGGAGATGTAACCAGCGTCATCATCTTGGATTAGCTGGAGATGTAACCAGCGTCCAAGCTCGTATCATCATCCTGGAGCAGCTGGAGATGTAACCAGCGTCATCATCTTGGATTAGCTGGAGATGTAACCAGCGTCCAAGCTTGTATCATCATCCTGGAGCAGCTGGAGATGTAACAAGCGTCATCATCTTGGATTAGCTGGAGATGTAACCAGCGTCCAAGCTTGTATCATCATCCTGGAGCAGCTGGAGATGTAACCAGCGTCATCATCTTGGATTAGCTGGAGATGTAACCAGCGTCCAAGCTCGTATCATCATCCTGGAGCAGCTGGAGATGTAACCAGCGTCATCATCTTGGATTAGCTGGAGATGTAACCAGCGTCCAAGCTCGTATCATCATCCTGGAGCAGCTGGAGATGTAACCAGCGTCATCATCTTGGATTAGCTGGAGATGTAACCAGCGTCCAAGCTTGTATCATCATCCTGGAGCAGCTGGAGATGTAACCAGCGTCACCAGAGTGCAGCAACATCAGCAATGCCGAGATCGAACATCAAGTCCGCTGCTCACAATATTATTGTAAGAAAAATTATTATTTTTTAATTATTTGAGTAAAAGTCTGTTAAAAACAATAATAAATATGTTTTGTTATAATTTAAAATAACTATTTTTATAACATATTTATTATTTGTTTAATATTGACTTTACGAACTGATAATTAAACCGATTAAGGGTGATTAACTATATTTTTTATTATCAAAACATTTTGTAATTATTTCAGACTAAAATATTTGAAATAATCACTTTTATTTCAAGTATTTTGCGCTACTATATTATATGATCAGTTCAAAGCAGGAAAATAAAGTTATTGAATTTTCAAAATAAAGATAATGAAATACTTTTATCCCAAATAATTGTTCCCAATATTAAAATACAAGTTCTAAATGTGTTCTTTATAATATTTAAATTTATTTTATTTTGAAACTTGGGACAGAATTAATATTTAATCATTTGAAGAAAATTATTTATTTGTATTTAAAAGATAATTTAAATATAAACGGCAAATAGTTTCAATAACTGATTCTAATCTTATTTTATTAATACTATGTGTAATTGTTTCTAATTTATGTTGTTGTTTGTTTCCAGACGCAGTTGTAGCAGCGATGAAGCCGCCTTTCTGCTGAGCGTCTTTGGAGAGGTTTTCCGCTTAGCGCACGTATGTGGGACGTACGTGTAGGAGAATTCCTGGAAAGTGGTTCAACTTCTTACCTCTCAAATCATCCGGGAAGTTTGAATCAGGCTTTGTGATTAAAATAAAAATTGTATTCACAAAATAAATAAACTGAATACAAACAAATATACTTGTCTTTTATTTTAATTTAGTAACAAATAAATACAAATATTTGATGAGAGATATTTTAGCAAAATATACAACTTGAAATCGAGCTGGTGCCTCGGATTCATCTTGTAGCCGCCAACCAAGTCTCTGAAGCAGTCATCACCAGCCAAAACTACAACAAAATGGTAAGTAATTTGATTTTATATTGAAAAACATATATCATAACACCTTTTACCCTTTACTGGGTGAGGCACTCTGTCGTAGCAGATCTCGGTAAATGATATATAGTTATCTTTCCAAAAAAAATCCATGTATATTTATAACTCATCCAGCATCCCATAAAAAATTCTTAGTATATTTATAACTTATCCAGCATCCCTTAAAAAATTCCTGAATTGTTTTCAGATAGTTTTATTCCAAAAAAAAATCCTAGTATATTTATAACTTATCCAGCATCCCTTAAAAAAATCCTAAATCAATTTCTGATAGTTATCTTGCCAAAAAAAAATTCCTTGTATATTTATAATTCTCCCAGCATCCCTTAAAAAAATCTTGAATCGTTTTCAGATATGATTGTAAATTTTGGTAGAATACTTTGTATATTTATAAGTTCTTTTTAGATTTGGAATCGTCTCTGCAGCTAACCTGGTGCACGGGACTCGTCTTGGAGCCGCTGGCATCTCCTCAGAGTCGTTATCATCTTGGAATCGTCGCCAGTCTCACCGATCAATCAGAATACCCCCTATATTAAAATAAGAACCCCAAATAATATTGTCACCCATCATATGTAGTATTAAATTGTATTTGTAATAATATTTATTGTAATATAAATAACTATGTGTTGTATACAGAAAAATGTCAATCATGTTATCTTGAAATATATTGTACTTGTAATATAAATGTTAATGTCTTGTATACAGATTTAAAATGACAATAAATGAATTTAAAATAACTTATATTATTTTATTTATTATCATCAACCAATAATAGAGAATGAAGTGATAGTTAGACGTTAAAAAGTTATCAATGGTTAGACGGGCTATTAAGAATGTAAAATATGCCGCCAAAAATATTAGGCATGGAGTACTCCTCAACATTCTGCTGCCCGGATACAACTCTGAAAATACGCTTTTTTAAGGTGTGGGCACTTGTAAAAGTCACAGTCAGCACCGCCACATATCCACACCAATACATAGAAATTTCTATGTATTGATGTGTATACTTTAAAAATGCCAATAAATGAATTTAAAAGAACTTACATTCTTTTATTTATAATATCCTTCTCTACTGATCAATACTTCATAAATGAAATGATAGTTAGGCGACAAAAAGAAATCTAAGATGGTCTGATGTGCTGTTCAAAATATCACTGTATTTTTATATCGTAAATCCAGCACTGAACAGGTTCAGGGCTATAAATTCGTCCCAAATAAGTTTAAATATATTCATTTTTAAATCATATGCGTTCATTTACCTACACGCCGCCACGGCCTCCACCGATACGCCACCGCCACGCCATAGCCTCCGCCGATACGCCACCGCCAAGCCATGATCTTTTTCATAAATAATTGATTTCTGCCAAAACTAGCCGTTATTTACAAAAGTTTTTCAAATAAAAGTTGCTTATAATTTCATTCTCTATAGCTTCTGTTTGAAACATTTTTCTCTACGACCCTTAACTTCGGAGATACAAATAATCACCCTTAAAGTGGAATATCTTCCCTACCAATGCAAATTTGGGGTCGTTTCTCAGCGCCGCACTCAGTATTAGGGCCCTGAACCTGTATGCAAAATTTCAGCGCGATCAAAAATACTTTAAAATAGTCATTGAAAAAATCTTAAGTCTATAGTCCATGGTTTGAATTTTTCAAAATAAATTAATAACGATATATTCCAGATCGGTCAAATTTCGCAGGCTTCTTCTAGGGCCTTTTACTGAACGAGCTGTGCTCGGACGACCCCAAAATTTACATTAGTTATGGAGAAATTCGCTAAATAAAAGTAGCTCACACACACATATACACATCATCTCACACAGATATAAATCTCACAAAGTATCTGTGTAAATTTGGCTGTATGATTAAATATTATAAATAAAAGAGTATAAGTTATTTTAAATTCATTTATTGGCATTTTGGAACTGTATACAACAGAGACTAACATTTATATTACAAGTACAATTTAATACAATATATAATGGGTGACAATATTATTTGGAGCGGTTATTTTATTTTTAGCAGTCATTTAGTTGTTGTGCCAGAATCTTGCGAGTAACCTAGAAGACGATGTGGACTCTGGGATTTCTGCAGCGCTGATAATGCTATTGGTGACATCACCGAATCCAAGACGACTTCCATGCTTCAAGTTTGCTGCAAAGTTGAGCCCCTGTATATGATATATTTCTAAATAAAATAAAGACGTCATTTTAAACATATTTATTATTATTTCAAAGTTGTATACAACAGATACTAATATTCTATATTGAAATTATTATTACAAGTACAATTTATTTGTTTTAAACAATAAAAAGGTTTGTTTCAAATTGATAATTTACAATAACTTTTTTTAACACATATTTATTGTTTAAGGATAAGGAATAATGTAATAGGATGTATGTTTTCGCAAACAACAAACATATTAAATTCCAATCATTTTATTTATTTGGTGATTACAATTGTTTTATTTATTTGGTGAATACAATGTTGTTGGTTGGTATAAAGCCTGGATGAGTGACCTGGTGGTGTTCAGGGGCAAGTCGCTCATCCCGTCTCCCCAGCATTCGCTGTCAGCATCAAGAGGAAACCCCTGAGAAAAACTCTTGACAGAAGACTGGCTTCATCGCGGCTGCACACAACTGCGTCTGCAAATACACAAACAAATCATTACTAATCTGCATAAATAATATTATCATCATTACAAATATACAAAGCTTATTTTATTTACTACTCATTTGTAAACATTATTTATTCAAACAGCTCAGCTGTCGTCAATTTTAAATAAATATAAGTATTTTATAACACCTGTTACCTATTATTGGGTGTGGCAGCACACTGCCGTCGCAGATCTTGATAAGTGATATATTTATTTGCATACCAGCCGTCGAATCAGAGCACCCAAAAATGATAGTGGAGAGCAAAACCACAAGGGTAATTTAAAAAATAAATAAATACAACACAGTGCCACACCCAGTAATAGGTAAAAGGCATAATGATATATTTATTTAATTTATTTTAAATTACCCCTGTGGCTGTCCTTTCACTACCATATTTGGGGGGCTTTGATTCGGCGGCTGGTACGCACATTAATATATTACATCAAGATCTACGAAGGCAGTGTGCTGCCACACCTAATAATTGGTAGAAGACGTTATTATATATTTATTTTATTTATTCAAAATTATCCTTTGTAGTTTCCCCGTAACTAACATCTTTGGGGCCGTAATTTGACGGCTGGTATGCGCATAAATATATCAGTTACCAAGATCTGCTACGGCAGAGTGCCACACCCAGTAATGGGTAAAAGGCGTAATGATATATTTATATTTATTTACTGTACGAGTTATACTTTCAAATAATTTAATACAATTTTTAACACAAATGACAAGATTTAATTATTATTTTTAAATATGTTTACTAATGAGGAACAAATAAAATATTGTACCAACACACGCAAAGTAATTGTTTTAACTGCATCAAGGAGTAAATTCCTCCTTTTAACAGTAAAAACTGTTTTACTCTGCTAGTAATGTAAGAAACTTTAAAAAGGGACTAATTTAAATGAGCACCGAAATAATTTTATCAATAATAATAAATTACTGTTACCAGAAATAATTAAATAAATACCAAAAATAATAATTGATCACAAAAAATACTAAACGATCTTCAAAAGTAATTATTGAAAGCTAAGAATAGTAAATAAGCTTTCCAGAAAAATGAAATGGCAAATAAAGGGTTTAAAATAAGTAAAGAGAATATTGAAATTATCTCCTGAAATAATCATTTAATCTAAATAATTTAAAAAACGTTTCGAAACGTTATTTTTTTAATTATTTAAATTAAAAAATTATTTCAATTCTTTACTTATTTTACAGCCTGTATATTGTGCCGAATATTTATTTTTGGTTTGCTACAGCAAATATTAATTGTTTAAAATGATAAACAAGCTGACAAACTGTAATATTTTGATGCTCGGTTAAATACAACCCAATTAAAAAATAATAATGTTCTTACAATTGTTGCTGCGAGCTGCGGGCGACATTCTGCGATGACTGGCTGATACTGCAGCCAACTTCTGACATAGTTGAAGAGATGTTGACTCAGGCGATGTTCTCCACGATGATGGCAGCTCCGGTGTCGCTGGTTTGAACACCAGCTGCTCCAAGATGATGATATAAGCACCGTTGACGATGGCGGCAGCTCCGGTGTCGCTGGTTTGAACACCAGCTGCTCCACGATGATGCTGAGGCCGCAGGAGATGCTTGCAGGTCCAGTCATGTCCCTAGAAACATAAAAACAATGTATTAGTAAAACAGAATAGCTGGAAACATTAGAAAAAAACATACATAAAGACATTTGATGATTGTTGAACCTGAAACAGAAACTCAGAACAAAATGCAATAAAATAGAATAATAGACAAGTTATGACAAATCAATATGCAGCATACAGCATTCATACCACACACACCATTCATCCCATAACATCCCATTTATACATTTCTTGATCTTCACGTTGTTTTCAATGTTGATTTCTTTGTTGTATCTTCACTTCTGTTCTTGCCTTATCCCTACCTAAGTTTCTGTGTACGAATAGCTAATTTTAAGTGTCGCAATGCCGCAATGAATCTACGACAAGCAGCCGATTTGTGCTTGTACTTAATGCAAAGACGTGGACTATATTCCGTAGCCCCGACCTTTCGGTTTACGCCTACAAAACCTGCCCGAGTCGTAGGGAGAGTATTCCACAGTGCTCGTGGCAAGAGAAGCCTCTATGTACTTGCCCGGAAATCCAAAGGCCACCTCTAACGAGGGGATTTGGCGACCCCGGCCACGCAGTCATCGGCAGAGATACTCTCTAGCTGGGCGACCCGCCTACATCACCAAACTACGACCTTGTTCTCGAGGGTCTCGCCCCACCCGCCAGCGATACGCTTATTAAAACTTGCCTGATATGTAGAAAGTATGTAGAAAGTATGTTGGGCCCCCACGTGAAGGCACTAGCGTGTTCGGAGGACAATTGTTTGATATGATGGCCTTCTGAAAGGCAGCAAATGTACGGAGCGCGATGCTACGTCTGTACACATTGACGATTTAGAGGCAAGTGAGCGAGCTTGCGCAACCATTCCACTGATTACAATGTGCTAGAGAGAGACAGACTTATGGCTAGAATGTACAGCGAGCAGTAGTAAAGTGCCGAGTTTGCAGGTTTCGTCCGGATTCATTAGTGAACGGCGCGTTCTAACTACAATTTATAAATGTTACCTTGAACGATAAAGAATAAAAATATACACTGCAAATACAATATACATCATTTTACTTGTGATATTATTATAAATAATAATTTTATTATTGCTATTGTTTGTTTTTGAACATATGTGTAGAATAATTGCAATATATGTGTGTATTGTTTGTTTTTGAACAAATTTCTAATAACAAGTTTAAATTATAACGTCTCAATAATTAGCATTTACTTTAAACACGTGAAATAAATATTTATCATATCAAAAATACTCAACATAAAAGAATATTTCATCATTTAGGCCAATGATAGATAATTAAATTAGGCTTTTACGTAAGACACAGATGTACGGAAGATATGCCATGACCGCGTATGACAAAAATAAATGTATATATTTAAACCAACTGCAAATATTAAGAATTCATAAAATATTTAACAAATTACTTTTAAAAGTAAAAGATACAAATTATTTATTTAAACCAAGTTCAAAATTTAATTCAAAATACATCAAGTAAATAAACTATAATAAATAGCAAAATAATATCTAAAATATTATGTCGTGAACTGTGAGAAATATAGTAACAATATAAAAAATCTCATAAGTATACGATTATTTTGAATATAGGGGCCTTAATAGAAAATACCCTTTTTAAAATGACTAGAAAATAATGATATTATTTGAAATCATTTCTTGATTTAGTATAAAATACGTTTCACCGCTAAAACTATGTTTGTTTTACCCGTCATTGATTTAGAAGACTTTTTGGGAAGCTGATTGTCTTGGAATGTCTTCTAACAACATTTTTCTCAATCTCACACTCATACACCAAAGTATTTCGGACACGATATCTCTTCTACACCCAACATTCACTACCATACATCAATGTAGCCACCAAAACACCATTATAAACACAATATCTAAACAAATAAAATAACCAATCAAATAATTTCTCGCCTCCATACTTCACAACATCTTACCATTCTTCACACACGCATCAATCACCTCTCATCTGTATTTTCACTACAACCATTCGCTCCATTTATGCTACCTTATAAAGCCCTAAAGTATTCACACCATTTAAACCAAACATCTGTTCATTCCACAATCACTCACCATCCGCACTCTTCATCGCTTTCATCGCTCAATCACTTCACACTCAACCAAACATTCTTCTATTCATACTAAAATCATTGATCATCAAATCATCAAATCACGCCTTAACTACATGTAACATAAGATGTAATATCGGATTCAACATTCTGTATTTTAAAATCTAAACGTTATTTAATTAAATGTTGCGAATTAAATATCTTTACATTATTATCCTCTACATCTTGTAGTTGAAACTTTTTTCTATACAACCCCTAATTTTGGAGATACGAATAACCCCCCTTAAAGTGAAATATCTTTTGTACTAATAGAAATATTGGGGTTTTCTATAAATCCCATACTCAATATTAAGTCCTAGAAGCTCCAAAATGTCAGCGCGATCCGAGAAAGTTTAATTTTGACCAAAAAATAAAAATGTTTACTTCTGAAACTGATAATTATTGACGATATATTCGATTTTGTTGAAATTATGCATGCAGCTTCTAATATTGAGTGCGGAGATAAAAGATATTTCACTTTAAGGGTGGTTGTTCGTATCTCCGAAATTAAGGGTTGTAGAGAAAAAAAGTTTCAAATTATAATATAATATTTAATTTGAAACTTTTTTTAATTAAACACTTAGATAAAGAAATATTTATTTGATTAGGTGTGAAAAAATGGACTGCAAAAATTGTACTCACCATATCGGCCATCGAAGCTCCGGTCGTCGGCATTTGACGGCTGGAATCTGCGGCGTCCAGCACTGCTTACAGGACACGCGATCAATAGTTTCGGACATCCGCATTGTTTTTGTTCTTTCTTCGAATATTTCTAAAATACAGATATAATATAAATAAATGTAACATATTTTAATACTAAATATGCCGCAGAGCACAAATATTGAACATTTGAGTCGATGGCATAAATAATAATTGAGACAACAACAAATTAAAATATTCCCGTGTGAGTGCATGACGTGCAATTTCATTTACGTCATCAAACCAATAAATATTTATGAAATATTAAAGTATTTAGGAAGTAGGTCTTGAAATAATTGGGGAGAACTTTTTGGTAAGACTATTGTCTTAAAAATGATTTAGAAGGCTTTTTGAAAAGATGATTGATTTGGAATTGTTTGTAGGAAAGTAGAGGAAAAATAAAAAAAAATTACATGAATGTACGATTATTTTGAATATGAGGGCCTTAATAAAAAAATATCTTAATTAAATTGACCAGAAAATAATAAAATGGAACTCTTTTATTTGAAACATTTTTTGATTTGGTGTAAAATATGTTTCACCGCAAAAATTGTGTTTGATTTACCCGTCGTTGAAGCTGCCGGTGTCGAACATTTATCGCCGTGAATTTGCGGAGTCCAGAAAAAATAATTATTTTGCGTCTAATCAAAAAAAGTTTAATTGTATTATTTTCTGGACATTTTAATTAAAGTATTTTTTGATCAAGGCTCTTATATTCAAAATAATCGCACATTTACATAATATACAAAGTAGCTCATATTTTTTGAAACTAAGGGATGAATAAAAAAGTTTTAACCAAAGTTTTTAGAATCTCTGTCATATTTATATATTATTTGTATACCTACCTCTAATAGCGAGCTTCAGAATCAGCCTCAGCTTTGCTGATGATGATGATAGCTCCGGTGATGTTGTCCTTGAAGACCAGCTGCTCCAAGATGATGTTGAGGCCGCAGAAGGTGATTCCAAGACCAGGGCTATTGCAAAAAAGCTGCCCGGATTGAATTTGAAGGTTCCTAAATAAACACATGAATAATTTGCATTAGAATCTGATTCGATTTGAAAGTGAACCTTAAGTACATGTAACAGAAGATGATACAACACTGTAAATGCACCTCAGATGGGGTAACAAGGTTTTTAACTTTATTTCAAAATCTAGACGTTATTTAATAAAATGTTTCAAATAAAATAGCCTTATTTTATTAACATCTACAACTTTTGGTTGTACAACCCTTATCTTCGGAGATACGAACAACCACCCTTAAAGTGGAATATATTTTGTACTAATTGAGAGTTGGGGGTTGTTTCTGAGATCCGCACTAAGTATTAAGCCCTAAAAGCCGCATGCAAATTTCAGCGCGTTTTTGAAACTGCTAATTAATAACGATATATTTGATTTCGCTGGAATTTTGTATGCAGCTTCCAGGGCTTAATATTTAGTGCGGAATTCACGGTTTATCCCCAAATTTTAATAAGCACAAGAAATATTTCACTTTAAGGGTGGTTGTTCGTATCTCCGAAATTAGGGGCTGTAGAGGAAAAAGTTTCAATCAAGAATTGTTGAAAATTATAATATAATACTTTATTTGAAACTTTTTTCAATTCAACCCTTAAATAAAGAAATATTTATTAGATTTGGTGTAAACCATGCTTACCATATCGGCCATCGAAGCTTCGGTCGTCGGCATTTTTCGGCTGGAATCTGCAGAGTCCAGCATTGCTTACAGCCGCATTGGAGCCACTTCTCAGTTTGCCTTCATTCATCGAATATTTCTAAAACATAGATAATAATATAAATATATGATATATATTTTAATACTAAATATGCCACTGAGTCCAAATATTCAACATTTGAATTGATAGCATAAATAGTTTTTAAAGATAACAATAAATTTAAATGGCGTACAATTTTAATTATTTCATCAAAATAATAATTATTTATAAAATATTAGAGTATTTAGGTCGAAGTATGTCTTGAAATTGATTGGGGGGAACTTTAAAAGAAAACTTTGTCGTAAAAATTATTTAGAAAGCTTTTTGGAAAGATGAGTGACTTGGAATTGATTGTAGGGTACTATTAAAAAAATAATTGGGAACAACTTTTAAGAAAGATGATTGCCTATAAAATGATTTGGGATGCTTTTTTGCAAAGATGGAATTGATTGTTTAGACTTTTTAGGAAAATGACTCTTATAAATGATTGCGGGGATTTTTTAGGGAAGGTGATTATTTTGAAATTGATTTGGGAGTTATTTTAGGAAGCTGAATCTATTAAAATTGTTTTGAGAGGTTTTTTACAAAGATTGTTGCTTTGGTATTATTTGGGAACAACTTTTAGGAAAGCTGTTGCCTACAAAATGATTTGAGAAGTTTTTTAGGAAGAGGATTGATCGGAGAGAGCTTTTAGGTAAGATGATGGATTTGAAATTTATTGGGGAAACTTTTCGACAATATGACTGCATTTAAAATTATTTGGGATGTATTTTAGGAAGATGATTAACTTGGTAATAATTGGGAAGAACTTTTAAGGAAGTGTATTGTCTTAAAAATGAGTTGGGTGTTTTTTTAGGAAGGTTGTGGTGTTAAAATTGATTAAGAGGAATTTTTAGAGATGATTGCATTTAAAATGATTTGGGAGGCGCTTTAGGAAGATGATTAACTTGGTATTAATTGGGGAGAACTTTTAGAAAGACTATCTTAAAAATGATGTAGAAGGCCTTTTGAAACGATGATAGTCTTGGAATTGATTGTAGGAAAATTTTAAAATGGATGGTGGCCTTAAAAATAACTGGGAACAACTTTTAAGAAAGATGATTGCGTATAGAATGATTTGAGATGCCTTTTAGGAAGATGATTGCTTTTAAATTGATTTTTAAGACTTTTTGAGAAGATGACTGTCTTACAAATGATTTGTGATATTTTTTGAAAGCTAACTATATCGTAGTCATGGAATAAATGGATAAAAGATTGTAGCCGACAAATTATGAATATGAACGAACCAAATCTCATTTAATATGTTATGTTTATAAATGCTTACATGTTCCATCTTCACGTACGTCCTCAATTACCCACTTTGGGTAAAACTTTTCCCGCAAAAGCTGCACACGACAGGAGTCTCATCCGCAAATGTTCACTAAGAGTTCTGGTTTCGCAAAAATGGCACCTAAATATTTCAATTATCAACAAAAACGTGTCAAAAGACGGCATTTTCTTGCACAATAAAACCAGCACTCCTGACAATCGATCGATATTTAGTGACATGCGCAATGGCGACTACTTCTCTGTGCCTTGAAAACCGATCAATATTTACGCACATGCGTATTGGCGAAAAATATTCTGGTTTAGTTTTTCTTTGAATATTTTTAAATTATAGATAATAAAATAAATAAATGTAACATATTTTAATACTACATATGCCGCAGAGTCCAAATATTAAACATTTGAGTCGTTAGCATAAATAGTTTTTGAGACAACATCAAATTTAAATATTTCAGTGTGACTGTATGCCGTGCAATTTTGCACATGTCGTTAACTAATAAATTTTACTATAATATGATTAAAACTAACATTTCCTAATGCCAAATATACTACAGGGAACATATTTGCAACATTTGAACCAATAGCAAAAATAGTTTGTTAGATTTTAACCAAATAAAATATTATTTTTTTATTTAAGAATTATTTTAAGAGATTTTGAATAACTTAAAAATATCTTAGGATTTTTTAGGACCATAACTATCTTTAAACGATTCAGGATAAGACAAAAATATCTCTTGAAAAGATGACTGTCTGGAAATGATTCAGGAATTTTTTTGTGATACTAGATAAGTTATAAATAACTTAAGATTTTTTTTTTGGGAACTACTATCTGGAAACGATTCAGGAATTTTTAGGGATGCTAGATGAGTTATAAGTATTTTAAGAATTTTTTTGGGAACATAACTATCTGGAAAAGATTCAGGATTTTTTGTAAGGGATGTTGGATGAGTAATAAATCTATATTACAAGTACAATTTAATACATTACATTCTGGGTGACTTCTGATTTCGGCACCGGTGATTCTGCTGTTGAAGACATCAGCGGATCCAAGACGTATCCCATGCTTCAGATCGGCTCCAGAATCGTGGAGGTTAGAACATCAGCTGCTGTACGATGATGAGATCGCAGGAGATGGTTGCAAGTCCCTGATGTGTCTAAAACATAAAAATAATATAATTAGTATCATAGAATACAGTTGGTTAATAGTTTTAATAGCTATTTGAAACGACGGATAAAGTTATATTGTACAAAACAATTTAATCTTCGTAGATAGTCGCATACATAATTTAAAATTAAAAAAATATATATCATCACGCCTTCTATCCATTACTGAGTGTGGCACCCTGCCGAAGCAGATCTCGGTAAGTGATATATTTTGCGCGTGAAGTGCGGTTACGAGTCGTCAAATCACGGCCCCCAAAGATGTTAGTGGTGGAGGAACATAATTTGTTATTATTATTTTTAAATTGCATAAAATATGATATTATGTAACATCTCTTTATATACAAGTTTTTTTTCACATTACGGTATAGTGCCACACCCAGTAATGGGTAGAATGAGTGATGATATATTTATTTATTTTTGATTGAGAGTGCTAATAATCATGTAACGGGCCAGAAACACCTGATTTCACCCTTGCTCGTATATAACTATTTCAATGTTGTGTTTCTATTATTTAATTTGCAAACTAATACAGAAAAGATAAATATGACATATTTATCTGAGTCATGTATATATAAAACTTATTTAGATTATGTGAAAATAATTTATATCACGGCAAAGATTTAAAAATCGGTGGCCTTGCTGTTTGATTATTTAAGTTATAAAATGATAGCGCATCAAATGAAGAGCAATTACTTAAACGATCTCACTTAGTGCATAGTCATACTGCATTATCTCTGTACGTAAATATATTTCCTTCTACATTATATTTATATCACAGTATAGCAGACATCTGTATACTGTGCTTAAATCATTTCTGAAAGTGCAGATTTTTGTCTTTTATTTTCTGTTAAAAACTAAGTGAATATATATATATATAGAAAATATCCGAATTTGTTAGAAAAATGAAGCAAAGTATTTTGTATTTCTTTGTGATATTGATGACCTGGTGTGACATGAGCCACGGCGCAGATATTTTATACCTATCGCTAACACCATCTCCGAGTCATCACATTTGGGATAAAACCCTGGCAATGGCTTTACGAGATCGACATCATCGAATTACTTTTGTCACACATTCCGAAGAAGTGAATAAAGAAAACTTTACTGTTATTCAATTTGAAGGTAAATAAATAGTATATTATGTACCAACTGTAAGTGGCAGTTTTTAGGTCAAACATGTAATTTGAGAAATCGAGGCCCGAAGAGTCGAGCTTTCTTAAACATTCGCGACCTAAAAAAATCACTTACAGTTCGAGGTATTTTTTACAATACTTGCACATGTAGAAGGAAAAGAAAAATAGGTTTCAAAATTGACAGCTGTCAAATTGTTGTCAAAATAAACAGAACCTTGATATGTAATATTTGCTTACTGTGCACAGTGGACAGTAAGTAAATATTAAAGTCATTATATAACCATGGAAACCCCTGTGCAATAAAAGTTCAACTAAATGTGCTTAAATTTTGTCATTTAAGATTTATTTATAGATTGCATAGAATAGAACAGGGAATAGAAATATAAACCTATGAAAATGCATGCGACCATTTATAGTTGCATAGAATGGAATAGAATAGAACAGCATAGAACAGGATATAACGAAATTTTATTTCGTGTTCTGTTCTATTCCATTCCTACGTTGGTCGTGTAATTCCGACACATTTCGTTCTATTTCGGTTGAAATTTACACGACATCTTTTGTCATTTGTGACATTTGTATTTTAAAGTTGTATTTCCAAAAGACATGCGTGACGATTATCGGTTAGTAGAATTAATATAGAAACACTCTATCGTTTTATCATTCTTTAAAAATATTTTTCGAAAACACCGCATATATTTTTTTCCTTTATTTATTTGCTGAATTCTACTACTCCGTTTTATTTGTGAATTTTGTAACATATACAAACCTCCCAAGAGCATATGCTATACACTCCAATTTATATGATAAGATAATTTCTATTTTTTTTTTAAGCCTGTTTTAAGCCGGACTCACAGCTCGAAATTTGGCGAACTTCAGTGAAATTAGTAGAGTTTGACATATAGCTATGTATGTATCCGTTCATAGCTCTGAAATTTGATGCGCAAAAATTTCACTTTCTCCAAAGTTTGCAAACTCCAAACTTTTTAACCAAATAGGATGCGGGCACTCACGTGACACTGTGACGTTTTTGTGACATAAAAACAGCTGCCGACCTCTGTGGCTCAGTGGGTTAGACTACTAGGCACTGACCCAGAGGTCCCGGATTCGATTCCCGGTCAGGGCTGGCATCAACCAGCGTCTGTTGGTGACTACAGCGCAAACGCTTCCATCATCATACCATCCCGGCTAGTAACCAAAGAAGTTGAAGCCGTATCACGAAAATAAAAAAACAGCTGTTTCGGGATAGATCACTGCGCCACCTACAAAAATGAACTATTTTTTGGAACGAGATTTGAAAAGAACCGGTTCTTTTCAAATCTCGTCCCAAAAAATAGTTAATTTTTGTAGGTGGCGCAGTGATCTTTCCCGAAGCAGCTGCTTTACGTCACAGTGTCACGTGAGTGCCCGCATCCTATTTAGAGACCGTACTACAAATAAAGTACATCAATGGTATAAATTGAACTAATTCTCTTGGAACAATTGTCAAAAATTGTTGCATTTTCTTATGTACGTCAGCTATAAAAGTTAAAATATATAATAGATAGACCCAGACGATGTAAATATAGTCTTGTCGTTCATGTGTTTAACACGTGGTCAGTAATAAGCCAATCGGAAAATAGCTGGTAGATGGTACATTGAAAAGATAATAGATGTCGATATTATATAAATTTCGAGTTGTGAACGCAAGAAGTTCATTTCAGAAATTACGTATTACAAATTTCACCAAATTTCGAGATGTGAATGCGGCTTCACAGCTCGAAATTTGGTGAACTTCGGTGAAATTAGTAGAGTTTGATATATAGCTTTGTATGTATCCGTTCACAACTCTGAAATTTGATGCTCACAAATAATGCCGCATTCACAGCTCGAAATTTGGTGAACTTCGGGGAAATTAGTAGAGTTTGACATATAGCTTTATATGTATCCGTTCACAGCTCTGAAATTTGATGCGCACAAATTTCTCTTTCTACAAAAGTTTGCAAACTCCAAACTTTTTACCAAATTTAGAGACAGTTCTACAAATAAAGTACATCGATGGTACAAATTGAACGAATTCTCTTTGAACTGTCAAAAATTTTTGGTTTTTTTTTTGTACTTCAGCTATAAAAGTTAAAATATATAATGGATATAAATTTATATCGTAAATATCGTCTTGTCGTTCATGTGTTTAACACGTGGTCAGTAACAAGCCAATCGGAAAATAGCTGGGAGATGGTACATTGAAAAGATAATAGGTGTCGATATTACATAAATTTCAAGTTGTGAACGCACGAAGTAATTTACAGAAATTACGTGTTACAAATTTCGAGATGTGAATGCCGCTTTATAAACTACAACTTTCAACTGATCAAATTTTTATGTCACTTCACCACCATGAAGTTTGTAATAGTAATCTAAAATACCAGTATGAACAGTGTAGGTAGTGTAAAAATGACGTAATTCAATTCACTGCTGTTCCTTTCTGTGCTATCTATAAGTTGTAATTACAAATTTCTATATGGGATGGCTAGCACAGTGGTATGAAGTCGGCCTGTGGATCCTGAGGTCCCTGGTTCGATTCCCACAGGCGACAAATTTTCATAATTTGAAAAAGTTATCCCTGTGGCTCCTCCACCACTAACATGTTTGGGGGCCGTGATTTGACGACTGGTAACCGCACTTCACGCGCAAAAATATATCACTTACCGAGATCTGCTTTAGCAGAGTGCCACACCCAGCATTGGGTAGAAGGCGTGATGATATATTTATTTATTTATTTTACAAATTTCTATTCTATTCCATTTCATTCCCTATTCTATTTTATTTTCTTTTATTCTATGCAATCTATAAATCAGGCTATATATAGACCATTTTAAAAATTCATTGCGCATGTGCAAACGTTAGACGGAGATAAAAAAAGTTAGTGCCGTATACTCATCTTTGTCCATCTTTGTCTATGATTTGACAAGTGACAGTTCGATTATTTTTGTTGGTTAGTATTTATTTCTTCATTGAAAAGTAATTAATAATAGTAATTATGACGGGTGCTATATGTCGTGTACAGGATTGTAATAATAATTTAAAAAAAAAAACAAGAAACATTCCGTTTCACTCTTTTCCTCAAAACGTGAAAAAAATGTATACGTTATTATACGAAATCTATCATATTAACATAATTTATAAATAGCTGATGAATATACTTCACTTATTTTGATACTACAATAAGTTTTCATTTTCAATATAAACCTTTTTAGTTACTTTGTACTTAAATACATTTTGAAATATCTCGTTTGCCGCCGTTCGGCGGCATTAAGTTATTAGTTCAAAAAGTAAACACCTAGGGGTCGCGGACATTTTTAAAATGGTCTATTAAATATTCGATATTAATTCACAAATGTCTTCTATGTAGGTATCTATGAAAAACTTCAAAGCACCTACGACTACGAAAGCTTTGCAGATTTCTCTCCCTTGGAGGGTATATATGAAATGTTTGACTGGTTTTTCAACTTATGCGACTGGGACTTTGAAACAAAAGGTTTTCAAGAACTTATGACCCTCGTGAACTCAAAAACTAAATTTGATTTAATTATCTTTGATATGACGACAGGCCACTATATGTATCCTATCATAGAAAAGTTAAATTCACCACCAGTCGTTGCAACATCCCAATTTGGGATACCACCTTACTACACCTTCCACTTTGGGACCGATTTACACACTGCTTACATTCCGATTTATTTGCTACCTTACACGGATCAAATGACTTTTTACGAGCGCTTAAATAATTGGTTCTACACCTCAGTGTTTCTGTTTTACCGACAATATATCTTCATGCCATCTATTTGGAAAAAGGCTGAAAATGTTTTTGGAAAAGATATTAAATCGTACGTCGAAATAGAAAAGAATGTTAGTATTTTATTGGCTAATTTTGATCATGTGTTGGATTATCCACAATCATTGCCTCCTGCAGTTATACCAGTTGGAGGACTGCACACGAAAAGAGAAAAATCTTTACCAAAGGTATACACATTTCAAAATATAATTATCAGTTTTTATATAGGGTAAATGGCTCAGTGGCATCAAGTCGGCCTGTTGATCCAAAGAACCCTGGTTCGATCCCCACAGCCGATAAACATTTTCACAAATTTAAAAATAACCCCTGTGGCTCCCCACCACTAACATCTTTGGGGGCCGGGATTTGATGGCTGGTAACCGAACTTCACGTGCATAAATATATCACTTACCGAGATCTGCTTCTGCAGAGTGCCACACTCAGTAATGGGTAAAAGGCGTGATGATATATTTATATTTATTTATTTTATAAAAAATATCTTGGTTTTAACCATTACTGGGTGTGGCACTCTGCCGAAGCAGATCTGTGATATATATTTATGCGCCAATCGTCAAATCACGGCTCCCAAAGAGAAGCCACAGGGGTAATTTTAATTTGGTGTAAATTGTTTGTCAGCTGTGGAAAACGAACCAGGGTTGTCCAGGTCCATAGGCCGACTTGATACCACTGAGCCATCTACTCCATTTCAGTTTTATTACTGTGTTAATTTTCAGGATCTGCAAAAGATTTTAGATGAAACAAAGGAAGGAGTTATTTTATTCTGCCTTGGATCAAATTTCAGGTCAGCAGATTTAAAACTAGATCAAAGACAAGCTTTAATTGAAGGTCTTGGAAAACTCAAACAAACAGTTATATGGAAATTTGAAGAAAAGATTGATAATCTACCGAAAAATTTCATCGTACGACCTTGGTTGCCACAAAATGATATTTTAGGTAAGAAAAACCTATCTAAAAATAATTTTATTAGTATATTATACAACGACACTATAAGGGATGCGATTATTGTAATCATCGGAGGGAATAATAGCCATTATAGCGAGTTGTATACTATACTTTATCTACGACAAATTTTCACTTTAAATTACAGACTTTGGTATAATTAAGTAATAAAAATGGTAGACAGAAGTTTTGGCAGGTGATGCATGTGTGACAGAACCGGTCAAAGTGGCAATTTTTATGGTGTCGTGTGACATTTTTTACAGGCTGAAATTGGTTTTACTACTTGTTCACGATGAATACATGACCAAAAAAAATGATTGATAGAATTTATTGCTGATTGCTCGTTGGTGACAGAAACTCTCAAAGTGGACTGGAGTAGGGGGGTCACGTGACTTATTTATTACAGCTTGAAATCTATCATTTTTATTACTTGATTATACCAAAGCCTATAATTTAAAGTGAAAATTAGCCTGTAAAAAATATGTCACCAACCACACTTAAAATCGGCACATTCACATCGGCGCCATTTATTGTTTCCACCCATTCCCAAATCTAATATTCTTTTTTTCATGTTTATCATGACATAATCTATTGAAAAAACCATTTCTGTCACTGGAATAAATGAGACATCATTTTACACCCTAGCTCTCTAACTAATATTTCATCGTATCTATGATAACATCATCCACATATGACGTAATCGTTTTCATAAAGGGAATGAAGTTTTCCTACCAGTCTTTTTGCTTTTTAATTTCCACAGAGAAATTAATTCAGGCATAACAATTTTCTGACTGATGCAGAAGAGGGCATAATAACTAAGTTTCCCTCATTATTATTCCCTGCGAAATTTATGTACAAAAAATCACACAATTAATATATATATAATACATTAATGGGGTGGCTAGCTCAGTGGTATGAAGTCGGCCTGTGGATCCTGAGAATACTGGTTCGATTTCCACAGGCGACAAACAATTTTCATAATTTCAAAAACTACCCCTGTGGCTCCCTCACCACTAACATATTTGACGGCTGTGATTTTACGACTGGTAACCGCACTTCACGCGCAAAAATATATCACTTACCGAGATCTGCTTCGGCGGAGTGCCACACCCAGTAATGGGTAGGAGTGATGATATATTTATTTATGAAAATATTACAGCGCATCCAAATCTCCAGGCGTTTTTAACTCACGGAGGAGGTCTCAGTACCCAGGAAGCCATGTTTCATGGAGTTCCTGTCGTCAGTATGCCATTTTTCGCTGACCAGATCCTGAACACTCAGAAGATGGTCACCAGAAAGCTTGGACAACAATTATTTTACGGTAAACTCACTGCAGATAATGTATACAAAACCGTCAATGAAGTTCTGACCAACCCTAAGTATGTAAAAATATTTCCACATACAATTATACATTTCTTAATACACTCCTTTTTCTTTAGCTATAAGAAAAATGCTCTATTGGTTTCCCAACGTCATCGGGACCAAGCCGAGGACCCGCTTACCCGTGCAGTGTGGTGGGTTGAGTATGTAGCTCGACAAAAAGGGGCCCAACATCTTAGAGTTGCTGCTAGAGACTTACCCATGTACAAACTATATCTTTTGGATGTGTGGGCTCTTGTTCTTGCAGTTGTTGCTCTACCAATTCTACTTCTGGTTAAACTGGTTAAATGTGTTTGTTGTAGGAAGAAGTGTCAACCTAGCAAGAAAAAAAGCGAATAAGATTTAATATTTTTGTGTTAGTTGTTGTTAGTATTTCTTTTAGTAGCTAGAAAAAAATTTAATAATCAAATGCTTTTTACTAAGTTTTAATATTGTTTTGTATTTGTCCAATTGTTATTAAATACTTCAATTAAACAGTTTTAAATTTATTTTTACAATACCTGTACTGTAAGTTACCCATTAAAGTGGAACTTTTATTGCAGTTGTCTCCATGGTTCTATCAGGACTATAATATTTATTTACCATCCACCATGGACAGTAAGTAAATATTATAGATCAAGATCCTGTTTTTTTAGGCAACAATTTAACAGTTGTTAATTTTCCTTCTATTTGTGCAGGTATTATAAAAAAATAGCTTACTAACCTCAAACTGTAAGTGATTTTTTTTAGGTCGCGAATGTTTAGGAAATCTCGACCCTACGGGCCTTGATTTCCCTAACTACATTCTTAACTTAAAAATTGTCATAGTTCATGGTTACGTAATATACTACAGAGTGATCAAAAGGAATTGTTTCAGTTGCCAATAAAAAAATCTACTTGAAATTGGTTGAGCTTGATACATAAATTCACTTCCTGTTGTTGACAGTGACATTTGAGAATTTAGAATTAAATCTGAGTACATTTAGTTCTTATTCGTTTTTAGTTATATTTTTCTTAAATATATCATAAATAAAAGTGTTTCCCTCACCCTTCCTTTTATTACTTAATATAGCAATAATCCAAAGTATTTCTATTTCTCAAAAAGTCAGAATGCTATTAACTGTCAACCTCCTTACACTACTATAACTCCTTGGACACTACTATTTGTATATTTACTAGACATGTCAAATAGCATTTCCGCCTTGTTGTACCAACTGTGGAATAAAACTTCTCCGGAATTGTATTACCAACTGAAACAATTCCTTTTGATCATTCTAAAAACCTCTGACTCACAATCTAGTAACATTTAAGGGTGTAATTTGTATTATTTTATCTAAAAGTAGATTATGTTCATAAATAATTCATTTAAAAATCATGTTTACAATAATGAAATTAGCCTATCTCTTGTAAAGATTTAAGATAAAATGAATAAATAATAAATTAATGTACTATAAATTACAGAAATATATACCAATATTATTTTAGAATAATGTTTGTTTCAAAACGTAAAATCGCTCCAGAAAAAATAAAAAGCTATCAAGATATTTTTTCGCCGTTAAAATTTTTCAATTTGATGTGCCGGTTTTTGATGATAGCACCGTATAGAATTTCTGGTACTCCAGAAGACAGAAAATTTTATTCATATAAAAACACAGATGTCTTTTACATTATTCGATGTTTAGCAATAATATTTTTAGGATTTTATTCATTGCATTTATACATACAAACGGCAGCAATGCTCAGAGTACTACAAGCAGTTTTCAATATACTTTCAATCACAATTATAATATTTTGGACATTTATAAAAAAGAAAGATGCAATACTAATTATGAAGAAGTTTATCAACAAAGAAAAAGAATTTATTGAGAACAAAATGTGTGTTTCACACAGTAAAATATTGATTATTTCATTATTAGAACTCTTATTAATAATCTTGATTGCAACAATTACTTCTTACATCGTAACACAAGAATTTTCTAGAAGTCAACAGATTTTATTACTTACTTTATATATTATTCCAAATGCTATCATTATGCTTTATATCTGTCAATTTATTAACTATATTTTGATATTAAATTACTGGCTGAAAAGTTTGAACAAATATTTAGAGAATACATTAAATAATTTTGATGATCTTGAGCACAGAATGATTAGAGGAAGGAAAAGTTATATTGCAATCTGGAAAATGTCGAAAATGGTACAGAAATATTACCAGTTTCCTGTTTTATGTATTAAAGCTACTTCTTTTTTAAATACTACTGCATTTTTGTATTTGTGGCTCTCCTCAGAAAGAATTTTGTATTCTACATACATTTGGATTTTTGCAAACGTTTTGAAGATATTTTCTTTGCCTTTCATAGCTGAATTTTGCGCAGAAAAGGTATGCAATATTTATTTGATTTCTTGTGTGTTCATTATTTGTAATATTATTGTAGGAAGGAGAAATCAGTACTACATTAAGGCAAATCGTTGCTTTGAAACTGGAAACCTCTGATAAATTAGGATCTGTATGTATCAAACAGTTTTGCATCTATTTTAACAATATTTGTCCCAAAATAAATGTGCACAAACAAGCATTACTTCCAGTTTTGTAATATATACTTTAGAACTCGGTAAAATAGCAGAAATATTTACTCATAAACTAGTAAAATAACACCAAACTTGTAACAGATAATTATATGATTACCTGTCGATTAATGAATGCGTAATTGATTAAATAACAATTTTAATTTACAGATTGTTGACTTTGCTATGCTAATAAGGCAAAATAAAATTGAATTGATAGTTTGCAGGATGTTTAAAATGGATTTTGAGTTTATCTTTGATGCAAGTATAAATAATATAAATCAAAAACATAAATTTTAATCGAGTGTTTGTATTATTTTCAGACCATGGCTGCTGTAACAATATATGTTATCATATTCAAGCAAAATAATGTTAAAAGCGAATAAATATGTCAATTTAATTGGAAATAAGTACCTTCTGTGTCTTTGAAAGCTATATGTTTGTATTTGAACCCAGCGCGCCAGAATATATTGAATCTATTTTACAGTCAAAGACGGAAATAGGAAATGGAGCAATAAAATTGGGTTTATACGTAGTTAGAAATGTAAAATAGTAAATTTTATGAATGTGTTTTAAACTGGCTTAATAATTTCATATTTGATTAATCGAAATAGATTTATAAACTAGAGGAAAATGATTCAGATTGTAGTGAAGGTTAGGTCACATGAGATGATTGGCAAAATATAGAATTTAAAAATGTAAACAGATTTTTTAGCTACAGTTTTCAAAGGTTTCTGAAAGTATGTTAACTGTTGGAATACTTTTTACACTTTTATTAATATGTCAATAAAATAAATGAAAAGATGTACCAAGAAAATTATAATAAATCAAATAAAAGTACAATATTTATACTTGCATTACTAAAAATAAAACAGGCTACACCTAAATTAATATACATGATTATTTTTATTGGTCTGCACAACTTGAAACATGAAAAAAAAAATCGTTAGTTTCATTTAATTTTTATAAAATATAATTGAAAGTACTATTACAAAAAAATACATTCAGTTCTGAAATGTATGTTCCACTCATGATAAAATATAACGGCATTGCATACTTTTACTTATCTCAAAAATATGATTTCTCAATACAATTAATTTGTGATCAATTCTACATCGACACACAACTCGGCAACAACAAGTTACGCAGTTAAGATAACAAAGGAAATGAAACAGTTTGTTGAAAATATCTGTAATTATCATATGATATTAATTACAAACCATGTAACAGAATGTATTTGTAATTTACAAGATCTTATATTAATATAACATGTAACTATAGGATCATGGAATTAGGAAATAAATAGAATTTCATACCTCTCAAATGCGCATTTTTTAGGTTTTTTGTTTGTTTTTTTCTTTTATATGATTTAACATGTACTCTGATCTGAATGGATAAAACGTTTTTTCAATTAGTTTTGGTTGTGTGAGTTCTTCCACAGCAGATGATTCTGAATTCTGAATATACAATTACAGCTACATACGGCTTAAATTCAATGCTGACTGACCGCAGGGACAGGGCCCGGGTTGGAGTCCAATGGATACAATGCCGCTGCCGCTGAGCAGCGAACGAGACTTAAAAATACCAAACACCCAGAAACAAATGCGGCGCGTCGGCCGGAAGTAGCGTCTACTTCCTGCTGTCTTGATCACAGTCGCGGCTGATGTGGCCCGGCTTGTTGCACACGTAGCACGTCTTGGCGTTCTCGGGGCAGTTTCGTGACAAGTGGCCCACCTTGTTGCAATTGTAGCACGACTGTGCGTAACGTCGGTCGTCCTGCTCGTTGGAGGCCTCTGGACAAGCGCGCGCTAAATGGCCCGGCTTGTTGCAATTGTAGCACGACGGAGAGTCAGGACTCTGGTTACAATCCTTGGCGATGTGGCCCTCGCGGTTGCAACGGTAGCAACGGTCTGCGGCGTCCTTGCAGTCACGCGCAAAGTGCCCAAAGCGGTTACACTTGTAGCACTTCTCGCGTCCGCGCCCGAAGCCCCCCTCGCGAGAGCCGCTGTCTCGGCCGCCGCCCTGCGTACACTCACGGGCAAAGTGCCCCGGTCGGTTACACTTGTAGCAAACGTTGGAACTCATTATCTGTAAACAACAAACAGACTGCATGAACTAATGCGCAATTGTTGCACCACCAACATGGATTCATTGATCCAGCAAAGTCATGAGGAAAACACCAGCATGCCTTCTCAAATCAAATAAAACAGAACGCGCCATCAACTACTGACTGGGGAATGTTAATAATAGATATTGTTGCGTGTGAGTGCTACGAAGCGCCACTCCGTCAAAGCTACAACATTTTTGAACTTGGAATGCACCGATTGACAAAAAAAAACACAAAGGGAAAAAATTCCAAATTATAATTCATGACAGATTTACAATAAAACACTAATAAAAATCAATAAACGCTCACCAGAAGGCTTATGTACAAGTACAGCAGTGTATTTATATATGACCACGTGTAAATTTTGTTCCATGCATATGCGTACAAAATAAAACGAAAAATATGAAGCTAAAAAATACTTACTTGTCACTCTTTAGCAACTCAAGCTTTATATTCGTAGAATATGTTAAATATCTGCAAATACAAACTAAAAACCACTTGGTAGCAACAAATATAACGAAAATATTAAAACCTAATGCACAGCACTACCTCAGCCACCATTGGCTCACAACGCAAGGGCCGCAGCTAGGAAACATGCAACGAGCGCGCGCCAAAGCGGAGACTCCGTGAACGTCGCACTTCCGCCCACAATGCCTCACGCTCCAAATTTCAAATTTCAAATTTTTACTTCTCTGTTCTAAAACTCGTTTCTAAATTCTACAACTATAAATAAATGATTCAATAATAATGAAAAGAAATTGGTACAGTAAGAATGTACTTTATTGCACACAAAAAATTAATTTTCTTTAGGTATCATATCGTCTTAATCATATAAACTTTTAAATGCAAACTGCAATATAAAATGTTATTAAAATATCTAGATTGAAGAAATATTAAATTTCTAATTCAACTAAATACTAACAATAACTAAAACGTCACCATACAACACAACCAATGAACACTAAACATTTCACCGGTTGCATCAAAAGTTGCCAGACCTAGTAAATGCAAAGATTATTCTATACTTTTACAAATACATAACAAAAGTATATTCTAACACAGTTAGTAATCAATTTATATTATTTCCTATTGAATTGTTAAATAAAATCATAAATAATAGCATTTCTAAAGTCTAAACTACAGGTCATATGTAAAAACTAAACTACAGAAATAATCTGTAAGTTCTATAATATGTTACTCACAATCCTAACTAACAGTGGCAGATTTGCAAAACGAATAATGAAAAGTGCGATTGAAACAATAATTACGTTATGCACTAAAGTGCGATGCAGAAACTTACGTTGTTAGGCAAGTCGTTTGCAAATTAACATGCAGTGTTTCAAAATTCCATTTCATAGTCAACAATGTCTTTGAAATAAATAAATAACAGTGTGATAGTGTCTGCGACAGCCGTTTTGAATCATTTGAAGCCTTAGCATTTCTAAATAAATACAAAACCGTTAGAGAAACCAAACCCGATTACTATAACTTAACAAAATGATTAGTAGACGCCTAAAACTAAACAAGATCAAGCGCAATCGAACTGAAACCACGTGAGAACGCAAACACGAAGCGTACAACCATGAACTCACCTCGATGGCAAATTTACTTATGGAAGTAGCAAAATGACGGAAAGTTATTATCAACATTTAGTTACGTTGGTAAAGAGGCTGCGCTCGATTTGAGGGACGGCTGTTCCGTGACCGAGGGCTCGGAAAAACTCTCTCTCATACAATTAAAATGGACAGTCGGACAACGGAACACTTAAAGGGATTGTTACACCACCAACACTTATCAATTACATGATTCTAACACTCGTAATCCATCCTTTAATAAACATTCTAGATCTAATTTTTATTTTATCAATTCACTCAGAATGTTTGTTAAAAGAGCGATTAAATAATGTATTGATCTGAATAACATTCCATACTGTAAACATAATTCTTTAAATTACAATTTCATCCACAAGTACATTAAAAATTCTTTATTTTAATTTGAAGAATTATGCGTGCAGTACCTGCCATCATATGACAATATTAAATACTTTTTTTTACAAAAAATAATGAAATGAAAGTCTTGTAAACAACTCCCAGCACAATTTTCGTTTTTTATGATCACAACAGTCATTGTTACAATTATAAGAAGTTACATTAATGTGGATTTTTTTGAGAAATGAACTACCACCATTGTGTAATAAAATCACTGTAACTTGGACACTCTTTGTAAAAGAGCTTTCATAGGATTACAGGGATCAAAGCATGAACAAATCATGGAGTTCTTGCTACAGAGACGTCGTCATAACGTCTCCGAAGACAGATATGATTTCATTTTCAAAATAAATCTTCATTTTTAATTTTCTTTTCATTATCTTATTAGCTGTTAAGAAACTTATTTATATACAGTATTTTAGACTAGTTTAGAAAGGTTTATTTAAATAAAAATAATTACTTACTATAATATATAATTAATTAGTTAAGTAGTATAACATTTGTTATTTCTTCCAATGACAAAAACACAATTTGAAAACAGTTAAGATATTTCTAAAACTGCCAATCTTGCGCGTCGTTCACTGTCGCTACCATTTTACTAACAAACACATAAAACAGTTTTAAATACTTAGCAATAAGACTAAGTACACTCTTTTATAAAATGTAACAACAAACAAATAAAAATATTAATAAAAACATGAGTTAAATAAAATTTAAGAATATTAAAATTTGAATTCCAATTGCACGAGTAGATTTAAGCCTACTCAAAGAACTTCGTTTAAGTTGAAAATAGATAAAAATTTGACAGCCACTCTAATTCATCAAATAAAATTTGAATGAAACAGTTTTAAAATGCTAGGCACCAGTTTATGAATTTCAACAACTGTCTAAAACAAAAACTTGTTCAGAATGATTCACAATCAGTCAGTTATATTCACAACACACAAGAATAGTTGAAAAAAATAGTCAGTACCTTATTCTGAGTGCAACAAATTCTTTCAGATATTCTTGTTATGCAACTGAAACCTGTACATTGTGAACCATCCTCAGCAGTGTTGTCTACAACCTCAACAAGGTGGTAACGAGCGCGATGACGCACATGACGGGCCGAGGTCTCGGCTAGAAGTATTCTCGCGTGGGGTGCGAACGCCCAGGCCGCTGAAATCGCCCCCCGACACTTGGAGCATGTCTTCGCGCATTGCGGATTTCTCGGTCGACTTCCAGTTCTTCTAGACGCTGCGTCAAGCTTAGCTTCTGCTGCACCGCCAAACGCAGAAGCTGGTTCAACGTCTTCTTCTCTTCTTCAGCTGCGGAGAGCTGGTGCTGCAGCTCGTCCACCTGGGTGACGTATTCTTCGCAACGCGCAGCAAACATCGCTCGCAAACCTATGAACAAATCGTTTTTTTAAACATATGTCAGGAACATAACTCTATATGTAATTTACTGGAGAAAGTAGCAGCGTCCTCTTTGAGCACACGAAGTTCATTTCTCAGTTTCATCATTGTTTCAGAGACAATGGTCTTCTCATTCTCATACTTGGACTTCAAGTTCGTGAGGGCAACTTCTGCAGTGTTTTTATTGGACTTAAGTACAGTTCTAAGAGTTGCGATCTGTTCTCTCTTTGTTGACAACAGAGATTTAAGACGGATGACTTGTTCTTGTAGCTCTTGTAACTCGGCTTCCTTGACGTCTTCTTTGTTGACTATAAAATTAATTTATTAATATTATACCAATATAAACATTGAATATGTTTTACCTTCAAAGTTATTAGCACGCATTCCTTTAATCTTGGATAGTTCTATCGTATTTTCGACCGCAGTTTTAAGATGTTTAATTTGATCTAAAATAGTTTGAACATGCTTAGCCATTTGAGCTGCATCGGACAGACTTTCCAAGTCTTTGAGAGGAATATCAGTCTTTAATCGGCTACGCAGTAGTTCAAGTTTGGACATTTCTCCAATTGGAGGCGTTGTTTCAGTCACTGTAACAAAAATTATATTTTAGAAATTTCCTTACAATATAATAATAATAATAATCTTACTTGGTGTCATACCCCCGTGTTTCTCATGTTCCAAAACAACTCTACTCGGCGTTTCGCCATTCACAGTACAGACGTGATGATACAGCTGCGCTAGATCATCTGTGATGTTCTGTAGATCATTTTGGGCTACATCTAGAGAAGATCCAGCTTCACCAGTGAATTCACCCAACAATCTAATATCAGCTTCAAGATCCATCGTTCTTTGTTCTGTATCCATGAGCTTGTTTTTAATATTCGTGATTTCTGAACGAAGTTGAAGAGTTGCATCGGAACAATTAAGACCCTTTTCCAGTTCGCGAAGATCATTTTTGAGTTGTTCGATTTCACGAGACGATAAAGTGAACCATTGATAATACTGCTCGACAATTTTGGATAACTTGTCGACAGTTTGATCTGGTTTTGGTGTAATATCTTTATCGACTTTTTGTCGTAGATGTTGAAGAGAGTCAACATGAGCTGCCAGTTTCATTAATCGAGCCATGAAGGATTGTAATTCACCCTGACTACGTTCAATTTGTGTTTGACTGTCTCGAAGATTTTGTGTGAGCAACATTTTTTCTTTTTCAGCTTGTTCTAATTGTTTTTCTAGTTTTCTGAGTTCATTAAGATGAATTTCAGAGAAAAGATCTACTTGTTTACCATCTGGAGAGTTAAGATCTGTTGCAGAGCTGCTTTTGATATCGGCTTCAAGTCGTTTTAATCCTGGAAGGTCATCTTCTCCATCGCTGCCAATATTCTGGTCATCTGTGATGCCACGAATACTGTATGCCAAATTGCTGATATTGTACATGGATTCACGATTGACATGTTGATCTAGTTCTTTCTTTAAAGCATATTTGGCTTCTCGTTCGGCTTGAAGAGACTCTAAAGCTTCTTCAAGTTGCTTCTCAGCAATTTTCTTCAGGTTAGCCAGTTCTTCTACTTGTGAGTTAAGCAACTCAACGTCTTCTTGAAACCGTCGGATTTCATGTTTTAAACTTTCAAACTCTACCTGCGTAGATTTCAATACAGATACTTGTTTCTGTAAACTAATATTTTCTTCTTCCAGTTCTGAATAATCGGTTATAAGACGTGTCTCTCTGAATTTGATTTCTCGAAGTTCTGCTCTTAATTTCTTACATTCAATTTCTCGATCCTCTTTGTCTTTCGACGTGTCTGCATTTTCTTGTAACATACGGTCTCTTTCACAAATGACACGATCTAGCTCATGTTTTAATTGCTTGGTTTCATTCTCTAATTCTATAATTTGAGTGTTGAGGGATGTTTCCCTAGCTGCCGATTCGTTCAGAAGTGATTCCTCCTGTTCGATTCCAGTCTTGGTGGTTGCTTTGTGGCTCGAATGGAACTTAACCAAAGCTTCCTGGGTGATGTCAAACTCATGTTTAGTGTTTTCGTACAAGGCTTCGAGTTCTTCGCAGCGGTGTTCGAGGAGTTTTTTCTCTTCTAAGAGTTCTAATCCAAACTGAGCCGATTGAATTTTCTCGGAGCTTGCCTGGTCCAACTCTCTGGTGAGTCTTTCGACTTCGGCCTTCAGGAGAGCTACAGAGTGCGATGGACTGTCTTCTGAAGCCATGGTAGTTACAACTTACAAATGCTTAATTAACTAGTCACTCTTGGTAAAACTTAACATTTAAAATAATAAATAGTCACATAAATAAAATAAAACAACAGTTTTCGATACCTGCATTCTCAGGTAACACGGTTTGACATTATGATTTGACACACCAAGAACTTTTTTTACAGATGACTTGTGATGTGCACATTGCGCATGACTGCGAAGTAGAGGCAGGAAATCACATTTCGAAAGAAAGGCGCAGACAAATATTTTAATTTATACATCCATATGCCAGAACAACTCAAAAGAAAGTGCATTGCACAAATATATATGTTATATTAATTACTTATTACATACATCTACCAAATTTAATTACATATCTACATTTTTATTGCACACACACTCCATTAAAAAATGCAACTAGAAAATAAAATCATTCCAGGAATATTTCGTAAGATAAATGACTAGCAGCTATCTGATATCTGGAAGATATCGATTAGATAAGATTGCAATTTACAATTACTTGTTGATTGCAAAAATCATTATTTAGGCTACGCGACAAGCAATTACAATACAAAATAGTAATTAGTATAACTTTCTACTCGCTTTTGACATTATTCTGCTGAAGTATAACAACATAAACAGTAACTGCACCGATTACCTGAAACGAAATTGATTTGCTAGCAAATTTCTCCAATTAAAATTAAACTTACCGACTTACAGACACCACGAATTCCCGATTCATTATAAACATTCCACACAATTCAAACACAATTTTCTTTTCGGCCATAAGCATTGCTAGACCATGCATCTGTTGAAATAATTCAAATAAAATCTTACTCATTAAAATAGTACATACCTTACATTGTCTCTATTGAAATGTTTACCAAAATTAAGACTAGCAAGCTTTCTTAAAGCATACCTAGCTGCGTAGTCCTAAAATTATATTTATTAAAACTAAAACTAAAGAGTAATATTAATTCATACCTGATTAGAACAAAACTCACAGATAAGAGACGTACAGAGTAGTTTGAAAAGGTTGAAAAAGAACCAAAAGTATGTTGAAAATGTTACTCTCGTTGTAGTGTACCAAAGATATAAATATACGGTAGAATTAACAAAAGATCCTGCTTGAATAAACACTAAAGGTATTTCATAAAAATGCTCAATTTGTTTACACAGATAAAATATTTCATCGTAGGCAATTCTAGCGACAAATAATTTCTGTTCTATTTCTTGTACACTTGCATCAAATAAATTTACTATAAATACTGTCAGATTCTTGAGCCATTCTTTAAGAAGTAGTATATAATTAATATATTGAAATAAAAAACAAAGTATCAATACATTTGATAATAAAAATAAGGGAAATGTACAGAAATTATGCTTTTTTAAATATTCTATTTCAAGTAACACAAAAGCACACATGCACAAATATAAGATTAAAATATATTCAAACAACATAACATTTCGAATTTTTTTACGCGAATATCTCATGCCATTTTCTTGAAAGAACTTCTCGCTTTCCTCAAAATGTTTCAGCATTTTTATTGCTTTGGTTTTTGAAAAAAAAGTGTAAAACATTAGCACAATAACGCATACTGAATTCAAACCGGCTTGTAAAATTCGTAAACCGATTCCGAATTGGCTAAATAAATGTAAAGACCACGACATTACAACAGAAACAATTAAACATATTAAAATATAAAATAAATTATAGTTTTTGACAGCTGTTATGTTTCTACAACCGATACTTCCAGATATTTTGTACGGAGCTATTAGAAATATTTTTGAAATGAAATTCTGATATTTTAAAATGTGAAATATATCATATGTAACAATTTTTAGTTTAGGATTCACCTTATTTGTACGCATTTTGTTAATAGTATCATTTAATTCGACAGTAGTCTAATTAAAATGTACTTAATTAATTATTCAAATGTATATATTAGCAATGCTTGGTGATTACAATCATTAATTATAACTTTATACCACATATGGAGCTTGTAAATAGTTAATTAAGTTTAATAAAAACTCAAATTACTGTAGATTTAATATCTTAATGATAAATTAACAAAAAATATATCATTTTAATTGAAGTATAGTCTCGCATACATGATTTTGTGTCACAAAATAAAATTATGACATACCAAAGAATATTTATAGAAAGTAGATTATATTTTCAACTTCTTATATAATATATTTAAAATATAAAAATAATACATGATTATGGACGGAATAAAATACATTTTACAGTCAATATTATTCGATAAAATATTTTAAAACTCCCAACTTTCAAGCCATTTAAGTCCATACATAGTCGAATTCGGTTCATTTGAGGTAGGGCCAGTCATTCCATATGCCAGGGGTGCAAATAAATAAAAACTATAAAAAATACTCGAAAAAACCAACCCCCAAACTATATGATACAAAGTCTTTGCACAATTATTGGGCAAAATATGTAAAATATTTTCTAGAGCATAATCAATAATGATGCCTGTAAAAATTACAATGTAACAAATCTGTAAATTGTAAATTAAAGTTTGTACGTACCTGTAATCATAGAACTAAACATAAGGGCTGGAAAATAATGATGGAAGTATAGAACGCGCCCCATGCCCCAAAAAGGGACGTAATGCAGCATCCAACCCAGAAACAGCCAAGAACAAGTCCGGACTTTCTCAATATTTTTTGAATCTACATTTTAGGACATTTATTCAAAAATTTTAAGAACAACTATATAACTTTATTTTTACCTGTAGCAATTTTTAAATACCCTCTTTGTTCCTTGATAGAGCTTACAAAAAATGTGATAATAAAAATGGCTAAAAACATCAAATTACCCCACCAAATAACCGGATTACCCAGTAAATAAATTCTGTAGACAGATCCCGAAAAAAATTGTCCCTAAAATATCGATCAATTATTACAAAAATAAGTAATTATTACTTAACTTACTCTATAATTGATTGGCCACTGCCAAGGTCTAGAGGTGACTTCGCCCTCTTTAGGTTTCAAACCAGCGTTTCCTTGAAACATAACCGCGTGAGACTCGAAAAATCTCTCCAAAAAACTAGGCGCGTAGACCTCAAAACTTACGTTGGCCACTGCAAAAGAAAACATTAATATTTGTTACTATTTTTGAGGAATATTTGTACATTTCTCGAAGATGTTTTCTTCTACATTCCAAAGAGCGTTTAGATCCCTTAAATTAGGGTTGCAACTGACTTCTTGTTGTTCATATCCCCATTTTGGGAGCTGTTTACCACTTGCAGTCAAAGCACATGATTGCAAATAATGAATGAGCCGGATTTTGCTGCTCACTGCAGTGACTTCATCTCCATCAAAACCTCCGATTATATTCACTTTCCAAACATCATTCGCGTCTCCAGTTCCGTTCTGAAATGCAAAGAATGAATATGGATGTGGATGATATGTTATTGAAGAATAAATATTACCTCGCCATATCCAGTAACTTGATAATGTTTTTTCGTCAAAGGAGCGACTTCTTTATGTGAGTGTAGATTTCTTCTCGTGGCTACATGCTCAAATCGAATTAAATCTCCATGTTTGATAACTTCAACTTTGTCATCAAGTGGATCTTTGTTATACTTCTTTATCAACCATTTGTTGTTGTCGTCTTTGTGTGTGTAAGTTGTAATCTACGATAATTTTAACAATTATTACGAACTAGAATGTGTTATTGGTTGTTTTGCCTGTTGTTGTCTTGCACCAACCCCTTCTGGGTAAAGATGGTAGTGAGAATGGAGATAACCACCTCCGGTACGATGGTTCTTGATGGTTACAACTGCTCCGTATGCTACTAAACGAGGCATACTTGCATTATGTAAACTGTTACCTTTCAACTGTGATTGGAATGCTGAACTGTAAAATCCATCACCGTTTCCACTGTAAAAAAAAAGTCAGTACAAGAAGAAGATTAAATTATTTACAATACCTTCTGTTTAATACTGTAAGATGAATATAGAAGAATAAAATATATAATATAGTCGGCCAAATAATTAAAGCAATTGCTCTAGCAGCCAGCTGTTTTAAAGTATCACTCTGGAAACAACATAGAGTCATATAAACTGATTAACAAGTTCCAAATAATATTTTTACTTACTACTGGTCTAGTTAGATCACCTAAAATGTTCCATAAATCTACAACGGTTCTTAATCCAACCCACAGTACAATAAAAAGACCGACAAATTTAACAGAAATACAACAAGCCAACATTGTACCAGTGAACAGTAACCAGAACCACCAAGACACTGAAAATTCTTTAAAATTACCGTAGCTTACTTTGACAGCTCCAAGAATAGAGCCCATCATGAAACAGAGTAGAATTGGATCTAGTAAAATGTATTGGGTCAAAGTTAGCAAACCAATATCACACAGAACTAACAAAGATGAAAATAAAGCAGCGTTTAAACTTTTAGTCATTTCTTCAACTGTTAAAAATGTCATGGGAACTATACTTGCTCCTAAAGTTGTACAAAATATACGCATTCCTACATAGCTTGTGTTTTCGTATTTGTCTCCCGGTTTTTCAAAAGGAAACGTCCCATCATACCCTGTCAAATACCCGGATAGAGCTATCAGCATCTACAAAATATCTATTATTTCTCAGGTTCTAATAAAACTAAATAAATTTATACTTTTCCCAGAGGTGGATGGACATCAAAGAAGAATGTCCTGTTGATATACCAACTTCCCATTTTTCCAAAGTGAGTTTCATCCCAACTGAAAATAAAGAGTTAGTGTTCCGAAACATCAAAAGTGTTTGAAACTTACCAGACATGGTTAGGCTCTGTTACTTTATAAAATCTGGTAGCAAATGTTAATATGAGGACTCCTCCGAAGACGTACCACGAAGATCTAAGATTATTTTGCCTTTTTTCTGTCATGTTTTTGTGAGGAAGCTAGATAGGCATTACTTATGTGGAATACAGATTAGAGAAAGGTCAAAGCAACGTTGCATTAGTAAGAGAAAAGTATGTCGTTCTTAAAGGTATGTAGAAACATTAAATATGTAATGCATTTTTAATGTGTATCAACTGAAACTTTACAGAAGTGGAAATAAAGAATAAAATAAATAATATTTTGACAGATGACAGCTGTCAATGTCATTCGGCAACGAAGCTAACGGTTATCATCAAAATTGCATATATTACAGTCAACTTTGACTATGCAATCGTATATAATTTCTCTAATTACAGGCTACTATCTAAATTATTTAGTTTATTTTTACTTTTCATATTTATTTATTGTAGATATAATCGCCTGTTGTTGCTTGCTTTACTTTGTTTTGTAGAAATATTTCACCTAGTAAACAACAATATAGGTACAAAAATACTGTTTGTTGACGATAAATTAAAAAAAAAGTTGAAATAATCGGAGAAACATGATGATAAAAATAAAACCCCTCCTTAATCCTGTTGCTAACTCCGTCCCTGCTCTATAAAAGCTAGCAACGCCACCTTGATAGTGCGTAGTAATTAGCGGCAAAGCTCTGAAAGCTGTTTGGCGGCTCTTCTTAACGTTATAACGGCAGAACCGATCGATTATTTTAAGTAGAATTTATTATTTTGTGTTAGTTTATTTAAATTTTAGCACAGGATGTCTGTCACTGGAAAGGTAAGCTTTTAACAAGATATTTATCAGTTTATTCACTCTAACTAGATTCTAATAAGAATATCTTTTAATTCTTATAATAGAGCTTTTATTATTGAATTTGCTTGGTTAAAATGTAGAAATTTTTAGTTAATTTATCTAAATATACGTTGAATTTATATAATTCTTATTAATTAGCATATTGTTGAAATATCTCAAGTTTAGCAAGTAAACAAGAAGAGGATTACCTTGATTTTAAATTATTTATGTATAAAATTAATTTTTTCAGCCTGTTTTATATTCGTACTGGAGAAGTTCGTGCTCATGGCGTGTAAGAATCGGTAAATATTCCAAATATTCTTCAATGAAACCTACAAAACTAAAATAAAAATGTTTCTCAGCATTAAATTTAAAAGAAATCCCCTACGACATCAAACCGGTCTCCTTGATAAAAGCTGGAGGGGAACAACACAGCAATGAATTTAGGGAAGTGAACCCTATGGAACAAGTTCCAGCGCTTCACATCGATGGCCACACTTTAGTAGAATCGCTTAACATTATGCAGTATCTCGAAGAAACAAGGCCACAAAGATCTTTACTACCGCACGATTTTATCAAAAGAGCAAAAGTACGTGAGATATGCGAGATCATTGCATCTGGAATCCAACCGCTGCAGAATCTCAATGTTCTAATTCATGTTGGAGAAGAGAAGAAAAATGAATGGGCTCAGCATTGGATTACGAGGGGATTCAGGGCTGTGGAGAAGTTGTTGTCTGCAAGTGCTGGAAAATTTAGCGTTGGAGATGAAATTACTTTGGCTGATTGTTGTTTGATTCCTCAAGTGTTCAATGCTAGACGGTAAGAACGACCACCTTGAACTGTAATTTTAGTTATTCACACTGATAAAATTAAAACTTTCAATTACAATTAGTAAAAAAATAAATATATATCATCACGATGTGGCATTCTGCCCAGACCAAAAATCTAAAATTAACAAGATCGTGTACTGAATCCATTGCTCGTTGTCGATGGTATGACAACGGCACATGGAATACAGGCAAACGTAGCCCAGTGGATAAAAGCGTGGTAAAACGTGCGTTTCTTAATTAGCAAGCAAGAGGTTGTGCGTACAAATCTCACAGACTTCAACTTGTATCCACAAAATACAATTGTGTCTGAGTAGTTCGGATTCCAGTATAAGCTGTAGGTCCCCTGTACTATACTGTGCTGTACTGTACTGTATGGTGACGCTTGTACTAAAAGATAATTGTAATTACAAATTAATTGGACGGTCTCAGGGTAAAAGGGAATAAATAAATCAATATTACAGGATTTTTGTTTACCATGAAACAAGTCTCTTTTTTCTCTTTTTCACATGATTATTTCATTTTGTAAAACAGTATTTTTCAATATACCAATCAAGCATAGACTTAATTTCTTTTATCACGTGAAAAAGGTTGTAACAAGAGACTTGTTTCATGGTAAAGAAAAATCCGGTAATATTGACTTATTCCCTTTTGACAACCCTTGAAACATTGGGTTCTCTTTAATCAGTTTATATTATATTTTTTCTTTTAGATTCCACGTGGATCTTCGGCCGTTTCCTATAATTCTCCGAATTGATAGAGAGCTTGAAAACCACCCCGCTTTTAGGGCGGCGCATCCGAGTAACCAGCCCGATTGCCCCCCAGAAGCCACCAAATAAAAACCCCAAAGTCCCCCAAACAACACATACAACGTACAAATCATATTTTATAAAATGCTTTACATACGTTTAGAGGTATATTCTTATAGAAAACTGAATTCGCTGTTTTGTTGGTGAATTTTGATATTTTTAAGTTTTATTTGCTTGTCGCTTTGTTGATTTATATGTTTGAAAAATTATGAAAATTTTTATTATGGTGTAGGATATTTGTTAATGAACAAAATTATTTTTGATTGTCTATTTTGTAAGTTTAAAACTGTTTTCTCTTTATAAATGATTTTATTTTCTATGCTTCTTGTCAGCTTTTTTACAGTACAAATATTAATTTTAATTTCGTTTGTGCCATTATCTTCATTTTTACATGAGAAATTGTGATGAAAATATTAAATGAAATTTAATATAAATACGTGTTACTGAGTGTAGATTTTAGAAACCGTAATAATTAAGTTTATACTTAACATTCCATAGGGTTTTATATCAGCATAGTTTTGTAGAATGGCTTTAAAATATATGCAAACGAATTTTAAACACTTGTTTACTTTTTACCATCACCTTGTCCAGCGCTCATTCAATTTTCTTTAACATTTTCCATTGTTAAACGTTTTTAAATGATTTTAAATACAAATAGTAGAAGAGACACAAATTCTTGCAAATGAAGAGAGTAAAGTACAAAAAAGGAAAAAGTTTGGTATGGCACTATAGATTTATTCAATACAATGTGTTGAACAATGCTAAGTGAGTTTTTGAAACTGACTTCCCTGAAAATGGCATTCAATAATATTTTAAAATTAATCCTAGCACTCACAAATCAACAGTAAATAGATCTGATAGAATATATTGCACATGAGACAAACAAAACAGAAACACATCTTTGTACAGTTGATTTACTTAAAAATAATAATAATAATGCCTTAACACTTGGAATGGACCATAAACAATAATAAAAAAATATTTTCGAATACCATTTGATGTAATTAATAATAATAATAATAAATCTTAAATGTGCTGTAGTCCTTACTGTTATATAATATCGAAAATAAAACAATCTTGACTATAATAGAAATAGATGTAAATAATATTAATAAACAACCGTCTGAACCCGTGTTACCTTCTTGAAAAATAAATCTTTCTTAAACTATAACACTGTACAAACAAATCCTAAATATGTTACATCTCTGTGTCGCACGGTGCAATCCACATCATGCAACATGTTTTTTCAGTCAATTCTATGAATTTGTACAAATGCGCGCGCGATTTTAATGAACTGAGATTCGAATGAACAAAGGAGAGAATCTTGTTGCTGCCGCGGGGACACAGAGACGGCCAACACTGGGAAGTGTACAGGCCTCAAACTTAACAAACACAACTTTACAACTGATTGGTAACTGATTAGGACAGTGTTGGCCCGCGGTTCTATACATCTATTTACTCTCAACATCAACAGGACATGACGTAGAAACACACAGAACACACGAATCCATTCGCTGAACAGAAAGACGGTTCCCTACACCTTTAGACCCATGAAGAAATACACTTAATCCTAAAAACATACGCGACCCAGTATTCTTATTCATTACCTTCCCATCTCAATCTTCAACACGAGCTGGAAATGTAACTCGACCAACTCTCAAATAATATTCACAATAGTTATTTGTTGTATAACGGAAGAAAGTCACTTTCTTCACGATGTATACACATAATTTTTTCACTACCCCATCAGAAAGTAAAATAAATTAGAAATTTAGATGTCACAAGTATCAAATCATATCAGTAATTGGATCGCGCCGTATAGAATTCAAGCGATAATTTTCAAATCGTCTAATTAGCATTCCATTGTAAATAATTTTGCAGTAGAAATGTAGTGTACATCATTTGTGCACTATATGATGCAAAAAGCACAGATTGTTTTATGCAATATTAAGGAAAATCATAATTTTTACTTGATATATGACAACGATTCTTTTGTTCGAAATAGAATTCTATATGGCGCGATCCGGAGGCAGACATTTACTGAACCAGATCACTTATTTATTTCGCTGAATTCTCTGACTTTATTTCGTGTACTAGAATTACCTGATTATAACTTACTTTGAAGTAATTCATTCGTTAAGTGATGTCTAATTTATCTGAAGCTACTGTTGTTTTCCAGTTGCTATGAATACGCAAATTTTACTTTATGTTAGGGCCGTGAAAAAATCACCATTAGCTGTCAAGAGAATTTGGATTAATTTGAAAAGTCGGTCGAAAAAATACTAAACATGATTCTTAATAGGATTTGAACCTCAATTGGTACGCTACTTAAAAATAGATAGAATAGGCTTGAATTCATTGCCACCCCAACATAAAATTATAAACAGTGATTTTGTCCAAAGGAATGACAATTTTAGTGCGAATTTCGTGACATATCACACTTATATCTGCAGGTCATTTAAACCCTGTCCAATTTAGTTAATTTCCATCGAACCATTTTACACTTTCACAAGAAATACGACATTCTATTGTATTGTTTGTACATGCCGAATTTTGTAAAAGTGCAAGAGGAATTTCGGAATCAACTATATAGTAAGAATAAATCTAATACAACTATAATATAATTCAGTTAATTCCCTATAAACTAAACATAATATGAATCTGTTAATATTGTGAGCCTGAAAACCACGAGAAATGTAAATACCGGCAAGCAATTCAGTTACCCATTTCATATTTAAAATTTCATCCATAGTTTCAAAATTGGTTATGATAAACGATCCTAGCTACATTCATGATCGGCCGCTGATCGATCTCTCCGGCTCTTTGATTGCAGATGACATGAAAACTGATCGGAATGAACCGGAACGACCGAGCCAACGGTCGCAATTCTTGTGAATATCACAGTAACAATAATGTTGCATATATCGGTGTTTCAAATATTCCACAATCATTTTTAAACACTACATGCTCACTAAACGCAAATGGAAATTAATTTTATTATTCTGTAACTCAATCATTATTGATAATGACAACTTTTATTCTTCTTAATTTCTTTATAGATTACCACCATTTTGCAATCATTTCCTACGTGTTGCATACAAGATGTTTTCTACTACCGTTTAAAATCTACTAAAAATTGAATAGTTATTTTAGTATTAAATGTTCGAAATGAGTGTTTTTTGTTAAGAGTGAGAATGTCAGTTATAGTTGAGACAAAAATTCATTCAAAAGGATCAAAAAACAATAATTAGCCCACGTCAAAAAAGCATGAAACAATAATTATTGATTTATTTAAGTAAATTGAAGCAAATAATACAATTAATTTGGTAACCAAGGGAACGTGAACAAATGTGATAAATTAAAAAAGAGTCAACGAATTTGAATTATCAATAAAAAAAAGACAGTTTAAGAAAAACAATTTTTTTTTAGTTGGTTTGAAAAAATAGACAATTTTCGTGTAACCCATGGACACGATGACATAATCTGTTAGAAATTACAACTGATTTTCCGCACTAGTCGAAATATCACGAATGGTGCAATTGACGTCTTTGTGCACGAGTTTTGTACAATGTTTTTTGTAACAAATATACAACCCATAGTGAGAAAATTTATTAAATTTGAAGCGTGAATTTATATTGACAATTTAGTATGCCATGAATTGACATTTGTTATTTGAAAATAAATTGTTTATTTTTTTCCCGTAAAGCTTGTTAAAATATGTCTAATTGATGGCGTTATAAGCTAATGTCTGTATTTATTTTATAAATTCCTTAAAATGTGTGCAGTACAATTAGCGTTTTAATAGTCAAAATTTATAACCATAAAAATGGGTGTTTTTTTCAATTACCTAGAAGCACTAGTGCGCAAAATCAAACTTTCCATCGGTTTCCAAGGTAATGTAAACCTTATTTTGAACGATGCGAGTACAAAATATAGTATGTAATGCATATGTAGAAAGGTCATCAGAAATCGTGTGAGTGAATTGAACACTCGTCAGTTATTTTTACTTTAGTTTAATGCATTTTGCTCGCGTACGAAGCTGTCAAGAGTACTGTCATTATTTTTTATACAGTTACATATAAGTATAAGTAAAATGCATAAAAATAACATAAAAATGTCCGAGTAAATTATTTTAATCACAAAATACCGAAATAGTGGTAATCTATCAAATAATAATGAAAAATAAGAAGTTGTTATTAAAATTTTGCTTAGTTCAACATTCTCAAAATTGGGAAATGGATAAAAAGTGATTATAAATGAGTGTGGCGTGTTTGAAACACTTAGTAGAACAGTGGTTTCTCCAACATGAGGCTTGATCAAATGTGAAAAGCAAACGGAACGAAAGAGTTTAGATTATATTGTCTGCTTGTGTACAATCCCGATGACTAGCGATGTAAAACAAATAAGTGTTGTTACATCTCTAACACTATGTTTTATTTCAATATTCTTACAATAAACTCAATCTATCTACATAATAATCATTTGTAAATGTTTCATTAATAGTTTTTTTTTTTTTGTTAAGCGTACCTCAAAACTGATGCCGCTGAATATTAATTAATAATGTGTAATGTAATGTTTTTCCTATTGGCGCAGATCACCACATTTAGACAATGAGACTATTTGTGCACGGCGAGTTCATTATTAACTTTGCTGCTAACGATTGTGTTTTGATAAAATGCTTTGATTCAATTATCTACCTAGATGTAACTATGGCCTGCATAGTCCTTAATATAAATTTCCAAGTCACTTAAATTTGTCAGCCAGATTCTTAAAAAAGTTTTAGCTAATCCTGAATTTTGGATTAGTTAATCTAATGCTAGTCCGACTAAAAAATGTTAATTTATTTTACTTTCCGAAAAGTAAATGCTAAGATTATATTAAAGTTTATTTATTTTTTTTTTTGGAAATATGGTTTAGCTTAATTTGACAAATCTATAATTCAGGATTAGTTATATTTTCGCTAAAACTCTTTTGAGAATAGGATGCGGGCACTTACGTGACAGCTGTTTGGGCTGCGATCACTGCGCCACCTACAAAATTATTTTTTTTGGGACGAGATTTGAAAAGATTTGTTCTTAGTTATACGCTTTGATTATAAACAATTATTTAAAGTTTTCTGTGTTGAATTCATAGTTTATTATTTATGACAAATCTAATGGGTTCCGGGCAGACACACGACCGACCTGAAGTTGATTACATACAAAGAATATAACTAAGAACAAATATTTTCAAAGGTGGCGCAGTGATCGCAGCCCAAACACATTATCACGTGAGTGCCCGCATGCTATTGGGCTGTGTATGGTTAGTTACCAAACGTGTTCAAAGAAAATCGGAAACAAGGAGAAATCTACACCGAAAACTAAACAACATCTATTGTCTTTCGTTGTGTGGACGATAACAATTCGTGCAGGCATACACACGATGGGAAGTGGAGTGGAGAGGAGTGAATGATGATGCGCCAATTGACAGTCATATTGCTCGAATTTATCGTACTTTGTACTTGTAAGAAGTTAGTTTCTCTTCTTGTATTGAAGCACAGCCGTTTGATGATCCGTTTCAATCTAGTCTGGCTACGGCTTTAATTCAAATCTGACTTGGAAATATCACAATATTAATTCTAAATGATGAATTTTGTAGGTGTTTTAAAGTTCGTAGCCAGTTCAGTGTAAAATCCTTTGAACAGTTTGGTAGTTGATGCGTGCAGTGTGCAATCAGGTAACAAACGTGCTCGAATATCGGCGAAGAGTTAGTGGCAATGTTAACAAATCCCACAGCCGGCATGTCGTCAAACAATAACAATAGTAACAACATGCGATAACAACAATATATAATATATGTATATATCATTTTCTTACTTTACATATATCTTCTTCTTAATATATCGGGTGCCTACTTTTTTTTATACAGTAAATACAATTTCTTATTTAGAGCAAAAATGTAAGTAAAATACTTGTTCAGAAATAAAAATTGCGTACAATCAGTAGTTTTTTAATTCGGAACATGTATTTATAGTGAAATAAAAATGTTATGATTGTATTTGCTAAATGATAAAAGAAAGTAGAGACCCGGTACGCATATATAATATTCTTTATCATATATATTTAATATATATTTTATAGATCTATAAGAAGTTTAACAGCTTGTGAGTCTGGTGAATTAAAGTATAGAATGAATCGAAGAAATCGACAATTTCAATGCGTTATGTACAAGGTTCGAATCTTATGCAAAGCCGGCCATCAGCTCCGGTGGAATTAAGTAACGAATCACGTCGTGAGTGATGCCAGCACATTACAAGAAGAGAATAGATAGAATCACAGCGAACGGGAGCAGATAGAGAATAATTTGACTGAATATATAATATTGTACATTCAACAGAGCCATAAGGTTCCATTATTATTCATCACAATTTACGCTGAATAATCTAATAAAAATACGCTAACGTCTCTTTAGTTTTTACTATAATATAGTATCATTATAAACATCTTTCAACAATTTGAAACAGTGATAAACTCTTTAAGTTAAATCCCACAATAACAACAAAATAAAAAAAAATTAAATAGAATTTAGTCAAAAAATAAACATAAACAAGAAAACGCTTGGCGACAGAAGAGAGTGAGTAGAGTGAGAGTACAAGATGAATGTAATGGTTAGAGTGAGGAGTGTTAGTGACATACGCGGTTGGTATCACTGCATGAGGGCCCCCAAGGCATTGTTGCGCGCCCGCTTCACTTCTTCCTCGCTTATGCGCTGCTCGATAAGGTATTGCGCCGCCCCAATAGCGTTTGGGGTCCCCGTGATCGTCACGATCCGGTTGCGTGTTCCTGGCGCAAAGATGCCTTTCTTACTGATCTGGATGTTTGCACCGCTCAGGTGCTGGATCTCGATCAGGGACTTCCCTCCTGGTCCTAACAAAAAAATTGTTACTGTTTCGACGCTACAAAATTACGATGGCAAACACTTTGAAAAAATTAAAGCTCGGTTGCATAAAACGTTGTTAAGAATGTGAAAAAGTTCAATTAGAATTAAAAAAATATATACGCATCTCAGAAATGTCAAATACAATACTACGCATTAAACTAATAATTATTTGTTACAAATACTGTTTCACCATTGCTATTTAACTAACAATAAGCATTTTAATATTGATATTAATTAATTATAACATAAAAATCAGAAAATATGTAAAATATGGTGTCTACCATCTTGGCCATTCTGAAGTTATAATATATTGTTAGTTAAGAAAATAGTTAGCACTGCTTTATGCAACTGGGCCTAATGTTCGTTTACATCAATGAAACTTAAATTTTATGTATGACTTAAATAAATAAGAGTAAATCGAAGTAAAATATCATACGATGACATTTATATTTCTATCAAAGTTTAGATGCGATATTGCCAGATTATGTCAAACTTAAAATTTAAGATTCGTTGATGCAAATGGGTATTAGATATATTATAGAGTGATCAGAAGTATTTTAGTTGACTATTTCTTTCTTAACATTACTCACAGAGCAATAATCTATCAGGCAGATTCATAAGGCAGATTAGCGCTAACACCATTTTTTATTTCCTTTTATACTCTCTTCTCAATGTATGAAACCAGTTTATCTTAACTTAAGTTAAGAAGAGTTTTAATTAGCAGCAAATTTAATTAATTTCTTGAATGTGTTTTAATTTGAAACCGAATTATAGATAATATTAAAAACGGTGTTAGCGCTAATCAGTTTTATGAATCTGCCTGTATAGTATTTTTATCACGCAACCTACTCGTATTTGTATTTATTATAAAAATGACATGTCAAATAATATTTTCGTCTTTACCTGGCGTTGTGCCAACTGTGGAATAAAAAGATTCCCAGAATTGCATTACCAACTGAAACACTTATTGCACTAGGTATAAAAAAAAACACGTGCAGTTTCATTACAAAGTTCGTCTTTGAATACTAAATTTCTCCAAATTTTTTTAGTAAAAAACTGAATTAAAAATTGACTGAAAATTTTCAATTTTCATAATTTCAAATACTACTCCTGTGGCTCCTCCATCACTATCAACTTTGGGGGCCGTGATTTGACGACTGGTAACCGCACTTCACGCGCAAAATATATCACTTACCGAGATCTACTTCGACAGAGTGCCACACCCAGTAATGGGTAGAAGGCGTGATGATATATTTTTTTTATTTAATTGACTGAAATTACTGCGTAAAATTAATTTCCCTTAATATCCTGAATATGAAGAAAAGAAAGCTAGATTAAACAACTGTAAATATTTTATTTCAAAGATAATTTAGAATTGTTAAGTCAGATGAGGTAAGTTGCTCAGTGATATCGAGTCGGCCTATATATTTTAGAACCAGAGTTTGATTCCCAAACCGACAATTTTCACCACAATAAAACTACCCCTATGACTCCCCCTACACTAACATCTTTGATGAATGTGATTTGCCTTCACACGTATAAATATATCACTTACCGAGATCTGCTACGGCAGAGTGCCACACCCAGTAATGGGTATAAGGCATGACGATATATTTACTTTTCAAACCAGATTTTTTAATTCCAGGAATTTATTCAACAGCAAGATTTGATTACTTGATAGTATCCATTTTGGGGGCCGTGAATTGACGGCAAAGTATAACATGGAGTTATTTATTTTACAATGTCGATTGTTCAAGATCATATAAATCAAACCAAGTCAAATAGAAATGATAAATGAATTAGTTAGTAACCTTTCAGATGCACTTTACAAGTATTCATGGTTACTTTTTAAATAATTCGGTGGTAGACCTTGATTTTTAACATAGTATCCGTTTACATATAAAAACGATTACGTAACGATATATTTCACTATTAATTAACTTCACCCATGTATATATTAAATCGCATAAAATGTAAACCATTCAAACCTTGAACATCAACTTTCCCTCAAAATCTAGAAAATAAATCGATGAAAAAATTTATAAAAATTTACAATAATAAGACATATTCCATTTGGATCTGGAGACCGATTCTAATTCGTAGCAACCAAATATTTAGTTGAATGACGTATTTTTAATGACGTCAGGCGACTTGGTTAAATTTGTAGGGAATTTATTTTTTACTGTTGGTTACAAAGATCAGACTATATATTTTGATGTGGTATTTCTGAAAAACATGTTGCCGCTTTTTGTGATTGTTTATTGTTAACAAGTGCACTTTGTTGATTGGAATCGTAATTATGTTTCAATATTTAATATTATTTATTAAAATAACCAAACTTTTCAAAACACGGCACTGCAAAACATACGAATAGGGCGTAGCGACTGAGTTAGCGACTGGTTCAAAGCAGTTGCTAACAGTAAGTCGCTAGAAAATGTCTAGTCGCTAATAATGACGTCACACGTAAGTTACATTTTATCCCGCAAGGTGGCTACACTATCGGTAGCGACAATAAATGACGTGAAGCCAGTCGCTACAACCGGTTGCTACGAATTAGAATCGGTCTCCTGATCTAACTTACATTTACTGAAACAGATCATTTATTTATTTCGCTGAATTACTTCGCAGACTTTATTTCCAGTACTAGAATTACTGATTTTAATATACTTTGAAGTAATTCACCCCAATAAGTGCATCAGTTAATAATTCAATACATTAGCAGTATTCCATTTGCCACTTGGTTCATTTAAGTCAGTTCAGATAAATTAGACAACATGACTAAATGAATTTAAATAAGCAAACTAATGCACTTATTAGGATGAATTACTTCAAAGCAAATTAGAATAAGTAATCCTTGTACTAAAAATAAAGTCAGCGAAGTAATCTAGCAAAATAAATGAGTGTACTGGTTCAGTTAATGTAAGTTAGATCAGATCCAAATGGCAAATGGAATAAGCCTATTTAGTCATGTCTAATTTATCTGAACTGATTTATGTGAACCAAAATGAAATACAGCTAATATAAAAAACTTAATGAGGTAGTGGCTCAGTGGTATCAAGTCGGCCTGCTGATCCTGAGAATCCTGGTTAGATCCCCACAGCCGGCAAACATTTTCACCAATTTAAAATTACTCCTATGGCTCCCCCACCACTAACATCTTTGAGGGCCGTGATTTGACGGCTATTACCCGCTCTTCACGCGTATAAATATATCACTTACCGAAATCTGCTTCGGCAGAGTGCCATACCCAGTAATGAGTAGAGGTGTGATTTATTTATTTTTATAAAAAAAACTTATGTGAATTCAATAAAGAAAACTGCATCTTAAAATCATGTTTAGTGTTTAAGAAATGAGTAATTTCTAACCTAGAATGGCGCCGACGATGACCTCAGCAATCTCGACGTTCTTGGCCTCCTTGGCCTGGAGTTCTGCGGGTGTGGGAGATTTGGAAAGCACTGCCATCTGGCCGGTGCCTAATCCGAAGCTATTGTTATTAATGGAGATAGGTGCAGCGGCTGGTGAGCTCTGTCGGAATGGATCAAATGACGCATCGAATCGCTCCAGGTTCGAGCGAGGCGTTGGTGACGTTGTGCCTGCCACAGAGCGATCGTAAACTAAGAAAGGGAATAGCATGCTAGTTGATCAATTCTATACATAAATACAAACATTATATCGGTAATTGTAGAGAGAGACGTCGAAAAGATACGAAAAGTGATAGAATAATTGTAGTATTATTATTAAATATATTTGAATGTTCCTTGATAAAATAAATTATACTTTTTTTTTTTAACTAGAAGACTGATTTACAATGGCAAACTGTCAATTTGACAAGTGCATTATTTTATCACAACAAAATGTTTATAATTTGTTTATAATGACTAGATTACAAATCTACGTTTTTATTTCTGACATTTGGCTAAATATTATATTACGTACCATGAAGTAAGTGACAGTTTTTAGGTCAAGAATGTAGTTTGGGAAATCGAGGCAAGTAGGATCGAGATTTCCTAAACATTCGCGACCTAAAAAGTCACTTACAGTTCGAATTAGTAAGCTATTTTTTATAACACCTGCACACAAGGAAAAAATTAGGTTTTAAAATTAACAGCTGTCAAATTCTCAAAATAAACAGGACATTGATTTATAATATTTACTTACTATCTACGGTGGATGGTAAGTAAATATTATAGTCCTGATGTAACCGTGGAAAACAATTTTTCAATAAGAGTTTCACTTCCTGTGTTTAAATTTAGTCATTATTGGGTCATTTACAGTACAGGTATTGTAAAAATAATGTTTTCTACTACTATTTGAAAATGTCTTCTATTCCAATATTTATAGGGTATATCATAGTATGTTACACGAAATATTTTAACAATTTTAAACAAATTTCAAAACAAACTGTCAAAAATAATTTTTAATCTTTTACAAGACATTTTAAACAGTAGTAGAACTATCTGTGTGCAGCACAATATCACGTGTAATACGGAAAAATATTACTTTTTCTTACTTATTGCACAAATACTATTACTTGAGACCTCGTTATCAGTTATGACACTTTCTTTGTAAGGTAAACATATTTCTTTCACTACCTTATTAGAAAGTAAAATTTTCAGAAATAAATTAGATATTAAGATAAGAAATTGTTTTGACGGATGTCACTAATGGCAGATCAAAATGTTGTTTTCCATTTTTCATAGGTATGACTTTATTTTCCTTCCTTAGAGACTAAAAATTTACTTTCTTCCCTAGGCATGGAAAGTATTACTTTCTTCTCAGGATCGTGAAAAATAGTATATTACATACCATGAACTTGTAAGTTTTAGATCAAAAATGTAGTTTGGGAAATCGGGACCCGAAGGACCGAGATTTCCTAAACATTCGCGACATAAAAAAATCACTTACAGTTCGAGTTTAGTAAGCTATTTTTAACAATACCTGCACAAATAGAAGGAAAAAAATTGTTTCAAAATTAACAGCTGTCAAATTGTTGTCAAAATAAACAGGTTCTTGATCTATAATATTTACTTACTGTCCACGGTGAATGGTAAGGAAATATTATAGTCCTAATGTAACAATAGAAAGCAACTGTGCAATAAAAGTTACACTTACTGTGTTTAAATTTCGTCATTAATATGTAACTTACTGTACAGGTATTGTAAAAAAGATATTTTAATTACAAAATGGCTAAAAGAATATGAAATGTCAAACTGTTAAACGAAAGAGATAAAAATATCAATTTTAAAAGAAATTTGAATAGCTTGTTCTCACCTAAACTAACTTGTCCAATGGGTCCGAAGACGCCACCAGTGTTTGTACTAGCGGCTCCAGTCTGGTCCATGGAGAGTCCAAGATAGCTGCTGACCCCTAAAGGGGCAGCATGGGCCCCAAGGCCAACGCCCAACACGCCGTACTTGGCGAGCACCCCCAGAGCAGCGCAGATCTCCGCTGTTACTGGTTCAGAGTTACCACTGTTGCGTAGAGTTAACTGTTAAAATGTAAAGTGTCAACGTAATGATGATGATTATGTGGTGGGGGTGGAAACAAGACCATCATGCACAAAACCACTTCAGGAAAAAATATACCCGGCACGGAGCACCACCAAGCAAAACAAGAAAAAAAAACTCGAACAAAATCTGTTATCTTACATGTTTACAAAAAGTTTAAAATATTTAAAATGTGTCAAGTTTTGCTTAGTGCCACAGTTTCTGATTACAAAAACAAATTTACTTTGATTAAAAATTGATTAAAGTTATGAAAATAACCAAACGCGTTTGAGTATCGATTTCGAAAAAATGAAATGGCTGAAATGTAAAATGACGGAGATTTAGATGGTTTTGAAAAGTGTCATTTGTTTTCAAGTCACATTGCACATTGTTAAACAGATTATCACTAATTAATATTTACAAATCTAACGAGACTTAACCTTTTCTAAACTTATACTGCAAACCTTAAAGTACTTCAGAAAATCACGTAAAATAACAACCTTATTCGTTAGAAATGAATCTGCTTACTTTTATCGTACAAACGTGGAAACTTTTCTATTCGATATCACTTATTTGATAAAGAAAACACAAAAACTTTAGCTTACAAAGAACTTAAAGTGTCAAATATCAATTCAATACTAGCTACATTATCACGTGATAAAATTCTCGCTTACTACTGGTAGAGAATAGTCTGCATGCGGTAAAACTAAAAATGTTAACTTTAATTCCAGAATAAATCACAATTTACATCCATCGAAATCAAATTAAAACCACGAATAAATATATCATAAATCTCGCTAGATTTGGATACCTATTTAATAAAATAATTAAATCTGTTACTAGCCAATAGTTTAAAGTTAAGAAGGCTGAATAATTTGCCAGCTAAAGATCTCGCGTTGCTCACCTTAATGTGATCGAGTAGCTGAGCCGTGAGTGTAGGATTAACATTCTGCAAGGGTGTGCCGAGGTTGACAGTGAGGTTCAACCCCCCGTTGAGCATGAGCGACTGGCCAACAGAGCTCAAACTGCTGTTGAGGCTTGCCGTGCTGGCATTGAAGGCGCTTCCAGTCTGCTGGTGCGCGTAGGGCGACCCCGTGGGGTTATAGTTGGCCACGGGGCCGCTCACGTCCGCGTAAGACACGTTGAGGCACGTGCCCGATTGAGGATCGTCCACCACTTTGGCGAGGATCATCATGCAAGCGGTCTTGTTGGCTTCTTTCTCACCTGGATCACCAGGTGGACAATAAGAACTATGATTGTCAGTTTCAAAATTCAGGGGCGGTACATATATTCGGGACGCTTTAGAATCATTATACAGCCTGGTTTTCAAAAGAGTTTTAGCTAGAATTTAGCTAATCATAAATTTTTGATTTGTCAAATTAACCATATTCCCAAAAAAGTTTAAATAAACTTCGTACCATTTAGTTTTCGGAAAGTGAATTGAATTTACTTTAAGTCGGACTAGCATAAAATTAGCTAATCCAAATTTAGGATTAACTAAAACTTTTTTTTGAAAATCTGGCTGATAAAGTTGAAAATAAATAAGTTTTATTTTCTATATAAAATAAACATTGTAATAATAGTTATGACTTGTGTTAGAGTTTTATCAATGTTATAATGATTGTTTTTATGTGTTACAACTAAAAATTCCTTGGCAATATTTACATAATATAAAAGTTAATTTAAACTAATAAAAATTGAGTAACTGATTGTAAAACGTTCATAGATGCGTGTAAAATGTTTAATTTATGGTAATAAGTTACTTTCACAACACTCAAAGTCAATTTAAATATAAAACAATTTTTTTTATTTCTACCGCAATCTGTATCATCTAAAAAACAATTCATTTCCGGTAAAGTATTGTGGAATTTAACGACATGTAATAATTTTCAATATGATTTTAGATAATAAAAAAGTATTTTTAAATCCAAATACGCAACCGTGCATATGATGCAACATCATTATAAAATGATTAGTAAATAAAGAGTAAAAAATATCTAGCTGACGTCACCTGGAAAAATAGGAATAATAATTGAACCTTTCTTACCTATGACAGTGATGCATCGTTCCTGCAACGAAAGATCCTTGGCTTTCTGGGAGATCTGCACGTAGGAGCCGCTGGTCTCCTTGATCTGCTTGATGTAGTTGCCCCCTTTACCAATAATCATGCCGGCCGTAGAGTTGGGCACCAGGATCTTCACTTGCTTGTCTCGATCTTGTTGTAGTTTGTTGTCGTATTCAGGCATTTGTTTTGATAGATCTGGCTTTTCTTTTATTTTATCCATAACAAAATCCAGCACTGCCATTATCGAGTCCACACTTCCGGTTATGAGACATACCCTTTCTGTTGTTCCTGTTTACAGACATACACACAGAGACAACTTTATTTTCCATCAAGGATGTTTATGAAAAATAATTCGGGATCGCTGTATATATGACAGAAGTAGAGTAAGGTTAAATTTGACAAAAATCGATAGTCATCTGGTTGAAGAAGTATGTCAGGAAGGTTAGGTATAAATATAGGAAAAATTAATATCAATAAAGTGTACTAGAAAAAACAGTATTTTGCTAAATGTTCAAGTAAGGAATAATCAATATTTGTGCCAAGTAATCATGAAACTGGACAGTTATTACGTCATACGAATTATACATAATTTTCTAGTAAATAGTTGCGATGTGACAAAGGAATTGATAATCTAGTTAGATTCTGATTAGAATGCCATTGAGGAAATATCTGTCAAATGGGGTGGATCAGTGAAAAATCAATAAAAAAAATAATAGTATATTTGTATAAAGATGATAATTTTATACCTGTACCTGGATAAAAGTCATGAGACTTTGACATTTTCACTCTGGCTCCCGTGTCCTTCTGAAGCTGTGCGATGGTCTCGCCGCCCTTGCCGATGATGGCCCCCGCGGCCACGCTGGGCACCAGCACCTTGAAGTGATACGTCCCATCTCCACCTGCCCGCAACAACAAACAAACAACACACAGCTGTTAACTCGTGAATGAATATTATTGAAAAGGTCAGGGTCAGATGGTGTGTTTATGATGTAACGTTTAGTAAAGTGTCAACGTGGATTCGCTCACCGATCGGCAACGTGTACAACAGATTGTCAAGGTAAAACGTGTCCGAATTGTTTATCATTTAACCGCACAAGAACTACGTTGCGGTATCACAATTCACAGAGACAGGTAACATATGTTGACACTGACACGAGCTGTCAACAGCAACCAGGAGTCGAACCACGAACCGCAAGCTGCTGTCGGCAGTCGTCGCCACGTAGCGCTCGACTAACTTCAGCAGCGGGTCGGACTGTGTCCCCCGCGCCCGCGCTGCCCCCACGCAAACACCGCGACTCGCTAAGATGGGCGGACACTAGCACTTGTCACAGAGCTGAAGCACGGACACCAACCAACTTGTTACTATGTTTTGTGTGTATTGTAGTTTATAGGTATAACCGTGTACCGTGTTACAACAACACAAGATGCTCGCTTACTACTCTATAGAAGAGATACTACATAGTCAACGTCAATCACATTTCACTCAACCGAGTCGAGCCAGAGCGGTCGTCACTAGACTGTTAACGGTGCATTACCTGTACTGAAGTGCGATCGCTTCGTGTCTCCGTTCTCGTTGTCCCCGTCGAGCGGTCTTTTCCTGGAGTCCGCGATTTCTGGTGACGGGCACGTATCCATTCCCGAATCGGCCGCCATGTTGTTAACTCAGACGTCCATTAGCCGCGAGCGCACTGCGAGTAGCGAGAACACCGACACTCGTACAACACACGACACACGCGCGATCCGAACTTAGCCTTCTCTCTGTCACACTGAGCACTCGTTGCTGTCGCACTCTGCACTCTGCTAACACACTGACACGCTCACGCTGAATGCTGAATGTTACAGGAACATAATCGCACGATAATCCCAAGTCCTTTCTGTCTTCACTGTTCTATGTTCTTGTCGCACTTTGTTTGACTTCCCCACTCCAAACGGGCTTTCACATAATATTTCGGCGGTGCTTGTAGTTTTCTTGCTGTGGCTAAATCAAATCATATAAACATTAATACCAATCATTTTACATATTTCACACGTATGCGCTGCGCTCATCTGTCGTAAGAACGCACGTGCGACTACTTATGTAATAAACGCCAAACGGCACCTGTACCTGTACTGTACACCGTTAGATCAGCTGTCGCGTGCAAAGCTTCTTCTTGGATTTCACTCACGCTGGGTGAACGCTCGACTGTGACAGATATATTACTTCACGAACGCAACTCTATTGCATAACACCGCGTATACCGAATGTACTTGACACATTTACCTATTATTTACTCGATACGAGATACGACTAAAACGTGAAACTTTACTGGCAATTTAACAGGAAGACCCGAACTTTGGTGACATCCAATGACTCATAAATTTTAAAAACAAAACAACGGATGATAACAAAATCACAGACACAACTGCCTACGACTTACAGAAACAACTGGGGGACACTGAATGACAATATTTTCAATCCTGCGCGCATTCACCACCAAACTAATCCTTGGCCATTAGAAAACGATAAACATCTCACGTACAGATAATACGTTTCTACTTATCAGTACGATTGTTATGAATCAGGTACAGGCTTTCCAAAAATATCAAAACAACGCTGATAAAAATAGCAACCGCGTAAATATTCCCTCATATTTAGATCTGGTAACAGTAAAAGTAGTTGTGAGATAGTTGACCTTGAAACAGAAACAAATCTTTCCATTCCAAACAAAAATATTTCGATTGACCGAGCATGGGCATCAACTTTCGTTTTCGATGAAATTTCGCGTATCGCATTTTTTCATTGCAACTTTCTAAGCGCTTGCATAACTTATCATCATCGAAAGGTCACGGATCAACAAAAATAATAATGACGAATGTGAAATATGAAAAAAACAATGTCTTACAGTGAATGGAACGGAATGACGAGAGGCAGAATGGGCCGAATGGTGGCCTGGTAAAGCAATATCGATTAGATTGCGCTGTGCCGCCTTGCTGCAATGCTGGCCTGGAGTATCGCGCACTGTTACAAGGACACTGGAATAGTGTAACTGGGTTTTGTGACTTTTTTGCCGAAGGCGTTTCGTAATCTGACCGTGTAGTCGAGCACAAGTCGGTCAGCGTGGCGTGGAATCACGCAAATTGCACTCATTTCTTCGTGTTATTGTAATTACGCATTTTGGAAGAAAGACTACTACTACCGCTACCGCTACAATTACCAAACGGGAATGATTGTTTGTTTGTTTGTTAGTTGTTATTGTTTGTGGAATGTTGTACTTACATGATATGTTTATCAGTTGTTTATCACCGAAACAGAAGCAGTCACCCGTCAACGCGTGGTTCGCGCTATCGTATCGAAGGCCACTGTAACGCGTTCCAAAGGCCCTGCTGAATTCTCATCCGCAAACGTAAACGAAGTGGTTGCGTCAAACTCCAAGCCCAAGCCAAACAAACTGCGAAGTTGCCGATGCATCCGACAGTTGTTTAGCCATGACGTAATGCCCGGGGCCCCTGTGCCAAGATTCTCACATTTGCATTTTTTTGCAGCCGTGATGATATTAGTCTCTGATGTGATTTTATAATCACTTAGATGCGTGTGCCTTACATAATCATCCGCTGCGCTTGCTGCTGTAGAGTTACTCAACAGTCTTCCTATAAATAAATGCGTTGACGTATGTGCGATCTTTCCATCGCACTCGCACTATTCGATTAGATATCGACCAATAATTCATGCATTTCTTTCGGTTTCGGCCTCCTTTCAATTCAATTACTTACTGGAATTTGTTTGCGTCTGAAAATGCTAATTAAAAATCAATTAGCCGATGCTTTCAAGTAGCTTTCACCTAAATATTTCAAACATTAACAGTTAATGAAGTCCATTGTACCCTAAATGCACTTAGCTGGACTGTCATTTGTTTACGAATCGTTAATGGAGTAGTTAGGTCACCTGCGCAACCACCTGTTAAAGCCGAGTCATCTGCATTTCAAGATGGATTACTAAGCAACAATGCACGTTAATGATAATTGCAGTTTATGACAAATAAGAAAAATAATCCCATGTTCTAAATGGTTGTTTAATGTGTTGCAACACCGGTTTATTTTGAATTTTGACGTCACCACTACAGGGTCATTTTCTTGAGTCATCTAGCGACGATAGTTCAAGCTCATAGATTTTAGTTAAGGAACATTCTGATGCGATGGCACAACAGTCCAAGGGCCAATTTCTACTTATCATGCGAATTTGCGTTGGAAAAAGACCGACGATGTATATATACGGGAGCAAAATAAGGAAAAAAGATAACATGCCCGCAAATCAAATAGAAATATGAGAAAATGGCGCTTAGTCGTTTGACGTTTATATTTCTGTTAAATAGTATATTTCTAATTTATATCAATTGTGACAACGATTTTCATGAAAACTTGGATGAATTCTATAGACCGCAAATTTGGAGTTTAGTGAATTATTTAAATGCGAACCCTAGCCGCATCTACAACTACAACTATGCCACCTTAATTAATGCGCAAAATAAGGTAAGTTTATTTCGTTTATAACCTTCGCTTTGTCCTTTGTGTAAATTAAATTAAACATGCATATAAATATTTTCTTTGAAGGTCGATTAGTTTTACTAGCTGCTCATATTCAGAGAATTACTTTTAATTGTTATACTATACTTCAGCAATTTACATATAACAATCAAAACAAACATAAATCTTTATTATTTCGCAAATATTTCATCATTCAAACGTGCATCAAATTTTTATATTAATACGCATTAATAAGATGATAACACGCAAATTAAATCAATTCATCAATTTGCCCGAAAGTTTATCGTTCCTTGACCCTTTCAATCAAAGTACATTCGATAAAATTTAGTTAAAAATATACAATAACCTTCAAAATTTAAATATGTTTCCAGGACATCGATAACACTGATCTTACCATTGATGTAGAAGTCGAATGTCGCAATCTTAACTCAAACAAATGCGTAACCTCTCTTGAGGAATGCAAGGGAACCATTAAATACAATACGGAGACCGCAAACTATGAAGTCTTTTCTGCTTCTTGTAACCCGAAGACACGGCTCGACCTCAGCAGGAACGAGGAAACCTCAGAGACAGCTAGATATGAAGAAGAACACCTGGAACCACCAGTTGAAGAGTCGGGCATCTCTGAGACATATTATGATGGAATGCGGACTATTTCCGAAGCACCAATGAGAAAAGTTACTGTGCATTTGTCCGGAGCGCCGTGTGAATTAACAACGGATGTAAAACGTTGGACTACAGAAACAGATACTGCGTTGGCTCATATTGAATCTGAAAAAAATAACAAACATGTTCTCGTCAAAATTATTCGCGCACAGAGAGAGGTAATTATAATATTTTATTTATTATTTTTCGGAAACATGCACACATAATTGTTTATAATTTATTTTTATCCGACCTTGTAATACTGGTTCAAGAAGTTAAATAAATAGATAAGAAAATATCATGCCATGACACAAATATTTTATAATTTGTTTTCTTACCAAAATAAATATTTTGAAAACTGTTTAGGTCGTGAACGGGGTAAAATATATTCTTCTTTTGGAAATTGCACCAACTACTTGTCCGAAAACCGAGAAACAATCTGATTCTTGTCAAAGATTGAAATCCAAAATATGCCGAGTCGTATACTTCTGCCAAACATGGATCAACCAGAACAAGAACATCATCGTCAACAATTGTACATCGTCTCAGGAATTCGATGCTCTTCAACCGACTATGTATTCCGGAAACGACCAGGATAATGAAATTGACAGAAATTATCATCCAGGCAAACCGGTAGGATATACAGATAGGACTGAAACAGATGATAGGACAAATTATGATTCAATTGCGGATGGAAATCCTGATGATATTTTGAAAATGACCGGAGGAATCATGGATTCAGCAAGAATGAGAGACCTGGAATCACAAATTGTTTATTTACAAACTGAAGAACCAGTAGAATTAGAAACAACCACTGAAGAAATGAGCGGATTGACTGATGATCAAAAATCTGCTCTAGATGATTTTATGGGAATGATGGACGATGAACCAAGATTTAAAAGATCTCCAAAAAATAATGATGATGATTCTTCTAGTAGTTCTAGTAGCTCAAGTTCCGAAGAAGACAATAATAACGACAACAATAATGACGATAATAATGATGATGATCAAGAAAAAACTAAAAGAAAAACAAAAAAATATAAGACACAAAAAACCGATGACAATAATAATGACAACGATGATGACTCATCCTCAAGTTCTTCTTCAAGCGAAGAAGATAACAATGATGACGACAATGGAAAAGGAAAGAAACATAAGAGTAAAAAATCCAAACGTGAAGCATTTCCACAAGATGACAGTTCAGCTTCAAGTGAAGAAAACAATGAAGATAACCGCGCAAGACGTCAAGCAGTTTCATCAGAATCTAACGAAACCAGTGAAGAGAAAAAAGATTCCACAACAGCTGTTGCACCTGTCGCAGAAAATAAAATATCTTCAGAAGAAAGCAGCAGTGAAGAACATCGTGGTGGTGTCAGAAGAAAAAGAAGTTTAGGACAAACTGAACAGCTCGTTAAAGTCTCGCCCGAAGAACGAAATTATGTTGAGAACTTGGCAGATTTCTCAGCTACTACTCTCGATGACATTGACGCCGACAATCACAAAAGAATAATTCTTCAAATTCTTGGAGCAAAGAAAAATATTGATGGAACTCTTTATCATCTAACTCTTCGAGTTGGTATCTCAAAATGTCCTGAAGAAATTGAACCAGTAATTGATCTTCAAAAACTAAATCGCAAAGATAACAACTGTCGCAATAAACTGTTTGAAAATTTAACAAAGATTTGCAAGGTACAAATCAGAGTTGATGATGACAAAACCAATCCTAAAGTAGAGAAATCTCACTGTCAAAACATTAAAAAAGAACAAGAAGACACTAATATTAACAGAACAGGTAGATCTAAACGTGGAGGAGTACCTGGTGGCATTACAACTGTTAGTACCGAAGACGCAAAAATTGTTGAATACGCGAAGAATATCCTTAAAGAATTGGACGCAAATGACGGCGAGCCAGACAAACGCAAACTAGTCACCATCAAATCTGCATCACGCCAAGTTGTTTCCGGGGTGTTATACCGCATTAAAATGGAGTTTACCGAACATAGTACGACAACTATTTGCGATTTTGAGATTTGGGATCAACCTTGGGTCAAACCAAACGGTAAACAAGTCACTGTTAAATGTGAGGGACAAGAAAAAAAGGAATACAGATACAAAAGATCTCATCATCATCAAGAAATGTTAGGAAAAGATGATCACGATGTACATATCGGAATGTTTAAAAGTTATATGAATAAATATAATAAAAACTATTCTAATAAATCAGAATTTAAAAAAAGATTTAAAATATTCAGAGAGAACATGAAAATCATCAAAAATTTAAATGAGAATGAACAAGGTACTGCTAAGTACGGACCAACCATCTTCGCAGATTTATCTAAAGACGAATATAAAAGATATTTAGGGTTAAAACCGTCTTTATACGACTCGAATAATATTCCTATGCCTCAAGCTAAAATTCCTGACATTGAACTTAAACCAGAATTTGATTGGTAAGTAATAAATGTTATAATTTAAGCTGCATTTTAATTATAATTTAAATTTAACAGGAGGAAGAAAGGAGTAATTTCTGAAGTTAAAAACCAGGGAGCTTGTGGCAGCTGTTGGGCTTTTAGTGTTACAGGTAATTAAAACCATTTTAAATTCGAATAATATATATTATACTGGTATCTCACATCAACTGTGTCATTTACTTAGTTCATTGCTACTAAAATTAATTTTAAAAGTTGTCAAAAATTGATATATGATATTAGTTACAAATGCAATAGTTACTTACGATATAAGTATTGTAATGTATCATATTACAGTGCGGGATAGAATAGTATATTACGAACCATGAATTGTGTACAGTTTTTAGATCAAGAATGTTGTTTTGGAACATTCGCGACCAAAGAATTCATTTACAGTTTGACGTTAGTAATAGTATATTACAAAACATGCACCGAAAGTGTGATACGTACGAGTGTACAAATTGAAAAACTAGGCGCGCAGCGCCGAGTGATTTTAGTACACGAGCACAGTTATCTCACTTTCGAGCGAGTTATGTACACTATTTTCCAGATGACCACAAAATATTTCTAAAAAAAGTTTACAAGAGCAATGTTATTACACTTTAACAGCTGATGCATTTTTGAAGATTACCGTTGGCGTTTGATGTTAGGTGTGGTGATAAATGTACTAACCGTAATGACAAAATATTAAATAATGCTTAAATATTAGTGAATAAGTAATTATTAATTTTTAAAATTTTTTAAAAATAAAATTTATCTGCAAATGTGTTGAAAAATCTGCCAAAATTTCGATTTAAATAATACAAGTTCTTTTATTTTATTATCATAACGCTATATGTTGTCAATCAGTGGAACTTCACGTGATATGTTAGAAGTGTGCGTTATACTAACATATCAGTGTATGTTATTTTCAACTTTCCGTAGTAATTTATGATGATGTTATGGTTACTTTCATACGTGGTCGTCTGAAAACTATTTTTTCCAATACTCGCACAAATAGGAAAAGGAAAATAGGTTTTAAAATTAACAGGTGTCAAATTGTTATCAAAATAAACAGAACTTTGATTTGTAATATTTACTTACTGTCCATGGGGTGGGTGTAAGTAAATATTATAGACCTGATGTAACCATAGAAACCAGCTGTGCAATAAAAGTTCCACTGTGTTTAAATTTTGTTATTAGTGGGTAACTTATTATTTCAGGTAACATTGAGGGTATGAACGCAATAAAAACTGGAAATCTGATCGAATTATCCGAACAAGAACTAGTAGATTGCGATAAATTGGACAACGGGTGCAATGGAGGTCTACCCGATAACGCTTATCGGTAAGAAAACATTTTTCCTGATTGAACATAATTAAATAAATAATTTTCCAGAGCAATCGAACAATTAGGAGGGTTAGAAACCGAGACAGACTACCCTTACGACGCAGAAGATGAAAAATGTGTCTTCAATAAGACTCTAACAAAGGTTCAAATCTCTGGTGCTGTAAATATCAGCTCGGATGAGACTGATATGGCTAAGTGGTTGACAAAGAACGGTCCGATTTCTATTGGCATCAATGCAAACGCGATGCAGTTCTACATGGGAGGCGTCAGTCACCCTTTAAAGTTCTTATGCAACCCCAACAATTTAGATCATGGAGTTTTAATCGTCGGTTACGGTGTTCACAGTAAGATTTTATTTTAACAAATTATATATTTCTCTGTTTTGACATTAGAATAACACGCACGCATATTGATGCTAGAATGAGCTTCATTCTTAAATTATTTGTAGTGACATATTGTTATTATAGATTGGTATAACTGCATTAAATACACAAAATATCTAGGCAACGGATAAAATAAAATACAATTTATAAATTAACCTAGACAACGGATATCAATCGCAAATCACTGCCACCAACTTAACTATACTACCAAATTCCTTTATGCACAACCGGACCGAAATTCATGTGTTTCAGCTCTAAAAGGCGGGCGTAAACGCTTATTTTTGGCCCTAGGGCCATAAAAAATAATTCCTATGGATTCGTAAATAAAATGACAATTTTTGTTTATTGTGATTACTATAAAAAAAAAAATGTATAATCACGCCTTTTACCCATTACTGGGTGTGGCACTCTGCCGAAGCAGATCTCGGTAAGTGATATATTTATGCGCTTGAATTGCGTTTACTAGCCGTCAAATCACGGTCCCCAAAGATGTTAGTTGTGGGGGAGCCACAGGGGTAATTTTTTTAAATTGGTGAAAATGTTTGTCGACTGTGGAGATCGAACCAGGGTTCTTTGGATCCACAGGCCGACTTGCTACCACTATGCTATTACCCCATAATGATTACTTGATTCTGCAAACGTTACTACATAGTTTAATCTTTTAAACATATAATTAAATGTTATTTTGTTGTGCATAAAATATTGTATGTTAACGTTTCTGACCCTGAGCATGTTATTTTGCGCCTCGTGCTAATATTCATGTTAAGGGCCAGAAACACCTGTTTTCACCCTTGATACATAAATAACTATCAATGGAAAATGTCAACTATTTTTATAAAGAAATTATGTAATAGAAAGTCGAAACAGAGAAAATAGTATAGTTACAGGAGGCAATTTCGAACTCTTGCTAGAGTAGGTTGCCTTCTGTAACTTGTATTTTAATATACTATTGTACTTACTTGTAACTATGTTCCTCTTAGAATATCCTCTCTTCAAGAAGACTCTGCCCTTCTGGATAGTCAAGAACTCGTGGGGCACAACCTGGGGAGAACAGGGCTACTATCGCGTCTACCGAGGCGACGGAACTTGCGGAGTCAACAAAATGGCTTCTTCCGCGGTTCTGTGAACTCTAACCCCGGAATTACGTAACTAACGGATGTCGAAAGATATCTAGAGTGATATGCTAGAAATTAGAATAATTTTTTTATATATTCAGAGTAAGTTTAGTGCCAAAGTTGAGTTGCTTCTTAGATTTTTATGTATATTTTTGAATATATTTTCTCTGTTACAAGTGAGATAATTTTGAGCCTATTTGAACAAGTAAATGAGAGCTTAAGTAACAATTTTAAAGCTGTGACTGTAGTTTTAATTTTAATACTGACTTTATGACGTATCTCTACTTTTATTATACTAGATCTGATTTTATGGTTTTACAATGTATATTATTGGGATGTTTATTATTGATTGAAAATAAATAAAAATTTACAACATTTATTTGTTTTATTTCTTTACAACCTCTAAAAATACATAATTAAATCTTACCATTAATTTAATAGTTTTGCAATTTCATGAAAAAACTTTTCAGGAGTCTGGCTTCGTAAGTAACAGTTTGTTTTCCTGAAATTTCAGTATTTTCTTCAGGTAAAGAAACATCTAACACTGTTTTCACATTTCGGCCATAAACTAAAAATATTTCACCGAATTAATAATAGTTCCTAAAATACTGTAAATGATTTATACCTTCGCAGTTTTCCAGAAAAATGATGCATTCTTGAATGACAGCATCTTTCAAAACCATCATGTGCTTTGATAAGTTTTCAAGCAAGCTTAAAAAGCACCGTTTTGTATGAAACCAAGTATCTGTGCCCAATTTTTTGTTATAGGGCTCTAGAGATTTCATGACGCGAGAAATTCCGAATTCAAAGTTACCTTTAGCGCAGTAAAGTGTCCTGAAATTATTTAATTAGATTTTTTGAAGTTTACAAATGATTTTATTGTACCCTATAACTAAATTAACAATACACAAATGAAAATATTTCTTCTCTGGTTCTTCAAAAGCTAACTGGTCTTCTTCTTTCTCGATTTTACGCATTAATTCCTCAGCCTCTTCGTTTTGAGATGTCATTATGTATGATACGCATAAATTAGCCAAAACTATCGCGCTTACTGATAAAATTTCATCATAATGTTTTTTCACAATCGGTTCATAGAATCCAGTAGCTTCTTTAAACTTATTTTCTTGCATAAATAAAACATGAGCAACGTTAAGTCTCCAAGTATCATTATCGTTACAAAACTCAACACTTTTCCGGAAAATTTTCTCTACTTGAGCGTAATTTTCCATGTCCCAGTAGATTTTGGCTTGAGCCATCAACACTGGAATATATCTCTCCAGGCATTCTTCATAATCCATAACTGCTTTTTTAACTAGATCAGTATCACCGTGTGAACGATGTTCCTGAACTTGTTTCGTTAATTTTCGCAACATTTCAGTATGTTTATTAGCAAGTTCATCGAGCTTTTGGTAAGCTTCGTGTGGTGACGTTTGTTGAGTTATTAGAGCATCCAAAAAGTCGTACAAGTACTAAAAAAAAGCAATTATTATAAATGATATACAAAATGTCCCACGAAAACTGTGAGAAATAAATTTTCCACCATTGCTAACCTGATTATTTTATATGAAAATAAGACAAAAGTTGTAGAGAATTAAATTTTAAATAAAAATAAATTTATCACGTCTTTTATCCAACACTGGGTGTGGCACTCTGGCGCAGCCGATCTCGGTGATAGATTTATACGCGTGAAGTGCGGTTACCAGCCGTCAAATCACGGCCCTCAAAGATGATAATGGTGGAGGAGCCATAGGAGTAATTTTAATGTGATGAAAATGTTTGTCGCTGAGAGAATCGAATCAGGGTTCTCAGGATCCACAGGCCGACTCGATACCACTGAGCCACCTACTCCATAAAATTCTGCATCTACTTATTTCATTACAGCTAAAATTAATTTTAAAAGTTGTCAAAAATTGATATCTACATATCAAGTCTGCCTGTGGATCCTAAGAACCCTGGTTCGATCCCCACAGCCGACAAAACATTTTCATCAATTTAAATTACCCCTGCGGCTCTCACACCACTATTATCGTGATTTGACGGCTGGTAACCGCACTTCACGCGCATAAATATATCACTTACCGAGATCTGCTTCGACAGAGTGCCACACCCAGTAATATTTATTTATTTGTTTTATTCATAAAAACTGTTATATACATTTTTTAAAATTAGATTTTAATAGTGCGTACTAAATAAATGAAATGACGAAGTTAGAAAAAGAATTTAATTATCTATATTTTTCCTGAAAAAATAAGCAGGGAAGCAAATGAAAAACTTATTTTTCTTGTTATTCGCCTATACCACAGTTTTCGAATAATAAGAAAGATATTTGTATTTTGCTATTTACAGGAGTGAGATATTTGTACGTTAAATGGGTGTTTTCAGCCAAAACGTCAGCAGCTAAGTCAAAACAATCATGTTTACAATACAACAGCAACAAATTCGCAAAAGTTTCAGGCGGAAACGGATTTTGCTGTAAAAGAAATTGTAACTTTTCAAACCCTTCAGTCGGGTTTTGATCCATGTTCATCAACGCCTGATTGTGTAATGTAACCGCGTCTAATTCGTACTCAGCTCTCGGCGGCATGTCAGTTAGAGCCTCCTTGGCTGCGTCATCTAAAAATTTGTTTTATTATTTAAATCAGAAAAGAATTAAATATAGTACAATTTTTAAGTTGATATTCGACGGCAGCTTTTAAATTAAAAGCTTCTGTTAATGCTGTTTCGTGAAGAGTTAAAGTGTTGCCTACAGAACGAACTTCAATTCCTTCCGTTTGCATTCCAACACTTAGTTCAGGATGATCCCTGATTCCATGTTCGATTATATCAGCTAAAAGACTGAATTAAGTAAAGATGGTTTTAAAATTAAATTAGGTAGTTAACTGACCGATATGTTTTAAAGCTGGGCCGTACTCTTTTAAACGATAGTAACATAAAGCTACATTATAACTTAAATATGGTTTAAATCCGACAGTTTGTAATGAAACAGTAAATTTGCTTAGGGCTTCCTCATATCTGCCTTCCTGATAAAAATAAGTACGCATTAAGACTAAATTAAAATATTTCTAAAACCTCTACCTTGTACAATAAACACCCTAAATTAATTTCAGTATCTAAATCATCAGCTGGGCAAGAATCTACTAAACTCTTAGCAGATAAAAGATCTTCCTCGCCATATTTGATTGCAGCTTGCAATTTTGTTACCTATGAAATAAAATATATGAATTTGTAATGTGTATTCAATTCAAATTATCATTACTTGTCCTTTAAATTCAGAATTATCAATTAGAGAAGTAACTTTAAATGCATCATCGTAAAGACAAGCCTGATACAAAGCTTGAGCATAATATATTTTATATTCAGTGACTTCAGGATAAGAATGAGTCAGTTGTTCGTAATAAGTAGCTGCATTTGTAAAATCCTGCATGTAAAAGTAACAATAAGCTAATAAAGACAAACCAGCTCTACTGGAATTTGATTCTGGAATTCCATGAAGGATTCGCACTGCTTCACCGTACTGGTTCTCTTTTATCTACATCAAAAATCATAGTTTTAGATATTGCAAATAACTTGTCTTTATATTATATATACCAGAGAGTATATGGTTTTAGTAAATGTACCATCTTTTATTGGAATACTGGCCGCAAACATCTTTGACGACTAGGAATTACACAGAAATTTCAATTGTTTTGAATTTCGTATCTATGACAACCATCTCTGAAGGAATCGGGCGGTAAAGTTGAGGATACAAATATTATTGTATATAAAATTGCAGGTCCGATAGAAATAGAAGAAAGCATTAATATTCTTATTCTTTACTTATAAATAAATATTATTCTACCTAGATTCATTTAAGAGAAAGGAAATATTCAAATTTCGCGGTGAGATCTTGACGACATGTTACTTGTGAGCGAGGAAAACAATAAGAAGATTTTGGTGTGTTGACAGTTCTTGTCAAAAATGATATAGTTTTATTCAAAATAAGCATATTTTGCAATGTATATAAATTTTAATTTAACTCTTCACGATGTATTTTCCTATAGGATGGCCAAAAGTATTAAATACACCCGAACTTGGACAAAACAGCATAAAACAAATCACTTGCAACAGAGATCGAATATTATTTGCAATTTTGACAGATGATTCTTTATCAATTTGGTTTTGTAAGGTAATAATGGTTTAGACAAAGCATTCTTTAATTCATCAAGAGCTTAACAATCAAATTTTGAGTGTATGTTATCATTTGAACAAAGGAGGTTATTGACATACTTTTCAGCCTTGCGTTCCCATAGTTTTCCACCGGAGGACACCGCAATCTCTCGAAAAATTAGGAACAAATTTACTCGTGGAATGGAAACCAGACTCCAGCATGATTGTCATTGCGGTATAGTCATTTTACTACCTAACTTTTAACGCAAAACTATTTAATATATTTTTTTATTAGACATCGGAGGGCCACCTATTGTTCTACGATCTAGGAGTCGTCGCAGAACAAAAAGGCCTCTACATACAAACAGATTCACCTCACGCAAATCTAAGAAGAGATAGTGCCGAGTTATTTATCAAAGAGATTATTCCGCCTTTACATATAACTTTGGTACATTTAAAATATGAATATTGATGTAGATTACTTTTATTACATTTTAATTTAATGTTACAGAGTCAAGAAGTAATGGTTTGGGATGGCCAGATCACGAGTATGGTTTGTATAACAATGACTGAACTTATGATAGCAACATCTCGAGGACATGTCTTAAGATACCGATGGGATGGAACTCAAAACAGAGATTATTGTTTAGATTTACGCCGAACTCCTTTTTGTATTAATCAACAGGTGTCTAGAGGTACGATTGTCTTATTTTCAGTCAGTCGCTGTTGTGACGTCATTACTCATTTTTATTCCAGCCATTCCAATAGTGGAAGAAAATACGTATATTACAGATATTGAATACTCGCCTTTAGTAGGAGGTTTTGCTATTACTCTAAACGATGGCAGAGCAGCTTTTCTTACTGCTTTATCGTTAAGATTTGATCCTAATGTAAGTATTAAATAAATACATTGTTACATAATTTTTATTTGTATATCAAGGGAAGAAAGTGAGACATTTCTTCCCGAAGGTGTCGTTTCATTTCCTGCTGGGAGCGAGGAATATAAAGCACCTGAAGGAAGAATAAAATTTTCTTCATTAATTATACATACACAGCTTAATTCTCTAAAGAGTTTTAGCTAGAATTTAGCTAACCCAGAACTTTGGATTTGTCAAATTAAGCCAAAACCATATTCCCAGAAAAGTGTAAACAAACTTTAATATAACCTTACCATTCCGTTTTCGGAAAGTGAATTAAATGAACTTTTTTAAATCGGACTAGCATAAGCTGTATTCCATTTGTCACTTGATTCATTTAAATCAGTTAAGTTAAATTAGACATGACTAAATGAACTGAATTAAATAAACACTTATTGGGGCACAAATATATCACTTACCGAGATCTGCTTCGGCAGAGTGCCACACCCAATAATGGATAAAAGGCGTGATATATTTATTTATTTTATATTTATTGGGGTGAATTATTTTAAAGTAAATTGTAATACCTAATTCTAGTATTTGAAATACAGTCATCGAAGCAATCTAGCGAAATAAATAAGTGATCTGGTTTAGTAAATGTAAATTAGATCTGATCCAAATGGCAAATGGAATACGCCTATTAGATTAGCTAATCCAAAATTCAGGATCAGCTAAAACTTTTGAGAATCTGGCTGATAGTTTATTTTTACTACCCCATTAGAAAGTAAAATTTTCAGAAATAAAATAGAAATTTAGATAAGATTTATTATTTTCTTGACAGATATCACTTGAATGTCACTTAATGTCAAATAATATCGTTGTTTTCCAATTGCCATGGGTTTATCGCTTTATTTTCTTCTCTAGGAATGAAAAGTATCACTTTATTTTCTCTGTTTGAAGAAAATTTTACTTTCTGACAGGGTCGTTAATAATATACATTGTCATATAAAAATGTTTCATTTGTTTTGTTGAATAGTTTGTGTTTGAGGAGGGTACAATGGTAAGGACTTATTAATTTACTGCCGACCTAATATTTCTTAGCATTCTACCCTTTCTATACGCTACTAAAAATTAAGCTAGTTTATTATTTATTTGTGTTCTGGATTCTCATAAATATTTTTATAGCAAGTACAAGGAATTTGGGCTCAGGGTATAGAAGACGCAACATGCGCAAGTGTCAATCATAAATACCGTCTAGTTACTTTCGGCAGAGCCAAGTACGTCCATAAAACCATCCCTAATATATAAACAATAACAATTTTCCTTGTTTCTAGCGCGGAATGTATAGTTTACTGTATCGACGAAAGCACAGGAGGTTTAGAAATATCTCATGCGTGCGTTCTTAGCTCGAAGGACTATCCAGGTTGTCCTGGAGCCGTGACCGAGGTCTGCTGGACCCCAGACGGCTGCGCAATGGCCGCCTCGTGGTCCAGAGGAGGCCTAGGGCTCTGGTCTACCTTTGGCACATTATTAATGTGCACTTTGGCCTGGGATTATGGGTTACATGTTGATTTAATAAGGTTTAATCCTCTACTTATCACGAGCATGGTTAGCATCCATCAATCTTTCATACGACATTCGTATCATATAAAATTTAATTTCAGGAATGGTCGAATGAAGGCTACCAATTGTGGATGGTGCGCGAGCAACTCTATTCAGGAACAGATAATGAAGTTGATACGAAAAATTTATCTTCAGTGACTAGTGTCATTCAGCTAGACTTTGTTAAAAGCGCTCTTACTGTCAACCCTTGCATGGTAAGTTATTCTGAAAATCAATACAAAATTAAAGTCCTCATGAGTCATAGATCTTGTCAAAATTTATATTTGATTACAAAGGCAGGTTTAACACAACGACCATACGATAAAATTTCGCTCGTCTGAAACGGCTGTGAAACTTACTGTACGATTTTTTTATCGTACGATAAAAAGTCGTTTGTATGAAACGACTTTAAGCCAGATAAATCTTTTAAAAATGTTATAAGTTATATTTAAGCGATTTTTAATTTGTTCAAATTAGGCCAAATTTGGTATCAAATTAAAAATTCACAGGCAGAGAGTTCTTAGTAAAAGTAAGCTATAATACCGCTTAGCTCAGTGGTATCGAGTCGGCCTATGGATTTAAGAACTTGGGTTCGATTCCTACAGCCGACAAACAATTAAATTAAAACTAACTAATTAAAACTACCCCCTCCAATAACATTCTTGAAGTCCGTGATTTGACGGCTGGTAACCGCACTTCACATGCAAAATATATAGTAATGGGCAGAAGGCATGATGATATATTTATTTTAGGTTACTAAAATAATTGTTATTATATCAAACTCAATTTCTATGAAAAATAAAGTATTTTGATTGATTTAAAAAATGATTAAAAAGTAGTCATTATAATTTCCTTAAATAAATCAATATAAATGAATTTTCAGAGTCACCAAAGTCATCTATATCTACAAGGTGATGATAAACTATACATAAACTTAGGTGACACTTTACTCAAGACTTACACAGAGAAACCGGATAAGGAAGAAGGTGTTTTTGGTGATTCTGGTTCACCTTTGACCGTCACCAGCACTTTGGCGGAAGGAAGACAATGGGTAGTGGTTCCGATGCCAGCGGCATATTCAGGCACAAATTGGCCTGTCAGGGTAAGAAAATACATTTTTTTACAACAAATATTCAAGAATATTAAATCTTACAAACAGATTAAGTAATGCTGGCTGTATTTGTTTGGGAACTTTGGATTCAACCCTGAACTGATCTAGAACTAACTCGTGTTACTTCCAAATAAATGATGCATCTAGTGTTAGTTGTAAAAATTAGCGATAAATTGAAAATCTGAATGCACGATCTAAGTGACATCTGTTTAAATACAAATTGCGATGCCACCAATGACGTATAATACGTATGTTTTGTCTGAGGATGCTACCAATTCAGAATGGATATCAAGAAACACAAATTGATTAGAAAGAGATGGAAAACGGGTTCAACCTGTCAATCCACCAAAATAGCTGCGGCAGTAGGATCAGTTCTGGAACTGTTCTGGGTTACTTAAAATGTGCCAATTAAACAAAAGTAACTAACCGGATTACTTTAAAAATACAGCCTATACCATTTTAGTTCCAATTTTAACTCCGTTTCTAATTCACAAATATGTCATAATTATGGCACAAACTATAAGTCCAAATTTATGATCAATCTTATTCTGTTTTGTAAATAAGAGTAGGTTTAATAGCAATTACTTTAATTCGGAATAAAATTGAAGTTGGTCAACTCCAAATTTAATCTTCTTTATGAATCTGCCAGTAAATGTGTATTTTTGTGTGTTTAGTACTCAGCAATTGACCACGATGGCCAGTACATCGCGGTAGCGGGTCGCACCGGCCTCGCACACTATTCAATGTCTAACCGCCGGTGGAAACTCTTCGGAAATGAAACTCAAGAAAAGGATTTTATCGTCACCGGAGGATTACTTTGGTGGCGCGATTATATAATCATGGGTTGTTACAGTATTGTTGATAATGGCGATGAAATTAGACTCTATCCTAGAGACTGTAAACTTGATAATAATTTCGCGAGAATTTTAAGAGTGCAAGCACAGATTTTGTTGATAAATAATTTAGAGGATCAGTTAATTACTTTTTGTAGTGATGCGCAAGTAGCTATTTATAAATTAAAACAAATTGATTCAGGTAGATTTTTACAACTATTAATTTATGAACAAATAAATAATATTGTGTTTTTAGTTGGCAATGTAGAATTAACAAAACTACAAGCTGTGGATATTTCTGCTCTGTGTATTCATCCAGCTTGTGTAACTTCAGTAACTTTGACCTCTTTGCGAACTGAACCCGGAAGAGGTAACAATTATCATTCAGAAAGTATGGTTCTCAATGTTTCCGGACGATTATTGATGGTTCAACGCGAACAGGTAACTAATTCACTTTAGTGAAAATCACATCTTCTGTCAGTGTAGGAATATAGGAATACAGTGTTGCCGAATGTTTCCTATATCAGTAATGTGTTAAGCCCGTCTGACACGATCAATTTTTATGTACATTTTTAATGTCAATTTTTGTGTTTAATTTTTTTAGTACATTTTTTATGTACATTTTCATTGAAGATAAAAATTCCTGTATGCAACGACGTTAATTTTCTGTTGCGCATTTCGATCCGTTTTAAAAATAGGTTGGTTTTGAATTAGGGCCATTGTGTCAGAATCAAAGTACATACATACATACATATCTACACGCTGTATCCCATCAAATGGGGTAGCACGAATCCTAAAATCACTTATAAAATATTCACTCATAACATTCATCAAATAATCAGCCCTCGTCAAACATTATCATCCAAACACACCACCCTCACTTTAACAACATTCATAGATCTCTCCATATAAAATCATTTATTTATTACACTCGAAACCATTTATCACATAACAAACCTTCAATCACATCTATCCAATCACTCCTATTCACTTATCATTCATCTTCTTTCTTCGACGTACATAACATATGCATAAAACATCTCAAATTTCCCACGCTTACTCCTAACAACGAATCTACAAAGATTATAAAAGATGAAAGTCATAATCTGCATTTGTATATGAAAGAAAAGTCCACACAATGCAGTAATTGAAAATGAAACAAAAAGATAAGAAAGGAAGGGCGTGTCGCTCTACGCTTGTTTTTGAAAGTGAAATCCACTCAATAGCTCTACGTAAGAACAGAAAACGAATTAAAAGATAAGAAAGGAAGGGAGTGTCGCTCTGCGCTTGTTTTTGAAAGTGAATTTCACACAATTGCAGTTAAACACTCAATGAAGATCAGATAACGAATAAAAAAAGCTAAGAAACGAAGGGAGTGGCAGTTTTAAGGCTTATTTTGTACTTGTGAAATGAAAAATAATGTATTTTGAAACTTGCTGAGAACTGCTGGTTACTTTTCTACTGACGCCAATTAAAATTTACAACTCCTAGCTAGGTATATTAACATTTCATTGTGAAATACTAATACTATAAAGAACAAGGGTTGCAATCTTAAGGAACTTCTGATACAACAACAATAATATAAGTAATGGGGTAGTGGCTCAGTGGTATCGAGACGGCCTGTGAATCATAAGAATCCTAGTTCGATCCCCACAGCCGACAAACATTTTCACCAATGTAAAATTACCCCTGTGGCTCCCCCTCCACTAACATCTTTGGGGACCGTGATTTGACGGTTGATAACTGCACTTCACGCGCATAAATATATCACTTACCGAGATCTGATTCGGCAAAGTGCCACAACCAGTAATGGGTAAAAGGCGTGATGGTATATTTATTTTATTTTTTTATAAACTTTGCAAAAGGCTGAGTTAACTTCCATAAGAAATATATTATCTATCTCTGTCACACTGCCAAAAGATGTGATTTTCATTATAGTAATGGCTTAATTTAAAGTGTTGAAATATAATTTTGTAACTTTTAGGCGGGCACAGCAGGTCTGTATACTTGTACCATGCCAACAGTGTTAGCTTCTTGTGTGGAAAATGTCTGGGTGCCAAGTCAAAGAAAACAGGATAAGTTACATTTGACAGAAGCGCTTTGGTTGTTTTGTGGAAGTCACGGCATGAGAGTTTGGCTTCCGCTTTTCCCCAGGGATGGGGATAAGCAACATACATTCATGAGTAAACGGATCATGTTGCCTTTTCATTTAAAAATTTATCCTTTAGGTATTTATCAAACTAAATATTTGTAATTGTACTTCTAAAATATTGTTTGTTGTTTGTAGCAATACTTTTCGAAGATGCAATAATTTTGGGAGCGGAAAATGATACTGTTTTATATACTTCCGATAGTAGTTCCCCGTTTTCGTTGCCTTTCAGTGTTTTAGAACGTACAGTAAGTGCTTTATTTTTCAATTTAGATTTATATGTTATGTATGTATAGGATTAGATGTTTATTTTTGGTAATATTTGTTTTAGAGCCAAGTGTACTTACATCAAATTTTACGGCAGTTAATCAGAAGAAACTTAGGTTACCATGCTTGGGAGATAGCTAGAAGTTGTATGAGTTTGCCTTATTTTCCACATTCTCTAGAATTGTTATTGCATGAGGTACGTTTTGAATGCCATAGATATGGTGAGAAAAAAAAACGAAACACTTGAAATTTTTCCAATCTTCAAAACGTCATAACTTGGTGAATTTTTAACTAATTTGGATGAATTTTCGAGAGCGAAAAAGTTTAAAGTGTCTACTTTAAGGAGATATATGCGATCTTAAAAGAAAAATTATTTTTAGTGGAAAAACTGTCAATCAGAGCTGGGCAAGCTACTTAAAAAAAGTAGCTAAGCTACAGCTATTCTTTAAAAAAGTAGCTGAGCTACAGCTATAAGCTACATTTTGTAAAATATAGCTAAGCTACAACTAAAAGCTTTCATTAAAGTAGCTGTTAAATTTTAAAGCTACTTTTTTCAATTATTGTGAATTATTAAATTTGCCACTGTCATGTGATCAGTTGATCAGTCTTTTGTTATAGTGATTGTTAATAAATATAAAAAATCGCAAATGGACAAATCTACTGTTAATTTGTTATGCTATAATTCTTATTTATATCGAAATAAATTAACAGTCACATTAACAGAAGACTCCTAAACAGTCAATGTTTAGTTCATCTAATATTTAATATAAAAGTAGGATAGGTTAAGAACAAGTAAAAAATAAAATATGTTAATAGATTTTACCCTATATAATAACTTGTTATGCTACAGTTATAGAAAACAATAAAGAAGGTACAATTCAAATACAAAACAAAAATTAATAGGTATTTCATAATGAACAATGGTAGCTTTATGCTACAAAAAGTAGCTTCGGGCTACAAAAAGTAGCTTTAAAAGTAGCTTCAGTTGTTATAACAATATTTTTAAGCTAATAGAAAAAAACATAGCTCGCTACAAGCTACAGCTATATGTTTTCACATTTAGCTAAGCTACAGCTAAGGTAAACGTAGCTAAGCTAGTAGCTAAGCTACAAAAGTAGCTAGCTACTGCCCAGCTCTGATGTCCATCTTTGACGATCTGTACTGAGCTAAGAAAAATTTCTGGACTCTGCAAAGGACGCAAAGAACGAAGATTTGACACAAAGTTATGTGTGCTTGAAGTTGAAAGTGCATTTGGGGAGTTATGGCCTAAATATATGTTATTTTTTTATGGTGGGAGGACAAAATCATTTTTTTCTCTAAAAGAATCGTCTCTAATTTTGTTGAAAAGTCAACTTCAAACACGCATAGTTTTGTCAAATAATCGTAGGAACTTCGTTCTTTGCTTCCATTGCAGAGAATTGAATAAACTTTGTTGCCCTGATGGTGAATCGAGTCCAGAAATTGTTCTTACAGATCGCCAAATATGAACTTTTTTTTTCATCTGGGGTGTTGAGGGGGTGGAAGGGATTAACCCTAATATCGTATGTCTCCTCTTAAAGTAGACACTTTGAACTTTATCGCCCTTAAAAATTCGTCCAAATTAGTTAAAAATTCTCCAAGTTATGACGGTTTAAAAATTGGGAAAATTTCACGAATTTCAAGTGTTTCGTTTTTCTTTTTCACACCAGTGTATAAATCATATCTAAAATATCATTATTTTATTTATTTAATTCCCTCAGGTATTGGAAGAAGAAGCGACAAGTAAAGAACCAATACCAGATGCTCAGTTACCTAGTGTCATAGAGTTTATATCCGAGTTCCCGATGTATTTACAAACTGTTGTTCAGTGCGCGAGAAAAACAGAAATCGCACTTTGGCCGTATTTATTTTCAGTTGCTGGCAAACCAAAAGACTTATTCCAAGACTGCATGTCTAGTAAACAGCTGGATACCGCTGCTTCTTATCTAATCATCTTACAAAACCTAGAAACATCATCAGTAAGTCGCCAATATGCGACATTGTTACTAGACACAGCTCTAGATCAATGCAAATGGGAATTAGCGAAAGATTTAGTAAGATTTCTTCGCGCGATTGATCCCAACGACGTGGAATCTCCTCGAACATCATTCATAATGCCACCGAAATTCGGATTGAGCCAACAAACGCCTCCAGTTAGTCCAAACGCAGAAGATTTATCCGTTATTTTAGGATCAGTTCAAGCTACAAGACATCGAAGTTATAGCACTACAGTTACACCTAAAATACAACCAGAGAACACTTTATCCCAACAGAAAACTGTTAATTCTGTTGAATCTCCTGTTGTGTTAAGAAAGAAGTCGATGCCTTCGCCGTCGCCAAGGACAGATTCAAACCGGGACACTTCTGGATCAGCAGAAGAGTTCTTTATTGATGTTATTTTACAACGACATGCAAGGAAGCTGCTGTCAAGTCAGAGATTGATTGATTTAGGATATTTTGCGGCATATTTAGACTTTCACTTAGTGGCGTGGTTAGCGAGGGAACGTGATAGAGCAGCTAGAGTTGATGATTTTGTTGCAGCGTTAAAGAATCTGCATGAAGATTTTTCTTGGCCTTATCCTACTGCTCAGAGCACGATACGCAAAAGCAGTGGTTCGATTTCAGGTAGGACCATTCTAATTAGTAATTACAATTAGCAATTATGATTCATAGTTACCGTTTGTCATATGTCAAGTAATGCTAGCGTTCACACCGACAGAATTAAGCCGTTAATAGGATGCGGGCACTCACTTGACACTGACGTTTTGTGACGTAAAAACAGCTGTTCGGGCAAGGATCACTGCGCCACCTACAAAATGAACTATTTTTTTTGGGACGAGATTTGAAAAGAACCGTTCTTTTCAAATCTCGCCACAAAAAAATTGTTCATTTTGTAGGTGGCGCAGTGATCTTTGCCCGAACAGCTGTTTTTACGTCACAAAACGTCACAGTGTCACGTGACTGCCCGCATCCTATTGTAATTAAAATATTTGCTAATTATAAACGGTTTAATTACAATAAATGGGATAGATATAAAGAATGTCCCATGAAAAATAAAAATAAGTTTGCCAATACTATTACTTACCTAATTATTTTACTGAAAAATCTTTCAAATAAAAGTTAAGTAATTGTAAGTACTAAGTGAAATTTTTGTAAATTTCAAACTTTTTGGCTAAGATTAATGTGCTAGAATAGTTATTTATGTATCAAGGGTGATCCTGAGCATATTATTAGCCCTCGACGCTTTGTCCCTCGTGCTTATAATCATGCCACGGGCCAGAAACGCTAACTTCATCCGTGGTACATACAATATTTTATGCATAACAAAAGAGCACTCAATTTTATAAACAAAAATTTAATTAGGTACATTTATACATCAAAATGAAATTTCATAAAATCAAGTATTCAAAATTTTTAAAAAATATCATTTTGTTTATTGTGGGAATTATTTTATTATGGCTGTAGGGCCAAAAACAAATGTTTAAGTCCACTTTTCATGGCTATTAACTGATTATTAATTCTTTTTTCAGCTCAGTCGCCCCCAGAATCACCTAATATTGAAGACCGGTTGAAATCTCTTCGATTAGATACCTTAGGCGCTCATGGAAGTCATGTTGGCGACAGTGGGTATATGAGCTTTCCTGGAGGCCTACCATGTACAGGTACGCTTCATTCACATTCATAATTCCTTTCATGCAAGCTAGGTGGCTCAGTGGTATCGAGTCGGCTTGTGGATCCTGAGAATCCTGGTTCGATTCCCACAGCCGACAAACATTTTCATTACATTAAAATTACCCTTATAACTCCCTCTCCATTAATATCTTGGGGGGGGGGGGCGTGATTCACTTCACGCGCAAAATATATATCACTTACCGAAATCTGCTTCGGCAGATTGCCACACCCAGTGATGGGTAAAAGGCGTGATGATATATTTATATTTATTTTATTTTTATTTATATCTCTGTAGGTTTAATAACTCCCGTAATGAGTGACGCAGGCTACACATCAAGTATAATGGCAGGAAGCGATTCCGACGCTACACAAATCCTAGAAGCACACCTCGCCCCACATACAATGCTCCACGACGAAGCGAGCCTTGCCAGCGTAGCCAGCTCGTTGTGGGGCGACGACCGAGATGGTCTAGCAACATCTCCGGACAGCTGGAATGATGTGCCGTCCACTCTAGCTCTGGAACAGCTCTCGCATCAGATCGCTACGAAAGGCACGCCAAGAAGTGAAGTCCAGCTCAGGTAAGAAGACGAGAAAATACATCAGAAAATTGGTGATAATTAAAGATGTGTGTTTATATTGATAGGTATTTGTTACAACTGTTCATGGAAGCTGGATGTTTAGAGTGGTCGGTATTGATTTCTGTGTTACTGAGAGATGCAATGGCTGTGTTGAGGACTATTAATGCCGCAAGGTCACCTGATCAGAGTGTCGAAGCTGTTACGAAACTCAAACAAGGCTTGCATTTGATGCATTACTGGATCAGTACTGAATGGTAGGTTTTATACACTTTTTTGCTGAATCGAAATTATTTGTTCATTTTGAAAAACTAATGCCTATGGCACACTGGTCGAGGAGTATTAATGAGCGTCGAGGAACTCATCGATGAAACAACAGAACGCAGCCTGACTGATAAAATAAACAAACACGAAAGATTAGCACAAAGCAAAACCAAAATGACAGCCCACGCTAACATGAAATGAGACACAATAAATACGTGTGAAATGAGACACAATCGTTTCGTCGAGGTACTCCTCGATGGAAATAGAGGAGTCTCTATTTTCATCGATGACGGGTGCTTTCTGTTGTTACATCGATGGTCCTCGACCAGTGTGCCATTGGCATTACAGGTATTTAAGTACAGAGCGATCAAAAGGAATTTTTACAGTTGGCAAAAAAAAAACTACTTGAAATTGGTAAGCCTGATACATACATTTATTTCCTGTTGTTGACAGTGACATTTGATAATTTAAATTTAAATTTGAGTACATTTATTATTACATTTATTTCTAAAATATTTCTATTACTTATAAAGTCTAAATTCTATTAGCTGTCCAGACGCCTAACATAACCTATTTGTATTTATTAGAAATGTCAAACAACATTTCCGCCATTACCTGGCATTGTGCCAACTGTGGAATAAAAAGATCTCCGGCATTGTATTGCCAACTGTAACAATTCTTTTTGATCACTGTGTAATTACAATTATAAATTAATTAGAGAGAAATTATATTTGTAGAGTAGTGGGAAAAGAAACATAATTAAACAAAACAAAATAAAAAAATCATCTATAAATACATAAATAAATATATTATCACGCCTTCTACCCATTACTGGGTGTGTCGCTTTGCCGTAGCAGATCTCAGTAAGTGATATATTTTGCGCGTGAAGTGTGGTTACTAGCTGTCAAATCACACCCTCAAAGATATTAGTGGAGGCAGAACCACAGGGTTAGTTATAATGTGATGAAAATTGTATGTCGACTGTGGGAATCGAACAAAAAAATAAATAGCATATTGCAGGTTTGGGTCTTTTTCTGTGAACTATTTTTAATCTCAAAATAATAATATAAAATTTGAGTTCTCATGATTCATACTGTAACGTCAAAAATGACATTGAAGCGTGTGTCAATTTTTTATTTTGATATCAAATTAAAATTCTTGGATAGAGAAAAAATATTAGACTTTTTTTTTCAAAATTTGTTCAAATTAGTCAGAGTTTGGTATCATATTAAAGCCTCTTGGACATAGGCAAAGTGTCAAATGTGACATTTAACCTGTCATCAATTGTTTTTTTTAAACTTATTCAAATTAATCCAAATTTTATTTCAAAGCCTCTCGGGTAGATAATTTTAATATTATGATCGGAAAGTAGCAGAATTTTTAATATCGAAACTGTTTTAGTTTGGGCTACACACCATTCATGATAACAATCACAAACCAAATTTCCGTCCTTGCGAAAATCTTAGCCACCAAAATCCAGCATCAACAACAACTCGAGAAACAACAACAAGCGATAGTCTCCCAGAACTTGATGTCTCCTTTACCTTCGCGTTCAAGGAAAACCAGTTCAAATCACGACAGCGCGAGTCATTGTAGTTCACACCGTGACCGTCTCAACAGCGTGAGCAGCGCTATCGCTGCACCAAGTGAAACTGTGGTCATCACAAGCGGAGATGTTAAAATCAAACAAGCGGAGAAACAGGAAATTGCGATAGCGGAAGTCGTCAACGAAGGAACAGGGTGTGTTGTTTCATAATGTAAATATTATTAGTAAATTTAGTAAGTTTTCTATTGACTGTTGAATTTTTCATACGTACAGTTTGTGTCGAATAAATTGAGCGTTACTAGAACTTTTCATTGATCGAAATTGTTTTGATTTTGTGTGTAGGTTGTATATAGACTCAATCATAAAGTGTTTGGCTGTACATAGTAATAAAATGCACGAACAAATTTAATATTATCTTAAAATTTTTCTAGCTGCTAAAGTTGTATCAAAAAGACATCGAAGTTAGATATTTCCAAGTAGTACAACATTTTGTTTTCTTTATTTAAACTGTGAAAATGATTTGCAATTTTTTAACGATTCTTCTAGTACAAAATGGTTTTATTCTTTCAAAAATGTTTTAAAATAGTTTTAAGTTTTAAAATCAATATTGTTTTTTATGTTTTACGGTTTTTGTTTCATCTTTTAGTGATAAACACAAGTTAATAATTAAACGTAAGTTAAAAGCAAAAAAACAACACTTTGTTTAAAAAATCAACAATAAATAAATTAAAAATAATCCGAAAGCCAAACTTCAGTGTACTGCCATTTCTGTTTCAGTTAAAGCCTACGTAGTTTACTGAAATCTTGTAAAATGTAAAGTGTTCATTTAAATAGGATTTTATACATATTAGTCCTATACTTGCGGTACATTTGAAGTACAGAAAGTTCCTTCCAAACATAAAGATTTAAACTTGCCTAAAAAATAACAGTTTACAAGTTTGGAACGAATTAAACATTTAAATTTTGTTTGTAAATAACATTTCTAATCATTTTTTTCAATACGTAATTCCAAATTATTAAAAGTACCGTGATAGTTTTAGATTAAGTAGAATTCTATTGTTTATAAAATGTTACTATGCATTTACGATTCCTAAATTGTTATAAAATAACAGATTTATGAGAAAGAATTGAGTTTGAAATCAGAGGAAAATTGTTCCTAATGAGTTGTTGAATGATCATTGTACGTAATTGTAAGTTTTTGCTATTTTCTTTACTTCAAAACTAAACAAAACCGCTGTAAAAAAGAAGGAAATATTTTTATATTTTTGGATTATAAAGTGCATATCATTTCACTGAAAAATAACCTGAACTATGTAAAGAAAATGGCTCGAACAAAGTATCATAATCATTGTTGAAATTGTTTTTATTCCATGCACATTTATTTAAATGTTGGCAATAATGACCGCTAGTATAAACTTATTTTTCTCTATTAAATGTTCCTAAGTTCTTCAAGAAGAATTACTTCAAATAGAACACTTTTATGTGAAGTATTTTCTTCTAAAATGATTTAGGAACATATTTACAAAAGATTTAATAATGTGACTGATACTAGCAGTCAATGTAACTCATAAAATGTAAATATTAACAATCATTTGTACATAGTTCGTATAATATTCGTATGACTCATAATTAAGCTTGGATATGGTTTCAGTAGATTATGAAATAATTAAATGTTATAGATTCAATAATTGAACATTATAATACTCTAATATTTTGCTATATATTTATTTAACACATTAGAATCATCAAGTCAATTATGGTACTGTTGTAATTGTTCTTGTATTTGATACTATTTGAGTGTTTGGCTAATAATTGAAATAGTATCATTTATAAAGAATCGCTCACTAATAGAAAAGGATCGTCCAATAATTTAAGTGTAAAAATAATTAACTTGTAATAATCAATAATAACGATATAGTTACAAAAGTATGGTATTAAAATTTTTAGTACTAACTGGATTTAATTTTATATACAAAAATATATACAAACAAAAAATTCATGTAAAAGTTACTGCATATAATTCTTATAAGTAGCAGGGTAATCAATTGTTAAATAATTTGTATCCCATTAAACCATTAAAGTTCTAAGTCTGGTTTTAATATATCAAGAACAAATAGTTTAAAATCTTTTACTTCATTAGACCAAGATTTATATAGTAAGTCATTTGAAAGTTCAGGATTATAGATCTTTTTTATTTTATGAGTCGAAATTTCGGGTAGTCCTTTTACCCCAATCAATGTTCCATCCACAGCACAATAGTCACCTTAAAATTATGGAATCTTTTAGATTATTAACTCCTTTTGTACTGATTCATCTACCTTTATCAAGCTTTTCATTTTCTGCAAGAGCAGAAGTACAATTAGATAATTTAACTTTGCCAGAAAAGTCTGTGAGTATCATAACATCATCGCAAGGCTTTTGTTCTATGTATCCCCGTGTATATACGCATTGGAAGCTTATTGTTTTGATTATTTCTTGGTTTTCGAACGTAGCTTTTATATCGTATTCCCAGTTTGTATTTTCCGATTTCCGACATTGTTTTAAATCGTTTATAATTAATGCTGGCCAATCAAAATGTAATTGCTCCGATTTTGTCATTACAAAATAGTTATTTTGTGCTTCATATTTTCGACTTTGAATCTTCAGATATTTGGTCTGTGGAATAAAATCAGCTGTTTATAGAGTGCGTTCTAACAAAGATACAAAGAAAAAGAAGTCCATCACTGAACATTTTCCCGCCTTTTAGTACCTGTTGCACTGTAAACTGTCACTACTTATCAGTGTTTGTTATAATCGAAAAAGATTGTTTAAACCATGTCATCGCCTACAAGAGGGTCTCGAACTCCTCGTAGGACAGTTCCAAGTACTCCAACAAGACGCAGCACTCGCTCTACACCTTCCAGAGCTGAAGAAGCTGCAGGTGGATATCAAACCCCTCGTCGAGAAGATGGTAACACTACACCACGGGCTAGAACTCCTCGAGGTGCAAGAACACCTAGACGAGGAGTGCAAACTCCCGAAGGAGTGGATGGAACTCCTATGCGATGGGGTGGAGCAAGGCAAAATAATCAGGAGGTTGGGACGAGTTCGGAGCAAGTGCAGGCGACGTCGCCTGCTCCAGCAATTGTGCCCACCAGCCCAGCTCACGGTAGGAAGAACAATTTTTAATTATTGAAGAACTAGACTGATTTTTATGTTTTTATAGCTTGCTTCCAAGAGATTGACCTAAGCTCACCGTTGAACTACGGAACACCGAGTTCTTTGGGTTCAGTTCGTACCCCCAGATCTGGGATAAGAGGAACTCCGATTCGTTTACGTCCTGATATTCGAACAGATAAAAGAATACGTCAAGTACATGTTGCTTCGGATCCCGTAAGTTTTTATTATTTAAACAACTCTATATTTTATTACATTTTACACGTTTTTTATACAATATTCCATAAATTTTTGGACTAGAAAAATAAATACAATTACGCAAAATCCGACGCACATTCTAGCCATATTTCGGGGATGTTTTATAAGCGATCTGTAGCACAACATTTGATTTAATTTACTTATTTTCTTGGAGTCTACAGAATCGATCTAAAATATTTCGAATTAGTAAAAAAATAATAGTAACAATGAGGGTATATTTTTACCGAAAGCGCGCTAAATTTATATATTTTACTTCTACACATCGGACATTTAAGCCAGAAACTTCTATCATTTTTAATCAACAGCACTAAACAATTGTAACAAAATGTATGTCCGCAGTTTATTCGAACTGGTTGTTTAATTTTAAAGTCCATACATATAGCGCATTCTGAAGAATCGTATGTAACATCTACAAAAACAAAGATATATTTTTTTATATCACCTTTTATAATAAAGAAATACCAGAATTTTGCGTTCGTTCCTTCCATTCTCTTATTAAAACTTTAGTCGCCGTTAATAAGAAGCCAATTTTGGCGTATAAAAAGAGACAAAATACAATTTTCGTAACATGATCAGTTTCTAAAACTAGGTCCCAAAGATTTGTGACTTGCCGGTAAACATTTTGAGAAATATTCACGTAAAATAATTTAGCATAAGAACAAAAATCTTCCATCTCTAAAACAATATGATAGCAATTTTCTAAAGAAACTGTCATAAAAAAAAACAAGGAAAGTATTTCATAGCAAACTAATTATTTTTTAATAGTTGGATCCGATTCCGGAATCCCAAGATGCAGAGGACACAGGAGCTTTCCACATGGTGATTTGGGGCACAAACGTAGCTGTGGCAAAGTGTAAAGAAAAGTTTAAACAGTTCATCTTTAGATACATCGATCCCAATGTCGACGAAGATGAATGTACGAATGAAACTAACTTGAATGAACCTTTATATCTTCAAAAACTTGAAGAAGTATGTTTTTAATTTACTATTAAACCGTATCACTATTTATTATGCTCCTAATTTTAGATTCACATGTTGGAAAAGCCTTTTATGAACATAAACTGTGCGCATTTAGAAATATTTGACTTGGCCTTATATAAACAGCTAGTTTGCTATCCTCAAGAAGTTATCCCCACTTTTGATATGGCTATGAACGAATTATATTTTGAAAGATATCCTGCTGACGTACTGGATCATCAAATACAAATTAGACCATTCAACGCTGAAAAAACTCAAAATATGCGCTCTTTAAATCCAGAAGGTACCACTTGAACAATATCAATCGGGATAAATCTAACTAAATGTTATTTATTTTTCAGATATCGATCAACTGATCACTATAACTGGAATGGTGATTCGTACCTCGAATATTATTCCAGACATGAGGGAAGCTTTCTTTAAATGTATCGTGTGTTCTTATACAACAACTGTTGAAATTGATAGAGGACGCATTGCAGAACCTACTTTGTGTTCACATTGCAATACAAATCATTGCTTTACTTTAGTACATAACAGATCACAATTTACTGATAAGCAATTAGTCAAGTTACAAGAATCTCCTGGTATATTTTCCTCAATATAACCTACATGACATTCCCTTCGTTTCTTATCTCTTTTATTCGTTTTCTGATCTTATAGAGTATTTAACTGCAATTGTGAGGAATTCACTTTCAAAAACAAGTGTAGAGCGACATCCCCTTTCTTTTTTAATCTTCTAATTGGTGTTCATTTCTTACATAGAGTGTTTAACTAAAATTGTGTGGAATTCCCTTTCAAAAACAAGCACAGGGCGTCACTCCCTCTCTTTCTTTTTGTTTTATTTTCAGTTACTGCATTGTGTGGAATTCTTTTCAAATACAAGCGCAGGCTATCGCTTTCATCTTTTCTGATCTTTGTAGATTCGTTGTTAGGTGTAAGCGTGAGTAAATTTGAGGTGTTTTGCGCATATGTTATGTACGTCGAAGAAAAGCGAATAGGAGTGATTGAAGATTTGTTATACGATGAATGATTTCGAATGTGATAAGTAAATGAGCTTGGATTTATGAATGTGGTTGCAGTAAGGGTGGTGTGTTAGAATTTTAGGGTTCGTGCTACCTCATTTGATGTGATATAGCGTGATGTTATGTATGTATGTATATATGTTTGATTTAATTAATAAATCAATTATTCAGTTAAGACTTACAAGTACATTAGATGATTCCTCGGCTAAAATGTACCCACAGAACGCGCTTTTAAAGTTGTACAGTTTAAGATCGCGATTTGTATTTAATCACAAAATTCACTCACTTAAAATTTATTAGTAGTAATATGACTATGCAGGATTGACAATAATTAACTGACAAAATTATTTAAAATATAACCGAGTTTATATAAGAATTAAGTCATTATCCAACACTAAAACCAAAGTAAAAATAAATGATCTCTTACTCTTAATTTTAAGTTATATTTTCTTCTTAGATGATATGCCAGCGGGCCAAACACCCAATACCGTTTTATTATTCGCTCACAACGACTTGGTAGATTCAGTTCAACCGGGAGATCGAGTAACCGTAACCGGAATATACCGAGCTGTACCAATGCAAGTGAATCCGAGAATGAGAAACATAAAATCCGTTTACAAAACTCATATCGATGTCGTACATTTCAGGAAAATTGATAACAAGCGTCTGTACGAAATGGAGGAAGGGTATGACATACAAATAATAAATTTTGAACTTTGTTAATTAGTTTAATTACAGGAAGGATCATAGATTCCCGCCTGAAAGAATTGAATTGTTGCAAAACTTATCAAAACAAGAAGATGTCTATGAAAGATTAGCACACGGAATCGCGCCGTCAGTTTATGAAAATGAAGATATTAAAAAAGGGATTTTGTTGCAACTTTTTGGAGGAACTAAAAAGAATTTTGTTACTCTTGGCCGATCAAATTTCAGGGCTGATTTAAATATTCTTTTATGCGGTGATCCGGGTACAAGTAAATCTCAATTGTTACAGTTTGTTTTCGATTTGGTTCCTAGAAGTCAGTACACTTCTGGAAGAGGTTCATCCGCTGTGGGATTAACTGCTTACGTTACTAAAGACCCAGAAACTCGACAATTGATGCTACAAACGTAAGTTTGCAATAAAATAGTACTGAAACATATTTAAATAATTGTTTTACAGAGGGGCATTGGTTTTGGCTGATAATGGCGTTTGTTGTATTGACGAGTTCGATAAAATGAATGATTCAACTAGAAGTGTTTTACATGAGGTAATATTCAAATTTAAATAGTATTTAATACATACATACATCACGCTATATCCCATCAAATGGGGTAGCACGAACCCTAAAATCACTCACAAAATATTCACTCATTACATTCATCAAATAATCAGCCCTCCTCAAACATTCTCATCCAAACACACCACCCTCACTTTAACCACATTCGTAGATCACTCCATATAAACTCATTTATTTATTACACTCGAAATCATTTATCACACAACAAATCTTCAATCACATCTACCCAATCATTCATCTTCTTTCTTCAACGTACATAACATATGCAAAAAACATCTCAAATTACTCACGCTTACTCTTAACAACGAATCTACAAAGATTAGAAAAGATGAAAGCGACAGCCTGCACTTTTATATGAAAAAAAGTTCACACAATGCAGTAACTGAAAATGAAACAAAAAGATATGAAAGAAAGGGAGTGTCGCCCTGCGCTTGTTATTGAAAGTGAATTCCACACAATTACAGTAAAACACTATGTAATAATAGTATTTAACTGTATTGAATTTTTTTTTATAGGTAATGGAACAACAAACACTAAGTATCGCCAAAGCTGGAATTATTTGTCAATTAAATGCAAGAACTTCGATTTTAGCAGCCGCAAATCCGTGCGAATCACAGTGGAATAAAAATAAAACCATTATTGAAAATGTTATGCTTCCACATACTTTAATGTCTAGATTTGATTTAATTTTCTTAATTTTGGATCCACAAAATGAACTTTTTGACAAAAAACTAGCGCGTCATATGATTTCTTTGTATTACAGAGATCAGATTGCCGAAGAAGAAGAACATATGGTAAGATTTCCTAATTTCAAAAGTAGCAACTCTTTTAACATTTCCTAATGTAGGATATGGGAATATTGCGAGACTATATCGCATACGCAAAGGAACATATTCATCCTAAACTGACCGATGAGGCTTCTCAAAGACTTATTCAAGTGTATGTTGACATGCGAAAGGTAGGATCAGGTCGAGGACAGATTACTGCTTACCCCAGACAATTAGAATCATTGATTCGATTAGCTGAGGCTCATGCAAAAGTCAGATTTAGCCAGCACGTTGAAATAATTGATGTTGAAGAGGCATGGAGGTAAAAAAAGTATTTTTTGTACTCGCATCATTCAAAATAACGATTTTACATTACCTGTACCGTTGTCCAATTTATCGCAATCTACGAGTTCCTGTTCGGATAATTCGATCAGATTTCCAGTTTTTATTGCGTTCATACCCTCAATATTACCTGAAATAATAAGTTACCCATTAATAACAAAATTTAAACACAGTGGAACTTTTATTGCACAGTTGGTTTCCATGGTTACGTCAGGACTATAATATTTACTTACCATCCATCGTGGACAGTAAGTAAATATTATAGATCAAGGTCCTGTTTATTTTTGCAACAATTTGATAGCTGTTAACTTTGAAATCTATTTTGTCTTTTCCTTCTATTTGTGCAGGTATTGTAAAAAATAACTTACTATTCTCGAACTGTAAGTGATTTATTGGGTCGGGAATGTTTAGGAAGACCTAAAAACGGTCACTTACAGTTCATGGTACGTAATATACTATTACATTACCCTAGAAACTGAAGTAAAGTTTGATTTTGCGCACTAGTGCTTGAAAGTAATTGAAAAAACACCCAATTTTATGGTTTTAAATTTTGACTATTAAAACGCTAATTATACTTATCTACACAAATTTTAAGTATATTATAAAAGAAATAGAGACATTAGCAATTTTGTCATTGTCGGTTATATAATTTTTGCTCGTTACAAAAACATTGTACAAATCTCGTGCACGAAGAAGTCATTTGCATCATTCGCGCAAATTAAAGCTCTCGCTCCGCTCGTGCTTTTAAAATCACGCTCATGTGAAAAGTTTGTCTTCGCGCACTCGTTATGTAAATAGCTATATTGTACAGGTAAAATAAATAACAATTTCTATATTTTAGACTTCACAGAGAAGCTCTGAAACAATCAGCAACAGATCCGTTGTCTGGAAGAATTGACGTCAGTATTTTAACAACCGGCTTAAGTTCTGCAGCTAGAAGAAGGCGTGCGGAAATAGGAAAGGCTTTACGAATTCTTGTTAAATCTAAAGGAAACTTACCGACTTATAACTACCAGAAACTTTACGCCGAATTAAAGGAAGGATCACAAGTGGTAGGAACAATTTTCTATTATCACTAACTATAGTTTGTAATCTGATTGTCTTTTTTATCTAGATGATTACTCGAGAAGTGTACGAAGATGCTCTGAAAGATCTGCAAGAAGACGGTTTGATTGTTATCATAGGAAAAACTAATATAAGAATCCTAAATACGCAAGATTAATAGTATGTAGTTACCTACTTTTTTATTAGCTTTTGGCTACAGTTATTTTTTCAATTAAGCTGTAGTCTTATTATTATATGTAGTATAAATATTGTACTGGTAAATAATAAACTTTCATTAATATATACACTTCTTAATTTCTAATTAATCTAATGAACGGGACGTTAAAATAAACTATAAAAATAAATTCATTTAAAAATATCACGGGATAAAAATCAAGATCTTCACTAATAAGAGAGCTTTTTAACAACTTAAAAGGCTTAAATGGCTCCATAAAAAGCTAAATGAAAGACATGAAACAATACCACAAGACGAGAAACGTGCGTAACAGAATTAAATATTAAAATTGTCTCCATTTATTCTAGCTAAATTCCTCATCCGTATGTCCTCCCTCTGTCTCCTCATCCGTTCTTTCGCCTTTTGTCTCCTGATTTCCTTCTCTACTTCAGTAAGATTACTCCTAAATTTTCGCATCCTTTCTGTGTCAATTTTCCGTCGAACCTGTCTTTCTATCTCCGATAAATTTCTTCGAAATTCTCTCATGTACTCTGCTGCTTTTTGCCTCCGCATTTGTTTTTCCATCTCTGGAAGATTTTTGCGAAATTCGCGCATGTGTTGGGCATTTTGTTGGCGTCTAATTTGTTTCTCAACTTCAGAGAGACTTAAACGAAATCTCCGCATACGTTCTCGATTCTCCTCGCGCTGTTTTCTTTGTGCCGTCGATTCGGATTTTATTTTTTTGCGCTCTATTTGTCTAATAGTTTGGTTTTTAATGTTGTTGATGTTAAATCCTAAGTTGTAACTATCGTACGGTAGACTGGTAAGTGGAAAAAGGGAAGAGTCCCCGATGCCTGTTTGGTTGCTCTCTGTTTTGATTTCGCTGGAATGTAATTGCCTAAATGGGTGAAATTGCAGTAGCTATTCATAATTGTAACTTACACGTCGCAATCTATGAAATTTCCGCTCATATTAGGATAATAAAATTGATTTCTATTCATTTTGACTTTTGGATGACATTGATGTAAACAAACTTTAGGTTAACAATTACCGTATCATGCTACCAACGTGAAATGTTTGATTATTTTTGCAAATATCGATTAAACAGGCTTTATACATTAAAAATAACCCTTTTTTATTTATATTATCGCTTACTGAATATTACTACATCGTTTCAGGATACTTAAATAATATCTAAAGCAACCCATAATAATTTTAAAAGTTTGAAAAGTTTCGCGTCCTGCTTGTCAACTCAAAAGTGACATTTGGAAAAAATGGATAAAACGATTTTACTTCAAAAGCAAGTGCGCGATAATTCCGAGGATTTAAGATCGTATTTAAATGATCTGGTTCAATGGGAGGATGATATGAAAAGGAAGGAATCAGAAATAAGCTCTGGTAGTGGCGAACCAGCGGTAAACATTTAACAAAAAATTACATGCTTCTTTAAACCTCATTGTCCGGTTTATTGTTAGGTCCCTATTCCCAGAAATAAAGCCAAAAAGGTGGAACAAATCAAACAAAGTACGAAGGACAAAGAGAAGCATACAAAAATTAAATCTTACGATTATGCAGCATGGGACAAATTTGATGTGGTTCGTAATTTAAATTCCTAACGTGTGCGCAAATTAAATAACTAAATATTTCAGGATGCTGAATGTGAGAAAGTAGATAAAGTGGAAGAAGACCAACCATCATCTGAAGATGAAGAACCTTCGGAAGAGTACAAAGCTCGATTAAGAGAGGAAGCTAACTATGAAAAAGAACGAGTAAGCTTAATTTGCATTCTTTACGATCAAAGATATTACTTCTAATATTTTCAGGGCAACCAGTTCGTCAAAAACAAGAAATGGGACGAGGCTATATCATGTTACACCTATTCAATCGGTTGCTATCCGAAAGATCCAATTTATTTTGCTAATCGTGCCTTATGCTTCTTGAAAAAAGACGAGTATGCACTTATCAAATACTTTATCTTCTAATTAATTGTTTAAATTTATTTTTAAGCTTACATAGCGCTGAAGCTGATTGTACATCAGCTTTACAGTTAGATTCGACTTACGTGAAAGCTTTACAAAGACGCGCAGCCGCAAGGGAAGGACTTAAACAATTACAAGAAGCAACAGAAGATCTTAAACGGGTTCTGGAAATAGAACCACACAATAAAGAGTCCAAGCAACTGTTGGAGAAGATAGAAAAAAGATTGGGAATTAAAAAAGTTGTTGAAGCTCCAAAACCAAGTACATCAAGTAATTTAACAGTTTTAACTCCAAACAAAGAAGAAGAAGTGAAGAAAAAGGATGAAAAGCAGAAATCAAGTAATTTAACAATTATAACTCCAATCAAAGAAGAAGTGAAGAAAAAAGATGAAAAGCAGAAATCTAAACCAATTCTACCTAAACAGATTCCATGGCCAACAAGACCTTCATCACAAATAGTGCTATCAGTTCAAAAATTACCTCATCAACGCTCAAAAAAACCTTTGCGCAGAATTGAAATACGAGAAACTAATTCTAATGAGGTTCAACTAACCTCAAAAAAGAAAATTGAGGCAAAACCTAAAGAAAAACCTACTGAAAATATTGATTATAACGAAAGTAGCGCCCTGGCTAAAATTCTAGCTCAATCCAGTGAAATAGACGTGGATGAAATATTAAATAGCATCGAAAAGGATGTAAAAATTACTGAAAGTAAAGAGTCACCTACAAAAATAGCTGAAAAATCTGAGGAATCTCCGATTTTCTATGATTTCCCTACCCCTAAAACATCTGTCCAGTTTTATTCTAACTGGAAATCAATGAAAAACAGTATTAAGTCAAGATATTCCTATCTAAAAAAAATTATTCCAACTGAAATACCTAACATTTTTAAAGATTCACTGGAAAGCGACATCTTAAGTGACATAATTTATATTTTAAACGATTATTTTCGGGAAGATAAACTACCTATTTTTCGATATTTAACTTCGTTATCGAATGTTAAAAGATTTTCGGCGTTAACTATGTTTATGAGCTCGAAAGATAAAACAGGTATGACGTCCAGAATTATTTTTAAATGTGAACAAGTATTATTTATTGTTTTTCCGTTTCAGTGCTGAAGAAATTGTTTGAGCATTGCGAAAATACCTGTGAGGCATCAAAAGAAGATATTGAATTATTACAAATGAAATATGAGTTGTAATTATTATTAAACTTTGTTATAATTATTTTCACGTTGTCATAATAAAATAAAAATTATTTACTATCGTTTATTACATCTATGTTTCCTATTTTACCTCTGATTCATTTACCAACTAGATCTGCAAATGCAGAGCTACGCAATTAGGAATGATTTTTGGTAATTAAAATACTAAAAAGTGGCGTTAATTTATGACATAATTCTGGGCGTGTTAAGGTAAACGTTCCCATCCAAAACAAAAATTTGTAAACAAGATACGCAGATACATTAAAGGCACGTGTACCTGCAAAACATGTTTTTGTTCAGAGCAAATACTAATTCGCAAATAGACACGTGTACCCCCACTGAGATACGTCACGCCAACGCCTATTTCCTGCAGTAGGATTAGTATTTTGCAAACAACCTTGACTTAGAAAAAAATTTTCATAACTATTGCTGTAATATTTTCGATGATTGTAAACAGACTTATGATAAACATAAAATGCGTAAAATTATATTCTTAGATTAGTTACTACATTTTGAAAAATTATCTGATGTTCTAGTATACAAATTTGTTTTAGTGTATCCATTTCTAACGTTTATAATTGTAATGATTCTTGATTTTAGTTTTACTGTTTAGTAATTTAGTGTTTACCTGCAAATGTGTGAAATTCACTTTCAAAAACAAGCGCAGAGCGGCACTCCCTTCCTTTCTTATCTTTTAATTTGTTTTCAGTTCTTATATAGTGTTCAACTGCAATTGTGTGAAAATTCACTTTCAAACATGTGCAGGGCGACATTTCCTTCTTTTCTTATATTTTTGTTTCATTTTCAGTTACTGCAATGTGTGGAATTTTCTTTCTTTCATGTACAAGCACAAACTATCGCTTTCATCTTTTCTAATCTTTGTAGATTCGTTATTAGATTCGTTGTTAGGAGTAAGCGTAATTGATTTGAGATGTTTTGCGCATATGTTATGTACGTCGAAGTAAGATGAATGAAAAGTTAATAGAAGTGATTAGATTGCTGTGATTGAAGATTTACTGTGTGATGAATTATTTTGAGTGTGATAAGTAAATGAGCTTATATGGAGGAATTTATGAATGTGGTTAAAGTGAGGGTGGTGTGTTTGGATGAGAATATTTGACGAGGACTGATTACTTGATGAATTTAATGATTGAACGTTTTATGAATGTTTTCAGGGTTCGTGCTACCCCATTTGACGGGATATAGCGTGATTTTATGTATGTATATATAAAGGTGAAACAAATACAGAGATAATTTAAATTGGAATGAAAATATGATTTTTCACAAATAAATATTCCAGGAATTTTCAATCAATAGTGAAATGTATGCATTCTAGCTAGCTAAGGACGCATAAATAATTTATACCCAAGGACATAATAATTATCAAACTATCTCAGAACTAAATAAAATCAATAATGCTTTATTCTTTCAATGGTATTCCATAAAATTGACCGATTAAATTTTGATGTACGAATTATTTTCGTTTATCATGTCTGTGACATCACTGGCTCTCATAATAAAGTAAAAGTAATGCGGATCAACAGTCCTAAATCGATTGTATGAGGTGATATTTTGAAGGCGGAGCTTAGGATCGTACGAGTGTCGTGGATTTCTGCCAACTGAATCGTCATTTTAAAACACTTCATCGTCATGTTTGTTTGCGCGATGTATGTCAACAATGCGAGCGCTTAAATAACGCGGAAGAGTCAATAAGATTCAGTCTAATCACAAAAGTCGCGAATTAAACACTACATTTCAACAATACAAAGTTGATTACAACAATTCTAGTAAAATTGTTGAGTTTTTTTAATTAGTGGATAAATAGAAATTAACTATTGGTGATTATACAAATGACAGTGACTGAATGGTAGTTTTAAGTTTAATGGACTCAAGTTCAAGATTATTGTGGAAGTCAACAATGTCGTTTAGTAAAAGTGTTAAGCACTGCCGGAGGTGTATTAGTATTAATGCAAGGTAATTTATTACTATAGTATAAATAAGAATACTGTGATATTATTTTAAAAGTTTATGCTACCCCATTTGATGTAAAACAAAAAAAAAAATTATTGAAATTGTGTAATATTTCTTCGTCTTTTATCGATTAGTTCGGACAATTTTCTATTGATTTACAATTATAAAATAGCTTTATTTTAAAATAACCTCCAAGCTACCTTCCTCTTCTTTCTCTCTAAATTTCTATCAGAAAATTCTGTAAATATTTTGACAGGACTTTGACGTTTATTACACAACAAATAATTGTTGAATGTGTTGTGTTTTAGGATTTTTTTAGAAAACAAAATGGTATAAATTCTTGTTCTATTAATACAAGTTCTTTGATAACAATTTCGAGAACTTTCATTGTGAAACCTTACTGTATCTATCCGCTTTATCACTTCTAAAATTAACTGATGCCCTTGCAAATTATTTGTCAGTTGTAAACTAGTGCCAAGACTGAATAAACCTTCTTAGGTTCTTCTAGTTATTTCTATCTAAAATGCAACGCACAATAAACTAATTCCTGGTTTAAAATTAACAAAGATCTGTTTTCTTTACAGACATTTTCATTCTGACAGTTCAAGCACAGCTGAAGCTCCTAAAATGGCCACAAAAGTGATGTCTTTGACCCAATGGAAAATCTTAAACCAGTTGAAAGAATATTACAATAAATATTCTACGGATAAGAGTTTCCAACAGCTATTAAACAAAGAACTTGCCTCCATATTACAGAAGATACAACCTTCTGTTTATGGCAGTGATGTTATAAGAAATTTTGAAACCGAAGTAACAAAAGATGATCTAAAAGGGGTAGCTAAACTGGAATCAACTCTTCCAGAGGCTGTAAAAATTGAACCAAAACCTTTAGGAAGTAAAGACGGATATAGTTTACCTAATGTTTTAAACGGATTAAAATTTAAAATGGGTAAAAATGAAGCACAATCACAAGTTAAACACATTTGGAAAAATGCTCCACATATTTCGAAATGCAGTGTTACCTCCAGAACTTTTCACGTTATTTCTATGATTACTTCAGCTGAAAACGATTCTTCGAAACTTAGAAGAATCGATGATTTGGTTTCTCATTTAATACAATATCCAGAAGCCAAACACCACGCGTTCAAGGAAGGAGCAGTGAGGCTTTTACTAAGAATTCGCGAATATACAGACAATCCCGAAATAGTCTCAGCAATCAAAGAAGCTTTTGCTGTCCTTGGTTACTTAGATCCTCTACCCGGAAAAGGAATTAGAATTTTATCGATTGATGGAGGTGGAACTAGAGGACTTCTTGTTATTTACATGCTCAAAAAACTTGAAGAGTTAACAGGGAAAAGAATCCACGAAATGTTTGATTTGGTTTGCGGTGTCAGTACTGGCGCTATTATTGCCTGCGGATTAGGTAGGTTTTAACTATTAAATTTGAAATATTCGCGATATTAATATTATGTTTTCTACCTTAGGAGCTAGCCAAAAAACCGTGGTGGAACTAGAACGTTATTACAAGGAGCTAAGCATCAGAGTTTTTAGCCAGAACGCATTTTGGGGGACAAGTAATCTCGTATGGTCTCATTCTTACTATGATACCAAAGTGTGGGAACAAATTTTGAAAGATTTTTTTGGTGAAACAGAAATGATTAAGACTTCAAGAAAGCCAAACGCGCCTAAAGTCATTGCAGTGTCAGCTGTTGTTAATCAAACGAGAGCCATTTCTTACGTGTTTAGAAATTATTCTTTACCGTACAAAGTGAGAAGTCAGTATATGGGAAGTTCTAAACACAAACTTTGGGAAGCTGTTAGAGCTTCAGCTGCTGCTCCTACTTATTTTGAGGAGTTTAAACTTGGGGATCTTCTACATCAGGTAAGAATAACATTTCTACAATTGTTAAATAATTTACTATTTGAAAGAGTTAAAAAAATTGTTTTTATTTATTAGGATGGAGGTATAATGGTAAATAATCCCACAGCAGTTGCAATTCACGAAGCTAGACAACTTTGGCCCAATCGACCAATACAGTGCGTCGTTTCCTTTGGAACAGGACGCACAAACAATAATGCAGACCCAATTAATACCGGAAATAGCTCATCATGGAAAAATAAATTTTTGAAAATACTTGACAGTGCTACCGACACTGAATGTAAGTTAATATTACATAATAAGTTAGGAAAGTGATGTTTTACTTGACGAAGTGGTTGTTTGAAATACGAGGCCACAGACGGAATATTTTAATCCGCTAAATCAAGTAAAAATACTTTCCTGACGTATTATGTATACTATGTTTTCTGAAACCGTTTAATTTAATCAATAATTAATCATAAATGATTTAAAATGTTTATTTATTTTATATGAATTGTATTGACAGTAGACTATGTATGCAAGATTACCAAAGTGTTTTGTACTTTATTAGACTTATTTTTGTTGTAATCTTGGATACGTACTTTACTTGTCTGGTAAAAATCTACTTTTTGTATTAAAATTGATCTGAAAATAAGCACTTTCTTGCCGGTTTTAGAAAAACATTATTTATTTTATACGTTAAGGCAGCTTTATCTAATAAGATATTTCTCTTGCAGCTGTACACATGACTTTAAATGATCTATTAGCCCCTAATACTTATTACCGTTTCAACCCTTACTTAACAGAAATGCTAGATATGTCAGAAATACGTACAGAGAAACTAAACATGCTTGAAAGAGATGCAATAATGTATCTTAGAAGAAATGAAGATAAGTTCCAAGGAGCAGCCAAGGCGTTACAAGAACAAAAACCCTACACGCAGCAAGCGGTTGATTGGCTCAACACCAAAGGAGAAGTAATGGGACTTAAAGTTATCAAATAAACAGTTCTTGTTTTTGCTGTTTGTGATAGTGGACGCCACTATTAGATTTTATACTTAGTGAATCATTTTGAATAAGGACGTAGATATTAAACTACTGTCTTTTTGTAAATAAAACAGCATGTTTTATACTTTTTAGTTACTGAATAATTTTAAAGTGGTTCTACAGTAGAACTAGAAACATTTTTTAAATAATTAGTAGCTACTTGATTCGGATATTATTCTATTGTTGGCAATTACAAATAATTTTTGTATCTTTAGCTGTGATTAGGTAATTATTATTATATTTATTGTTTACGTATTAAGACTTATGTGATATATTTTGACCAATAAATGAATTAAAAAGTTTAATTTACTACTTTCAAATTCCCAAACTCTCATTTGTGAAACGACAGCACTTCCCACAAACTATTTATTCTGTTCTTTCTATTTTATTTTTATGAATTTATATCTTGTATGAAACTGCTATTATAAAAAATATTTTTAACCATACTTTTTGCGAAACTGTTATTACATTAATTTTTACAATAATAGCTATGTATACAACTAAGAAAAATGTATGAAAATTATTCTGGTTACAGAATACCAGAAATATAATAATCTATACAGTAATCAGTAATAATATAACAAGAGAGTGAGAATAAATTGAAAATAATTTGACAGATCTTTCGAAAACTTGTTGCCAGGCAATAGTCACGAAAGCCCGTAGGACTCGAGTGGCTATTACCAAAAGACAACAAGTTTAAGAAAGATACTGGAGAATTATTTTCTAATTTATCGAACTCTCGAGTTACATTTAATTAGATTATTTTTTGACTTAACTGTTGAGATCGAATCATCCAACTTAAAAGATTTTGAACTGGATTCATATCGATTGATTACTTATTAATGTATTCTTGAAGTTGTTTTCAAAATTGTTTGTGTATTTCTGTATCTGAAATACAACTAAATCGATTTTTTTCACACATTGTACTTGACGCGTTGACAGTTTTAAATAATTATTTGACACATACCTATCATTTGTCACAAACAAAAAAGCACCTACAGAGATTATTCCCGGGAATAATCACAAGAGCTTTATTCTCAGTATAATAATGACAGGATTGGTTAAAATGCATACACGTGACAGACAATGAAGCATTTCATTGGTTTTGAGAAACTTAAAAAAATAATCATGCAAACAAAAGTTGTCATTAAGTTATCGATTATTAACAGATAATGATCCAGTTAAAGGGGCTATATTTTAATAAAACAGCTTAATGAGCAATATAACTAATCGGAGATAGTCGTATATTTGTTTATATTTAACAGTTAGCGAGGTATGAATTCACAAAATATTTCTTTTAGAAGTGATCGTTTTCTCCACAGAATTAGAATCGATATATTTACAAAATATGACAATATGGATGCTCCTTCTAAAATATATGTGAATATAATTGATGGTTTATTATGCGCAATAAGAGACGAGTTTATATGAAATGAATTATGTATGTGAATGGAATGCATCGTTTATATTTAGAGCGGTTAATTTTTAGTTAGCAATTAATCTAAAAGATGGAACAAGTCGACAGTTTTTATATCTATCAATGAATTTACAAGTTGTTGACATGATGAGTGTTTACCTTTTGCAAGTGACAGTACGTAAATAAGAACTTATCCATTTTGTTATTTCGTTATTTAAATAAGGGACAATCGAGACCAGATTTTAAAGTTATTGGAGAAGAATTTTACAGTTCGTATTTGATATCAACGACACTACAGTTCCTAGATTTTTCGACAAGCAAGGTAGGATCTTTACTGTTTTGATTGAAATTGTTTAATAAATAATTAAATTGAGGTTAGATATTAATGTAAGTAATATTAGCGTAATGTTTTGTAGAAACAACCGTTTTTTAAAGATCAGCAAGTTTCGCCGTTGATATGTTCAACAGGTAGCAGTAACTTCAATTTCTATGTACAACAAAAGTAGCGAAAACATTTGGTATCGTACATTTACTGCTGTCAAATATCTCTTAAATTATTTTAGAGATAAATGCCACAAATTCATTTTAATTTTAAAACTACATCAGAACAGAAAGTTTTAAGGGGTCTTTCTGGTTTTTTGGGGTTAAAAAGGAACTTTTAAATTATTTTTTATATTTTAATCAAAATCATTTATTAAATAGCAATTAGAAAATAGCAATGCAGTAGACATTAATATATACTTTAAGGAATATAAAAAAAAATTCTCCATTATTTCCTTGGATCCACGCATCCACAAAAATAATCATAACCGTAGATGGCGAAGAAGATATAAGTATATATTTTCAAATCCCTTTTGGTTTTTTACTTTCTTATACACAGTATAAGGAAGTACTGGAATCGTGAAAAAATCGTTGACGAGATTTTCGCGGAAATACGTGTTTTGAGGTCCACTGAATCTGTTTTGATGGATGGATGTGTGTCCGAGTGTGCAATATCTCATGAACGAGATAAGATTTGTTAACGAAACTTGGTAATTATAAGTTTCATGAAAATACGAAGAGCTGAGTTGATTTTGAATGAAATTGAAAAACCGGAAGAGGAAGTTTACTCGACACACAAAACAAATTCCATTTATTTCAAAAATGGAATCAGTTACGAAAAAAAGTTTCAAATAAAAGATGTTAGCAAAAATATTTGGAACATAAAATGTTATTTGCAATTTGCCTGTATATGCGTCTAATTTTGAGAAAAACTAATTTTTATATTTAATAATATATTTCAATAATCATAGTAGCAATAGAAACAAAAAACATAAATTTTAATTTTCGCTTTATCTAGTTATCTATGTCTTTTTTCGGAAAAACAAATACATCATTAAAATGGTCAACTAATTTGGCAATTTTGCCTCAATTTCATCGACTTCGTATCTCACGGTTCTTGAGATACCCAGGGTTAGGCTCGAAAAACGGACATACTGTATATACCTCATCAGTAAAGATAGACATAAAGTAGTCGACATTACTAAAAAATTATACGTAAACAAATTTGATATTTTATATGTTTCAAACAGATAAATGCTGAATTACTGAAAAACTAAATTACATGTTTAATAATATTATATAACATTCATATATTTTAAATATTAAATATGCTCTGTATAAGAAAGTCGTGTGGTGACCACACCAGATTTTTTTATTTAAGGTGAACCAACGAGGAGCAATCGTGGGCACCGCAGAGCGCTTTTTTGGATCATTTTTGTGCACGCGCATAGGGCCTAATATCAAAGGAAATTATGGAGAATTTCTTAAAGTATATATTAATATCTATTAAAAATTTGATATTTAATAAAAGTTTTTGATTAAAATAGTAAAAATAATTTAAACGCTCTTTTTTTAACCCCAAAAAACTAGGAAGACCCCTTAAATTACATCAGTTTTACATGGCTCTACAACTTTTATTTCAGATCATCTTTAAATATTAACAGTTTTTCATTTTACTGCTATGTTTCTGTTATAATTATCGGCCTGTTAAATACAGGAGAATATGTATTTATATTGCAATCGATTGATAAAGCGGATTTTAGTTACAAATCTTTATAAATTTAAATATATTTAAATATATCACTTACCGAGATCTGCTTCGGCAGAGTGCCACACCCAGTAATGGGTAGAAGGCATGATGATATATTTATATTTTGTATAAATTTAAATAGGATCATTAAATTGCTAGATTTTTAGATATTTTCACATGTACTCAGCAATTTTCTTACAAGAACAGCATCAATTTCTTTTTAAAATGAATCAGAATCTGATTCCAAGATCTTTGGCCGTCAATTTTTATTTACAAACGACTGATTTTACATGTTAACTGCCTATGTCAACATTTACGTGGACACAGTCTTTTGTAAATAATAAGTGTTCGGCAAAAAATCTTGGGATCAAATTTTATAACACAATACTGCCAATATCCCTTCATCTTATTTAATTCAAATAATTTTAGTTTGATGGCCTAATTTAATGTAATAATAAAAATAATTCCTACTCTTTTATTGCTACTGACGTAAAGTGCTTGCAATTTGTTTTAGATATTTTAATCTACTGTCATCATTAATATTTTTATCCAGAACTCATATATTATAAAGACATAATTACACTGATTTCAGTTGAATTATATGGCTTATAAAACACTAGTGTTTTATATTTCATAAAACACTATAAACAACTTGTTACTTAGCAATACTTCATGATCTACCGTATTTTGAGAAACTATTCGATCGGAAATTGTTTTAGTAAAAATGCATCAAAATCTATCGTGTTTGGTATCAAATGAAAGGTCTATAGAAGGGCTCGCGTACAAAATTGAATATTATTCGATCGGCAATTGTTTTAGTAAAAATGCATCAAAATCTATCGTGTTTGGTATCAAATGAAAGGTCTATTGAAGGGCTCGCATAGAAAATTAAATATTATTCGATCGGCAATTGTTTTAGTAAAAATGCATCAAAACCTATCGTGTTTGGTATCAAATGAAAGGTATATAGAAGGGCTCGCGTACAAAATTGAATATTATTCGATCGGCAATTGTTTTAGTAAAAATGCATCAAAACCTATGGTGTTTGGTATCAAATGAAAGGTTGCTTAAAGAGTTCGTGTGCTGAATTGGACGTTTTTTTATTGTCAATTTTGTAGTGCCAGAGCTTCGTAACCTATCGTGCTTGGTATCAATTAAATATATTTTAAAGGACAAACTTGCAAAATTGAAAACTTTTAGTTCAGAAATAATTTGATTTATATAGTGTTAATTGTCTTACAGAAGTGAATCCTATTTCAGTGTTCGCGGAGCGTAGTGTGAAGGCCTGGCGTAGCCAGGTCGACCGCTAGTATATAACTATATAAACAAGCGCAGGGACAACACTCCCTTCGTTTCTTATCTTTTTTATTAGTTTTTTGATCTTACATTGAGTATTTAACTGCAATTGTGTGGAATTCACTTTCAAAAACAAGCGTAGAGCGACACTCCCTTCCTTTCTTATCTTTCAATTCATTTTTAGTTCTTACGTAGAGTGTTTAATTACAATTGTGTGGAATTCACTTTCAATAACAAGCGCAGGGCGACACTCCCTTCCTTTCTTATCTTTTTGTTTCATTTTCAGTTACTGCATTGTCTGGACTTTTCTTTCATATACAAGTGCAGGCTATCGCTTTTATCTGTTCTAATCTTTGTAGATTCGTTGTTAGGTTCGTTTTTAGAATCGTTGTTAGGAGTAAGCGTGAGTAATTTGAGATGTTTTATGCAGATGTTATGTTACTTCGAAGAAAGAGGATTGATAAGTGAATAGGAATGATGTGATTTAAGGTTTGATTGTGATAAATGATTTCGAGTATAATAAATGATTGAGTTTATATGGAGTGATCTATGAATGTGGTTTAAGTGAGGGTGATGTGTTCGGATGATAATGTTTGATGAGGGTTGATTATTTGATGAATGTAATTAGTGAATATTTTATGAGTGATTTTAGGGTTCGTGCTATTCCATTTGTTGGGATATAGCGTGAAGATATGTATGGATGTATGTATGTATGTATATATAACTGAATCAACATTAAACATTATGACCAATCTTCTTATACCTATAATTATGAGTTGTGGATAAAATTTTGTATTACCCTTGTATTTAATTGATATATAAAACACTTACGAAAAATTAAAAACACTACCTTCGGTCTCGTATTTAAACTTTTCATGCGTGTTTTATATACCTAATAAAACACTTGTATAATAAATAACTATTATCCACACCTCATATATTATAAGGACATAATTACACTGATTTCAGTTGTATTAAATAAAAATAAAATAAATATATCAACACGCCTTCTACCCATTACTGGATGTGGCACTCTGCCGAAGCAGATCTCGGTAAGTGATATATTTTGCGCGTGAAGTGCGGTTACCAGTCGTCAAATCACGGCCCCCAAAGATGTAAGTGGTGGAGGAGCCACAGGGGTATTTTTCATGATTACTCTATAGATTAACACCGCTTTGACTTTTTGTGGCTAAAATAATTTATTCTGTTCTTTTCATTTTATATTTACGAATTTTGATCTCGTATGAAACTACATTGGCCGTATTTATTTGGGATTTTTAAAGTAACCTGGTAGGTTACTTGGCACACTTTAAGTAACCTAGAACTGTTCCTGAACTGACCCTACTGCCCCAGCTATTTTAGCGGGTTGGTAGATTCAACCCGTTTACTATCTCTTTCTAATCAACTTGTGTTCCTTGTTATTCATGGCGGCATCGCGATTTGTAATAGTATAGAGAGGTTAGAAGTTATTTTTATGAAAAACGTAAGTCATTTTATAATAATATTTTGAAAATTATGCAGATGATGGAAGAGCAATATGCATTATGTGCTTCTTGCAATATAAGTCACAGAGGATAATATTACGACACATTATTGCGACTCCGAAATTCATTATTTTGATAATGCTGACAAAATTATAAAAAAAAAAACAGACCCTGACGTTATTTGCTTTTTGACTACATACAAAAAAATATAAAGATGACTCAAAACATCCAATTAAAAGCGCAATTTAATACACAAACAAAACTAAGCAGATGTCGCTTCGAACATGCATTCAGATTTTAAATTTACCGCCAGGGTTTACAACTGACACTTGAGATGCATCATTTATTTGGAAGTAACACGAGTTAGTTCTAGGTCAGTTCTGGGTTGGATCAAAATTTCCCAAACAAATACGGCCATTATAAAAATATTATTTTGTAACTACACTTTTTTACAAAACTTTCATTGAGCTGTCATTAAATTCATTTTTATAATAACAAGTAAGAAAAAGGTATGAAAATTACATAAAAATACCAGGATAAATTATTTTAGTAACAGAATACCAGAATTATAATAATCTATACAGTAATCATGAAAATAAAAATTGTCATTAACTTATCGATCATTAGCAGGAAATTACGAAAATATGATTTTACATGTTCAAGTCCTATGTTCGAGAGTCGCGGTCACCATCCTGTATATTATAAATAAATAAATAAACATTTATGTTTGGGATTTTTGTTGTGGAATAAAATTATCACTCTAGTAACTTTTCTGACCTTGATGCTCAGTAGTATGAAATGTTACTGACCTAACATATTTGTCGTGGAATAAAATTAGATTTTCTCCAAATTAAAAATCTACGATCAACGGAAAAATATTGTAACTCATGTGTTAATCGTCCTCATTAACACACTTGATAGCTAAATTACTATTTATGTATTTTTATTTTTAGTTTCATAAATACCTATATGTGCAGTGGCGCACCTAGAAGGGGGGGCGGTGGGTGCGGTCCGCACCGGGCGGCACATATTTTGGGGCGGCATTTTTAATATTTAATTTTAGTTGTAAAAAACAAGTTGTACACTTCATAAATTTATTATTCGATTTCTACGAATTATGAATTACTATACTCTGTTTTTTAACCAGGAGGAGTAAACGCACAAGTCAGATTTACACTATAGAAAGTTACCAAAGAAAGTTACTAGATTTTTGTTCGCGCAAAATACAAAAATTTCTTACACATCTGCACTGATTAAGTTTCATGGAATTTATTTTAAAATACAAATGACATTATAAACTCTAATGGGGGATTCAAGTGGTAGAGCTTTTTAATATATATTTATTAAAATAAATTCTTGACCGTACATCATATTTAATACAATATAAAATCATACCATAAATGATATCTTTATTGCTGAAATATGAAAGTTAAAGTTGAATAATTTAAAACGTTCGCACTGCCATATTGCAATGACGTAGTTGCATTAAGCCAATCACAGAGCTTTGTCTGAAACGTTTGTCGGTGCTCAAGAAGACGAAGAAGAAATAAGCATTCAGCATTCTACGATTCTACCAATGACGTATAATACTAGACGAATTATGCCGTATTCAAGTCAATGCAGTGTTGTGAAGCAGAGAGGAATGGAATAACTTGAGGGTCCGCCGGATGCGCGGCAAGGAGCGAGTACACTTTGATGTTATGCAAGTTGCTCCTTGCCGCGCACCCGCCTCACCAACCAGTTATTCTATCCCTTTCTGACTCACAAACGCCGATGTTATCCGTCTAGTTATGTTTTGTCTGAGGATTCTACTGACAACGACAACTTACGTGTTATTTATCTCTGTCTTATCTGTCTCTCTTTAAGCTAAGATGCAACTACGTCATATTCATTTGTTTCGAAAGTTTAAATATTTTTATCATGCTTTACAAGTTTTTTTAAAAAATAAAAAATTTGTGTATAATTATTTTATTACGTAGATTAATATATAAAAAATTCAAAAAAGTCTTGAAAGGCCCATTTGTCACTCCGTATATTATTAGTTCTTAAAAGAACTGATTTATGTTAATGTCACAGAAATGCAAAAAACCAACAAGAAAACAGATAACCTCAAAACTTATGACAGCTCTAATAAATCAAATGTAAAATCTATGTACAGTGTAAACTGGACGAAGCACTAGCCAATCAGAAGCGTCAGTTTTAGCGGTTAAAATTTAAATTACTCCTCCTGGTTAAAAAACAGAGTATATATGATTTCGAATATTTTTCTTCATCGTCAAGTCAATGTAGGTTTGAAAATATTATCTCGAAAAATTCCTTTATAACTGCCTAATTTAAATATGCCATCCAATGGTAAAAAAGTTCCCCACCTATAGTTTGTCTCTATTACAATTATTAATTTATGTTTATTAATTTAATGGGGTAATGGCTCAGTGGTTTCGAGTTGGCCTGTGAATCCTGAAATGTAAAGCGAGAATTCTATTTGATATGTCATTTTTATAAGTACAAATAGATTGAGTGATAGAAATACTTTAGATTATTGCTCTAAGACTAATGTTAAGAAATAAAAGTATGTGGGTAAGGGAAACAACGATTTTTACACATTTCAATTTTCAAATATTATCATAATACGAAAGTAGGTATTAAAATCTTGTTTTATTTTCATTCATTTTGACACTCGAATAAAAACAAACTTCGGTTATCGTCAATGCGAAGGATGATAGAAAGAGACAAGTATATATCACTACGTCATTCTACGCTTCGTCCTATTGGTCTATTCCTAAGTATAAAACGTAAAACTAAAACACAAGTTTGGAGTTTGCAAACTTTTGTGTTAAAACCAAAACTAAATACAGATTTGTGAATGGGTGCATAAGATAACATGTCTACAAGGTTATTAAAACAAAAATGGTAAACATAAAACAAAAACTAATTTCGATTTGTGAATGTAGCTTTATCGAGCTCTATAAGTACAATATTTTGAAAAATGAATGTAGAAGGTATAAATAAAACAAACTAAGTTTTGTAAAATATAGTTTAATGCGAAATGCCTGAAATTTACGAAGATACAACAATTCTTTGCCTTCTTATCTTTTCTTGTTGAAACTGTCTCTTCTACCTAACTAGTAAGGCCAGTTGAGGAGGTATACAATTCAATACGACATGTTTGCAGATAAATCAAGAGTGCTGGTTTTTATATTGACTCACAATTTACATTTTAAGCTTGACAGTTTGTGGGTAGCTTGAGTAAGCTCGTATTTACAATATTATGTACAAAAGTTTCTCTTTTTATTAGATACATGTTGTCGTTGATTTCAATATACTGTTTGGATACAATACTGACAATGGAATGTATTTTGGGGAGGTTTATTCACATTTTTATGCCATTAAAGAAGCCCCAGTTTATTCTGAAATCCAGACTTGGGTAAAGTATTCTCAAAAGTTCATTTTCTAACCTCAAACATATGTAATTTATTTTAAAGATTCAATTTTCTTTAAAATGATTTATAAACGTTTGACACCGACGTAACCTTTTGAAAATTCTATACTGTTTACAGAATATCACTATTTAGTACTAAGTGATTGAAAAATATTTCATCAGCCACAATAAAATACTTTCTATCATTTTATAAATAATTAATAAATTAATTTTCTCTAAAATTTGGTTTAAGTGCAAAAATGAAAAATTAACATTATATGTACATCTTTAAACTTAAAGTTTTGTACGGATAATCAAAATAAAAGTACTTAAAATAAATAATACAAATTAAAATTACAAGTGATTAAAGTCGCCTTTAGCTTCGCAAAAGTGCTTTAACCATCTGTTGTTACTTTATCCTTTTCAGATTGCACATACGATAGTGGTACACTAAAATTAATAATACTTAAATTAAACAATAACGTAAATAAATTAAATAAATCTAATTAAATAATATCATTATGTGTAATATATTAAAAATTAAATAAACAAATATGAGTATTATACAAAATATAACTTGACATGAGTTTGCAAATTTTGCTATAATTTCGGTAACAAAAAACAAATTAATGTTTTTCCCTGTTGCTATGGCTACGAATGAAAACTAAACCATGAATTATTTACCCAAGATTCTATTATAAACAATATCGCGAAGAAATATTCCTTTAGATCGTGGTCACACTGAACGATAGAGTGCGATCCACTGCGATTGACTAAAAAACAAACATACATTATCATATGCCTGTGGTCACATTGTGTGCATCGCTGTCGATCATTAGCGATCGCTCGCCATCGTTCAGTTTGATATATCAAATATAATTATTCTAATTCGTGGCGACTGCTTGGCGACTAGCTTCTGTCGCTAAATCAATGACGTGACGGTGCAGTTAGTATCATAGGGATTTTAATTTCTTACGTTGGTATTAATCGGAACCACGGAGTATTTTGTGTTGGTACTTATAATTTCTGACAGCCATCAGATATTTGTTTTTCTTTGTTAAACTCAAATATTTGTATGTTATTGCTTAAATTGACATATCACAAATTGACGGAATTTTTAGTAATTTTCAAGCAACTAATCAACCGAAAAATGCTAAGCGACTGACGCCATGACACTTCGCAACAGCCTTGTACTAGTCGCCTGCATACGCGACTTCCTAAGCGACCAGTCGCCAATAATGACGTCAGGACTGTACTTTTTAACTATCCCAACAGATGGCGCGAATATCAAAGTCGCCAAATATAACATCCAACAGTCGCTAAATCTAGTCGCCAATGAATTAGAATAGGTCTCCTGTATTCCATTTGGCACTTGGTTCACTTAAATCAGTTCAGATAAATTAGACAACATGACTAATGAACTAAACTAAGCAAACTAATGCATTTATTGGGGTGAATTACTTCAAAGTACATTAGAACCAGTAATTCTAGTAATAGAAATAAAGTTTGGGAACTAATCCAGCGAAATAAATAAATGATCTGGTCATTTGGTTCAGTAAATGTAAGTTAAATCTGATTCAAATGGCATATGGAATACGTCTTATGTTTGACAATTTCAATTTTGGTCGATAGCAATCAAAGACGTTGAAAGAAGGGGATACGACATTAAAGTCAAGACTGTGAGGCTCGGCAGATTGACAGAGACAGAAGTATTATTGTACCGTGCTTAGCCCCTGCTATTGCGCATGTGTCATAAAGAGATTTGAAATTTAAACAGGACAGAACAGAATCATTCTTCCTAAAAGATTATACATTTTTACAAGGAAACTGAACTTATCAACGTTTATTATTAGTGTGATCTATCGATTAAAATAAATATTTGTAATTGTAATTGTTGAACAATATTTACTATTAATAATAAATATAAAACCCGTTAATATGAAGAGGAACTCTGAGAATAAATACCAAATTTATGTTTTTAAACAAATCAAAATTACAATTACTTCAACAAACATAAGTGTACAAACTAAACACTTAGTTACCATCTTATCTACAAAAAAATATGTCCAATTCCACACAGCGCAACGATTGAAACACAAATGAACACCTCGTGTTTATGTTCACATACAACAACGCCCCCTGACAACGTCTAAACGCCACTTTTCTTACACAAAAATTCAAAATAAATGGAAGAAGAAGAGATTTGGCTAAGCACGGTGCAGAAAAACTATTGTTGTCTCTTTCCCTTGCCCAAGCCTCACTTCAAGCAATGTTACAGTATCGTAATGCCATATCCCCTCCTTTCAACGTCCTTGGTCAAGTGTATGCTGGTGACATTTGTTAATAAAGATTTAATTTAATTTAGCTCGACTAATTAAGTAATTTAGTTCGAAGTTATAAAGAAATCTTCGATTACTCAACGCCAGGATATGGTAATATAAATATGGTACTTTTAAATATGACAGTTCTGACAACTCGATACAGTGTGACCACTCATGAAAGAATTAATCGGTCGTAGTTGATGCTGGTCGATCGGTCGCTGTTTATTCAAGCAGTGTGACCATAACCTAACGCGCTATCGTAATTGGTGTGTCTGAGGTTTTTTTGGTAAAATCGGATCATTCAAGTGGATGCTTTAGTTTCTTTCGTTCGTATACATGAACAACATTCCAAAGTTGATAAAATACACCAATGAATTAATATATAGTGGACTAGAATATCAGGAAACGGGCTGTTGAGCTGAGCGCATATTCAATTGTTGGATCTCTTGCCGAGATATTCTACCATCTGGTAGATCTTCTCTTCTTCTTCTGTTAGCAGCAGCGACTCCAAGCAGCCCTTGAAATACTGCGTGGAGAAGCATTGTGACCTGTCACACAAAGTACACTCATGTTAGATATTTATCAATAGCTGGAATCATCTTTTAATATGATCAAGTAATCAAGTCAATCTTTAGGGATTTTTCAAAAACTATTTCAATTCGGATTTTGTGATTTTACCATCGTCTTTAACATACAGAGTGATCAAAAGAAATTGTTTTAGTTGGCAATACAATTCCAGAGATCTTTTTATTCCACAGGTGGCACAACGTCAGATAAAGGCGGAAATGCTATTTCATATTTCTAATAAATACAAATAGGTTATGTCAGGAGTCTGACAGCTAATAGAATTTGGACTTTTGAAGTAATAGAAATACTGTAGAAATAAATGTAATAATAAATGTACTCAAATTTAAATTTTAAATGTCAGTGTCAACAACAGGATATGAATTTATGTATCAGGCTTACCAATTTCAAGTAGTTTTTTTTTATTGCCAACTGTAACAATTCCTTTTGATCACTCTGTAGTATTTTTATAAATTTTATGTAACATATAAAGTTTGTACGCGCTGTGGTGACCGGTACGTCATAAGTTTTTGAACTAATAATAAATATATCATCATCACGCCTTCTACCCATTACTGGGTGTGGCACTCTGTCGAAGCAGATCTCGGTAAGTGATATATTTTGCGCGTGAAGTGCGGTTACCAGTCGTCAAATCACGGCCTCCAAAGATGTTAGTGGTGGAGGAGCCACAGGGGTGGCTTCTTGAAATTATGAAAATTGTTTATCGCCTGTGGGAATCGAACCAGGGTTCTCAGGATCCACAGGCCGACTTCATATCACTGAGCTAACCACCCCATTTTGAACTAATAATTAACAGTAATTAAGTATATCTATCTTTTATTGACTCATATTACCTTTGTCTTATACGTTCATCTGTTTTCCATTATACGAAAAGAAAAAGATAAATGAATATGTCAAGGAGTCAAACATTGATGTCATTTCAAAATAAATTTTAGGTTATATTTTAAATGAAAGTGTGTTCTCACAATAAATTTAAAAATATAATTGAAAATTCTTAAATAATAATAACAAAAAAGGTTAATCAGATAGAAATACACAATCATAAACCACGAAAGAATCATAACCTCAAATGTGAAGAATATTGGACTTCCAAACGTTAAAATGGAGAACGAAATAATGATTCTAAAACACCGGTTCTCTTTTTGCAAAATATTAAATAAATTCATTCTTATATCAGTATTAATTTTTCAAGTAATTTATAATATTTTTAAAATTAATTTTATGACAGAAAAATTTGGGAGACGCCCGGATTCGAACCGGGGACCTTCAGCTTGTCGGGCCGATGTCTTAACCACGAGACCACATCCCACCTGTTCGATTCAGGCGTCAACCAAATTCCTCTGTCAAGCTGAAGGTCCCCGGGCGTCTTCCAAATTTTTCTGTCATAAAATTAAATTTAAAAATTATCATTGTCACTGTACTTCAATGTCATTCATATGACAAAAATTTAATTTATAATAATAATAACGTGTCAAAGATTTAATATTTTATTTTTTGTTATGACATTACTCTTAATTTGAAACTAATATTAACTTATAGTTCTTGTTCTTCATGACTGTTTGAGAACCTGTATGACGTCACCAAATATCCTCCATCTTGTAAAATTTACGACGAATATGTTTGATGACGTGCCGTTCACCACAACGCAGACAAACTGTACATTTTGTTATTGTATAAAATGCACAATGGGGTAAAAAGGTTCGTCGCTTCATACAACGTTGAAATCTCTAGTTATTTTCCGCTGTAAATAGTGCCTCATCAATTTTATTTGAAATATTTTTCTCCAAAATAAGTTTACATTTATGTTTACTTGATCATATTAAATATGGTTGTTAGTAGCATTCACAAAGCTGGTTAAATGTTTAATAGTTAGTAAAAAAGACACAAAATGTTAAAAATAGTAGTTAGCTGAAAATCGTAGCTGTTAAAAATCTGCAGGGCTGTAAAAACAGACAAGAAAAATGTTTCATCTGGAGCAAAATCTTAAAATCCCCAAAAGTGTTTCAAAAGTGCACAAAATTGTAAAATAAAAAATTCAGAATCAAAATTGTCAACAAAAAGTTATTAGGTAAACTTAAAAATGAGAAAAATAGTATATTACGTACCATGAACTGTAAGTGACAGATTTTAGTTCAAGAATGTAGATTAGAAAATCGAGGCCGGTAGGGTCAAGATTTCCTAAATATTCGCAACCTAAGTTACAAAAAGTAGCTTTAAAAGTAGCTTCAGTTGTTATTCTTAAGCTAATAGAAAAAAAGTAGCTAGCTACAAGCTACAGCTACAGCTACAGCTAAGGTAAATGTAGCTAAGCTAGTAGCTCAGCTACAAAAGTAGCTAGCTACTGCCCAGCTCTGCTGACTGTGTTTAAATTTTGTCATTAATGGGTAACTTACAGTACAGGAATTGTAAAAAGGATATTTTTTTCTTGTTAAAAATATTAGTTGAAAATAATAGAAGGAGCTTCATGCATTGGTTAGTGTTGGGTTAAAAAAAATTGATAAGGGTTGTGTGTGCTACCTAAACCCCAGGTTCAGCCCCATGTAATTGCTTTATCCAGGTCTGGATCTGTTCCATCTCGTCCGTGAGCTGAAGAGCTTCTAGACAACCCTTGAAGTACTCCGTCGTGAAACAGTTCTTCCTAAGAATCAACACAATGTCTTGTTCTTTCAAAATGTTCATTAACACCTCTATAAAATAAATAAATATATCATCACGCCTTCTACCCATTATTGGGCGTGGCACTCAGGGTTTTACTTGGGTTTGTTGAGCTCTACAAATATAATACTTAAGGTTGCCATCTAAAGGCACTATACGAGTATTTTTTAATCGTTTATATCTCTAATAGAAAACATTATTTTTAACCAATTTTTCATTAATAGCTATTATTCTAAATATATATTTTATGTTTTTATCCTTCATTCTTGTTATTTCGATTATGGTTCAAGAGCCCATTGTATACATTGTGATCTATAATAACAGAGCTGCAATACCCAGAGTTGGATACAACATCCATTTCTCAACTAACATGTAAATGTTGAAAGATCTGTATGATCTGCAATAGCAGAGTGATATATAATTTACCTGCAGAGGGAATGTAACTGAGGCTCTCGGAACAGATTATAACAATCTTCGCAGATCCGATCCAACCGAGCGAAGATGCTTTTGTCGTAGACTCCCTTGCACTGGATGTCGAAGAAGCTCCTCTTGGTAAGATGGTGGGGTGGTGCGGGCAGCACGGAGGCGGCGGAGCGTGGCGGAGGAGCCACTAGGACCAGCGCTAGCACGGCTGCCAACCATAGGCACCAAACCCATGAACTAGAGGTTGAAGATGTCATCTGGAATCAGATAGTGAAGAGTTTCATTAAAAGATTGTTGAAAATATCTTAACTATTTTTAAAATGTCCTCTCTTTATTTAAGATTGTCCTAGGTCATAGATAATACATAGTGATCAGAAGTAAGTGTTTCAGTTGGCAATACAATTCTGGGAATCTTTTTATTCCACAGTTGGCACAGCGTTAGGTAAACGCAGAAATACTATCTGACATGACATTTTTATAATAAATAGAAATAGGTTGAGTGATTGAAATACTTTAAATTATTACACTTCGAGTAATGTTAAGAAATAAAAGGATGTGGGAAAGGAGAACTAATTTAAATTTTCAACAGGAAATAAATTTATGTTATCAGTCTTACTAATTTCAAGTTGTTTTTTTTATTGTCAACTGAAACAATTATTTCTGATAACCCTGTAACTATTTGTAGATCATGGAAAGAAAGTGAAACATTACTTCCTGAATGTGTCAGATAATTTCACGAATGATATATAACATATATATATATATATATATATATATATATATATATATATATATATATATATATATATATATATATGCAGTGTATCCATCCAAACATAGGCTTATAACATGTGATTTCAGTTTTTTGGGACGCATTGCTTCCCAATTAATTTTATAGGAAAATACTTCAAATAAAAGTTATAGAGAATAAAATTACGGATTTTTTGATATAACATACATATCGTTTGTGTATTTCATCAGAGCGCAAAAATTTATGAAATATTTGTAATATTCGTAAAAATAAAGTCCTCCATGAGAAATTAAAACAATTGTCCACTGTCAAAAATATTGACGTTAATATAATACAAATACTGGGATAATTTTCTTGTAACTTTCCCCGCTTCGTCCATTTTATTATCTGCAGCTTTTCTTCGTGTGTGAAATCGTTAATTTTTTAGGTGTTTTTCCGTCAACGTGAACATTTGTGACATTAGACAATTGTTTTAATTTTTTCATGGACGTCTTTATTTTTACGAAAACGCAATAGACTAAAGGCCAGTTTTTCAATCACCGATTAATATTAATCATGGTTAAATAATAATGGAAACTATGGTTTTCATTATTATTTAATCATGGTTAACATTAATGGAGAGTAAACCGGTGATTTAAAAACTAGCTCTAAATAGATTAAGATGTATTGTAATATCAAAAAATCCGTAATTTTATTCTCTACAACTTTTATTTGAAGTATTTTCCTGTAAAATTAATTGGGAAGCAATGCGCACCAAAAAAAAACTGATATCACATGTTTTAAGCCTATGTTCGGGTTTTAGATGGACACACTTTTTATATATATATATACAGGGTAGTGACCGCAACTCTCGAACATAGGGATTAAACATGTAAAAATCACAATTTTTGTAATTTCCTGCTTCCCTCATTATTTTAAGCAAAAAAGCTTCGAATAAAAGTTTTTAAATTACGAATAATAAACGAAATAAATTTTGCATACTTCGTAACGGCACAAATTAGACCTGAAAATAACGAAAATAACCTCAAAACTATCGATAGCCATGGAATTGAATCAAAATTAAACAAATGTTTGACGTTTAATCTGTCAAGTTAATTTCTTTATTTATTATGTCATTTATTTTAATAATAGTTTGCTTAGAGTTAAAGAGAATCGTGTTCTAATCAAAACGACGTGAATTTTCCTCAACAACTTTCCGGAAAATCGACCAATTATTTCTGATTGTTCTCTCGGCTACACGCACAGAGATTCAATGAAATGAGTCAATATTGACAGCAATCGGCCAATCAGTTCTGTTGAAGCGTATCTAATATTTGCCAATACATTCTTAACAAGAAACGCGATTATCTGACCTGAAAATTCATTTTCCCTCGAGAAATCTAACACGTTTTATCACAACTAAATGAGTCCATATACTAAAAACACTGGGGAAATAAATCATAGTTTTTATCTAGCTCTGAGGTGCAATTACAGATCTCTAAAAATTATTGTTTATAGAGAAAAAAATATATAAATGATTATTATGGGATAGTGGCTCAGTGGTATCGAATCGCCCTATGAATCCTTAGAACCCTGGTTCGATCTCCAGAGCCGACAAACATTTTCACCAATTTAAAAATTACCCCTCTGGCTCCCCCACCACTAACATCTTTGGGGGCCGTGACTTGATGGCTGGTAACCGCACTACCAGCGCATAAATATATCACTTACGAAGATCTGCTTCGGCAGAGTGCCACACCTGGAAATGGGTAAAAGGCGTGATCATATATATATATATTTATATATATCATCACGCCTTTTACCCATTTCCAGGTGTGGCACTCTGCCGAAGCAGGTCTTCGTAAGTGATATATTTATGCGGGGGTAGTGCGGTTATATATATATTATAAATAATTATTTACTACTCAAGAGAAACAAGAAAAAATCTGCTGTATCGACTTTATAATACTGAAACTGACAGCAAATTCTTTCTGTTCCTCGACTATTAATTGATTTTAATCATGCTCCAATAATTTTCAAGGAAAGGAGAGTTACCACGTCTTGGAATTATTTTATTGATATTCTTCTCAGGATAGGAATGTTTGGCGAAGATTAATAACAGAATGAATCGGATGATTTAAGACAAGCGCAGGATCCGTGTTTTTAGTTTTGTTGTTTAATTATTTCATTACCTGCAATTGTGTGAAATTCATTTTCAATAACAAACGCAGGACGATATTTTCTTTCTTTCTTATTTTTACTTTCTTATACACAGTATAAGGAAGTATTGGAATCGTGAAAAAAATCGTTGACGAGATTTTCGCGGAAACAGGTGTTTTGAGGTCCACTGAATCTGATTAGTGAATATTTTATTAATGATTCTAGGGTTCGTGCCATCCCATTTGTTGGGATATAGCGTTATATTATGTATGTATGTATGTTTATGTATATTATTTAACTACATAATGTAATATTATCAGATTTGCGATTTTGCGCGTCTAACTATATGTTTAAATATATTGGTTTTCAAAATAGAACTAATAAAATTTATATTTTTATAGTATAATAAATATAAATTACGTTATGTAAACAGGCCTTCACAAGGACTTTTCTTTGTGGATATAAATAAACAAGAAAATTTTCTACGAAATAATTAGCAGTTTTCTACCACAAATATGTCGGTAGTTTCCTGAAAATTCTTTGCTGCTTGTTCACTTCCGGACAAGAATATTGCTGGTTAATTACTTACAGAGCCGTATTTGCAAGATTCTCGATATTCAAAACCAATATGTTAAGTAGAATTGAAATAAAATAAATATATCATCACGCCCTCTATCCATTACTGAGTAGAGCACTCTGCCGTAGCAGATATCGATGAGTGTATTGCGCGTGAAGTGCGGTAACCAGCCGTAAAATCACGGCCCTCAAAGATGTTAGTGGAGGGCGAGCTACAGGGGTAGTTTGCTCATCCTATAAAAGTAAAGAATAAGTTCATTTTTAGAAGCTCTACAACTTTTAATATAACCCCTTGTTTAAGAATTACAGATGCCAGAATTTAAAAGTAAAAGATACAGTGTAAGTTTCACAAATTAATTATTTAAAAATATTTCTGATAAGCTGAAATAGATCAAATATTTTAAAATAAATAATAACAATGTTTCACCAAGTATCTAAGCTGAATCCACCATCCATTCAATAGGCTCCTGAACCTATTATTTATTATTTTTTTTTATGAAACTACATGATAAACTATGACGATCATTTAAAACACTGGTTTTAAATTCTTTATATTACAAAAGATATGATTTTTAAAAGTTTTGTGTTGAGCACAGATCATAATATACTACTATAGATAAGAAACTGCCATGTTACGCACTGGGACTGTATTTTGCGCCATCTGAGTAGTGGAAGTCTAACTAAAGTCATGTATATAGGCAACCCGATATTAGTTTATGACATTATTTATATGAAATTATTTCACAAATAAAAATTAATTGGATATTTGACAGATTAAAAAATTTGAAATATATACAAATGACAACTACTGGAACAATCTAGTAACGAATGATTGCCGATATTGTAGTTATCTAAAATGGATGTTTTCACATAAAGACTATTAGCGCCATTCCTTAGGTGGAAGTCTAACTATAAACACAGTCCCATGGTTACCTATATAATTCCGCTGCCTTGTGTTGAGGTTATGGCATCCCAAGTTCGGTTCAGTGGTACTTAACTTGTTTCGTTCAAAGAGTGCAAATAATATAGGATTGAATTCTTGAAAAATAATCTTACTATGTTGAAAATCATATTTTATAGAAGTTGCAAGCCCAAGAACATGAAATTCAATTATAGTATTAAATGTACAACATGTTGAACATGTACATAGCCAGCAAACGGCGAACAGTTTCAAAAACCAGTGCTGAGATGTCATATTTAGTTACGTTCTACTCCGCATATGTCTCTTATTTACCGCGCGAAAATACTTGTGGCCAATGAGAACCTTCCGGACATGTGATGTCACTATATTTATAATCGCTTATATCTCTGATGTTAAACATTATTTTTAATTATTTTTTTCACTAATAGCTATTATTCAATACATATTTTATGTTTTTATCCTTCTTTCTTGTTATTTCGATTATGGTTCAGCAGCCCATTCTATTATTATTTGTCTCAACCTTGTACACCGTCAGTTAAAATCGTCAAACTGAAATATGATCCATCAGTCATTCCGAGTGACAAATATAAGTCAATGCCTTCTTCACGGACAAGTTTACATTATTAACTTCTTCTTGCAGTTCAATGAAACAACAGCATCGTTTCTGCGGACATCAACAGACACTACAACAAGTTGTAGCCTTCGAGGTATTTTTAGTTGACCGATTAATATCTTAGTTATTTTTAGTATCGTAAAGCAAGTAAACGGCAAGGTCGAAATATTATACGTTAATTGTTAATTTATTCAGCTGTTTAACAATTGTAGTGAGAGTGACTAATTCGGAAACTGCTTGAGTTTGAGTTTTAAATGTTTTGAGTTGTTAGTCAGGATGTAGTTCTGTGAATTGTGTTTTATGTGTACAGCGTTTTTGCTGAATCATTTTCAAGTATTTTCCTTTGCACTTAACTTATATCTCAATAGGCTGTTTCACAAAAATATACATACATACCATCTCGTAATATCCCATTAAATGAGGTAGCACGAATCCTTAAATTCTTCATAAAATATTCACTCATTACATTCATCAAATAATCTTCATATCTTTTCAGTTTTAAAGTTACAACGATTTTTGACTTTTTGAAAAGCTCAAATTTGAAGACCCGTATCTCGAAAACTAAAAGAGATATTGAAATGCGGTTTGAATTAGTGTATTTTTAGTGCTCTAATTAACTTTTAACAAAATTTTGCAAATTTTTAATATTTTTTTCAAAATTTTAATTTCTCAATATTTCAAAAAAAATGAGAAGATAATGAAAATCTGTGAACACCAATGAATTCCTCTCGTAAAAGTACATAAGTATACAAATTTTCAGCCAAAAATTCGCACAGATAGAGTTTTTATTGCAAAAAAACAAAAAATCACTGTTTTTTAATTATTTTTGAATGGGTACGTACCCCTTAAGATTTTTACGAATTTAGGCCATGTTTTGTTTTTCTGCTCTAAAAAATGTTTATGTGGTGCAACAATTTTGAAATTTTACATACGTATGTACTTTTTTGCGAGTAATCTACTGGTGTTTACAGATTTTCATTATCTCGTAAAAAAATTTGAAATATGGGCAAAAGAAAAATTTGAGAAAAATAGTAAAATTTTCAAAATTTCCGTATAAGTTAATTAGAGCACGAGAAATACACTCGTTCAAACCGCATTTCAATATCTCTTTTAGTTTTTGAGATATGGGTTCTCAAAGTTGAGATTTCAAAAAAGTCAAAAATCGCTGTCAAAAAAAAAGATTTGAAGATGTGCTTAACGACATTCGATTTCTCGTAGTCTGAATAATATAGAACAATATTTTAAAAATTTTCGATTTTCAATTGGTTCAACAAAAAAAAATTGCAGTTTCATTAAACGAATTTTTTTGAGATCATGACTCCGGCGATTAAAAAAATATATTGTTGTGGATCAAAATATGTATATCTACGCAGAAATATATATGGAATCGAATGGTGAAATCCTCAATCTTATAACTAGTGTTATATTATTTTAAATTAATCCTTAAGGTGGTACTATCATTTCCAACAGATTTTAATGCAATTTAAATATGTTATTTTTCATGAGTTCCAACATTAGTATGCAAATTTGTTGATTTGTTTATAACTTATACCATATACATAAAATTAAATACTTGTTTTTATAAACTTGCTCGGTTACCTATACTTTTATGAGACAGTCATGATAGAACCACCTTAATGAGACATTTTTCCTTTACTAATTTCTGAAATCGTGGTTCTACGTTTGTAATGTACATTATTAAATCAGCCTTTTACAAACTGCAATTTTGATCACATAAAACGAAATGGGGTCGCGAAAGAATATATTTGTGATTTTTGCTTCCAAGAGGGTTATGGCTCCGAGAAGTTTGAAGACCACTGCACTAACGCGTTTGATATGTTCCTCCACCAAATATGCTCGAGTGATCATCATTCACGTATTCCGGGAGGCTGCAGTTCTTCTGTGGACCACCTATCATCATGTGCTGCAACAGGTGTCCACGGTTCTCCGTTGCTGGTGGTCGCTACGTCTACCCTTTGTACAGTGGCGTACCAGCAATATTTTCCAAAGGGACTATAGTTATTTGTGTATGAATGGATAGGGATGTTCCAATACTACTGATATGATATTATTTACGATATTTTCGTTTCGATACCAACCTTTCGATACGTTACTAATATCAGGATGATATACCCAGTATCGGAAATTTTAAAAATATCCGCTAAAAATTAAAATGTAACTCCGTTTTTATACGAAATTTGTTATTTCAAAATAACAGTAAACAAAAAAATATAGTTTAAATTGAAGCTTCTTTTGAAAGTATAAATTTAAAGTCATAGCACATGCGTAGTGGCCATTATATTTCTTATTTCTTCCGGTGTATATTTCTTTCGATATTTGAAGATATCGATATTTTTCTTGCAATACTATATCAGTATCGATATATTTTATTCGATATTTTCCCTATGCAAGTATGGATACTTTCTTAGTATCACACATCCCTATGAATGGGAGAAAGTGAGGAATTTCTTCCAGCAAGTGGGGACGAGAGAAGAGTGACACTTTCTTCACGATGAATAGAATTTATTTTTTTCACTTAGATAAGATTTACAGTTGAAAAATAATTTTCACTACATTAAAATAAGTTAAATGGTTCTTCCTTCACTAACATCTTTGAGGTGCGTATTTACATTGTGCAAACTGTGGGATACAAAACATCCCCAGATGTGTATTGCCAACTGAAATAGTTACTTCTGATCATCCTGTATTAAGCCGTGTTTATTGCATTATTATCAGTAATAATATAACAAGAGAGTGAGAATAAATTGAAAGTAATTTGACAGATCTTTCGAAAACGTGTTGCCAGGCAATAGTCACGAAAGCCCGTAGGACTTGAGTGGCTATTGCCAAATGGTAACAAGTTTGAGAAAGATACTGGAGAATTATTTTCTAATTTATCCAACTCTCGAGTTATATTTAATTAGATTATCTTTTGACTTAGTTGTTGAGGTTGATTCATCCAACGTAAAAGATTTTGAACTGGGTCTATATCCGATTGATTACTTATTAATGTATTCTTGGAAGTTGTTTCCAAAATTTGTTTGTGTATTTCTGTATCTGAAATGGAACTAAATCGACTTTTTCCACACATTGACAGTTTTAAATAATTATTTGACAACTACCTATCATTTGTCACAAACAAAAAAGCATCTACAGAGATTATTCCCGGGAATAATCACAAGAGCTTTATTGTCAGTATAATAATGACAGGATTGGTTAAAACGTAGACACGTGACATACAATGAAGCATTTCATTGGTTTTGAGCGTCAAAAAATAAGTATTTTAAATACCAAATCTTAAATTTGTCAATAAACTGCAAAAATTATTCTCGTTTGGTCATAACGCGCATGATTTTAAATTTAATGCGTACTAATTTCAAGCCGTAGTGTATTCTTACCAATCCTAAAATCTAATAGCTAATATCCTAAATAATGTCGTCATTTAGGACACATAAATTTAGGATTTGGTATATTAGGGTATTAAAACTGCAAATCTAAACACGGTCCAAATAACTAAATTTTCAGTGTCGGTATTTTTTCATGTCATTTAGTTTTATTTCATTTAGATTAATTACACTACTAAAACAAGCGTAGGGCGACACTCCCTTCCTTTCTTATCTTTTTATTTCATTTTCAGTGACTGCATTGTGTGGACTTTTCTTTCATATACAAGTGCAGGCTATCGCTTTCATCTTTTTTAATCTTTGTAGATTCGTTGTTAGATTCGTTATTAGATTCGTTGTTAGGAGTAAGCGTGAGTAATTTCAGATGTTTTAACATATGTTATGTACGTCGAAAAAGAAGATGAATGATAAATTAATAGGAGTGATTGGATAGATGTAATTGAAGGTTTGTTGTGTGTTAAATGATTTGGAGTGTAATAAATAAATGAGTTTATATGGAGTGATCTATAAATAAATAAAATAAATATATCATCACGCCTTCTATCCATTACTGGGTGTAGCACTCTGCCGAAGCAGATCTCGGTAAGTGATATATTTTGCGCGTGAAGTGCGGTTACCAGTCGTCTAATCACGGTCCCCGAAGATGTTAGTGGTGGAGGAGCCACAGATGTAACTTTTGAAATGATGAAAATTGTTTGTCGCCTGTGGGAATCGAACCAGGGTTCTCAGGATCCACAGGCCGACTTCGTACCACTGAGCTAGTGATCTACGAATGTCGTTAAAGTGAGGGTGGTGTGTTTGGATGAGAATGTTTAGGGCTGATTATTTGATGAATATAATAAGTGAATATTTTATGAGTGATTTTAGGGCTCGTGCTACTCCATTTTATGGGATATAGCGTGAAGAATCCTCCTATATTTTGGCAAATAGAGTAAGTCTCTTTTCTTTATAGTTGTTTTATGAGTACAAATATAAGTAAAAATGTGTGTAGTTGTGCGTTCTCTGTGTTTTAAATAATAAAGTTCTTGTCGAACGTCTTGTGGGTCCCCGCCACTGCATTATGCATGTACGCCTGGGGCCACGGGGCACTTATCCCCTTGTTAACTTTGCTAAGGTGTGGTCCAGTCAGGTATCATCACTATACCATCAACAACACACACACACACACACACAACCAAGCTGATGAAGACATAACCAGTCTTCAAGTTTTCCATCTCTCTTTGTGCGTGTATCATCACCATTGATAACTCTGTTCCTGTGCCTATCTCTGTCCCTGTTCACTCAAAATAAAACAAATGCGAGTTTCGATTCGCCGCTGTTTCATTACGATGCTCGGGTTTTTCAGCTGTGATTTTTGCAGCGCTGTGACGTACAAAGTGGACTTGATTATAAGGCTCGGCTGTTTGATCATGGCGGCAAATAACGAGGCATTCAGGCACTTGTTTCGATGCGATTTTGTTCTCAGAGGTAGTAATAGGGTAATGAGTTTGTTACGTGCTACATTTGTTTTTTACTTTTCTGCAAGACTTCAACCTTTCAATTTTAGGGAAAACTGCAGAACAGTCCACTTGCTAATTTTAAGGTTGGCAAAATGTAGTAAATTTGAAGTCACTAAGTGGAATAGGAACAGTGAAACGACGACCTTAATGATACATTATCACACGTATATCGTATAAAATTTTATCTACAACCACGAAATAAATAAAATAAAAATAATTTTGAATTGATAGTTCTCATAATTATTTGACATAGAGAAATTTTTATGGGGTGGCTAGCTCAGTGGTATGAAGTCGGCCTGTGGATCCTGAGAACCCTGGTTCGATTCCCACAGGCGACAAACAATTTTCCTAATTTCAAAAATTACCCTTGTGGCTCTTCCACCACTAACATCTTTGGAGGCCGTGATTTGACGACTAATAACCGCACTTCACGCGCAAAATACATCACTTACCGAGATCTGCTTCGGCAGAGTGCCACACCCAGTAATGGGTAGAAGGCGTGATGATATATTTTTTTATTTTTGAGAAATTCTTTTTGTACTCGCATCATTCAAAATAAGGTTTACATTACCCTGGAACCTGAAGTAAAGTTTGATTTTGCGCGCTAGTGCTTCAAAGTCATTGAAAAAACACTCATTTTTATGGTTCTAAATTTTGACTATTAAAACGCTAATTGTTCTTATTATATACATACATTTTAAGGAATTTATAAAAGAAATAGAGACATTAGCTTATAACGCCATCAATCAGACATATTTTAACAAATTCTACAAGAAAAAATAAACAATTTGTTTTTAAATAACAAATGTCAATTCATGGCATACTAAACTGTCAATATAAATTCACGCTTCAAATTTAATAACTTTTCTCGCTATCGGTTATACAATTTTTGCTCGTTACAAAAAGTACTGTACAAAACTCGTGCACGAAGACGTCGTATCCAGTGAAATCGGAAACTTGAATTATTAGGTGGCACAGTGATATCGTGTCGACCTGTGGATCCTGAGAACCCTGGTTCGATTCCCACAGCCGACAATCATTTTCACCATATTAAAATTACTCCTGTGGCTCCCCCACCACTAACAGCTTTGGAGACTGTGATTTGACGACTGGTAACCGCACTTCACGCGCATAAATATATCACTTACCAAGATCTGCTTCGGCAGAGTGCCACATTCAGTAATGGGTAGAAGGCGTGATGATATATTTATTTATTGCTCTCCAATTTTAGTATTTTTTTATAGGGTGGCTAGCTCGGTGGTATGAAGTCGGCCTGTGGATCCTGAGAACCCTGGTTCGATTCCTACAGGCGAGAAACAATTTTCATAATTTCAAAAGCTACCCCTGTGGCTACTCCACCACTAACATCTTTGGGGGCCGTGATTTGACGACTGGTAACCACACCCAGTAATGGGTAGAAGGCGTGATGATATATTTATTTAATTGAAATTTTAGTAGGACTGTTTATTGGGATATTTTACTAATAAGAGATGACGCTGAAACTCAATGTCAAAAGTTGAACAAAGGAGCATTTTTGTAAGTGTAACATTACAAGCTGTATTATTTCTTTATTTTATTCTTATATTTCATCACTTACCGAGATCAGTTTCGGCAGAGTGACACACCCAGTAATGGGTAAAAAGCGTGATGATATATTTATATTTATGATATATTTTTATTATTCTCTGTGACGCGATCTGCAATTGCGAGACAATAATGTCTACAGCGAGAACTGTTTAGAAAGAATAAATAGAACAAAATGAATTTCAATTCAGAATAAAACGTAAATTCTTCAAGCTGGTCACGTGTACAAGTCTTGTACACAGTTCGATGACTGCTTAACAATCAATATTGATCAGATTCCAGACATAGGAACGCTACTGTTACCAAAGACAGACTCAAAATTGTTTTCCTCGAAAGTGTACTGCAAATGTTCTTTCGAGTTACACTTGCTTGATTTCTTTTTTATCAATTTAATGTTTTACAAAATACACAGTTTACAATTAGTAATTATAATTAGCAATTAATAGAAGGGTCTTAAAACTTGCGATTCAATTAGTAGTACCATAAGTGAATTAGTTAAATATGACATTTGTAGAGAACTTTGAAAATAAATCTAAATAAACAAAAAAATACCTGAAAATGTAGGTCTTTGGACTATTTTAATTTGTATCACCTCCATATTTACTAAATATATATATATATATATATTTATTCAACAGGACGAAGTCCCAATTATAGAATAACATCAAATTACAGAGTATAAGTGTGAAAGAATATGATAAAAATAAACAATATGAATCATACAAAACATTACATGAGATACACACATTGTGCAATTTACATGCATTAAAATATAAAGTGGTACAAAATTCATAAACCTATAATAGATATCTTAACTTGAAATTTAATGTTCTTAAGCTATCTGAAAAATCTAAATGAATACAGTGATTATTGTAGACGCGGCACATAGTATTTAGAGGCGAGTTAAAATGGTACACAGTTCGAGAGTGATCACATACAAAAGTTTTTTCAAGTCTCGTGTTACAATTATTAACATAAAAATTTAACTTAAATAGTAAATCTGAGCTATCAATACAGTGATTTATAAGCTTGTGCAAAAATAGAATTGACAGTCTATTGCGCCGATTAATCAAAGGTACAAGGCCGAAATGATTTAATAATTGATTATACTCTCCTTGCGGCCAACATCCATTGAGTCTGTAAGAAACTATTTTTACAATTTTTTTTGTATATTTTCTATTGATTGTATTAAATATTGTTGGAATAATAATAATAATATTGCGCTTATGCGTGCAAGGTGCATATATAGTGATACTGGTAACACTACTTGCATAAATAACTTGTTTCCAAAATAAATAAAAATAAAATAAATATATCATCACATCTTTTACTCACTGTTGGGTGTGATATTTTGCTGTGGCAGATTTCGGTTAACAGTTGTAAAAAAATGATTATTTATTTATTTGTTACTCTGCACAACAGGAACTGAATACCAATTACTATAACTTACAGAAGAATCCAAACCACTACGACACAATCGTTTTTAAAATACAAGTTGATGTCATTGAGATTTAAACACATGACTTCTTGCTTAATATGCTCGCTGCCATAATTTCTCCACTTCTTGACAGTTCTTCAGTCTCCTCGACAAGCATTTGTAAATCAAACAAGCAAGTGTCTTATATCAACTTGGCGGTACAATTCAAGCTGCGTCTGTGCGTACGTGCGTCTGTATATGCGTGTATTCTTGCGGAATGTTGAGGTGGACTCGTTAGCAACTCGGCGGCTGATGAAAGAGTCCAACAGAAGCACAGGTGGTGCGCGAAGACACAGAGACGTACTTAAGAAATATTCTTTTATTATCACCTTTATACAAGATGTTTAAGGTAAGACTAGAGTGAAAAAAACATTTTGCTGATCTGAATGAAATTTGGCGCACGTAAACATTGGATAGTCATACACATCTTGTTAAAATATGAAACACATTCATCGTCTGTGAACAAATATATTCGCTTGTAAAGTTGAGTTCTTATACACGGGGCTTATGGCGATCATCACTCAGAATCGCACATATTTGGTTTGTGTACCTCTAAAATTTTGCAGTTTCATTTGAAAAACTAGTATGATGTTCTAGAACTATCCATGTATATTGTATCAGAAGGAGAAAGTTTTTTATCGTTTAGTAATGGATATATAACCATACAAAGCCTTGTTTTTAACGAAAAATTAAGAATCCCAATTTATAATGGCAACACCACACGGTGGTATGGTATTTGAAAATTCACTAGACCAACAACCTGTTAACAATTCATGATATTCAAATCATAATAGGTATAAAACACTTATTTTATTCAATTTTTATATTTTTTTGAGCGTCAGTTTCGCCACTGGACAACCGATGGCGCCACCGTCACACTAGTACTACCTTAAGTCATTTCGATGAAAATCAACGGTGTAGCGTCAATTTGAGTAATAACAAGTAAGGGAATTTTATTCTTTATTTATACCGATTCCGCTAAAACCGGAAATAACATAAAATTCTGGTTTGTCTAGTTTAACTTTGCTTAATAACATTTTTTGTATCTCTTAAAATAAACAAAATGTTCGTGGTGGCGGTCTAACGATAAACACCCTGTATAGTACAAATAATTGTCCAAATATGGCAGCAGCAGTCTCATTTGTCATGGCCAACTTCATTGAATTGCGCTACGCTTATTATGGCCGTTCCATTTCATCATTTTGCCATGTAAAAATTTGTCGTGAGTTTTTTACAGTTTTGGTACGTCAAGTAATGCCATCTAGTGCTTTTTATTTATATTCAAGAAAATTGACAACGCTGTTAAGTTACAAAAACAACCTTAAAATATTTGAAAACTGAAGTTTATGTGATCAAGCAAAATACATTTAATGGAACTGGGTATTTTATTTATATATTCAATATTATTAAATATTTACGACTAGTATTTTGAGCTTTCGACTAAAGTGACTAGCTAGTCTAGACTAAGTGAATTTCACTTGGCAACGTAGCACTATCTGTCACTTCAGGTAAATAATGCCGCCATATTGTCTACCTATTTAAAATTTTTGAAGTGTTTATAGGTCAAAAGATGGAAGAATTATTGAATTATTGGTGCCAACGGTTAGTATTTTACTGTAAAGTTCGTATGATAATAAATATACAATGACTAGGCTTGTGTTTAGGATTTTTTCAATCAATGCAAGAGGCAGTATTTTAAAAATTAGTGAGGACGTTTCTCGTCAGAGGCGCTAGTTGACGTGCCCGCTCTGTAAATTTGAAACTAGGAATTTTAATGACATATGAAACGGCCATAATAAGCGTAGCGCAATTCAATGAAGTTGAATAGACACATTTTGTTAATTTACGCCTAAATGGTTCATCCTACAAAAACATTGTAAAATACAAAAATACTTGTTTTTCAATGCTCTACAACTTTTGTTTAATCCTGCGTTTTGAAGTTACAGTATTATTTGTAAAATTGAGGGTGAAATCTACCTAGCCCGGTTCTGGATCATGTTCAGACCTGAGTCGTCGCGTTGTCTACTACTGCTACACTTCTTCACGGTTAGAGTTCCACTGGAATATGAAAGTTGACGTTTAAATTATGTTATGGTAGTGGTTTACGCTATGAAAAAAATTCACTGAAACATTTACTTCTGATTACTCTGTCTTTTACAAAAACTACTCAAATATTTCTCACAAGTTATCACTTTGAGCAGAATTTACGATATGATAATTATATTTCAGTAGTTTAGCTTTTATACTACAGGGTGATCAAAAGGAATTGTTACAGTTGGCAATACAATTCCAGAGATCTTTTTATTCCACAGTTGGCACAACGTCAGATAAAGGCGGAAATGCTGTTTGACATTTCTAATAAATACAAATAGGTTATGTCAGGAGTCTGACAGCTAATAGAATTTTGACTTTTTAAGTAATAGAAATACTTTAGAAATAAATGTACTAATAAATGTACTCAAATTTAAATTTTAAATGTCACTGACAACAATAGGAAATGAATTTATGTATCAGGCTTACCAATTTCAAGTAGTTTTTTTTATTGGCAACTGTAACAATTCCTTTTGATCACTCTGTATATTTCATAGCAGTGCCAAGAAATTATTGATTGTTATTAAATACTTAAATAAATTAAAATTTTAAATACCTCCCTTTGTTGTTATTCGGGAATTATACCTGTACTGCAGTGGCCCATCTATTTGAAGCCAGACATGCTAATGTTTTTCTCGAATTTTCAAATGCAACATTTGACTGGTAAATAGGGTTGTTAATTTTTCGAATATTCGAGACTTCGATTGTTCAGATTTATTGAACCTTCGAATTTTTGAATAATCCGAATTTTCGAATATTCCGAATTTATGAATTTTCGAATGGGCCTTTCAAGACTTTTTTGAATTTTTTATATATTAATCTACGTAATAAAATTATTATACCCAAAATTTTTATTTTTTTTAAAACTTGTATTAAGCGTGATAAAAATATTTAAACTTTCGAAACAAACGAATGTGACGTAGTTGCATCTTAGCTTAAAGAGAGACAGATAAGACAGAGATAAATAACACGTAACTTGTCGTTGTCAGTAGAATCCTCAAACAAAACATAACTAGACGGATAACAACGGCGTTTGCATTGACTTGAATACGGCATAATTCGTCTAGTATTATACGTCATTGGTAGAATCGTAGAATACTGAATGCTTATTTCTTCTTCGTCTTCCTCTCAGTAAAATTGAGCACCGACAAACGTTTCAGACAAAGCTCTATGATTGGCTTAATGCAACTACGTAATTGCAATGAGCGTTTTAAATTATTCAACTTTAACTTTCATATTTCAGCAATAAAGATATCATTTATGGTATGATTTTATATTGTATTAAATATGATGTACGGCCAAGAACTTATTTTAATAAATATATATTAAAAACCTCTACCACTTGAATCCCCCATTGTGAATCTGGATCCTAACGTGAACACGGCATGTTGATATGAATTATTTTCACAATAAACTCATTTGCAGAGTTTTGTATTAATTCGTAAGTAATTATTATTAATTATTATTATTTGCCAAATTAATTCAATTTAGACTTAAAATTTCGCTACACTATCAAAAACGTTTTAATTAAGACGTTTTTGTATCCTTTTTATTGTCATTTTAAAACGTTTTACTAATAGTCCGTAGCATTTAGATGGGCGGTAAGAGAATAGATGGCTGAATTAAGACGCATAAACTTGCAGAGTTTTTGCAGGATACTTCGCCGAGTTTATTATTTAATTCGTGGCCAACTTTTCGCGAATTATGCGTGAGCGTATTTGGAAATGACAGATGGTGTTAATTCAGTGGCAAAAAATTCAAGAATTCGAAGCTTCGAAACATTCGAAAATTCGTAAATTCGAAGCTTCAAAAAATTCGAAGCTTCGAAGTTTTTCTGACGAAGTTCAAAACATTAGAATGTTCGAACGTTCAGAAATTTAAACTTCGGTGGAAATCAACGACCTACTGGTAAAACAAAGTCTTGTTTCCTATAAAAAGAAACCACAATCATAGAATAAGTATAACGTCAACTTTCATACTCTAGTGAAACTATATCAATCTTCATTTGTTTTGTGTTGAGAAACAGAAAGTGCAAAGATTATCAAGAAACCAAATAACAGTGGAAAAATTATTTAAATGTTACTACGCCTAACTTTAAGTTTATCAGAGATACAGGCACCAATTAATATTTAATGATAACCTCGATTACATTATGTGTAACTTCCGCTTTATACTTGACCCGCGTTTCAACTAACTGACCAAAACTGCTTCAAGTGAAAGCGAGTTTATTTATTTATTTATTTGTTTATTATTCTGCACAACAGGAACTTCAACCCAAGTACAGTAGCTTATAGTGAAATCTAAACCACTTGGACATAAACGTAATTTTTAAATATATGTTGAAGTTAGCGAGATTTGAACGCGCGATCTCTTGTTTATGAATTAGTAAATGAAAGTGTTATGATTGCCTGTTTAATAATAGTATATTAAAGAACTAGTTTCATAAGAGCAATCTGTTAACGCACGAATCCAAATTAGGAAAATGAACTGTCCTGCGGCGTGTTTTACAAAGGTGAGTACGATAACAGGCCTCATGAAACTTGTTCTTTATACAATTTTTTCTATTGAGGTAATTTTATAATAATGTTTGATTTAAAAAAAAAAAAACTGCGACTTGTCAAAAATATAATTTGGTGAATTCAAATTTTGTCATATGAAATGACTTTGACGTACAATGACAATGATAAATTTAAAGTTAATTTTATGACAGAAAAATTTTGGAGACGCCCGGACTCGAACCGGGGACCTTCAGCTTGCCGGACGGATGCCGAGTGGTTAAGGCATTTATTATATTCTGTCATAAAATTAACTTTAAATATAATTTGGTGTTTTTAAGTAGTAGTAGTAGTTGTGTTGGTAGCGCTTCTCATAACACAAGCAATTGAATTATCAAATTTGTTATTAATTATTTAATATTTTTTACTGTATTGTAAATATTCTTTTCAACATAGACAATTTACAATTTTGAGGTTATATGTTATTCATCTGTCAGATTTAAAAACATTCATACCACTCCAACAAAATAAAAAGCGCCAAAAACAGTGCGCTTATAGATCTCCTTGGCGACGTGTTTACAGTGCGTTTATACAGACTTATAAGAACGCCGAAATAGAAAAACATATCTTCTATCTTTTCTTGGGTGTAACTGTTCTGCTATTGCAGATCTTAAGGATATATTTCTATGCTTGAAGTGCAATTACCAGGCATTTAATTTTGTCGCCCTAAATATATAAGTAGCGAAGTAACCGAACGGATAACTTTAATATGGTGAAAATTTTAATTTTATTTCTAATTAATTATGATTGGAGTACTCGTAAATATAAGACAGATATGGTAGTATTTGAAATGCATTTCTGAACATTGATTATCAAGGTTCAAAGCGTGTTTGATAACCTTTCACATATTTTACTGAATATCCAAAATGCTCAACAGAACGTTGAATATTTAAAGAATACTTGTTATTTATTTTAAAATGGCAATCAAATGCAAATTTTAAATTAAGTATATTATTAGATTTGACATAGAAATAAATAATTAATGAATATTATTTTAGAATTATTCTTAGTTAAATTATTGTTTTTGTTTACAATTCGCGCATGATTTGTTTAACGTCTCTGATTTGTTCATAATAATCATGTAAACGTTGTCACTGGAATTCTACGCGAATCGGTTGCATTTATTTATGAACCAATAACTTACGAATATATCAAGTATAATATGAAAACTTAGTCATAGCGTTTAACATGGGAAATCAGTTTTACCTTGCGAAAGAGTGGTCAGTTCATTTTAGACCAAAATGCTTCAATACTAACTTTAAATGATTTTTAACGCTGAGAAATATGTTATAACATTACCAATTACTTTGCGTTTTCGTTTTCATAGTTACTAAATTAAACAAGCGCAGGGCGACACTCCCTTCCTTTCGTATCCTTTTGTTTCATTTTCAGTTACTGCATTATGTAGACTTTTATTCATATACAAATGCAGGCAGTTGCTTTCATCTTTTCTAATCTTTGTAGATTCGTTATTAGATTCGTTATTAGGATTCGTTATTAGGATTCGTTGTTAGGAGTAAGCGTGAGTAATTTGAGATGTTTTATGCATATGTTATGTACGTCGAAGAAAGACGATGAATGATAAGTGAATAGGAGTTATTGGATAGATGTGATTGAAGGTTTGTTGTGTGTTAAATGATTTCGAGTGTAATAAATAAATGAGTTTATATGAAGTGATCTATGAATGTAGTTAAAGTGAGGGTGATGTATTTGGATGATAATTTTTGACAAGGGCTGATTATTTGATGAATATAATGAGTGAATGTTTTATAAGTGATTTTAGGGTTCGTGCTACCCCGTTTGATGAGATATAGCGTGAAGATATGTATGTATGTATATAAATTACGTATTTAAACTAAAATTAATGTACTACTAAAACTGACACAACAAGAAATACTGAATTATACTCTATCTAAATTGTAAATAAAAACTTAGAAAAAGTCAAACAAAAGTGCTTCTTCGTTCAACTTTTGACATACGAGTTTCAGCGCCACCTCTTATTAATGAGATATCCGAATAAGCTACTGTAACTGAGAATCAGTTCCTGTAGTATAAGAGAACTGCAGCCTTGCTCGATGCTCTCTTGTTTCTTCAGGGTGGCCTCCAAACAAAAAGCGGTCAAATCTGATGGAAAACCACAGAAAAGTGTGACCATGTACATGAAACTATTCCTATAATTAATCGCACTCTAAAATGGTTTCCTGAATACGAACATGTTATTAACTAACTACACATTCTAATTTTAGAACTATTTACTATTTAATAGCAACTGATAGTTGCTTTCTATTATCGATTAATGCTCCAATTACTTTAATATGAGTTTAATTCATTGCTGTTTCACACAATCATGTCAAATTTGAAAGGCGAGATATATACTGTTAGATTAAACTGGTAAGTTAATGTCAACTTAGTATGATTGACTACCTTAGCAGAGTATAAGACTTGTGCAACAGGTGGCAGGGTGATCAATAACTTTTAATATATACATAGATGTCCGTTAAGGGTTGCAGTACAGACAAAATATAAACAGATGTACTCAAATACTAAAACTGGTTAGGAAAGTGGGCACTTTCTTGCCGGTTTCAGAAACAGTATATTTTTGTACTCACATCATCCAAATAGTATATTACGTATCATGGACTGTAAATGATAGTTTTTAGGTCAAGAATGTAGTTTGGGAAATCGAGGCCCGTAGGGATATTCGCTCATGCTTTAAAATTGTGCTCATGTGCAAAGTATGCCTTCGCGCACTTGTTATGTAAATAGCTATTACCTGATTTAATTCCATGTAAATTCTGCAATGTTTACACAATCTAATTTCATTTTTTTCTTAGTAAACTTACTTGTAATGTATGTATAAAAATTTGACTTTGTACTAAGTATTTAGCAGTTTGCGTCAGTACGATAATAAATATAGTTCTCATGTTTACTTATGTAATTAACATGTTTTATTTTATCTTCAACGTAAAGAATTAACAGTTAAGAAACAAGATATTTTATTTATAGATACGTATTGTTGTTAGCATAGAATTTAACTTCTCTACATTTATAGATAAAACCGAGAGAGAATTTGCTGACTTCAACTTATATCTAAATATACGATTGTGTCTGAGTTGTTCGGATTCCACTATAAGCTACTGTAGTTGGGAGTAACAAACAAATAAATATAAAAATAAATAAATAAATATATAATCACGCCTTTTACTTATTACTGGGTGTGGAACTGCCGAAGCAGATCTCGGTAAGTGATATATTTATGCGCGTGAAGTGTGGTTACCAGCCGTTAAATCACGGCTCTCAAAGATGTTAGTGGTGGGGGAGCCACAGGGGTAGTTTTAAATTGGTGAAAATTTATGTCGGCCGTGGGGATCGAACCAGGGTTCTTTGGATTCACAGGCCGACTAATAATACATAAATTTATGTACAACAAATGAATTGAAGTTGTTTTACTGATGTGCCATGCCTTTTTTATCCTATAATATGGTTAGTGAATTGAACTCTTTAAAAAAGAATATCTAACACGTCCCTAGTAACAATTGTGATGAGGCTAAGATTTGGCAATAGTGTGACTAAGACGAGAATTGAACCCTCGATGCTCAGTTTGCAGTCTGACTGACTTGCCCTCGAACTGTCAAACCATTTCATATAATTCGAATATTCGAAAAATTCGAAAATTCAAAAACTTTAATAATTCGAAAATTCTAAATAGTCTAAAGTTCGAAAGTTCGAATCTAAATTCGAAGGTTCAATAAATCCGAACAATCGAAGTCTCGAATATTCGTAAAATCAACAATCATAGTTTTTACTTTCTTATACGTAGTATAAGGAAGTATTGGAATCGTGAAAAAAATCGTTGACGAAATTTTCGCGGAAATACATGTTTTCAGGTCCACTGAATCTGTTTTGATCATTTTCTCAATGATGTCTGTGTGTGTGGATGGATGGATGGATGGATGTGTGTCCGGTCGTGCAATATCTCATGAACGAGATAAGATTTGTTAACGAAACTTGGTAATTATAAGTTTCATGAAAATACGAAGAGCTGAGTTGATTTTGAATGAAATTGAAAAACCGGAAGAGGAAGTTTACTGGACACACAAAACAATAAATTCCATTTATGTCAAAAATGGAATCAGTTACGAAAAAAAGTTTCAAATAAAAGATGTTAGCAAAAATATTTGGAACATAAAATGTTATTTGCAATTTTCCTGTATATGCGTCTAATTTTTAGAAAAACTAATTTATATATTTAATAATATATTTCAATAATCATAGTAGCCCATAGAAACAAAAAACAAAAACATGTTTAACATTTATATGTCAAATAATAATTGTCAAACGCAAGGAGCAAGTCATAAGTGTTCAATTCAGCGTTTTTAATATGAAATATGCTGTGTATAAGAAAGTCGTGTGGTGACCACACCAGATTTTTTTATTCTAATGAACTTTTTAGCTGTCAACGTTTTATGCAACCGAGTCTAAAAGTTACGCTAACTTGAATCTATTTCTGTTAGAAATTTTACCGGCGGATATCAGATGTCATTTCTAGGAACCGCTCTTCAAATCGGTTTTTGGTGGGTGCGCATCGGTTATTTGAACCACAAAATTAACTGTAAAATCTCCCGCTGGGAGGCAATAATATCGCAACGAAACATCTTAAGATTTCATGTTTTAAGAACAGTTCAGAGAACCAAGTTTGACGCACGAGATTTTAACAGACTTGGATTTAATGTTTAAATATAATTTTTTACGGATCTACACTTTGAATTCTTAGAATAATAGGTTTTATTTCAAGCACTGCCCATTGCTATACCTTATTCCACGTAAGAATAAGTAAATAAATATATATATTAATTGATTAAATTATTCTTAGAAGTACGTCTGGTGACTGGTGTATGTTTTATATTTAGTTATAATCCCGCTGACTTCAACTGATATCAAAGAAATATGATTGTATTTGGGATTAAGTATCTATTGTAAGAAAATAGTTATTTATGTATCAATGGTGAAAACAGGCGTTTCTGGCCCGCGGCATGATTATTAGCACGAGGCGCAAAGCGCCAAGGGCTAATCACATTCTCAGGGTCAGAAACGGTATTTTCATCCGTGGTACATTACAATATTTTATGCACAACAAAATAACTTTTAATTATATGTTCAAAAAATTAAAATATGTACACAGGTTATATGTCAAAATGACATTTTGTAAAATCAAGTATTCACAATAAACCTCTATTTTTTGTTATTAATCTGCAGATTACCACCATTTTGGCATTTTGTGATCAAAATAATTTATTCTGTTACTTGTATTTTACTTTTATTTATTTTGCTCTCGTACAAAACTGTTAGTATAATAGTTATTTATTATACAAGTGTTTTATTAGGTATATAAAACACGCAAAAAAAGTTTATAAACACGAGACCGATACCAATAACACACAAGTGTAATACAAAATTTTATCCACAACTCATAATTGTAGGTATCGAAGAAGATTGGTCGTAACGTTTAACGTTGATTCAGTTAAATAGTTTCTCAAAATACGGTAGATCATGAACTGGTTGCTAAGTAACAAGTTGTTTACACTGTTTTATGGAATATAAAACACTAGTGTTTAATGAGCCATATAATTCAACTGAAATCAGTGTAATCATGTTTTCATTATATATGAGTTGTGGATAAATAAGTAAATAAATAAATAAATAAATATATCATTACGCCTTTTACCCATTACTGGGTACGGCACTCTGCTGAAGCAGATCTCGGTAAGTGATAAATTTATGCGCGTGAAGTGCGTTTACCAGCCGTCAAGTCACGGCCTCCAAAGATGTTAGTGTAAAGGGAGCCACAGGGGTAATTTTAAATTGGTGAAAATGTTTTGTCGACTGTGGGAATCGAATGTCTATGTTAAAATCATCAGAATATCTTTCTGTCTTTTCCTTTGTCGTTTGCCGCTGTTGTTCACGTTGCTATGGTGACACATGTGCAGCAAGATGCACTCTGCTTATCACACAGCCCACCACGATAGGAAATTTCCATTCTCAAGATTAATGATTTTGAAAACTATAGTAGTGCATCGAGTGAAGTGATATATGGGCATTTTTCACTCGTATATCCACTATGATCATATTTTTATTTTTATCACAAATGTTTTTATATTTTGTGGAAGATTTTATATCATGGTAGCTTAATTACGTCACAAATAAAATATATACAGACAATTGTAGTTCAGTGGATAATAGAGAGCTAGGGTGCAAAATGATGTCTTATTTTTTCCAGTGACAGAAAGGGTTTTTTAAATAGATTATGTCATGATAAACATGGAAAAAAGAAAATTAGATTTGGGAACGGGTGGCAACTATAGATGGCGCCGATGTGAATGCGCCGATTTTAAGGGTGGTTGTTGACATATTTTTTACACTAATTTTCAGTTTTTTGGTATAATTAAGTAATAAAGATGGTAGATAGAAGTTTTGGTCGGTGATGCATGCGCGACAAAACCGGTCAAAGTAGGCAATTTTTATGGTGTCGTGTGACATATTACTACTTGCTCACGATGAATACATGACAAAAAAATTATTGATAGAAATTATTGCTGGTTGCTCATTGATGACACATGCTCTGAAAGTGGACTGGGGTAGGGATCAACAACCACTCTTAAAATCGGCGCATTCATATCGGCGCCATCTATAGATTCCACCCATTTCCAAATCTAATTATTATTTTTTCATGTTTACCATGACAATCTATTAAAAAATTCATTTCTGTCACTAGAAAAAATGAGACATCATTTTGCACCCTAGCTCTCTAACTATAAAGGCGAAGTAAAACTTGCGTTTCTTAATTAGCAAGCAAGAGGTCGTGCGTTCAAATCTCACTGACTTCTACTTATATCAAAAAAATACGATTGTGTCTAAGTGATTCGGATTCCACTGTAAACTGTAGGCCCCCTGTATTGTAATTGAGATTAAATTCCTGTTGTGCACAGTAACAAATAAATAAATAAATCTCACTAAATGTATTCAAATTGCAGCGCTTTTATCATTGAAATTTGTAGTTCTGGACGAGTCCGTATTGCAGCGCTAAAGTCGATTATTAGGTCATGAATGATATACTTGGCCTTATGGTTTTGAATATTGGATTGTGAATTAATTCCTTATAAAATGAATTGTGTTTTGTGAATTATATTTAGAGCCATAATTCATTGTCTATGAAATAAATTGACATTAGCACAGCAATACAAACTTGTCCAAAACTACAGTTGTCATAGATAAAAAGCATTGTCATTTGAATACATTTAGACGTCCGTATATAAATAAAAAAGTTAGATAATTTTGTTTTCTACCACTTTTATTTGAAACATTTTTCAACTCAAATCCTCTACGGCCAAAAATACACAGAGTAATTAGAAGTAAGTGTTTCAGTTGGCAGTAAAAAAAAAATTACTTGAAATTGGTAAGACTGATACATAAATTTATTTCCGGTTGTTGACAGGGACATTTGAAAATTTAAATTATTAAAAATCGTTGTTTCCTTTACCCACATCCTTTTATTTCTTAACATTACTCACAAAGCAATAATCTAAAGTATTTCTATCACTCAACCTATTTGTATTTATTATAAAAATGACATGTCAAATAGTTTGTCCGCCTTACCAGGCGTTGTGCCAACTGTGGAATAAAAAGATCCCCAGAATTGTATTGCCAATTGAAACAGTTCCTTTTGATCACTCTGTATTTTGTATGTGGTTACGCAATTAAAGATTGGTCACAGAGATGGGGAAACACGGTTTTTTATAAGGGTAGTGTTATGTTACTATCTTAGGTTGTTTTTGAATAAATGATTGGGTTTTCTGATTATTTCTTGATCACGGTTGGTGCTTTGGTGACAAAAAAAAATCAATCTTTAAGAGAGTAGAAAGTTAATTTAACGTTTATATAAAATCCCCCGTGGCGTAAATTTCCCAGAACTACCTCATAAATCCCAGAGGGGGGTTTTCCAATATTACCAACCGAAATACATAAAATAACTGCTACTTGTTGCTATTTATACCTCAATTACTTTCGTAATCTTTTCCATAAATTTAAATTAAATAATAATTAAACTAATTATTTATAAGTACGTTTGTCAACTGTAATAGACCGCCTCTCTAAAATTATTAACGATATTTAAATTTAATTTGGAAATTTGAAAATAAATAATCATTTAAATAACACAATATTCTTTTCTTCACTCGGGAAGTTTTATAATACTACTGACGATGACTGCATGGCAGTCGAAATGTACATTTAGTAAAATAAAACTTCCCTAGTGAAGGAAATAATCATAATATTGTGTTGTTTACAATGACGTATAATACTAGACGAATTATGCCGTATTCAAGTCAATGCAGTGTTGTGAAGAAGAAAGGGATGGAATAACTGATCGGTGAGGCGGGTACGCGGCAAGGAGCGAGTACACTTTGATGTTATGCAAATTGCAAACATTTGTGTAGTTATTTTTATATTCAGTTACTTTTCATACATCAAATTAAAGGTTAGTTTTTGACATATTAAGTGTTTTGTATACGCACATTTGTATTTAAATAAATAAAATGCTTGCGCCTGATAACTGTCATCAACATAAATGCAACCTGCATAACATCAACTTGTACTCGCTCCTTGCCGCGCACCCGCCTCACCCACCAGTTAATCCATCCCTTTCTACTTCACAACAAACGCCGTTGTTATCCGTCTAGTTATGTTTTGTCTGACGTTGTTTATAAACATGTATCTTCACATAGCTCCAATCTATATATTAAGCATTTAAATGGGGTGGCTAGCTCAGTGGTATGAAGTCGGTCTGTGGATCTTGAGAACCCTGGTTCGATTTCCACAGGCGACAAACAATTTTCATAATTTCAAAAGCTACCCCTGTGACTTCTCCACCACTAACATCTTTGGAGGCCGTGATTTAACGACTGGTAACCGCACTTCACATGCAAAATATATCACTTACCGAGATCTGCTTCGGCAGAGTGCCACACCCAGTAATGGGTAGAAGGCGTGATGATATATTTATTTTTATATTTAAATGTAAAATAAAAAATAAATATAAATATCTTTTATCCATTACTGGGTGTGGCACTCTGCCATAGCAGATCTTGGTAAGTGATATATTTTGCGTGTGAAGTGCGGTTACCAGCCATCAAATCATGTCCTCAATGATGTTAGTGTTGGAAGAGCCACAGGGTAGTCGAATCCGGGTTCTGAAACTCCACAGGCCGACTCGATACCACTGAGTCACCTAGCATTTCAATGTGAGAACAAAATATTCTTGTAATTCTGTTACAATTTAAGGTTGATTTCTATTTCACTCCGTATAAGAAATCTAGGGATTTTACAATTTTCCGATTGGGAAAGTTCACCCTAAAAGCAATCAGTTTTTTCAATCAACCGTCAAAATTACAACTCAATATATTTCCGGAACCAGAATTTTATTTAATAACAAAAATAAGCAACATCACTTTTAAATATATCACGAGAAAGTATCATAATGATAGTTTTATGGTAGCATTGTAGCTTCACTAGCTAGAGTTTTAAGGTTATTAGTTGTTGTCGACCAAGATCTGCAACTGAAGATCACGAAACATATAAAAAAATATAAATAAATATATCATCACGCCTTTTACCCATGACTGGGTTTGGCACTCTGCCGAAGCAGATCTCGATAAGTGATATATTTATGCGCGTGAAGTGCGTTTACCAGCCGTCAAATCACGGCCTCCAAAGATGTTAGTGGTGGGGGAGCCACAGTAATTTTAAATTGGTGAAAATGTTTTGTCGGCTATGGGAATCGAACCAGGGTTCTTAGGATCCACAGGCCGGCTTGATACCACTGAGCCATTACTCCATAATGATACATGATGTATTATTAAGAATAATAAGCGATATATTACCCTAATGCTGGGTTGCATGAAAGTTTTATCGGTTTATTAGCAACTAACGGTTCAATAAATTTCAAAAAATCTCTATTGATACTGTTGCTAGATAAACAGTTCTTTAACTAAAGAACTCTTTATTTTTTTCTTGCAACCCAGTATAAGCTAGCTCAGTGGTATGAAGTCGGCCTGTGCATCCTGAGAACTCTGGTTCGATTCCCACAGGCGACAAACAATTTTCACCAATTTAAAATTACTGTGGCTCCCCCACCACTAACATCTTTGGGGGCCGTGATTTGACGGCTGGTAAACGCACTTCACGCGCATAAATATATCACTTATTAAACACCTATGTTTCACTTTCCGTGATACACTCTGTATATTAGATGTAAAATCACTCAAAAGCACCAAAAACAGTGCGCTTATAAATCTCCTTAACGACGTGTTATCAGTGTGTTTATACACTTATAAGAACACCAAAATAGAAATAATATTATTATTAAACTGCTTCTAATTGTAAATTTCTGTTCCCATGTCTGTTTCTGTCTTTGCGTGATTTTTCTTCAATCCGGGCCTGGATGTCCGCCGCAGTCAGACGGCTTGGCGCTCAGTTCTACCAACACTCACACACATACACACACGAGGTGTGCATACTAATCTTGTGTGAAAAGACGCGTTCCATGTCTTGTTTTAAATGTTGTCTGTTGTACTGCTGTGTGTGTGCACGAAAATAAAATTCTAATTTAAGAACTGGTGCGTATTTACGAATTTTGAAAGAATGAACTAAGTATTGAGAACACACTGACGTTGGTGGTATAGACAGTAAATTTATAAATGGGCGAGCGTTCTTTTACTCTAATATCATTTCTCTGTTTCGCAAATAGAATTTGTAAAAAAATTGCTAGTAATTCAGTTACACGTTTTCTAAAATAAATAAATATAAATATATCATCACGCCTTTTACCCATTACTGGGTGTCGGTAAGTGATTTTTATTAATTTAAATATTCAAATGTCCCTGTCAACAACAGGAAATAAATTCATGTATCAGTGTTACCAATTTCAAGTAGTTTTATTTTGTTGCCAACTGAAACACTTACTTCTGATCACTCTGTACTATCAGCAACGTTTGTTATCTATTTGTTGATATTTCCCAATAAATGGGATAGCTCGAAAGGTAGCACGAACTCCTTCATCCACATTCATCCCAATATTAACTAGGTTCATCATTGTAAATCTCACAATGAATATTTTTTCAAATACTAAATCTTTTTCGTGTTTATAAAATGTTTGTTTTCCTTTACCGTTACGTTGACGGCTTGTTGCGCTACGGGAACGGCTGTCTACGTTATGTTGACGTAGTATCAGTGCGATTTTCTCACGATCACGTGACCTCGTGTTTCATAACAACATGATACCGTGTATATATTGTGTGCAACATACGATATCGAGATATAATAACTAAGAAAAGCGAAACATTGGACCAATCATATATTAGGTTCCTTCCCCAGAAATAAGAGTTCGTTAGTAAATGAAAACATTGAAAATAAATATTTTTATACTTATTCATATTGTTATTATATTTACTAATTTGGAATTTGATTGTAGTGAATGAAATAATTGATACAATTTTCTTGTTTTTTTTACTTTATTAAATAGACATAACCTTTTATGTAGAATTTTATAATATAATAAATTTATTTGATTTAATAAAACCGTGAAATTTAGAACATTAATAATTTCTGACATTGTTAAGGTTAGAATTACGAAGAATTTGACGTTATCAATATGGCGATTATAGTCGAATGCTTACGACTATGTTTTAAAAACATCATCGTGACTTAATGATCATTACAATTGAAATTACGTTTCTAATGATCATTAATATAATTGAAATATGACATACGAAATGTTAAATTAAGAATTAGAGTTTAATCATTAACTTTCGTCGTCTGTCTCGGCTGTGGATTGTAAATTACTTTGACCAACTCTATATATAACACATGAAACGATTTTTTTCTCTTAGAAAAGACCCCCCCCCCTCTATCTCTTTAAAAGTAGCGTACCGGTAAGAAAATAAATCTACTTTCACCCCTGGAACTGCCACACTGTCAATCGGTAAGTCCAGACCCTATACTATAATTGGAAATGAAGTTCCTGTTGTACATGCTCGTTTTCACCAACAAAAGTTAAATTTTAATCGTTGTTTAAATAAATAAAAGTAAATCGAATATATGACAATGTCAATTATTCCTATGGGATGGCTAGCACAGTGGTATGAAGTCGGCCTGTGGATCCTGAGGTCCCTGGTTCGATTTAAAAAATTTTCATAATTTGAAAAAGCTATCCCTGTGACTCCTCCACCACTAACATGTTTGGGGGCCGTGATTTGACGACTGGTAACCGCACTTCACGCGCAAAAATATATCACTTACCGAGATCTGCTTTAGCAGAGTGCCACACCCAGCATTGGGTAGAAGGCGTGATGATATATTTATTTTATTTATATCAATTATTCCATTTGACATGTAATTTTGATTTGCTTTTAAAATTTAACTTTTGTTGGTGAAACCGAGCAACAGAGTAGTATAAATAAATAAATATGTATTATTATTAAATAACCAGGTTACTAGCAAATAGCAAAACAGTAATATTTGACAAGTAACAGAAGAAATCTGTGATATATCTGCTAGTAACGGTAGATTTTTCTCTGTGTCACTATGCTTAACTTAATAATATTTATTTACTGTTATTAACGATTGTTTACGAGTAAGTAATTAAATAGAGAAACATATTCTTGTATATTTGTATCAAAACTAAGAATAAATAAAAAGGATATCCTTGAAGGATTTGAGCTTGGTTTAAGCTGCATAATTTATATTAAATCGATGACAAATCACTTGCGTTTTCCGGGAAACTGATCTTTATTTTCCTTTTTAATTGGAAGAAGCCTACATAGTTATGCATGGAATTTTGAGGCTAATTAAAAATTTTAATATTTAATTAATTAATGAAGCGTAGAAAAAAAAATTATTTTAACGCTTGATAAAAGTTCAGTAATTTGTTACCCGTATGAAATTTTGAATTATTCATTAGTCCTGCCCTGTAATTGTTTCTTTTTTGGTGAGTTTTAAATTTGGCATAAAAATAATTGACGTACGAAATGCAATATTAGGTTTGGCAAGTCTAGTATGTTTATCAAAAATAAAAGTGTTTTGAAAATTTGTTGTTTTCAAACTTGTCACAACTACATTAAAAACTGTATCGTCCATTGCAAATTTTATGTAAAGATTGATAACTATAACTCTTACTTATACAGCAAGAACGCAACCAGAGAGTTATAACAGATTTTTCTGTTATAACTCTCTGATTGGTGCAATGGGCCAAAGTACAATCTATTTAATATGGGTTAACAATAACTGCATCAATTAAATAAATGATTTTCAAGTAGAAAATAAGATTCTATTATCTGATCACTTCATATGTAATTTAAAACTGAACCAGAGAGTTATAACAGATTTTAAACATCATATTTATCAAATTTTCATAATTTGAAAAAGCTATCCCTATGGCTCCTCCATCACTAACATGTTTGGGGGCCGTGATTTGACGATTGGTAACCGCATTTCACGCGCAAAATATATCACTTACCGAGATCTGCTTCAGCAGAGTGCCACACCCAGTAATGGGTAGAAGGCGTGATGATATATTTATTTATTAATTTATTTAAACATCATCTTTACAATGTTGACTACCATCTTGAAATAAAAACAAATAATAGTTATTTATTATACAAGTGTTTTATATACCTAATAAAACACAAGTGTAATACAAAATTTTATCCACAACTCATAATTATAGGTATCGAAGAAGATTGGTCGTAACGTTTAACGTTGATTCAGTTATATATAGTTTCTCAAAATACGGTAAATCATGAAGTGGTTGCTAAGTAACTAGTTGTTTACAGTGTTTTATGGAATATAAAACACTAGTGGTTTGTGAGCCATATAATTCATCTGAAATTAGTATAATTATGTCTTTATAATATATGAGTTGTGGATAAAATAAATAAATATATCATCAAGCGTTTTATCCATTACTGGATGTGGCACTCTGTCGTAGCAGATTCCGGTAAGTGATATATTTAGGCTGAGGTTAGTAGCTGTCAAATCACGGCCCTCAAAGATGTTAGTGTAGGAGGAGCCACGGGGATAATTTTAATGTGGTTAAAATTGTTTATAAATCATAAAATAAATGAATATATAATAAATAAATAAATAAAATCATCACGCCTTTTACCAGTTACTGGGTGTGGCACTCTGCCGAAGCAGATCTCGGTTGGTGATATATTTATGCGTGTGAAGTGCGGTTACCAGCCGTCAAATCACGGCCCCCAAAGATGTTAGTGGGGGAGGAGCTACAGAGGTAATTTGAATGTGGTTAAAATTGTTTGTCGGCTGTCGGAATCGTACCAGGGTTCTCAGGATCAGGATCCACAGGCCGACACGATACCACTGACTTCTTGTTTGTTTATTTTAAAACGCAAGTTTCATTCACTGGGCTTTGAATGATTATTTTAATTTCTTGATTTTATGGAATGCGTACTATAGTCTGTTTTTTAACCAGGAGGAGTAAATGCATAAGTCAGATTTACACTATAGAAAGTTACCAAAGAAAGTTACTAGATTTTTATTGGCGCGAAATACAAAAATTTCTTACACATCTGCACTGATTAAGTCTCATGGAATTTATTTTAAAATACAAATGACATTATAAACTCTAATTTGTCACTGCGTATATTATTAGTTCTTAAAAGAACTGATTTATTTTAATGTCACAGAAATGCAAAAAACCAACAAGAAAACAGATAACCTCAAAACTTATGACAGCTCTAATAAAATCTATGTACAGTGTAAACTCGACGAAGCATTAGCCAATCAGAAGCAGAGCTGGGCAGTAGCTAGCTACTTTTGTAGCTTAGCTACTAGCTTAGCTACATTTACCATAGCTGTAGCTGTAGCTTAGCTAACTGTGAAAAAATATAGCTGTAGCTTGTAGCTAGCTACTTTTTTTTCTATTAGCTTAAAAATAACAACTGAAGCTACTTTTAAAGCTACTTTTTGTAGCTTCAAGCTACTTTTTGTAGCTTAAAACTACTTTTTGTAGCTTGAAGCTACTTTTTAAGTAGAAGGTCAACAAAGTACGCATGCGTACAAGCTAAACCCACACAAAATAATTATTTGTTACCGGTTCTAACTGGCTCTAATACGTTAAAATACACAGTAAGTGCCAGATGGTATTTGTTATTTTTGATATTTATGTACATAATAGTAAATTAACAGTCAATATAACAAAAGACTGATCATATGACAATGACAAATTTAATTATTTTACAATAATTAAAAAAAGTAGCTTTAAAATTTAACAGCTACTTTAACGAAAGCTTTTAGCTGTAGCTTAGCTATATTTTACAAAATATAGCTTATAGCTGTAGCTTAGCTACTTTTTTAAAGATTAGTTGTAGCTGTAGCTTAGCTACTTTTTTTAAGTAGCTTGCCCAGCTCTGATCAGAAGCGTCAGTTTTAGCGGTTAAAATTTACTCCTCCTGGTTAAAAAACAGAGTATAATGTACACAAATTGTCTAGTTCTGAATTGCACATCTTGTGTGTCAGAATTTTACAACAATAAAACTGTGACATTATAATACAATACAGTTCTCTCGCATTGACCTAAATACTTGGATTTGAAAACGTCGCATGTATCATCAAAACAAACGAAGAGCAAGCAAGCATAACAACTGACCATCAACATCAATTCATTCATGAATCCACTGCACACTACAATCCGGAAATAGTCACGTGGTTAAAAATAACTCGGAGATTCTAATATTTCAATAAATTGAGACTGCGTTTAATTTACTTTCACTTGGAGAGATTGCGATCGGTCAGCGAAGTACTGAACCCTGGACGGTGGTTTCCGAACAGGAATTCATTTGGACGGATGGGTGAATTCCTGAGAGTTGCGGATCAAGTTGCAGAGACGAGCATCTAGCTGGCTACTTTCTATATTTTACGCCAGAGTTGCTAGTGTTCAATTTGATAAGATTCAATGAATATTATCTGCCTTTCATACGGTACTATCATTCCTGCTAGATAATTCTATACTTGTAAATAAACGCTGGAATTGTGATCGCAAAATGTCTGTTAATGAAAATGACAATATTTTTGTTAAACTAGTTTAAAAACCGAAAAAAAATAAAATGTGGTTCTATATAATTCAGACTACGAGAAATTGAATCCCGTTGAGCGCATCTTCATGTCTTTTTTAGTTTCTAAGTTACAGCGATTTTTGAAAGCTCAACTTTGAAGGCCCGTATCTCGAAAATTATAAGAGATATTGAAATTCGGTTTGAATGAGTGTATTTCTCGTGCTCCAATTAACTTATACCGAAATTTTGTAAATTTGGAAAATTTTACAATTTTTTTCAAAATTTACATGTCTCAATATTTCTAAAAATTAAAAAAATATAGAAAATCTGTGAAAACCAGTGAATTCCTCTCGTAAAAGTACATAGGTATGCAAAATTTCAGGCAAAAATTCGAACAGACAAAGTTTTTATTACGCAAAACGAAAAATCACTGGTTTTTAATTATTTAAGATTTTTACGGTTATTGGCCATTTTTAGATTTTTTGCTCTAAAAATTGTATCCGTGGAGCAAAAGTTCTGAATTTACATACGTATGTACATTTTTGCGAGGAATCTACTGGTGTTTATAGATTTTAATTATCTTGTCAAGTTTTTGAAATATGGGCAAAAGAAAATTTAGAACAAAAATTGTAAAATTTTCAAATATTTTAAAATTTCAGTATAAGTTAATTAGAGTACGAGAAATACACTCGTTCAGACTGCATTCCAATATCTCTTTTAGTTTTCGAAATATGGTCCTTCAAATTGGAGATTTTAAAAAAGGTAAAAAACGCTATAACTCATAAACTAAAAATCTCGTGTGGGCACCACACGACTTTCTTATACACAACATATATAATATTTAGAATATATGTTATTAAACATGTAATTTAGTTTCTTTCCGAAAGAAGACATAGATAACTAGATAAAGCAAAAATTAAAATTTATGTTTTTTGTTTCTATTGCTACTATGATTATTGAAATATATTATTAAATATAAAAATTAGTTTTTCTCAAAATTAGACGCATATACAGGAAAATTGCAAATATCATTTTATGTTTCAAATATTTTTGCTATCTTTTATTTGAAACTTTTTTTCGTAACTGATTCCATTTTTGAAATAAATGAAATTTATTATTTTGTGTGTCCAGTAAACTTCCTCTTCCGGTTTTTCAATTTCATTCAAAATCAACTCAGCTCTTCGTATTTTCATGAAACTTATAATTACTACGTTTCGTTAACAAATCTTATCACGTTCATGAGATATTGCACGACTGGACACACATCCATCCATCCACACACACACACACAGACATCATTGAGAAAATGATCAAAACGGATTCAGTGGACCTCAAAACACGTATTTCCGCGAAAATCTCGTCCTTATACTGCGTATAAGAAAGTAAAAATGCCACCCCAAAATACGTGCCGCCCGGTGCGGACCGCACCCACCGCCCCCCTCTAGGTACGCCACTGGGTCTTCCATGAGTGTACAAGTACAGCGAGATACTCTTTATTTCCAGGAACATTCTTTCGTCTTCGCAGTTGAACTTGCTGTGGTATGAAGTTAAAACTTCGCGTCTAAATTTACTCTGTGTCATTTCCTCCTCTGTGCTGCGTGCCACGCCAGACATCTGTTGTCAGCCAAGTCATTAACAATCACGGCACAACTTGCATATTTCACATTTCTACGCTTTCACTCCATCTGGCAAGTGGCTTGTTGCGTCACTTTGATGCGACGCCTGCGGCCGTCGCTGCGAACTCCTGCAGTTCGCTATCAGAGTTAAACGTTTTCAAAAAAGTTCTCAAATCTTGAACTTTGAATTAGCTAATATTCCCCCCTGTTCTGTAACTGCATCATTATCTGTTAATGATCGATAAGTTAATGATAATTTTTTATCGTTATTTTACGTTTTTATGTTATACTAGCTATTACCCGCGACTTCGTTCGCGTGGTCTACAATTTAATGCGAGTACCTGGCATGCGTTGCATTGCAACTCAAAGAAAGAAAGTGTTTGTGTTTTATTATGTTTATTGAAGTGCTTTTGGATACACAATTTTGGTTGTTTTTCTCTTTGGGATGTACACGAATAAATAGAAGATTTTCCGACGCGTGAGCATGCTACATACAGTTGTCCAGGTGAGAAGCATGGATTTTCTAAATTTAGTGCACACACTTGTAGCGATTGTCCCTGTGCTTTGTTGATGGTCATTGCAAATGCGAGTCGTACCGGAAACTGCAAACGTTTGAATTCGAATGGCATAGGACTGAAGCTTTATTATACCTATATGTTAAGATTGGTTCTCGTCTATGCCTATACCAAATTTGAATCGAATCTGTGCAGTACTTTTCAGGATAGCTAGCGGCCATTTTGCTTCAAGATGGCAGACTGAAGCTTTATTATACCTATATGTTAAGATTAGTTCTCGTCTATGCCTATACCAAATTTGAATCGAATCAGTGCAGTACTTTTTAGGATAGTTAGCGGCCATTTTGTTTCAAGATGGCGGACTGGGTTTATGCTAAGTCAGAAACCTTCGCGGGCTTGCGCACAACAACTTATCAAAGTTGCATCGCAATCGGATGAATGATATAGGAACGCATACGGGACAAACAAACAAACAAACATTAATTTTTGTATATATAGATAGATTTGTGGATTTTGTTTATTAATATACCGGTCTCTTTACATTTGTTTCTCACTATTAACTAAAACCTCAACCAAAACATAAATTGTGAATGCTATTCCAAAATGGTATCAAACGTGAAACATAAAACTAACACTAATTTCAATTTGTGAATGAACCTTTGGCGCAGATATTTTTACTGTTTAAAGTTTATTGACGTATTTGTTTATATCAACATGAATGGGTTCCTGAACCATAATCGAAATAACAAGAATGAAGAATAAAAACATAAAATATGTATTGAATAATAGCTATTAGTGAAAAAAATAATTAAAAATAATGTTTAACAACAGAGATATAAGCGATTAAAAATATAGTGACATCACATGTCCGGAAGGTTCTCATTGGCCACAAGTGTTTTCGCGCGGTAAATAAGAGACATATGCGGAGTAGAACATAACAAAATATGACATCTCAGCACTGGTTTTTCAAACTGTTCGTCGTTTGCTGGTATGTACAACATGTTCAACATGTTGTATATTTATTACTATAATTAAATTTCGTTTTCTTGGGCTTGCAACTTCTATAAAATATGATTTTCAACATAATAAGATTATTTTTCAAGAATTCAATCCTATATTATTTGCACTCTTTGAACGAAACAAGTTAAGTACCACAGAACCGAACTTAGGACGTCACAACCTCAACACAAAACTTCAAAAAATCATTTCTCTTGTAATATAAAGAATTTTCAACAAGAGTTATCATGTAGTTTCATAAAAAAAATTAATAAAAAATAGATTCAGGAGCCTATTGTGAAAACAAACACTAATTCTGATTTGTGAATGAACCTTTGGCGCTGTTTTTTTACTGTATAAAGTCTATTGACGTATTTATTTTATATCAAAGAATACAGTACTATTTAATTAGAAAATTAATTATGTATACTAGTATTATTATCTAATGAAAAGTTTTTATATACCTACATTACGTTGCATGACTTGTGCTTTAAATGGAAAAACGGTAGAAAAAGCCGCGTTATCTAAGTGACAAAGAGAACATACAGGTAATAGAAAACTATATTTAGAAATTGATAAGTTAAACATATTTTAGTGCCAGATAAAAAGTTCGTAAAATACTGCTTTCAACATTATTTACTTTTGTACAGTTTTCCTGTACTTCTCTCTCCACTTACACCTTTGTAAGTCTTTATTTGACAGCTGGCAATGCACAAAATGTCACAGAGTAACAATTGATATATGTTGTTACAAACAGCTAAATAAATAAATTAAATAAAAATAAATTTATTATCACGCTTTTTACTTATTATTGTGTGAGGCATTCTGCCGCAGCAGATTTCGGTAAGAGATATATTTATGCGCGTGAAGTGCAGTTATCAGCCGTCAACTCACAGCTTCTATAGATGTTAGAGGTTGGTGAGCCACAGAGGTAATTTTAATGTGGCGAAAATGTTTGTCGACTGTGAGAATCGAACCGAGGTTCTCCGAATTCATAGGTCGACTCGATACCACTGTGCCACTTACCCCGTATTAAATATATCATCACGCCTTTTACCCATTACTGGGTGTGGCAATCTATCGTAGCAGATCTCGGTAAGTGTATATTTATGCGCGTGAAGTGTGATTACCAGCTGTTAAATCACGGCCCTCAAAGATGTTAGAGGTTGGGGAGCCACAAGAGTAATTTTAATGTGGTAAAAATGTTTGTCGGCTGTGGGAATCTCAGGATTTACAGACCGATTCGATATCACTGAGCCATCTACAGGTAAATCTTAGAATAAAATAAATAAATATATCATCACGCCTTCTACCCATTACTGGGTGTGGCACTCTGCCGAAGCAGATCTCGGTAAGTGATATATTTTGCGCGTGAAGTGCGATTACCAGTCGTCAAATCACGGTCCCCAAAGATGTTAGTGGTGGAGGAGCCCCAGGGGTAGTTTTTGAAATTATGAAAATTGTTTGTCGCCTGTGGGAATCGAACCAGGGTTCTTAGGATCCACAGGCCGACTTCATACCATTGAGCTAGCTTAGGGTAATATATCGCTTATTATTCTTAATAATACATCATGTATCATTATGGAGTAATGGCTCAGTGGTGTCAAGTCGGCCTGTGGATCCTAAGAACCCTGGTTCGATTCCCACAGCCGCCAATTTAAAATTACTGTGTTCTCAGGATCCACAGACCAACTTCATACAACTTATTCGTTATAATATTTGTAAATATAATGTGAATGAACTACTACACATATTTATGACGTCATCCGATAAGAACTTAAATACCGCGCAAAATTTAAAATCCAAGTAATATAAGATTAACTTATTGCAGTGCTATAAATACATTTGCTCTATTTATTTAATTTAAATAAGATTCATAATTTTGTGCGATACTAGATTATATGGTTTTTATTATACTTAATCTAGTGATATAAATTTATAATTAAATTCACATATGACGACATAGTAATGAAATTATAAGACATATTACATCTGTAACAAATGCTTGTATTTATAAATAAAACTTGTAATCTTTAATATGCTTACGTACAAAAATATTTTAGATTATTTATCAAAAAATGTTGATTGCGCATTTGTTCTGTTATGTAACAGGTCAGTATTTAGGAGGCCAATATAGTTATTATTAGCCCTCGGCGCTTTGCGCTTCGTGCTAATAATCATGCCACGGGCTAGAATCGTATGTTTTCACCCTTGGTACATAAAATATTTTATGCACAACAAAATATCGTTTATTTATATGTTCAAAAGATTAAAATATATAAATAGGTTATATGTCAAAATGACATTTTGCAGAATCAAGTATTCACAATAAACAAAAATTGTCATTTTATTTATGTATCCATAGGAATTATTATTTTTATGGCCCTATAGCCAAAAAGAAGTGTTTAAGTCTGCTTTTCTTGGCTAAAACACATGAGTTTTTAGCCCGGTTGTGAATAATAGTTATTTATGTACCAAGGTTGAAAACAGGCGATTCTGTTATTATTATTATTATGGGGTGGCTAGATCAGTGGTATGAAGTCGGCCTGTGGATCCTGAGAATCCTGGTTCGATTCCCACAGGCGACAAACAATTTTCATAATTTCAAATACTATCCCTGTGGCTCCTCCACCACTACCATCTTTGGGGGCCGTGATTTGACGACTGGTAACCGCACTTCACGCGCAAAATATATCACTTACCGAGATCTGCTTCGGCAGAGTGCCACACCCAGTAATGGGTAGAAGGCGTGATGATATATTTATTTTTATTTTATTTACAAAGAATTAGAATTGTATTTTCATTATTACCTAGTCAAGGCAAATTAAGTACATAATAAAATAGTCTATAAGTACTCATCTATGCTATTTTTCGTTTATTTATATTCCTTTCCAAAGTTCTCTACAAATGTTATGAATTGAAATTCGCAAGTTTCAAGACGCTTCCACTAATAGATAAGTGTATTTACTTATTTGATAGCTGTAAACACAGCTTTAATAAGAATGCAGTAATTTAAAACAACAAACGTTAAAATGACGACTAGTACCTACCATTCTTTTGCATTCTTCCTTAAGACAAGACATGCGTTTATTTATTTATGTGACATTTAGTATTCAGTTATTTATTTTAATTATGGCCAGTTGTGCCAACAAAAGTTACATTTTAAACTGGGTTGGCATTATTGACATTGCTGTCAAATATGTAATATGCTTTTATTTATTTTATGCTCGATATTGTAAACGATAATAAGTTTTATTTACAAAGTAAATTTTATTTCTTCAAATGACAGTCGAATTTTTGGCAGTAATGCCATAAAATAAAATAAACAAAATTGATTCAAATTTGTTGATTAACTTTAATTTACTATGGAAGTAAATTTATTCTGTCTTTTATACTTGATAATACTGGACATAAGGCTTATATTTTTATTATCAGTAATAATATAACAAGAGAGTGAGAATAAATTGAAAATAATTTCACAGATCTTTCGAAAACTTGTTGCCAGGTAATAGTCACGAAAGCCCGTAGGGCTTGAGTGGCTATTGCCAAATAGCAACAAGTTTGAGAAAAATACTGGAGAATTATTTTCTAATTTATCGAACTCTCGAGTTATATTTAATTAGATTATTTTTTTGACTTAGCTGTTGAAATCGATTCATCCAACTTAAAATATTTTGAACTGGGTCCATATCGATTGATTACTTATTAATGTATTCTTCGAAGTTATTTCCAAAATTTTTTGGTGTATTTCTGTATCTGCAATAGAACTAAATCGATTTTTTTACACATTTTACTTGACGCGTTGACAGTTTTAAATAATTATTTGATAACTACCTATCATTTGTCACAAACAAAAAAGCACCTACAGAGATTATTCCCGGGAATAATCACAAGAGCTTTATTCTCAGTATAATAATGACAGGATTGGTTAAAACGCTGACACGTGACATGCAATGAAGCATTTCATTGAGAAACGTCAAAAAATAATCAGTATAATATTCAAAAGTGTCAAATTACATTTCTTTCAGAAGAATTATTTGTCAGTTAACACAAAATGTCAGTAATAGTTATTTATGTATGAAGGGTGAAAACAGGCGTGATTGGCATGATTATTAGCACGATGCGCAAAGCGCCGAGGGCTAATAACATTAATTTCATCCGTTACAATATTTTATGCACAACAAGATAAATATTTAATTTCACATTCAAAAGATTAAAACAAGTACCTACATATGTCAAAGTGACATTTTGTAAAATCAAGTATTCACAATAAACAAAAATTGTCATTTTATTTATATATTCATTGGAAATTATTTTATTATGATCCTAGGGACAAAAAGAAGTGTTTAAGCCCGCTTTTTTTTGCTAAAACATATAAATTTCGGCCCGGTTATGCATAAAATAACTTTTTTTTGTTAGTAAACAACCTTTTTGGTCAGTATTTATAAAAAAATTGCCAGTAAAATTGTCAGTATTTTAAGTACGAAATTTTAGTAAAATACTTATTTATCAGTATTTTTGCAAAATATTGGGAAAAATATTTGTTTGTTAGTATATGGTATATGATTTCAACTCACATAAAAGCTGAATTATATTTGTTACTGTAAATGCCCAAAAATGGGTATTTACTAATTTTATGTGGTAAATCTACCATCAATTGTATAATTAAAATAATTTCGCAGTTAAATATATACTTTTATTTAAATATTGATCATGTTCTTAGTAGGGCTCGCTTCGCGTTATAAAAAAACAAACCCTAAGTTCGTAAAACGCACATTCGCCACAAGCAAATTCCAATATTTGTTTTTGACAATTTTACCCATAAAATTTGTAATTTTACTGATAATATTAACATAAATTACTGATATGTGTCTATTTTACAACTGACGGTTTTTGTTATTTTTTCTGCCCGAACATCGAGAGTAAATAAAATTCTGACAGAAAAATTATATCCTTTTATTTAAAATAAATTGCAGGTACAATTTGCCATTTGTACTTTATCAGCGACATTCATAAAAAAGGTTTAGGTAATTTTGATTTTTTGATTAGCTAATTATATCTGTATTAAGCAAACTGATGCACTTATTGGGGTGAATTACTTCAAAGTAAATTAGAATCTATAATTCTAGTACTAGAAATAAAGTCAGCGAAGTAATCCAGCAAAATAAATAAGTGATCTGGATCAGTAAATGTAAGTTAGATCTGATCCAAATGGCAAATGGAATACGACTCTTATATTAGTCCAACTTAAAAAAGTTAATTCATTTCATTTTCCGAAAACTAAATGGTACGAAAATTACATTAAAGTTTATTTAAACTTTTTTGGAAATATGGTTTAGCTTAATGTAACAAATACAAAATTTAGGATTAGCTATATTCTAGCTAAAGCTCTAAATAATAGGTAGGTTATATTAAAGTTTATTTAAACTGTTGAAAATATGGTTCAGCTTAATTTGACAAATACAAAATTCACGATTAGCTAAATTCTACCTAAAACTCTTTTAAGAATTGGTACTTTATGTATTAAACAACTATTTAACTATAAATACAAATAAATCTTATCGCTTACTTTTATCTCACAAGTCGATTCTTCAATCAATCCACAACAACTTAAACTCACTTGACCAAAGTCACACTTTTCACTTCACGCACAAATTTACCACGGAAGACCTCTCAATCTAACTGATAACTCTAACGTATAACGCTGTTATTGATAGTATTCGATAGTACGCAGCTAGTTGTATATCGGCTGTAGGCGTAGTATGATCAGCTCTGAACGCGGGTTACGAATGAACTGAAATGTTCTGTGTAAGCGTGGTACTTATAACCGCTGAGTCTCTCCACGCCAGACTTGGAGGCTCTTGAGGTCTGCCTGATGTGAGCGTTGAACGGTGTGGATGGAGAAGAATCGCAGTTGGGTATCGGCTGTTGAGGAAGAGACAACGAAGGAGCTAAGCACGTTCGTGGTGTGAATGTCTATTTATTTGTCTAGAATTATTGTTTATTTTCGCTATATTAAAAGTACCCCTGTGGGAAGCTTGCTACTAATATCTTAGGGGAACGTGATTTGACGGTTGGTGCGTAAATATATCACTTACTGAGATCTACTAGGGTAGAGTGCCACAGCTAGTAAGGGGTACAAGGCGTGATGATATATTTATTTTATTTGATAATATACTTTTTTTATTTTATTTTGGCATCTTAAACTTGTTGCGGATGTTTTGGCGAAATAAGATATTTTTTTATCGATAATAATTTATTAGAAATATTTTTCGAAAAAGCAATGAGCGTTCGCCGGGATTTGAACCCAGAACCTTTCACTCGCATGGTGAAAGGTTCTGGGTTCAAATCCCGGCGAACGCTCAATGCTTTTTCAAAAATTATTTCTAATAACTACCTACAGATAATTCTGTCAATAAACAAAAATCTTATAATAATCATTTATTATTTATTTTCACCTCTTTGGGGGCTATAACTTGACGGCTGGTTACTTCCACTTAACGCGAATGAATATATCACTTACCGAAGTCTAATACGGTAGAGTGCCACACCCAGTAATGGCTAAAAAGCGGGATGATGTATATATATATATATATATATATATAAGTTATCTTGCCGTAGCTCCCCTATAATAATGCTTAGTAGTATATTGTTTATCTTAAGGTATTATATTACGTTGATTAGTTGCTTTATTCCTTGTAAGATGTAACATAGTTGTAAGTTAGTCTAGAATCAAGCTTGTACCAAGCAACATCGTTGCTAGTGTTCGAATAAATATCTTTTTAAAAAATCATCTTGCGTAGATCGAACTATTATTTATATATATAATTTTTTAAAATTTATTATGCAAGTTAGGAATATTGATATTATCTCCTGAAATAATTATTTAATTTAAATAACTAAAAAAAAAAGTTTCGATTGCGGATATTTTGGCGAGATGAGATATTTTTTATCGATAGTCATTTATTATTTATTTTAACCTCATGAAAATTACCCCTGCGGCTCCCCAACACTAACATCTTTAGGGTTCGTGATTTGATGGTTAGTAACTGCACTTCACGTGCATAAATATATCACTTACCGAAATCTATTACGGCAAAGTGTCATCCCCCAGTAATGGGTAAAAGGTGTGATGATATATATATATATATATATATATATATATATATATATATATATATATATATATATATATATTATATACATATTTAATTTATTATACAGGGTGTTAAATAAGTAAGAAATATTGATATTACCTCCTGAAATAACTATTTAATTTAAATAACTAAAAAAAAATGTTTCTAGGGTTTATGATTGCGGATATTTTGTCAACAGTAATCGATAATCATCTTTTCATAGTGAAGGGGACGTAATTCTTTTTTAAATGGCGCGCTATAATTTGTTGGATCGAAAGAGTATTTTTTTCTCTATACAAATACGAGTATATTATAGTTCTTTATTTGAAAAAAATTGAGAAAAATCGTGTTGAATAATTGCATTTTGACTGATTTTTACCGGAAATGGATTTTACTTACCATAGATATACAGTATTAGTGATAAAATAAACAAAAACCATCGCTCGGCTGTTATCCTGGATGAGTTTTGCAACTGCAGATTATTATTATTTCATGAAGGGATTATTTTATGCGCTAATTTCTTTTTGTTTATTACTAAAGCTTTAGCAGTTACAGATCTTTAAATGCTAAATTGTTTCACGGTAAAACAAAAAAATAATTAATAATATTTGTAAAAACACTATAAAACTTTCATATTATAAAACAATTAATAAATAATTGCATGAGAAATTAATCTGGCTGATTCAATCCGTACAGAAAATTGCTACCATTTACTACAATCTAATTTAGCCGCAAGAAAATCTACCATGTCTGATTAGGTCCTTCATTTAAAAATAAAAAAATGCCCTGATTACTACAACCGAACTGAGTGACTGCTGAGGAATATTGCATCAGCCAGTACATACACAACTGTTAAGATTTAAGAATATTTTTGTACACTGCAAGAAAACAGAATCAAGACAAAAAGCATTTAGTTATTAAGGAATGATTTCTCTTTGATATTTAATTGTTACTCAATACTAGTTATATAGTGTGATCAGAAGTATTACTTCTTCAGTTCTTTCAGTTGTCAGTAAAAAAAAATATATATATATTGAAATTGGTAAGACAGATACATAAATTGATTTCCCGTTGTTAAGATAGACAGTGACATTTGAAAATTTAAATTAATACAAATTATTGTTTCTCTTACGCACATCCTTTTATTTCTTAACTTTATTTACAGATTTGTATTTATTATAAAAATGAGATATTTATTCGTTTTCTGATCTTACATTGAGTGTTTAACTGCAATTGCGTGAAATTCACTTTCAAAAACAAGTATAGAGCGACACTCCCTTCCTTTGTTATCTTTTAATTCGTTTTCAGTTCTTACCTAGAGTGTTTAACTGCAATTGTGTGAAATTCACTTTAAAAAACCAGCGCAGGAACAACATTCCCTTCGTTTATTATCTTTTTGTTTCATTTTCAGTTACTGCATTGTGTGGACTTTTCTTTCATATACAAGTGCAGACTATCGCTTTCATCTTTTCTAATCTTTGTAGATTCGTTGTTAGATTCGTTAATAGATTCGTTGTTAGGAGTAAGCGTGAGTAATGTGAGATATTTTATGCATATGTGATGTACGTCGAAGAATGAAGATGAATGATAAGTGAATATGAATCATTGGATGGATGTGATTGAAGGTTTGTTGTGTGATAAATGATTTAGAGTGTAAAGCCGCATTCACATCTCGAAATTTGGTGAAATTTGTAACCACGAATTTCTGTAAATTACTTCGTGCGTTCACAACTCGAAATTTATGTAATATCGACATCTATTATCTTTTCAATGTACCATCTACCAGCTATTTTCCGATTGGCTTCTTAGTGACCACGTGTTAGAGAATTCGTTCAATTTGTACCATCGATGAACTTTATTTGTAGAACGGTCTCTAAATTTGGTAAAAAGTTTGGAGTTCGCAAACTTTTGTAGAAAGTGAAATTTGTGCGCATCAAATTTCAGAGCTGTGAACGGATACATACAAAGCTATATGTCAGACTCTACTAATTTCACCGAAGTTCACCAAATTTCGAGCTGTGAATTTGGCTTAATAAATAAATGAATTTATATGGAGTGATCTATGAATGTGGTTAAAGTGAGGATGGTGTGTTTGGATGATAATGTTTGACGACGGCTGATTATTTGATGAATGTAATGAGTAAATATTATATGAGTGATTTTAGGATTCGTGCTACCCCATTTGTTGGAATATAGCGTGAAGATATGTATGTATGTATAACATATCAAATAGTATTCCGCTTTTACCTGGCATGGAGCCTTCTGTTGAATAAAAATATCCCTACAATTGTATTGCCAACTGAAACCACTTCTGATCACTCTGTATATGAAGTTAATGTGCAAGAGAGAGGGTTAAAGAAAGAACGCAGTGGTCTAACGTCAAAGTTAATAGCATATAATTGACTCATTTATTATATATGGAGTAGGTGGCTCAGTGGTATCGAGTCGGCCTGTGAATCCTGAAAATCCTGGTTCTATGTCCACAGTCGACAAACATTTTCACCACATTAAAATTACCCCTGTGGCTCTTCCACAACTAACATCTTTGGGGGCCGTGATTTCACGACTGATAACCGCACTTCACGCTCATAAATATATCATTACCGACATCTGCTTCGGAAGAGTGCCACGCCCAGTAATGGGTAACAGGCGTAATGATATATTTATTTATTTTATTTTTTATATACATAGGTGCTATTTATAAAAAGAATATAATGATTGCTTCGTAAAAAGTGTGGTTAAAAACGTATTTTTATATATACTGACTGTTTTGTACGAGACTAAAATAGAAATAACAGAGAAAATGATTTTAGTCACCGAATATCGAAATGGTAGTAATTTATAGAGTTATCATGAAAAATAAAGAACTACCCTTAAAATCTGCGCATTCACATCGGCGCCATCTATAGTTGCCACCCGTTCCCACATCTAATTTTCTTTTTTTCATGTTTCTCATGACATAATCTATCAAAAAATCCATTTCTGTCACTGGAATAAATGAGACATCATTTTGCACCCTAGCTCTCTAACTATATAGTGAAAAACTCCATTGATATCGGCGACATAAATTAATAAACATTAGTTTATTATGATTGCCCAAATATATTTATTTAATAAATATATCTGTACCTATATATCAGAATTATTGTCTCTAATAAATATTTATTTTAATGAAGAGATTTTTAAATGTTGGATAATAATTGTAAGCCTGCTTGGATCAACATATTAAGTCTTTAAAACCGATACATCAAGTCAAATTTATTGAACATATTATAGTATTGTAATCCAATTAATTCAAATCACCTTCGCATATTTTCCACTTTTAAATGGTTCTAAATTAGTTTATCTACAAATGCCAATGTCAAAAACATGTCATTTTTAAATACTTTCTAGTGTCCACAGTATGTTATTTTCCACACTGCCATTAGTGCAAAAAAACATAATTAAATAGTTGCTACGAAACAAATTTAACTACATAACCTACAAAATAAATGTTTTTGACGTTTGAAATGTTATTAGTTAGATTAGCAAAATTAGTATGGGGTAATGGCTCAGTGGCATCGAGCCGGCCTGTGGATCCTCAGAATCCCCACAGCCGACAAAACATTTTCACCAATTTAAAATTACCCCTGTGGCTCCCCCATCACTAACATCTTTGAAGGCCGTGATTTGACGGCTGGTAACCTCACTTCATGCGCATAAATATATCACTTACTGAGATTTGCTTCAACAGATTACCACACTCAGTAATAGGTAAAAATGCGTGATGATATGTTTATTTATTTATTTATTTTAGTTACAACTCGATGGTAGAATTATTATATTACGTAACAAGCATCGAAAGTCTAAGACAACGTGCGAGTGTACAAATTGAAAAACGAGGCGCGCAACGCCGAATGATTTAAGTACACGGGCACAGATATCGCACTTTCGAGCGAGTTATGTATACTAATTTTTAGCCGACCACAAAATATTTCTAAAAAAAGTTTACAAGAGCAATGTTGTTACTCTTTGACAGCTGATGCGGTTTTGTAGATGAGCGTTAATGTTTGACGTTTGATGTTAGGTATTGTGCAACTGTACTAACCATATTGTCAAAATAATAAATAATGCTAAAGTATTAGTAAATAAGTAATTATTAATTTCAATATATAAGATTTATCTGTGCAAATGTGTTGAAAAATCTGCCAAAACTTCAATTTAAATAATAATACAAATTCTTTTCATTTATTTTATTATTTTCTGTCATCGTAACGCCATCTGTTGTCAATCAGTGGAACTTTTCCTGATATGTTAGAAGTGTACGTTACGCTAACATATCAGTGTATGCTATGTTCAACTTTCCGTAGTAGTTTATGATGTTGTTATGGTTACTTTCATAAGAGGTCGTCTGAAATAGTATATTACATAACAAGCATCGAAAGTGTAAGATAACGTGCGAGTGTACAAATTGAAAAACGGGGCGCGCAGCGCCGAGTGATTTAAGTACACAAGCACAGTTATCACACTTTCGAGCGAGTTATGTACACTATTTTTCAGACGACCACAAAATATTTCAAAGTTTACAAGAGCAGTATTGTTACACTTTGACAGCTGATGCGTTATTGTAGATGAGCGTTGACATTTGAGGTTAGGTATTATTTATTTTAGAAAATAAGATTTATTTGTGCAAATGTATTGAAAAATCTGTTAAAACTTCAATTCAAATAATACAAATTCTTTTCATTTATTTTATTATTTTCTGTCATTGTAACACCATCTGTTGTCAATCAGTGGAACTTCACCTGATATGTTAGAAGTGTACGTTATGCCAACATATCAGTGTATGCTATGTTCAACTTTCCGTAGTAGTTTATGATGTTGTTATGGTTACTTTCAAAAGTGGTCGTCTAAAATAGTATATTACGATACCAATTAGAAAAGGCAACCTATTCTAGCATATTTCAAACATAATATGCGGCAATACATCTTCTTATTAAACTAAATTTAGTTTCCACTTTTATTAGAAGTATGTTTTCTATTTAACAATTAAGATAAGTTTGACACACTGACTTAAAACAAGTTATGATATCTGTGGTTTGACAACAAAATATATTCAATGCCAAATCTTTAATTAGTTCTGCTTAAAGAAATTATGTTTCTCGCTGATGTTAAATACAATGATTTCTCATCATGATATATATATTTTTTAATGTAGTATTCCAGAACGATCAAGAAAGTACCTTCCGAATAGATCTGCATTTGAACTGACGCGAATTAGTACGTCAGTACCTAGACGCCGCGATTTCTAAGTGTGCTGTGAATATTATTTGATTATTTATTTATTATATGCAAATTTAATAAAGTGTTACTGGCATATTATATGCAAAAGTGTGATCTGTGTAGTAGTGTACCGTGGACATCATGCAGAAAACTGATACCGGAACTAGACAAGCAGTATGTTTTAATTTTGTTGTTGATTTTAGCATGGTTGAATGAATGTTGTTATGTTTTGTACAAAATGGCTGGAGTCTATACAACTGTCACATAGGCGAATAATACCGTGTGTTTTAACGTTAAACATGAGATTTGCAATTTTCATTGTACGAGTAACTAAATGACAACAATATTTAAAATCGTTCCATTTAAAATAGAAAATAGGTTGTTGTTGTAAAATCAATTTACCTGTCAATTAGGATTGTATTTTATTTAGTAAGGAAAGAACATATTAAATCGTACAATTTTCGAAATCATATATAACGTTAATTGACAGGTAAATTGACTTGCCAATGACTACCTATGTTCTATTTAAAAGAAACGCTCTTATATACTTCATTCCCTGTATGGAAACTATTACGTCACATTCAGTATCCATGTGATTCAAGATTTTGTACTAAAAACATTTACATTGGTATTGGGTTGACATCTTTAAAACATAACCTAAAATTTATATGTCATATTAAAATATTTATTACTTTACAAAAAATATTAGAGGTGGAGAAGCCACAGGGGTAATTTAAAAAAATAAATAAATAAATATATCATCACGCCTTCTACCCATTACTGGATGTGGCTCTCTACCGAAGCAGATCTCGGTAAGTGATATATTTTGCGCATGAAGTGCGGTTATCAGTCGTCAAATCACGGTCCCAATAGATGTTAGTGGTGGGCGAGCCACAGGGGTAGTTTTTGAAATTATGAAAATTGTTTGTCGCCTGTGGGAATCGAACCAGGGTTCTCAGGATCCACAGACCGACTTGATACCACTGAGCTAGCTACCCCATTAAAGAACTACAAAGTGATCCAAAGGAATTGTTATAGTTGGCAATAAAAAAAACTACTTGAAATTGGTAAGCCTGATACATAAATTCATTTCCTGTTGTTGACAGTGACATTTAAAATTTAAATTTGAGTACATTTATTATTACATTTATTTCTAAAGTATTTCTATTACTTAAAAAGTCAATATTCTATTAGCTGTCAGACTCCTGACATAACCTATTTGTATTTATTAGAAATGTCAAGTAGCATTTCCGCCTTTATCTGACGTTGTGCCAACTGTGGAATAAAAAGATCTCTGGAATTGTATTGCTAACTATAACAATTCCTTTTGATCACTCTGTAGTTTCATAAGGGAATCTGTTAACGCACGAGTCCAAATTTGGAAAACAAGCCGCTCTGCGGCGAGTTTTACAAAGGCCGTATGAAACGTGTTCTTTATACTATTTTTTCTATTGAGATAATTTTACAGTTCTCTTAGATTTTTGAAAACTGCAACTTGTCAAAAATATAATTTGGTGTTTTTTATCATTCGTGTTGGTAACACTTCCCATAACACAGACAATTGTAATGTCATATTTTTTTGACAATTAATCAATATTTTTTCTGTATTGTGAATATTTTTAATTTTATCTGATTCTAGTATATTCTGTTAGTAATATGTCAATATCGACAATTTACAATTTTGAGGTTATGTGTCATTCATCAGTCAGATTTAAGAGCATTCATACCACTCCTACTAAATAAAAAGCGCCAAAAACAGTGCGCTTATCTCCTTAGCAACGTGTTTACAGTGCGTTTATAAGAACACCGAAACAGAAAAAGTTATTTTAGCAGTAAAATGAATCATGTTAATATTAAATTTAGATGCAGAATTTAATTCTTTACAACTTGTATTTAAAACATTTTCCTGTAAATCACAGTTTTCCTGGAAGCCTACAATATAGTCCATAATATCCGGCAATATATCATTTCTGAGACAGTTTTCTTGTAGTCTACCTAGTGATACTAAGAACACTTACATTGCCAGGTAAAAATACAGTTTTCTAGGGTGGCACAGGTACGCTGCAGGTGTCCCCACCCATATTTCACGTCAGCAACTATTTATCTTTCTTTACTAAAGATAGAAGAGAAAGTAACAGTTCTTCTAACATGCAGAATTATTTAATATTTTGGCACCTTCGAATCATACGATTTTTTGCAATACAAATTGCTGAAATATTTTGCACATGAGATGATTGCGTTTAAATTATGATGAATGAAAGTTGCTCTCAATAGTTTCCGGTAGAAATTAGTTAGGTATTTAATTGCGAATTGACGGCTGGTAGAAATTTATTTTTGAATCAAAGGAAGAAAGAAAGTCAGGCATATAAAAAACTTAAGGTAGTACTAGCGTGAAAAAAAAATTTACAGATCTGAATGAAATTTGGTGCAAGTAAACATTGGATAGTCATACGTATCCTGTTAAAATATGAAACACATTCATCGTCTGTGAACAAATATATTCGCTTGTAAAGTTGAGTTCTTGTACACGGAGCTTATGGCGATCATCACTCAGAATTGCACATATTTGGTTTGTGTACCTCTAAAATTTTGCAGTTTCATTTGAAAAACTAGTATGATGTTCTAGAACTATCCATGTATATTGTATCAGAAGGAGAAAGTTTTTTATCGTTTAGTAATGGATATATAGCCATGCAAAGCCTTATTTTTAACGGAAAATTAAGAATCCCAATTTATAATGGCAACACCACACGGTGGTATGGTATTTGAAAATTCACTAGACCAACAACCTGTTAACAATTCATGATATTCAAATCATAATACGTATAAAACACTTATATATTTTTTTGAGCGTCAGTTTCGCCACTCGACAATCGATGGCGCCACCGTCACACTAGTACTACCTTAGGGAAGAACATGAGGTATACATATAATGTTTTTCACTTCTCTATCAGAAAGTAAAATTAATTAGAAATTTAGCGTAAGATTTATTATTGTCTTGACAGATGTCACCTGCATGTCACTAAGTCCAATCATACCATGGTTTTTTTCTCTAAAGATAAAAAGTGTTCATTTCTTTATTCAATTGAGAAAAGAAAACATTACTTTCAGATAGGATCGCGAAATTGGATATTATTAAACGAGTTTTCAGACGATCACTTTTGAAAGTAATCATAACAACGTTACAAATTGCTACGGAAAGTTAAAAATAACATACACTGGTATGTTAGCATAACGCACACTTCTAACATATCAGGTGAAAATTGTTTGTTGACAAATAATAATAATATAAAATATTTATCTGACGTTGACTTTTTTACTTTCTTATACACAGTATAAGGTAGTATTGTAATCGTGAAAAAAATCGTTGACGATATTTTCGCGGAAATACATGTTTTGAGGTCCACTGAATCTGTTTTGATCATTTTCTCAATGATGTCTGTGTGTGTGGATGGATGGATGGATGGATGGATGGATGTGTGTCCGGTCGTGCAATATCTCATGAACGAGATAAGATTTGTTAACGAAACTTGGTAATTTTAAGTTTCATGAAAATACGAAGAGCTGAGTTGATTTTGAACGAAATTGAAAAACCGGAAGAGGAAGTTTACTGAACACACAAAACAATAAATTCCATTTATTTAAAAAATGGAATCAGTTACGAAAAAAAGTTTCAAATAAAAGATGTTAGCAAAAATATTTGGAACATAAAATGTTATTTGCAATTTTCCTGTATATGCGTCTAATTTTGAGAAAAACTAATTTATATATTTAATAATATATTTCAATAATCATAGTAGCCCATAGAAACAAAAAACAAAAACATGTTTAACATTTATATGTCAAATAATAATTGTCAAACGCAAGGAGCAAGTCATAAATGTCCAATTCAGCGTTTTTGATATTAAATATGCTGTGTATAAGTAAGTCGTGTGGTGACCACACCAGATTTTTTTCAAATTGTGATAAAAGAACATTTAAAAATATTGCAGGTTATTATTTTGAAATAACATTTAAAATGTCGCTGTGTAGTAGCGCCAATCTTACAAAATAAAAAGGTACCAAAAACTGTTTAACAAAAGTCTCTCTATTATTAAACTGTTTTCAGTAATACTGAACCGATTGTGAACGCCAAGTATAAAAGAACATATTTATTTCATGTTTATAATAAATTCTGTGGTTTAATAAGTTAGTATAGATTGGTTACAGTAAATATGGGCGTTGCGTTTTATCTTTGGTAGTGATTTTATTGGTCAGGAACACGATAACACAATTTGTTTTTATTTGTCGGCAAATAAAATGATATCTAATAATTGGAATCTTCATTTTATTGGTTACAATTATCATGAAAATATTTATGCAGATTCTGGGCGTCATTTGAAAAATAAACTTCATTAATTCATAATTAAAATTATAACATATTACTTGCTACAGTCAAAAATAGGTAAATAGCGTCAAAATTTCATAATCCCAGCTCAAATCTCACTTACTTCAATTATGTCCAAAAATACTATTGGGATTTTTAAATAAGAACGCGGTCATAGTGGCGAAAATTGGAACTACGACAAAGGTACAGGTTGCTTTTAACAAATTAATTAATTAATAAAAATGAATGATAATAGAACTAATATTTACAATAAAGAAGGTAATAAAACTATAATTAACAATTATTACAGTAATGGGGTAGCTAGTCCAGTGGTATCAAGTCGGCCTGTGGATCCTGAGGATCCTGGTTCGATTCCCACAGGCGACAAACAATTTTCATAATTTCAAAAACTAACACCTTGGAGGCCGTGATTTGACGACTGGTAAGCGCACTTCACGCGCACAATATATCACTTACCGAGATCTGCTTCGGCAGAGTGCCACACCCAGTAATGGATAGAAGGCGTGATGATATATATATATATATATATATATATATATATATATATATATATATATATATATATATATATATATATATATATATATATATATATATATTTATTTATTTAATAATAATAATAAAAATTAAAATTTTCAAAAAACAGTTGTAGAAAATTAAATTAGTCACGCTTTAACGAATTACAATTTGCATCCCTAGAAAAGGGGAAAACTCCACATGCAATATGGTGCAACAATAAATCATCTTCCAGTTCTGAGTTCCGTTTATCACCCATCTAAATGTTTCCGTAAGTACGTCATATGTAAAACGCATAAATAATTTCGAATTAAAAGATCACAATCATTGTTTTCATCTCGTACATAATAATAATGCTCTGTTCGAATTAATAAGAAGAATCAGTGGAAAATACTGCACACAGTACGTAATGCTGACGTGTGCAAAGTATAGTAAAGAAGATCATTTCATTGATAGCATGTCAGTAATGTTTATGAATTTATTTTCATATGCTTTTAGGAGACAAATTACATGGAAAATAGTTAAGTGTTATTGGAAATATTACTGGCAGATTTTGTTTGTGTCATAGGAAAAGTTGGCTGTGTTTGTAGGTGGCGCGATTAACAGATGAAATAAAAAATAAATAGTTTCAAATGGATGTTGTTAAGCAAAAATTTATACATCCGAATCAATAAAAAAACATTTTAACTATTTCATAACTGCAGAAATTAGAAAATTCACGGAATTACAATTTTATAGTATTAGCCATGGAATTAGAAACAAGAGACGAACAAATGCTTATTATTATTCATAAATAAATAAATATATTATCACGCCTTCTACCCATTTCTGGGTGTGGCACTCTTCCGAAGCAGATCTCGGTAAGTGATATATTTTGCGCGTGAAGTGCGGTTACCAGCCATCAAATCACGGCCCTCAAAGATGTTAGTGGTGGAGGAGCCACAGGAGTAGTATTAATGTGGTGAAAATGTTTGTCGGCAGTGGGAATCGAACCAGGGTTCTCAGGATCCACAGGCCGACACGATAACCACTCTGCTACCTACTCCATTATATATATAGATCTGCAATTGCAGATCTGTAGACCTGGTGCGTTAGATTGTTAAAAATATTTATATTTTTTTCTGGAATCGGCAAGAAAGCGTCTACTTTTCTGATCAATTTTAGTATAGAAAGTAGGTTTTTACAAAAAACAGTGAAGTAAAGTACGTATCCAAGGTTACAACAAAAATAACAGTCTGGTAAAGTACCAAACAGTCTGGTGAAGATTTTACCTGACTGTTATTTTTGTTGTAACCTTAGATACGTAGTCCGCTGTCAGTACAATTCATATCAAAAAATTTAAACATTTCGAGTTATTTATGATTAAATATTGATTAAATTAAACGGTTTCAGAAAAAATAGTATACATAATACGTCAGGAAAGTGTTTTTACTTGACGAAGTGGTTATCTGAAATACGAGGCCGCAGGCCGAGTATTTTAATCCGCTGAGTTTACAATCCGCTGATATCACTTTCCTGACTTATTATATAATATGCTATTATTGAAGAAAACATTAATTGTGTTTTGTTTAGATGCTGCAATATGACGGCTGGTTATTGTTCTTTAAAGTGTACATCTGTAAAGATCTGCGGTTGTAGCTCTTTAGATCTTGTATGCCAATTAATAAAATGATTTTTTTTGTCTTGTTTTAAAGAAAAGTTAAATAAAATAAATAAATATATCATCACACCTTTTACCCATTACAGAGCATGGTACTCTACCGAAGCAGATCTCGGTAAGTGATATATTTATGCACGTGAAATGCGGTTACCAGTCGTCAAATCACTGCCCCATAAGATGTTAGTGGTGAGGGAACCACAGGGATAATTTTAATGTGATAAGAATCGGCTGTGGAAATCGAACCAGTATTCTCAGGATCCACAAGACGACTCGATATCGTTGAGCAAATCTCCAGAACAGCCAAAATTAAAATGCCAGTCGGGAAAAAATATTTATATTTTTTCTACGACAGTGCAGAAAGTACTCACTTTCCGCACTCATTTGTGTGCGAAAAGTACGCACAGCATTTGATAGAAAATAGTTTTTTATATTGCATTGATTGAAAAGTAGAATTTATTTGTTTGGGTGCTCTGATACGACGGCTGGTAATTGTACTTTAGGGTTAAATGTATCTCCTATAATGATCTGTAACTGCAGCAATAAATAAAATCGCGATGATGTCATTTGTTTTCTTTTACCTTGACATTCAATTTATTTATTTATTTGTTTGTTACAGGTTTTTTCCTTCTGGATTCAGTAGTCAGCATCCGGTAAGTCATATTCCAGTATTTTCCAAACAGTGGTTCAGTTTTTACATTAAATTTGTACCACTTTATATCTTAAAGCCTCATTCACAATACGAAATTAGTGGTTATGGTTAGTAGTTATAGTTAGTATTTATAGTTAGCATTTGCGTTGTATATATGGTCGTTCACAATAACAAAATTAAGGGTGTAGTTAGTGACATTGTCGGTAACGTGGAATACTGATTTTAATAAAATAAATTTTAGTTTTGAAAGAGACGCTAGATGTCAGTTGAATCTTTACATATTTTTGAAAAATTGTATTGTATTGTTGCTTATCACAGACTTATATCTAAAGATTGGTTATTTCGATATTTGTTATAATTTATAAAAATGGGTGAAGAATTATTTCTTAACATGATTGAAAATATTATATGTCTATATGATAAAGCTGACTCCGAGTTCAAAAATATTAAACAGCGGGATGAACAATGGCAAATAATTGGAAAAACATTTAATACAACAGGTAATGTAATATTTGTAATTATCGTACATAAGTAAAATTTCTAATAATAAAAGCATTTATTCCAAACGTCAAAATTCATTCGCGTTTCTGATTGGTAGTTTAAACACGATTGCGCTAACTACTAACTCTAAAGCCCCATTCACAACACGAAATTAGTAGTTAGTGTTAGTGGTTATGGTTAGTGGTTATAGATTAAAATACATCGTTCACAATGTCCCAAATTAATGATTTCGAATTTATGTTTCTGCCGGTAATGTAGTGCACATTTTTGAAAATTATAGATATTACAAGAAATTATAATAGATGTCACAGTTGTCAACTTAAAATTTTGACAAATAGTTACAGTTTTGTTTGTTTGAGTTCTGATATTTTGTCTGTAGTTCTGACTTGGTAGAACTGTTTTTTTTCTATTTTTCTTTAAAATTGGTCCTACAAGTGCTAACAATAAATCAAATTGAGCTATGGTCATTCTGGTGTAATTAAAGAACATGTCTTCATCGTATGACCTCATTTCTTGGGTCAAATTATCCCAGTCTCCCTGATTTGTTCGGTTTTGGTTGATTGGGCGAACCCACCATCTTCTATTTGTTTTTTTATTTCTTTTCATTTGCAAAATTAAAGTTGCAAGTAACAACTTTTTTTTTAGCTTCGATTAATTTTCGTTACATAAAATTCAAACTGAGAAAACCAACTGTCACTTTACTCCTCGTTTTTGATTGGCTGTGCCGTTAACCACTAACTAAAAGTTTGAAGTTTACAAACTTCTACGCTAACCACGATTAGCGTAGACCTGCGCTGGGCTAAGTTCGTTGTTGTGAACGCTACTAGAGGTATACATATGTCAAACTTCTAACGCTAACCATAACTACTAACATTAACCACTAATTTCGTGTTGTGAATGGGGCTTAAGTTTAGAGCTTGCAAACTCTTGCGTTAACTGAAATTAACGCTAGGCAGTGTGAAGCTAATTTTGCTGTTGTGAACGCTTCTACGCTGTTGCGCATGTCAAACTCTAGCGTTAACTATAAATGCTAACTATAACTACTGATTTCGTATTGTGAATGAGGCTTAAGGGTTGTATAGTATTTCTTGAGCGACCTGTATATAAAGTAACCCTGTAATACTTAAGGTCCCGAGTGCAGCACACTTGTTCGTCATTTGTTTTATTGCAATGAGTATAAATAGCCGACTGGGGATATTTTTAGAAGCAATACAATTGGTGATTGCTTCTTGCGGTAACACAAAAAAGATCACCTGAGACTGCATATTTTAATTGGTTTTGTTGGTAAAATAGTTTGCGGTTTGCAGTATTGTATCAGCTTCTTTTCAGAATGTAAATATATTAGTTACGTAAATAAACAATTAAAATTGCAGACCTATAAAGATAATTTGCCAAATTAGATAATTATATTAATTATGTTTTTGTTTGCATTTCGTTAAAGAAAAACTGGTTCCCTATTTTGATAAACATGATTATTGACTATTAATTTGCTATAAAAATTATTCAAATATGTGTGCAAAAAGTCTGTAAAATATAATTGACGAAACCAAGGCAAAGAAAAATATTAAAATGACGACTCCCTGTTGCTTGTAACCAGGAGATCGATTCTAATTCGTAGCAACCAAGTGTAGCCTCTGGCTTGACGTCATTTTTTGTTGCTACCGATAGTGTAGCCACCTTGCGGGATAAAGTGTAACTTAGGTTTGACGTCATTATTGGTGACTAGACATTTTCTAGCGACTTACTGCTAGCAAGCAGTGTTGCCAATTTGGAGATTTTGTCGCTAAATCTAGAGAAATTAACTATCGTAAAGTGACTTTTTAAAAGAATTTGCGACCTGTCGCAAATCTAGAGTTTTAGATACATTACTAGCGACATTTCTGGAGATATTTCTTCCCCAAACTGTGATTTCGTACGAATACATATTTAAATAATTCAAACAGAAATCTTTCTGCTGATGGTATTACGTGATTCCAACTAATAACCTAACTTCGTTCCAAGTTTCAAGTTTACAAGTTTATTGACTTGTTGAGGTAAAACGTCAAAATCGTAATGCCAGTTTGAATTTATTTTTATTTTTACCTGTCTAGTATAGTATTTTTTATTTACCTTACATTGTAAATTTATATATGTCTTTAGTTTTTATTATAGATATATGAAATTTAAAAAAATATATATATAGTCTAGAGATATTCTGGCGAATTTTTATTTTTTATTAGAGATATCTGGAGGTTTTGAAAAATTATAATCTAGAGATATTCTGGATACTTTTTAAATGCAATCTAGAGACTTTTTCTTAAAGTTAGTTGGCTACACTGCTAGCAAGCAACTGCTTTGAACCAGTCGCTAATTCAGTCGCTTCGTATGTTTTGCAATGCGGTGTTTTGAAAAGTTTGGTTATTTGAATAAATAATACTAAATATAGAAACATAGTTACAATATTTGGTTGCTACGAATTAGAATCGGTCTCCTGAAACAAATTTGCCTGTTGAATTCACTTGTTCCAGCAAGTTTTGCCAATTAGTTTGGGTATTAAGTTTTAGTTGAAATGATTTAAATTAATTTTTTGTTAATTGTTTAAGAATGAGTTTAATTAATATGTACATAAATATTGTATCAAACATTATCGTTGAAAAGACAAAAAAATGTGGATTTATATTTTAATAAAATAATTATAGGTTGCTATTTATAAAATAAAAGTTTATATACGAGGTGTGGCTATGAAATAACGGAACTGATGCTGTTTTAACATTTTATTTAGATTCCATACCTATTATCACTTTCAATATACACCCTTCCTCTATCCCTACAATGATCCATGCGAATCTTCCATTGTTCGAAACAGTGCTGGAAGTCTTTTTCTGTCAGCTCCTTCAGAACGCGTGCCGATTTCTCATTCAAAGCTCAAATCTTGTTGCTATTAAGGCAAATTTCACCTTAGGAAACAGATAAAAGTCGCACGGTGCAAGATCTGGCGAATAAGGCGGATGGTCTAGACTGGGATGCTGTAGTTGGCTAGAAATCTCTTGACAGACATTGCGGAATGAGCCAGCGCATTGTTTTGATGGAGAAACCATGACTTGTCCTTCCACAATTCGGGTACTTTTTTTTTAATAAATTATAAGTTTCAGTAGCAGTTTTACCAAGTTTTATGTGAAATTTCACAACAATACGTTGCTCTAATATTTTCGGTGAAACAAAAAAACAACTCTAATTAGAACGAATACTACGGCTATACGGATTTGTTTACGGAAGCGAGTGGTACTGCATTCGAAAGAGAAAGTTTCACGCTAGAAAGCTGATGGTCGCTGGTGTTTGGCGCATGCGTACTTCGTTTGTAGCAGCGTCAGTCTCGTTATTTAATAGCCACACCTCGTAAACCAGTCTTTATACAAAATATCTATATCTGCCACCAAATAGTATATTTAAAATAATAAAACTTTTATTTGAACAATTTTTTTTCTATTATTTATAATTGAAATTTTAGTCGTGGAATAAAATTAAAATCATACGATACATGGAATAAAATTATATTTTTTCCAAATTAAAAAGGTACAATAAAAAAAATATCATCACGCCTATTAGCAATGACTGGGTGTGGCACTCTGCCGTAGCAGATCCAGGTAAGTGATATATTTATGCGCGTGAATTGCAATTATCAGCCGTCAAATCACGGCCCCACATATGTTAGTGGGAGGAGAGTCACAGGGATGCGGTTACCAGTCGTCAAATCACAGCTCCCAAAGATGTTAATGGAGGAGAGCCACAGGCGTAATTTTAATGTGGTGGAAATTGTTTGTCGGCTAAGGGAATCGAACTGAGATTCTCAAATCCACAGATCGATTCGATCTCACTGAATCAATGGAAAAATCTTGTAACTAACTCATGTATTATTTATCGATTAATAATCATGACATTTTAACGTATGGGGCAGGTGGCTCAGTGGTATCAAGTCGGCTTGTGGATCCTGAGAACCCTAGTTCGATCCCCACAGCTGACAAACATTTTAACCAATTTAAAATTACCTCTGTGGCTCCCCCAACATCTTTGGAGGCGAGATTTGATGGCTGGTAACCGCACTTCACGCGCATAAATATATCATTTACCGAGATCTGCTTCGGCAGAGTGCCACACCCAGTAATGGGTAAAAGGCGTGATGATTTATTTATATTAATTTTAAAATCACTCCTGTGGCGCCCTCCACCACTAACATCTTTGGAGGCGAGATTTGATGGCTGGGAACCGCACTTCACGCGCATAAATATATCATTTACCGAGATCTGCTTCGGCAGAGTGCCACACCCAGTAATGGGTAAAAGGCGTGATGATTTATTTATATTAATTTTAAAATCACTCCTGTGGCTCCTCCACCACTAACATCTTTAGAGGCGAGATTTGATGGCTGGTAACTGCAATTCACGTGCATAATTATATCACTTACCGAGATCTGCTTCGGCAGAGTGCCACACCCAGTAATGAGTAAAAGGCGTGATATTTATATATTTTATTTTACATGTTAACGTGAGAGCATAGTGAACGCGTTAGTTATTTTCGAAATTCTTTGACATATATTATAGTTAAATAACTATTATTTCATTTCTGATATGTGAGACATTTCTATAAATATTATTTCGTTACGCTTTTTAAATTTTCCTCGAAAATTTTGTATTATTTAACATGTTTCTACGTATGCTTATTAACTAAATATTTATGTTTATTATACTTATTTTTAAATATTAGTCATTACTGTATATTATGGTATTATTTATTATTATTATATTTTCGGTTTAAACGATAAACAATTATTTTTGGGAACTACAGAAATTCCGACGTAACATTTTTTTTTACAGTTTTTTAAAGTATCTCCTTTGTGTGCAAATGTACATATATATTCATTACTAGTTCATATCCTGTATAAAGTAAAGAGCTTTTACATGTTTTGTTAATAATTAATTGCAATATTTCAGCTTCAATAAACAGTTAGGGTAATGAATTCATCTTTGCGGTTTTTCATTTTTTCACAAATTTTTAAATGCGGCACTAATTCAAGTGTAGGTGTTTACTTAATTAACAAATGAGTCTGCTAACTATAACCATAGACAAAAAAATATACAGACGTCTAACTAACGCCGTATTTATTTGGCATTCACCACAGTAAAATTACCCCACTACTAACATTTTTGGGGGCCATGATATGACGGTTGGTAACCGTACTTCACGGACATACATATATCACTTGCCGTGATCTGCTTCGGCAGGGTGCCACACCCAGTCATGGGTAGAAGGCTTGATGATATATTTATATTTATTTTTCATTTTTAAATGAAACTGCGATCTCACAATAAAATTTAAATTTAAATTGAAAATTATTAAATAATAATAAATTTTAACCAGAGAGAAATACACAATCGTAAATCACAAAGGAATAATAACCCTAAATGCGAAATAAAATGAACTTATAAACGTCAAAACAGAGAACTAAATATGCCGGTGATTGTGAAACAATGATCCCTTTAGTAATATTAAATAAATTCATTCTCTTATTAGTAGTCATTTTTTGAGTAATAGCTAATGATAATAATATACATTATGTTTTCTTTGAATTATTTAATTAAGTCTGAAAAAGGAATAGAAATAAATTGTTGCTATATGTATTTGGATTACATGTAGGGTTGCCACCTCAGAACTAAGTCTCGCCCGGAGACGGTGATTTTTTTAAAAAAGAAGATTCTGCAATATTATTATTATTACCATATTTGATAAAAAATGGGTTACATTGTTTTGTTAAAGACAAGTGTTTTTGTTATGGTAAAATAATAAATATATATTAGGGTGGGTCGAAAAAATCCAAAAAGTCGGCTGGGCTCTAAAATGAAAGTTATTTATGTAAAAACATGCGGAATACAGAAAAAACTGTAAAAAAAATTTTTTTGGAGGGCGCACGTGACCCTCAAAAATGCCATTTTTAGCACTTTTTTCAGTTTTAAGGCTGTATCTCTGAAAGAATACGTCAGAAATGGCTGATTTTTCGGTATGTTGGGCCCAGTATCATAGTCTTACAACTTCATCACTTGGGAAAGCTATTTAGACAATATGGGCTGAAATATTTTTAACTTAAAATACACATTTTTCGCCACGTTTTATGTTTTCGACAATATAACGTATTTTAAGCTTATAAGTTGCTATTTTTCTGAGTCAAAAATGAAATTTTGTTTACAGTTTTTTTAATCTTCTGCATGTTTTTAGACCGAAAACTTAGTGGAATCGGAACCACTCAGACACAGTCGTATTTTTGGATATAAGTAGAAGTCAGTGAGATTTGAACGAACGACCTCTTGCTTGCTAACTAAGAAACGCAATTTTTACCTCGCTTTTATCCACTGAGCTACGATTGCGAAACATTAATGAGTTTTACAAATAATTAATTGAATTTACTTGCCCTAATAATACAGGCTGTGTCATTTGATACAATGTATAACCTCCTTTATAAACGATGTGTATGTGCCGGCATGACTTAGTAAATTTTGACAATTGTTTTTCAAGAACTTTACAATTACATCATGTATGTTTATGTATCGTGTTTTGTATATTTGGTTTAGTTTTTTTGTTGGTATGAAGTTTAACCTATGCCCAGACGACTTTTTATTGTTTTATTTGGATAATACGCGGTTGGAACGTTCTCTGTTTTGACGCAAATTGAGTCTGAACTGCTTAGTAATTGTTTTAATTACTGCTATGGTTCTAATGTATTTTTTAACAGGATGTTTGATTTATTTGGTTTTTGTTCTCTGTTGAGAAACAGAAGAAACAAGAATTTATGTACCCAAAAAAGTTTTAAATAAAAATAAATAAATATATCATCACGCCGACAAACATTTTCACCAATTTAAAATTACCCCTGTGGCTCAACTCTACTAACATCTTTAGAGGCCGTGATTTGACGACTGGTAACCACACTTCACGCGCATATATATATCACTTAGCGAGATCTGCTTCGTTAGAGTGCCACACCCAGTAATGGGTAAAAGGCGTGATGATATATTTATTTATTTGATTTTTTATCACGTCTTTAATATGGGGTAGGTGGGTCAGTTGTATCGAGTCGGCCTGTGGATCCTGAGAATCCTGGTTCGATTCCCACAGCCGACAAACATTTTCACCACATTAAAATTACCCCTCTGTCTCCCCTCCACTAACATCTTTAGTGGCTGTGATTTGACGACTGGTAATCGCACTTCACGCGTATAAATAAATCACTTAGCGAGATCTGCTTCGTTAGAGTGCCACACCCAGTAATGGATAAAAGGCGTGATGATATATTTATTTATTTGATTTTTTATCACGTCTTTAATATGGGGTAGGTGGGTCAGTTGTATCGAGTCGGCCTGTGGATCCTGAGAATCCTGGTTCGATTCCCACAGCCGACAAACATTTTCACCACATTAAAATTACCCCTCTGTCTCCCCTCCACTAACATCTTTAGTGGCTGTGATTTGACGACTGGTAATCGCACTTCACGCGTATAAATAAATCACTTACCGAGATCTGCTTCGGCACAGTGCCACACCCAGTAATGGGTAAAAGGCGTGGTGATATATTTATTTATTTTATTTTTTATCACGTCTTTTATATGGGGTAGGTGGCTCAGTTGTATCGTGTCGGCCTGTGGATCCTGAGAATCCTGGTTCGATTTCCATAGCCGACAAACATTTTCACCAATTTAAAATTACTCCTGTGGCTTCTCTCTACTAACATCTTTAGAGGCCGTGATTTAACGATTGGTAATCGCACTTCACGCGTATAAATAAATCTCTTATTGGGGCAGAGTACTACACCCAGTAATGGGTAAAAGGCGTGATGATATATTTATTTACTTATTTCATCACGCCTTTTACCCTATATTGTGTGGAGTTCTACCGCAGCAGATCTTGGTAAATGATATATTTATGCGTTTGAAGTGCGGTTACTAGCAGTCAAATCACGGCTCTCAAATATGTTAGTGGACGGGGAGCCACAAGAGTAGTTACTTCTTACTTTTAGCTTACTCTTAGCTTAAGGTTTCCTTAGTAATCATTCCTTAACCAAATTCGTATTTATGAACCGTCTCTAATTGTGTTATTTAAAGAATTTCTTAGGAATTCCTTAAATTTGACACTTCTATCCATCCTTAACGCGCGGTTCTTTTCCTGATTAGTAACTTAATTCATAATTCTTATTGGTTGTTTCATATATATTAATAAATATATAAATATATCATCACGCCTTCTACCTTTTAATGGGTGTGGCACTTTGCCGAAGAAGATCTCGGTAAGTTATATATTTATGCGCGTGAAGTGCGGTTACCAACCATCAAATCATGGCCCCAAAGATGGTGAATATGTTTGTCGGTTTAGGAATCGGACCAGGGTTCTCAGGATACACAGTCTGACACGATATCACTGTGCCATCTACTATATTATATATATATATATATATATATATATATATATATATATATATATATATATATATATATATATATATATATATATATATATATATTACATTTTGTATTAAGGATACCTTCATCGTATCGTAATAAGGTCTTCCTTTAATAAAGAGAAGGAAGGTTTATAAAATACTTTTTCAGTTAAGAAAACCATAACCTTAAGAAGTGCTTAAGGAATCGCATTAGCAGTGAGAGTAGCGCGCTGAATATTTAAAAATTAATTACATTATTTTCAAACTTAACAAACTAATTTTAATGATGTATGTTAATGGTTAAATTTGACGTCGTTATAGTGTGATCATTTAATCTGCTCATTATTTGTTTAACTAGGTTACAAAGTCAAAAAATAATAACATAAACAAATGAAAGCCGATCATCTCTCAGCTGTTTAGCATTATTATTTCCTGCAAAATTCGTTCCATTCGTCAATGAAATCACATAACCGGAAACAAATGAGTCACTTGCATAACTAATTCAAACAAAACACATCAGCTTCGCATTTCAATCGCCTTTACAAAATAATACATCATCACTAAAAAAATCAAACTTGGAAATGAAATAAAATTTTCCTTACTACGTACAATTTAATCCTGAGGTCTTGAGAGCCTCCCAAAGAGTGAAGTCACTCAATTTAAATGCTGACGAGGTCTCAAGCTCATACAATGTCACGAAGATGGTATCAAAATACGAGACAGAAAAGTTAATTGTTATATATTCACACTTCACACTTATTTGCATTTGTACGTTAGGTTTAGTTGGCTATGAAACTTCGTAGGGGATATCAGGGAGAGGAATAACACTTAATTAATCAAATTTATTGTGGTTTACAACCTTAAACCACATTCAAGATATATACAGATGTCTAATTAAATGAATTCAAATGGTAGCGATTTACCAATGAAATTTGTAGTTCAGAATGAAGCTGTATTGCAGCGCTAATGTCGATTTAGTTCATGAATATTGAATTAGGGTACTAATAGTAACAGTGGTATCGTGTCGGCCCAAATACCGAAAAACATTTTATATATCATCATCATCACGCCTTCTACCCATTACTGGATGTGGAAAGATGTTAGTGGTGAAGGAGCCACAGGGGTAGCTTTTGAAATTATGAAAATTGTTTGTCGCTTGTGGAAATCGAACCAGGGTTCTCAGGATCCACAGGCCGACTTCATGCCACTGAGCTAGCCACTCCATTTTCATCACATTAATACTACATTTCACGCGCATAAATATATCACTTACCGAGATCTGCTCCGGTATAGTGCTACACCCAGTAATGGTTAAAAGGCGTGATTATATATTTATTTTCCTACAACTGTGCTATTTCTTTGTTATTACGTAACTATTATTGCCTTGGTTACGTATGGAAATTAGACAAATGCAGACCAAGCGTTTCTGTAAGTAACGAATCACTCGTGCGGAAAATACTATATTACGTAACTGTCAAAAGAAAGTTGTATTGAGAGCGATTTAAATTTCGCGCCGAGCGCGAATTCTTATTTTGGCCACAGACGCTTACGGAAGAAGAAGATGCAGTGAGTCAGCGCTAGTAAATATGCAGTAGTATATTTTGACGTTTATAAACATAACCTTAATTTGCAGTATATCTAATCTGTACACAATTAATAAAAAGAACCGAACAAAGTAAAATATATCAATAAATGGTTTCATTTTAAGAGTAAGTGAAATACATAATATGTATTGTTTGTGTATATTAATAACACAGTTGTTTCAGTTGCTTATATTGACATAATGTGAAGTGGAAACTTTTGTACTGACTAAAGAAACAGTGATTTCTTCCATACCTGTTCATATTATTGACAGTAATATTATTGACAACAATTTCGGAGGTTTTAGAAGTACCTGTAGCAGGTTGATTGTCATTGTCGAAAATAGATCCAACATAGCATGATCTGGGGCTTCAATTATTTTTGGAGGTGTTTATGATAAAGAAGAATCACTCAGTGTAGTATTCCAATCTAGACGATTTTGAAGAAATTGTCTTGAAATTAATGAAATATTTTTAAATAACGTAGAACAATGTGCAAGCAACCAACAAACAAACCATAGCAACGCCGTAAAACATCGTTCTCGTGTAATATCATTAAGATTTAATAAATTTTGACAATATTTTAGTGATTTTCTAAATCGCACAGTTGTTTATAACACCTACCGAAAAAGGTTTGTTACGTGCAAGTGCGGAAATCTGCACGAGCACGTAACCTTTTTCGACACTTGATATATTTATTTATTTTATTTATAAATTTTGCAAGGTGCAGTAAATTTTGTGACGTCATACAGGTGCTCAAACAGTCATAATAAACAAGAACTATAAGTTAATATTAATTTCAAATTAAAAGTTATATAAAAAAAAATCAAATATTAAAACTTTTTCATGGTATTATCATTATAAATTATTTAAGAACTGAACACTAATATAGCAATGAATTTATTTAATATTTTGTAAAGCAAACCATTGTTTTAGAATCACCGGCATATTTAGTTCACTATTTTGACGTTTATAACTCCATTTTTGTTCGCATTTGAGGTTATTATTCGTTTATGATTTACGATTGTGTATTTCTTTCTGGTTAACCTTTTGTTATTATTACTTAAACATTTTCATTTTTATTCTGAAATTTAATGTAAGGTCGCTGTTTCGTTTAAAACATAACCTAATATTTATATTAAAATGACAAATCGATATTTGACATTTCCGACATTGACGTGATCATGTATCTTTTTCTTTTTGGGTAGTGGAAAAGAGATGAAAATATAAAACAGAAGTATACAAAAAACATTATAAGGATGGACTGACGTCATTAAAAATATAACTAGATGAATGATAGGGTACTGCTACATTTATATGGTGTATATGTAACTGGTTCTAAATTGTATTGAGCGTTGCTTTTTTGGAAATGATAATATTTCAATGGAGTGGCTAGCTTAGTGGTATGAAGTCGGCCTGGGGATCCTGAGAACCCTGGTTCGAGTCTCACAGGCGACAAACAATTTTCATAATTTCAAAAGCTACACCTGTGGCTCCTCCACCACTAACATCTTTGGAGGCCGTGATTTGAGGACTGGTAACCGCACTTCACGCGCAAAATATATCACTTACCGAGATCTGCTTCGGCAGACTGCCACACCCAGTAATGGGTAGAAGGCGTGATGATATATTTATATTTATTTATTTTATAATATTTAATTTTTCTTTGACTTCGCAGATATTTTACAAATTCATAGTCTTGACTCAACCTCAGCTCACCTCACCTCACACTAAAAGTGGAAGTAAGGCAGCGGTCTTACTGATCGAGTACTATCAATCATTTGCTATCGAGCAAATTTCAAACACGTGTATTGTAATGGCGGATGTCGCACTGAACCATCGTTTTGCGTCGAGTGCCGTCGAGTTGTCTGATTTTCAAGTTGGTTTGAATTTTACTCGACGCTCGATGCTGCTCGATGTCAGTTTATGACAGGTTATGTGCATATGTTTCTTATTATCTATGTTATCTGATGACAGTTCGTTGTAAAAATGGAATCAACCAAATTAAATGATAAAGAATGGACCCAAAAGATATTTTAATATTTGTTCGAGGTGCGTTATTTTTGCGGAGCAGTGTAGTTATTATTCAATATTCTTATATAAGATTTGTATTTCAATGCCATTTGTTTTTTTTTTAATTGTCAGTTCAATACTGCACCAGTTTTTTATGATTTTATTAAGTTTTATCAGGATAGATGACGTCAGTCCATTCGTACAACGTTTTCAGTATAACTTGAATCAATGAACTTGTTTGTTCAACAAGTATATGAAAAATATTATTAGTTCGAAACAGTTGGACGTTCAGTTATCACATCGCGGACAAACTTTAGTAATTATGAGTGGAATAAATAAAACTTCGTATTATATTAAAAAGTTATGTTATTAAAATTCATATATGTTTAGTCATTTGAATTCATGAAAAGTACAATGAATAAATAATGTTTTCCGTATTATTATAATGACACTCATATTATTATAACAACTATAAAAAAGAATTAAATGCAACATACTTTCAGCGTCATTTCCTGATTTTTTCACGACTTAATTGTTAATTATTTTTCTAGGGATTACCATAAAGTATTAAAACCTACTTTGCATAAGTCTTAATTATACTTGATGAGAAAAAGACACGTTTTATTACGTGTTGTATTAGCTATTGACTCATCAGTGAGTTATAGTTATTAACAATTCTATGTCAATAAGAAATAATAAATATAGAAAGCAAGTAATATTCATTTACTTGTGGCGCACAGAAAGGTAGCAATTGTATATGCAAATGAAGGAATCTGCGGTTAATCAATTAATTTTTATGAGATCATTTTGTAAAAATATATAATTTTGTTCAAATCCTGGTAGACATTGTATTTTGCATTTTTACTTAAGCATTTAACTCTGATATAATACGAGATAAAACTTGAGATTATTAATTAGCAAGTAAGAGGTCCTGCGTTCAAATCTCACCGATTTCAACTTATATTCAAAACAAACGATTTGTCTGGGTGGTTCGGATTACACTATAAGCTGTAGGTCCCCTGTACTGTAATAGGGGTTAAGTTCCTGTTATGCAGAGTAACAAATACATAAGTAATTTTTAGGTAACTTAGGCAACATAAACAGAGTTGAAACAGTAATGTATGTTTAGTCCAAATATCCAAAATATACAATTATGTTTGAGTACTTCGGATATTGGGATATTCAACTACAAAGCCTGTTTTACATTCAGCAACATTTCAGCAACAGTTCAGCAACTTGAAGTTGTGCAACATATTGCTGATGTTCAGTTTTCTTGTATACATTTCGCAACATATTTCTGCAACTTTACTAGTTCTTTTAAGTATTATACCAACATAAATCTCAAGAAAGTTGGTAGTCCGTGACAGTTGACAGTTATTAGCTCAGACAAAACATAACTTAGACGGAGAACAACGCCGTTTGTTGTGAAGTAGAATGGGTTAGAATAACTCGGTGATGAGGCGGGTGCGCGGCAAAGAGCTAGTACAAGTTGGTGTTATGCAGGTTGCATTTTTGTTGATGACAGTTATCAGACGCGAGCATTTTATTTATTTAAATACAAAAGTGCGTATACAAAACACTTAATATGTCAAAAATTAACCTTTACTTTGATGTATGAAAAGTAAGTAATTGAATATAAAAATAATAACACAAATGTTTGCAACTTGCATAACATCAAAGTGTACTCGCTCCTTGCCGCGCACCCGCCTCACCATCAAGTTACTCCAACTCTTTCTCCTTCACAACACTGCATTGACTTGAATACAGCAGACTTTGTCTAAGGTATGTTTTGTCTGAGGTTATTAGATATGTTCATGTTTATTTGTAACCTCTAATTTTTATAATCATATGTTTATCGTTTGATTTTGAGAACAAGAATGGATTGCCAAAAAACAAACAAAACAAAACGCTATTTGACACATGTAAAACTAGGTTAACCAACTTTGCAAGTGTTTAGATTGGCAAAATTAAAACTAACCAAAAAATCACTAAATCTGGAGGAAAGTTGAGAGTTGCCCGCAACAAAAATAGAACATGCTCTAATTTGTGCAACAAGTTGCGCAACTAGTTCAGGAACAAATGTTGCTGAATGTAAAACAGGCTTTGATCGCGATATTTCAAACTTGACACAAAGGTACACTTTCTTGCAAATTGCGAGCACTCCAAAAAGTTTCTGGACGTGTGATGCACAAGATTTTAAGTACTGATTTAAATGAAATTATTAATTTAAAATTGCTAAAAATTTCTAACCTCCAAATACTCAGTAATGTCAATGCTAACATTAGAAAAGTCCCTAGTTCGGTAAACATCTGGTTTCCGAGCGATTTTGAAATATGTAAAACTGTCTAACCTCCAACAGAGGCACGAATAATAAATAAATAAATTGCAACTTTAAGGGTCAATAGTTCCTAATAAATTTATTTAAAAACAAGAAAATGTCACTTTATAATCTTACTTTGAAAATAATATGAACAGTCATTTTTGTTTTTTTTATTATTAGTTAAGTGGATTAATTTATTAGGAACTTTGTTGGAATATTAAAATATCGGCCCTAAGCTTATTCCTCAAATAATTTAGAAATGTTTTACAACGTTTAACAACTATTTTTTTTATTTTTAAAATGAGTTTTAACGATTCATACTCTTCTAAAAATACCTTCTTCCAGAAAATATCGTAAAAAAAATGGGGGAAATGATTTAAATACTAAAATAATAATTAAACTATTCAATTCATTGAAATACATCCGGGTGTAGAGAAGAATCTACTGACAGGATAATAAGTTTCCTAGAATTAAAACCAATCCTTGGAGTGTCTAGTCTAGACTATGAGATAATTTGATAATTAAACTGCGCCTAGATGCGTAAATAGCCTTAAGATACATGAATAAGTCTAAGAGTAGAATAGTTCTAAGAAATTTCAAGATAAAAGGTTGGAATCTCCACTACATAAAAATATGTATTCATGCTTTAACATGGTTCTTGTCATGATGAGTTTCAGAATAAGACAAATATTTTTTCTTATTTTTTAAACTACAACTGTAATCGCAGACAATGTATCAATGAAATTCCTTCATTTTAACTAGCGTTAGAAAAAATATTTGTTAAGGTAGTTCTAGTGTGTCGATGGCGCCATCGGTTGTCAAGTTGACGGTAAAAAAAATATAAAAATTGAATGAAATAAGTGTTTTATACCTATTATTATTTTAATATCATGAATTGTTAACAGGTTGTTGGTCTAGTGAATTTTCAAATACCATACCATCGTGTGGTGTTGCCATTATAAATTGGGATTGGGAAGATGAAGTTTACTGGACACAAAACAATAACTTCCATTTATTTCAAAAATGGAATCAGTTACGAAAAATTGTTTCAAATAAAAGATGTTAGCAAACATAAAATGTTATTTGCAATTTTCCTGTATATGCGTCTAATTTTGAGAAAAACTATTTTTTATATTTAATAATATATTTCAATAATCATAGTAGCAATAAAAACAAAAAACATAAATTTTAATTTTCGCTTTATCTAGTTGTCTATGTCTTTTTTTGGAAAAATAAATACATTATTAAAATGGTCAACTAATTTGGCAACTTTGCCTCAATTTAATCGACTTCGTATCTCACGATTCTTGAGATACCAAGGGTTAGGCTCGAAAAACGGACAGCCTGTACATGCCTCATAAGTAAAGTTAGACATAAAGTAGTCAACATTACTAAAAAATTATACGTAAACAAATTTGAAATTTTATGTTTCAAACAGATAAATGCTGAATTACTGAAAAACTAAATTACATGTTTAATAATATTATATTACATTCATATATTTTAAATATTAAATATGCTGTGTATAAGAAAGTCGTGTGGTGAACACACCAGATTTTTTTCGTATTGCCATCCGAAACTATGGGAATTAGTTTAGCGAAGATTCTAATAAATAATTCAAGGGTTCGTGGTACCCCGTTTAATAGGAAACATAAAATAATGCATGACATTTCAAGGCACTCAACATGTTGCAAACTGACCAACACAACACATGTCTGTCTAATCAAACGAGCCTGTTATTAATTAAACAATTAGTAGACCACACACTTGGTTACCTTGAACGACATAAATCATAAGTCATGCTCACTTTTTCCTCCTTTAACTTTCCACCGCACACTCTATATATAGACACAAGTATATTGCATTGCAAAAGACCTATTGACGTGTATCGATATGTTCATTTTAATATTTTTTACTTGGAAAACAATTACGAATCGTAAGATTCTTATTACTTTAAGGCGCCAATGAAGTGGTTAAAAAATTGACCAGGAAAGTGAAAGAAATAATATTTCAAGTTCTCTTGAACTGTTGTAATAAATGAAAAATAGTACATGTTATTTATTCATTGTTGTCTGGATTTTACTGAATGATCTGTTAAACTGATTTAAGATTTCAGCGAACTGATTACGTTCTGTAGATTGATAGAAATTTGATAGGTATGTTTAAGATTGTCTTGTGATTCATAAAGATTTCCATATTGAATGAATTACCAGTGGGAGGTTTTGTTATGAGCACGGTTCAGACATGATGAGTAACTTATTATGGGTAAATAAATAAATAATAGTATATTGCGTCATAAGGGAAAATAAGGGAATATTACATCCCGAAGTTTTTTGCTGCATGAGCGGCCGTATTCAGACCACGGAAAATCTCCATATATTTTTTAGTTTAAGAGTTACAGCGATTTTTGACTTTTTTGAAATCTCAACTTTGGGAGCCCATATCTCGAAAACTGAAAGAGATATTGAAATGCGGTTTAAACGAGTGTATTTCTGCTCTGATTAACTTATATTGAAATTTTGAAAATTTTGAAAATTGTACAATTTTTTTCACAATTTTCTTATGCCTATATTTTAAAAACTTGATGAGATAATGAAAATCTGTAAACACCAGTAGGTTCCTCGCAAAAAAGTACATACGTATGTAAAATTTCAGCATATATGCTCTACGGATAAAATTTTTAGAGCAAAAATTCTAAAAATAGCCAAAATTCGTAAAAATTTTAAGGGGTACTCCTTCAAAAATAAATCTTAAGGGGTACCCCTTCAAAAATAATTTTAAAAACAGTGATTTTTAGTTTTTTTCTAATTAAAACTTTATCTATACTAATTTTTGGCAGAAAATTTGCATACCTATGAACTTTGACGAGAGGAATTCACTTGTGTTTACATATTTTCATTATCTTTCAAATTTTTTGAAATATTGTGAAATGAAAATTTTGATAAAAAATAGTAAAAATTTTCAAAATTTCAATATAAGTTAATTGGAACGCGAGAAATACACTCGTATCAGTCGTATCTAATAGTTTTCGAGATATGAGTCTTCAAAGTTGAGATTTTTGAAAAGTCAAAAATCGCTGTATCTCAAAACCTAAAAATATATGAAGATTTCTTGTAAGCTGAACCATATTTAAAAAATTTTGGATGTTAAACTGGTTCAACCAAAAAATTGGCATTTTCATTAACACATATATTTGCGATTACGACTCCGGCGATTAAAAATATATATATTAAGGATCAAATTATGCATAATTATGTAAAAATATATCAGGAATTACTTGGTGAAAACCCCAATTTCATTTCTAGTTTCACATTTTTTTTAATTAACCTTAAACAGAAACAAACGTGAATATAAACATCTAAATAAATAGTATATGTATATTATGATTCTCATTTCATTAATCCTTAAAATTTAAATAAAAGCTTGCAACGGAAGGAATCTTTAGAATCATGTATTTTAAAATTTGTAAATAGCATCCGACGTCCTCCCTCCAATACCTTCTCGACCCCCTGAGGGGTCGCGACCCACACTTTGAAAACCACTGTTCTACAAGAATGCAACCTTGCAAATTCGTCTATCTAAAGAAGTTCATCTGTCCTGTTAAATTCTTGACCACTTCAGTGACAAACACTTCTTCTAACATTGATAGCTCTTCACAGAAACATACGTGTGATTTGTCTGCTTGCGAATTCATTTCTAATGACTGATTTTCTCGTATATGTCTTTGACAAACAGATGCACAAGACAATGTTTACTCTTACGAGGATGTCATATCGTCAATGCTAGTTTTCTTTTCTTTAAAGAGTTTGTAGACGTGAAGGAATGTTCTACGCACCTTATTAAATACATTTAAAAGATACCAACTTGTGGTTTGAAAATTGGTTAGAATTTTTTTTTCGTTGATCGTTTAAGGTAGTACTAGCGTGAATTTTTTTTTTGCAGATCTGAATGAAATTTGGCGCACGTAAACATTGGATAGTCATACGCATCCTGTTAAAATATGAAACACATTCATCGTCTGTGAACAAATATATTCGCTTGTAAAGTTGAGTTCTTATACACGGGGCTTATGGCGATCATCACTCAGAATCACACATATTTGGTTTGTGTACCTCTAAAATTTTGCAGTTTCATTTGAAAAACTAGTATGATGTTCTAGAATTATCCATGTATATTGTATCAGAAGGAGAAAGTTTTTTATCGTTTGGTAATGGGATATATAGCCATGCAAAGCCTTGTTTTTAACGAAAAATTAAGAATCCCAATTTATAATGGCAACACCACATGGTGGTGGTGGTATGGTATTTGAAAATTTACTAGACCAACAACCTGTTAATAATTCATGATATTCAAATCATAATAGGTATAAAACACTTATTTTATTCACTTTTTATATTTTTTTAGCGTCAGTTTCGTCACTCGACAACCGATAGCGCCACCGTCACACAAGTACTACTTGAACAAGTTTCATTAGTGTATGGAGTAGATGATACAGTGGTATCGAGTCGGCCTGTGGATCCTGAGAACCTTGGTTCGATTCCCACAGCCGACAAACATTTTCACCACATTAAAATAACTCCTGTGACTCTCGTTCCACTAACATCTTTGGGGACCATGATTTAACGGTTGGTAACCGCACTTCACGCGCATAAATATATCTCTTACCGAGATCTGCTTCGGCAGAGTGCCACACCAAGTAAAGGGTGATTATATATTTATTTATTTTTTTAGGAATTTGTATTTTCAAGCAAAATTAAATTACCATCATTAGATATTGATTATAAAAATTACCCTATATTCTGTAACTGTATAATTATCTGTTAATGATCGATAAATTAATGATAATTTTTATTTTTCATCGTTATTTTACAGATGATCACAATTTCGTTATTCTGAGACAAGAATAATTTACCCTGACAGTTTTATGTTATATTTCGGCATTTTGTTTACTAATATACGAAGCTGTTATTATAAAAATTAATATAATGACAGGTCACTGACAGTTCCGTAAAAAGTGTGGTTAAAATAATATTTTTCACTTTCTTACACACAGTATAAGGAAGTATTGGAATCGTGAAAAAAATCATTGACGAGATTTTCGCGGAAATACGTGTTTTGAGGTCCACTGAATGCGTTTTGATCTTTTTCTCAATGATGTCTGTGTGTGTGTGTGTGTGTGTGTGTAGATGGATGGATGGATGTGTGTCCGGTCGTGCAATATCTCATGAACGAGATAAGATTTGTTAATGAAACTTGGTAATTATAAGTTTCATGAAAATACGAAGAGCTGAGTTGATTATGAATGAAATTTAAAAACCGGAAGAGAAAGTTTACTAGACACACAAAACAATAAATTCCATTTATTTCAAAAATGGAATCAGTTACGAAAAAAGTTTCCAATAAAAGATGTTAAAAATATTTGGAACGTAAAATGTCATTTGCAATTTTTTCGTATATGCGTCTAATTTTGAGTAAAACTAATTTATATATTTAATAATATATTTCAATAATCATAGTAGCAATAGAAACAAAAAACATAAACATGTTTAACATTTATATGTCAAATAATAATTGTCAAACGCAAGGAGCAAGTCTTAAGTGTTCAATTCAGTGTTTTTGATGCTATATCAATTTCATTGATCAAATAGTAAGTAATTTTATATATCTATTTCAATTAATATAAGTTGATTTATATAAAATTTTGTTAGGAAGTTGATTATCTGTAATGAAAAATAAAAAGTAATCAGCAAAATCCCAATATTTTAATAAATTCAGTTAAATGCTGAATTACTGAAAAACTAAATTACATGTTTAATAATATTATATAACATTAATATATTCTAAATATTAAATTTACTGTGTATAAGAAAGTCGTGTGGCGACCACACCAGATTTTTTTTCACCGTTATTTTACAGATGATCACAATTTCAATATTCTGAGACCAGAATAATTTTTCCTGACATATTTATGTTATATTCATGCATTTTGTTTACTAATATACGAAGCTGTTATTATTAAAATTAATATAATGACAGCTCACTGACAGTTCCGTAAAAAGTGTGGTTAAAAATAATATTTTTTTATACTGGCAGTTTTGAACGAAATCAAAATGCATAAAAGTAAAATAGAAGAAACAGAATAATTGATTTGATCACAGAATACCGAAATAGGGGTAATCTACAAATTAATAATAAAAATAAGGGTTGTCATTACCTTACCGTTCAGTAACAGACAATGATCACATTACAGAATAGATGGAATTATCAAAATAAGATTGTAATTTTGTTAATATTCACTTACCTACCTTACTTTAGACACCCATCCTATAAAACCCTTTTAAATCCTTCAAAGTACACTCTCCTAAAACGTTCCTCCTTGCAATTTTCTGTTGATACCCGCCGATATAATCACAGTCACATGTTATGCATTACAAACGACTTGACTAGTAAGTTTATTTCTCTTCTATCGCATACAAAGCATTTGTATGTGTTTGTGTATGTGTATAGAAACAGGATACGAATCATTATAACCGATATCAACCTCTGTGCATCTCTGAGATGTTTAGACGGTTCTCACGAGGAGCAAATGTTCTCAAGAAGACATTGAAACACAAATATTATATTTTAAATCAAGTGAAATGTTTAGTAATGTGGAAATATTCTTAAAGCGTTCTTTTTTCGTATCTTTAGATATTCACACATTTTATTCACAACCAAAATGGCGGTCCTTCGTCTTAACTGCATCCGGTTAAACTTAGTTACACCAAATATTAATTCCTCTACCACGCAGCGAATTCTTCACACTTGATTATAGTTAAATGTTCCGGCAATTCGTCAGTTCGACAGTTTTAGATTTACTGACGCAAATTTTACACTAATATTTTTACCAAGCCAGCATTCCTGAAGATTGTTTCACCATGGTAACGACGCCACTGTTCTGTTTTTTTCATTCTAACTATATTTTACGAATCAGGTTTTGGATTTCAACTGTATTTTTTAGGTTTTTCACCATTTTGACGCACAGAACTACTAATATTTATTTATAAGTTTTTTGACACTTTTGAGAGCACTATTGTTTCTCTAACACAGATGTACTTTTAACGGTATTATTCTGATAGTGACAGTTACGACCCACGTCTCCAACTGAATTTGCGTTGGTGTCGACCTCAATTACCCTTAATTGACTCGTTTAAATCTCTCAATACTACATGGGTGCTGTGAGTATGGCTAGATTGGTTCCACACCGAATTCAATCTTTTATCTATCATTTACTGTTGTTATTATCATGTGATGTTATTATGCGTATGTTAACTAAGTTGTAACAATGCGATGTAACTTTTGTGACCTCACAAATTCTAGCTTTTGAAGCAATAGCACTGCTTTAACGCTACTACTGTCGGTTGAATTGAATTTTGTATGTTTGCTCAGATTTTGGACATACATTTGTCAAATAAATGCTTTATTAAAATAAGTTGTTAACATGCAGGAAAGAAGAAAAAAGTATAGGGATTGGATTCGTAGTCTGCTGTCAATATGATTCTTATCAAAAAAATTAAATATTTTGTATTATTTATGATTATTTATTGATTAAATTAAATAGATTACATAATACGCCAGGAAAGTGTTGTTTTTCTGACCAATTTTAGAATGGAAAGTAGGTTTTTACAAAAACAGTCAAGTAAAGTACGTATCCAAGACTACAACAAAAATAACAGTCTGGTAAAGATTTTACCTGACTGTTATTTTTGTTATAACCTCGGATACGTAGTCTGCTGTCAATACAATTCATATCAAAAATTAAATATTTTGAATTATTTACGATTCAATATTGATTAAATTAAACGGTTTCAGAAAAAAATATTATACATAATACGTTAGGAAAGAGTTTTAACTTGACTCAGCGGATTAAAATACTTCGCCTGCGGCCTCGTATTTCAAACAACCGCTTCGTCAAGTAAAATGTCACTTTCGTGATTTATTATGTAATATACTATTACTGGATTCAGCAGATTAAAACACACGGCCCTCGGCGTCGTATTTCAAACAACCGCTTCGTAAAATATCACTTTCCTGACTTATTATGTAATATACTATTTTCGATACGAGTAAGATGTTTCCGTAAAAATTTATTAACGGACCTATGACGTACAATGTTTTATTTCATACAGTGTCATATTTAATTATTAAACACTAATTTCTTAGCTTAACATTAAAAGTGATATTTTAAAATTATTATTATATGTTAATAACTATTTGTTACCTAGTAAACTCACGATACAATTAAACCTGTTTTCCATTTGCCACTTGGTTCACTTAAATCAGTTCAGATAAATTAGACAACATGACTAAATGAATTCAGAATAGGTGCACTTATTGGGGTGAATTACTTCAGGGTAAACTAGAATCAGTAATTCTAGTATTAGAAATAAAGTCAGTGAAGTAATCCAGCGAAATAAATAAATGATCTGATTTAGTAAATGTAAGTTAGATCTGATCCAAATGGCAAGTGAAATAAGCCTCATATTCTATTACCGTGTCTAATACTGTAACGTCTCATTTCCCGGCCTGAAGTCGCTATTGTAAACAAGGACGATATAGTATGAAATAAAGTTTTCTTTCTGTATTAAGGTAGTACTAGTGTGATGGTGGCGCCATCGATTGTCGAGTGGCGAAACTGACGCTCAAACAATATATAAGTGTTTTATACGTATTATGATTTGAATATCATGAATTGTTAACAGGTTGTTGGTCTAGTGAATTTTCAAATACCATACCACCGTGTGGTGTTGCCATTATAAATTGGGATTCTTAATTTTTCGTAAAAAACAAGGCTTTGTATGGCTATATATCCATTACTAAACGATAAAAAACTTTCTCCTTCTGATACAATATACATGGATAGTTCTAGAACATCATACTAGTTTTTCAAATGAAACTGCAAAATTTTAGAGGTACACAAACCAAATATGTGCGATTCTGAGTGATGATCGCCATAAGTGTATAAGAACTCAACTTTACAAGCGAATATATTTGTTCACAGACGAGTATAAACGTATCCAGGATATATAAAACAAAAAAGTAGTAACTACAATTCTGAGAATCTCCTAAAAAACTTTACAAACCTATTGCGCAGAACAATTTCAAATCTAATTTAAACTTAAAAAAACAATCGAAACATAATTAAAAATTTAATTAATACCTCCAAAAAACAAACAAACTTTATAAAACAACAACTGTTACTTGATCATTGTTAAAATGATGCAAAATTCTGTTAGATTTCTTCATAAATTGAATGATAAAAACTTGCTGTTGATTTCAGACAAAAAGTTAGCATTACACTTGGCAATTATTGATGAAAGGGAAACAAATGAGTTGAATAAACTTCAAAACAATTGCCTAACCTCGGCCCAACCTTTGAGGGGAGTAAATACTGTACATATACCTTGACATTCGATGATGTATTATAATAATAATGAGTTACAATTCAAACAGGACCGTAACAATAGTTATTTGTATCACTAAGCCAGAAGTTGTACTTTTGCGAGTACGAGCATATTTGGATAAAATGAGCCGAAAGCAAGACTTGCAAATGGACTCCTGTACCATAATTTAAATTACAAGAATGAAGGATACAAACATAAAATATGTATTGAATAATAGCTAGTAGTGAAAAAATTACTTAAAAATAATGTTTTACATTAGAGATATAAGTGATTATAAAAATAGTGACATCACATGTCGGGAAGGTTCTCAGTGGCCACAAGTATTTTCACGCGGTAAATAAGAGACATATGCGGAGTAGAACGTAACTAAATATGACATCTCAGCACTGGTTTTTCAAACTGTTCACCGTTTGTTGGTATGTACGTGTTCAACATGTTGTATATTAATTACCATGATTTAATTTCATGTTCTTGGGCTTGAAATTACAGAGTGATCAAAAGGAATTGTTACAGTTGGCAATAAAAAGAACTACTTGAAATTGGTAAGCCTGATACATAAATTCATTTTCTGTTGTTGACAGTGACATTTAAAATTTAAATTTGAGTACATTTATTATTACTTTTATTTCTAAAGTATTTCTATTAGTTAAAAGCTGTCAGACTCCTGACATAACCTATTTGTATTTATTAAAAATGTCAAATAGCATTTCCGCCTTTATCTGACGTTGTGCCACCTGTGGAATAAAAAGATCTCTGGAATTGTATTGCCAACTATAACAATTCCTTTTGATCACCCTGTACTATAAAATATGATTTTCAACACAGTAAGATTATTTTTCAAGAATTCAATCATATATTATTGGCATTCTTTGAACGAAACAAGTTATGTACCACTGAACCGAACTCGGGACGTTACAACTCCAATACAAACCTTCAAAAATCATATCTCTTGCTCGTAATATAAAGAATTTTCAACCCGCGTTTTAACTGATCGTCATAGTTTATCATGTAGTTTTATAAAAAAAATAGGTACAAAAGCACATTGCGAACACTCACAATACAGTTTCTGTGTAGTACACAAGATTTTTCGCGTCGATGTAAATAAAATTATTGATTTAAAATTGGTAAAAATGGGACCTTTTAAGTAACCCTGAACAGTTCCTGAATTCCTACTATCCCAGATATTTTGGTGTGTTGGCAGGTTGAACCCGTTTTTTATCTCCTTCTAATCAACTTGTGATCCTTGTTATCCGTTTTGAATTGGTGGCATCGCAATTGGTATTTAAGGAGATGTCACTTAGAAAGTGCATTCAGATTTTAAATTTATCACTAATTTTTACAACTGACACTACATGCATCATTTATTTGGAAGTAACACGAGTTAGTTCTAGATCAGTTCAGGGTTGAACCCAACATTCCAAAACAAATACGGCCAATGATAGTGGAATCCAAACAACTCAAAACAATCGTAATTTTTTGACATAAATTGAAGTTTTAATTGAGAATTTAAAATGTAGTGCGGCCCTGTAAGATATTCATAAAGGGAACTAATTAAATTAACAGGAATACAACCCTGAGAAATCTCAAGAAGGCCATGGTTAAACAATCACGAATCGCTGATGGCTGATGTATGATTCCGTGACGTGTCCATGTTAACCAATTGACATTTGATTAATCTATAATTAAGATCCGGTTTGTGTCTGGTTCCGGTTGCTGTTTATCAACAAATGACCTTAACAGACTGTTCGCACTTGACTGATCGTCGATTATTTTATTTCTTTCGGAATTTTTCCCACCGGAAACTCAATACTGTCAGATTTTTTTAACAAAAGTTTTACAGTCAAATTCTCAAAAAAATTTTGGCTAGATTCTAGCCAATCCTGACCGGATTTGTCAAATTAAGCTAAACCATATTCCCAAATAAGTTTAAACAAACTATAATATAATCTTCTTACCATTTAGTTTTCGGAAACTGATTTGAATGAACTATTTTTAATCAGACTAGCAAGAAACACCCATTTTTAAGGTTCTAAATTTTGACTACTAAGATGGTAATTGTGCTTATAAATAAAAAATAAATAAATATATCATCACGCCTTCTACCCATTACTGGGTGTGGCACTCTGCTGAAGCAGATCTCGGTAAGTGATATATTTTGCGCGTGAAGTGCGGTTACCAGTCGTCAAATCACGGCCCCCAAACATGTTAGTGGTGGAGGAGCCACAGGGAATGCTTTTTCAAATTATGAAAATTTGTCGCCTGTGGGAATGGAACCAGGGACCTCAGGATCCACAGATCGACTTCATATACATACATTTTAAGGAATTTATCAAAGAAGTAAAGATATTATCTTATAACGCCATCAATCAGATATATTTTAACAAGCTTTAAGAGAAAAAATAAATAATTTGTTTTCAAATAACAAATGTCAATTCATGGCATTCTAAACTGTGAATATAAATTCACGCTTCAAATTTAATCACTTTTCTTATTGTCGATTATATAAATTTTGCTCCTTAGAAAAAGCATTGTACAAACCTCGTGCACCATACGCGCAAATTAAGGTGGTACTATTATGGAAGCATTTAACCCGGATTTTAATGAAATGTAAATATGTTATTTTTCATGTGTTTCTACACTAGTATGCAATTTTTTATAAAAAGTTTACCGTTGTTGAGCTGAGTAATGTAAAGTTAAAGTCGACCAAAAATGCATTGGCGTTATAGGAACTGTACCTCGCGAGACAGCTTACTGCGTAAGAAATTCATATATTGTATTGATGGGGTGGCTAGCTCAGTGGTATGAAGTCGGCCTGTGGAATCTGAGAACCCTGATTCGATTCCCACAGGCGACAAATAATTTTCATAATTTCAAAAACTACCCCTGTGGCTCCTCCACCACTAATATCTTTGGGGCCGTGGTTTGACGACTGATAACCGTACTTCACGCGCAAAATATATCACTTACCGAGATCTACTTCGGCAGATTGCGACGCCCAGTAATGGGTAGAAGGCGTGATGATTTTTTTTATATATTTTTTAACAAAAATTAACACACCGTACATCATGTAAAGATAAAGGTATGAGAATTAAAAAATCCATGCCTTACCGGATTAGTTTAAAAGAAATTGGGGATGAAAGTTGGATATTCTATGATTTTGAATGAAACTGTCAGAAATGCTTGGCAACGTTGCACGGGTAGACAGAGATGGTAGCACGGGTAAACAGAGATGGCCACAGGCGTAGACAGAGACGGTTGCACGAATGACAAAGCAAGAACTATGAAAGTTATTATTTCGATCAGTAAAATATATTAATTTTAATACAAACAAAATATATTATAGCATTTTATATATATTTATTTGTTGTTACAGTTGATAATAATTGCTTTAGTGCATTTTTCTCATTTTTCTAATAAATTGTCAACAGGATGTATCGATAATACAGTCACGTTTCATACCGACTGGTAATATCATGTTGCTTGTAGTTCTCGCTTTGTTGTCATAGCTTCTGCTGTGTAAAATCTTACACTGCTATTGGTTGGCATGAAACATTCATTTCCAAACATTTTGTTATGTTACTGAATTTCATAAACTAGTGAAATAGTTTTATTTAATATATTCAATGTTATTGTTAATTATACGATATTTGCAGCGAAATGTTAATTCTGTTAATAACCTATACCATACAAAAATGTAATAATTATTTTTATAAACTTTCTAGGTTACCTATACTTTTCTATAAGACTGTCATGATAGAACCACCTTAAAGCACACGCCTCCTCCGTGCTTTTAAAATGTCGCTCATGTGAAAAGTATGTCTTCGCGCACTTGTTATGTAAATAGCTGTTGTAAACTTGATATAAGGAAAAGAAGTTGTGCAGTCATATTTATTTTTGTCCATAATTTTAGTTCAACTTTTTCCGAACATTAAGAATATCAACACAGATCTCATTTACGATTGCAATTGACGTAAGTCATTAGCTTCAACAAGTGGTGTGATATTCTCAGAAATATCTGTTTATACGCAGAACAGAATGTAAACTTTTTAACAGATTTTTCCAGCATGATTTCAGATGAAACATGCGACAGCTCACGTACAGTAAACAAAAAAGTAGATTGGTTATATTATTAGGTACTTGACACCTATAAATTTTGGGAAGTATTAAGTAAACATCAACATTTTGTGGTATCGTGTCAGCCTGTGGATCCTGAGAACCCTGGTTCGATTTCTACTGCCGACAAACATTTTCACCACATTAATACTACTCCTGTGGCCCCTCCCCACTAACATATTTGGAGGCCGTGTTTTGACGACTGGTAACCGCATTTCTCACGCAAAAATATATCACTTACCGAGATCTGCTTTGGCAGAGTGTTACGCCCAGTAATGGGTACAAGGCGTGATGATATATTTATTTATTTTTCCTACAACTGTGCGATTTCTTTGTTATTACGTAACTGTTATTGCCTTGTTATGTATGGAAAGTAGACAAATGCAGACCAAGTGCGTTTCTGTAAGCAAAGAAACACTAGTGCGAAAAGTAATTTGTACTTTACGCAATTGTCAAAAGAAAATATAAATGAGAGCGATTTAAATTTCGCGCCAAGCACGGAATTTCATATTTTAGGCACATACGCTTATGGAAGAAGAAAAAGAAATATGCAGTGATATATTTTGACGTTTATAAACATAACCTTAAACTGCAGTATATCTAATCTGTATACATCACATTGAGCAGACAAGAACTCAAGTATATCATTATTAAATATGATAATTAATAAAAATAACCGAATAAAGTAAAATATATCGCTAAATGGTTTTATTTAAAGAATAAGTGAAATACATAATGTTGATTGTTTGTGTATATTATTAACACGTTGTTACAGTTGCTTATATTGACATAATTTTAAATGGAAACTATTATACTATCTAAAGAAACATTGATTTCTTCCGTACCTGTTCATATTATTAACAGTAATAACAGAAATTGTTATAGTTGGCAATACAATTCCAGAGATCTTTTTATTCCACAATTGGCACAACGTCAGATAAAGGCGGAAATGCTATTTGACATTTCAAATAAATACAAATAGGTTATGTCAGGAGTCTGACAGCTAATAGAATTTTGACTTTTAGAGTAATAGAAATACGTTAGAAATAAATGTAATAATAAATGTACTCAAATTTAAATTTTAAATGTCACTGTCAACAACAGGAAATGAATTTATGTATCAGGCTTACCAATTTCAAGTAATTTTTTTTATTGCCAACTGTAACAATCCCTTTTGATCAGTCTGTATTATTGACAACAATTTCGGAGGTTTTAGAAGTACCAGCAGCAGGTTGATTGTCACTGTCAAGAATAGATCCAACAATTACCTTTGGAGGTGTATATGATAAAGAAGAATCACTCAGTGTTGTATTCCAATCTAGACAATTTTGAAAAAATTATCTTGAAATTAGTGAAATATTTTGAAATAACGTATAGAACAATGTGCAAGCAATCAACAAACAAACCATAGCAACGCCGTAAAATATCGTTCTCGTGTAATATCATTAAAATTTTATAAATTCTGATAATATTTTAGTGATTTTCTATATCGCACAGTTGTAGGAAAAGTGTTGTTTATAACACGTGCCGGAAAAGGTTACATGCTCGTGCAGATTTCCGCACTCGGCAAGCCTCGTGTGTGAAATTCTGCACTTGCATGTAACAAGCTTTTTTCGGCACTTGTTATAAAAATAACTATTGTTTTTTCCTGCTGTAAAAAATTCTCAGAACAAGATAATAAATCACCAATTTGCATTTGTTCTGTGTTCCCTGTTTAAAAATTCCACGTACACTTACTTCCGTTCTAGTTTCAGGAAAAACAAAGGCAGCTTAATCAAATTCAGCAATAATTCAACAGAACTAGAGCCACCTGTTCGAATACGCGTAATTAATTATGTAATTGACGCAATGTGCGGGTGTTGATTTGTTTACGCAGTCACGTGACCGAGATACACAGGCGATTGTAGTGACACGTAGCGGTGAACACCTGCAATGAACCATGTAGCTATGTCAAAGATTTTGTGAATGATGCATTTTTTATGAGCTCGACATTAATCAGAAATCTGACTAGAAAAATCGTCCTTTTTTATATTATATAAATACTGGATAGCGAACTTACGCGTACAAGTGAGGCAAGTGGTGGGGGTATGTTGCCATTTGCACGAAAGGCAAAGTTTTGTATTATATGGCATTTTTCTTATGTTTGTATTGAATAAATATTATCAAGTGTGGAATTATAGGGCGTCAAATAGATTATTGAATATATCAAATATATTTTTAAAAAATGCCGATAAAATAAAAACAATTATGTACTTGAATAATTTTAAACATTTTAGAATTATTTTTTTTTTGATATTCTTATATTTCAAAAGTTAGATTATACAAATATATTAATTAAAGAGAGACCATATAAATTATTTTTTGTATTTGCTGCATTCAAAATAATGTTTTATATGGGATGGCTAGCTCAGTGGTATGAAGTCGGTCTGTGGATCCTGAGAACCCTAGTTCGATTCCCAAAGGCGACAAACAGTTTTCATAATTTCAAAAGCTACCCCTGTGGCTCCTCCACCACTAACATCTTTGGGGGCCGTGATTTGACGGCTGGCAACCGCACTTCACGCGCAAAATATATCACTTACCGAGATCTGCTTCGGCAGAGTGCCACACCCAGTAATGGGTAGAAGGCGTGATGATATATTTATTATTTTATTTAAAATAATGTTTACATAACCTTGGAAACTGATGGAAAGTTTGATTTTGTGCACTAGTGTGCAAAGTAATTGAAAAAAACACATATATTATATGATTCTAAATTTTGACTATTAAAACGCTATTTGTACTTATTTATGTACACACATTTTAAGAAATTTATAAAAGAAGTAGAGACATTAGCTTATAACGCCATCAATCAGACATATTTTAACAAGCTTTACGAGAAAAAATGAACAATTTGTTTTCAAATAACAAATGTCAATTCATGGCATACTTAACTGTCAATATAAATTCACGCTTCAAATTTAATAAATTTCCTCATTGTGCATCATAAAATTTACACCATTAGCGCAAATTAAAGCACGAGCAATTGTGCTCATGTGAAAAGTATGTCTTCACGCACTAGTTATGTAAATAGCTATTTAACATTACTTGTACTGTAAGTTACCTATTAATGCCAACATTTAAACATAGTAAGTGCAACTTTTATTGCACAGTGGTTCCATGGTTATATCAGGACTTTAATATTTACTTACTATCCTGCTGTGAATACAATTCTAATCAAAAATTTAAACATTTTGAATTATTTATGATTAATTATTGATTCAATTAAACGGTTTCAAAAAAATAGTATACTTAATACGTCAGGAAAGTGTTTTTACTTGACACAGAGGATTAAAATACTCGGTCTCGTATTTGAAACAACCGCTTCGTCAAGTAAAATATCACTTTCCTGACTTATTATGTAATATACTATTGCCAGCTATCTGGAAAAGTGAAGTAAACAATCATGTTTTGTTACTAGCTGATTGTAAATAAACTAATAATAATGCTAAGCGAGATGATACCACGTTCTGGCGTTCATAAAATAACAATCCTCGGCTCCCCCTTTGCCAATAATTTACTAGGTAACAAAAAGCTTCCAAACAAATGATTATTGAATAAAACAAACAATTTCAAATCGTATTATTCATTTGTTTTCGTACAGAGTGCCTTGTCCTTCTGTCACAGCCACCTGCGATGCAATGTACTCCCGGATATCATAACACAAAATGGCGGACGCATTAGTCTGTCGATCCACATCCACAACACAGAACGTTCATCTGTTCTTGTGTTGTTGTTATTTGCATAATTATGAGAGTTAATTAACTCGAAACGACAAGGATATCCGTTGAGAGTAAGTTTAAATAATTGTAAATGTTACCTGCAGAAAGTCTTTTTGTTCTTTTTGCTTTTGTTAGTCTGTTCATTCATGCAGGTACGTACAGATACATTCTCGTACACACAAATATATACACAAGGATCAGAAGTAATTTAAGAAATAATCTTCACTATCACATACCCAAACATAACACAGCTCTGTTTAAAAGGACTTTTAGTCATTTTGTTCCTAGTATTCTCAATAAAGTTCATGCACCACTACTACTACTCAAACCAGCTACATTTTCTGTGAAATTTAAACAATTATTACTTTCTGAAGGCAGTTCATTTATATAAAATCTTGAATTTTTCACACACGTTATTCTCTTTTCTTTGTATTTTATTATCATTAGTTTATGTAATTGCTTAATAATTCATTTGTTATTTACTAATTTTTTATACTATTAGTCTATTTTATACGAGTTTCTTATACTTGCTATTTTTGTAATTGTATTTTTGTAACTAATGTAAAGGTTATATGGTAGAACAGCTTCGGCTGAATTATTGCCAAATAAAAAGTCTTATTATTATTATTATTATGATTAAGTAATTGTTTCAGTTGGCAATACAATTCTTGGGATCTTTTTATTCCACAGTTGGCACAATGCGAGGTAAATGCGGAAGTAATATTTGACATATTATCATTTTTATAAAAAATCTATAGTTACTCGTATGTTACGTTAGGAGTAGGCAGCAATGGGTAAAAGGCGTAATGATATATTCATTTATATATTTTATTTATCGAACCCCGGTTCGATTCCCACAGCCGACAAATATTTTTACAACAATAAAATTAGCCCTGTGGCTCCCCCTCCACTAACATATTTGAGATCTGTGATTTTACAACCTCATTTCACGCGCATATATATATCACTTACTGAAATCTGCTTCGGCAGAGTGCCACACCCAGCAATGGGTAAAAGGCGTAATGATATATTCATTTATATATTTAATATTTTATTATATTTATTATTTATTTTATTAATCGAACCCCGGTTCGATTCCCACAGCCAGCAAACATTTTTACCACATTAAAATTACCCCTGTGGCTCCCCCTCCACTAACATATTTGAGGGCTGTGATCTGACGGCTTGTAACCACATTTCACGCGCATAGATATATCACTTACTGAGATCTGCTTCGGCAGAGCACCACATCCAGTAATGAGTAAAGGGCGTGATATATATATTTATATATATATATATATATATCATCACACCTTATACCCATTACTGGGTGTGGCACTCTGCTGAAGCAGATCTCGGTAAGTGATATATTTTGCGCGTGAAGTGCGGTTACCAGTCGTCAAATCACGGCCCCCACAGATGTTAGTATATATATTTATATATTTTATAATAATTTTGAATATACTGTATATAATAAATATCAGGAAAAAAATCTGACCCGTTAAAACACCAAACACCCAACAATTTATTTACTATAACTGTAGTTAATCACTCTAGGAAAAAAAGATAAAAAAACCATGAAATACTATTTTGTAATCTGCATCATCAGTCTCTCAATAACAAATGAAAAACGAAAACACCATCAGCTGTTAAAAACCGACCAATAGCGAACCTAGGTCGGTATTTTCGTAGCAGGAATTTGTTTTACGGACGTAGGTTAATTATTTCTTTTATTAGTTGACGTCTAAAACGTACTAGATATTAGTAGAATGCTAAAATTGGCAGACTTAAATGGGTGAAAGTAAAATGCAGTACGGTTTGACGTAATAACGATTTATCATTTGTTTCGTTTTGCCAATTATTTTCTCGTTATAGGTAGGGAAATACTGCTTTATTTATAATTAATAATACCGCTCAAATTTACGCAATTATATTTAGCTACGTTCATAACTACACAATTATTAAATACTATTAATTGTTAATGTTTGCTTTGTAATATTAATAATGGTAGCGTTTAAACTTTTAAATTACAATTAATGCGATAGATATATTATTTTGTTTCTGTCTTCTATGGTTACCTAGGATTTTTTTGACAGTGACAATTTAAACTAGAATTTTATGAAACTACATTATTTAGAAAATATGGAGGTGAGAAAAGATGCGGACATGTATTACGTTATTTTAAAATGATTTTAATCCACAACTCATATATTATAAAGACATAATTAAACTGATTTCAGATGTATTATATGGCTTATAAAACACTAGTGTTTTATATTCCATAAAATACTGTAAACAACTTGTTACTTAGCAACCACTTCATGATCTACCGTATTTTGAGAAACTACAGAGTGATCAAAAGGAATTGTTAAATAAATAAATATATCATCACGCCTTCTACCCATTGCTGGGTGTGGCACTCTGCTAAAGCAGATCTCGGTAAGTGATATATTTTTGCGCGTGAAGTGCGGTTACCAGTTGTCAAATCACGGCCCCCAAACATGTTAGTGGTGGAGGAGCCACAGGGATAGCTTTTTCAAATTATGAAAATTTGTCGCCATCCCATGAAATTACAAAATTAATAAATTAAAAAATAATCGAACCAGGGACCTCAGGATCCACAGGCCGACTTCATACCACTGTGCTAGCCATCCCATAAAAAGGAATTGTTACAGTTAGCAATAAAAAAAACTACTTGAAATTGGTAAGCCTGGTACATAAATTCATTTCCTGTTGTTGTATTCCATTTGCCACTTGGATCAGATCTAACTTACATTTACTGAATCAGATCACTTATTTATTTCGCTTGATTACTTCGCTGACTTTATTTCCAAAACTAGAATTGCTGGTTCCAATTTTCTTTGAAATCATTCAACTCAATAAGTGCATTAGTTTGCTTAATTCAGTTCATTTAGTCATGTCGTCTAATTTAACTGAACTGTTTTAAGTGAAACAAATGGCAAATGGAATACTGCTTATATATATATATATATATATATATATATATATATATATATATATATATATATATATATATATATAACTGAATCAACGTTAAACATTATGACCCATCTTCTTCGGTATCTATAATTATGAGTTGTGGATAAAATTTTGTATTACACTTGTGTTTTATTGATATATAAAACACTTGTATAATAAATAACTATTATCATACCTGCATAATAATCTTTGTTTAAATCAAGCGTACCAAAACACAACATTAAAACACGACGTGTTTTATAGTATATTAATAAACAAGTTTCATCAGGCTGTTAAGGCATGAGTCCAAATTTTTATAAAGAACGAGTACGATAACAGTCCTTATGAAACGTTTTTTGTCTGATTATAGCATATTCTTTTAGTAATATTTCGACACCAACAATTAACAATTCTGAGGTTATATGTCATTCATCTGTCAGATTTAAAAGCATTCATACCACTCCTACAAAATAAAAAGCGCCAAAATCAGTGCGCTTATAAATCTCCTTGACGACATGTTTACAGTGCGTTTATAGGCTTATAAGACCACCGAAATATAAATAAACTCATTAATTCCCTAATCCAAATTAATGTACTTCCGAAGTAAATAAAATATATTCATTCATATAACAATCAAACTTTTGACATTAATGTAATACAGAGTGATCAAAAAGAATTGTTACAGTTGGCAATACAATTCCGAAGATCTTTTTATTCCGTAGTTGGCACAAAGCCAGGTAAAGGCGGAAATACTATTTAACATTTCTAATAAATACAAATAGGTTATGTCAAGAGTCTGACAGCTAATAGGATTTTGACTTTTTAAGTAATAGAAATACTTTAGAAATAAATGTACTAATAAATGTACCCAAATTTAAATTTTAAATGTCACTGTCAACAACAGGAAATGAATATATGTATCAGGCGTACCAACTTCAAGTATTTTTTTTTATTGTCAACTGTAACAATTCCTTTTGATCACTCTGTATATACCATAAAATAAATAAAATAAATTAAATATGACAATAAATTTATTCAGTCCTTTATAATAAAATATTTAATCTGCTAAAAACTTTTGTCAACATTGTTCTACATTACTACAGAAACTTTTTGAACAGAAAACGATTTTATATCTAGTTTGTAACTAAAATTTTGCTGAAATATTGGATAGCTGTCATATTCAGTTACTGATTAATACAATACAAATATCTGGTATTTTCAATGTATCTTGCTAAAAATACAGGACATCAAAAAGTGCAAACAGGATATGTTCTTATAAGTTTCCGTAGTGTAGTGGTTATCACGTGTGCTTCACACGCACAAGGTCCCCGGTTCGATCCCGGGCGGAAACAATTTTACATATTTTTTTTTACTACCCTTCAATTTTATACAAACTACCAATATTCTTTTCTTAGTTATTTATTTTTGAAACTATTGTCTAATAATTATAATAACAATAATAAATTTTAATTAATTAGTAGTAATTAAAACATTTAACTTACCATAGAATAATAGTTATTTTTGAACCAAGGATGAAAACAGGCGTTTGTGGCCCGTGGTATGATTATTAGCACGAGGCACAAAGCGCCGAGGGCTAATAATATGCTCAGGGTCAGAAACACTAATTTCACCCGTGGTACATATAATATGTTATGCACAACAAAATAATATTTAATTATATGTTCAAAAGATTAAAATATGTAAATAGGTTATATGTCAAAATGACATTTTGCAGAATTAAATATTCACAATAAACAAAAATTGTCATTTTATTTATGTATCCATGGGCCAAAAAGAAGTGTTTAAGCCCGCTTTTTTGGGCTAGAACACGTGCTTTTTGGCCCGGTTATGCATAAAAACAATTTTTCCTATTTTTTTTACTACCCTTTACTTTACACAAAGTACTATCAACAATCTTTTCTTATTTATTTTTGAATCTATTGCCTAATAATTATAATAACATTAATATATATTAATTAACAAGTAGTAATTAAAACATTTAACTTACCGTGGAATAAAGTACAGTCAGGAACAGAAGCAGGAGCAGCAGCAGTAGAGGATCGACTCAAGAGGACGTCTGGACAAGTGACTATCTTAGCAAGAGCGTCGCTTTATATTACCGCGACGCCGGCATCTTCCTTGGACGTCCTGCTGGGGTAAATCACCCCTAACCACTCACACATACATACGTCATATGTGCATGTATATTAGTAAGCTAAAAATATTACAAGAGAGTGCGTAATATTTAATTTATAAATATATCATACGTTGGTTAATTCTGACGATAGAAGCTTATGAGAGAAATTATATTATCCATCAAATTGTGAACTCCCAAAATTAAATTAAATATAAAATAAATAAATAAATATATCATCAGGCCTTCTACCCATTACTGGGTGTGGCACTCTGCCGAAGCAGATCTCGATAAGTGATATATTTTGCGCGTGACGTGCGGTTACCAGTCGTCAAATCACGGCCCCCAAAGATGTTAGTGGTGGAGGAGCCACAGGGGTAGTTTTTGAAATTATGCAAATTGATTGTCGCTTGTGGGAATCGAACCAGGGTTCTCAGGATCCACAAGCCGATTTCATACCAATAAATATATCATCATGCCTTTTACCCATTACTGGGTGTGGCATTCTGCCGTAGCAGATCTCGGTAATTCATATATATTTGCGTATGAAGTACCATTACCAGTCGTCAAATCACGCCCCCCAACGACCTTATTGGAGTGGGAGATACAGGGATAATATTAATAAATAAATATATCATTATGCCTTCAACCCATTGATGGGTGTGGAACTCTGCCGAAGCAGATCTCGGTAAGTGATGTATTTTGCGCGTGAAGTGCGGTTACCAATCGTCAAATCACGGCCTCCAAAGATGTTAGTGGTGGAGGAGCCACAGGAGTAGTTTTTGAAATTATTAAAATTGTTTGTCGCTTGTGGGAATCGAACCAGGGTTCTCAGGATCCACAGGCCGACTTTATACCTTTGAGCTAGCCACTCCATTAACAAAAATAATAAAAATAAAAATAATAAATCATTCTATAATTCAATATATTTTTTTTAAGATAAACTAATATTCGACTGTTATTTAGTTATTCATAATTTATTTCTCTAGGATCAAATAATAATATTTAGGGATTCTAGCCCTCGCTTTTTATTATGAAAAACTTTATAATCTGTACAGTTTTTATCAAAGAAATATGAAATAACTGTTTCAACATTTTAATTTCGCGCTAATAACAAATTCATAAAAGAATAATAATTATAATAATTGGAGTACTTGGCTCAGTGGTATCGCGAGTCAGCCTGTTGATCCAGAGAAGTCTGGTTCAATTCCCGCAGTCGACAAACATGTTCACCATATTAAAATTATCCCTGTGGCTTCCCCATCTCAAACATCTTTAGGGACAGTGATTTGACTGCTGGTAACCGCATTTTACGCGCATAAATATGTCACTTACCGAGATCTGCTTCGATCCTATGCCACACCTATTAGTAGGTAGAAGGCGTGATGGTATATTTATTTATTTTTATAATTTATTTTTCTAGGATCAAATTAGGAATTTTTAGGGATTCTAGCCACTGCTTTTTTCTGATCTTCCATTGAATGTTTAACTGCAATTGTGTGGAATTCACTTTCAAAAATAAGCGTAGAGCGACACTCCCTTTCTTTCTTATCTTTTAATTCATTTTCAGTTCGTACGTAGAGTGTTTAACTGCAATTGTGTCAAATTCACTTTCAAAAACAAGCGTAGAGTGACACTCCCTTCCTTTCTTATCTTTTAATTCGTTTTCAGTTTTTACGTAGAGTGTTTAACTGTAATTGTGTGAAATTCACTTTCAAAAACAAGCGCAGGGCGACACTCCCTTCCTTTCTTATCTTTTTGTTTCATTTTCAATGATTGCATTGTGTGGACTTTTCTTTCTTATACAAGTGCAGGCTATCGTTTTCATCTTTTCTAATCTTTGTAGATTCGTTGTTAGAGTTGTTATTAGATTCGTTATTATTAGGAGTAAGCGTGAGTAATTTGTGATGTTTTATGCATATGTTATATACGTTAAAGGAAGAAGATGAATGATAAGTGAATAGGAATGATGTGATTGAAGGTTTGTTGTGTGATGAATGATTTCGAGTGTAATAAATGAATGAGTTTATATATAGAGTGATCTATGAATGTGGTTAAAGGTGCGGGTGGTATGTTTGGATGATAATGTTTGATTGTTTGATGGGTGTGATGAGTGAATGTTTTATGAGTGATTTTAGGGTTCGTGCTACCCCATTTGTTGGGATATAGCGTGAAGATATGTATGTATGTATGTATGCTTTTTATTATGAAAACCTTTATAATCTACACAGTTTTTATCAAGGAAATAAATAATAACTGTTTTAACATTTCAATTTTGCGCTAATTACAATTTTTTTACAAAACTACTTATTAATTTATTTGTTACTTCAAATCCTGTAATTTTTCCTGCAAAAAAACTTGTAGGTACATGAATAATATATCAACCCCTTAATTGAATGTTTGCTCCACCCCCAGAAAAAAGAAAACAACCCGTACTCTAATGAAAGAAATAAAAGACAGTCGTTGTGAATAGCCACAATCAACAAGTTGTCATTTTCATACCACACATCATATCAAATGAGCATGATGATATATCCACGTGTGCTTTGACTAGCGTCTGGTGACGTCACAGCGTCACGACGGCCAGTCATTGCCATCTCAACTAGGGCAATAATCACACTTATTAACAGTGTAGACAATAAGACAATCCTTGTTATCCGTTATTGATATGACTTTGGAAGTTAATTTAGCTTGTTGGGGATTTTTATTGAGAGGTTGGTACTAACTGATGGAATTGGGTTCGATGAGGAAATGTAGGTGAAACTTATTACTTTCTATTCGATTACTTTATTAAGAAGGAGAACATACGTAAATCTGGTATGAGGGAGAAATTGAATTGCGTTTTCATTACATAGAAACTTAAAGCGCTGACAAAATATATACAAGATTTGTTAAAAAACAAAAAGTGACTTTTTATTAATCTCGAAAATTTTTTTATTTACTCATCAATATTTATTTTTGATGAATATTTAATGTTATATGAAAGTCAGTATTAAAAGAAGGACTAATGGGAGCGGAGGGGAAATAAATTTACATTGTTGAAGTCAAGGACGTTGAAAGGAGGGGATATGGCATTCAAGTCAAGACTGTGAGGCTCGGCAGATTGACAGAGACAGAAGTATTATTTTCTGTACCGTGCTTAGCCTGCTATTGATTGACATGTGTCATAAAGAGATTTGAAATTTAAATAGACAGAACAGAATCATTCTCTCTAAAAGATTATAAATTTTTACAAGGAAACTGAAATTATAAACACTTTGTTATCATTTTATCCACAAAAATTATGTCCAATTCCATAAAACACAAATGACACTTCGTGGTTATGTTTACATAAAACAACACTCTCTGACAACGTCTAAACGTCACTTTTCTTACATAAAAATTCAAAATATTTGAAAGAAGAAGAGATTTGGCTAAGCACGGTGCAGAAAAACTATTGTTGTCTCTTTCCCTTGCCCAAGCCTCACTTCAAACAATGCTACAGTATCGTCATGCCATATCCCCTCCTTTCAATGTCCTTGGGTGAAGTTAGGCGCTATTAGTTATATTTCGGCTGCTGTTTAGAGCCATCTTCAGCTACAAATAATATACGAGAAAAAAAATACAAATCAATAAAAAAATATAAATAATATGTGACGTATAAATAAGATAAACAATAAATTTGTTTGTTAATTTGTTTATCCTATTTATACGTCACATATTATTTATATTTTCTTATTGATTTGTATTTGTTTTTTCTCGTATATTATTTGTAGCTGAAGATGGCTCTAAACAGCAGCCGAAATATAACCAATAACGCCTAACTTCAACAATGTAAATTTATTTCCCCTCCGTTCCCATTAGTCCTTCTTTTAATACTGACTTTCAAATAACATTAAATATTCATCAACTATACTTACAAGTCAAGATTCCCTATCATATAAATATTTATTTTGTCTCCTTCAAAATAACCCTCCTCAGATATAATACACTTGTGTCAGAGCTTTTTCCAATCCTCGAAGCACTTCTGATAAACTTCATTCCCTGTATGAAAACTATTACGTCACATTCGGTATCCATGTGAATCAAGATTTTGTACATAAAACGTTTACATTGATACTTGATTGACATTTTTAAAACATAACCTAAATTTTAAATATCAGATTAAAATATGTATTACTGTATAAAAGTTAATTAGTTTATAAATGAAACTAAATTCTGCACATATTAAATAATAACCAAATATAAATTTATCCTAACCCACGAAACATATTACCTACCTTATTGAAATATGTAATTTTGTAAAATAAAACTCAAAGGAATATACATTTTTATATGTATTATTATTATATATAAATAAATAATATATGAAAATACAAAATATTCCTGTGCCCCCCGCCCTAACTAACATCTTTGGGGGCCGTGATTTGACAGCTGGTAATCGCATTTCTCACCTAAAAATATATCATTTATAGTTAGAGAGCTAGGGTGCAAAATGATGTCTCATTTTTTCCAGTGACAGAAATGGTTTTTTAATAGATTATGTCATGATAAACATGAAAAAAAGAAAATTTGATTTGGGAACGGGTGGCAACTGTAGATGGCGTCGATGTGAATGCACCGATTCTAAGCGTGGTTATTAACATATTTTTTACAGGCTAATTTTCAGTTTAAATTATAGACTTTGGTATAATTAAGTAATAAAAATGGTAGACAGAAGTTTTGGCCGGTGACGCATGCGCGAGAAAACTGGTCAAAGTAGGCAATTTTTATGGTGTCGTGTGACATATTACTATTTGTTCACGATGAATACATGACAAAAAAATTATTGACAGAAATTATTGCTGGTTGCTCATTGGTGACAGAAGCTCTGAAAGTGGATTGGTGTAGGGATCAACAACCACCCTTAAAATCGGCGTATTCACATCGGCGCCATCTAGAGTTGCCATCCGTTCCCAAATCTAATTTCCTTTTTTTCATGTTTAACATGACATAATCTATTAAAAAATCCATTTCTGTCACTGGAAAAAATGAGACATCATTTTGCATCCAGTAATGGGTAAAAGGCGTGATGATATATTTATATTTATTTATTTATAACGTAACGTGCTTCTCTTTCCGGTTCCACTATAAATACATACGCCCTAATTTATTGTTCATGATCAAATTCTACTAACTGTCATTAGTTCGAATCCTACTTAAGCTAAATATATATTAACTAACACAATGCGTCTCGGTGAGTCCGGACCCTGTACTGTAATTGGGATTAAGTTCCTGTTGTACAGAGTAAAATAAATAAATAAATTATTACATATTTCATTGACAAAATCATTGCCATTTGAATACATTAAGTTAGACATATATAATACTTTCTTATACACAGTATAAGGAAGTATTGGAATCGTGAAAAAAATCGTTGACGAGATTTTCGCGGCAATACGTGTTTTGAGGTCCACTGAATCCGTTTTGATCATTTTCTCAATGATGTTTATGTGTGTGTGTGTATGTGTGTGGATGGATGTGTGTCCGAGAGTGCAATATCTCATGAACGAGATAAGATTTGTTAACGAAACTTGGTAATTACAAGTTTCATGAAAATACGAAGAGCTGAGTTGATTTTGAATGACATTGAAAAGCCGGAAAAGGAAGTTTACTCGACACACAAAACAATAGATTCCATTTATTTCAAAAATGGAATCAGTAACAAAAAAAAGTTTCAAATAAAAGATGTTAGCAAAAATATTTGGAAAATAAAATGTTATTTGCAATTTTCCTGTATATTCGTCTAATTTTGAGAAAAACTAATTTTGATATTTAATAATATATTTCAATAATCATAATAGCAATAGAAACAAAAAACATAAATTTTAATTTTCGCTTTATCTAGTTAACTATGTCTTCTTTCGGAAAAACAAATATATCATCAAAATGGTCAACTAATTTGGCAACTTTGCCTCAATTTAATCGACTTCGTATCTCACGGTTCTTGAGATACCAAGGGTTAAGCTCGAAAAACGGACATTCTGTATATGCCTCTTCAGTAAAGTTAGACATAAAGTAGTCAACATTACAAAAAAATTATACGTAAACAAATTTGATATTTTATCTGTTTCAAACAGATAAATGCTGAATTAGTGAAAAACTAAATTACATGTTTAATAATATTATACATGGGATGGCTAGCACAGTGGTATGAAGTCGGCCTGTGGATCCTGAGGTCCCTGGTTCGATTCCCACAGGCGACAAATTTTCATAATTTGAAAAAGCTATCCCTGTGGCTCCTCCACCACTAACATGTTTGGGGGCCGTGATTTGACGACTGGTAACCGCACTTCACGCGCAAAATATATCACTTACCGAGATCTGCTTCAGCAGAGTGCTACACCCAGTAATGGGTAGAAGGCGTGATGATATATTTATTTTATTTATTTTATAATATTATACCTGTATAACATTCATATATTCTAAATATTAAATATGCTGTGTATAAGAAAGTCGTGTGGTGACCACTCCAGATTTTTTTCTCTGTGCTTAAAGTTATTTAAAGCTACCTTAAACTTGTTTATTTATTAATATGACTTTAGTAGCCTTCTACTAGCCTGCTACTAACTTTTCTACTAACTAATAATCACGAACAAGCTAAAGTAACAGTGATTATATACTACAAGAAATACTCAATCGTAACCGGTCTCTCGTAGCCATGCAGTCTGCCTCGGTGGCCTGTTGGGCCCCGGTGAGCTACAGGGGGGCTACGGGGTACTCAGGGCCCCAGGCGAGCCTTTCCCCAGTCGACAAGCCGCCTTGATCTCACATCGCGTGATCGGCGATAAAAAATTGTGACGGCAGCAAAATTAACAAGAACCTGTACATTTTTCAATTATTTTTTTTTGTATTGCGAATGGAATTATTTCAATGCGGCCCTGTAATTAATTGAACATGGAGTTGAGGGATTTAGGGGTGTATTTGAATCAGTAGATCTCGAGTTCGAATCCCACTTAAGCTAAAAATATTTGAACTATCATATTACGGACATGTGATTCCGAATCCTGTACTGTAATTGGGATTAAGTTCCTGTTGTATTGAGTAGAATGATTAAATAAATAAATATAATATTTAAGAAATGTTTTAACACATTTTTATAAATAAAGATCAAATAAAGATTAAAAATGACATCAAATTACAATTACAATTACAATTATACTTTATTCGATATATTTGAATTTGACATAGTGAAATTGAATTTAATAATTACAGATAATCAAATTACAATAATATTTTATTTGACGTGTGTGAATTTGACTATCAGGTATACCAACATAATACTTAAATTATATAGGTATCACTAAAAAACAATTATTTGTAGTTAAGCTACATTCACAAATCGAAATTAGTTTTGTTTTATGCTTTATGTTTTAGTGTGTTTTTAGGTGCCATTCTCAAATAGTTTTGCTTTTGTCGATTTTAGTTAGTAGTGACATCTATTATAAATTTTAGAACATCGGTAACACTGTCAATGCAACTGTCAGATGTGATAAGTTGCACTAGCTGTCATATGTTGTTTAAGAGCAAGGTAAATATTATCATAATAAGAAAATAGGTATTAAAGTCTTGTTTTTATTTTCATTCATTTTGACACTCGAATAAAAACAATCTTAGGTTAGCGTCAATGCGAAAGATGATAGAAAGAGATAGGTATATATCACTACATCATTCTACGCTTCGTCCTATTGGTCTATTCCTAAGTATAAAACATAAAACTAAAACATAAGTTTGGAGTTTGCAAACTTTTGTGTTAAAACCAAAACTAAATACTGATTTGTGAATGGCTGCATAAGATAACATGTCTACAAGGTTATTAAAACAAAAATGGAAAACATAAAACAAAAACTAATATCGATTTGTGAATGTAGCTTTACTCGGTATTTTATTTCCCTAAAACAATTACTAGCTGTAAACGTGAATTTTCTTTATACCTACGTGTTTTAATGTGTTTTAGACCTAAAAAGCGGGCTTAAACACTTCTTTTTGGCCCTGGGGCCATAATAAAATATTGTGAATACTTGATTCTGCAGAATGTCATTTTGACATATAACCTGTTTACATATTTTAATCTTTTCAACATATAATTAAATGTTATTTTATTGTGCATAAAATATAGTATGTAGCACGGGTGAAATTTGAGTTTCTGACCCTCAGCATGTTTATTAGCACGAGGCGCAAAGCCTGTTTTCACCCCTGATACATAAATAACTATTATGCATAACCGCGGGTCATAATGACAATTTATGTTTTTGTGAATATTTGATTTTGAAAAGGTCACTTCGACATATAAATGTACATGTGTTTTATTAGGTATATAAAATACGCAAGAAAAGTTTAGACACGAGACCGAAGGTCGAGTGTTTAATTTTTCTTAAGTTGTTTATATACAAATAAAACACAAGTGTGATACAAAATTTTATCCACAAATCATAATTATAGGTAACGAAGAAGATTGGTGGTAACGTTTAACGTTGATTTAGTTATATATAGTTTCTCAAAATACGGTAGATTATGAAGTGGTTGCTAAGTAACAAGTTGTTTACAGTGTTTTATGGAATATAAAACACTAGTGACCAACTAGGGACTAGTGAATTGTGATACTGTCTTAGCTGAACTAACTGATGTGAAACTATGTAAGCCGGTAAGTTGGTCTAGTTGGATAGTTGATTAAAGCTGAACTGACCAGCCGTTTGTTGATGACCTGAAAAGTTGATTCAAAGTGCTGTAAATTTTTGTGGAATTTGTGACAAATGATGGAAAATTTGTTTGTTCCTATTTTTTTATATTTATTAAGACTCAATTCCACATCGCAATTGACATTTTGTCTTTGTATTATTTCAAGATAAGTGGCAGGTGGCTCAGTGGTACCGAGTCGACCTGTGGATTTAAGAATCTAGGTGCGATTCCTACAGCGGACAATTTTCACCACATCAAAATACCTCTATGGCTCCCACTTCACTAACATCTTTCGGGGCCGTGATTTGACGCCTCATAACCAGATATCACGCTCATAAATATATCTCTTACCGAGATTTATTTCGGCAAAGTAATGAATTTGATGATAAACGAGTTTTATTTATTTTATTTTACAAACAGATAATAAAATTAATTTTATATTTTTCCAGTATAACATATACCAAGGTGATTCATTATCATAATATGTAATGTGCAATAACTATTACAGATAATTGCTATGAAATATGTGCAATTGTGTTGTGCAAAATGTCGAGAATTGCATCAGATTTTTATATTGTACAATAATTGCAGTGAAGTACTGCATTTTTAAAACTGTTAATGTCAGTAAAAAATACATGATTTCTTTCTACGTAATTTCAAAAGTAATTTTCTAGTGATTTGAGCGCTATTATAACTGTGTTAATTAATGCAATTCTTGCAATTCATAATTCCGCACAATGCAATGGAAAATTTTAGTCATCACTGAAGAGCACATTTTTTAATAAAAAATCATGTATCATGTGTTAGGTAGGTTTTTGCCATGTTCTACTGGTACCATTTATATTATGATTGACACATTTTTGAATTATGATATCATCCATGCTTTTTGCAAGAAATATTATATTACAAAGTAAAAAATTAGGTTTTGTAAAGCTTCGTTCACAGATACTCAACAGGCTCCTATACCATAATCGAAATAACAAGAATTTATGATAAAAATATAAAAAATATATTAAATTATAACTATTAATGACAAAAATAATTTTATCCATAACTCATCTATCTTCTATATATATAAAAATTAATGTTTGTCTGTTTTTTTGTTTGTTTGTTTGTCCCTTATGCGTTCCTATATCATTCATCCGATTGCGATGAAACTTTGCTAAGTTGTTGTGCGCGCGCCCGGGAAGGTTTCTGACTTAGCAAAAGTCCAATTCGCCATCTTGAAACAAAATGGCCGCTAGCTATTTTGAAAAGTACTGCACTGATTCGATTCAAATTTGGTACAGACATAGAAGGGAACCAATCTTAACATATAGGTATAATAAAGATTCAGTCCGCCATCTTAAAACAAGATGGCCGCTAGCTATCCTGAAAAGTACTGCACTGATCCGATTCAAATTTGGTATATACATAGACGGGAACCAATCTTAACATATAGGTATAATAAAACTTTAGTCCGCTATTTTAAAATAAAATGGCCGCTAGCTATCCTGAAAAGTACTGCACTGATTCGATTCAAATTTGGTATAGACATAGACGGGAACCAATATTAACATATAGGTATAATAAAACTTCAGTCCACCATCTTGAAACAAAATGGCCGCTAGCTATTTTGAAAAGTACTGCACTGATTCGATTCAAATTTGGTACAGACATAGAAGGGAACCAATCTTAACATATAGGTATAATAAAGATTCAGTCCGCCATCTTAAAACAAGATGGCCGCTAGCTATCCTGAAAAGTACTGCACTGATCCGATTCAAATTTGGTATATACATAGACGGGAACTAATCTGAACATATAGGTATAATAAAGCTTCAGTGCTATGCCATTCGAATTCAGACGTTTCCAGTTTCCGGTACGACTCGCACTTGCAATGACCATTAAACCATCAACAAAGCACAGGGACAATCGCTACAAGTGTGTGGACTAAATTTGGAAAGTCCATGCTTCTCACATGGACAGGCTGTACACAAATACTTTCTTTGAGTTGCAACGCAACGCATGCCGGGTACTCGCATTAAATTGTAGACCACGCGAACGAAGTCGCGGGTAATAGCTAGTATATAATAAAGACATTATTACACTGATTTCAGCTGAATAATATGGCTCATAAAACACTAGTGTTTTATATTCCATAAAGCTACATTCACAAATCGAAATTAGTTTTTGTTTTATGTTTTCCATTTATGTTTTAATAACCTTGTAGTCATGTTACCTTATGCAGCCATTCACAAATCAGTATTTAGTTTTGGTTTTAACACAAAAGTTTGCAAACTCCAAACTTATGTTTTAGTTTTACGTTTTATACTTAAGAATAGACCAATAGGACGAAGCGTAGAATAATGTAGTGATATATACTTGTCTCTTTCTATCATCCTTCACATTGACAATAACCTAAATTTGTTTTTATTCAAGTGTCAAAATGAATGAAAATAAAAAGATTTTAAGAGTAGTTTTGCTAATCAAATCATCTAAAATAGTTTAATAACAAATTAATACTTACCTTCTTATTACAATAATATTTACCTTGCTCTTCCAAAAAATACGAAAGTAAACAAACTTATGACAGCACGTGCAACTTAGCATATCTGACAGTTGCATTTACTGTATTACCGATCTTCTGAGTATAACCGATTTTTTAAAATTTATGATAGATATCACTACTAACTAAAACCGACAAAAGCAAAACTATTTGTGAATGCCACCTAAAAACACACTAAAACATAAAACATAAAACAAAACCGAATTTCGATTTGTGAATGTAGCTTTAAACACTGTAAACAACTTGTTACTTAGCAACCACTTCATGATCTACCGTATTTTGAGAAACTATATATAACTGAATCAATGTTAAACGTTACGACCAATCTTCTTCGATACCTATAATTATGAGTTGTGGATAAAATTGTGTATTGCACTTGTGTTTTATATACCTAATAAAACACTTGTATAATAAATAATAATAAAAAATAATGTTTCACTCCAGAGATATAAGCGATTAAAAATATAGTGACGTCACAAGTATTGAAGCGTCCTTATTGGCGACTTTTTTCGCGCAGTAAGTGAGATCGAGCCTTTCACCTCAGAGCGTGACGGATCAGCCTAACTTACTACCTACCCAATGACGGTTCGTAAAATGTGTGGTTAAAAAAACAGTATTTTTTATATTGTCAGTTTCATCAAAATTCATAAAAATCAAATAAAAAGAACAGAAAAAATTACTTTAACCACAGAAAGTGGAAGTGGTATTAATCTATAGAGTAATAATGAAAAATAGGAGTTGTCACCAAGTAGTAGATAATGTTTCAGTTACAGAATAGGGGGGATGATCAAGCTTCTGTAAACCCGTGCGTGACACATAATATCAGGAAACTTCTCACGAAACTTGTCTGGCCTCCCGCCATACAATGACATTGTATTAAATAGTTTTTTATATACGAATGTCTATTTCTTGTATAAATTTCTTAAAATATGTGTATGTAAGTACAATTAGCGTTTTAATAGTCAAAATTTAGAACCATAAAAATGCATGTTTTTTCAATTACTTTGAAGCACTAGTACGCAAAATCGAACTTTACTTCAGTGTCCAGGATAATATAATAGTTATTTATGTACCAAGGGTGAAAATAGTCGTTTCTGGTCCGCGGCATGATTATTAGCACGAGGCTCAAAGCGCCAAGGGCTAATAACATGCTCAGGGTCAGAAACGCTAATTTCACCCGTGGTACAATACAATATTTTATACAAAACAAAATAACATTTAATTATATGTTTAAAAGATTAAAATATGTACATTTTGCAGAATCAAGTATTCACAATAAACAAATATTGTCATTTTATTTATGTATCCATAGGGATTATTTCTGTGTTTAAGCCTGCTTTTGAGGGCTAAAACACATACTTTTCGGTCCGGTTTTTGTTCTAACGTTAACAATTATTTAACAAACTATTTTGAACAATACCTTCTTACTTTATGTTAATAAGAATTATTTTTAATATATAATCATTTGTCAATATTACAAAACTAACTAAAATAAGGGTTGATTCATTATAATAACTGTATTATTAGAAGGACAAAATAAGAAAACACGTTATAATAAAAGAGTCTTACATTAATTAAAAGTTTTAATAACTGAAATATGCGTTTTTGAATCAAGCAAAATTTTTCTCCCCAAAAATAAGAATATTTTCATCTTGTATACTCAATTCGGGGATATACGGTATAATATTACTGTAAAAAAATCGATTGTCATTTGAATGAATAAATTTTATTTCCTTTTTAAGTAAATTTATTTGTCGTTTATAATAGCGGACAAAAAGTTAGCATTTACCTTGGTTTAAAAGATCTATAATTGCAGAGCTAATAATAAGGGAGACATTATTTGACGACTGTTAAACACATCTATCTGTAAAACTATATTATCTATTTCGATTTATAATAATAGAGCAGCTGTGTCTAAAAATAACTAAAAATGTATTTACCGTATTTAAATATTGTTGTATATGAATTCATCATAACGTGTATTTATCTGGCCCATTAGCTCAGTTGGTTAGAGCGTCGTGCTAATAACGCGAAGGTCGCGGGTTCGATCCCCTCATGGGCCAACATCTTTTTATATTAATCTCTTTTTATCTAACTTTTATTTTTTTACTACAAATATTTGTAAAAATTTTATACGTCATTGTTCTGTAGAAATCCGAACATAATTGCATCACATTTCTTATGACGTCACTACCAAGATTCTAAAATTACTGAAGCATTCAGAAAAAAAATGCAGAATTCAGCTACTCACCATAAATTATACGCTTCATTGATGAGTGGAATCAAAGAGAATAAAATAAAGTAATTCTAAGAATTGGAGCTAATTTTGTCCGCGTCATAAACTGAGCCAACGAAAATAACATAGAAACTTACAATTTATATATAACTCGGCTTTTATCAATGAAGTTGGCATTTAAATATATTTATTAATAAAATCGTATATTTTACATAAAAGTTGAACGCGAGTCCTTTCGCTGCGATTGCGTATTTCCCCTATTCTGTAACTTTATCATTGTCTGTTAATGATCGATAAGTTAATGATAATTTTTATTTTTCAGAGTTATTTTATAGATGATCACAATTTCGATATTCTGAGACCAGAATAATTTACCCTAGCATTTTGATGTTATATTCATGCATTTTGTTTACTAATATACGTAGCTGTTATTATAAAAAAATAATATAATGACAGGTAACTGACAGTCCCGTAAAAAGTGTGGTTAAGGTGGTTCTATCATGACAGTCTCATACAAAAGTATAGGTAACCTAAAAAGTTTATAAAAATAATTGTTACATTTTTGTATGGTATAGGTTATTAACAGAATTAATATTTCACTGCAAATATCGTATGATTAACAATAACATTGAATATATTAAATAAAACTATTTAAATAGTTTATGAAATTCAGTAACACAACAAAATTTTTGGAAGTGAATGTTTCATGCCAACCAATAGCAGTATAAGATTTTACACAGCAGAAGCTATGACAACAAGGCGAGAACTACAAGCAGCATGATATTACCAGTCGGTACGAAACGTGACTGTATTATCGATACATCCTGTTGACAGTTCATAAGAAAAATGAGAAAAATGCACTAAAGCAATTATTATCAACTGTAACAACAAATAAATATATATAAAATGCTGTAATATATTTTGTTTGTATTAAAATTAATATATTTTACTGATCGAAATAATAACTTTCATAGTTCTTGCTTTGTCATTCGTGCGACCGTCTCTGTCTACGCCTGTGGCCATCTCTGTTTACCCGTGTTACCATTTCTGTCTACCCGTGCAATGTTGCCAAGCATTTCTGACAGTTTCATTGAAAATCATAGAATATCCAACTTTCATCGCCAATTTCTTTGAAACTAATCCGGTAAGGCATGAGTTTTTTAATTCTCATACCTTTATCTTTACATGATGTACTGTGTGTTAGTTTTTTGTTAAAAAATAACTACAATATATGAATATATTACGCAGTAAGCTGCCTCGCGAGGTACAGTTCCTATAACGCCAATGCATTTTTGATCGACTTTAACTTTAAATTACTCAGCTCAACAACGGTAAACTTTAAAAAAAAAATTGTATACTAGTGTAGAAACACATGAAAAATAACATATTTACATTTCATTAAAATCCGGGTTAAATGCTTTCATGATAGTACCACCTTAAGATTAATATTTTTTTATACTGGCTGTTTTATATAAGAGCAAAATGCATAAAAGTAAAATAGAAGTAATAGAATAAATAATTTTGATCAAAGAATGGCGAAATGGTGGTAATCTGCAGATTAATCATAAAAAAAAGGGTTGTCATTATCTTATCGATCAGTAACAGATCATAATCCAGTTACAGATTAGGGGAAAATCTGTTACTGATCGATAAGATAATGACATCCCATATTTTTTTATGATTAATCTGCAGATTACCACCACTTCGATTTTCTGTGGCTAAAATAATTTATTCAGTTATTTCTATTTTATTTTTATATATTTTGCTCTCGTATGAAAATGCCAATATAAAATATATTAATTTTTAACCACACTTTTTTTAGGAAACTGTCATTGAGTTTGCATTCCATTCTTTTTTACCTAAATAATATTTATTTAATTTTCGAATTTTTCGAAGCTCACGCATAATTTGCGAAAAGTCGGCCACGAATTAAATAATAAACTCGGCGAAGTATCCTGCAAAAACTCTGCAAGGTTAGGCGTCTTAATTAAGCCATCTACTCTCTTACCGCACATCTAAATGCTATGGACTTTTAGTAAGACGTTTTAAAATGACAATAAAAAGGATACAAAAACGTTTTTGACAGTGTAGCGAAATTTTAAGTCTAAATTGAATTAATTTGGCAAATAATAATAATTAATAATAATAATTACTTCACGCGCAAAATATATCACTTACCGAGATCTGCTCCGGCATAGTGCCACACCCAGTAATGGATAGAAGGCGTGATGATATATTTATTTATTTATTTTTAATAAATCCGAACAATCGAAGTTTCGAATATTCGAAAAATCAACAACCCTACTAAGTATACAAGTAAAACAATTATGAAAATACATAAAAATGTTAGGGTAAATTATTCTAGTCACAGAATACTGAAATTATAATCATTTGTACAGTAATCATGAAAAATTAATCAAATCATTGATCATTATCAGATAATAATCCAGTTACAGAATATAAAAGTACTTTTCATTTGCAGGTCTGCAATTGCAGATCATAACTATGTCATATTTTATGTTCAATCACAGTATTTAATTATTTCTTGGAATCAGAACGTTTTTAATTTGCAATTTAAAAAAAAAATTCTCAAGATGATACTAATTATGATCATGTGAGGATTACAAGTCATTTTATAAATCATCTGCAGGTTATGACGTCAGTAAATGACGTTCAGAAAAATTCTTTGAATCGTGAGATATCAAATTTATCGCGTAAACACCGAAAATTGCAGAAAATTTTACATACAATTTTTTGGAGAATGCAACTATATTCACACGTATGTTCTGCGATTGCAGCAGTCAAAATTATTTGATTTCATCAATTTTTAATTCGATGTACGATCCACACGCCCCAACCTTCTCAATTAAGGGGTCTTTCAGGTTTTTTGGTGTTAAAAAAGAGCATTTAAATTATTTTTTATATTTAAATCAAAATCATTTATTAAATAGCAATTTTTTATAGACATTAATATATACTTTAAGGAATATACAAAAACAAAATTCTCCATAATTTTCTTTGATATTAGGTCCTACGCGGTGCCCACGATTGCTCCAAACGGTATTTGAAAATATATACTTATACCTTCTTCGTCCTCTTCGGAAAAGTAAAAATTTTAAAAATTACAGTTGTTTGAAAAATGTGTTTAAATCCGCTATTTTTCTCAAAATTCAAGATCAGAACATATTTTTCGAACTATAATTTTTTAAATTTTTGCTTTCAAAACTTTGCCGTAGAGAACGAAGAAGATATATATATATATATATATATATATATATATATATATATATATATATATACGTATGTAAAATTTCATAATTTATGTTCCACGGATACAATTTTTAGAGCAAAAAAAAACTAAAAATGCCCAAAAACCTTAAAAAATGATTTAAAAAACAGTGATTTATCGTTTTTTGCAATAAAAACTCTATACGAATTTTTGGCTGAAAATTTTCAGTATCTTTTAAATTTTATGAAATATTGAGAAATGAAAATTTACATTTCTTTCAAAATTTTGGTATAAGTTAATTGGAATACGAAAAATACACTCGTTCAAACCGCATTTCAATATCTCTTTTAGTTTTCGAGATATGGGTCTTCAAAGTTGAGCTTTTCAAAAAGTCAAAAATCGCTTAACTTAAAAACTAAAAAAGATAAGAAGATACGCCCAACGGCATTCAATTTCTCTAATTTATATAGAACCAAATTTAAAAAAAATTTCTATTTCTAAACTGGTTCAACCAAAAAATTAGCATTTTCATTAACAGATGTAATCACGACTCTGGCGATTAAAAAAATATATATTCAGGACCAAATTATGCCTAATTATGTAAAAATATATGCGGAATTAAATTGTGAAATCTCCAATTTCATATCTAGTATCATATTTTTTAAAATTGACCGTAAACAGAAACAAACGTGAATATAAACATCTAAATAAATAGTTTATATTTTTCATTTCATTAATCCTTAAAATTTAAATAAAAGCTTGCAACAGAAAGAATCTTTGGAAATATGTATTTTCAAATAAATAGCATCCGACGATCCCCCCTCCAATATCAACGGTACCCCTGGAGGGGGCGCGACCCACACTTTGAAAACCACTGCTCTATAGTTACAAAGAACACTTTCACATGAATTTAGCATCAGATCATGTTACGCAAATCTGTAATCACTCCAATTTGAAGTTAACGAGCCGAACAGAAAAAATACAGAGTAAAAAACAATCTACGTCATTATAAAACAAACAATGACATATTATAAACTGATGACTTGATGCTTCTATTTTGTACAGAAATTGCAGAATATGCTTCAAATCTTATTGTTGGACATTTGCAGATCTTATTTTTATTATAGCTGTATTCCATTTGTCACTTGCTTCACTTAAATCAGTTCAGATAAATTAGACAACATGACTAAATGAACTGAATTAAATTAACTGATGCACTTATTGGGATGAAGTACTTCAAAGTAAATTAGAATCAGTAATTTTAATACTGAAAATAAAGTCAGTGAAGTAATCCAGTGAAATAAATAAGTGACCTGGTTCAGTAAATGTGAGATAGAACTGATCCATATGGCAAATGAAATACGCCTTATAACATCGTAATTTGATTGTAAAAAAGTAACTTGTACTAGTGACTGTATCCAACAGCTTTTTTTCTAGCTTGTCTTTAGAGATTATGTGTTCCACCTGTACCACACACCTGTTTGATTCAAACCACACCTCTTTCATATAATTAAAATGCTGTTTAATTTGTTCTAAAGCTATTATTACACTATGTAATAGAAACGAGTTTTTTTTAATAGATTTAGTTTTTGTATAAATATTTTCAGTAATAATATAACAAGAGAGTGAGAATAAATTGAACATAATCTGACAGATCTTGTTGCAATTTGGCAGTAGCAACTCAAGCCCTACGGGCTTTCGTGACTATTGCCTGGCAACAAGTTTTAAAAAGATACTGGAGAATTATTTTCTAATTTATCCAACTCTCGAGTTATATTTAATTAGATTATTTTTTGACTTAGCTGTTGAGGTCGATTCATCCAACTTAAAAAAATGTGAACTGGGTCCATATCGATTGATTACTTATTAATGTATTCTTGGAAGTTGTTTCCAAAATTTGTTGGTGTATTTCTGAATCTGAAATGGAACTACATCGATTTTTTTCACACATTTTACTTGCCGCGTTTACAGTTTTAAATCAATATTTGACAACTACCTATCATTTATCACAAACAAAAAAGCACCTACAGAGATTATCCCCGAGAATAACCACAAGAGCCTTATTCTCAGTATAATAATAACAGGATTGGTTAAAACGCAGACACGTGACATACAATGAAGCATTTCATTGGTTTTGAAAAAAATAATCAGTCGTATAATATCTCTGGGTGATTTGATTTGACGGCTGGTGGCTATAGTTTACGATGAAAATATATAGCTAGCAAGATCTGCAATAGGTTATTCCATAAGAATTTGATTATTTTATATATTAATCTACGTAAAAATAGTATATTACGTACCATGAACTGTAAGTGACAGTTTTTAGATCAAGAATATAGTTTAGGAAATTAAGGCCCGTAGGGTCGAGATTTCTTAAACAAATCACTTACAGTTCGAGATTAGTAAGCTATTTTTACAAAAGAAAATTAGGCTCAAAAATTGACAGCTGTCAAATTGTCAAAATAAATAGGACTTTGATCTATAATATTTACTTACTGTCCACGGTGGATGGAAAGTAAACATTAATGTACATTTGAAGAATTTTATATACTAGATTACTGCGCTATTCTAACATTTATTATTTTAATTATTGTCGTAATTAAATATTGTTTTTAACACAGATCATAATATACTACTATAGATAAGAAACTGCCATGTTACGCACTGGGACTGTATTTTGCGCCATCTGAGTAGTGGAAGTCGAACTAAAGTCATGTATATAGGCAACCCGATATGCATAGTTAGGTAGCTTGTAATTTTTATTATTATTTTATATTTATTTAAACTACATAAAATACAAATACATTTTTACAATATAAATATTTATTAAAATATTCTCCTGTATACAATTTATTTTTAATTTGAACTGTTTCAATCGCAGTTTTATCCAACTCTTAACTTGAAAATATATTATGACTTCCTCATGTAAATATTATTTACTATATGATCACTTACTTACCAGTAGCAATGCAGTTTTTTACAGAGCAATTGATATTAGTTGATGACATTATTTATATGAAATTATTTCACAAATAAAAATAAATTTGACGTTTGACAGATTAAAAAATTTGAAATATATATACAAATGACAACTACAGGAACAATCTAGTAACCAATGATTGCCGATATTGTAGTTACCTAAAATGGGTGTCCTCACATAAAGACTATTAGCGCCATTCCTTAGGTGGAAGTCTAACTATAAACACAGTCCCATGGTTACCTATGTAACTTTCCGCTGCCTGGTTTTTAACTCGAATTACCATCTCCGTGCACATGCGCATTGTCTCACAATGTGAAGTTGCAGTTTAATCGAGCCACCTACGTAACAAGAGCATCAATGGCGATCGTTTTGAATAATTCACTTTTGAATTAAATATTGTGGTTATTAATATATTACTTTTAATCATTACTTTTAATCATTTTTTTAGCATTATTGAAACACATTTACTACTAAAATTGATTTGCGTTCAATATTTCTTTTATCACACTACTTTTGGAATAGCCTATTATAGAGGAGATATACTTGAGTAAAAAGCATATTTGAGTTTATTTCGGGGTTTTATTAATTTAGCAATTCAAATCCGTAAGCTTAATTAATTTTCCTAAATAAATATTAATTTTCACCCTTCGTGTACGCCTCAATTACTCTATACAAATCTGATGTACGCTACTCAACTATTATGTAATAATTAAATTCTTCCACAAAAGTAACTCAGTATAAACAAAACACAATCTGTTAACAATTTACTACATAAATATTTACTTTATTTATGTTCTGTTTACAAATCCTACATAGCACAAACATGTGCCGTTGACCGCATCGTCTTACGTTGCTTAGTTTTCAGAAAAGTGAAACGGAAATTTAAATTAAATTGACAGTAAAATAAAAAATAGAGCAGGTACGACTTCACTAATCGATTCGAGGTAGTTTTCTATATAAGTGTGTGTATTTTTATTTATTTAAATTAATAGATTCTATTCATATAGTAAAAAACTAAATGAGCGCGAAAATAATTTTGTTTCTTATTATCATATTGGTATCACTGATTAAAATTATATGAAAATATGATTATACAGGTGATCAAAAGGAATTGTTATAGTTGGCAATACAATTCCAGAGATTTTTTATTCCACAGTTGGCATAACGTCAGATAAAGGCGGAAATGCTATTTTACATTTCTAATAAATACAAATAGCTTGTATCAGGAGTCTGACAGCTAATAGAATTTTGACTTTTTAAGTAAGAGAAATACTTTAGAAATAAATGTACTCGAATTTAAATTTTAAATGTCACTGTCAACAACTGGAAATGAATTTATGTATCAGGCTTACCAATTTCAAGTAGTTTTTTTATTGCCAACTGTAACAATTCCTTTTGATCACTCTGTATATAGATCAAAGTACAATGAATATAATGGTTAAAACCACAGGGATATATCTATTATAGTTCTTGAGTTATAGATAAAATAAAAAATTCCCGGAGTCCGGAAAACTGAAAATTTCTGGATTTTTGAGCAAAATGTTAGTTAGTAATAACTTTGGTACTACTAAACCGATTTTGCTGAAATTATAGTTACATATAGTTAATAGTGTGTTGAATCTAATGATGCTGTACCTATCTATTTTATTTTTTTTTAGATACGAATAAAAATAAGTATATTATCACGCCTTCTACCCATCACTGGGAGTGGCACGTGAAGGGCGGTTACCAGCTGTAAAATCACAGCCGCCAAGGATATTAGTGGAGGGGGAGCCACAGAGGTAGTTTTAATGTGGTGAAAATTGTTTGTCTGCGGTAGGAATCGACCCCGGGTTCATAAAATGTATAAAAATGAACTACTCTTTGTTTACATTTTAGTGTAATACTCGCAAAACAGTTTCTAGACGCGTGATACACAAAATTATTGATTTAAAATTGTTAAAAATCTCGTTAACCTTAAAACAGTAAAAATAAATAAATATATCATCACGCCTTCTACCCATTACTGAATGTGGCACTCTGCCGAAACAGATCTCGGTATGTGATATATTTTTGCGCGTGAAGTGCAGTTACTAGCCGTCAAATCACGCCCCCCCAAGATGTTAGTGGTGGGGGAACCACAGGGGTTATTTTAATTAGATGAAAATTGTTGGTCGGTTGTGGGAATCGAACCGGAGTCCTCAGGATTCACAGGCCAACTCGAAACCACTGAGCCATTATCCCATTAAAGTGCAGTTACCAGCCGTCAAATCACGGCCTCCAAAGATGTTAGTGGTGGAGGAGCCACAGGAGTAGTTTTTGGAATTATGAAAATTGTTTGTCGCCTGTGGGAATCGAACCAGGGTTCTCAGGATCCACAGGCCGACTTGGTTTCCGAGATATGTAAAACTGTCAGGGGGGCACGGAGTTCATGGCCCTCCCCCTTGGACTTAATATTTTTTTTAAAGTTTTTATAGATGTTATTTTTATTCTAGTTTGATAACCCTTATAGAAATAAAATGGCTGAAAAACTTGGTGATACTTTGAAACAACTCTAAAAAGCTTTCAAAATTTGTATTGTCAGATATTTTCCGAGTTTTTCAGACTGTTTAAAATTTAAAAACTAAGAACAGAATACAAAATATATATAAATATATATATTCAAATGACATCTTCGTGCATGAGTTTTGTACAATGCTTTTTGTAACGAGCAAAAATTATATAACCGATAGTAAGAAAAGTTATTAATTTGAAGCGTGAATAAAATAGTTTAGTATGCCATGAATTGACATTTGTTATTTGAAAACAAATTCTTTATTTTTTCTCGTAAAGTTTGTTAAAATATGTCTGATTGATGGCGTTATAAGCTACTGTCTCTATTTCTTTAATAAATTTCTTAAAATGTGTTTATATATATGCAATTAGCGTTTTAATAGTCAAAATTTAGAAACATAAAAATGGGTGTTTTTTCAATTACTTTGAAGCACTAGTGCGCAAAATCAAACTACTTTAGTTTTCAGGGTAGTAATGTAAATCTTATTTTGAATAATGCGAGTACAAAAAATATTTAGTATAATATTCGTAACAGAGGATTTGTATCACTTTAAAATTTATGTTCCACATCCGTTGCTACGGTAACAAAAAAACAAAATAAATAATTATATATTACAGTAACTACCTTTCTACCTGTCCGAAGTTATTTTTAGACTATTACGTCTGTTTTTGCAGGACAGTACTCAGAAAACTTACCGTAATACAAAATTATATTTTATTTGCAACAGTTTATTTTAAAATAATTTAGGAATGTTTACCAATAATAAATTTAGTTGATAAATAAGTATATAAATAAAACAAATATTTTCACCATATTAAAATTATCCTTGTAGCTCCTCCACCACTAACATCTTTGGGTGCCGTAATTTGACAGCTGGTAACCGTATTTCACTTACCGAGATTTGCTTCGGCAGAGTGCCACATCCAGTAATGGGTAAAAGGCGTGATGGTGTATTTATTTATTTATATAAATATAACGCTGTGTTTTGGATGAAACAGCAGTAGACGAAATATCGCTCCAATCAAAGGCAACTTGATATTAACATTAACTGTTCGTGTCTGCAAATAAAAATAAAGACATGGTAAAGAAGACATCCAGTTTGGGCCACCCAGATGCTCGTATACCTCAAGATGAAGTAACCAGAACCTCATTTGAATAATTACTAACTACGTAGATGGTTTTTACTCCAATCTTGTTTACGTAGTTTATAATTTCAACGATTTGTATCATACATTTTGAATTAGTAATTTCCGCGCACATATATAATATATATATATATATATATAAAACAGACAATGTTGTGACAGAATTTTCGGCAACGAAAAATAAATGAATGATGATTTATCAATTTTGACAGCTAATATATTGTTTTTAACAAAAAGTACGAATTTAGCCTTGAAAAATTAACTAAAATCTCGAAAAACCGGTAAAATGAAGGAAAATCATTTTAGACATTTGTTGACAGCTTTATTGACAACTGTCAATAATAAAAATGTCAATTCTGACATCAGATTCTGATTGAGCGATGTCAAAACCATGAGACTACCAAGTTTGAGAACGTCAAACATATATTAACGTCTTTGCCGTTTTTTTGCTACAAACTTTTTTATCCAAATGACTTTCATAAGCTTTCTGGCAGTTAACTTGAAATATTTTTAGGTCTAAATCGTAAAATTTTAGACGTAAAAGTACCGGGAAAAGCAATTTCCCCATTTAAACTACGTGCAAATATTTAACCCTCTGGTGGCACGTTTTAACGTCATTTGACGGGCCTGGTATTTAGGCTCAATTTTTTTCAATTTATTTTGAGTAGTTTTAGAGGGTGCGAGCATCAAATTTCCGACTTTGCAAAAATAACGAACACCCTAATATATATATATATATATATATATATATATATATATATTTTATATTTTTTAATTTATTTTATTTTTATTTATTTAATATTGAAAAAAATTCAAATAATGGTGTCATATTCAAGTGTGTGAAAAAAAAACTTATTTTCGGATTGTATTTAAGTTTTTGTTATAATCTGACAAAAAGCATATTTTTTTCCAAAAAGCGAGACTTAAAATTCCACGGATACATTGTCAAAAATCGGGACTGTCCCGCCAAAACCGAGACGTAGGGTCACCTTAAACAAACTGTACCTTTGTCGTAGTTCCAATTTTCGCCACTATAAGCCCTTTCTTATTTTAAAATCCCAATAACAATAAAATTTTATGCAAGTACAGTACAAATATTGTTTAAACAAATCCATCAAAGATCTGTAGTTGCAGAGCTTCAAAATGTAGTCAAAAACGAAATATAATAACTGTATTTTATTTCAGAAACACCACAATGTCTGTTCAAAGCGTGCTCTTGGAATATACCGAAGAAGATGTTTTCTTTACGTCATCAGCCATCTTATTAAACAACAGATGGGTGATTCTCCCAGCTGCATCATTTATTTCATCGCTTAGTATCAAAAAAACAGTCCCTGACAATCTAAACACCATGGAAACATCCAAATTGTTTCTAAATAATTACTTAAACCTTGCCACAGAGAATATTAAAATTATTCAATCATCCAACTTTTCGAAAAGTCCCAAATTTCTTCTTGCGAAATACGTTGCAATGTTTTCTTGCAGAAATATCAAAGAATCTACTGACTTTCCTTTAGCTTGTGCTGATTACAATAATAGTGAATTAGATTTATATTCTTTATTGTCTTTATTTATGATTTTTGATATACAAATGCAAGAGACCTTCAAAGAAAAAGAAATGTTTGACAGTATTAATCAGTTAATTAATATATCCAGTGCTTTACCTTTATGGAAAGGCCATACAGTTTGCATTGAAAGTTCTCCATTTGGTGTTCGAGAATTACTATCATCTTATTGTCAGGGAGTTATTTGTAATTTTGTTGGCAAGAAGAATATTTTTGTCTTGACTGATGCTCCAACTGCTCCAGGAGCTGAAGGTGCTCCTATTTTCGCCTTTAAGAATGATAAGAAGTAAGTTAATTTTCAAAATAAATAAAATAAATAAATATATCACGCCTTTCATCCATTACTGGGTATGGCACTCTGCCTGGCAGATCTCGTAAGTGATATATTAATACGCGTAAAGTGCGGTTACCAGCCGTCAAATCATGTTCCCCAAATATGTTAGTGTAGGGGGAGCTACAAGAGTAATTATTAAAATAAAATAAATAAATATATCATCGCGCCTTTTACCCATTACTGGGTATGGAACTCTGCCTAGCAGATCTCGTAAGTGATATATTTATGCGCGTGAAATGCGGTTACCAGCCGTCAAATCATGTCTCCCAAAGATGTGAATGCACACAAGGGTAATTGTTAAAATAAAATAAATAAATATATAATCGCGCCTTTTACCCATTACTAGATGTGGCACTCTGACGGGCAACTGTCGGTAAGTGATATATTTATACGCGTGAAGTACGGTTATCGACCGTCAAATCACGGCCCTCCAAAGATGTTAGTGGTGGGGAAGCCACAGGAGTAATTTTAATGTGGTGAAAATGTTTGTCGGCCTTGGGAATAGAACCAGGGTTCTCAGGATCCACAGGCCTATTCAATACCACTGAACCACCTATCCCATTATAATAATAATTTAATTATAATATTATAATTTTATTTATTATTTATGTGAATCCTGAGAACTCTGGTTCGATCCCCAGAGCCGACATACATTTTCACCAATTTAAAATTACCCCTGTGGCTCCCCCACCACTAACATCTTTGGGGGTCGTGTTTTGACTGCTGGTAACCGCACTTCACGTGCATAAATATATTACTTACCGAAATCTGCTTCGGCAGAGTGCCACACCCAGTAATGGTTAAAAGGCGTGATGATATATTTTTGTATATTAATATTCTATTATTTAATTGCAGAAGCTCAAGGAAAATTCCTGTTGGAATGGTAATTTCATCAATTAATTGGTGGAGGGGAGAGCATACAGGGTTAACTTTAGGTGTTTTGTTGGCACCATTGTTGGCTCAACTTTTACCCAAAAAATGGAGCATCAAGGATTATATGTTTTCCAATAAGAATTCAGTTATAAGTATGAAAATTACTTTTTCCAATTTTAAATATAATAATTTAATATAAAATGTCACTTTTCAAAACTGACTGAAGTTTCTAAACGTCATACTTTTTGCAATTAGTTAGAAAATGTATTATTTTTCGTAACTAATGATGTAATGAACTTAACAATGAAGTTTTAATTTTTTATCTTTACATTACTCTAGAATTTTTATATAAGCCTAATCATATTTTGCTTCAGATTTTTCCGGTATTACAGATAAGAATGCATTTTCTGTCGCTTTTTCTATATTATCACTTGGTACCTCACTTAAATCAGATATTTTAGAGATATGAAAAATGTCGGAGATGTTTTAAACGTGTGTAAATAAAATTTCAAATTAACAACTAAAGCGTATCTATTCGGTTTTCAATATATTTCATAAAATGAATCATTTCGTTGCTTTAACATTTAAAGAAGCAAAAGTGAAGCATTTTCTAACTGGTTACATAAATATCTATTTCTACATTCTCGTTTTTTTGGCGTGTTCGTATGATTTTTGTTTGTCTCGATACAAAAATAATTATTTTTTACGACCTTGACAGAAATTAAAATTTTATCCCTTCAATTAAGAGAAGAAAGTAATAATTTTCTTCCCTAGAAAAGGAAAGTAAAGCCATATCCGTGGCAACTGGAAAAGAACAGTAGAGCTCGACAAATCAAAGTAAAATCTTGAGAGGAGTATCTTCGGAGGTCGCTACTATCATCGGTACATTCAGTGTTAAAAGTTGTATTTACAAAAATGGCGGTTTATTTGAATTTATGAAATAATAAAACAGCATGTAATTCTTTCCATTTATAAAATAATAATTATTATGATGGAATAATAATAAATAATTATACCAATTTGCATAAATGAGCATGTCGTACATGGTGTGGCGACCAAGTGTTTTCATTGGGATTATATTTCACTTTCGCGCCAAAGTAGAGCCACGCCATTCGTTATATATGTGAATGGGTGGAGTTAAAGTACATTCCAGCCACGATTTTATTTTGGTTTGTTCAGCTCTGTACAAATAATTATTGAATATTAACAAAATGTTAAATTTTTTTTTAATAGGAACTGCTGAAAAATCCATCGTTCAAGTATTTTGTGGAAACGGATGGGGTACCGGAGTATTAATTGATAAGAAGTTAGGGATTTTTCTTACAGGATCGCATGTTGTTAAGTCTGTAAGTACAAAAAAAAAACTTTAAAACATTTAGAAAGTTGGCGTCTCATATTCCAAAAAAAAATTGCTTATGTCTTTAAATTTCAGGGAAAGGTAGATAAAATTACATTAAAATGGAGAAATAAACAATTTCCTGCAACGCTAATATACAAGACTGAAAATTATCCTTATGATATAGCTATTATTCAATCTGCAATCAACCAGATTGATCAAATGATTCCAATTAAAATATCTACAAAGCCCGCTACTAAAGGTAATTTTTAAAAATTGTGAAAACATTTTCCTTATTTATAAGTTTTAGGGGAAATCGTTTTGGCTGCAGGCTACCCAATATTTAATTCTGAAGATTTTGTATTCCCTGTTATAACTAAAGGGAATATAGCCTTAGTTGATAACTGTATTTTGCACACTACTTGCTGTATTCTCGCTGGATCCAGTGGTGGCGCGATTTTGAAGGAAAATGGCGAACTTGTAGGTATAATTGTATGCCATACGACTGTTAACATGAAAGAAGAGTTGGTTGTATACCCTAAAATAAATATGGCGATTCCTATGTCTGCAATTTTGACACCTTTAATGGAGTATATCAAAACTAAAGGTATTTATTTATATTTCCATATACAGATTGAATATAATATTTATATTTAATTTACAGATGTAAATGTTTTACAAACTTTGGAATCAGTTGATCCGTATACTCGCAATAAGTGGAAATTGTTTCAATCTAAGTTATGATTAATATTTTTCATTTAGTAGTAAATTTTAGGTGGTTGAATATCAATATTTTGTACTTTATTTTGGTTTTTTGTAAGTAATAAAATTCTAAGCAGCTACGAAAAATATTTTCATTATCCTACTGTTGGCAACACTGAACGTCAAACGTTTCAAAATTAAAGTGTTGACAGTTACAGGTTATATTTATACTTAAAAACATATTTTTTTGGACTATTTACTTAAATTTATCGTAATACAGTGACTTGTGTTAAAATTTTGTAGTAAAATTTATCTTATATATAGTGCGTAGAAGATAAGCATATGTGATATTAGTTAACCTTGATTTTTAAGAAATTATTTAAATTGAGGGTCATTTAAGGACATAATTGTATTAATTTCGAACAGAAACACGTGTAATTACGCTCTCTTCATTATGTCCAAACTTTATAAAGTAACAATAAACACTGTGGAAAGATTTGTGCCTCCAAAAGCTCTACCACTGTGGAATCATCCTGCAGGTATCTATGACATGTGGCATGGTTTTCGTTTATTTTCATTTGGGTTGCATCGTTTTAGGTCCCAAGACTGTATTCTTTTGGGCTCCCTTATTTAAATGGGTATTTTTATTTATTATATTAATGATTTCTTAGTATTGAGTTTGACATTTGTTTTTATTGTGAAGGGTTTGGTGATTGCTGGTATTGGAGACCTTACAAGATCCGCAGATCAACTTAGTATCAGTCAATCAGCAGCTTTGTGTGCTACCGGGTTGATTTGGTCCAGATATTCCATGGTTATAATCCCGAAGAACTATAGTTTGTTTAGTGTGAATGTTTTCGTGGCTCTTACACAAACATATCAACTTTACAGGGCCTATAAGTTAGTATAACTTTGAAATAAAGGTATTTAATATGCGATTAATGTCTTATTTAGTTACAGTAAGATGCAGAAATATGAAAAGTAGAAGAAAAGAATAAATAAATATAGATAGGTAGATAAGCAAAAGGTGTGAGAATATATATATAAGTAAATAAAATATTTTGGTACTACATTTTACATGACTATTGTCTATAATTTGTTATTAATTAAATGTTATTTATTATGCACTAGTGGATAAACTAGTGATTTGTTAAGAATTGCACAAAAAAAGTTACTAAAAATAAAGAATCCAATTTTCTTTTTAAACCATTTGTATTTTATTAAGTTCGAATTTTTAAAATAGTTGATTTCTGGCGCGTCTGTTTGTATCTGCGTAAAGTAAGTACATTTTATATCAATTAATATAGGAGTTATCTTGTTAAGACCAGAAATGACTACGAAATGAGAGTGCAAGTATTGTTTGATCGATGTGCTAAAATGGAGGTGTTTTAATATTTATATACAGTAGTGTTTAGTGCAATATTTGTGTCCATCTTCTGTTAAGATCCATTTCACGAACTTCTAAGCTTTGTAAGTACATTTTTAAGTTGTTTAATCAGCCAATTAGCACAATTAACTGCACTTCTTTGATGAAAATAAATGTCAACGACTTTATTTCGTTTATTCGATAATTTGCTAAGATGGAGTTGTTTTAATGTTTATATACAGTAGTGTTTAGTGCAATTTTTGTGTCCCATCACCTGCTAGAATTCATTTTACGAAATTCTGATCGGTGTAAATACATTATTAAGTTGTATTATCAGTCAATTAGCAAAATTAGCTGTACTACTTCGGTGAAAGTAAATATCAAAGGCTTTAGTTTGTTTACACTTTATTTCAGTAATATATTTTTACAATTATTCATTTATCAAGTAAATAAATATGTATTTTGAGTATAAACAGGCAGATATCTCATGACTACAATTAAAAATATCTTATAGGAAGTTAATCTGTAATAAATATGGTTTTAAATAACCTATAACTTAAATAGTTTATCAATCATTTGCACGTTCACATCAATAGTACCAAATTCATATTATTTTTTATCTTTTTCCTTCAATTTACTTAAATAAGTCAATAATAATTATTGTATTATTCTTTTTTGATAGTAGTACAAAAAAATTTGGTATTTCGTGAACGACATTTTTGTTTGTGTTAAAATGATTTTTTGTCTCAACCCAATTGATTTCGCGCACTTCATACAAAATAACTATTTTTCACAAACATGTCACAAACTAAAATTTTCGCCCTTCAATTTAGAGAAGAAAGTAATACTTTTCAGTAAAGCCATATCCGTGGCAACTGGAAAACAATGTTATGATTTGACGTAATTGATATCCAGGTGACATCTGTTAAGAGAATAATAAATCTTGTATACATTTCTTTATTTCTGAACATTTTACTTTCTGATAGTATAGAGAAAAAAATTATATGTATTCCTCGGGAAGAAAGTATCATTTTTCCCTAAGGTGCTTTGTATTAAAATAAAACGGCACCATTGGGAAAAAATATCTCACTTTTTTTGTATTTGCGCAAAGTACATTTTATGTCAATTAATATAGGAGTTGTATAATTTTGTTAAGATCAGAAATGACGCTACGAAATGAGAGTGCAAGTATTGTTCGATCGATAATTTGCTAAAATGGAGGTGTTTTAATGTTTATATACAGTAGTGTTCAGGGCAATATTTATGTCATCTTCCGTTAGGATTCATTTCACGAACTTCTGAACTTTGTAAGTACATTTTTATGTTGTATAATTAGCCAATTAGCAGAATTAGCTGCACTTCTTTAATAAAAATAAATATCAACGGCTTTATTTCATTTATTCGATAATTAGCTAAGATAGAGTTGTTTTAATATTTGTATACAGTAATGTTTAGTGCAATTTTTGTGTCTATCTTCTGCTAGAATCCATTTCACGAAATTCTACTCTGTGTAAAGTACATGATTAAGTTGTATAATTAAGCAATTAGCAGAATTTGCTGCACTTCTTCGGTGAATGTAAATATCAATGGCTTTATTTTGTTTATAGTTTATTTCAGTAATACATTTTTACAATTATTCATTTATCAAGTAAATAAATATGTATTTTGAGTATAAACAGGCAGATATCTCATGACTACAATTACAAATATCTTATAGGAAGTAAATCTGTGATTAAATATGGTTTTAAACAACCCTTAACTTAAATAATACTGATACATATGTACATACACATAAATAACATTCATTTACTAAGGGTTGTACTTATTATTTGCTAGAAATATGTACATATTATGTATAAGCTAGATAGTAACTTTTATTTGGCAGTAAAGCGTTCCTTTTCACTCAAGTTGACTTCATTTTCTCGGTAATAAGTGTAAGGTTGCATTGCATAGGGCGGCATATTCATTTCTACGAAAATAGGGTTGGTTAGGTCTATATCAAACGATTCTGGATGCTCTTGAGGGATGCTACCAGCATTGATTGGTCCTAAAATATACAAACAATAAGATAAACATATATTATGCACAACCGGGCGGAATAGCATATGTTCTAGCCCTAAAGAGCGGGCTTAAACAATTCTTTTTGGCTCATGAGCCAAAAAGAACTAATTCCTATGATACATAAATAAAATGAGAATTTTTGTTTATTGTGTATACTTGATTTGGCAAAATGTCATTTTGACTTATAACCTATGTACATATTTTAATCTTTTGATCATATAATAAATGTTATTTTGTTGTACATAAAATATTGTATGTACTACGAGTGAAATTAGTGTTTCTGACCCTGAGCATGTTATTATCTTGAGGCGTAAAACACCTCGTGCTAATAATCATACCACGGACCAGAAACGCTTGTTTTCACCCTTGGTACATAAATAACTATTATGCACAACCGGGCCGAAATTTATGTGTTTTAGCCATGAAAAGCGGACTTAAAAATACTTCTTTTTAGCCCTAAAGCCATAATAAAATGATTTCCTATGAATACATAAGCAAAATGATAATTTTGGTTTGTTGTGAATAATACTTGATTTTTCAAAATGTCACTTTGACATAAATGTAACTGTTTTAATCTTTTGAATATAAAATTAAATGTTCTTTTGTTGAGCATAAAATATTGTATGTTTCACGGGTGAAACGCTTTTCTACGACGGCTTGGAAGGACCAGGGTAAAATATATTTTTAGCTAAAATCCTGACTTTTTAAAGTCAGGATCCCGACTTTTAAACTCGGGATTCCGACTTTTAAACTCGAGATCCGACTTTTTAAACTCGGGATTTCGACTTTTTAAACTCGGGATCAGAATATTTCCGTTATTCGTCCATTTTCGGAGTCGGAATCTCAACTTTAAAAAGTCGGAATCCCGAGTTTAAAAAGTCGGAACCCCGAGTTTAAAAAGTCGGAACTCCGAGTTTAAAAAGTCGGATCCCGAGTTTAAAAGTCGGAATCTCAAGTTTAAAAGTCCTGACTTTAAAAAGTCGGGAATTTAGCCAAAAATATATTTTACTCTGGTCCTTCCAAGCCGTCGTACTTTTCACACTTGATACATAAATAACTATTGAAATAGAATTTATTTTTCTTTAGCGTTTCTATATTTGCTAATCTTTCGCTGTTAGCTACTTACCAGATAAAGTGAGATTAAGCCTCGAGATGAGCAAATCCAAATCTTGTTGCTGCAAAGTAGCAATAACCCTCGTCTTATTAGTTTCTAAACTTCTCTTAGATCGTGAAAGCAAAGGCAGTGTGAATTCATTCTCTGATAAAGGTGTTTCATCTGGTCCAAACTCCTGTTTAAAACATTTTTCGTTAAAATATAGCTCATATATTAAAAGTATCACTCAACCTACTAGACATTTTCCACTTATACAGTAAGACTTCTTATCAGCAGCTCCTCTCGAGCAATCAGTACCAAAAGGAAACCATCCGTCTTCGCCGTTGACAAGGTAAAATCTATGAGAGACGGTTTCATCTTGACAAGCCACTCGGCATGGTCTGTCTGGGTCCTCTGAAGGAAATAAGATAATATATTATGTATTTCAATCGGTAGAATTTTTTTAGTTTACCAATTGCTGCTGAAATCTGCATTCCTAGACCAGATAATCGGCGAACTCTTTCTTTATATTTGCTGCAAACTGTTGTAGCGTGTTGAAAAGGTGATTTGACTCTTCCACAACCCTAAAGACATTATAATTGTTTGTTACATATATAGGTGTTTAAGTTTTCCACTGTTTACAGGAAAACGTTTCAAATAAAAGAATTAAAGTTTGCATCTACATCACACAATTTATTATTTATTTCATTACTGATAAAGTGTGCAAAATAGATATTCCCCTTATTCTGTAACTGAATCATTATCTGTTAATGATCGGTAAGTTGATAGCAATTTTTATTTTTCATGATTACTGCAGAAATTATTATAATTTTGGTATTTTGTAACCGGAATAATTTACCCTGGCATTTTTATAATATGTTTACACATTTTTCTTACTTGTATACGTAGCTGTTATTATAAAAAATAATGTAATAACAGTTCAATGACAATTTCGTAAAAAGTGTTGTTAAAAAATAATCTTTTTCTGAAACCGGCACGAAAGTGCCTACTTTCTTGACCAATTTCAGTATGGAAAGTACGGTTTTGCAAAAACAGTCAAATAAAGTACGTATCCAAGGCTACAACAAAAATAACAATCTGATAAAGTATAAAACAGTCTGGTAAAGATTTTACCTAACTGTTATTTTTGTTGTAACCTTGGATACGTAGTCTGCTGTCAATACAATTCATATCAAAAAAATTAAACATTTTGATTTATTTATGATTAAATATTAATTAAATTAAACGGTTTCAGAAAAAATAGTATACATAACACGTCAGGAAAGTGTTTTTATTTGACTTAGCGGATTAAAATACTCGGTCGTCGTATTTCGAACAATCGCTTCGTCAAGTAAAATATCACTTTCCTCACCTATTATGTAATATACTACTTTTAAATTATAAAAATAGAATTTAAAGAACAGAACAAATTATTTTCGCCATAGAAAATCAAAGTGGTGTTTATTTATAGTATAATCATGAAAAATAGGGGTTGTTATTAACTTATCGATCAGTAACAGATAATGATTCAGTTTTAGAATAGTGGGAATAGCTAATTAATGTAATATCTAGACTGATTTAGAAGCAGAATTTATTACTCTAAACATTAATTTGAATATTTATTTTCCTTATTTGACATTAGCACATTTTTCAATTCTTTCATCTTCTTACCATCTTGTCAGGTTGACATAGTTGAATACTGCTACGTCTTTTGTCATTTTTACTCAACACAAGTCGAACTCCAGTCCCAGGTGACATACAGTTGAAGTGACAACCACTCGCTGGAACCCAGTGAGTTCCACTGTCTCGGCGACGTTGTTTAGAACCGCTGCCTCCTCGCCAGCCAAGCTCGTTGGTGTCATCTCCGTCTAGAGGACACAGATCTGGGTGCTGCAGGTAGGCAGGGTCTATAGTATCGCTACGAGGACACTCGAACTCCTAGAGGAAAGAAAGAAGAAAGATTAGTGTCTTAGAAAGACTCAGAATTTTTTTTTTTTTTTTGTTGCTGAGAGTTGATTGCTATGGCGAGTTATTGACAACTCAAATCAACTATAGAGGCGCTGCGTTCGCCTAGCTTTGATAGGATAAATGGTTTGTTTACATAAGAATACACATGTTAATGTAGAGCTCGTTTCGCCAATTTTGATGATGAAATTAAGTATTGTGCAATTGTTATGTCTTCACATTCGTAGGAAAATTGTATATATTTTTTTAATTCTGAATAACTCGCGTAATATTAGAATCATTTACTCTTTGCTTGAATAATATTATTTTCGTATAGATATATGACTTGCGGTTAGGAAATACATACTAAATATGTTTAAAGTTTAAATTTTTGATAGTTGAATACATAATTCAAATTTAAACTTATAAAATGTAAATATCGAATATTTACTCAGTACAAAAATATATTAGTTGCATATTCTGAAGGTTCCGAATTACATTTATATTCTAAAGACTGGCATACAAAACTACAAGAATATGATTTATCTGACGAATTAAAACCTAAATTTAAATTATTTATTGACCACTGCTACGATAATTGATTAATGTATGAAATTAGTAGTGTAATGTTTAAGTTAAAAAATTGTTGCCGGAATATGTATTACAAATTATTAACTGAGGACGATTCTTTTATCAGAAGTTGCAATAGTTCAGAGCAATTTGCATTCGTAAAAGCAACAGTTCGTATTAGATTTTTTTTTGGTTTTTCATTGAAAAATTAAAAATTAACGTTTTAGAAATACATATTTTTACCACACAAAAATACACAACAAATGAAACAGTCCCACCAAGAGTAGTTATTGTTTTTACCACTAGTTGGCGTATCGAGCGCTGGAGTTGTCAATCTCTTTCTGGGTTGTTCCCTTCCATCTCTACCAGGCGTGACGTAATAATTTTAAATGTATAACTCGCCATTGCAGCTTTATTACATAGAAATTTTAATAGCTACCTCGCATCGTCCATTGATACAGTTACTCTGTCGTCCAAATCTTGCTCTTCTTGTTTGACACACAGTGCCGTCAGGAAACGTCCATCCTCTGTTCTTCGTATCACCGTTTCTCTTAAGACACCACACCATGCAAGCTTCTTCAGCTGCAAGAATCACAGTTCATTATTTATTTACATATTTTCGATTATGTTTCTAACTTACGGTCAGCACTGGTTCGCTGTATTCCAGCTCCAGTTAAATCTGTATCTACCTCTCGAGCACGCCCGCAGATTTGAACCGCGAACTCTCGAACTGTCATCCGCGGCACGTTGAGGCACTGGGAAGCACTGCAGGCTTGGAAACGTCTGTCGGGGCCTTGGCACGGTCGGCCACCTCCTTCTGGCCTAGAATATTTATTCCTTTAAGGATCTACACTTTTATGCCCGGTTTAATAAAAAAATAGAATAAATTTACTTCCATAGTAAATGTATTTTTTTTCTGAAACCGGCAAGACAGTGCCTACTTTCCTGACCACTTTTAGTATGGAAAGTAGATTTTACCAAAACAGTTAAGTAAAGTACGTATTCAAGGCTACAACAAACATAACAGTCTGGTAAAGCACAAAACAGTCTGGTAAATATTTAACTTTTTTTTTTGTTATAACCTTGGATACGTAGTCTGCTGTCAATACGATTCATATCCAAGGAATTAAACATTTTAAATTATTTATCATTAATTATTGATTAAATTAAACGGTTTCAGAAAATAGTATATTACATATCAGGACCTTGATCTAAATATTTACTTTCTGTCCATGGTGGATGGTAACCATGGAAACCACTATGCAAAAGTTGCACTTACTGTATTTAAAAAAATACTATACATCAGGAAAGTGTTTTTACTTGACTCAGCGGATTAAAATACTCGGCCTGGGGTCTCGTTTTTTAAACAACCGCTTCATTAAGTAAAGTATCACTTTCCTGACTTATTATGTAATATATTATTGCAATACTTGTGCAGTAAGTTACCCATTAATGACAAAATTTAAACACAGTAAGTGCAACTTTTATTACACAGTGGTTTCCATGGTTACCATCCACCGTGGACAGTGAGTAAATACAGGGTGATCAAAAGGAATTGTTATAGTTGGCAATACAATTCCAGAGATCTTTTTATTCCACAGTTGGCAAAACGTCAGATAAAGGCGGAAATGCTATTTGACATTTCTAATAAATACAAATAGGTTATGTCAGGAGTCTGACAGCTAATAGAATTTTGACTTTTTAAGTAATAGAAATACTTTAGAAATACATGTAATAATAAATGTATTCAATTTTAAATGTCACTGTCAACAACAGGAAATGAATTTATGTATCAGGCTTACCAATTTCAAGTAGTTTTTTTTATTGGCAACTGTAACAATTCCTTTTGATCACTCTGTATTATAGCTCAAGGTCCTGTTTATTTTGACAATAATTTGACAGCTGTTAATTTTGGAACCTATTTTTCTTTTCCTTCTATTTGTGCAACTATTGTAAAAAATAGTGTACTAATCTCGAACTATAATTGATTTTTTTAGGTCGCGAATGTTTAGAAAATATCGACCTTTCGGGCCTCGATTTTCTAAACTACATTCTTGACCTAAAAACCATCACTTACAGTTTATGGTACGTAATATACTATTAAATCAATAAATTCGAATCTATTTTATTTATTATATGGCATATACAAAGTGACAAAAAGGAATTGTTACAGTTGGCAATACAATTCCGGAGATCTTTTTATTCCACAGTTTTACAGTTGGCACAACGCCAGGTAATGGCGGAAATGCTATTTGACATTTCTAATAAATACAAATAGGTTATGTCAGGAGTCTGATAGAAATACTTTAGAAATAAATGTAATAATAAATGTACTGAAATTTAAATTTAAATTTTCAATTGTCAACAACAGGAAATGAATTTATGTATCAGTCTTACCAATTTTATTGCCAACTGTAACAATTCCTTTTGATCACTGTATAATATTACTGTCAAAAGTTCGACTGTCATTTGAATGATTAAATTTGATTTAATTTGTAAGTAAATTATTTGTCGTTTATAAAATCAGCCATTAGTGAGTTTTATGGGCATACCTGGGTCTATTGCATCTTCTAGTGCTAACCATAATCCCGGTACTTCCTGCTCGAAGCCTTCCCTCTTCGCCGTAAAGGCATCCGGAAGCACAATCGCTGTAGGCTCTCCATTCAGACCAACCACCGTCTACAGCACCCACAGGGCTACCTGGTGCTGCTACGACGGCTCCTGAGCGGGTAGAAGAACTTCCTCCGCTGGTGTAAGGCGCTGGAAGACCTCGGGCTACACAGCGACCTCCTCGACACCACTGCTGGTGTCCGCATGTTGTACCTGAATAGTAAGAGTTCTCTAAGTGTAGAATTGATTTAGTTTTCATTGTGATTTGTACCTTCAAGCGCTGGATGAGATGTCCAGGTATATCTCTCCCTCTGACAGTGTAGATCTCGACAAACATCGTCTAGAGGTTGTTGTAGAGAATGTTTGCTACCTCTTCCATATTTTAACATACCTACAAAATAATTATAACAATATAATATTCTTTTCTTTACAAGGAAAGTTTTATTAAAATATACTATACTGGAAACGTTACGGGCTTTCGTGACTATTGCCTGGCAACAAGTTTTCGAAAGATCTGTCAAATTATTTTCATATTATTCTCACTCTCTTGTTATATTATTATTGAAAATAATATTATTCAAGCAAGGAGAAATGATCACGAGAAAAAAATCTACTTTTATTACTTTCTTATACACAGTATAAGGAAGTATTGGAATCGTGAAAAAAATCGTTGACGTGATTTTCGCGGAAAGACGTGTTTTAAGGTCCACTGAATCCGTTTTGATCATTTTTTTAATGATGTGTGTGTGTGTGTGTGTTTGTGTGGAAGGATGGATGTGTGTCCGAGGTTGCATTATCTCACGAACGAGATAAGATTTGCTAACGAAGCTTGGTAATTTTAAGTTTCATGAAAATACTAAGAGCTAAGTTGATTTTGAATGAAATTGAAAAACCGGAAGAGGAAGTTTACTAGACACACAAAACAATAAATTCCATTAAAATGGTCAACTAATTTGGCAACTTTGCCGCAATTTAATCGACTTCGTATATCACGGTTCTTGAGATATCAAGGGTTAGGCTCGAAAAACGGACAGCCTGTATATGTCTCATCAGTAAAGTTACTCATAAAGTAGTCAACATTACTAAAAAATTATACGTAAACAAATTTGATATTTTATATGTTTCAAACAGATAAATGTTGAATTAGTGAAAAACTAAATTACATGTTTAATAATATATAACATTCATATATTCTAAATACCTACTTATTTTTGAAATAAATGAAATTTATTGTTTTGTGTGTCCAGTAAACTTCCTCTTCCGGTTTTTCAATTTTATTCAAAATCAACTCAGCTCTTCGTATTTTTATGAAATTTAGAATTACCAAGTTTCGTTAACAAATCTTATATCGTTCATGAGATATTGCACACTCATTGAGAAAATGATCAAAACGGATTCAGTGGACCTCAAAACACGTATTTCCGCGAAAATCTCGTCGACGATTTTTTTTCACTATTCCAATACTTTCCTTATACTGTGTATAAGAAAGTAAAAAGACCTGAAGATGGCCCAATCCAGGGCCAAAATATCGTTTTTATAATAAATTTATTATAAATCATTTATACATAAAGCCTTTCACTCATTTCTACTTCCAACATGATTTATTTTGTCTATTTCTTCACTTACATTGTTGATCCGCATCGAATCTTTCCCCGGGTAAAGCCCCCTCGGCGCTGTGGTCCAACTGACCAGCAGAACTTCCGTGATCCAATAAACATCTAGACTGTGAAGTTCTGCACAAAGAAGTGTTAAAAAATAGTTATAAACAAAAATAAAATACGTACTCCAAGAATTTTTGAAGATATCTTCTGCTACATGGTGACCAAGTGATTTTACCACTTCCTAATGTTGGCGACATGATGTAGCTACTTGGGTCGCAGTCATTGTCCGCCAGAGGTCCATCATGTCTCATCCCCAAACTAAAATAAGAGTAGAAACTTTAACAGTAGATCAAAACGGATTGTTAGAGCTCGATAAACCAAAGTAAAACCGTGGCTGGAGTGCGCTTTACCTCCACCCATTCAGGTATATAACGAATGACGTGGCTTTACTTTGGCGTGAAAATGAAATATACAGTCTAAGTAAAAACACTTCGCCGCCACACCATGTACGATATGCGCATTTATGCAAATTAATGAATGATATACAGAGTGATCTAAAGTAAGTGACATGCCAAATACAGAGTGATCAAAAGGAATTGTTTCAGTAGGCAATACAATTTCGGGGATCTTTTTCTTCCACAGTTGGCACAACGCCAGATAAAAGCGGAAATGCTATTTGACATTTCTAATAAAAACAAGTAGGTTATGTCAGGAGTCTGACAGCTAATAGAATATTGACTTTTTAAGTAATAGAAATACTTCAGAAATAAATGTAATAATAAATGTACTCTGTCAACGGCCATGGCTGCGCTCGTTGGTACTGATCTAAGCGATAACGCGAGTTAAGCAACGTTGCGCGCGGGTAGTATTTGGATGGGTGACCGTCCCGAGAAAACTCGCGTTGCTGTTGACAATAACAACTAAAACGCAGATCAGGGCGTAATGGCGGCATATGACCTGAGTAGTTGGTCCGCCAAAGAAGCCAGAGAAAAAAAAGAAAAAAAAAAAAAAAAAAAAAAAAAAATGTACTCAAAATTAAATTAAAATTTGTAAATATCACTATCAAAAACAGGAAATAAAATAAATATAAATATATCATCACGCCATTTACCTATTACTGGGTATGGCACTCTGCCGAAGCAGATCTCGGTAAGTGATATATTTATGCGCGTCCAGTGCGGTTACCAGCCGTCAAATCACGGCCCTCAAAGATGTTAGTGGTGGAGGAACCACAGGGGTAATTTTTGAAATTATGAAAATTGTTTGTCGCCCAGGGTTCTTAGGATACACAGGCCGACTCGGATACCACTGAACCATTACTAGGAAATGCATTTATGTATCAGGCTTACCAATTTTAAGTAGTTTTTTTTATTACCAACTGAAACAATTCCTTTTGATCACTCTGTAGAATTTCCACCTTTATCAGGCGTTGTGCCAACTGTGGAATAAAAAAATCCCCAGAATTGTATTACCAACTGAAACATCTACTTCTGATCACTCTGTATTTATTTATTATTAATCCATTATAATAATAATCTTTTTAACATGCAATTTTTATAAATAGAAAGAATTACATGCGTCTTATTATTTCATAAATTCAAATAAACCGCCATTTTTATAAATCTAACTTTTGACACAGTACCAACGATATTAGCAACCTCCTACGACACTCCTATCAAGATTTTACTTTAATTTATCGCCCTCTATCTTCAATTACTTATGTCCAATCTCATGAGCAACAACATAAACACTTTCAAAATGTCTTCCTTCATTGACTGTACAACTGCTCGTCATCGTACACATCCCTGCAACGGGGGCTAATCCCACAACTTGACTCGACACCTTGCCTCTCTTGCCCACCACGTAGAGATCCAACCCTGTGAGAATGAGCGCGTGGTCCCAATGTTGCGGGTCTTGGTCTCCTGGTGGATTTCTAAGACGTTGCCAGCCACAAAAACTACTGAGGAATCTGTCGATGTCGTGAGGACGAGCTAGACCTGAAGGTTCCTCGTGGAGGATTTCTAAACGCTTGAGGACGAAGTTGACTGGACGGCCGAGTGATGGATCGTGGTAGAGAAGCTGTACCTGGAGAACGGTGTCAGGAGTTAATATTGGTATACAGGGTGTTCAATTTAGTTGTGCCAGTATTGCTATCTCGAGAACTATAAGAGCTACAAGGTTGCTTAAATTACCAAAGAAATACCATTTTTCAAGTCGGTTACAAAACAACTAACAATTTTTTTTCGACCAGTGGTTCTCAAAATACGGGGTGCAACTTTCTTATTTTAAATGGGAACCAATTTTTTTTATTTGCTTATTCAATTCAGTTTTTTTTTTAATTCAACGACTACAAAGTTTAATATTAATTTAATTAAAATCTTATAGGAATCAGGGTGCTATGACTGAAACAAATGAACAAATCATAATATTTTTATTTGTTTGATTCATTATTAGCTGCCAATACAACTATTTTGTGAAAAATAGTTTTTATTATACAAGTGTTTTATTAGGCATATAAAACACGCAAGAAAAGTTGAAACACGAGACCAAAGGTCGAGTGTTTATTATTCTTTAGTGTTTTATATACCAATAAAACAAAATTATAATACAAAATTTTATCCTCAACTCGTAATTATAGGTATGGAAGAAGATTGGTCGTAACGTTTAACGTTGATTCAGTTATACATATATAATTACTCAAAATACGGTAGATCATGAAGTGGTTGCTAAGTAACAAGTTGTTTACAGTATTTTATAAGCCATATAATTCAACTGAAATCAGTGTAATAATGCCTTTATAATATATGAGTTGTGGATAAATAAATAAATACATTTTATTAGTCATTTGTTTCTGTCACAGCACGCTCTAGGTAATTTTCCTATACTGAAATCGTTATAAAGTTCGATTGACGTCATCTATCCTGATAAAACTTAATAAAATCATAAAAAAAACTGGTGCAATATTTAAATGATAATTTAAAAAAAAGGCATTCAAATGCATATCTTATATAAGTATATTGAATAATAGCTATATTTATTATCGATTCATGTATAGAAAATAATTCTTTTTCATTTATAACAATTGTTATACTTTGCACGTACACAAGACACACAATTTCTGTCTATATACATAATACATAATCTATTGTTTCAAACAACAAAATATCTGTTTAAGGATTTTGACTTTGACCTATAGTAGTTTTTAAAAGCTATTTTATAGCAATGGCAGGGAAAAAAATTTGTCAAAGGAAAGTCAATTGCTGATTCTTCATTTCATAATTTATTTTGAACAAGAATCTGCAAATAGTGGACCGCTTTTACCCTTAAGTGCTGTACAAAAGGTAAATTAGTATATATGTCATTAACTTTCATTATTGATTTAAGATTTATTAGAAAATACAGGACGCACTAAAAGTTAGAAGATCCACGGTATTTAAAATATCTGCGAAGTCAAAGAAAAATTATTAATTAAAAAAAGCAACGCGCAATAAAATTTAAAACTGGTTACAAATATATCATGTAAACGTAGCAGCACCCTGTCTCATTCATCTAGTTATATTTTTTGATGACGTCAGTCGATCTTTATAACGTTTTCAGTATATCAGTTTAGGTAAATAAAAAATATAATTATTTATAGATAAAACTACGCTGAATCCTTCAGTAATATTGCCAAAATTGCAAAAAATAGTATATTACATAATAAGTTAGGAAAGTGATATTTTACTTGACGAAGCGGTTGTTTGAAATACGAGGCAGCAGGTCGAGTATTTTAATCCGCTGAGTCAAGTAAAAACACTTTCCTGATATGTATATTATTTTTTCTGAAACCGTTTAATTTAATCAATATTTAATCATAAATAATTCAAAATGTTTCAATTTTTTATATGAATTGTATTGACAGCAGACTATCACTGATATTCATAGTCGTTCGCCCAGCGACGCGCTGAGAAAGTGCCCATAAGCTATTCGCTTGGCGAAACGCTGGCGAACCGCTGGCGAACGACTATGAATACTAGTGTACGTATTCAAGGTTACAACAAAAATAACAGTCAAGTAAAATCTTTACCAGACTGTTTCGTACTTTACCAGACTGTTATTTTTGTTGTCTTGGATACATATTTTACTTGACTGTTTTTGTAAAAACCTACTTTCCATACTAAAATTAGTCAGGAAAATAGGCACTTTCTTGCCGGTTTAAGAAAAAAAATTTTTACATTTAAAAATGAATTTAAAAAATAAAACCATACTTACAGCATTTATCATAGCTAGTACAAATCTAACTAACTCCCTTTCAGTATCTATGGGGTAGTTCGCCCTCATATGTTGAAACAAATCCCTATCAACAAACACTGCAGTCTCCACAAACACAGGACTCCCCAAAGCCAACAAAGCTCGTTTCACCCTTCTTCTTTCGCCCCTCTTTGTCATATTAAATGCATTCTTCTTCTTAAGCCCTTCTTCTCCAAGGTTCTCATCATATTTCTTTCTTTTCTTCTTCGTTTCATCATCAACTTCGTTCTCACCAATTCCATCATCGTCGTATTTTTTCCTGCGATGTTTGGACCAATACTTCTTGCTGGTGTGTTGTGTGTTGGATTCCTCGTGAGCGCAGATTGGTTGAGGGGTACTCTGAGGCGTAGATTGAGGGGTGAAGAAAGGGTGGATCGCAGGACGGCGAATTATTACGTGGGGTTGAGTTGTTGAGGATTCTTGAAGACGTTGTGGTAGAGGATGGATGATGAAGTATTCGTTGTCGTCACTGGATACTATTCCTCTCTGAGAATGAGAAAATGGTTGAAAAATATTGATGAAGATGGGATTGATTACTATTTACAATGGGGTCTAATTTAGTGTTTTTCTTGAAAGTATTAATTTTGTCTCGTTTATTACATTTCTTGAGGGACTTGTACCTATTAAAATTTAAAAAAAAAAATGTTTTCTTTTTACATTTTTCAACTCCTTACACCTTCTAAAGTCACCTCCTAAAATATTTTTGAGAAATTCGAAAGTTAGTATAGAAGAACTTTAAGCGCTCGCGCGCTCGCTGGTGTAATAATAAGAGAAAAACTTTAAACGCGATTTTCTCGAAATGACATTTTTTCAAACGGCGGACAATTAATCTCCGGATCTACTGAACCGATTTTAATAAATCTTGGCGCGTTTTGTTTTTTAAACTATTCTACACAATAATTCACCACAATTTGGCCAAAAAATAAAAAAAACAAAAATTTTGGTGCACGAAAAAGGATGAAAAAGGGTCGATTTTTCACATTTTGTTTTAAAAGTCAGCCATTTTTTTGTTTTTTACCGATTTTTCATTAACGGTGGCGAATTATTTTGTGAGACACCTTCATCTTTAAAATGCTTTTTGAATATTTTATTTTTGACTTGCCAATGCTGAGATTAACTGTCTGCCATAGGACAAGGATTTTTAAAGGACTAATTTTGGCACCATCTATAAATTGGATAAAAAGTAAAAAATATAAAAAAAATAATTTTTTACTCTCGAAGGACTTTTTTTAGCCTTCTAATACGTACTAGTTCCTTAAAACTAAATAGTTTTTAAATTATGATCCTAGTGATGAATAGTGTTCCTTTCTTTTCTAGGAATTCTAGGGATTAAAAATATTACTTTCTTGATGGACGGAAGAAAACATCGTCAAAAATGATTCATATTTTATTTTTTAAATAATTCTGTCACTTTTATTACTACACACTAACATCTAAGAATCTGCAAATTCGAAGTAGCTATAGTCAGAAGTAGATAAATAATAAAATAATATATTTATTTATTTTTTAATATGGGGTAGGTGGGTTAGTGGTATCAAGTCGGCCTGTGGATTTGAGAACTAGAGTTCGATTCCCACAGCCGACAATTTTCCCCAGATTAAAACTACCCCTGTGGCTAATGCACTTGAGGGGCTGTGATTTGATGGCTGGTAACCGCATTTCACACGCAAAATGTATCACTTACCGAGATCTGCTACGGCAGAGTGCCGCACTCAGTAATGGGTAGAAGGCGTGATGATATATTTATATTTTTTAATATTTATATTAATTCTCTGATCTGTACTTCACCCTGTGGGTGCTCAAATTTGACAGCTAGTAATCCCAGTTTAAGACAAAAGTATGCTAGAATCCAGATCTGCGATTGCAGATCTACTACATTTAGAATTAGATAACCTCGTAGATAACTAATGAAATTATAAATTAATTATATCTGTAGCTTGTATTTCATTCTTCTAAACATTTATGGGTGCTGGATTTTGACGGCTAGTAATTATAATTTATGCCAAAAGTATATTAAAACACAGATCTGCAATTGCAGATATGCTATATTCATAATGGGATGGCTAGCTTAGTGGTATGAAGTCGACTTGTGGATCCTGAGAACCCTGGCTCTATTCTCACAGGAGACAAACAATTTTCATAATTTCAAAAAAGCTACCCCTATGGCTCTTCCACCACTAACATCTTTGGGGGCCGTGATTTGACGACTGGTAGCCGCACTTCACGCGCAAAATATATCACTTTCCGAGATCTGCTTCGGCAGAGTGCCACACCCAGTAATGGGCAGAAGACGTGATGATATATTTTTTTTATATTATTATCTATATTCATAATTAGATAATGAAATTATATATTTAAAATTTTTACCACATTCAAATTACCCCTGTGGCTCCCTCACCACTAACATATTTGGGGACTGTGATTTGACGGCTGGTAATTGTACTTCACGCGCATAAATATATCACTTACCGAGGTCTGCTACGGCAGAGTGCCACACCCAGTAATGGGTAAAAGGCGTAATGACTTATTTATTTATTTTTTTTAATTTAATTAATTTCATCCTTCTAAACGTCTGTGAAGGCTGGATTTGACGACTAATAATGACAGTTTATGACAAAAGTATGTCAGAATCCAGATCTGCAATAGCAGAGCCACGCGCAACCATAGCGTGATGTTATATTAATTTATTAGATAGATTTAAATTTACTTCAAATTCAAGTCAACATTTGTGTTTAGTTTGCGTGCTATCGTTCAATTATTTCCTATATCCGGTAAAATCCACGCAAACAACAATTTGTTCAAATCCTAAACAAATTCATTTCACCGCTAAACAAAACTATAGCGCTAAAAAACCATAACATCCAACACAAATAAATAAATTGAAAATTCTAATTGTCATTGTTTCTGCGTGAGTTTCGTTGCGGTTTGAGTCAAACAAAAACAAATGACAGGTGGATTTTTATGCCTAGATTCGATGGCGCTGTCAGTCAGTGTGGGATTCACAATTCGACCTAGTTTAGTACGCGAATAAGTAGTAAATTGCCTGTTAAGTTAAAGCCAACATTGCAAAAGACATGAAGATACGAGCGCACGATTTCTTCCTGATGGTAAGCTACAAAATGTAGTTGATTTTGTTGTCGTAACGATGAAGATTATGTTGCAATTTTTAATGCTGATACTTGACAGATTTATTGCTAGCTAAATAAGTAAATATTTTGCAATACATACAGACCAGGAAATCGTAGTCCAGTGGATAAAATCGAAATAAAACTTACGTTTATTAATTAATAAAAAGTTAGAGAGCTAGGGTGCAAAATGATGTCTCATTTTTTCCTGTGACAGAAATACAAAGTGATCAAAAGGAATTGTTACAGTTGGCAATAAAAAAAAAATACTTGAAATTGGTAAGCCTGATACATAAATTCATTTCCTATTGTTGACAGTGACATTTGAAAATTTAAATTTGAGTACATTTATTATTACATTTATTTCTAAAGTATTTCTAGTACTTAAAAAGTCAAAATTCTATTAGCTGTCAGACTCTTAACATAACCTATTTGTATTTATTAGAAATGTCAAATAGCATTTCCGCCTTTTCCTGGCGCTGTGCGAACTGTGGAATAAAAATATCTGCGGAATTGTATTGCCAACTGTAACAATTTCTTTTGATCACGCTGTAGTTTTTTTTAATAGATTATGTCATGATAAACATGAAATTGGGAACGGGTGGCAACTATAGATGGCGCCGATGTGAATGCGCCGATTTTAAGGGTGGTTGTTGATCCCTATACTAATGAGCAATAATTTCTGTCAATAATTTTTTTGTCATCTATTCATCGTGAACAAGTAGTAATATGTCACACAACACCATAAAAATTGTCTACTTTGACCGGTTTTGTCGCGCATGCGTCGCCGGCCAAAACTTCTGTCTACCATTTTTATTACTTAATTATACCAAAGTCTATAATTTAAACTAAAAATTAGCCTGTAAAAAAATATGTCAACAACCATCCTTATGCCAATGGCACACTGGTCGAGGAACATGAATGAGCGTCGAGGAACTCATCGATGAAACAACAGAACGCATCCTGACTGATAAAATAAACAAACACGAAAGATTAGCACAAAGCAAAACCAAACTGACAGCCCACGCTAACATGAAATGAGACACAATAATACGTGTGAAATGAGACACAATCGTTTCGTCGAGGAACTGCTCGATGGAAATAGAGGCGCCTCTATTTTTCATCGATGACGGGTGCGTTCTGTTGTTTCATCGATGAGTTCCTCGACGCTCATTCATGCTTCTCGACCAGTGTGCCATTGGCATTAAAATCGGCGCATTCACATCGGCGCCATCTTATCACCCGTTCCCAAATCAAATTTTCTTTTTTTTCAAGTTTATCATGAAATAATCTATTTAGTTAGATCTGATCCAAATGGCAAATGAAATACGCCTATTATCGAGATATTTAGGGACCCACCCCTCAAAAACTAAGGTACTTACTGACCTGGATACTTCGCCATCCTCATCATACAAATTTTAATAGTTTAAAAATACCCGAAAAAATAGTTACCAAATAAAACATAAATCATGATAAAACAAACATTCTTTTTTTTTCTGTCATAAACTTTTAATTTAACAAACTTCAAAGTGATTAATATGACCTAAATTCTTTAAATTTACTTTGTGGTATGATTTCCTTATAAAATCAGATTGTGTCGCTACAGACGAAACCCGTTGTCAATTCCTGTGACACATAGAAGTCTTGGGATCGATGCTGTGTTAGACACTATGACAGATAAATTCTGTTGACGCCTATTCGTTCAGGGGAGCCGTAGCTTAGTGGTTAAAGCAACAGCCCGGCAAGCTGAAGGTCCTCGGTTCGAGTCCGGGCGTCTTCCGAATTTTTCTGTCATAAACTTTAAATTTATCAAACATTCTTCTACTCACAATTCCACCACACAAACTAAGCGCGCTAGTTTCTCCTCTATAATAACACCCCAGGTCCTGGTGCACCCTCGTCGGCAGCTCCTGCGAGTGGTTACTCCATGTAGCCACCAGTTGAAATCCTGAGGTTGTCAGTGCAGGACTAGGTGTTAACTCGAGGGAGAAATGACGTCGCAGAGCTGGGGCATGCAACTCTAGGTGACGGTCGACTGGGGATGCTTTACGACGTCTCCGTGGGTGGACGGGGTACACCACGCTATAGGCTGGAACTTAAGAGAAGATGTGTTGAGTTAGGAGGATGATGGGTAGGTTAGGGAAGTTAAAGATAAATAAAATAAATAAATATATCATCACGCCTTCTATCCATTACTGGGTGTGGCACTCTGCCGAAGCAGATCTCGGTAAGTGATATATTTTGCGCGTGAAGTGCGGTTACCAGCCGTCACGGCCCGCATAGATGTTAGTGGTGAGGGAGCCACAGAGGTAGTTTTAGAATGGTGAAAATTGTTTGTCGTCAGTAGGAATCTAACCAGGGTTCTCAGGATTCACAGGCCGATTTGATACCACTGAGCTAGCTACCACATGGAAGTTAAAGAATATTAATACATATTTTATGGGGTAATGGCTCAGTGGTACCGAGACGGTCAGTGGATCCTGAGAACCCTGGTTCCATCCCAACAGTCGACGAAAACTTTCACTAAATTAAAAATTACCCCTGTGCTTTTCCCACTACTAACATCTTTGGGGGCCGTAATTTGACGGCTGGTAATTGCACTTTACGCGCATAAATATATTACTTACCGAGATCTGCTTCGGCAGAGTGCCACAGCTAGTAATGAATAAAAAGGCGTGATGATATATATAATGTAACAAAGCGGAATTTAAGCGTACAATGAATAAATAAACTAATGGTGAAAACAGATTTAATATTTAACTTGAGTTACACTATCTATAAAAATTCTTAAGTAAATTCGCGCTCGCCGCGTCTCATGTAAAGATGACCGCACATCCTCACGCTTCGAGTCGGTGTTTCTCACTGGTTTGGCTATCCCAAACACTTGACATCCTCTGGGTAAAACTACCCACATCTGGAATCTATTTCCACAGATGTCTCAAGTGCCTGGGGCTGTGTAATCTGACACAAAGGCAATGCGGATCATGCGAACACGAAAAGTTGCTAGAATTCTAAGAACATTAACTAATAACTGTCACTTTTATAAGTTGATTTCCTAAAGTTTTCACATTCACACGAAAGGCCATGTGGCCACGAGTGTCAAATTACACGAAGCCAAGCTTTTATCTGAAGCAACAAACAATAATGAGATAAATACATATTTTCTTGCCCTAATTGAGAGAAGAAAGTATCAAGTATAGACGTATAAAACGTTACTCTTTTGTTCGTCTCTTGTTTCCAATTCCATGACTAATACTATAAAATTGTAATTCCGTGAATTTTCAAATTTTATTTCTGCAGTTATGAAGTAGCCAAAATGATTTTTGTTATTGATTCGGATGTAGAAATATTTGTTTTACAACATCCATTTAAAACTTTTTGTCTAAAATAATTAGGGAAGCAATACGTACGGAAAAACTGATTTCCCATGTTAATCGCCTATGTTTCACTTTCCGTGATACACCCTGTATATCTCGTGAAATGCCATTCTTCCTTTAGATGTTTTATATCCTCGGGAAATAAAACAGAAACCTTGGGAAAGGGATGCCTCTCTTTCTCCTTTATATGAAAAAAACTATTGTGTTTTGAATATATAATCTAATGAAATCTGCAGTTGCAAATCTGCCACGTTCATTAATTGGTAAAAGCGTGATGCTATACTGTTTCTATCAGCTACATTTCGTAATTATTTATACAGAAAATAATTAAATTTCCTTTTAGTATTGCATGAGATTCTCAGAGAAGATGCTCTTGCCTTCTGTCAATCACAAAGTCAGTTGTTTCTCACACCTCAACTGTCTGTAGCTTTCCTTCTTCGTCTCAGTCGGCTCTTCCTTTACAGATAACATCGCTTTATTCTATTTACTTTCACCCACATCGCCAGTACCGTACTGACAAATTTCATGCAAGAAACAGAAAAATTATACTTCGTGAGACTTTCTCAGATAAAACCCCATATTTTATAACTCTCCCCCCTATTTAGTAACTAAATTATTGTCTGTTACTGATCGATAAGCTAATGATAACCCCAATTTTTCATGATTACTCTTTAGATCAGTGGTTTTCAAACTATGGGTCACGATCCCTTACAAATACAAATTTCCAAAGATCCATTCCGTTACGCGATTTTAATTAAATTTTAAGGATTACTTAAATGAAAAATATCAAATTGAATGTTTAACAATAATGTTAAATAACTTATTTGACAGTTCATCTTGACAAGATCATGTTCATTCAAGGAAACAAGAGAAGAACAAAAGAGTAACGTTACTCTTTTGTTCTTCTCTTGTTTCTAATTCCATGGCTAACACTATAAAATTGTTATCCGTCAATTTTTAAATTTTATTTCTGCAGTTATGAGGTAGCTAAAATGATTTTTTTTATTGATTCGGATGTAGAAATCTTTGCTTTACAGCATCCATTTGAAACTTTTTGTCTAAAATAATTAGGGGAGCAATGCGCACGTAAAAACTTATTTCTCATGTTAAACGCCTATGTTTCATTTTCCGTGATACACCCTGTATATATATATATATATATATATATATATATAGCTATTTAAAGAGAAGAAATATATTTTGTTTAAATTCGTAACTGATATGGATCTATTGTAATTTAATGTGAATCCAACGCCTTCTATAAATTGGTTTAGCGGGAAATTAGTTGTATCTCGTGGTGAGGTAATCCAGGATGCGCCTAACATTGCGTTGTTTTTCTTATTTAAATCAGGTGTCTAAATTGTACACTGTAATTAGTCAAATCATGTTCATCACAATGCTAATCAGGTTGCTAAAATCGCACATAATTTAACACTATGTTTCAGGAAGTACGTACTGCTGAAAATACTGAAAAAGCTTTGAGAAACTTGCAACTTACATATGCAAAATACGTGTGAATGTTATTATGAAATAGAGTATTGCTAATTAAGTAATATTATAATAAATTTCGAGCACCATACATTTACATTTTCATACCGTTTGAAACATTTTATCGCGGCCAAGGTTTCTGCAATTTAACGCCATAAATTTATAACTTAAACCGTTCACTATACACATATTATCAGGGACGGACTCACTCAAATATTTTCAAATTATTCGTGGACAATACAGAGTGATCTGAAATAAGTGTTTCAGTTGGCAATTAAAAAAAATACTACTTGAAATTGGTAAGACTGATACATAAATTTAGTTCTTGTTGTTGACAGTGACATTTGAAAATTGAAATATATAAATAAATAAATATATCATAACGCCTTTTATTGCTGGGTGTGGCACTCTGCCGAAGCAGATCTCGGTAATTGATATATTTATGTGCGTGAAGTGTGGTTATCAGCCGTCAAATCACGGCCCCCAAAGATGTTAGTGGTGGGGGAGCCACAGGAATAATTTTTTATTTGGTGAAAATGTTTGTCGACTGTAGGGATCGAACCAGCGTTCTCAGAATCTACAGGCTGACTCGATACCACTGCGCCATTACCCTATAGGGTAGTGAAAACTTAAATTAATAAAAATTGTTGTTTCTCTTTCCAACATCATTTTATTTCATAACATTACTCACAGAGCAATAATCTAAAGTATTTCTATTACTCAACCTATTTGTATTTCTTATAAAAATAGTATGTCAAATAGTATTTCCACCTTTACGTGGTGTTTTGCCAACTGTGGAATAAAAAGATACCCAGAATTGTATTGCCAACTGAAACACTTATTTCTGATCATCCTATATTTCTTAAACATAGGATTTTTAAAATGTGCTAAAATTGGCTCTTTTGTAACTTTTAGAGAAAAAGTACAAGAATAATTTTGTTTTTAATCAATTTCTACGTTCAAATACTTTAAATTTGTTGAACTAGCATGTCTGTAGTGCTACATATTAAAAAAATAAAATGTTCCATTTTTGACAAAAATTAGATAGCAATAAAAAGAATAAATCTTATTTTACTAGTTACGTCAAGATTTTCAAAATATTCAAAGAAGAGTTTACCAGACATTTGGTTCATGTGTGTACTACAATGGGCTTCCATACCTATTTTTATATATATATATATATATATATATATATATATATATATATATATATATATATATATATATATATATATATATATATATGGGATGGCTAGCACAGTGGTATGAAGTCGGCCTGTGGATCCAGAGGTCCCTGGTTCGATTCCCACAGGCAACAAATTTTCATAATTTGAAAAAGCTATCCCTGTGGCTCCTCCACCGCTAACATGTTTGAAGGCCGTGATTTGACGACTGGTAACCGCACTTCACGCGCAAAATATATCACTTACCGAGATCTGCTTCAGCAGAGTGCCACATCCAGTAATGGGTAGAAGGCGTGATGATATATTTATTTATTTATTTTATATATATATATATATATACGAGTATATAAAACTACATGATAAACTATGACGATCAGTAAAAACGCAGGTTGAAAATTATTTATATTGCAAGGGATATGATTTTTTGAAGTTTTGTGTTGGGGTTGTGATGTCCCAAATTCGTTTCAATGGTACTTAACTTGTTTCGTTCAAAGAGTGCTAATAATATACGATTGAATTCTTGAAAAATACTCTTACTATGTTGCAAATCATATTTTATAGAAGTTGCAAGCCCAAGAACATGAAATTAAATTATTGTAATCAATATACAACATGTTGAACATGTACATACCAGCAAACGACGAACAGTTCGAAAAACCAGTGCTGAGATATCATAGTTAGTTACGTTCTACTTCGCATATGTCTCTTATTTACCGCGTGAAAATACTTGTGGCCAATGAGAACGCTACCGAACTTGTGATATATTTTTAATCGCTTACATCTCTGAAGTAAAATATTATTTTTAACTAATTTTTTCACTAATAGCTATTATTAAATATATATTTTATGTTTTTATCCTTCATTCTTGATATGTCGATTATTGTATAGGAGCCCATTTTAACTGAATACTGTCCTGTATATTCTTATTTATTGTTGATATTAAAACAGAAAGTACAATTGCATTTACTACACTTACTACTATAATAAATTTAGGTGACATTTAATTACAATCTGCATGTATAATTAATGGACACAATAAAAAAAAATAATTGAAACATTTTCACATACGAATAAAATGTATTTTTTTGACAGTGTCTTACTGTTCTCAAGAATAAATGAATAACGAATAAACTTCCTCGTGTTGCGAAATGTTCTTTATACTTTGTGGTTTTCTGGTTTTAATTGTGTGCTAATGTAAGTCAGAGCAAAAGTTACATTAAAAGTGGATCTGCTTTAGTTTGCCATTGTAATGTTACTTTCATTCTATTTTTTTTTGTTATTTTGTATATTTGTTACCTGGTAACCATGACGATTATTTTATTTGTTTTTGTGGTTTTCCGAGAATTCATACATTGTTTTTATTTTTTATTTAACCTAATTTATATTATTTAGTGTCTATAAATCTGTCAGTTAGTAGCAGGAAAAATTGAATGAATATCCTTGTGGCTTTCATTAAAGTGAGCCAGATCTATGGTGTAATTTAACAGTAATGGTATCTAACAGGATCTGCAAATGCAGAGCCTTTATATACAGAGTTACACCCAAAATTATGCAATGATATAGCGACTGACTAAAAATGATTGACATTATTTTTTTAGTGATAACTACATATTTTAAGTTTTATGTTGGTATACCTGATTGTTAAATTTAAGTATGTCAAATAAAATACCAGATGACAATGTATTTGTTTGGGAACTTTGGGTTCAATCCTGAACTGATCACAGAGTGATCAAAAGGAATTGTTTCAGTTGGCAATAAAAAAATCTACTTGAAATTGATGAGCCTGGTACATAAATTCATTTCCTGTTGTTGACAGTGACATTTGAAAATTTAAAATTAAATTTGAGTACATTTAGTTCTTATTCGTTTTTAGTTATATTTTTCTTAAATATCCATAAATAAAATTGTTGTTTCCCTCACCCTTCCTTTTATTACTTAACACAGTAATAATCTAAAGTATTTCTATTATTCAAAAGGTCAAAATCCTACTAGCTGTCAGACTCCTGACATAACCTATTTGTATTTGACATGTCAAATACAGAGAAATAGAGTAGTGGGAGAAGACGCTTGAAGCTGCGCGAAGCTTATGAAATTGAAGACCGCCATTTTTAAGGTTGGTTGATGCGGGAAATTTAAAAATTCAACACGGTTCAGCCTCATGAGCCACGAAAAATATTCTAACTAAATAACTTTTCTAAAGTTATTGCGTAATATATTATTAATAAATATATAAAATGGCAAATTTCACTTAATATAACCATGCCAATGTTGGAAAATATTTTACTTTAATGCCAATGGCACACTGGTCGAGGAGCATGAATGAGCGTCGAGGAACTCATCGATGAAACAACAGAACGCACCCGTCATCGATGAAAAATAGAGGCGCCTCTATTTTCATCGAGGAGTTCCTCGATGAAACGATTGTGTCTCATTTAATGTTAGCGTGGGCTGTCATTTTGGTTTTGCTTTGTGCAATTTTTTCGTGTTTGTTTATTTTATCAGTCAGGGTGCGTTCTGTTGTTTTATCGATGAGTTCCTCGACGCTCATTCATGCTCCTCGACTAGTTTGCCATTGGCATATAGGTGGTTGTTCGTATCTCTGAAGTTAGAGGTTGTAGAAAAAAAGCTGTAGATAATGAAATAATAAATAACTTTTATGCAACAAAATATCAACATTATTTTATTTATAAAAACTATTATTTGCAAAAATAATTATACTTTTAAAGCACTGGTACGCGGTTTGAAATAATTAGGTTCCACTAATTTGAAAAGTAATGTTATTCTGAATTAAATGTGTCAAACAAAAATAGTATATTTTAATATATTTTATAAAATAAAAAACCTAAAATTATAAATGATTTTAATTAATAACCTAATATTATAGATATATTTTATTATGGAATAAGACACGTATAAAAAGGAATATCTTTTGGTTTAAACCTTCTTCTATTAAAACACCCTGTCACTGAACACGACATTTTGCAACGAACAGAATAAAGTTTACAGTACCTAATGTTTCTCAAGATGTTTACTTTTGGCATGACAACCTTAAAAATGGCCGAACCCATAGCGTCCAAGAGTCTTCTCCCACTACTCTATTTCTCTGATCAAATAGCATTTCTGCCTTTACCTGGCGTTGTGTCAACTATAGAATAAAAAGATCTCCAGAATTGTATTGCCAACTGAAACAATTCCTTTTGATCACTCTGTATTTGTATTATGATTCGTTTTATTTAAAGTAACCTAGGTTGCAATCTTGCAGATCTTTCCATAAATACATGATTGAGTAAACAGACGTCATAATAAATGTATTTATTTTGATTGGCCAGTTTGAAGTACTTTCCGGTTGAATAAAATAATTTCCTATACAATAATTTTGCATATAACATATTCATATCATTGGCTAATCATATTATAATGAATCCAATATCAAATGAAATAGTTTTAAACAAAGATTCACCTTCGTTTGTGTAGTTTGTTGAACTTCAACATCGGATTAGCCACGTAAATAAATAGAAAACATGATTTTGTTTTTGATAAGTTAAATTCAATGTCATTTTTATGAGAAAAGAGTGTTACTGTTTTTGTCTATCTTTATCGCTAGTTAGAAAGTAATGCATAGTAGATAGAGCGTAAAATGTACCCAGAAATGGAACAATAAGCATTTTTATTTAATTATTTTGAGATTACTGATTGTTACAGTCCGATGAAGAAGTTTCACTAGGAAGAAAACTGTTTAATCAATCTTAATTATATGAACACTAATATTCGAAGGGCTGCTAAACGTTGCTCAATTGTTTTAGATAAAAATATTTCAAATAAAAAAGTTAGATAATTTCATTTCCTACCACTTTTATTAGAAATATTTTTCAGTAAAATAATTCAGGAATCCTCTACAGGGAAAAATATAGTTAACCACTCTTGATGATTTATTACCTGTGTCGCTGATATTCAAAGGGTTGTTAAACGTTACTCATTTATTTTAGAGAAAAATATTTCAAATAGAAAATATAGATAATTTAGTTTTCTACCACTTTTATTTGAAACATTTACCAGTAAAATAACTCAGAAATCCTCGACAGTGAAAAATATAGTTAACTATCCTTGATTATTTATCACATGTACCCTGATATTTAGAGGGCTGTTAAACGTTGCTCATTTATTTTAGAGAAAAATGTTTCAAATAAAAAATATAGATCATTTAGTTCTCTACCACTTTTATTTGAAACATTTTTCAGTAAAATAATTCAGGAATTCTCTACAGCGAAAAATATAGTTAACCAATCTTGATGATTTATTACCTGTATCACTGATATTCAGAGAGCTCTTAAACGTTATTCATTTATTTTAGAGAAAAATGTTTCAAATAGAAAATATAGATAATTTAGTTCTCTACCACTTTTATTTGAAACATTTACCAGTAAAATAACTCAGAAATCCTCTAAAGTGAAAATATAGTTAACTATCCTTGATTATTTATCACATGTATCCTTGATATTTAGAGGGCTGATAAACGTTGTTCATTTATTTTAGGGAAAAATGTTTCAAATAGAAAATGTAGATCATTTAGTTCTCTACCACTTTTATTTGAAACATTTTTCAGTAAAATAACTCAGAAATCCTCTAAAGTGAAAATATAGTTAACTATCCTTGATTATTTATCACATGTATCCTTGATATTTAGAGGGCTGATAAACGTTGTTCATTTATTTTAGGGAAAAATGTTTCAAATAGAAAATATAGATAATTTAGTTCTCTACCACTTTTATTTGAAACATTTTTTAGATAAATAATTCAAGAATTCTCTACAGCGAAAAATATAGTTAACCATTCTTGATGATTTATTACCTGTATGAGTTTGTTTGAGAAAAATTATTTCTAATACAGTGATTTTCAATCTTTTTTGAGCCATGACCCTCTTGGAGGCCAAATTCACAAATAAATTCTTTTGCGATCCCCTTATTTTTTATGTGATCAAATTTGCAATTTATAAAAGGCTGATTTAGTAATGTGCATAACAAGAACAGAACTACGTTTTTAGAAATTAGTAAAGGAAAAACTTCTCATTATGAATTTTAGTACAGTTTCTTAAAAAAAGAATAAATAGTATTTTGCTCTCGAGCATGTAAGGAATTCTTTAATGGCCAGTTACATCGCTGTTACTTTCTTATCTCATCGAGATGAACTGTTAAATGAGTAATTTAACATTACTGTCAAATATTAGATTTGATATATTTCATTTAAATAAACCTTAAAATGTAAGTGAACGTGGTGTAACTGGATGAATCTTTGAAAACATGTTTTTTACAATTTCTAAATAGCATCTGGCGACTCGCCTCCAATGTCTTTGCGACCCTCCTGGGGGGTCGCGACCCACACTTTGAAAGCCAATATTCTAACAAAAAGATAGATAAATTTGTTTTCCACTACTTTTATTTGAAATATTTTTCAGTAAACTAACTTAGAAATCTTCTGCATCGAAAAATATAGTAAAAAATCCGTGATGATTTAGAGATAATATTTAGAGGGCTGTTAAACGTTGCTCATTTGTTTGAGAGAAAAATATTTCAAATAAAAAAGATAGATAATTTAGTACGCTATGACTTTAATTCAAATAATTTTTCTGTAAAATAATTTAGGAACGCTGTATAGTGCAAAATATAATTACCTGCATCTGTGGCACCCATAATGGCGTTCCATTCTGCTTGTGTTAGTAGACTCTTCAGGTTATCTTCCGTAACCTGAAATCAAACACATATTCAATGATGTAATGTAATATTTATGGATGTTACATATGTAAAATTGGAGGAAACATATAAATATTAAGTAAAAACCACTTTCAATTTTGTCTTAATTGCAATTTTATGTTTGTTCGCGGGCTGTGATGATTTTAATTGCGCATTACATAAAAATTATAATAATGAAAGGATATATTTAGCGAAATAGCAATTAACAAATTACCTAATAGCTCGAATTTTGTACTAATTGCATACATTAAATAAATAGTGTGTAATTATTCTTAAATCAACCAAAATTGATGTCATTTTCATTTGAAATTATATAACTTTTCAGAGTTACAAGAGAAGGACTTAGTATTGCCCTTATGCCCTTCAGATTTTGCTATATGATAGAGAAGGGTTAATTTATCGACATGGGCGTCCGCAAGGGGGGCAAGCAGGGGCGCTCGCTCCCCCTGGGTTTTAACTAGGGTAATGACCACGACTCTTGAACATAGGGACTTTAACATGTAAAACTATAATTTTGTAATTCTCTGCTTCCCTAAATATTTTAAGCAATAAAGCTTGTAATAAAAGTTATAGGGCATCTGAACCAATAAACAAAACTATTTTTTCCTAATAAATAAGAAAAATAGGAAAAAATTTTCCATCACTTGTCTCGTAATTCCACAGAGGTTTTTACAGCACGTTTGCATCAACTTCTCAGGTCATCAACAAACGGCTGGTCAGTTCAGCTTTAACCATAGACGTAGGTGGAATTCCTATTTTTCTTATTTATTAAGACTCAATTCCACATCGCAATAGACATTTTGTCTTTTGTTTTATTTTTTCCTACTTTGTAACGACACAAATTAGCTATGAAATTGACGAAAATTGCCTCAAAACTATCGATAGGCATGAAAATAAAACAAAATTAAACAAATGTTTGACGTTTTATCTGTCAAAATAAATGAAAAAATAAATAAATAATTTATTTTGACAGTTTTGAACGATTTAACGTCAAACATTTGTTTTATTTTGTTTCAATTACATAGTTTTGAGACAATTTTAGTCATTTTCAGATCTAATTTGTGCCGTTACAAAGCATGCAAAATTAATTTCGTATTTTATGCCCTAAAACTTTTATTTGAAGCTTTTTTCTTTTAAATAATTACGAAACAGGAAATTAAAACAATGTGATTTTACATGTTACAGTCCTATGTTCGAGAGTCGCGGTCACCATCCTGTATATGTACATATATATATAATATAATAAAAATTAAATTATAGGTTTAAAGATAATAAATTCAAGCTGAAACTGAATTTTCAGCAGTATTCTTATGACCAGGTAGCGACATGTTCCCTATCATAATCTAAGTTTATTAAGTATACACAGACACAAAATATTAGAAAATAAAATCTGTAAAACTGCTAAATCGGATTTTATTGAAGAAATGGTGTCAATTTATGGAACAGTTATTAGAAAATTGTTCTTCCTCTTCAATTCAAACCCAGACGACAAAAAACTAGTAATTTATTTCACAAATTTAAATATTTTTTATCTATTTGTTATGTGTATTTGTCTTTGTTATATAAAAAAAAAATTTATGTATATCAGAGAGTTTTTTGCGTCATATTTTTGTCACCAGTGTAAGCCCTTGTAAGTAAGAGTATGTAGTAATATATTTTGAAGTTATTAATTTAATTAAAATAATATATATATATATATATGGGATGGCTAGCTCAGTGGTATGAAGTCGGCCTGTGGATCCTGAGATCCCTGGTTCGATTCCCACAGGCGACAAATTTTCATAATTTGAAAAAGCTATCCCTGTGGCTCCTCCACTACTAACATGTTTGGGGGCCGTGATTTGACGACTGGTAACTTCACGCGCAAAATATATCACTTACCGAGATCTGCTTCAGCAGAGTGCCACACCCAGTAATGGGTAGAAGGCGTGATGATATATTTATTTATTTATTTTATCATCACGCCTTCTACCCATTACTGGGTGTTGTACTTTGCCAAAGCAGATCTCGGTAAGTGATAAATTTTGCGCGTGAAGAGCAGTTACCAGCTGTCAAATCACGGCCCTCAAAGATGTTAGTGGTACGGTACCACAGGGGTAGTTTTTGAAAATGGTGAAAATTGTTTGTCGCCTGTGGGAATTGAACCAGGATTCTTAGGATCCACAGGCCGAGTTGGTACCAATGTGCTAGCTACCCCACAAAAAATAAAAAATAAATAAATAAATAAATATTTCATCACGCCTTCTACCCATTACTGGGTGTGGCACCCTGCCGAAGCAGATCTCGGTAAGGGATATATTTATGCCCGTGAAGTGCGGTTACTAGCCGTCAAATCACGGCCTCCAAAGATGTGGAGGGGAAGCCACAGGGATAATTTTAATTTTGTGAAAATTGTTTGTCGGTTGTGGGGATCAAACTGAGGTTCTCAGGATTCACACGCCGCGGCGACGCGATACCACTAAGCTAATACCCCATTATTAATTTAATTAACATCTACAAATAATGAAATAATAACAATCAGATTCATATCCCAACAAATTACAATAACCGAGCTATGAAATGTCATTGCAATGATTCCATTGTCATGAATGCTATTTCGTCATTTCGAACGTCATTATAAAGTAATAATAGTCATATACACGACAGAGATTTACATTTAAACCTGTTAACGCTGTGAATTAGTGCTAAGTATGTTATTCCATTTTATGAACATATTTTACCAGATTTTAGGTCAATAAAATTGTTTGATTTTTAAACAATACTTATTTGTTTAATGAAGCCAAAATGTAGTAAATTTATTGCCGCAACTATGAATCTATCTAGGGTAGATTTTAATTTTTAGCCTAGTTCTCAAAATATTTTAGCTAGAATGTAGCTAATCCTGAATTTTGAATTTGTCAAATTAAGCTAAACTGTATTTCCAAAAAAGTTTAAATAAACTTTAATTCAATCTTCTTAGCATTTAGTTTTTAGAAAGGGAATTAGATTAACTTTTTTAAGTCGGACTAGCATAAGATTTTATGCAACTGGCATTGAGCTGTCATTACATTTATTTTTATAATATGCGCATTCCATTTGCCATTTCGATCAGATTTAACTTACATTTACTGAACCAAATCGCTTATTTATTTCTCTAGATTACTAAACTGACTTTATTTCCAGTATTAGAATTACTCATTTAAATTATTTTGAAGTAATTCACGCCAATAAATGCATCAGTTTGCTTAATTCAGTTCATTTCGTCATGTTGTCTAATTTATCTGAACTGATTTAAATGAATCAAGTGGCAAATGGAATACAGCTATTGACAGCTGCAAGTAAGAAAAATCTGGTGTGGTCACCACACGACTTTCTTATACACAGCATATTTAATATTTAGAATATATAATATTATTAAACATGTAATTTTAGATTTTCATTAATTCAGCATTTATCTGTTTGACACATATAAAATTTGTTTACGTATAATTTTTTAGTAATGTTGACTACTTTATGTCTAACTTTACTGATGAAACATATAGAGGATGTCCGTTTTTCGAGCCTAACCCTTGGTATTTCAAGAACCCTGAGATACGAAGTTGATTAAATTGAGGCAAAGTTGCCGAATTAGTTGACCATTTGAATGATGTATTTGTTTTTTCGGAGAAAGATATAGATAACTAGATAAAGCGAAACTTAAAATCTATGTTTTTTTTTTCTATTGCTACTATGATTATTGAAATATATTATTAAATATAAAAATTAGTTTTTCTCAAAATTAGACACATATACAGAAAAATTGCAAATAACATTTTATGTTCCAAATATTTTTACCAACATCTTTTATTTGAAACTTTTTTTCGTAACTGATTCCAGTTTTAAAATAAATGGAATTTATTGTTTTGTGTATACAGTAAACTTCCTCTTCCGGTTTTTCAATTTCATTCAAAATCAACTCAGCTCTTCGTTTTTTCATGAAACTTATAATTACCAAGTTTCGTTAACAAATCTTATCTCGTTCATGAGATATTGCACGACCGGACACACTGCGTATAAGAAAGTAAAAATGTATGAAAATAACATAAAAAATACCAGGGTAAATTATTCTTGTCACATAATACCTAACTTATAATAATCTATACAGTAATTATGAAAAATAAAAGTTGTCATTTTCTTATTGATCATTAATAGATAATGATCCAGTTACAGAATAGAGGGATAAACGAGATAATGAAAATCAATTTGAAATTTTTTTATAGCTTTTCGTAAAAATATAATAATTTTTAATCAACGCGGAGGGTACATTTTAAAATTAGAAATGTCTGAAAAGTGTTATCAACATATTAACAGTTAGATATAATTCAGTGTCGGTAATATAGATCAGCGGAGGGCAGGTGCAGGTCACACCGAGTGTGAAACCTGCGGAGGTCAAAGGACATGCTTGGCTGCCCAACCAAACACACACACATACACACAAATACACACATACGTGTGCGCACGTGTAACATGTACTTTTGACACGAATGCAAATATCATATAATTATCTATTGACGGTGATATACAGCCACGATTTAGTTTATGTGAATAAGAGTGGTCACTATTAAATTATAAATAAAATAAAATAAATATATCATCATGCCTTTATCCAATACTGGGTGTGGTACTCTGCCGAAGCAGATCTCGGTAAGTGATATATTTATGCGCGTGAAGTGCGATTACCAGCCGACAAATCATTGCCCTTTCCCAAAGATGTTAGTGGAGAGGGAGCCACAGAAGTAATTTTAATTTGGTGAAAATGTTTGTCGACAGTGGGAATCGAACCAGGGTTCTTAGGATCCACAGGCCGACTCGATACGCCTGAGCCACCTACCCCATTACATTAAAATATATGGTTCCAAAATTTTGTATACTATGTATTAGATGATCCTACAAAGTTCAATTATAGTTAATTAGTGTATTGCAAAATAATCTCTTTATTTAAATTATCAAAAATAATAGTTACTTACAGCTGAAACTAAACAGAGTCGAATGGTGAAATTGACATTTGTCCAGCTAATGTAGTTTTTGAGATATTGAAAACTGAACATAAAAATTGTAAAATCAAATTAAATTATAAAGATAATGCTTCATTGTATGTCACGTGACAACGTTTTAACCAATCCAGTCATTATTATACTGAGAATAAAGCTCTTGTGATTATTTCCGGGAATAATCTCGGTAGATGCTTTTGTTTGTGTCAAATGATAGGTAGTTGTCAAATAATTATTTAAAACTGTCAACGCGTCAAGTAAAATATGTGAAAAAAATCGATTGAGTTCCATTTCAGATACAGAAATACACCAACAAATTTTGGAAACAACTTCCAAGTATACATTAATAAGTAACCAATCGATATGAACCCAGTTAAAAATCTTTTAAGTTGAATGAATCGACTTCAACAGCTGTCAAAAAATAATCTAATTAAATATAACTCGAGAGTTGGATAAATTAGAAAATAATTCTCCAGTATCTTTCTTAAACTTGTTGCCATTTGGCAATAGCCACTCAAGCCCTACGTGACTATTGCCTGGTAACAAGTTTTCGAAAGATCTGTCAAATTATTTTCAATTTATTCTCACTCTCTTGTTATATTATTACTGAGAAAGAGAAAAAAGTAGCAAGTACCAACTTTCTCATATCATTTACACCCTATTTGCAAGTGCAGAGAGAAACTATATTATTTATTTGTCTTAGGATTCAACGAACAAAAAGATATGAATGACTTCTATACAAGTATAGTAGGCCATGCAATACAGCAGCAACTCTTCTCTTGTTTTGTTTTTAACCGCTGAAGAACTAAAGAGAATTGTCACTCATTTTCTTTTCTAGTTTCCATAACAAAACAAGTGAATGATTCAACAGTTCAGAAGATCTGACAATAGGCTCCTATACCATAATCAAAATAACAAGATTAATGTTAAAAACATAAAATATATATTAAATTAAGAGTATTAGCGAAAAACATTGTTAAAAATAATATTTTACTCCAGAGATATAAGCGATTAAATAGATAGTGACATCACAAGTATTGAAGAGTTCTCATTGGCCACTTTTTTCGCGCGGAAAATAAGATGTACGAAGTAGAATGAACTGCCTCGCTTGTTTTCACCCTTGGTACATAAATACAGAGTGATCAAAAGGAATTGTTATAGTTGGCAATACAATTCCGGAGATCTTTTTATTCTACAGTTGGCACAACGACAGGTAAAGGCGGAAATACTATTTGACATTTCTAATAAATACAAATAGGTTATGTCAGGAGTCTGACAGCTAGTAGGATTTTGACTTTTTTGTATAATAGAAATATTTTAGATTATTGCGATGTTAAGTAATAAAAGGAAGGGTGAGAGAAACAACAATTTTATTTATGGATATTTAAGAAAAATATAACTATAAACGAATTAGAACTAAATGTACTCAAATTTAATTTTTTATTTTCAAATGTCACTATCAACAGGATATGAATTTATTTTTTTATTGCCAACTGAAGCAATTCCTTTTGATCACTCTGTAACTAATATGCGCAATCGGGCCGAAATTCATATGTTTTAGCCATGAAAAGCGGGCTTAAGGCCCTAGGGCCATAATAAAATAATTTAACTAATACATAAATAAATATATCATCATGCCTTTATCCAATACTGGGTGTGGCACTCTGCCAAAGCAGATCTCGGTAAGTGATATATTTATGCGCGTGAAGTGCGGTTACCAGCCGTCAAATCGCGGCCCCTATATACGTTAGAGGATGGGGAGCCAAAGGAGTAATTTTAATGTGGTGAAAATGTTTGTCGGCAGTGGGAATCAAAACAGGGTTCATAAGATCCACAGGCCGACACGATACCACTGAGCTACCTACCACATACTATTAAAATATATGGTTCCAAAATTTTGTATATTATGTATTAGGTGATTCTACTAAGTTCAATTATAGTTAATTAGTTTATTGCAAAATAATCTGTTTATTTAAATCAACAAAAATAATAGTCGAATGGTGAAAGTTAATCAAAATGACATGTCAAATGGAATAATTGACATTCGATTTGCTTTTATTTATTCCAAGTTTAAAATTTAACTTTTGTTGGTGAAACCGGTCATAAATCTTTTAAATATAAAATTAAATGTTCGTTTGTTGTTTTCACCCATGATACATAAATAACTATTTTAAATTGGTCCAGACCAAGATTAGCTAATTCAAAATTCAGGATTAGCTAAAACTTTTTAAAGAATGAGGCTGGTAATTTTTTGTTTTACATACCGTCTGCTCAATTTATTCTCCGCTATTATGTATGATCGTAATAATTGTGTTAAATTGGTTATGAAATCGTTATGCTCTACGCCATTTTATTACATGTGCGTTTGTCGCTTATTTTGCGTTACATTATTATTTTTTCTCATGTTTTGTAACTGTTTTTGATACAGGAAATGTACTTCTATGGTTGTACCTTTTAAAAGTACTGTTTTAATTTAATTAAAAGCACGAAAACAGAAAATAATGAATATATCATCAAGACTTTTACCCATTCGTTAAGGTCAATTACAGCTACAGAACTTAAATTTTATACTTGGTTTAAATTAATAAATGAAAAACTAAGGTATATGCCATATGCAATAATTGATATTAGTTGTACTCCATTTGCCACTTGGTTTATTTAAGGAACTAGTAACTATTAGGAGGCTAAAAATAGCAAATTTTCAAGAATTTTTTTACAGCTTCTTTATTTGATATGACCATACAACTTTTTCTATAATATAAGTGAGTTCTCCGAGAGTACAAAATTTTTATTTTTTTATGGCGCCAAAGTTGAGTCCTTGAAAAATCCTTGTCCTATGGCGGACATAGTTAATATCAGGATTGGTAACTCAGAAACAAAATATTCAAGAAGCATTTTAAACGGAAGGTGTCTCACACAATAATTCAGCACCGTTAATGAAAAATCGGTAAAAAACAAAAAATGGTGTACTTTAAAACAAAGCGTGAAAAATCGAACCTTTTTTCATTCTTTCTTCTTGCGCCAAAATTTTATTTTTTGGCCAAATTGTGGTGAATTATTGTGTAGAATAGTTTAATAAACAAAACGCGCCAAGATTTATTAAAATCGGTTCGGTAGATCCGGAGAATAACTGTCCGCCGTTTGAAAAAATCTCACCAGCGAGCGCGCGAGTGCTTAAAGTTCTTATATACTAATTTAACTTACGAATTTTTAAAAAATATTTTAGGAGGTGACTTTAGGAGGTGTAAGGAATTGAAAAATGTAAAAAATCGATTCTTTGAAAATTCTAATAGGTACTAGTCCCTTAAATCAGTTCAGATAAATTAGACGACATGGCAAAATGAACTAAATTAAGCAAACTGATGGATTAAGGTGGATTAATTCAAAGTAAATTCGAATCAGTAATTCTAGTACTGGAAATAAAGTCAGCGAAGTAATCCAGTGAAATAAATAAGTTATCTGGTTCAGTAAAAATTAGATCTGATCCAAATGGCAAATGGAATACGTCTATTATGTATTTAATGCAGTTATAACAATCTATAATAACAATATGTCTCCAAAATCGTTTAACAATGAAGCTCAAACTACAGAGTGAACAAGTTGTGTTTTAGTTGGCAATAAAAAAAAAACAACTTATATTTAAAAAATACAAAATAAAAACACTTGATTGTGTCAAACATGTTTCAACAAGTGCCAACAGTTTACTCAATTAATTATAAAAAAACTACATGAAAGTAGAATAAGTAATTCTAGTAAAAAAATAATTTCACGCCTTTGGGAGTCTATAGACCCCCAAATATTCCTAGAAGGAATTTGGCGGACCGGGCGCACCGAGCCGCAGATTTTACTCTGCCGTACTGCCGGCTTTCGTAGTCAGTTGTTTTTTTAAGGCGAATATGTGACTAGCATAGAGCGCCCGAGTGTGGCAAATACAAGAAGCTGTATTTTTTATTTTAACGACAAGCCACACGTTGTCGGCCGGTGGATTCGAACTGACGAACCTTGGCTCGGGTGACGTCACAGCGTGCTAAGAGATGTAGCATTAGCACGCTCGGCCACCACCACCGGCAAGTAATTCTAGTACTGGAAGTAAAGTCAGTAATCCAGCGAAATACATAAGTGATCTGGTTCAGTAAATGTAAGTTAGATCTGATCCAAATGGCAAATGGAATACAAACATTAGATATGTTTTTATTTATATAAACTAAGGTTGAAATTTAAGTTTTGTTGGTGCAACTGAGCATTAATGTGGTAGCACTGTAAGGTTGTTATCTGAAGAAAATTTCAATGTTCCGGTAGTCAATTCTCGTGACAAAAGCAAGCATTCTTGTCGATTACGTACGATTAATTTATTGTTAATTAACGTTATCTTAGCGTATCTACATTTGTTGTTACGTAATTGTGATCCTTCGGTTGCTGGAATAATCTGCATGACATTACCATGGTTACCATTGTTAAAGTTGAATGTAAACAAATTAATTTTTTATGCGATAATTTTGTCTTTCACTTTTAAGTGGCTGCAACTTAAAAACTATTAAAGATAATTTAATTCTGTTTGTTAATTTGGATTCTTCATAGTTTTTTTAATAGGATAACATATTTAAAATTTATTTTTCTGTTTCGGTATCCTTTTAAGTTTTTTTTTTGACTTTTTGTCCAATTTATAGATGACGCCAAAGTTGAGTCTTTTAAAAATCCTGCTCCCATAGCAGGTAGTTAATCTCAGGATTGGCAAGTCAGAAACTAAATATTCAAAAAGCATTTTAAAGAGGAAGGTGTCGCTCACAATAATTCACAACCGTTAATGAAAAATCGGTAAAAAAACAAAAAATGGCGGACTTTAAAACAAAGTGTGAAAAATCGAATAAAAATATTTTTGTTTCTCTTACGCACATCCTTTTATTTCTTAACAATACTCACAGAGCAACATCTAAAGTATTTCTATCATTCATCCTATTTGTATTTATTATAAAAATGACATGTCAAATTGTATTTCCGCCTCTACCTGACGTTGTGCCAACTGTGAAATAAAAAGATCCCCAGAATTGTATTGCCAACTGAAACACTTATTTTTTATCACTCTGTAGTTGTTTAATATATTATTTTATAAAAGATAAAAAACCTTAAAATAATAAGTTATGCTTTTTCTGAAAATTAGCCAATCGTAAAATAATTTTTATTGGACATGTTAAAATCTTTCACCCGTTTAGTTCGTCTTTAATTAAAATCTGTGGGTGCTGTTATATGTCGTCTAGTAATACTATTTCTCTAGGAAAATATGTTACCTAATTACTGAGATCTGCAATTGCTGAGTTGTTGTTCATTAACATCTAAAAATTTAGTAAATAGCTGTGGATATAACGTGTGAAAAATTTCAAAATGTAATTGTTTATAATTCGTGTTTGGTTCTGCTTTTTAATTTGTTTACAATTTGTAACCGGATTTAAAAAGCGAACGGATACACCAATAAATTAATGCTTTAGTGAACTTGTGTTAAATTAGCTATAAGATGTTATTAAGAAACTTGTTGGCAATTCATTTAATACAGATAATAAGGTATATAAGAGTCCCAGTAAAACAGGAAAATAAGTTTTTATATTTTGTATTCACAATCGGTTCATTATTATACTGATTATTTTTTGACGTTTCTCAAAACCAATGAAATGCTTTATTGTCATAATACAGGGTGATCAAAAGGAATTGTTATAGTTGGCATTACAAATTCCGGAGATGTTTTTATTCCACAATTGGCACAACGTCAGATAAAGGCGGAAATGCTATTTGGCATTTCTAATAAATGCAAATAGGTTATGTTAGGAGTCTGACAGCTAATAGAATTTTGACTTTTTAAGTAATAGAAATACTTTAGAAATAAATGTAATAATAAATGTACTCAAATTAAAATTTTAAATGTCACTGTCAACAACAGGAAATGAATTTATGTATCAGGCTTACCAATTTCAAGTAGTTTTTTTTATTGCCCAATTCCTTTTGATCACTCTGTAGTTTCTTACAGCTGGAACTAAGTAGACTCGAATGGTGAAATTGCCATTTGTCCAACTAATGTAGTTTTTGAGATATTAAAAACTGAACATGAAAATTGTAAAATCAAATTGAATTAAAAAGATTATTCTTTGACGTTTCTCAAAACCAATGAAATACTTCATTGTATGTCATGTGTCTTCGTTTTAACCAATCGTGTCATTATTATACTGAGAATAAAGCTCTTGTGATTATTCCCGGGTATAATCTCTGTAGGTGCTTTTGTTTGTGACAAATGATAGGTAGTTGTCAAATAATTATTTAAAACTATCAACATGTCAAGTAAAATGTGTGAAAAAAATCGATTTAGTTCCATTTCAGATACAAAAATACACCAATAAATTTTGGAAACAACTTCCAAGAATACATTCTTTTAAATTAAATGAATCGACCTCAACCAAATAATCTAATTAAATTTACTTGGATAAATTAGAAAATAATTCTCCAGTATCTTTTTTTTTTTTTGTGGCTTCTTTGGCGGACCAACTACCAAGGTCATATGCCGCCAATACGCCATGATCTGCGTTTTAGGTCTTATAGTCAACAGCAACGCGAGTTTTTTCTGGACGGTCACCCATCCAAGTACTACCCGCGCGCAACGTTACTTAACTCGCGTTATCGCTTAGATCAGTACCAACGAGCGCAGCCATGGCCGTTGACTCCAGTATCTTTCTCAAACTTGTTGCCATTTGGCAATAGCCACTCAAGCCCTACGAGCTTTCGTGAATATTGCCTGGCAATAAGTTTTCGAAAGATCTGTCAAATTATTTACAATTTATTCTAACTCTCTTGTTATATTATTACTGGCAATATAATTATGGGGTATTTGGCTCAGTGGTATCAAGTCGGCCTGTGGATCCTGAGAACTCCGGTTCGATTTCCACAGCCGGCAAACAATTTTCACCAAATTAAAATTAACCCTGTAGCTCCCCCACCACTAATATATTTGGGGGCCGTGATTTGACGGCTGGTAACCGCACTCCACGCGCATATTTATATATATATATATATATATATATATATATATATATATATATATATATATATATATATATATATATATATATATATATATATATATACTTACCGAGATCTGCTTCGGCAGAGTGCCACACCCAGTAAAAGACGTGATTATATATTTATATTTATTTATGTATTAATTTAATTAAAATCGCATAGGAATCAGTGTGCTATGAAAGAAACAAATGAGCAAATCACAATATTTTTGTTTGATTCATAATTAAATGTTAATACGACTATTTTGTGAAAATAAATAAATAAATAAATTTTGTTAGTCATTTGTTTCTTTCATTGCACGCTGATTCTCATGCGATTTTAATTAAATTCATGTTAATTTAATATGCATTTTTCTCAACATTTTGGTTATGTGAGGGTACTGAACTTTGTATTCGTTAAATTCAGAATCAAATTTCCTTCCGAACAAACAAATTAAAAATGTATGGTATGTAAAATTAAAAAGTTGCACCCCGTATTTAGAAAATAGGTATATAAAATATATGGAGTGGCTAGCTCAGTGGTATGAAGACGGCTTGTGGATCCTGAGGATCCTGGTTCGATTCCCACAGGCGACAAACAATTTTTATAATTTCAAAAGCTACCCCTGTGGCTCCTCCACCACTAACATCTTTGGGGGCCGTGATTTGACGACTGGTAACCGCACTTCACGCGCAAAATATATCACTTACCGAGATCTGCTTTGCCAGAGTGCCACATATATATATATATATATATATATATATATATATATATATATAGGGTGGTGAACGCAACTCTCGAACATAGGGATTTAACATGTAAAATAACAATTTTGTAATTTCCTGCTTCCCTAATTATTTTAAGCAAAAAAGCTTCGAATAATAGTTTTAGGGAATAAAATTCTGCATCTACTACAATAAACAAACTTAATTTTACATGCTTCGTAACGGCACAAATTTGATCTGAAAATAACGAAAATAGCCTGAAAACTATGGAACTAAAACAAAATTAAACAAATGTTTCTCGTTTTATCTGTCAAAATAAATGACATAATAAATAAAGAAATTATTTTGACAGATTATACGTCAAACGTTTGTTTAATTTTGTTTCAATTCCATGGCTATCGATAGTTTTGAGGCTATTTTTGTCATTTTCAGATCTAATTTGTGCCGTTACGAAGCACGCAAAATTAATTTTGTTTATTGGCTTAGATGCAGAATGTTATACCCTAAAACTGTTATTCGAAGCTTTTTTGCTTAAAATAATTAGGGAAGCAGGAAATTACACAATTGTGATTTTACATGTTAAATCCCTATGTTCGAGAGTTGCGTTCACCACCCTGTATATATATATATATATATATATATATATATATATATATATATATATACAATAAAATAGAGGGAGATACACCCTTTGAATCTTATAATAAAATCACCGTTTAATTTACTAATCTATCAACGTCAAATTTTCTTCGGAATAAATCGTAAACAATTAGCCGGCAAATTTGTGGGTTTCCGGTTTTGGATTGACGCCCATTTAAGACGCGCACCAATGCGTAATACCTGTTCTCTTATTCACCTGTTTTACACATCTACAAATCTCTATTTGACAGTTAAATTGATTTATACCGGCTCTGCACATTGAACATCCATGAAGGTAGACCTTGTCTACTTGCCTTTCATTTCATTTGTTCCTTACTACAGCCCTGAGTTCAAATGGTAATGATTCGAAAAGAACATACAAATAAATAATTTGATTTTTGTACAGATTTAAACGTTTATTATTATTATGGAGTAGGTGGCGCAGTGGTATCGTGACGGCCTGTGGATCCTGAGAACCCTGGTTTGATTCCCACTGCCGACAAACATTTTCACCACATTAATACTACTTCTGTGGCTCCCCCTCTACTAATATCTTTGGAGGGCAGGTAACCGCACTTCACGCGCAAATATATATCACTTACCAAGATCTGTTTTGGCAGAGTGCCACATCCAGTAATGGGTAGAAGGCGTAATGATATATTTATTTATTTATTTTATTTATATGTACGAGTATTTTCTTGTTTTTTTTTCTGAAATCGTTTAATTTAATCAATAATTAATCATCAATAATTCAGAATGTTGAATGTTTTCAATAAGAATCATATTGACAGCAGGCTACGTATCCAGGGTTACAACAACAAAAGAAAGGTTAGGTAGAGAACAAAACAGGCAATCTTTACCAGATTGTTTTGTACTTTATCTGACTGTTTTTTGTTGTTGTTGTAACCTTAAATATGTACTTTACCTGACTGTTTTAGTAAATAGTATATTACATAATAAGTCAGGAAAGTGATATTTTAATCCGCTAAGTCAACTAAAAACTTTCCTGACGTATTATGTATACTATTTTTTCTGAAACCGTTTTATTTAATCAATAATTAATCATAAATAATTCAAAATGTTTAATTTTTTTCAATACGAATCATATTGACAGCAGGCTACGTATCCAAGGTTACAAAAACAAAAAAAGGTCAGGTAGAGAACAAAACAAACAATCTTTACCAGACTATTTTTGTACTTTACTTGTCTATTTTTTGTTGTTGTTGTAACCTTAGATACGTACTTTACCTGACTGTTTTGGTAAATAGTATATTACATAATAAGTCAGGAAAGTGATATTTTAATCTGCTGAGTCAAGTAAAAACACTTTCCTGACGTATTATGTATACTATTTTTTTCTGAAACCGTTTAATTTAATCAATAATTAATCATAAATAATTCAAAATGTTTAATTTTTTTGATATGAATTGTATTGACAGCAGACTACGTATCCAAGATTATAACAAAAAAAAACAAAAACAGTCAAGTAAAATCTGTATCAGACTGTTTTGTACTTTACCAGACTGTTATTTTTGTTCCAGCCTTGGATACGTACTTTACTTTACTGTTTTAGTAAATATCTACTTTCCATGTTAATAGTCGGGAAAGTAGGCACTTTCTTGCCGGTTTCAGAAAACATCTACTTTCTATATTAAAATTGGTCAGGAAAGTAGACATATTTTTGCCGGTTTAAAAAATAGTATATTACGTGCTATGAACTGTAAGTGACAGTTTTTAGACCAAGAATGTAGTTTGGAAAATCGAGGCTCGTAGGGTCGAGATTTCCTAAACATTCACGACCTAAAAAAATCACAGTTCGAGTTTAGTAAGCTATTTTTTTTACAATACTTGCACAAATAGAAGTAAAAGAAAAATCGGTTTTAAAATTGACAGCTGTCAAATTGTTGTCAAAATAAACAGGACCTTGATATGTAATATTTACTTACTGTCCACGGTGGACAGTAAGTAAATATTAAAGCCCTGATATAAACATGGAAACCACTGTGCAATAAAAGTTCCACTTACTGTGTTTAAATTTTATCATTAATGGGTAATTTATAGTACAACTATTGTAAAAAATAATTTTTTCTATGCTATAAATATGAAGTATATAATATTAGGGTCGTTGATTTCCACCGAAGTTTGAATTTCTGAACGTTTGAACATTCGAATATTTTGAACTTCGTCAGAAAAACTTCGAAGCTTCGAATTTATGAATTTTCGAATTTTTTGAAGTTTCGAATTCTCGAATTTTTTGCAACTGAATTAACGCCATCTGTCATGTCAAAACACGCTAACACAACATAATTCGAGAAAACTCGGCCACGAATTATAATAAACTCTGTGAAGTTCCTTGCAAAAACTCTGCAAGTTTAGTCGTCTTAATTAAGATATCTATTCTCTTACCGCCCATCTAAATGCTATGGGCTTTTAGTAAAACGTTTTAAAATGACAATCAAAAGGATACAAAAACGTCTTAATTAAAACGGTTTTGATAGTGTAGTGAAATTCTAAGTCTAAATTGAATTAATTAGGCAAATAATAATAATTTTTGAGCGGCCAGAGAAACCCGCGTTGCTGTTGACCAATAACAACTAAAACGCAGATCAGGGCGTAATGGCTGCATATGACCTGAGTAGTTGGTCCGCCAAAGAAGCCACAATAATTAATAATTATTATTTACGAATTAATACAAAACTCTGCAAATGAGTTTATTCTGAAAATAATTCATAGCAACATGCCGTGTTCATCGAATAATTAAAAAATTCGTAAATTCGGAATATTCCAAAATTCGAAAATTCGGAATATTCATAAATTCGAAAGTTCGAATCTAAATTCGAAGGTTCAATAAATCCGAACAATCGAAGTCTCGAATATTCGAAAAATTAACAACCCTATATAATATTGAATAAATTTCATTACCAAAACGTTTCTTTTACGTTATTAGTTTACGAAATATGAACCAAACCATCCTGTATCTATGATATTGTTACAGTAAAATTAAAATTTAAATGCAGGTACTTGAATACATTTTGAAATGAGAAAAATAAGAACAATTTTATTTGTGTAGCATTCAAGAAATACAAATTGCTTGAATTGAAATAAATGTTCTTGTTGTTAGTGTCGTGTTAGATCGTTCATTCGTTGAACGTTTCCCGCTAAATAATTTCAACAAGTCCCCAAGCGTATCTCATTTGATTCAAGACACAAAATGACACAAGAGATTAATATTAAGAGCAGTGAAAGTAAAATGAGTTTTTACAGATTTCATAAAATTCTTTGGACATTAGTACTTTCAATCAAATGCTTGGCTACACATTATAAACTTTCATATTCCATTTTTAAGTTGAAAAGTTTATAAGTGTATTCACTAGCCGTGAATTTACATCAAGAACAAAATCATTAACACATGAAATTAATAAATAAATATATCATTTCGCCTTTCACTTCTTGAATTTTGGCTGTGACTGCTCATGGAAATTTTGGTAGTTAAATGACATATTTCTAATGAAAAGTGGTGTTAGTTTCCGTCGTATTGTAACACCCTCAGATATTAGGAACTATAAAGAGAAAAACTGGAAAATAATCAGTTTTTGAATCCATTGCGATCGTGGCTTAGATGGTTAGAGCATGTACCCGGAATTCATAAGGTCCCAGGTTCAAATTCTGGCGGTACTTAATTTTACTCTTTATAATTTAATTTTATCAATTTGTAAGTATTTTTTTTTTAAATAATAATTAAATAATGATATTAGGTTATTGTAAATTTATCTGTTTATTTAAATCTATATACAAATGGTTATTTATAGGTAAAACTATGCTGAATTTAATGAAAAGTCTTAGGCTCTCTTAACTAATCTAATTTTTGAGATATTGAATATTTTCACTTTTAAACAAAAGCAGTGGCGACACGTCCTTTGTTTTTTTATCTTTTTAATTCGTTTTTTGAGCTAACATAAAGTGTTTAACTGCAATTGTATAGAATTCACTTTTATAAACAAGCGTAGAGCGACACTCTCTTCCTTTCTTATTTTTTAATTGATTTTCATTTCGTAGATAAAGTATTTAACTGCAATGGGCTCCTATACCTATTTTTATTATTATTATTATTATTTTATGAAACTACATGATAAACTATGAAGATCAGTCAAAACGCGGGTTGAAAATTCTTTTCAGACGACCACTTATGAAAGTAACCATAACAACATCATAAACTACTACTGAAAGTTGAAAATAACATACACTGATATGTTAGTATAACGCACACTTTTAGAATATCAGGTGAAGTTCTACTGATTGACAACAGATGGCGTTACGAAGAAAGAAAATAATTAAATATATGAAAAAATTTGTATTATTATTTAAATCGAAGTTCTAGCAGATTTTTCAACACATTTACACAGATAAACCTTAATTTTTTAAAATTAATATTTACTTATTTACTAATATTTTGGCATTATTTATTATTTTGATATTACGGTTAGTACAGTTGGTATCACAATACCTAACCTCAAACGTCAACGCTTACCTACAAAAACGCATCAGCTGTCAAAGTGTAACAACATTGCTCTTGTAAACTTTTTTTAGAAATATTTTGTGGTCGTCTGAAAAATAGTGTACATAACTCGCTCGAAAGTGTGATAACTGTTCTCGTGTACTTAATTCACTCGGCGCTGCGCGCCTCCTTTTTCAATTTGTACACTCGCACGTTATCTTACAATTTCGATGCTTGTTATGTAATATACTATTATATTACAAGAGCATGTTTTGTTTTGGGGTTGTGACGTCCCAAATTCGGTTCAGTGGTACTTAATTTGTTTCGTTCAAAGAGTGCAAATAATATACGATTGAATTATTGAAAAATAATCTTACTATGTTGAAAATCATATTTTATAGAAGTTGTAAGCCCAAGAACATGAAATTAAATTATAGTAATAAATATACAACATGTTGAACACGTACATAACCAACAAACGGCGAACTGTTTGAAAAACCAGTGCTGAGATGTCATATTTAGTTACGTTCTACTCCGCATATGTCTCTTATTTACTGCGCGAAAATACTTGTGGCCAATGAGAATCTTCGGGTATGTGATGTCACTATATTTTTAATCGCTTATATCTCTGATGTTAAACATTATTTTTAACTAATTTTTCACTAGTAGCTATTATTCAATACATATTTTATGTTTTTATCCTTCATTCTTTTCATTTCGATTATGATTCAGGAGCCCCTTGCTGATTTTTACCCTAACATATTTTTATCATAAACTACGATTACCAACCGTCAATCTACAGCTCCTATGTACCAAATTTTCTCTCGATAAACCTGTTAACCGATTGTATCAATTCAATTTGTCCATCAGTCATCTTAAGCATCCCATAACTCATCTTTTTAACACTCTTCAGTTTCCTGCGAAGTGTTAAAAACCATCCTACACACTCGGTGCTATACTTGTAGATGTCCATCACACATCCCATGTCCGGTATGCCACGTGTGTGTGCGTGTGTATGTGTGTATGTTTGTGTTTGACCTCTCCGAATGGATGGGCACGCATAATGCTTCTGAATTCCACTGAATGCCGAGTTAAATCCGTGCCGAAATCACAAGGTCGGTCATCTGTCAGTAGTTGAGAGAACTGTCATGGAAAATGTGTTAGTTCTGCATGATCTGCAGTTGCGGATCTGTGCCATAGACCACAAGAAACACTCAAATAATCTGTATCATTATCTGTTAATGATCGATAAATTAATGATAATTTTTATTTTTCATAGTTATTTTACAGATAATCACAATTTCGGTATTCTGACACCAGAGTTGAGCAAGCTACTTAAAAAAAGTAGCTAAACTACAGCTACAGCTATTCTTTAAAAAAGTAGCTGAGCTACAGCTATAAGCTACATTTTGTAAAATATATCTAAGCTACAGTTAAAAGCTTTCGTTAAGTAGCTGTTAAATTTTAAAGCTACTTTTTTCAATTATTGTGAATGAATTAAATTTGCCATTGTCATATGATCAATTGATCAGTCTTTTGTTATAATATATATATATATATATATTAGGGTGTCCCCTAATATGGGTAAAAAAATGTTTTTCTCTTCTCACCCCTTAAATCGTCTCCAAATGTGTCAAAAAAAAAATGCTAAAAATACTTCCACATTTTTACTCGTTGGTTTAATGACCCCCCTAAGCCCATTTGTATTTTGATAATTGAATTTATGAATGAATATTTTCAATAAATTAGTTTTTCACTAAATAACGCCACAAAAAAAATTGTAAAGGTATTTCACGTCGCTGAGTTCAAATCTGAGGTCAAATTTTAGTTTTAATCGTTTCCACTATGACCAAAAATGAATTAATTAATAATTCCATATATTTTATAGTAATGCAAATTTTATCCTGAAACTTGTAAACTCGCAGAGCAGCGCCACCTACAAATGGTTGAAGACTCATTTTGACTTCAGATTTCATTTTAACGACCCCAAAATCCTATTAAATATATTAATCAATTCGGAAAATATTCATTTTTTGTCATAGTGGCGCCATCTGGAAATGATTAAAACTCAAATTTGACCTCAGATTTGAATTCAGCGACGTGAAATACCGCACTTCATGCGCATAAATATATCACTTACCGAGATCTGCTTCGGCAGAGCACTACACCCAATATAGGATAAAAGGCGTGATGATATATTATTATTATTTTAAGAATAAAATGGTACATTAATTATAATATAGCAAGCAGAGTGTGTGAACGAATTCCAACGATTCCGTAACGCAACGTTAGTGACATAACATAACGAGTAAGTCGAGTAATTCTTGTATTAATTGTGCAGAAGTTTCACACGGTAAACAGGGCGTTAAATTCAAACTGTAATTGTGTTCGCTTCGATTGTTACAAGTTTTAAACATTGAACGTTAAATGAAATTGAGATATTGCGTGAAACGAATCAAATTATGTTTCAAAGATTTGTGCTACCCTAATGTGACCATCCGTCCATCATAAATTTTTTCCAGTTTCCAAAGTAAGAAAATAATGTTTTACTTAATTAGTTGGCATTGCTGCTTAGTTTTAAGTGTTTCACTCAGTTTCGATTTTCTATTAGTATGTATTTGAGAGTTGGAATCGCTAGTTAGAGGGTGATTAGAAGTGTTTCAATTGGCAATAAAAAATATATTTGAAATTGGTAAGACTGATATATAAATTTATTTCCTGTTGTTGTCAGTGACATTTGAAAATTTAAATAGATTAAAATCGTTGTTTTCTTTATCTACATCCTTTTATTTCTTAACATTACTCACAGAGCAATAATTTAAAGTATTTCTATCACTCAACCTATTGTGTTTATTATAAAAAATGACATGTCAAATATAATTTCCATCGAGTTTCCGCCTTTACCTGACGTTGTACCAACGGTAAAATAAAAAGATCCCCAGAATTGTATTGCCAACTGAAACACTTACTTTCGATTACTCTGTAGATGTTAATTTGAATCGTTATCAATATTGTTACAGTTACCATAGTTACGATCTCATATTAGCTGCAAATTGCAAAATCAAGCTAATTTTATTTTTTTTGTATCAGTGTTTTGAATAAATCCATAAACGCACTGTAAACACGTCGTTAAGGAGATCATAAGCGCACTGTTTTTCGCTCTTTTGTAGGAGTGGTATCAATGCTTCTAAATCTGACAGATGAATGACATATAACCTCAAAATTGTTAATTGTCGGTGTCGAAATATTACTAAAATAATACGCTACAATTATACAAAATTCACAACATTCACAATACAGAAAGAAACATTGATTAATTGTCAAATAAAAGTATTTTTTTTTATTGTTTTTGTTATGAGAAGCGCTACCAACACAACTGATAAAAAACACCAACTTACATTTTTAACAAGTTGCAGTTTTTCTGTTGTAATCTCCCTAGTTAATAATAAGAATGTATGTTGATAGTATTAATTTCTATTTAGTCTTTGACCATGATGTCACATCCTGTTGATGCCTTCTGCATCCCTTCAGCGTTCTTAGAATTGTTATTGTCTAAAGCCATTTTGATGATGTTTGCCTCCTTAAGAATGCTGAGTATAGTTATTTGTCTCACCCAGCTAAGGCTGAGACGTGAACAGAGAAGTAAGTCTTCTACCATCCGCGACTCAAACAAGTCTTCTACCATCAGCGACTCGAACAAGTCTTACCATCTTTTACTCGAATAAGTCTCTTAAACAAGTAACTCTGTTAAAACTGTGTAAATAGTGTACAAAAGTTAGTAATAGTAGTTAATAAAACTATATTAAAGAAACACGATCTTTACTAGTGGGTTTGGCCCTTAGATCCTGCTCTTATCCTCTATCTCCGATTAAAAATAAATATTAAACTAATTATTGTTGTAGCCAAGCTATCAGGTTACAACAAATCTAACAAATTTGTAAAATTACCTCCATAGAAAAAATGGTATAAAAAACACGTTTCATAAGACCTGTTATCGTACTCGTCCTTTGTAAAACTCTTTGGACTCATACGTTAACAGATTGCCTTACGAAACTACAGAATAATTAGAAATGTTTCAGTTGCCAATAAAAAAAACTACTTGAAATTGGTTAGACTGAAACATAAATTTATATCTTATTGTTGACAATGACATTTATAAATTTAAATGAATAAAAATCATTGTTTACTCACAGAGTAATAATCTAAAGTATTTCAATCACTCAACCTATTTGTACTTCTTATAAAAATGACATGTCAAATAGTATTTCCGCCTTTACCTGACATTGTACCAACTGTGCAATAAAAATATCCCTAGAATTGTATTGCCAACTGAAACACTTTTGATCATTCTATAGTTCTTTAATAAACTATCTTTGTGATTATACAAATTAAACATTAGCTAGATCATAAAAAAAATATTTATTTTTAATTTTTTTTTGTGAGTGCCCAACATTGACGACCATGAGATTTGGTCACTTTATTCTATCCCATTGATGGAACATAACGTAATGTTATTAACATATTATCTTCTTCATCATCGTTTCACGTGTCAAAATCTTGACATTGTAACACTTCTGGCTCAATGCACAACTAAATTTCTTTCGTTAAACAATAGGGATGTTAAAACATTGTTAGCAACTTGTACACAGGGTCGTGCAGATCTGACGTCATCCGTTAATTACTAATTAACCGCTCGACTTAATTGCAAATCGACTCAAATTTGTGTTGTTCCCATGCCATCATAATATGTAATCATTTCGTATATGCTAATTTGTTGTGAAATGTACACATGCAATGTAATAACTTATTGTTTTGTATTCGAGTGCAATTGCTGATCTTGGTGAGTTACTTTTAATTTATAAAAAGATACTTATTAAAAAAATAAAATAAAATATATCATCACGCCTTCTACCCATTACTGGGTGTGGCACTCTGCTGAAGCAGATCTCGGTAAGTGATATATTTTGCGCGTGAAGTGCGGTTACCAGTCGTCAAATCACGGCCCCCAAACATGTTAGTGGTGGAGGAGCCACAGGGGTAGCTTTTTCAAATTATGAAAATTTGTCGCCTGTGGGAATCGAACCAGGGACCTCAGGATCCACAGGCCGACTTCATACCACTGAGCTAGCCATCCCATAGATACTTATTACTCTGCACAAAAGGAACTTAAGGGGTCTTTCTGGTATTTGGGATAAAAAAATTAGTTTTTTTTTTGTGGCTTCTTTGGCGGACCAACTACTTAGGTCATATGCCGCCATTACGCCCTGATCTGCGTTTTAGTTGTTATTGGTCAACAGCAACGCGGGTTTTCTCTGGACGGTCACCCATCCAAGTACTGCCCGCGCGCAACGTTACTTAACTTGCGTTATCGCTTAGCTCAGTTCCAACGAGTGCAGCCATGGCCGTTGACAAAACTAGTTTTTAAATTATTTTTTATATTTAAATCAAAACCATTAATTAAATAGCAATTTTTTATAGACATTAATACATTCTTTAAGGAATATAAAAAAAAAATCCTGAATTTCCTTTGATATTAGGCCCTTGCAATTGTTTTAAAATTTTAATCTGTCACTGTCATCTGTCAGTGTCATTATGAATATTTTAATTTATTTAATAGTTTCTGACGAAGTATTCATATATTTGTCTTGTACTGTGCCTTCCGTTATATATTCTAATAATATTTAGGTAGTCCTCGACTTTTGAAATATTCAAGATTGCAGTGACAGATTAATAGTTATTTTTATAACAAGTGCCGAAAAAGGCTCGTTACGTGCAAGTGCAGAATTTAACGCACGAGGCTTGCCGAGTGCGGAAATCTGCACGAGCATGTAACCTTTTTCGGCACGTGTTATAAACAACATTTTTCCTACAACTGTGCGATTTAGTAAATCACTAAAATATTATTAACATTTATAAAATTTATAAAACTTTAATGATATTACATGAGAACGATGTTTTACGGCGTTGCTATGGTTTGTTTGTTGATTGCTTGCACATTGTTCTACGTTATTTAAAAATATTTCACTAACGTCAAAATAATTTCTTCAAAATCATCTTGATTGGAATAGTACAGTGAGTGATTCGTCTTTATCATTAACATCTCCAAAGATAATTGAAGCTCCGGATCATAAATACTATGTTGGATCTATTTTCGACAATGAAAATCAACCTGCTGCTGGTACTTCTGAAGCTTCCGAAATTGTTACCAATAATATTACTGGTAATAATATGAACAGGTACGGAAGAAATCAATGTTTCTTTAGACACAAAAATTTCCACTTTACATTATGTCAATATAAGCAACTGTAACAACTGTATTAATAATATACACAAACAATAAATATGCAGTATTTCACTTACTCTTTAAATAAAACCATTTATCGATATATTTTACTTTGTTCGGTTCTTTTTATTAATTGTCTACAGATTAGATATACTGCAAATTAAGGTTACGTTTATAAACTTCAAAATATACTACTGCATATTTACTAGCGCTGGTTCACCGTATCTTCTTCTTCCATAAGCGTCTGTGGTCAAAATATGAATTCCGCGCTCGGCGCGAAATTTAAATCGCTGTCAAAATAATATTCTTTTGACAGTTACGTAATGAAGCACTTTCGGCACTAGTGTTTCTTTGCTTTCGGAAACGTACTTGGTCTGCATTCATCTACTTTCCATACGTAACCAAGGCAATTATAGTTACGTAATAACAAAGAAATCGCACAGTTGTAGGAAAAATATTTAAAACAAATTGGAAGCACTTTACGTATGTCAGTAGTAATAAAATAGTAGGCGAAAAATAAAGAAATATTTGTATTAATTTTGTTAAATTGCGCTATCAAAATGTAATAATCTGTATTCAGAGCTGGGCAAGTACCAGGTCCAAAGTACTTAAGTATAAGTACCAGGACTAACCATGGTCAGTACTTGTTATGCAGTACTTTTTCAAGTACTGCTTGAAAATACTTAAGTAAAGTACCTGTTTTTTTAGACCAAAGTACTTAAAAAATAAGTATTTTGCAAGTACCAGTATTGGGTATATTCGTATGAAATAGTTTTTCTGTTATGGTTATTTATTTTAATAACAACATATTCTAAATATACATTTTGAAAACATGATTAAAAAACGAAAAGATTTTTTAATTTAAAAATAAATAGGTACATGCAAAATTTGTAATGTAATCGGAAATTACAAAAAATCAGTCTTATATATATATATATATTCTTTAAAATTAATTGATTTACATTCAACTATGGATTAAATTAAAGTAATTTCCGTTCACAAACCATCACCTAACACACTACAAACTAGTTTATTATTCTGCGTAATTATTGGACAAATGAAGAGAAAATTCTGTAAATAGTACATCATGAAACAATCTAGAAAACTGTATAAGAACTACACAAATTACTGTTCGTTACTCGCAATAAAAACAGAAAAAAAAAGTAGATAAAAACTATCGCAGTACTTCCTGATGCGAGCGTCAACTGTTTACCGTACATCGCACGAGACACTAGCGCTACTAGTGCACTAGTGCAACGTGAATTAACGCAAGAAAGATAAACACTTCTTAGTTGATACTTACAGATTATTTCTGGAATCTGGACACTTCGGAAAAAATTGAGTCTTAAAAAATTAGGTTAAATACCACAGTCTTCAGCTTGGTTTTCTGCATCAACATGCATATTTTTATAAATTAAAATAAAAGGATACATTTGTTGTGAATCAAATGTAAAATAGAATAAAAAGGTTCGTCGCTTAACGCAGCGTTGAAGTTTCCCACATATATTCCTCTGTCAAACGTTCCTTAATTATTATAGAGAAAAATGTTTCAAATAAAACTGGTTCTTAATTTTATTCTCTAAATCTTTTATCTGAAGAATTGTCTTCTAAAATTATTTAGCAATGATTGATAATCTCTGTTCTGTGTAAGTATGCAGATATTTGAAATGTATTATTACATATACAGGATGTTCATTTAAAGTGGCGAACCATGGCTATTTCGGGAAGTATAGGAGCTACTAAGTCGGTTAAATCAGCAAACAATTTCTATTTTATAAGACTACTTTAATATAAAAATAAATAAATAAATATATCATCACACCTTCTACTCATTACTGGGTGTGGCACTCTGTCGAAGCAGATCTCGATAAGTGATATATTTTGCGCGTGAAGTGCGGTTACCAGGCGTCAAATCACAACCCCCAAAGTTGCTAGTGGGGGGGAGGGCTCACAGGGACTCACAGTGATGAGGGAGCCACAGGGATAGTTTTTAAAATGGTGAAAATTGTTTGTCGCCTGTGGGAATCGAACCAGGGTTCACAGGATCTACAGGCCGACTTGATACCACTGAGCTAGCTAGCCACCCCTACTTTAATGAGTGAAACAATTTTTTTTTTGGAACAGTGGTCCTCAAAAATATTTATTTTATATAAGAATCTATTTTTTGCTTTTCTTATTCAATTCAGTATTTTTTCAGTACTCTCACATTACAATATTTTTGAGAAAAATGGGGTAATGGCTCAGTGGTATCAAGTCGGCCTGTGGATCCAAAGAACCTTGGTTCGATCCTCATAGCCGACAAAACATTTTCACCAATTTAAAATGACCCCTGTGGTTCCCCCACCACTAACAACTTTGGGGGCCGTGATTTGACTGCTGGTAACCGCAATTCACGCGCATAAATTTATCACTTACCGAGATCTGCTTCGGCTAAGTGCCACACCCAGTATTGGGTAAAAGGCGTGATGATATATTTATATTTATTTATTTAACATCTCAGAATTTGTATGGTAACGGGTGTAGGATATCCGGAATATACTTACTTCTAACTCGATATACCACAATAACTTTTTGAAGAAATCTAGGAGTAAAATCATTGACATGCGGCTTTTAAGTTCTTTCACAAATATAATAAAGATTATTTGTTGACGTTTCTCAAAACCAATAATAATCATCTCTGTAGGTGCTTTTTTGTTTGTGACAAATGATAGGTAGTTGTCAAATAATTATTTAAAATTGTCAACGCGTAAAGTAAAATGTGTGAAAAAAGTCGATTTAGTTCCATTTCAGATACAGAAATACACCAACAAATTTTGGAAACAACTTCCAAGAATACTTTAATAAGTAATCAATCGATATGGACAAAGTTCAAAATCTTTTAAGTTGGCTGAATCGACCTCAACAGCTAAGTCAAAAAATAATCTAATTAAATATAACTCGAGAGTTGGATAAATTAGAAAATAATTCTCCAGTATCTGTCAAATTATCTTCATTACATCCAGTAATGGGTAGAAGGCGTGATGATATATTTATTTATTTTTCCACAACTCATATATTATAAAGACATAATTACACTGATTTCAGTTGAATTATATGGCCCATAAAACACTAGTGTTTTATATTCCATAAAACACTACAAACAACTTGTTACTTAGCAACTACTTCATGATCTACCGTATTTTGAGTAACAAGAGCTGTATTCCATTTGCCACTTGGTTCGCTTAAATCAGTTCAGATAAATTAGACAACATGACTAAATGAATTGAATGAAGCAAACTGATGCACTTATTGGGGTGAATTACTTTAAAGTAAATTAGAATCTGCATTTCTAGTACTGGAAATAAAGTCAGCGAAGTAATCCAGCGAAATAAATAAGTGATATGATTCAGTAAATGTAACTTAGATTAGATCCAAATGGCAAATGGAGTACGGCTAATATATAACTGAATCAACGTTAAACATTACGACCAATCTTCTTCGATACCTATAATTATGAGTTGTGGATAAAATTTTATATTACACTTGTGTTTTATTAAGAAAAATTAAACACTCGAACTTCAGTCTCGTGTTTAATCTTTCCGTGCGTGTTTTATATACCTAATAAAACACTTTAACAGTAACAGTTTCATTTCATAATTTAAAATCAAAGGTGCAATGTTTTCGTAGGTCGGAAAGTTGCACTTTTCAACCGGTTGGAAAGTAAAAATCAACAATAGCTAACATTCAAACTTTTTTTAAATCAGAAAATGACAAATTACTAACTGTATAAAATATATTAAAAATAATTACAAAAATATTGATATACCTTGAAAGAATTGGCAAACCAAATGAACATCAGTAAACATCCTGCCACTAAAACAAGTCCTCGTACTTCGATCATATCCACTAACTCCTGCTAAGTGTAGTCCTAGGGCCATCTAACATTGAATTAACAACTAACACACCACTAAGCCGACACATTCACCACGCGAAATCACAGATAAATATTGCTTGAACACATCTACATGATAAATGACTATCGCACTAGTCGCATGTTAGGCAGTGTTCTGTGTATACATTCGCGCAGCCTACTAGATGCGAACTGGCGAATCTGTTGCTCTGGAGCGGGATAGACGTAGAGGTACTTCCGTCTGGTGAACTGGGTCCCACTCCTTGTTGATGAGCTCTCCCACTATTTGCATTGGATGGAAGATTCCTCACTGCAGATTTTTGCAATAATGCTATGCAGTTGTAAGGGTACTTGTACAGTAAGGTGTCTGTTATTTTGGCAAAGTCGGAAATTTGATGCTCTCACGCTCTAAAACTACTCATAATAAATTTAAAAAAATTGAGCCGAAATCCCAGATCTGACAAATGACGTTAAAACGTGCCGCAAGAGGACTCAATATTTGCACGTAGTTTAAATGGGGAATCGGCCCTTGGCCCCTTAGAATAAAGACAAAACTATTTTTTTTCTGAAAGAATCGTGCAATTTTATCCATATTGAGCTAAAAACACATCAATAGCACTAAATTTATATTATTTTTAGATTTTTCCCTTCTATTTACTTAAATAAATTAATAATTAATGTATTAATATTTTTCGACAGTTGTAGCAAAAATTTTGTTTATATGGCAAATGACTTTTTTGGCTCGACTAAAAGTAACATTCTCACGCGCAACAAAATGAAAAAATCTGGTGTGGGCACCACACGACTTTCTTATACATAGCATATTTAATATTTAGAATATAGATCATTCAAATTGATTTGCGTTTGTCAATTATTATTTGACATATAAATGTGAAACATGTTTATGTCTTTTGTTTCTATTGCTACTATGATTATTGGAAAATTTCAAATAACATTTTATGTTTCAAATATTTTTGCTAACATCTTTTATTTGAAACTGTTTTTCGTAACTGATTCCATTTTTGAATTAAATGGAATTTATTGTTTTGTGTGTCCAGTAAACTTCCTTTTTCGGTTTTTCAATTTCATTCAAAATCAACTCAGCTCTTCGTATTTTCATGAAACTTATAATTACCAAGTTTCGTTAACAAATCTTATCTCGTTCATGAGATATTGCACACTCGGACACACATCCATCCACACACACAACACACACACACACACAGACATCATTGAGAAAATGATCAAAACGGATTCAGTGGACCTCAAAACACGTATTTCCGGGAAAATCTCGTCAACGATTTTATTCACGATTTCAATACTTCCTTATACTGTGTATAAGAAAGTAAAAACACTCATTTTGCGCACGTAATATGAAGATAACTATAACTGACAGCATTTTTATAGACTTCTATCGTAAGCAGAAAGATACTAAAGAGATTTTTCAGTGCCTTCAGAATTTTTATAGACTGAGGTTTTTTTTATAAAGATTTCTGCTTGAAATATTCTTCAGAATTCTTTCAGCGCCTTCAGTATTTCTCTTTTTTCTTTTGAACGCCTATTATCTGAAATGTACTTGAGAATTATTTCAGTGTCTTCAGAAATTTGTTATAGACTAAAGGAATTTTCTTTGGAAAAACTTCTAATTGAAACCTACTTCAAAATTTTAAATAGACAGGATATTTTTTTATTAAAAAGCCTACTAACTGAAAAGTAATTATTCCAGTGCTTTCAGATTTTTTTTATAAACTAAAGGAATTATATTTGAAAAGTATTTTTTCGGTGCTTGGGACATCGTCACTAAAGTCAGCATCATCTTTTGAAACACAATGGAAGTTAACATTTAATGCAACGTACTCGTAGCGTGCTGTGTTTAGTTATATGATAAACATAATTATCTAAGCCTGCTGAATCTGCAGGAAATCGAAAAACAAAACACCATTTTATTGAATAAATCAGAGCAAACAATCTCAGCGTTAGTGAATCTCACCATGGTTACATCATATAGGTATCCCGGTTTTTTCTTTGTTTTCAAGCGTGAAACAGTTGACAGTCGCATGTCGCGTGCCAGGAAATAAATGCATATCGTCACTCTGAACACCGTGAAACCGTTACTAACTAAACAGTAGCATGAACACAATTAAAATAAACAGGACCTTAATCTATAATATTTACTTACTGTCCATGGTGGATGGTAAGTAAATATTATAGTCCTAATGTAACCATGGAAACCAACTATGCAATAAAAGTTGCATATACTGTGTTTAAATTTGGTCATTAATGGGTCACTTACAGTACAGATTTTGTAAAAATATATTTTACAAAGAAATTAATATTTTGTCTTTACAAAATTAAAAAAAAATAATAATAATAATAAATACAAAATATAAAATTCATTAATTTCTAAAATTCTCAAGTAAAATAAATGTTCATAATCACCATCACCTCCGATTTAAGAATTTTCTTATAAAAACACGTACTTTTACCATACAAACATACAGAATAAATGAAACAGTTCCATCACGAGAAGTTTATTTTTTTACCACTAGTTGGCATATAGTTAGAGAGCTAGGGTGCAAAATGATGTCTTATTTTTTCCAGTGACAAAAATGTTTTTTTTTTCAATAGATTGTCATGATAAACATGAAGAAAAGGAAATTAGATTTGGGAACGGGTGGCAACTATAGATGTCGCCGATGTGAATGCGCCGATTTTAAGGGTGGTTGTTGACATATTTTTTACAGGCTAATTTTCAGTTTAAATGATAGACTTTGGTATAATGAAGTAATAAAAATGGTAGACAGAAGTTTTGGCCTGTGACGCATGCGCGACACAACCGGTCAAAGTAGGCAATTTTATGGTGTCTTGTGACGTATTACTACTTGTTCACGATGAATACATGACAAAAAATTATTGACAGAAATTATTGCTGGTTGCTCATTGGTGACAGAAGCTCTGAAAGTGGACTGGTGTAGGGATCAACAACCACGCTTAAAATCGGCGCATTCACATCGGCGCCATATATACTTTCCACCCGTTCCCAAATCTAATTTTCTTGTTCTCATGTTTATCATGACATAATCTATTAAAAAAAACTACAGTGTGATCAAAAGAAATTGTTACAGTTGGCAATACAATTCCGGAGATCCTTTTTATTCCACAGTTGGCACAACGCCAGGTAAAGGCAGAAATACTATTTGGCATTTCTAATAAATACAAATAGGAGTCTGACAGCTAATAGAATTTTGACTTTTTAAGTAATAGAAATATTTTAGAAATGAATGTAATAATAAATATACCAAAATTTAAATTTAAATTTTCAAATGTCATTGTCAACAACAAGAAATGAATTTATTATTATTATTGCCAACTATAACAATTCCTTTTGATCACTCTGTATTTCAGTTACTGAAAAAAATTAGACATCATTTTGCACCCTAGCTCTCTAACTAATATCAGACCGCTGGAATTGTCAATTAATAAATACTTAATTACAACTGAGAAAACAATGAAATGATCTTTAAGAATATAATACAGCAAAGTCTGAATTTTAATAATTGCATCTTATTGTGCAACTTTTCAGGTCGTTTCGTTTCAAGAAATTTATTTATTTATTCATTTTTTAGCCTTCAAGGTATTCGAATATACTTTAGTGGCAGTAAAAGGCAATTATTAATATTTTTTCCCATCACATTCCATTTTTGCAAGAATAATTATAATTTTGACACATCAGTAAATTAAGAAGCAACATATCTTACACATTATTTATTTAAAATTACAAGTGACATGGGAATCAAATTTTGTAATACATTTTCCATATTTTATAAATACTTGTATTTGGTATGTCACAATGAATAATACAGGCTGTTCAGAAAATAAGTGACAAGATGCAAGTATAACGACTGTTTGATTAATGATGAGTCGCCAAGCCTGATGCAAAAGAATGGGCCTTTCAAGACTTTTTAGAATTTTTTATATATTAATCTACGTAATAAAATAATTATACCCAATTTTTTATTTTTTTTTAAACTTGTATTAAGCATGATAAAAATATTTAAACTTTCGAAACAAACGAATATGACGTAGTTGCATCTTAGCTTAAAGAGAGACAGATAAGACAGAGATAAATAACACGTAACTTCACGTAACGTGTGTCGTTGTCATAGAATCCTCAGACAAAACATAACTAGACGGATAACAACAGCATTTGTTGTAAAGCAGAAAGGGATAGAATAACTGGTGAGGCGGATGCGTGGCAAGGAGCAACTTGCATAACATCAAAGTGTACTCACTCCTTGCCGCGCACCCGGCGGACTCAAAAGTTATTCCATCCTTTTCTGCTTCACAACACTGCATTGACTTGAATACGGCATAATTCGTCTAGTATTATACGTCATTGATAGAATCGTAGAATGCTGAATGCTTATTTCTTCTTCGTCTTCCTCGCAGTAAAATTGAGCACCGACAAACGTTTCAGACAAAGCTCTGTGATTGGCTTAATGCAACTACGTAATTGCAATATGGCAGTGCGAAATACAAATGAGCGATTTGAATTATTCAACTTTAACTTTCATATTTCAGCAATAAAGATATCATTTATGGTATGATTTTATATTGTATTAAATATGATGTACGGTCAAGAATTTATTTTAATAAATATATATTAAAAAGCTCTACCACTTGAATCCCCCATTATACGGCCCTTCGTAAAGCCACACGAAGCCATCAAACTTGTAAATGTGCGATTAGAACTCTGCGAATTTTTTTTTCTTTTATGGAATATCATTGCTGTTTACATTCAAGAAAAATGGGCTTCTATACCATAATCGAAATAACAAGAATAAAGGATAAAAACATAAAATATATACGAGGGTAGGGTGAAAACATTTGTGAACGCATTAAAATTTTCAGACTGATATGTCATTCAGTTCTGCTTTGACACCCATCGAAAGCAAGCAACCTTGATGATTTTTGAAAACATGGAAAAAAGTGAATTTCGCGTCTTGATTAAACATTATTTCTTGCGTGGAAAAAACATTACGCAAACCAAAGCATCGCTTGTTAAACATTATGGGGACTCCTCACCATCGATTGGAACGATTCACAAGTGTTTACTGATTTTCGTTGTGGTAGTATGACCACAAAGGACGCCGAACGTTCTGGTCGTCCAATTGAGATTACAACGCCAGAAATCGTCGATTAAATCCATGGTATGATATTGGACGATCGGCGAGTTAAAGTGCACGAGCTTGTTGAGGCTATGAGCATCTCAACCGAACGGGTACGGAACATTTTGCATAAATTTTTGGATATGAGAAAGCTATCTGCCAGATGGGTGCCGCATTTGCTCTCTGTTGACAACAAGCGCGACCGTGTCGCAATGGCAAAATTGCATGAATTGCGCTACGAATTGGTTCGTCATCCACCATATTCTCCAGATTTGGCCCTCTGCGATTTTTATCTATTTCCAAACTTGAAGAAATGGCTCGGCGGAAAGAGTATGGGCTCCAACGATGAAGTCATCGCTGAGACAAACGATTTTGAAGGATTGCCAAAATCGTATTATTTCGAAGGGATCGAAAAATTAGAAAAACGTTGGACGAAGTGTATCGAGCTACAAGGAGATTACGTTGAGAAATAAAATATGTTTTGACCAAATAAATCATTTCTTGTTTCATTTTTCAGGGACTTTTCACCCTGCCCTCGTATATTGAATAATGGTAATTAGTGCAAAAATTAGTTAAAAATAATGTTTAACAACAGAGATATAAGCGATTATAAATATAGTGACATCACATGTCCGGAAGGTTCTCATTGGCCACAAGTATTTTCGCGCGGTAAATAAGAGACATATGCGGACTAGAATGTAACTAACTATGACATCTCAGCACTGGTTTTTCAAACTGTTCACCGTTTGCTGGTATGTACAACATGTTCAACATGTTGTATATTGATTACTATAATTTAATTTCTTTTTCTTGGGATTGCAACTTCTATAAAATATGATTTTCAGCATATTCCGATTATTTTCAAGAATTCAATCGTATATCATTTGCACTCGTTGAACGAAACACGTTAAGTACCACTGAACCGAACTTGGGACATCACAACCCCAATACAAAACTTTAAAAAATCTTCTCACTGGTAATATAAAGAATTTTCAACCCGCGTTTTCACTGATCGTCATAGTTTATCATGTAGTTTCATAAAAAAAATAAAATTTTAAATAGGTATAGAAGCCCATTAATCAAAGAATCATTCTACATGAAGTTTGTCACTCATTTCTGAACATGCTGTATTTGTTGATGAATAATACATGAAATATGAAGGAAAGTTAATGTTTTATTTATTGAGAACAATTAACAGTTGACATTCGAACTTGAAACCATGAACCGGAAAACAGATTACCATAGTAACGGTAGCGTTGCTCTAAAACAAAAGACATCAGATCTGTTTTGTCCATCCATTCATTGCTAGGTTTTGTTAATAACACATTGTTTATATGTTTATAGGGACATTACGAATTCTGGAATCATCTGCAGCCAGCAATCATCACCTTCCATGTATGTTTTATTTTTTTTCTCTAATAATTTTAAATATGCTTTGTTCCTAATTTGATCGTAATATCATATAATTTTTAGAATATAATAATAGTAAATTAGAATATTAATACTAAACCTGAAAACTTCGTATCAGAATCGATCTAAATTTCAAAAATGTTACTAGTTTTTATGATATTAGAGTTTATAATGTAATTAACTCTGATGATTAGTTATTGATTAAATTAAACGATTTCAGAAAAAAATAGTATACATAATACGTCAGAAAAGTGTTTTTACTTTCCTGACTTATTAATTAATATACTATAAAAACGGAATTAACTGGAACGAAAACAACATTTATAGATAAAATTATTATATAATTATTGGGTAAAAGCCTGTTAAAAACAATAATAAATATGTTTTGTTTTAAATTTATAATTTACAATAACTATCTTTACAATATATTTATTTTAAGAACTAATAATTACCCGATTTAGGGCCAGTTTTTCAATCGCCGGTTTACTCTCGATTAATGTTAACCATGATTAAATAATAATGGTAACCATAGTTTCCATTATTATTTAATCATGATTAACATTAATCGGTGATTGAAAAACTGGCCCTAATGATTTTATTTTGTTCGTAATCCCCAAGCTTTATAATTGAAATAAAAATTATATTCATAAATAAATAATTGCTTTATTTGAATTTGCGCGGTACTTTTTTATTGCTTTAGTGGCTCAAGGTTCCCAACTATAGCAAAAATAAATACATATCAAATGATAAGCAAAATAAATATTTTAAATATTATTTATTATTTAATCGATTAAATAGTACTTATTTCTAATTATAATAGTAAATGTAATTGTTATGTTTTTATTTAATACCAAAATATGTGATTTTTTTTGCACAATACTACATAAATATTTTTTTATAGGTTGGTGCTACCTATTACTTTTTGTGATGTGATGTCAACTGTCAAGATGTTGAAGAATTTGTTTCTAAAACATTTTAAAAGTTATTTGAGTAAAATACAGTGTTATTTGTTGAAATTCAGATATAGTTAGTCGTGTTCTACCTGTGTAATTACTTAATAATGATTTAAAACTGATATAAAGTGTATGCAAATTGCAACTTGCAAGCAAACATCATGGGGTGCATAAATAGTGTTTTATAATTAAAATTCACATGCAAATTATTTAAAATGATGTTTAATAGACTTGTACGTGTAGCAAAAGTCGTTTCTGTTAACCATTTAGCAATTATTTCAAGAAAGGGCTATGATGGCAACGAACACATATACACATAGAAATTGTATTGGTGTGGATATGTGGCGGCACTGACTTGACTTTTACAAGTGCCCACACCTTAAAAAAGCGGATACAAATCCGGGCAGCAGAATGTTGAGGAGTACACCATGCCTAATACTTTTGGCGGCATATTTTACATTCTTAACAGCCCGTCTAACCATTGATAACTTTTTAACGTCTAACTATCACTTCATTCTCTATTATTGGTTGATGATAATAAATAAAATAATATAAGTTATTTTAAATTCATTTATTGTCATTTTAAATCTGTATACAAGACATTAACATTTATATTACAAGTACAATATATTTCAAGATAACATGATTGACATTTTTCTGTATACAACACATAGTTATTTATCAATAAATATTATTACAAATACAATTTAATACTACATATGATGGGTGACAATATTATTTGGGGTTCTTATTTTAATATAGGGGGTATTCTGATTGATCGGTGAGACTGGCGACGATTCCAAGATGATAACGACTCTGAGGAGATGCCAGCGGCTCCAAGACGAGTCCCGTGCACCAAGTTAGCTGCAGAGACGATTCCAAATCTAAAAAGAACTTATAAACATACAAAGTATTCTACCAAAATTTACAATCATATCTGAAAACGATTCAAGAATTTTTTAAGGGATGCTGGGAGAGTTATAAATATACAAGGAATTTTTTTTTGGCAAGATAACTATCTGAAATTGATTTAGGATTTTTTTAAGGGATGCTGGATAAGTTATAAATATACTAGGAATTTTTTTTTGGAATAAAACTATCTGAAAACAATTCAGGAATTTTTTAAGGGATGCTGGATAAGTTATAAATATACTAAGAATTTTTTATGGGATGCTGGATGAGTTATAAATATACATGGATTTTTTTTGGAAAGATAACTATATATCATTTACCGAGATCTGCTACGACAGAGTGCCTCACCCAGTAAAGGGTAAAACGTGTTATGATATATGTTTTTCAATATAAAATCAAATTACTTACCATTTTGTTGTAGTTTTGGCTGGTGATGACTGCTTCAGAGACTTGGTTGGCGGCTACAAGATGAATCCGAGGCACCAGCTCGATTTCAAGTTGTATATTTTGCTAAAATATCTCTCATCAAATATTTGTATTTATTTGTTACTAAATTAAAATAAAAGACAAGTATATTTGTTTGTATTCAGTTTATTTATTTTGTGAATACAATTTTTATTTTAATCACAAAGCCTGATTCAAACTTCCCGGATGATTTGAGAGCTAAGAAGTTGAACCACTTTCCAGGAATTCTCCTACACGTACGTCCCACATACGTGCGCTAAGCGGAAAACCTCTCCAAAGACGCTCAGCAGAAAGGCGGCTTCATCGCTGCTACAACTGCGTCTGTAAACAAACAACAACATAAATTAGAAACAATTACACATAGTATTAATAAAATAAGATTAGAATCAGTTATTAAAACTATTTGCTGTTTATATTTAAATTATCTTTTAAATACAAATAAATAATTTTCTTCAAATGATTAAATATTAATTCTGTCCCAAGTTTCAAAATAAAATAAATTTAAATATTATAAAGAACACATTTAGAACTTGTATTTTAATATTGGGAACAATTATTTGGGATAAAAGTATTTCATTATCTTTATTTTGAAAATTCAATAACTTTATTTTCCTGCTTTGAACTGATCATATAATATAGTAGCGCAAAATACTTGAAATAAAAGTGATTATTTCAAATATTTTAGTCTGAAATAATTACAAAATGTTTTGATAATAAAAAATATAGTTAATCACCCTTAATCAGTTTAATTATCAGTTCGTAAAGTCAATATTAAACAAATAATAAATATGTTGTAAAAATAGTTATTTTAAATTATAACAAAACATATTTATTATTGTTTTTAACAGACTTTTACTCAAATAATTAAAAAATAATAATTTTTCTTACAATAATATTGTGAGCAGCGGACTTGATGTTCGATTTTTTAGGAACCTAACAATCTGGAAAAGATTCAGGATTTTTTATAAGGGATGTTGGATGAGTAATAAATCTATATCACAAGTACAATTTAGTACATTACATTCTGGGTGACTTCTGATTTCGGCACCGGTGATTCTGCTGTTGAAGACATCAGCGGATCCAAGACGTCTCCCGTGCTTCAGATCGGCTCCAGAATCGTGGAGGTTAGAACACCAGCTGCTGTACGATGATGATGAGATCGCAGGAGATCGTTGCAAGTCCGGTGATGTTTCTATAAACATAAAAATAATATAATTAGTATCATAGAATATAGTTGGTTAATAGTTTTAATAGCTATTTGCAACGGCGGATAAAGTTATATTGTACAAAATAATTTAATCTTCGTAAAAAGTCGCGTACATAATTTGTTATTTTTATTATTTTTTAAATTGCATATGATATTAGGTAACATCTTTTTAGATACAAGTTTCTTTCTCATTACGGTAGAGTGCCACACCCCGTAATGTGTAGGAGTGATGATACATTTATTTATTTTTGATTTGTTACCAAGAATGTAGGTAATGATGAATTTAGACCCGGTTCCAGCAATGTTTAACTATAGCTGTATTCCATTTGCCATTTGGTTCACTTAAATCAGTTCAGATAAATTCGACACATGACTAAATGAACTGAATTAAGCAAATTGATGCACATATTGCGGTGAAATACTTCAAAGTAAATTAGAATCTGTAATTCTAGTACTGGAAATAAAGTCAGCGAAATAAATAAGTGATCTGGTTCAGTAAATGTAAGTTAAATCTGATCCAAATGGCAAATGGAATACGCCTTATGAAAAAAGTTAACAATGGCCAAGATGGCTGACACCACATTTTACATATACAGAATGACCCATTTTAAATAATCCACTGGAATATTTCGAAAAATCAGACAAAAAAATATTTCAAACAAAAGTGCATTAGTTTTGAGAGGGCCACCCGATGCTGTAATAATTTCCCCTCCCTCCACCCCCAAGGGGTTGGGGAGAGGTGTAACTTTAAAATTTTGAATACGGACCCCCCACTTTTTATTCCAGATTTGGATTCTACGCAAAAAAATTGATGATATATTTATTTTTTTAATTTATAAAAACCACCATTTGATTGACTTAGAAAGGGCGGCAAATTGGAGACCGCCCTGAGCGGCAAAAGCTCTAGGTACGCCACTGCTGTCAACAGCAGGAAATAAATTTATGTACCAGTCTTACCAATTCCAAGTAGTTTTTTTTACAGTCAACTGAAACACTTCATGATCGCTCTGCAGTTTAGAAACTAATGACGTGCCGGTCACCATAGCGCGGACATACTTTACTTACTTGTCTCAAGCGAACAGAAGAATGACGTTTTGAACCTGTAGATAATGAAAATAAAATAAATAAAATGAAGGGGAAGCTAAAAAATATTTCTTTCAACAAATTACAATAGTTTATATTGAATCATTATTGTACATAGATACAAATGTCTTAGAATTATTCCTAAATATTTCAATAACATTAAAACGATATGTCCTAACAATGTTGCTCTAAGAGGAAATATTGTGCTTAGGATTGAGCAAAAAGATATTATTATTATTTACATCATTTTGTCTATTTTCAAATGGCATCATGATGTGCAGCTATCATGATATTTATACTAAATACAGTCAATAAACAAACTTGAAAATAGACAAAATATGTTTATATTAAGGACATAGGAAGATATTGCATAAGGCATATGTTTATTTCATTTATAAATAGTATATTTGATAAAATAACAGATTTTAAAATATCATTCATTTATGCAAGCAGGAATAACAGTCAATAAACTATGCAAAAACTATTTAAAAACATAATTTAAAGCAAGAAATATTTCATGTTTAAACAATACATGCAACAACATTCATGCAAAATAGCAAATGAAAATAAAGACTAAATTTATTTTTCAACTGTCGAACGCTCCTACATTATTTTAGAGAAAAATACTTCAAATAGAAAATATAGAGAACTATTTTTTCTACAACTTTTAGTTCAAATTTTTTTCTCTAAATTAATTACAGAAGATTTACTCGGGGAGACTTTAACGTCACATCAAGCGATGAACCTATTATTCAAAAACAAATGAATGCGTTTCTATAAACCCCCTATTCTGTAATTGGATCATTATCTGTTACTGATCGATAGATTAATGACAACTTTTATTTTTCATGATAACTGTATTATTATAATTTTGGTATTCTGTGACTAGAATAATTTACCCTGGCATTTTTATGTTATTTTCATACATTTTTCGTACTGAATGTAATGACAGCTCAATGGCATTTCTGTAAAAAGTGTGGTTAATAAATAATCCTTCCTATTCTGTAGCTCGATTATTATTTGTTAATGATTGATAAGTTAATGACAACCCTGATTTTTTATGATTAATCTGCAGATTACAACTATTTCGGCATTTTGTGACCAAAATCATTTATTCTGTTACTTCTATTTTACTTTTATGCATTTTGCTCACGTACAAAACTTGCAGTATATAAAAAAAAATATTTTAACCACACTTTTTTACGGAACTGTCAATGAGCTGACTTATTACTTTTTATAATAACAGCTACGTATATTAGTAAACAAAATCCATTAATATAACATAAAAATGTTAGGATAAATTATTCTGGTTTCAGAATACTGAAATTGTGATCATCTGTTAAATAATGATGAAAAATAAAAAATAAAACTTATCGATCATTAACAGATAATGATCCAGTTACGGAATAGGGGGGAATATTTTTATAACGTCAGTTTCAAGATCAGAATTCATAAAAATAAAATGAACAGAATAAATTAGTTTAGCCACAGATAGTCGAAATTATGTTAATCTATAAAGTAATCATGAAAAACAGGGGTTGTTATTAACTTATTGATCACTAACAGATGATTCAGTTACAGAATAAATGGTAACATATGCAAATCATGCAGAAAATGATAATGATTATTTTTTGACGTTTCTCAAAACCAATGAAATGCTTCATTGTATGACACATGTCTGCGTTTTAACCAATCCTATCAATATTATACTGAGAATAAATCTCTTGTGATTATTCCCGAGAATAATCTCTGTAGGTCCTTTTGTTTGTGACAAATGATAGGTAGTTGTCAAATAATTAATTAAAACTGTCAACGCGTCAAGTAAAATGTGTGGAAAAGATTGATTTAGTTCCATTTCAGATACAGAATACACCAACAAATTTTGGAAACAACTTCCAAGAATACATTAATAAGTAATCAATCGATATGGACTAAGTTTAAAATCTTTTAAGTTGGATGAATCGACCTCACAGCTAAGTCAAAAAATAATCTAATTAAATATAACTCGAGAGTTCGATAAACTAGAAAATAATTCTCCAGTATCTTTCTTAAACTTGTTGGCATTTGGTAATAGCCACTCAAGTCCTACGGGCTTTCATGACTATTGCCTGGCAACAAGTTTTCGAAAGATCTGTCAAATTATTTTCAATTTATTCTCACTCTCTTGTTATATTATTACTGATAATTTTTTTCGGGGAAAAATAAAGTTAGTCAAACGAAAAATGAATCGAATGAAACTGGGTTGAAATCATGCACTGATATATATTTTTCAATACATTAAGTGTATATCTTGTTATGAGAGTACAACAAGCAACATTTATTTATTTATACGATTTTAGAATCTGTGGTTACTAGGGAAATAAATCTGTAATCATATTAAAGGTAAAACTAAAAAGATGTTTAATTTAATTGACTAATTTACTAGACTTCCTTACTGTACGATTATCCTGAATTACTTTAGAGATAAACGATTCAAGTAACAGATGTTTATTACTTAATTTTATTCGGCATTTATTTAAAACTTTTCTTTCTACAACTGATTTTACATGTTAACTGCCTATACCAACATTTACGTGGGAGACACGGTATATAAACATGTTTGTTTATGTAAAATTACATGACATTTCTAAACTGAAATATCAAGAGTACCATGACGAACCTGCGGAAGAATCCCAAGAAACTGTTGCTGCAACGATGCACGGATTTATACGATAACATAATGTTAACGTATTTTAACGAAAGTATTCTATTTTACGGGAGCAACATATCATGGTCTTCTAGTGAACGATAACACTGATATAAGCAAGTATCCGATTGATTTCAATTTCTATACTTGTGCTTCTGTATCTTTTACTTTGAATGTAAATAAAAAAGTTCTTAGGTTTTTATTTGTTTCATTATACTCTATTGGCCGTATTTGTTTGGGAACTTTGGTTTCAACCCTGAACTGATCTAGAACTAACTCGTGTTACTTCCAAATAAATGATGCATCTAGAGTCAATTGTAAAAATTACCGATAAATTTAAAATCTGAATGCATGTTCTAAGTGACATCTGCTTAAATACAAATTGCGATGCCACCAATTCAAAACGGATAACAAGGAACACAAGTTGATTAGAAATAGAAAACGGTTCAACCTGCCAACCCACCAAAATAGCTGGGGCAGTAGGATCAGTTCAGGAACTGTTCTGGGTTACTTAAAATTTGCCAATTAAACAAAAGTAACATCCCGGGTTACTTTAGAAATGCCAAATAAATACGGCATTGCATTTTACTTACACGACAACTGAACTGTCAAAATAATAAAACATCCCTAGAGGAATAATGTGCATATTATTTAGCATATTCCATTTTCCATTTGAATCAGATCTAACTTACATTTACTGAACCAGATCATTTATTTATTTCGCTGGTTTACTGCGGTGACTTTATTTCCAGTACTAGAATTAAGTACTGATTCTAATTTACTACTGAAGTAATTCATCCCAATAAGTGCAACAATTTGCTTAATTCAATTCATTTAGTCATGTTGCCTAATTTATCGGAACTAATTTAAGTGAACCAAGTGGCAAATGGAATACAGCTATTTACGTAGGGATAAAATGTTTTACTTTTGTCCCGAAACGGTCAAATACTCCCGATCGTGATTTTTTTTAATAAAACTACAGTATTAAGAAAATATGGAAGACTTTCAAGATGCTTCAACTAATTAAAAATGATAATTGCTGATCGTAATTACTTATTGGATAGCAGTGTATGCGGCAAAACAGTGCAAATTTTTACTGAAATTTTTCTCTCTAACATAATTCGGGAAAACTCTGCAGCAAATTTTATTATTACAGATTCATGCTTAAAATGGTGTATATTTAGTATAAATATTGTGCTATTCGATTAATAAAACGTGCAAAGTATATTCCAAATGTCTTAAACATTTATGGTGCCTACTAATTTAGAATTTCATTTATTATTAGTTTGTTTTCAAATATTTATTTCAGTGACAACATTAAATTAGTGATTAAAAATCTTTAGTAACATTTAATAACAGTAGACACCAAGTTACCAGGAAGATTTTGGCACATAATGACATGGAAAATACGGAAGAAATTGATGACATGTACGATTATAAATTGATGTATCTATTGCAACTGAAACTTAGTATTAAGCTAAACACAGCTTTAACTAACAGCGATAAGCTAAACAAGTATTTTACTAAAAGAGCTTTGAGTAGTATAATAATAAATAAATAAATAAAGGTATCACAATGATTTTACTCTTTTAGAAAACACTGCCGATCAACAATACATAATTGTTGGATTAAAACATACTATAATCGGAAACAATTGAGAAGCAATGGCGTCCTCTTCAGACAGTTGAAGGTTGTCGCCGACCTCTTATGTGAGGGGCTATGGGGCGATATTAGCGCAGTTTCTATTTTGCAACAAAAATCAATAATTTTAAACTAAAATCTCGAAATTGTATGATGATGATGATGGTGAATCATTCGTGAATGGAAAAATAAAGCATGGTTTGATTTTAAATTCCCTAAAAATGCAACGCTAACTTTAACATAACTTTAGCATGAAATAAACCCTTCATTTTACTTCATTTTCAACTGGACAGTTTGTAAAATTACTATAAAAATATCTCTCGACAGTTGTAAGTGAAGTAAACTCATCATGTCAAAAGTACTTACTTAATTTCAGTCTTGCTGCTGGTTCTCTGCATTAAAAGTAATTTTATGTTTTAAAACATTAAATCGGCCATGTACTAACTTTAGCTGTGCCCTAAGTGAGCATGTTAGTTGCTTCTGAAGTTCTTGAACCTCAAGAATCTCCTTCCTAAGATTCTGGTAATCGTTCTTCACTTCTGTAACAGATTTTAACAATTTGAAGACTTCTATATCTGCATCGTCCCTAAAAATCTCTTTCTCAACATTTCCCACTTTCATTGCTAGTGTGTCTAGCTTTTCATCTGTATTTTTCACCTACATATTAATTAAGAATTAATTATGTATTCGTTTTCTAAGACACTGGATCTTACATGTTTCTCAAGGTTGTCAACAGCTTCTTCCATTTTAAAAGACTTGACAAGTATTATTATTTTTATAAAGCAATTCAAATTTACGTTTTATTAAAAAATTGATGTATACTGAAATGTCAAATGTCAAAACTTGTTTTCATTGATTCTACAAGCTAGGATAGACAAACCAACCCACAAAATTTAGGGATTGAACGTTTCCAAATATTACCGCTAGATGTACTGCGGCAATATACTATAAAAGTCAATGAAAACTAATTCGACAAATAAACTGTTGAGCAACGTTACATAATAGATTTGGACAAAGCAATTTACAACCCTGAGTAGTGTCTTCGGAGGTCTCTACTATCGTCAATACATAGAGTCTTAAAAGTTGTATTTAAAAAGACGGTTTATTTGAATTTATAAAATAAGATGACATACAAATTTTTCCATTTATAAAAACAGTATGTCAAAAGAATAATAATTATAACGAATTAATAATAAATAAATATATTATTAATAAATTTGTATAAATGAGCATAGAGCTCAACGAACCAAAGTAAAAACCTAAGATGAGTGTCTTCGGAGGTCGCTACTATCGTCGGTACATTCAGCGTCAAAAATTGAATTTAAATTTGTAAAATAAGACGGCGTGTAATTCTTTCCATTTATAAAAATAGTATGTAAAAAGAATAATAATTATGATAGATTAAATAAATAAATATATTATTAATAAATTTGCATAAATAGTAATATCATACATGATTCAGCGGCTAAGTGTTTTTATTGAGACTGTATATTTCACTTTCGCGCCAAAGTAAAGTCACGCCATTTGTTATATACCTGAACGGGTGGCGTTAAAGCGCATTCCAGCCACGATTTTACTTTGGTTTGTCGAACACTATTAATGAACCGATTGCGAACGCAAAGTATAAAAATATATTTAAAAATTTACCTTTGATATTGTATGGAGATTGTAGCTCAGTGGTTGCGCTTCCAACGAACAAGCGATACAAGTACGTACAAAATAATAAAATCCAATATATTTAGGATATAATACGGGGTGAAAAAAGTACAAACATCAAACATAGCTTATTTTATGCCTCCAACGATTCAACTGCTTCATTTTCAGTCGAAGTCGGTTCTTCCGAAGCAGGTTCTTCTGCAGCAGGTTCTTCTGGCGAAGTAGGTTCTTCTGGTGCAGGTTCTTCAGACGACGGATTCTCCGAAGAAGGTTCACTAGGTTCAGCCGATGATGCCGGCTCGGGTTCACTCTCTGTGGGTGCTGCTGTGGATGGTGCAGGTCTCTGGGTGGTCGTGGAAGTTGTGGTGGTTGCTGCAGGAGGTCGAGGATGTTCTGGAAAGAGTTACGATTTTACAGGATTACGTAATCTACTCGGTTCTGGTGTAGAAGTTGTAGTAGTTGTGGTAGATTCTGGAGGAGGACCAAATGGGGGCCAGTCTGTAAAATGTTTAACTAACTATCTAATAAGAAGTTTAGGAATGTTTTGATTACTTACTTCGACCATAGTAGCAAGAAGCACCATGTTTATCGTGTCCGAATGATCTTCCTGAGAAATCTGCAGTGGATGAGTTTTTCACTGGCTTTGCGTACTGTAAAATAATAGTATATAGTAGGAAAGTAATATTTTACTTGAAGAAACGGTTGCTTGAAATACGAGGCCGCATGCCGAGTATTTTAATCCGCCGAGTCAAGTAAAAACACTTTTCTGAAGTATTATGTATACTATTTTTTCTGAAACCGTTTAATTTACTCAATTATTAATCATAAATAATTCAAAATGTTTAATTTTTTTTATATGAATTGTATTGGCAGCAGACTACGTATCCAAGGTTTTAACAAAAAAAAAGCAGTCAGGTAAAATCTTTATCAGACTGTTTTGTACTTTACCAGACTGTTATTTTTGTTGTAGGCTTCGATACGTACTTTACTTGACTGTTTTTGTAAAAACCTACTTTCCATACTAAAATTGGTCAGGAAAGAAGGCACTTTCTGGCCGGTTTCAGAAAATAGTATATTACATAATAAGTCAGGAAAGTGATATTTTACTTGACGAAGCGATTGTTGGAAATACGAGGCCACAGACCGAGTATTTTAATCCGCTGAGTCAAGTAAAAACACTTTCCTACTGTATTATGTACGTATCTTAAGTTTTGGTAAAAATCTACGTTTTATACTAAAATTGGTCAGGAAAGTAGCCGGTTTAAAAAAATAGTTATGTGTGTATCTAGGCCGCGAAATGATTTTTTTTGTGTGCGTGGAAGAAAAATGCTGAAAGCCCAGACAGACTACAGCGTTATCAGAAGAAGTAAGTGTTTCAGTTGGTAATAAAAAAAACTACTTGAAATTGGTAAGACTGATACATAAATTGTTTTGCTGTTGATGACAATGACATTTGAAAATTTAAATTAATAAAAATCGTTCCCTTACCCACATCCTTTTATTTCTTAACATTACTCAATAATCTAAAGTATTTCTATCACTCAACATATTTGTATTTATGATAAAAATGACATGTCAAATAGTATTTCCGTCTTTACCTGTCGTTGTACCAACTGTAAAATAAAAAGATTCCCAGAATTGTATTGCCAACTGAAACATTTACTTTTAATAACTTTATATTTATTTAACCGCACTTCACGCGCAAAATATATGACTTACCGAGATCTGCTTCGGCAGAGTGCCACACCCAGTAATGGGTAGAAGGCGTGATGATATATTTATTTATTTTATTTTTTATATTTATTTAAATATTGACCATGCTTGAATTTCCCACTTTGCCAATGAACTTACAATAAAAGCAAGAAACATGACCGCAACAACAAAAACAATAAAAGCAAACTTCATTTTCTTATAGATTTCGTTTAAAACTTTGCACACACGTTTTACAATAACAAAAAGCAGATTCATCTGGACAAAATGGCGATCTGAATGCTTTTATATCAACTAGCAAATAGGACTAATGACGTTTGGATTATTTTTATCTGTGATCTCTTTCCGTTTTCGCAAATGTTGCACGGCATATCAACAAATATGAATCAAACTAATTATATTTTGATTGTTTGTGTCATTGAGAGTGGAATTGTTGGGAGGAAAACAAATGATGTATCTAGATATTTTATTATTTATATAAATATGAATGTTTCAAATTGCCTTGGACTATTATTTCATGTAACAATTGAAATAAACAAGTAGAAATTACTCATTTTTTATTACTATTTTGTTTTTATTTATTTATAAAATCTAACATTGTTAAATACACAAATATATTCTCTTTCTTTATCGTGGTCACGAAGGCAACGTACTAGTATTCAGCTGTATATAGATAGCAGGTTAAATTAGTAATTTCAGTCCTTTTAATTAACGAATTATCCTGTTCCGTTAGTAGGAGGACGAACTGTAGGGATTGTTTGTGGCCTAGGGGTTGTTGTTGTTGTTGTAGTGGTAGTTGTTCTCCTCCCTTTGTTATATAACAAAAATAATATATTTAAAATACATACATACATTATACGTTCAACATGAGAATTTTGACATAGGCGTTTAACATAGAAAATAAGTTTTATGCATAACCGGACCGAAAAATATGTGTTTTAGCCATAAAAAGCGGGCTTAAACATTTCTTTTTGGCCCATGGGCCAAAAAGAAATAATTCCTATACGAGTAGATACATAAATAAAATGACAATTTTTGTTTATCGTGAAAAGGATGCGGGTACACACGTGACACTGTGACGTTTAGTGACGTAAAAACAGCTGTTCGGGCAAAGATCACTGCGCCACCTATAAAATGAACTATTTTTTGGGACTAAATTTGAAAAGAACGGTTCATTTCAAATCTTGTTGGGCTGCGATTACTGCGCCACCTACAAAATGAACTATTTTTTTGTGGCGAGATTTGAAACGAACGGTTCATTTCAAATCGTGTTGGGCTGCGATCACTGCGCCACCTACAAAATGAACTATTTTTTGTGGCAAGATTTGAAAAGAACGGTTCTTTTATATATATATATATATATATATATATATATATATATATATATATATATATATATATATATATATATATATATATATATATATATCACTTACCGAGATCTGCTTCGGCAGAGTGCCACACCCAGTAATGGGTAAAAGGCGTGATGATATATTTATTTATTTTTTATTTTAAATAAATTTACCCATTACTGGATGTGGCACTCTGCCGAAGCAGATTTCGGTAAGTGATACATCTATGCGCGTGAAATGCGATTACCAGCCGTCAAATCACGGTCCCCATAGATGTTAGTGGTGAGGGAGCCACAGGGGTAATTTTAATTTGGTGAAAATATTTTGTCGCCTGTGGGGATCGAACCAGGGTTCTTAGGATCCACAGGCCGACTTGATACCACTGAGCCATTACCCCATAATAATAACTATTTTTAAAAGTAAATAACCATTATAAAAGTTACTTACTTCTTCGATTGCCCCCACAATCTTTTCCATGACGATGTTTCGGGTTGAAATCTTGAAATATATCATCTGTTCGGCAGATCTGAAACATAAGAAATTGTAAAAATTACTATTAGAGAATATAATTGAGTCAGTACGTCTATTACAATTCTAGCAATTTTTGATCAAAATAACTCACAGATATAACTGCAAAAATGATTGCAACAATCAACAACAATATTGTTAACTTCATGTTATAATTAAAAGAGATCGTAGTAGCGAAATTATTTTATGTAAAGTGAGGAAACTTTTGAAAACTGATAGAACTATATAATATTCAATATGAATAGTTGCATATCATAACAGTTTGTTGTATTTTTTTGTTAATTTCCGGTTAAAAAAAGATATTTCTGTTAAAGTTTTTATAAAAGCAAAAAAATTATAATTGATTTATGTTTTTCTGCAGATTTATCAACGTCAAACGCTAATCAATTATTTTACAGAAAAATACTTCAAATAAAAGATGTAGAAATAGTTTATTACGTACCATGAACTGTAAGTGACAGTTTTTAGGTCAAGAATGTAGTTTAGGAAATCAAGGCCCGGAGGGTCGAGATTTCCTAAACATTCGCGACCTAAAAAATCATTTACAGTTCGAGGTTAGTAAACTATTTTTTACAATACTTGCACAAATAGAAGGAAAAGAAAAATAAAAATAAAAAATATATATATATATCATCACGCCCCCTACCCATTACTGGGTGTGGCACTCAGCCGAAGCAGATCTCGGTAAGTGATATATTTTGCGCGTGCGGTTACCAGTCATCAAATCACAGCCCCCAAATATGTTAGTGGTGGAGGAGCCACAGGGGTAGTTTTTGAAATTATGAAAATTGTTTGTCGCCTGTGGGAATCGAACCAAGGTTCTCAAGATCCACAGGCCGACTTCATATCACTGAACTAGCCACCCCATAAAAGAAAAATAGGTTTCAAAATTGACAACTGTCAAATTGTGGTCAAAATAAATAGGACCTTGATATCTAATATTGACTTACTGTCCAAAGTCGATGGTAAGTAAATATTATAGTCCTGATATAACCATGGAAACCACTATGGAATAAAAGGTCCACTTTTTACTGTGTTTAAATTTTCTTTGAAATAATTTGGTGCTTTAGCTGTATTTATTTGGCATTTTAAAAGTAACCCAGTATGTTACTTTTGTTTAATTGGCTCGTTGTAAGTAACCCAGAACAGATCCTGAGCTGATCCTACTGCCCCAGCTATTTTGGTGGGTTGGCAGGTTGAACCCGTTTTATATCTCTTTCTAATCAATTTGTGTTCCTTGTTATCCGTTTTGAATGGGTGGCATCGCAATTTGTATTTAAGCAGATGTCACTTAGAACGTGCATTCAGATTTTAAATTTATCGCTAATTTTTACTACTAACATTAGATGCATCATTTATTTCAAAGTTACACATGTTAGTTCTAGATCAGTTCAGGGTTGGACCCAAAATTCCCAAACAAAGGCCGTATTTGTTTGGGAACTTTGGATTCAACCCTGAACTGACCTAGAACTAACTCGTGTTACTTCCAAATAAATGATGCATCTCAAGTGTCAGTTGTAAACACTGGCGGTAAATTTAAAATCTGAATGCATGTTCGAAGCGACATCTGCTTAGTTTTGTTAGTGTGTTAAATTGCGCTTTTAATTGAATGTTTTAAGTCATCTTTATATTTTTTATATGTAGTCAAAAAGCAAATAACGTCAGAGTCTGTACATTTTTTTATAATTTTGTCATCAGCAGTATCAAAATAATTAATTCCGGAGTCGCAATTATGTGTCGTAATATTATCCTCTGTGACTTATATTGCAAGAAATACATAATGCATATTGCTCTTCCATCACCTGCATAAATAATAGTTTAGTATATTATTTCAAAATATTATTATAAAATTACTTACGTTTTTTATAAAAATAACTCCTAACCTCTCTATACTATTACAAATCGCGATGCCGCCACGAATAACAAGGAACACAAGTTGATTAGAAAGAGATAGTAAACGGGTTGAACCTGCCAACCCGCTAAAATAGCTGGGGCAGTAGGATCAGTTCAGGAACAGTTCTAGGTTACTTAAAGTGTGCCAATTAAACAAAAGTAACCTACCAGGTTACTTTAAAAATCCCAAATAAATACGGCCAAAATACAGCCCTTATATTACTCGAGAAATAAAATGGTACCTTGAGACGAAATATCTCACTTCTTTCCCATGATATATAAATAACTATTATCCACAACTCATATATAATGAAGACATTATTACACTGATTTCAGTTGAATTATATGGCTCATAAAACACCTGTGTTTTATATTCCATAAAACACTGTAAACAGCAAAGTTACTTAGCAACCACTTCATGATCTACCGTATTTTGCGAAACTATAGGCGTATTCCATTTGCCACTTGGATCAGATCTAACTTACATTTACTGAACCAAATCACTTATTTATTTCGTTGCATTACTTTGCTCACTTTATTTCCAGTACTATAATTACTTATTTGAATTTATGTTGAAGTAATTCACCCCAATAAACGCATCAGTTTGCTTAATTCAGTTCATTTCGTCATGTTGTCTAATTTATCTGAACTGATTTAAATGAACCAAGTGGCAAATGGAATACAGCTTATGTATAACTGAATCAACGTTAAACGTTACGACCAATCTTCTTCGATACCTGTAATTATGAGTTGTGGATAAAATTTTGTATTACACTCGTGTTTTATTGGTATATAATACACTTAAGAATATTAAACACTCGACCTTTGGTCTCGTGTTTCTTGCGTGTTTTATATACCTAATAAAACACTAGTATAATAAATAACTATTAAATATAATTTTACGGTAGTATTTTGTAAAAATCTGTAAAACTTTTTGAAATCTACAAAATCCTTGAAACATTTTATCTTCATGCATGTTTCCAATCATATAACAACAATTAAAATAATAACATTTATTTGTACATATTTTGCTTTATGTAATTATAAAGTTTGTTTATTAAAACATATTCTACATGTGTCATCATTGCGAGGTCTGCATCAGTCTGATGATATATCATTAGTGATGAAGAATGAATGGGCATTTTTATATTAAAATATGCACTTTTTACTTGTGTTATTTATAAATTTATAACATAATTAAATCATTTTTGCATACTGCAGCTCTTAAATATTTATTTTAATGTTGCAAAAATTAATAATTTATGCGCCAAGTTTCTGTTCACACAGCAATAAAATTATTTATTGTTTATCGTTTTAAAAACAAGTTAAACTCATAAATTATATTTGTTTGTTTACATGTATTATTGTTGTGAAATCATTTGTGTTTATTTATCAATGATTGTAAAAATTTATTTTGACTATAATTTAAGAATTCCTGTTTGGCAACTAACATTTATAGGGGCTGTAATATGACGGCTGGTAATCAGAATAAAATGTCAATAAAAATCTATAATCAGAAATAAAGTGATATTATAATACTATAGATTCTGAGAACCCTGGTTCGATTCCCACAGCCGACAAATTTTCACCACATTAAAATTACCCCTATGGCTCCTCCATCGTTAGGGGTTGTGATTTGACGGCTGGTAATCGTATTTCACGCGCATAAATATATCACTTACCGAGATCTGCTTTGGCAGAGTGCCACACCCAGTAATGAGTAAAAGACGTGATGATATATTTATTTATTTTATTTATTTTAAAATAGAATTATTCCTATTGTTTATGGCCTGTATTTCACAAGTGGCGCCCATAAAAGAAATAGTTGCATACAAACGTTCATAACTGCTCTAACCAATTGAGCAGTCTTCTATGCGAGTGACAGGTTCAGGGTTCAAATCCCGGCGAACGCTCATAGTTTTTTCAAAAATTATTTCTAACAATTACCATTTGGCCATTGTTGTCATTAAATTATTTCTAATAGTAATTTTATTTAGTTTGAAATTATGAAACGAAATTATAAAAAAATCTTGTGTGAAATATAGTAGGCTTAGATAAAGTATAATAAAACTCGCTATAATGGCTATTATTCCCAATGATGAAATTTACAACACGAGTGAGCAAAGCGTCATTGTATAATATACTAATATTGTATTTTCTTGTTTTTTGTTATACCATTAAGTAATTATAAAGAAATAGTTATTTACGTATCAAGGGTGAAAACAGGCGTTTCTGGCCCGTGGCATGATTATTTGCACGAGGCGCAAAGCGCCGAGGGCTAATAACATGCTCAGAGTTAGAAACGCTAATTTCACCCGTGGTACATACAATATTTTATGCACAACAAAATAACATTTAATTATATGTTCAAAAGATTAAAATATATACATAGGTTATATGTCAAAATAACATTTTGCAGAATCAAGTATTCACAATAAACAAAAATTTTTACTTATGTATCCATAGGAATTATATCTTTTTGGCCCGTGGGCAAAAAAGAAGTGTTTAAGACCGCTTTTTAGGGCTAAAACACATACTTTTCGATCTGGTTGTGCATAAAAGAATAAATATATCATCAAGCCTTTTTACCCATTACAGGGTGTGGCACTCTGCCGAAGCAGATCTCGGTAAGTGATGTATTTATGCGCGTGAAGAACGGGTACCAGTCGTCAAATCACGGCCCCCAAAGATGTTGGTGGTGGGGGAGCCACAGGAGTAATTTTAAATTGGGGAAAATGTTTGTTGGCTGTGGGGAGCGTGGGTGTCCCCTTTCCGTTTCTAGTTGTGGCTGATGAAGTATGTTACAATGATACAAAAAAAAATTATCGGCCTGTGGATCCTAAGAACCCTGGTTCGATCCCCACAGTCGACAAAACATTTTCACCAATTTAAAATTACCCCTGTGGCTCCACCACTACTATAATCTTTGGGGGACGTGATTTAACGGCTGGTAATCGCACTTCACACGCATAAAAATATCACTTACCGAGATCTGCTTCCACAGAGTGCCACACCCAGTAATGAGTAAAATACATGATGATATATTTATTTATTTTATGGGGTAGGTGGCTCAGTGACATCGAATTGGCTTGCGGATCTTGAGAACCCTAGTTCGATTCCCACAGCCGACAAACATTTTCACCACATTAAAATTACTCTTGTGGCTCCTCCACCACTAACATTTTTGGGGGTCGTGATTTGACGCGCATAAATATATCACTTATCGAGATCCGCTAGTATCACACCCAGTAATTGGTAAAAGGCGTGATGATATATTTATTTATTTTATTATTGATCTCTTTAATCACATGTTCTTGGGTGTCTCCTTTCCGTTTCTATTGTTACAATGGGTTGGCTAGCTCAGTGGTATGAAGTCGGCTTGTAGATCCTGAGAACCCTGGTTCGATTCCCACAGGCGACAAACAATTTTCATAATTTCAAAAACTACCCCTGTTGCTCCTCCATCACTAACATCTTTGGGGGCTGTGATTTCATGGTTGGTAACCGCACTTCACGCGCAAAATATATCACTTACCGAGATCTGCTTCGGCAGAGTGCCACACCCAGTAATGGGTAGAAGGCGTGATGATATATTTATATTTTTTATTACTATGATACAAAATAAATATTTATTATAGTACAATATAAACATACCTATATATTTACCCTCTATTAAGATCTGCTGGTGCTCTGAATTGACGGCTGGTACCTACACTTATGAGTCAATTAATCATCTACAAAGACCAGCATTTGCAGGCCACAACCAGTAAAAAATAAGATTCTCACAGTTTTAAATGCTTTCAATTCATGATACACTATCACCAGCCTACCTTCTGTTAAAAATAACTATATCGTGACATATTTTTATTTGAAATTCACCACAAATCGCGTTTCTTTTTGTAATAACACACCGTACTTCTAAATATCAATTCAAGGTCTTCAAATAGCCGGCTACAATTCATACAAATAACAAAGGTTTTGTCCGAAACACGCAGTGCTGTGTTATCAGCTAGCGCGAATACACCGATCATAAATTGATAATTATAACTGATAGTAAAATATTGCTAGAAGAAAGGTTTCTTGAAGAACCATGGGTCTACAGTGCGCGAATGTTGAAGAACAGTACAAGAAGTTTAAAGATCTGAAACCAGATGATGTTAAGAGTATGATGGAGTGGGCAGAAAAACAACCGCATTTACCTAAAATTTCTGGTAGGTGATTACTAAAAATTGATTGTTTTAAGTATGTTTCGTGCGAGTAATTTATTTTTAATTATTTTAGTCACAATATTTAGTAATTATTACAATAGTTATTTATAATATACACTCATTGGAAAAAAACCGAATCACTTATAATTTAAGAATTTTTTAACTGTAAACAACTTGTTACTTAGCAAGCAACCACTTCATGATCTACCGTATGTTGAGAAACTATTTATAACTGAATCAACGTTAAACGGTACGATCAATCTTCTTCGATACTTATAATTTTGAGTTGAGGATAAAATTTTGTATTACACTTGTGTTTTATTGGTATATAAAACACTTGTATAATAAATAACTATTATTTTATCGTATTATACCGATATACTGAAAAAATGGGGCAAGTGGCAGTACTTTACAACAATTTAAGCAGTTTAAATTTATTTTTTGTACTCGCATCATTCAAAATAACATTTTTGTAATCGTGTCATTCAAAATAAGGTTTGCATTACTTTGGAAACTGATGGAGAGTTTGATTTAGCGCACTAGTGCGCAAAGTAATTGATAAAACTCCCATTTTTATGGTTCTAAATTTTGAGTAGTAAAACGCTATTGTAATTATATACACATATTTTAAGGAATTTATCAAAGAAATAGAGACATTAGCTTATAACGTCATCAATCAGACATATTTTAACAATCTTTACGAGAAAACATAAACAATTTGTTTTCAAATAAGAAATGTCAATTCATGGTATACTTAACTGTCAATATAAATTCATATTCAAATTTAATCAATTTTATCATTGTCTATTATATAATTTTTGCTCGGTACAAAAAGCATTGTACAAAACTCGTGCACGAAGACGTCATTTGCACCATTCGCGCACTAGTTATGTAAATAGCCTGGAAACTGATTCAAAGTTTGATTTTGCGCACTAGTGCGCAAAGTAATTGAAAAAACATCCATTTTCATCGTTCTAAATTTTGACTATTGTAACGCTAATTTTATTTATGTACATACACATTTTAAGTAATTTATAAAATAAGTAGAGACATTAGCTTATAACGCCATCAATCAGACTTATTTTAACGAGCTTTACGAGAAAAAATTAACAATTTGTTTTCAAATAAGAAATGTCAATTCATGGCATACTACACCGTCAATCATAAATTCATACTTCAAATATAATAATTTTTCTCATTAGCGGTTATATAATTTTTGCTCATTCCAAAAAGCATTTAATTATAAATTATTTCTAAAAATAGAAAACATTACAAATTATAAAAAAATTAAGGAACAAATTTTAGTTATCTACTTAATTTATTAAGATATCAACAACACGTATTTCCTTTTCTCATCTTGCTCTTATTAAAGCTTTCATTCTTCTGTGAATACTTTGAAATACTTCGAAGTTTATTAACCCTTTGCACTCCGTTGGCGCCGTCATGGCGACATAGGAATCATTCTAACAAATCCAATGGCGCCGCAGCGGCGACATAAACAATAGGATTACATTTTATTGTTTAATAAATTAAAGGATCCTTTTACAAGTTTACAAATAGTTGTATTCAGTTGTATACAGTACACACTGGTGATACGTTGTGCTTTTTGCTATGTTTTACATTTATAACAGTAAATACGCATTCATTCTATTCGAATAATATAAATATGGAGGAGAATGTTGAATTTAGTGGTAGTGAAGACGAGTTTGTTTTTCAAGTGCAAAGTGACTTTTCCGACGAAATTTCGATAGAATGTTACAATTTTATTATAAGTTCGAGCAGTGAGAGTGCTTTGTAGGACATAAACGAAAAAAATCGCGTGTTTTGGACTAGTGAATACTGTGACAATTGTCCTAACAAACCACATATGCATTTGGGAGACTGTTTTCTAAAATATCACACATTAAAAATTTATAAAAATTAGAATATGCTTATTTTTCTTTGATTTCCAATATTATATCATAATAAATATATATTTCTTAGCATAACTACAAGTAGATAAACAGGAGGGTTCCGGGACCATTACGCCTAAAAAAGGCAACCCGCAATACAGGCGGTTGCCTACGGGTGGTTGCCTATGTTTTAGGGGCCATTGTCCTTGATGTAGGTCGTGGACCCCGAGGTCATTGCTCTGACCCCCGCCCGACCCCCATCGAGATCGTCCCCACCCCCATCTCCCCACCTCCCCCCAACCCCTCCGAATGTCTAAATATAGATTTGAAGTTGCATCTGTAAAAAATTAACATGTGTTCGCATGATGGTAAAAAATTAACATGTGTCCGCATGATGTTGAGGTCTAAAAAAAAAATATGAAATCATGTCTAAAAATAGATTTGCAGCTGTTGTTGATAAAAAATAGGTGGGAAAGCGTATCCAAACAAGTTCTCAAGCTGTAAAAATATTTTTTACATCCATTTGTAGCTATATATTTTGTTTTTTACGCATTTTGTTTTAGTTACATGTTGTATCTACAAGTAAAATGAGCAAAGAGACAGTGTGCTCGTTAAGCGATAATGTTATTAAAAAAATAAAATCGGCTTTAAATCTAATTAAAACAGTGGATGAAGCTGAAAATTGGCGAAAACATATAAATAAATTTATATTATCAATATCAAATTGTATTAGAAATCAAAGAGGATGTTGCAACAAGGATGAAAATTTATTTAAACTAGAAGCCAATCTCACAATATTAAAATTTTTTCGAGAAAAATTAAATCAATTTAAAAATGATCAATCAGTATCAGGATCAGGAGTATGCGGTAGACGACAACAGAATAAATTAATTTGGCGGGATGTGAAATCTGTCTTTGGAGGGCGAATACAAACAGGTGTAATTATAAATAAATTTTTTAAAGATCCAAGGATATTTTTTGAAAAAAGTAAGCGTATTTTTAAAAATAAAATTAATAATGCTCTAAAATCATCTATAATAAAAGTAAATGTAGTGTTCAGTGCGGAATTTATTATGCCTCATACAGGTGTTTTAGAAATTAAAACATTTAACACAAGCAATAAACCGATAACAAATGCTACCAATTTAAATAGTTGGTACAATGAAAACGTGCAATATAAAATATTGCGTGAACTAGAGGAATTTCAGGAACGGGATTCGGGTTGGGCGCTACATGAAATTATGCATTTAAAATTGCATATCAACAAATATACACCGATAACAGGAGGTACTTATATTGAGCTGCCTGAAGATATTAAACGAAAGCAAGCAATAGTCAACGTCAAGAACTGCGATGAGTTTTGCTTTCTTTGGGCTGTGACATCGGCGCTTCATCCAGCAGTTAAACATTCAGATCGAGTTAGCTCATATCCACATTTTGATAGAGTGTTGAAATATGCCGGAATCAGTTTTCAACTTAAAATAAAAGATATACCAAAATTTGAAGAAATGAACAATCTGGCGATAAATGTTTATACTTTAGAGAAAACTGGCAAGAAACATCTAGTTGTGCCAGTATATTTAAGCGAGAAAAATTTTACGAAAACTATTCATTTACTAATGACAAATTCCAACGAAGAAGAGGTTATTGATGATGAGGACTCAATGGAAATTGATAACAATGTTGATATTATAAAAAATATGAGATCTAACACCAACTATCACTTTATGTGGATAAAAAATTTACCACGATTGTTAAATAAACAATTGTCAGCCCGTAGAACTAAAAAGTGGCTTTGCGATAGATGCTTAAATTATTTTACAGCGGAACATTTGCTAACTAAGCATATGCAGTATTGCAAGCTAATGAACAAGTGTCGCATTGAAGTACCAAGCGATGAAAATAAAATTTTAAAATTCAAGAACTATCGCTATCAAGAAGAGGTGCCTTTTGTAATTTACGCTGATTTAGAATCAATTTTAGAAAAAGTTGAGGATAATTCGGAAAAAAATACAAAAATTATACATAAGCATATACCGTTCAGTATTGCATATTACTTGAAATGCTCTTATGATGATTCCCTTTCAAGATATAGCATGTATCGTGGAAAAAATTGTCAAGAATGGTTCACCAATGAATTGCACACAATGGCTGTTAGTACTAATAGTATAATTCAGACTTTGCAACCTATGAAGCTGATAAATGGTGAAGAACTCGAATTTGATGGAGCGAAAATATGTCACATTTGTCGAAAACCATTTAACGAAAATGATATTAAAGTTCGAGACCACTGCCATTTCACATCAAAATATAGAGGTCCAGCACATCAGTCCTGTAATCTAAATTATAAAAAATCGCATACTATTCCAATTGTTTTTCATAATCTAAGTGGTTATGATGCTCACTTCATTATTAAAAATATTGCCAAAGGATTTCCAGGGGCACTTCATCTGCTTCCAATAAACAAAGAGCGGTATATTTCATTCACGAAATATGTAAGCAACACCAAAATAAATTATCGTTTCATTGACTCGTTTCGATTCATGGCAAGTAGTATTGATAAACTGTCGATGTACCTTCAAGATTCGGAGAAGAAAATCACCAGAAGCCAGTGTACTAGTGAAGAAGAATTTAAATTGCTAACCAGAAAAGGAGTCTTTCCCTACGAATACTTGGACTGCTGGGGGAAACTTGATGCCGATAGATTACCAACTCAAGAACAATTCTACAGCTTAATCAGAAATGAAAGTGTTTGTGATGATGACTACAATCATGCTCAAACTGTATGGAATAGTTTTAAAATAAAGTCGTTGGGGGGTTATTCTGATTTGTATTTAAAAACCGATGTATTATTATTAGCAGATATATTTGAAAATTTTCGCACAAGTTGTATGCAATCATATGGACTTGATGCATTACATTACTATACAGCACCAGGTCTGGCATTTGATGCAATGTTAAAATGTAGTTCTATTGAACTTGAGCTGTTGACCGATATTGATAAAATTTTATTCATCGAGAAGGGGATTAGAGGTGGGGTATCTCAATGTGTGAACAGATATGCCAAGGCAAATAACAAATATATGGGTGAACAGTATAATTCAAATTTACGAAATTCTTTCCTAATGTATTTTGATATAAACAATTTATATGGTGCTGCTATGAGCCAATACTTACCATATAGAGACTTTGAATGGGTTAGCGATATTGATATCCATAGTATTGATTTATTAAATATTAGTAATGAATCAGACACAGGCTATATTTTTGAAGTAGACTTGGAATACCCATTTGAACTTCATGAATTACATAAAGATTTGCCTCTTTGCCCCGAACATTTTACACCACCAATATCAAAACATTCAAAATTAATTCCAAATTTGTATCCAAAATCTAAATATATTATACATTATCGAAATTTGAAGCAATGTTTAAATTTAGGTTTAAAGATTAAAAAGATTCATCGTGTTCTTAAGTTTAAGCAAAGTGCATGGTTGAAAAAATATATAGATTTAAATACAGAATTACGTAAACTTTCGGATAATGAATTTAAAAAAAATTTCTATAAACTTATGAATAACGCCGTTTTTGGAAAAACAATGGAGAATGTTCGAAAGCACAAAGATGTTAAATTAGTTACAAAATGGGGTGGTCGTTACGGCGCAAAGTCTTACATTTCACAACCAAATTTTCACAGCTGTACTATACTTGATGATGATATTTTAATTATAGAAATGAAAAGAAAAATTATTCACTTTAATAAACCAATTTATGTAGGATTTTCTATTTTAGATTTATCAAAAACTTACATTTATGATTTTCACTATAACTATATTAAAAAGGAATTGGGGGATGAAGCAAAATTACTATACACAGACACTGACAGTTTAATATATAATTTTATTAACATAAATATATACAATATTATTAAAACAGATATACAAAAATTTGACACTTCTGATTACAATGTGGACAATGTGTACAATATACCGTTAGCTAATAAGAAAGTTATAGGTCTTATGAAAGATGAAAATAATGGTAAAATAATGACGGAATTTATTGGTTTAAGATCAAAAATGTACGCTTATAAAATTTTAAATTCTAGTAAAAATATTAACAAAAGAGCCAAAGGAATTTCGAGCGCAACACTAAAAAACATAACTTTTCAAAATTATCATGATTGTTTATTTAATAATTTAACAGTTGCTAAAAACCAGTATACAATAAGATCATACAAACATGATGTTCACACAATTAAACAAAAAAAATTAGCATTAAGCCCCCATGATGATAAGCGTATTGTTAATTATATATATACTGATACATTACCATGGGGTTATAAATGTATGAGTAATATGTAAAATATATTTATTACCTACTAATAAATGTTTTTAAAATGTTATAACTGTAATAATAGGTAAAATATTACTTACTAATAAATGTGTTTCAATATTATAACTGTAATAACAATGTTAAATACTGCTTACCAATAAATGCCTTAAAATTAATTGTTTTTAATCTTCCACCACATTCACAAATATATCACCATCCTCTGGTGCCGGTAGCCCCAATATTGCTGGATAGGCACCATCATCATCATCAATGATGTCATCTTCCAGACGCCATTCCGAACCATCATCCATCATGTATGATGGTTGATTTTCGACGGGTGAAAGGGATGATTCAGAAACTCGTGGGATGAATGATTCGTGCGGATATTGAATCACGGTGGGTGATGATAGCTGTGACGATGATGACCCCTGTTGCGTTGTTGGCGGCAGCAGCTGGTCGGCAAGATTTTCCACTGTTGCGTGGATCTCCGCTTGCCTATCGTATAAGTCGTTTACGTATTTTGCCAAATACGTTGTAGCGTTGTTAATTCGATTAATCGCAATGTAATTTTTGTCGATTAATTGACTTAGCCCGTTTTGGACTTCTCGAATATTATTCAACTGAACACTGAGTTCTGTAACTAGCTGATACAAATCGTTGGATTGCATGATTTAATTGAACACTACGTATTTCACCAGACTATTACAACTGATTGTAATGTTCTTAAAGAATTTTTACATATTTATACATTCATTGGTTGTGGTGGGGTAGTGCGGGAACCCATAATATCTGTTCTCCCACAGGAGCCATATGTGTAGACAACATGTGTACTTCAGACACTTTTTGCGGGCCAATGTAGTTCAGAATGATGTGAAGAGATGCAAACATTTTATTCACACAATATTTGTCAGTTTTTATCACACATGTGGTTTCCGTTCTCCCACAGGAGCCATATGTGTAAACAACATGTGTACTTGAGACACTTTTTGCGGACCGATGTAGTTCAGAATGATGTGAAGAGATACAACACTTTATTCACACAATATTTGCCAGTTTTAACACACACATGCGATCCTCCAGGATGATGTCACCCACAGATTGCTGTGAATTGAGAAACTAATAATGTTGAAAACAAAACCAATAATCATATGAGGAATGGATAGATTGGGTTTCAGCAAATTAAATTCTTATTTTGTTTATTACATACAAATTTATTTTATTATATAAAATTACATTGCACGTACAGCACTAGTTAATGGATTATATTTAACAATTTTATCATGTAAAATTAAACAATAAGCGGTGGTTTCTGCCGGAATGGTGTCTGTTGTTTCAAAATTAAGACGGATATCAACGGCTCCTGATTTCAGTGTCTCATTTTGATGAGAGCAATCGATAACTATAAGAGGCGCTATTGATTTGAATTTATCAGGGGCCAGTACAGGTTCATTCTCCTTCCCATAGTACGACTGCTGGAACTGTGCATACATTTCATAGAGAATAGCAAATTGATTTTTATCAAAATCTAAATTTAAATTATCGTACGGATACATTTCAGAATTTAAATATAATTTTATGTTTTTTAATTTACAGTGATCAAAATAACTCATATGCGATTTTTGTTTATTTTTTTTACTTGTTTGAAAACCGATAATTACAAAACGCGGTTTTTCTAGCTGTGTTGCCGTTTTTACAGTCCAAGTGTGTTGATGGGTTTGCTGCAAAAGTGGATTTTCATGTAATTCCCAACTTCTAAAAGGGATTTCAAGTTCGGAGCTTTTTTCAATATGTTTCATGAGTATAAGACGTTCTGCATCTGCAACCGCAATATGAGGCATTTTCCACAAAACTTTTGTTAATTTTATGTGGCTTTCATCATTTTCCAGTTCACTGTAAATTGCATTTAGATCAGTATTGCTACGAATAAGAATTAATTCTTGACGCAAATTCAATATAATTTTTCGAAAATCTTCAGCAAAACCTAGTAACATACGAAGTGGAATGCAAACATTGAAATGCCCATTGTGGACTATTTTAGCTGAAATATCATCTAGAGGAGACCAAGCTGCATTTTGTAAACGTAAACTTTCATTTGTGTTGTATGAAACGTATCCTTTCATTGTTGATGAAATTCCTGGGTTTCTAGCGTTATCAATTTGAACTCCACCAATTTCATATCTAATCTCTTGAAACAAGAAAGATATTCCATTATTTATCAGTTTAGCTGATGTAGAAGCTGTTCCATCTTTTTTCACCAATTGTCCCTCGATATACAGCAGGCTATCCCACGGCAGTGTATAAACGTCCTGCTGTTGGATTGGAATTCGAATTTCATCATTGTTGTTCAATGTTGTAGATGCATATGGTTGATGTGTATGCTTTTCGGCATTAACAATTGCATTATCGAATAATGCACGTTCACTAACATTTAAAATATTTGCGCTCATTTTGTTTCACGAATACAAAATATATAATTGCTACACTTTAAAACTGAATCAAATTTTATTCTTATCCAGATAACCACTGATGTTAATCGTTTTTTCTTTTTTTCCTCCCTCACCCTATTTTCCTTTTGAAGCTCAATTTTAATTATTTATCTGATATCCTAAAGAATTTAAATAATAACTAATTGCTTGTAGATATTTAAAGTTTTCCGATGTTAGCTGATCAATAGCTGGGAGTAAACTAGACCGCTTTGCTATACTTTGTGTATTAATATAGGGCATTTTTTTGTTATAATCGCTATAGTTGTATCTAATCCCCATTTTATCGTTTTTTTAAATGTAGTCTTAACGTGATGGCTTCTCCTCTGAAATTGACGAGTTCTCCGTTCTGATCGAGTATTTTAATTGTTATGGAGCTGATGATTCGTGTATTTATAGGTAAATAGATAATATTTCCAGGTGCTTCTACTATTTTCTCCCCAGGTTCAGCATTTGGGAAAAATTGATGAATAATATGAACATGTTCATTGTTTTTAAATGATCCACTTATCAAATCACATTCAATGCAGATAGCATTAACTTTAAAAATATTTACAGGATGCTCTGATGTGTACAGTCTATTTGCAACTATAATTTGTTTTTTAAAACCCAGTATGTCACCAAAAGTATCATCCCTATTAAAATCTATATTTTTAGTGGCTTTTATTTCGCATTTAAGGGTATTTTTATTTGCTTTTATTATTAGCCCATCTTGTTTATTTAATTGCTCCACTTGTTTTCGCAAATATTTATGAATATCTCTTACACCGTATGCACCTGTAGGTATTTTAATTGTACTATTATCAAAATAAAAGTTGCAATTTTTTTCATCAATATTCGGAATTGCATTATAAGATTCAAAATTTATAAACCCCAGAACGTATTGTGAATTGTCATCTAATTCAATTGGTGGATAAATATCTGATGTTAAAACAGAATCACGACCTGAAAATGTAAATGTGTACTCCATGATGGTTCAATAACGACTGTATAACATGTATAATAATTATTTATTATAAAGAAAGGATAAGCACAAATGACCACAATTAATATCATTGTACGACTGAAATACATTATAATTATATTCTACATTACAATTGTTAAAATATAAGGATAACTCATTTGGAGGCTTTAAGTTACCAAAACTGTCAAAGTATATAACATTATTACCATATTTTTTATAGGCTACCCAATGTGTACCAGGACCATCCCAATCATCTAAATTCACAATTGCACACTCATTGTAATTGGGTTTATGTGGCAATCTATTACGCATAAAAACACCACGAAAATTTGAAATTTTTAGTTCTTTTATATACTTTAACAAGTCAAAATTGTCTAACGCTCGCTTTGGTAACTTTATCGGAAGTTTTTTTTCAATGATCTTATGTGGAGTCCAAAACCTTTTTTCCGTGATGTTAAGTATAAACCTTCACCCACAGCAATTGCCTCCATTTTTTTGTTGTGACGTTGTTTTTCTTTTAGTTGTTCAGCTGCTGCTTTTGCATCATTTACAGCCTTAGCAATTCCCGCAGCCCCGCCACTCAACGCACCTAGAGCGCTTAATCCAGCGAAAATTGGTACTAACGGTAGAATCCCTCCTTTCTTCGGAATGGTAATAATTCGGGGTGTATTCACTTTTCTTTTTATTTTACCCACTGTTTTAAACGCTATTTTTGCAGCTTTATTTAAATCATTATTTGTGGAACTTATGGATTTTTGTGCTCTTTTTACTACATCACGAAAAGATAGCGCGCTACCTCTTTTTTTCGATTTGCGAGCTGGTTTACAACCCATACCCATCTTAACTTTTGCTTTCATCGCTCCGGCAACACCTAAGGCAGCAAGTTTTTCCCCTGTAGATGCGTTTTTAGATTGAAAACGTTCAACAGCCTTTTGAGCTAACAGCTGATCGGCTTTATGTCTAGTAGACAAATTATTATCGCTAGAATATGCTATATCGTGCTGTTTACAAGCTTCATCAAGATCATTTACACCACGATCTCCACGCAGTAATCGTTTGCGTAGTTTTGTACCAGGACCACAATAATTATAACCTGGAATGTGCAGCTCAACAGGTAGTTTATTAATTACAGAATTAAGGAAACCACCACCTTTTTTAACATTTCGCAATGAACTGTGAGGTTGATTTACAAGCATCCTCATTTTATAATGTTTAATGAGCTACTGAACAATAAATAGATGTGATTGGTTATTTATATCTCAGTTAACATGCAGGTTTTGAAGCAGACACAGTCGCTAAATGTTAGGAATTATGATTTCAATGGCGAGGGTGAAAAACTACGTCATAGTGTTCTATTTCCATCAATAGTAAGATGTTTGATAGCTGGTCCATCTGGTTGTGGAAAAACGAATGTTTTAATTGCGCTGCTGGAGCATCCCAACGGTTTACGCTTTGAAAATGTTCGCATATATTCAAAGTCCTCATATCAGCCGAAATATGTATATTTAGAAAATTTACTAAAACCCATACATGGTTTGGGATACTCTGTTCATAATGATAGTACTGACATCGTAAAACCTGAAGATGCAAAGTACAATTCTGTTTTTATATTCGATGATGTGACGTGTGACAAACAGAATATAATTCGTGAATATTTTAGTATGGGTCGACATAAGGCTGTTGACTGTTTCTATCTTTGTCAAACATATACACGTATACCGAAACATCTCATTCGTGATAATGCTAACTTTATTATTTTATTTAAGCAGGATGATATGAACTTAAAACATGTGTACACAGATCACGTGGGGTCCGATATGACGTATGAGCAGTTTAAAAACATATGCTCTTCATGTTGGTGTGATAAATACGGATTTTTAGTTATAAGTAAAGAGGGTAATTTAAACAATGGACGATATCGTAAAGGCTTTGATCATTATATTGTAATATCAAATAAATAGTCTAGAAATATTGTGCAACAATCATTTCTTGCTGAGAGGTTTAACTGACAAGATATATCTAAATATATCTAACAATCCTGTTCTAACTGTTTCAGATCAGTTGAAGCTGTTTCTAATCTGTTTAAATTGTTTTTAACCTGTTTGAGCCGGTTCATAACTGTTCAAGACCTGTTCATAACTGTTCAAGACCTGTTCAAGACCTGTTCAAAGCTGTTCAAGATCTGTTCAAGACCTGTTCAAAAGCTGTTTAAGCTCTGTTCAAGACCTGTTCAAAGCTGTTTCTGACTGCGGTTAAAGTTATTTCACATTTTGAAAAGCTGGTTATACAATAATTAAAAATGAGTAAACGACTAAAACTTGATATCATAAATACACGTAATATTATTAAACAAAAACTAAACGCATTAAAAGAGGGTCGTGCCCAAGAAGAAGTGTTATTGGAAAAATCATATAAACCTGTTACGCAAACTCTAAAACAAATAGCAACTAGTTTGCAAAATATAAAAAAAGAAGAAAGAGATGTAAAACTTGAGCCAAAAGAACAGGAGAAAAAGGAGGAAGAAAAAGAAGAAGAAGAAGAAGAAGAATATAATGAAAGTTTTTATAATATACCCGCAGCATCGTCTTCAATAATACAACCAAAGTTTTTGGAAACAGAAGTATTAGCTGAGAGTGAACCAGCTTTAACAGATAAAACATTACAGGAAATGATGGAGGAACCGTCATTTAAAGAACATTTAAAACAATATCATGAGTTACCACGACAATACATTGAAGAAATGCTTACTGATACCGATAAATTTGATCATAATTATGGTGTATACCACGATCCTGAAACCGATAAATTTAAGATGGGTAGCAAAGAAGTAACAATCGATGGTAAAGACTTAATAATTGGTGGTATCCAATATGATGGGACCCCTGGGATTTATGAACTTGTTTTTAAAAAACATCCTATTGGTTTCAACACGGATGATTTAAATAATTATATTGATATGTTACACCGAACAAATGCACATCGTAGAAATCATTTACCTACAGGACAAATTCAAGGTAATAGATCATATAAATATCTACGTATTATATCCCCGCATACGCTTGCGAGATCGAGAATTCATTCGTGGGCTGGTGAATCATCCAAACGTACAAAAAGTGGAAAAGGGCTTCATATGAATTTAAGTAATAAAAATGTAGACTATATTTACTGGGATAATCCAAATGAGCTTGTCAACAGATTACAGCTACTATTGGCATCAAACGATGCTGGCAATACAAGTCATAATAATGAGATAGTTTCTATAATTGAGGAGTTATATGAGGCTAATATCCTTGTAAAATGTTAGTAACAAAATGCCACTCAATAAGTTCGGACGTCATGCTGGTAGGACTTATGATGATGATGAGTCAGATTTTGATGAGGATGAATATTTAAATATGCGAAATAGACGGATAATTCAGCTCGCGCCAGCTATAAATGATGCTGATGCGGTAAATAAAAAATTTCTAGAAGAGCAATTAGAAAAAATTGCTAGTAAACTTAATAATCATATTACAAACGCTGAAACTAATATACAAAAAGCAAACAAGATCATACGCGAAGTTACTGGTGATATAGAAGCTCTATTTAAACATTTAAATATTAAAAAAGGCGCATAAACAGCTTGTACTCTGTACTGTACGCTTGCAAAATATGTCGAAAATTAAGCGAAATATCGTTGAGGAGTTACATAAACCAAGCCGTATAAATTTCAAAAGAAGAAGGGTAATTGTTAAAGGGTTAGATGAGTCGTTTCAAGCAGATTTAGTTGAAATGCTCCCATATGCTAGGGAAAATAAGGGGTATCGCTATATACTAGTAGTTATTGATATTTTCTCTAAGTATGTGTGGGCTGAAGCAGTTAAAACTAAAACAGGAGAGGAAATAAGCAGAGCTATAAATAAAATATTTAATACCGATAAACGCATACCACAAAATTTACACACTGATATGGGGAAGGAATTTTATAACAAACATTTTCAAAAGTTAATGAATAAAAATAATATTAATCATTATTCAACTTATAGCAGTAAAAAAGCTAGTATTGTTGAACGTGTAAATCGAACACTTAAATCAATCATGTGGAAAGAATTTAGCTTTAAGGGTAATTACAAATGGGTAAATATTCTATCTGAAATTGTTGCAAAATATAATAATAAAAAGCATAGCACTATTAACATGAAACCTATAAATGTGAATAGGAAAAATGAAAAATCTCTTTTAAACAGCGTCTACAATCATATTAAAATTGTTGAAAAAATTACCCCAAAATTCCGAGTTAACGATCATGTTCGTATTAGCAAACATCGCGCAGAATTTCAAAAGGGTTACACGCCAAATTGGTCAAATGAAATATTTAAAGTCAGTCAAATAAAATTAACACATCCAGTTACATATATACTCGTTGATCAAACCAATAAACCTATTCAAGGTGGATTTTATACTGAAGAACTTCAAAAAGTTAAACATCCTGATATATATTTAGTAGAAAAAGTATTAAAACGTAAAGGGGCTATGGTTTATGTAAAATGGTTGGGTTTTAATAGCAGCCATAACAGTTGGATTCATAAAAACAACGTTGAGTGAAACATGTGGTCAACATATATATTATTTCTTTTGCTCTGTTCCAACTCATTTGCATCGTTGATTTCGTAGCATTCACAATGTACCCATATATTGTTGATCTACAAGGTTTTAAATTATCTAAAAATAATAAGTTCATTTGCAAAGAACTTGCCATTTTAAATGTTGATAATGGTGGTTGTAAATCAGAAATATTTGCTCCACCAATTCCAATCTCTGATTTGTGTAGCAAAGATAAACGAAATATCCGGTGGTTAACAAAAAATCATCACAATTTAGACTGGCAGAGTGGATATGAGCCATATATAAATTTTGAAACTACTTGCCAAAGTCTACTGACTAAAGCTGATAAAATATATGTAAAAGGACAAGAAAAAGCTAACTGGCTGGAAAACATTATCCACAAGAAAATAATTAATTTAGAAAATTTGGGTTGTCCAACATTATCTGAACTACTACATTCGCCATTGCAAATAGATTATTGTAATTTGCACATAAATAATTGCGCAGTACGAAACGTTAAAGCTTTACATAAATGGTTCAAAATGCAATTTAATATATTTGAATCATTTAAATTATTTCATGAGAATGGTGGTATTCTACATTTTATGCGTGATGAGGACATTGCATGTCTTCCACAAGAATTTATCATGATTTACGCGGGTAAACAAATTCAAGAACAATGGTCAAGGTTTCCGGATTCCTGGCGGGATAATGAAGAGTTCCAACAATACCAGAGCTGTTGGGATCATTCGTGGGATACTTTCGAGGATCAGTCAGGATGTTCAGTGGCAATGAGAAAAGATTGTATAAAATGTAAAACAAAATGTAATATTCTTAAATAACAAATAAATCTGTTTTAAACAAATGTTTGTTATTATTTATTATTTTATAAGCATCTGAAATACAAAAACAAAATAAAACAATGGTATATATATATATATTTCATTTATTGTTGCTAAAATTATACAGTCACATTACAATTATAATTAGTAATATATTTAAGTAATTATAGTTTTTAATTTTTGTTCTAAAGCATAGCTTATAATTGGCGAGAATCTTAAAATTTTTAACTTAAAACGTTCGCGGTCTCTTGCATGTTGCTCCCAGAGTGATTTTCGAGCTTCGTGATAGGCATACGTCCAAGCAACCATTAAATGTACTTCCACCTCTTCTTTAAATGTCACCATCGTTTATATTTAATAATTTAAATTTAATAATTAATTGCTGCATGTCACGATAAAATTTTAAATCACTTTTCAGTAGTTCAAGTTTGTTTAAATAATTTCTCAGCCTTTTATTATATTCTACGCGGCTAATCATATTAAACAACCACAAATTCAATATTAGTTGTCTTGCTCTTGCTGAGTTTTCCTTGTGATACAATGAATAGCTTCCCCTCGGCAGCGTTTTTATTCAGCATCTGCAGATCATCGGCAGGAATTTTGTTGAATCGTGCCCCCAAGAAAGAGCTGAAATCTTGAAACTCGGCTAGAATTCTGTCACCATATGAAGTTTTCGTTTTATCCAACGATAGCACTTGATAGTGTTTGCCCGCGTCTAAATCTGCTAGACTCCACAGTTTTTTTAGTGCCACTAGCTTGTTGATATCGGTGATTGATGAAGTCATAATGCTATCGTTCAATTTTCAGATATAACTATACCTCTCTAATAGCTTACTTGAATATATATAGTAATTTATAGTCATGCGCAGTTTGATATATTTTTTAGACATGAGAACAAGCTCAAACACGCTATCTCACGGAGTTATTTTTAAATTATGCTGTCAACAACAGCTGCAAATCTATATTTAGACCGGATATCATAGCTCGACAATTTTTTGTTAACAACAGCTGCAAATCTATTTTTAGACATGATTTCATATTTTTTTTTAGACCTCAACATCATGCGGACACATGTTAATTTTTTACCATCATGCGAACACATGTTAATTTTTTACAGATGCAACTTCAAATCTATATTTAGACATTCGGAGGGGTTGGGGGGAGGTGGGGAGATGGGGGTGGGGACGATCTCGATGGGGGTCGGGCGGGGGTCAGAGCAATGACCTCGGGGTCCACGACCTACATCAAGGACAATGGCCCCTAAAACATAGGCAACCACCCGTAGGCAACCGCCTGTATTGCGGGTTGCCTTTTTTAGGCGTAATGGTCCCGGAACCCTCCTGTTTATCTACTACTACATTTTTTAATTTAATACCTTACCAAAAAATATAGTTTCCTAATTTTTAAAAAGTTTAGTAATTTTTCCTAATAATTTCGCATTATAACCTAAAGAGTTGCCGGTATACCACATAAAAAAAAAATTGGAGTGCAAAGGGTTTTAATAATGTCTAATTTAGTAATAATTTATATTTAAATGATGTAAAACAAATTGAAACAGCTGAAATTATTATAAAGTATTGGCAGTTATTCAGTTTTTCCAATATATCAATATAATACAATCAAATTAATTAATAAATATGAGGTGGCTAGCTCAGTGGTATGAAGTCGGCCTGTGGATCCTGAGGTCCCTGGTTCGATTCCCACAGGCGACAAATTTTCATAATTTGAAAAAGCTATCCCTGTGGCTCCTCCACCACTAACATGTTTGTGGGCCGTGATTTGACGACTGGTAACCGCACTTCACGCGCAAAATATATCACTTACCGAGATCTGCTTTGGCAGAGTGCCACACCCAGTAATGGGTAGAAGGCGTGATGATATATTTATTTATTTATGTACATAATAGTAAATTAACAGTCATTATAACAAAAGACCGATCAACGGATCATATGACAATGGCAAATTTAATCATTCACAATAATTGGAAAAAGTAGCTTTAAAATTTAACAGCTACTTTAATGAAAGCTTTTAGCTGTAGCTTAGCTATATTTTACAAAATGTAGCTCATAGCTGTAGCTCAGCTACTTTTTTAAAGAATAGCTGTAGCAGGCACCTTAGCTACTTTTTTTAAGTAGCTTGCCCAGCTCTGCTTACATTTTACAACCGACCTATTTTTGTACAACACTGTCACTTTCAAAGTTTACACTTTTCGTAGCACTAACTAATTCTTTGTTAACGACTTTAAGTAAATAAACTGCTTCATCAATTAGAATATCTTTATTCTCTATTTTCACTTTCTACACACTGACACACGGTGAAGACTTTATTGTAGAGAATTCACAACTGTCATTCTCTATTTGCGTTCTAATCTTTTTCCTGTAAACAATTCAACCCATGGCAACGCTTTAACCATAGACCAGCCTTTTGATGATGACCTAATAAGTTGATTCAAATCTGTTGTAATTTTTGTGGATCTTTGACAAGTCTTGGAAAAGCTTTTTCCTATTTTTCTTATTTATTAAGACTCAGTTCCACATCGCAATTGACATTTTGTCTTTGTATTATTATAAAATTGTTTATGTTTTTGTTTCAGAGTTAGAAATGATTCTATTCTTGCATAGTTGCTACTACAGTCAGGAACAAGCAAAAATAACAATTGATAACTACTACACTGTTCGGACACATTGTCCAGAGTTCTTTGCAGGAAGAACATTACCAGATGCTCATCTTCAAAATGGCATGAACGTTGGGTACGTCTTTTTAAATGCATACTGTCTGAAACTCACCCTATATATTTACATAAACTAAACTGAAGGCCTAATAAATAGCATTGCTGGTGTCTATACACTAATTCTACATTGTATGCATTCATTAGTGAATTAAGGTAACCATAACAGAAATAATTTAGATCTGCGATTGTAGATCGACAAAGGACATCGTGATACATTCATACATCGTGATTAATTAACTTCCTGTTTCATAAATATATCATTCACCAAGATCTGCTACGGCAGAATATATGTATATATATATATATATACTTTCACAGGATTTTTTTTATCATTTCCAACAACATTTTCGATATAATTAAGAAAAAAAAATTATCGATTTTTTTGAAACAGTCTAATATATATATATATATATATATATATATATATATATATATATATATATATATATATATATATATATATAATAGACGTTTGTCTCAGCGATGACCTCATCGTTGGAGCCAAATCTCTTTCCGCCGAGCCATTTCTTCAAGTTTGGAAATAGATAAAAATCGCAGGGGGCCAAATCTGGCGCAAAAAGTCCTTCTTATTGCGCTTGAACATCGCCAAACATTCCTTTGAACTTGACACACGGTCGCGCTTGTTGTCAACAGAGAGCAAATGGGTCACTGATCTGGCAGATAGCTTTCTCATATCCAAAAATTTATGCAAAATGTTCCGTACCCGTTCGGTTGAGATGGTCATAGCATCAGCAACCTCGTGCACTTTAACACGCTAATCGTACAATATCATACCATGGATTTTATGAATGATTTCTGGCGTTGTAACCTCAATTGGACGACCAGAACGTTCGGCGTCGTTTGTGGTCATACTACCACAACGAAAATCAGTAAACCACTTGTGAAGCGTTCCAATCGATGGTGAGGAGTTCCCATAATGTTTAACAAGCGATGCTTTGGTTTGCGTAATGTTTTTTCCACGCAAGAAATAATGTTTAATCAAGACGCGAAATTCACTTTTTTCCATGTTTTCAAAAATCTTTAAGGTTGCTTGCTTTCGATGGGTGTCAAAACAGAACTAAATGACATACCAGTCTGAAAATTTTAATGCGTTCTAGTTAAAGATGGTACATCACAAATGTCACATGAGATTTGCGATTGTGGCGCCATCTGTTTTATATTTCAGGGACTTTTCACCCTGCCCTCGTGTATATATATATATATATATATATATATATATATATATATATATATATATATATATATATATATATATATATATATATATATATATATATATTAGGGTGTCCGTTATTTTGGCAAAGTCGGAAATTTGATGCTCTCACCCTCTAAAGCTGTATTCCATTTGCCACTTAGTTCATTTAAATCAGTTCAGATAAATTAGACAACATGACGAAATGAACTGAATTAAGCAAACTGATACATTTATCGGGGTGAATTACTTCAAAATAAATTAAAATGAGTAATTCTAGTACTGGAAATAAAGTCAGTGAAGAAATCCAGCGAAATAAATAAGAGATTTGGTTCAGTAAATGTAAGTTAGATCTGATCCAAATGGCAAATGGACTACGCCTTAAATCTACTCATAATAAATTTTAAAAAAGTTGAGCCGACGTCTCAGGTCTTTCAAATGACGTTAAAACGTGCCGCAAGAGGGCTCTATATTTGCATGTAGTTTAAATGGGGAAATTGCTTTTTCCGATACTTTTATGTTTTATGTTTTAACGTCATTTGACAGTCCTGGGATTTTAACTCAATTTTTTAAAATTTATTATGAGTAGATTTAGAGCTTGCTAAAATAACGGACACCCTAATATATATATATATATATATATATATATATATATATATATATATATATATATATATATATTACTTTTAAAACGTAAAATTTAATTTGAAGCAATTTTTGATTCTTGTACTTTTACTCTAAAATGTACAAATAGAGCCAATTTCTGAATCTGTATATAAATCAATATATCTTCTTTCATCTTCTAGTATTTATTACCCTCTTCGGGGTAGTACCAAAGAGAACCACCGTTTGATCTACTGCCGCCTAGCAGACTACGATCCTAGCAAGTACGTCTTTACCGAACAACTGAAGGTCTTCACCATGGTGGTAGATACCTGGTGTTTAAGTGAAGGAGCTATGAATGGCCACCATATTGTTTTTGACATGGATGGCATAGTTTTTGGTCATCTTACTAAATTAGGTTTGATGACAATGAAGAAGTACATGTATTATTTACAAGTAAGGATGAAATTACTTTCAGGATCCAAAAATAACAACAAGTTATATGTAAAACGTTATTATTTCAGCACAAAATACAAAAATAAAAATAAATAAATATATCATCTTGCCTTTTACCTATTACTGGGTGTGGCACTCTGCCGAAGCAGATCTCAATAAGTGATATATGTACGCGCGTGAAGTGTGGATACCAGCCGCCAAATCACGGCTCCTAAAGATGTCAGTGGTGGGGGAGCCACAGGGGTAATTTTAATGTGGTGAAACTGTTTGTCGGCTGTAGGAATCGAACCAGGGTTCTCAGAATCCACAGGCCGACTTGATACCATAAAATATAAAGAGTAAAAATGGAGCAAAATATTAAAATATAATAATTAAAATGTTTTAAAATGTCATAAAACAAAATAACAAGTTGTTATTTTTGGATCCTGCAACCTTGTCATATTTATTAATTTTATTATTTGGATCCTAAATTGTTAAGAAGTTATCAGAGGAATAATGATTTTTGTTTATGTTTGTAGGAAGCCATGCCCGTGAGACTAAAGGGACTTCATTTTATAAATGTTGTCCCATTTATGGATAAAATTCTGGCCATCATGAAGCCATTCATGAAAAAGGAACTGATGGATGTTGTAAGTTTTATCATTTTAACTAGTAATCATTCTTAAATTATTTCAAAAATAAATTTTACAAATAAATATGCAGGGAACTAAGTTATCAGTAATAATATAACAAGAGAGTGAGAATAAATTGAAAATAATTTGACAGATCTTTCGAAAACTTGCTGCCAGGCAATAATCACGAAAGCCCGTAGGGCTTGAGTGGCTATTGCCAAATGCCAACAAGTTTGAGAAAGATACTGGAGAATTATTTTCTAATTTATCCAACTCTCGAGTTATATTTAATTAGATTATTTTTTGACTTAGCTGTTGAGGTCGATTCATCCAACTTAAAAGATTATGAACTGGGTCCATATCGATTGATTACTTATTAATGTATTCTTGGAAGTTGTTTCCAAAATTTGTTGGTGTATTTCTGTATCAGAAATGGAACTAAATTGATTTTTTTTACACATTTTACCTTACACGTTGACAGTTTTAAATAATTATTTAACAACTATCTATCATTTGTCACAAACAAATGCACCTACAGAGAATATTTCCGGGAATAATCACTAGAGCTTTATTCTTAATATAATAATGACAGGATTGGTTGAAACGCAAACACGTGACATACAATGAACATTTGGTTTTGAGGGACATCAAAAAATAATCATAATTATATTTGATTTTCATCAATTGTTAACGTATTTACTTACAATACTAATTTAAGTTATCTATAATTTTATTTGAACAATTTTTCTCTAATAGTGAAAAAAATATTGGAGACTGCAACGTTGCATCAAACAATGAACCTTTTTGTTTTATTCCTTTTTATATTTTATTCAATAACAAATGAATCCGATGTTGTAACTATATAAAAATATGCATACTTATGCAGAAAACTATGCTGAAGACAATGGTGAAGTTTCCAGGACTGTATTAAGTCTAGTTTTTAATGAAACGAACCCATACATATCTGCAATTATTTTTATTTTAGTTATACCTGCATACTGATGGCATGGACAGCTTCTACAAATTCATTGACCGGAAGAATCTTCCAAAACAATTAGGAGGCGATGATTTAGGAGTAAAAGAAATGCATGGTAAAAAACATATATCAATATATTATCTCCATGGTTACAACCAGTGGCGTACCTAGGGCGGGGCGGAGGGTCCGGTCCGCACCGGGCGGCACTTATTTTGGGGCGGCACTTTTTATATTTAGTTTTAGTTATAAAAAACAACTTGTTCACTTCATAAGTTTACTATTCAATATCTACGAATTATGAATTACTATATGATTTCGAATATTTTTCGTCATCGTCAAGTCAATGTAGGGTTGAAAATATTATCTCGAAAAATTCCTTTATTACTGCCTAATTTAAATATGCCATCCAATGGTAAAAAAGTTCCCCACCTATAGTTTGTCTCAATTACAATTATTTATTTATGTTTATTAATTTAATGGGGTAATGGCTCAGTGGTTTCGAGTTGTTCTGTGTATCCTGAGTACCCCGGTTCGATCCCCACAGCCGACAAGCAATTTTCACCAAATTAAAATTACCCCTGTGGCTCCCCTACCACTAACATCTTTAGGGGCCATTATTTGACGGCTGTTAACTGTACTTCACGTGCATAAATATATCACTTACCGAGATCTGCTTCGGCAGAGTGCCACACCCAGTAATGGGTAAAAGTTGTGATGATATATTTATTTTTTTTATTTATAAAAACCACCAGTTGATTGACTTAGAAAGGGCAGCAAATTGAAGACCGCCCTGGACGGCAAAAGTTCTAGGTACGCCACTGGTTATAACTAACTGTTTTGTTTCAGAATTCATGATAAAGGATATCAAAGATAACATGGATTACTACAAGGAAGAAATGAAACAAAGAGTAGATGAAACTAGAAGACCAGGCAAAGCCAAAAACGCTGGAGATCTCTTCGGAGTGGAAGGAACTTTCAAGAAATTAGATATAGATTAATTGTTTTATATAATTAATATGTTAGTCGATTATTGTTGTTGTAAAATATTGTAAAATATACTGTTTATTCCATTGTTATAGATTTATTTATTTTTTATGTTTAGGAGTCCATCCCTTAAAAACTAGTCTAGATACTTAACTATTACCTTCAGCAAGGATTTCTGCATGTGTACGCATATTTTTATACATTTAAAATGATATGGGATGGCTAGCACAGTGGTATGAAGTCGGTCTGTGGATCCTGAGGTCCCTGGTTCGATTCCCACAGGCGACAAATTTTCATAATTTGAAAAAGCTATCCCTGTGGCTCCTCCACCACTAACATGTTTGGGGGCCGTGATTTGACGACTGGTAACCGCACTTCACGCGCAAAATATATCACTTACCGAGATCTGCTTTAGCAGAGTGCCACACCCAGTAATGTGTAGAAGGCGTGATAATATATATATTTTTTTTTTTAATAATAATACAAAAAGTAATGTACCTATTTTAGTACTGTATCAAGGTTCAAATGATTAAAAACATTTTCAAGAATGACTCGCATCTTAAATTTATTACCAAAAAACTAGGTAATTATTTTTTAAATTGTCTTAACTAGTAATAAAAAAATTACAGCTGCGTGTTCAAAGAGCTAATGATAAACTAATTAAATTCTAATTTTTATGTAGTAAATTTACAAAGTAAATAAATACAAGTAGAGAAAAATCATAATCAATTTTTTGCTCAACTGCGTCATCAAACCAAACGTGTATTTACAATAACCCGCTGGCTGGCAGTGAATTTATAATAAAACAAAATGAAGCTACACCTAACAACAATACGACAATCTACAACGGAAAAAGCTACCGGAAACACCAACCGGAAATTACACTACATCCATCAAGAGATGAACTTGAATATAAATAAACAATCACAACATCTAATTCAAATAATGATTAAAATAATCAACCAAATTGCCCCCTTCCCAAATACACAATAATTCATCAAGGTTGCCATATGTGATTGTTTATTCTTTTAGTGAATAAGACCGTAAGCATAAGCATCTGGAATCCAGTTCTTTGTGGGTTTTGTTGCCGAGAAGAGCTTGTGTGTGCTATTGGAAATTGTGTCAACATGAAGACCATTCCTGTTGAAGAAGAGTATAAGAAGAATAATCAGCTAAAAGAAGAAGATGTCAAAATGTTGATGGATTGGGCGGAGAAGCAACCCCATCTGCCTAAAATGACAGGCAAGATTTATTTTTACGTTTTGTGAATAGCTATTTGTTTATTAAATAAATATATCATCACGGCTTTTGCCTATTACTGGATGTGGCACTCCTCCGAAGCAGATCTCGGTAAGTGATATATTTATGCGCGTGAAGTACGGTTATCAGCCAATAAATTACGGCCCCCAAAGTTGTTAGTGATGGGGGAGCCACAGGGGTAATTTTAATGTGGTGAAAATGTTTGTCTGCTGTAGGAATCGAACCAAGGTTCTTAGGATCCACAGGCCGACTTGATACCACTGAGCCATCTATCCCATAGTTATTAATGTATTAAGAGCACTAAAATCGACAGTGTACATTTCTGCTAGAAACAAACAATAAATTTAACATAAAGCTGGGTGCATGAAACTATTCAGAGAGCGAGCTTTTTTTTTTGTGATGACATTTTACGTTGATAAATTCAAACGCAAATGCCTTCTTTGTATATTGACTGTAATATTTTAGAGATTGGCGTAAAGCTACATTCACAAATCGAAATTAGTTTTTGTTTTATGTTTTCCATTCTTGTTTTAATAACCTTGTAGACATGTTATCTTATGCAGCCATTCACAAATCAGTATTTAGTTTTGGTTTTAACACAAAAATTTGCAAACTCCAAACTTATGTTTTAGTTTTACGTTTTATACTTAGGAATAGACCAATAGGACGAAGCGTAGAATGAGGTAGTGATATATACTTGTCTCTTTCTACCATCCTTCGCATTGACGATAACCTCAGTTTGTTTTATTCGAGTGGCAAAATGAATGAAAATAAAAACAAGATTTTAATATCTACTTCCTTATTATGATAATATTTACCTTGCTCTTCCAAAAATACGAAAGTATACAAACAGCATATGACAGTACGTGTAACTTAGCACATCTGACAGTAGCATTTACTGCATTATCGATCTTCTAAAATTTATGATAGATGTCACTACTAACTAAAATCGACAAAAGCAAAACTATTTGTGAATCGCACCTAAAAACACACTAAAACGTAAAGCATAAAACAAAAACTAATTTCGATTTGTGAATGTAGCTTAAGTTTTGTGACGGTTGGCAACCATACTTGATGCTTATATATAATATACAATCAATTAGGATCTGAAATTCCAGACTTCCACGTCAATAAATGCATCAATAGTATATTACGTACCATGAACTGTAAGTGACAGTTTTTAGGTCTAGAATGTAGTTTGGGAAATCGAGGTCTGAAGGGTCGAGATTTCCTAAACATTCGCGACCTAAAAAATCACTTACAGTTCGAGGTTAGTAAGCTATTTTTTACAATACTTGCAAAAATAGAAGAGAAAAATAGGTTTCAAAATTGACAACTCTCAAATTGTTGTCAAAATAAACAGGACCTTGATATGTAATAATTGCTTACTGTTCACGGTTTACAGTAAGTAAATATTAAAGTCCTGATATAAACATGGCAACCACTGTGCAATAAAAGTTCCACTTATTGTGGCTGTGTTCGGAGTTGCACTTTTATCACCCTAACATACCAAATCCTAAATTTGTGTGCCCTAAATGACGTCATAATGTAGGGTTTTAGCCTCAGACTAACCATACCTTAGACAAAGTCTGTCGTATTCAAGTCAATGCAGTGTTATGAAGTAGAGAGAGTTAAAGTAAGTTGTGTGTGAGACGGGTGCGCGGCAAGGAGCGAGTATCCTTTGATGTTATGCGAGTTGCAAACATTTGTATAGTTATTCTTATATTCAATTACTTACTGTTTATACATCAAAGTAAAGGTTAGTTTTTGACATATTAAGTGTTTTGTATACGTACTTTTGTGTTTAAATAAATAAAATGCTCGCGTCTAATAACTGTCATCAACAAAAATGCAACCCGCATAACACCAAGGGATACTAGCTCTTTGCCGCGCACCCGTCTCACCGACAATTTACTTTAACTCTTTTTACTTCACAACAAACGCCGTTGTTCTCCGTCTAAAGTATGGTTAGTCTGAGGGTTTTAGCAATTAGATTTTAGGATTTGTAAGAGCACACTACGCCTTGAAGTTGGTAAGCACTAAATTAAAAATCATGCGCGTTACGGCCAATCAAGAATAATTTTTTGACGTTTAAAGGCTGTCAAATGTGCTGTAGCATTTTTGAAGAAAAAAATGGCTTCGTATTTTGTGTGTAAGTATAAAAAGTATTAAAAATATTATTATTCATATCTAAACATGTAAATGTCAAACAATTCAATCTAAAGAGTGCAGATGTCGTTAGTAGTATACTATCGAAGTTGTACTTATATTAATTCGTAATTTCTTTCCCCAAATCCTAAATCCTAAATGTCAAAAGGTGACTCCGAACACGGCCTAAGTATAAATTTTGTCATTAATATGTAACTTACAGTACAAGTATTTTAAAAAGTACATTTATAATTATTTAAGAAAGAAAAAAATAAAGAGCTCTTTGGTTAAAGAATTGATTATCTAGCAACAGTATTAATAGCGATTTTCTGAAATTTATTAAACCGTTAATTACTAATAAACCGATAAAAACTTTCATGCAACCCAGCATTAGGGTAGCTATTAAGACGTCTGGTAATTGAATTTCACTGACGTTAACTTCATTCCAAAAGCGTAAAATGCGTAAATAATATTCAAAATATTATTTGTATATTAAGACTGTAAAGTAATTCTTTGTTACTTCAGGACGGTAATTGCAGCGTTTACCATTCGCACTTAAAAACGCACCAGCGACATTCCAACGAGTTATAGACAATATTTTATATATGGGGTAATGGCTCAGTGGTATCAAGTCGGCCTGTGGATCCTGAGAACCTCGGTTCGATTCCCAGAGCCGACAAACAATTTTCACCAAATTAAAATTACCCCTGTGGCTCCCCCGCCACTAACATCTTTGGGGACCGTGTTTTGATGGCTGGTAACCGCACTTCACGCGCATATATATATCATATACCGAGATCTGCTTCGGCAGAGTGCCACACCCAGTAATGGTTAAAAGGCGTGATGATATATTTATTTACTTTATTTATTTTTTATAGACAATATTTATCCGAACTAACACACGAAAAAGTCTCTTTTACCTTGATGACATAATAACCTTTAGCACTCACCTTCAAAAATATTTACACAATCTAAAACTAGTATTTGGTAGACTGAGAAAAAATAAATTCAAAATTCAAGTTGATAAACCGGAATTAAAAAAAAGTAAGCAGTTTACCTCGGACACATCGTGAAACCAAACCCGGATAATAAAAATAAATAAATATATCATCATGCCTTCTACCCATTACATTAGTAATTACCCTATAACGAATTAAAGACTTTTTAGTACTCGCATCATTCAAAATAAGGTTTACATTACCCTGGAAATTGAAGAAAAATTTGGTTTTGCACACTAGTGCTTCAAACTAATTGAAAAACACCCATTTTATGGTTATAAATTTTGACTATTAAAACGCTAATTGTACTTATATACACAAATTTTAAGGAATTTATAAAAGAAATAGAGACATTAGCTTATAAAGCCATCAATCACACATATTTTAACAAGCTTTACGAGAAAAAATAAACAATTTGTTTTCAAATAACAAATGTCAATTCACGGCATACTAAACTGTCAATATAATTTCATGCTTCAAATTTAATAACTTTTATCAACAACTCATATATAATAAAGACATACACTAGTATTCATAGTCGTTCGCCAGCGGTTCGCTAGCGTTTCGCCAAGTGTATTGCTTATGCCAATGGCACACTGGTCGAGGAGCAAAATGAGCATCGATGAGTTCCTCGATAACACAACAGAACGCACCCATCATCGATGAAAAATAGAGGCGCCGCTATTTCCATCGAGGAGCCTCGATGAAACGATTATTGTCTCATTTCACACGTATCTTTGTGTCTGATTTCACGTTAGCGTGGGTTGTCATTTTGTTTTTGCTTTGTGCTAATCTTTCGTGTTTGCTTATTTTTATCAGTATTTTAGTTTTATTTACTATATTTTCTTTTTATATTAGTGTTTAATTTTCTTTTTATATTTAGTGTTTAATTTTCTTTTGATATTTAGTGTTTAATTTTCTTTTGATATTTAGTGTTTCATTTACTTTTTATATTTTTGCCTAATTTTATTTAGTACATTTTCGTTTTATAATTAGTTTATCCGTTTTTATTTAGTATATAATTTTTTAGTCCCGTGCCCAATATCTCTTCGTTTTAACCATTTTTGCTGCCACACTTTTCTACGCTTTTTTCTATTTTCTTCTTCCAAAAGAAAGTAACACCCAGCAAGAACTGCTGCATCTCTTTCATCCTCACTCGAACTCATATCATCACAAAATATTTCTTTTAATAAAAAAACTATTTTGGATACACAACCTCCAAAAACAATAAACTAGGGAAATATCAATTTAAAGACCGACAGAATAGGAATATTTCACTGATATTATTACCAACTAATTTTTTTTTGTCAGAGAAATTCTTTGTATTTGTCATCGATGAAACAGAAAACCATGATTGACGAGTGCGTTCTGTTGTGTTATCGAGGAACTCATCGATGCTCATTTTGCTCCTCGACCAGTGTGCCATTGGCATTATGGGCGCTTCCTCAGCGCGTCGCTGGGCGAACGACTATGCATACCAGTGTTAATTACACTGATTTCAGTTGAATTATATGGCTCATAAAACACTAGTGTTTTATATTCCCTAAAGCTACATTCACAAATCGAAATTAGTTTTTGTTTTATACTTTATGTTTTAGTGTGTTTTTAGGTGCCATTCACAAATAGTTTTGCTTTTGTCGATTTTAGTTAGTAGTGACATCTATCATAAATTTTAGAAGATCGGTAATACAGTAAATGCAACTGTCAGATGTGCTCAGTTACACATGCTGTCATATGTTGTTTGTTTACTTTCGTATTTTTTGGAAGAGCAAGATAAATATTATCATAATAAGAAAGTAGGTATTAAAATCTTGTTTTATTTTCATTCATTTTGACACTCGAATAAAAACAAACTTCGGTTATCGTCAGTGCGAAGGATGATAGAAAGAGACAAGTATACTACATCATTCTACGCTTCGTCCTATTGGTCTATTCCTAAGTATAAAACGTAAAACTAAAACATAAGTTTGGAGTTTGCAAACTTTTGTGTTAAAACCAAACCTAAATACAGATTTGTGAATGGCTGCATAAGATAACATGTCTACAAGGTTATTAAAACAAAAATGGAAAACATAAAACAAAAACTAATTTCGATTTGTGAATGTAGCTTTAAACACTGCAAACAACTTGTTACTTAGCAACCACTTCATGATCTACTGTATTTTGAGAAACTACGAGGGCAGGGTGAAAAGTCCGTGAAAAATAAATCAGATGGCGCGACAATCGCAAATCTCATGTGACATTTGTGATGTACCATCTTTAACTAGAACGTATTAAAATTTTCAGACTGATATGTCATTCAGTTCTGTTTTGCACCCATCGAAGGCAAGCAACCTTGAAGATTTTTGAAAGCGTGGAAAAAAGTGAATTTCGCGTCTTGATTAAACATTATTTCTTGCGTGGAAAACATTACGCAAACCAAAGCATCGTTTGTTAAACATTATGTGACACCTCACGGTCGATTGGAACGATTTACAAGTGGTTTACTGATTTTCGTTGTGGTAGTATGACCACAAAGGACACCGAACGTTCTGGTCGTCCAATTGAGGTTACAACGCCAGAAATCGTTGATAAAATCCATAGTATGATATTGGACGATCGGCGAGTTAAAGTGCACGAGCTGGCTGAGGCTATGAGCATCTCAACCGAACGGGTACGGAACATTTTGCATAAATTTTTTGATATGATAAAGCTATCTACCAGATGGGTGCCGCATTTGTTCTCTGCACCGGCACACAGGTCCGCAGTCGCAATGGCAAAATTGCATGAATTGCGCTACGAATTGGTTCGTCATCTACCATATTCTCCAAATTTTGCCCCCTGCGATTTTTATCTATTTCCAAATTTGAAGAAATGGCTCGGCGGAAAGAGATTTGGCTCCAACGATGAGGTCATCGCTGAGACAAACGCCTATTTTGAAGGATTGCCAAAATCGTATTATTTGGAAGGGATCGAAAAATTTTAAAAACGTTGGACGAAGTGTATAGAGCTACAAGGAGATATGTTGATAAATAAAATATGTTTTTTTTATACTTCAATATATGCCTAATAATATACTTTAACAGTATTTTCTTACAACCTTTCCTCTTGTATAAAATAAAAATGATAAAAAAACGCCTTTTTCCGACTGTTACAGTGGTGTAATCTCTTACCAGATTCACAAAACGGATTAGCGCTAACACCGTTTTTAATATTATCTATAACTCTGTTTCAAATTAAAACAGATTAAAGAAATAAACTAAATTTGATGCTAATTAACTCTCTCTTTAACACAAGTTAAAATAAACTTATTTCGTACATTGAAAAGAGAGTTAAAAACGAAATAAAAAATGGTGTTAGCGCTAATCCGCTTTATGAATCTGCCTGTAAAAGAATACCTGGATAACTAATAAGAATACGAGAGTAAAAATTTATGTATCTGTTTCACAAATTTCAAGTATATTTTTTTTTATTCCCAACTAAAACTTTTACTTTTAATCAGCCTGTATTACTTCACATTTTGTTCAAAAAATGTACACATACTTTGTATTTTTCCTTAATTTAAGGGGTAGGAACAACTCTCCAATTTATTATTTCTTCATTAAATATTCCTGTTTTGTTACAGAGCTCGAAGTAATTTTATTCCTGCACTGCATGCACTACAGAATGGAACCAGCCAAACAAGTGATTGACACGTACTACACATGTCGTACACACAGTCCTGAGTTTTTTGCGAATAGAGATCCTGCTACCCTTATTAAGGATATGGACATGGTGTAAGAACAATATTCTATCATAAACCACCCCAATAGCTTCGTATTATTTACAAATAATCCTCCCTATTCTGTAACTGAATCATTATATGTTACTGATCGATAAGTTAATGACAACTTCTATTTTTCATGATTACTCTATAGATTAATACCACTTGGAGTTTCAGTGGCTTAATAGTATATTACCATGGCCAACTTCATTGAATTGCGCTACGCTTATTATGGCCGTTTCATATGTCATTTAAAATTCCTAGTTTCAAATTTACAGAGCGGGTACGTCAACTAGCGCCTCTGACGAGATACGTCGTAATTAAATTTGAAAATACTGCCGATTGCATTGATTGAAAAAATCCTAAAAACAAGCCTAGTCATTATATATTTATTATCATACGATCTTTACAGTAAAATACTAACCGTAGGCACTAATAATTCAATAATACTTCATTCTTTTGACCTATAAACACTTCAAAATTTTTAAATAGGTAGACAATATGGCGGCATCATTTCAGATAATGTTACGTTGTCAAATTAAATTCACTTAGTCTAGACTAGCTAGTCACTTTAGTCGAAAGCTCAGAATACTAGTCATAATATTTAATAATATTGAATGTATAAATAAAATACCAAGTTCCATTAAATGTGTTTGGTTTGATGACATAAACTTCAGTTATCAAATATTTGAAGGTTGTTTTTATAAATTGACAGCGTTGTCATTTTCCTTTAATTGAAATAAAAAGCACTAGATGGCATTACTTGACGTACCAAAACTGTAAAAAACTCACGACAAATTTTTATATGGCAAAATGATGAAATGAAACGGCCATAATAAGCGAAGCGCAATTCAATGAAGTTGACCATGATATTACATAACAAGTATCGAAAGTGTAAAATAACTTGATTTAAGTACACGAGCACAGTTGTCACACATTCGAGCGAGTTATCTACACTATTTTTCCGACGATCACAAAATATTTCTAAAAAAAGTTTACAATAGCAATGTGCTTTCACTTTGACAGCTGATGCGTTTTTGTAGGTAAGCGTTGAAGTTTGACGTTTAAGGTTAGGTATGGTGATACCAACTGTACTTACCGTTATATCAAAATAATGAATAATGCAAAAATATTAGTAAATAAGTAATTATTAATTTTAAAAAATATTTCTGTGCAAATGTGTTGAAAAATCTGCCAAAACTTCAATTTAAATAATAATACAAATTCTTTTATTTTATTATTTTCTTTCATCGTAATACCATCTGTTGTCAATTAGTGGAACTTCACCTGATATGTTAGAAGTGTGCGTTATTCTAACATATCAGTGTATGTTATTTTCAACTTTTTGAAGTAGTTTATGATGTTGTTATGGTTACTTTCATAAGTGGTCGTCTGAAAATAATTTATTCTGTTCTTTCTATTTTAGTTTTATGAATTTCGTGTGACCTGCTATAATAAAAATATTATTTTTATACCACACTTTTTATAAAATTGTCACTAAGCTGTCATTACATTCATTACGTATACAAGTAAGAAAAATGTATGAAAATAACATTAAAATGCCAGGATAAATTATTCTGCTCACAGAATATCAAAATTATAATAATCTATACAGTAATCATGAAAAATAAAAGTTATGATTAACTTATCGATCATTAACAGATAATCCAGTTACAGAATTCAGGGAAATAGTTAAATTTCAATAATTCATTAAATATATTCAAATAAATATATCATCAGGCCTTTACCTATTACTGAGTGTGGCACTCTGCCGTAGCAGATCTCGGTAAGTGAGATATTTATGCGCGTGAAGTGCGGTTACCAGTCGTCAAATCACGACCCTCAAAGATATTAGTGGAGAGTGAGCCACAGAGATCATTTTAATGTGATGAAAATTGTTTAATTCATTAACTGCATTTATTAATATCTTCAGTGGTATCGAGTTGGTCTGTGGATCCAGAGAACCTTGGTTCGATTCCCACAACCGACAAACAATTTTCAGTAATAATATAATAAGAGAGTGAGAATAAATTGAAAATAATTTGACAGATCTTTCGGAAACTTGTTGCCAGGCAATAGTCACGAAAACCCGTAGGGCTTGAGTGGCTATTGCCAAATGGCAACAAGTTTGAGAAAGATACTGGAGAATTATTTTCTAATTTATCGAACTCTCGAGTTATATTTAATTAGATTATTTTTTGACTTAGCTGTTGAGGTCGATTCCTCCAACTTAAAAGATTTTGAACTGGGTCCATTTCGATTGATTACTTATTAATGTGTTCTTGGAAGTTGTTTCCAAAATTTGTTGGTGTATTTCTGTATCTAAAATACAACTAAATCGATTTTTTTCACACATTTTACTTGACGCGTTGACAGTTTTAAATAATTATTTGACAACTACCTATTATTTGTCACAAACAAAAAAGCATCTACAGAGATTATTCCCAGGAATAATCACAAGAGCTTTATTCTCAGTATAATAATGACAGAATTGGTTAAAACGCAGACACGTGACATACAATGAAGCATTTCATTGGTTTTGATAAACGTCAAAAAGTAATCACCACAATAAAACAATCTCTGTGGCTTCCCCTCCAAATGATTTGAATATATCACTTACCGAGATCAGCTTCGGTAGAGTGCCACACCCAGTGATGGGTAAAATGAGTGATTATAGTATTATTTTCTAATTATCCCTATGGGCCCCCCTCCACTTACATCTTTGGAGGCCGTGATTTGACGGCTGGTAACCGCACTTCACCCGCATAAATATAATACTTACCGAATTCTGCTCCGGCAGGGTGTCACACCCAGTAATGGGTACAAGGCGTGATGATATATTTATTTTATTTGTATTGATATTACGCAGAAAGATCTGCAAATGCAGAGCCATCATCATTATCTATTATGTGTATGTTCCAGCACATTCTATACGCTACCTACACCAACGGCAGAAAATTTTGAAGTAGTTTATCTTTTTTTAAATGAGAAGGATTTAGGAAAATTTAATTTTCCGGACTATTTGAAATTATTTACGATGTATGTTGACCTATGGCTCCTTCGAGAAGGCACTGCACCAGGTCATATTATAGTTCTTGACCTCCTTAATTTGACCTTTGGTCATTTGGCTAAACTAAGTATGTGTTTGGTGCAAATTAAAAAGTTTTTCTACTATCTACAGGTAAGATTAGTTAAAAAATCTGGTGTGGTCACCACACGACTTTCTTATACACAGCATATTTAATATTTAGAATATATAATATTATTAAACATGTAATTTAGATTTTCAGTAATTCAGCATTTATCTGTTTGAAACATATAAAATACCAAATTTGTTTATGTATAATTTGTTAGTAATTTTGACTACTTTATGTCTAACTTTACTGATGAGGCATATACAGGATATCCGTTTTGATATAGCATCAAAAACGCTGAATTGAACACTTACTTACTTGCTTGCTCCTTGCGTTTGACAATTATTATTTGACATGTAAATGTTAAACATGTTTATGTTTTTTGTTTCTATTGCTACTATGATTATTGGAATATATTATTAAATATATAAATTAGTTTTTCTCAAAAGTAGACGCAAATACAGGAAAATTTCAAATAACATTTTATGTTCCAAATATTATTGCTAACATCTTTTATTTGAAACTTTTTTTAATAACTGATTCCATTTTTGAAATAAATGGAATGTATTGTTTTGTGTGTCTAGTAAACTTCCTCTTCCGGTTTTTCAATTTCATTCAAAATCAACTCAGCTCTTCGTATTTTCATGAAACTTATAATTACCAAGTTTTGTTAACAAATCTTATCTCGTTCATGAGATATTGCACACTCAGACACACATCCATCCATCCACACACACACACACACACACACACACACACACACACAGAAGACATCATTGAGAAAATGATCAAAACGGATTCAGTGGACCTCAAAACACGTATTTCCGCGAAAATCTCGTCAATAATTTTTTTTCACGATTCCAATACTTCCTTATACTGTGTATAAGAAAGTAAAAACTGTCCAAAAATGTTTTAGGATTTTTAAAATGAGAATGGTAGGCTAATAATTACTTATTATATTTTAGGAAGCCATTCAATTTCGTCTAGTGGGCGTCCATGTCATCAATGTAGTTCCATTTATAGATAAACTTATGGCTTTGTTGCGACCATTCATGAAAAAAGAATTTATTGATATGGTACGAGTTTCTTTTTTAACTTAACAAATAAATAAAATACATATCATCACGCCTTTTACCCATTACTGGGTGTGGCACTCTGCCGAAGCAGATCTCAGTAAGCTCACTGCATACTCTTTGTAATATTTATAAATTCTATCAACATGTAACTCAACGTAAATTTATTTTTAATTTTTTTTTTCTTCTTGTAAATAACCACATGTGGTTATTAGTGGACTTGATAATGAACATAGACTAGTGGTTAACTTTTTTCCCCTATTTTTAATCGCATAATCCATACTGCATGCTTATCTATTAATTCGACAACCCTAAATTTGTCTCTTATTTTGTTTTTTGTATTTCTTTCTTTGACAATACATGAAAAGATACATCTGGATGTTTTTTTACATCCTGGTACGTAGTAATAATCGTTCTACATTATATATTTTATCAATACACCGAAAATATTTCAAAATATCTGTATCTAATAGTTCAAAATGCATCCTGGATACAGTAGTTCTAAAAATTACCGCTAGGTGGTGCAACGCTTAGCTGCATTTGCCTATAGTTTTCGAGTTCTGCTCCCGTCCAATTTTCCAATTTAACAAATCTCATTTCGAGAAAAACGCCCGGCGGCGCCCGACTGCGTACGACTCGTTGCGCTAAAACATGAAATAACTATGCAAGGACTTCGAGTTCGATAAAATCGTTTTAAGAATAATAAAAAAATAAATAAATATATCATCACGCCTTCTACCCATTACTGGGTGTGGCACTCTACCGAAGCAGATCTCGGTAGGTGATATATTTTGCGCGTGAAGTGCGGTTACCAGTCGTCAAATCACGGCCTCCAAACATGTTAGTGGTGGACACAGGGGTAGTTTTTGAAATTATGAAAATTGTTTGTCGCCTATGGGAATCGAACCAGGGTTCTCAGGATCCACAGGCCGACTTCATATACTGTACGCAAAGATATAAGAAAATGACTTTTAGACGCCCCTCACAGCATGTAATTAGTACAGGCTTATCCCAGGATTAAACTGGTAGAAATGTGAAAAGAAACAGAGCCGTATTATAATTATTTTATTTCCGTTAACATAATAAAGATGTTTTATTATTTATTTATGTATTTATTTACATTTTTAGTTTAAAATATAGTCAAAAGTCATGTTACAGTGTTCAATAAGAATATAATAACATGGATAAAAATAGAATAACAATAATATGAGCATGAAATAGAATTTTATTAACTTTGTGACAAATCTACTTAATGCACCCCTTTGTTAACTGTAGCCAGACTTCCCGCTGAGGCCGGTAAAACCCACTTATTAAGAAGTCAACTCGATTCCTTATATCTTTGCGTCCACTATACCACTGAGCTAGCCACCCCATTAATAATAATGTACATAACATAAGGAATATGGGATGGCTAGCTCAGTGGTATGAAGTCGGCCTGTGGATCCTGAGGTCCCTGGTTCGATTCCCACAGGCGACAAATTTTCATAATTTGAAAAAGCTATCTCTGTGGCTCCTCCACCACTAACATGTTTGGGGGCCGTGATTTGACGACTGGTAACCGCACTTCACGCGCAAAATATATCACTTACCGAGATCTGCTTCAGCAGAGTGCCACACCCAATAATGGGTAGAAGGCGTGATGATATATTTATTTTATTTTTTTTATATAAGGAATCGAAAAATTTTACAACAAAAAAATATATATTTGCGTTCTTTTTGGTCCTAGGACCATAATAAAATAATTTTCTATCGATACATAAACAAAATGACAATTTTTGTTTCTTGTGAATACTTGACTTTGCTAAATATACAAAAAATTATTTCCCATCGCATAGTTTTTCTGGGACATCTATAGATTCTTTTAAAACAATTTTTATATTTTAGCTTATTTTTCATACTGATGGCATGGATTCCTTGTACAAGTTCGTCCCAAAAAAGAGTTTACCTCAACATTTAGACGGCGAGGGTGCTTCTATGCAAGTGATGAGAGGTAAGAGAATATGTCTCCTTAATTCTTATTAAAAAATATCAACAAATTGCTAAGTTAAGGTTATATTACGCGTAACCTCAGACCAAACATAAGTAGACAAATTCTGTCGTATTCAAGTCAATGCAGTGTTGTGAAGTAGAAAGAGTTAGAGTAACTCGTTGGTGAGGCGGGTGCGCGGCAAGGAGCGAGTACACTTTAATGTTATGCGAGTTGCAAACATTTGTGTAGTTAATAAATAAGAAAAATAGGAAAAAATTTTCCATCACTTGTCTCGTAATTCCACAGAGTGATGGAAAAATTTTTTCCTATTTTTCTTATTTATTAAGACTCAATTCCACATCGCAATAGACATTTTGTCTTTTGTTTTATTTCAATAGCTGTCAAGCAGTTTGCGATTTTGTCGGTAGATGGCACCACGAGTGGCTCCATAGCTCTCATGTCATGTTACCGTTGTAGATAGGTTAACATCAGTCAGTTCAGCTAAGTCGGTATCACAATCCTCTAGATCCTAGTTGATCTAGTTGGATATATGATCGCACCATACTGATGAGTCCAGAAGGACGAAACGTACGTCTATGGTTAAAGCTGAACTGACCAGCCGTTTGTTGATGACCTGAGAAGTTGATGCAAACGTGCTGTAAAAACCTCTGTGGAATTACGAGACAAGTGATGGAAAATTTTTTCCTATTTTTCTTATTTATTAAGACTCAATTCCACATCGCAATAGACATTTTGTCTTTTGTTTTATTTGTGTAGTTATTTTTATATTCAATTACTTACTTTTCATACATCAAAGTAAAGGTTAGTTTTTGACATATTAAGTGTTTTGTATACGCACGTTTGTATTTAAATAAATAAAATGCTCGCGTCTGATAACTGTCATCAACAAAAATGAAACCTGCATAACACCAACTTGTACTAGCTCCTTGCCGCGCACCCGTCTCATCACCAAGTTATTCTAACCCATTCTACTTCACAACAAACGCCGTTGTTCTCCGTCTACTTATGGTTGGTCTGAGCGCGTAACGATAATTTATTTTACTTTTTCAACCATGTTCACAGCATGTCACTAGTGTAGAGCACGCATGGGTGTCCACAGACATTTTTCCAGGGAGGGCGGGTCGCAAAAAACTCTCAGATAGACATAAATTTCAAAAATATTTTTTTCTTTACATAATATAAATACAAATACACATAACAAAGAGACAAAAAAATATTTCAATTTGTGAAATAAATAAATTACGTCTTTGTCGTCTGGGTTTGAATTGAAGTAGGACAATCTTCGAATAACTCTTCCATAAATTGACACCATTTCTTCAATAAATTCCGATTTACAGTTTTTATTTTCTAATATTTTGTGTCCGTGTTTTACTTAATGAACTTAGATTACTCAAACGTTACGATAGGGAATGTGTCGCTAGCTGGCCATAAGAATACTGCCGGAAAGTTTCAGCTTGAATTTATTATCTTTAAACTTATAATTGAATTTTTATTATGCATATACAGGATGGTGACCGCGATTCTCGAACATAGGATTTTAACATGTAAAATCATATTGATTTAATTTCCAGCTTCATGACTATTTAAAACAAAAAAACTTCAAATAAAAGTTTTAGGGAATAAAATACGAAATTAATTTTGCATGCTTTGTAACGGCACAAATTAGAATTGAAAATGACTAAAATTGTCTCAAAATTATCGATAGCTCTGAAATTGAATCAAAATTAAACAAATGTTTGACGTTCAATCTGTCAAAACTGACAAAATAAATTCTTTATATACCACGGGCGTGTGACGTCACGATTTTAGATGTGCTCCGTAACTGTCAAACGAGTGACTCTCACATCAGTATTAAATGTACGATTTAGACTGTATAGATAGAATATATTTTTAACAACTATATGTGCATATAATTCCAAAAGTGACGAGTTTCTATTCTGTGCATCATTTTATGCGTGACAAAGTGTGTGATTTATTTTATCAAGTGAAACGTTATTTGAAGATTGTGCACAATAACAGTTATAAATGAAAAAAATTAAATACTACAGTAAAATATTAAAAATTTTAACGAAATTAGTTGATTTGGAAAATGTTAACCTAAAATGAACTGTTCAAACTTCAATAAAAGTAAAACTACTGTATATTATAGTAATTACTTGGCTTTACACTATGAAGTAAACATATAAAATTGTTTTTTAACATTTATTTTCTATATATTAAATATATAAACAGTATAAAATTGTAAAAGTATGCACTTGCGACACAATCTTCAAATTACGTTTCACTTGATAAAATAAATCACACACTTTGTCATGCATAAAATGATGCACAAAATAGAAACTTGTCACTTTTGGAATGATATGCACATATACTTGTTAAAAATATATTCCATCTATACAGTCTAAATCGTACATTTAATACTGATGTGAGAGTCATTCGTTTGACAGTTACGGACCACATCTAAATTTGATGACGTCACACGCCCGTGGTCTATTTATTATTTCATTTATTATGACAGATAAAACGTCAAACATTTGTTTAATTTTGTTTCAATTTCATGCCTATCGATAGTTTTGAGGCAATTTTCATCATTTTCAAATCTAATTTGTGGCGTTACAAAGTATGTGAAATTAATTTGATTAATATTGATTTAGATGCAAAATTTTAAGCCCTAAAACTTTTATTTCAAGCTTTTTTTCTTAAAATATTTAGGGAAGCAGGAAATTACAAAATTATAATTTTACATGTTAAAGTCCTATGTTCGAGAGTCGTAGTCACTACCCTAGTTAATATCCAGGGGGATGCCCCGGCTTACCCCCCCCCCTCCGCGGACGCCCATGTAAGGTGCCTGTTACAACATAAATGCAAGAATCGGATCGTTGAAAACCAATAAAATTTCTATTAAATTTGAAAAAAATCAACTTGCCTCCGCCAGGATTTGAACCCAGACCTTCCACTAGGGCCGCGGACGTTCTAACCAATTAGACCACAGAGGTGTGACGAATTGTTTGGCACTGACAAGCGATTTTTTCTATGTGTCGTTTGTAAGTAATATTAATTGTGCGAATATGGGTTGTTCGACAATGCAATTGATATACAAACGTTAACACGTTTGGATTAATCAAATCAATCCGCGGCCCTAGTGGAAGGTCTGGGTTCAAATCCTGGCGGAGGCAAGTTGATTTTTTCAAATTTAATAAACATTCAACGCTTTGTTATATACAATTACTATTTAATCAATAAAATTTCTAATTTTTAGATCTAATGAAACGTGATCTACTCGACAACTCTGAATATTTCAAAGATGAATTATCACAAAGAATTGACGAAACTAAACGCACAGGAAGAGCTAAGAACGCCGGTGACATTTTCGGCATGGAAGGTTCCTTCAAAAAACTTGTTATTGACTAACTAAAAATAGAAACAAATAACTATCGACAACAAGTTTTTATACGGAAAGTAGCTTGTACATAAAAACTTTCTCTTGGCCAGTTTTAGTGTCAGTTTATTGAATACGTTAGCAGCGAAAAGCAAGGTTTTTAACATTGCATATTTTTACTTGTTATATGTTTATAATTATTTTTTGGGTAAAAGTGAAAGATAATCTTGTTTTCCGTAATTTTTATTTGAAGCATTTGTTTGTAAAATAATTTATAAACGGTTGTCAATAGAAACTAATGCCAAATGTTTTAATTTTCTCAATATTTTGATATAAATATTTTTTTATAATACTTGTTACATATTAATGACAAAATTTAAACACAATAAGTGGAACTTTTAATGCGCAGTGGTTTCCTTGGTTACATCAGGACTATAATATTCCTTTACCATTCACCGTGGCAAGTAAGTAAATATTACAGATCAAGGTACTGTTTATTTTGACAGCTGTTAATTTTAAAACCTATTTTTATTTTTCGTCTATATGTGCAAGTATTGTAAAAATAGCTTACTAACCTCGAATTGTAAGTCATTTTTTTAAGTCGACTGTTTGGAAAATTTCGATCATTTGGGCCTCGATTTCCCAAACTATAATAGGCGTATTCCATTTGCCATTTGGATCAGATCTAACTTACATTTACTGAACCAAATCACTTATTTATTTCGCTGGATTACTTCACTGACTTTATTTCCAGTACTAGAATTACTCATTTTAATTTATTTTGAAGTAATTCACCCCAATAAATGCATCAGTTTGCTTAATTCAGTTCATTTAATCATGTTGTCTAATTTATCTGAACTGAACCAAGTGGCAAATGGAATACAGCTATTATTGACCTAGAAACTGTCACTTACAGTTCATGGTACATTCTATACTATTTACAATACTTGTACTATAAGTTAACTATTCATGACAAAATTTAAACACAGTAAGTGGAATTTTTATTGCACTGTTATTTCTATGGTTACATCAGGACTATAATATTTCTTTACCATCCATCATGGACAGTAAGTAAATATTACACATCAAGGTCCTGTTTATTTTGACAACAATTTAACAGCTGTCAATTGTTTCTTTTCCTTCAATTTGTACAAGTATTGTAAAAAATAACTTACTAACCTTGAACTGTAAGTGACTTTTTAGGACGCGAATGTTTAATTTTAACCTAAATACTACCACTTACAGTTCATGATACGTAAATTAGATTAATAATGATTGGTTTTGCCTGTATATTTTGACCTTAAACTTTAATCAATTTGTTTTGTATGACGTAAACAATAATTTAAGTGGTTAATAAAAAAAATCAAGGTTTTATGTATCTACAGTTATTTTCATCCTATTTCAATTTAATCTGTATAAATAATATTAATCTTTAAGTATAAAAAAAATTGATAATAAATGTTGATAATACAAAAAGATAAATTTACTTTACATAAAACAGTTTCTTTGCAAATTTCTTTGCAATTAAAATGAAGACTGTAACTCCTGAAGAAGAATACAAAAAGAATAAATTACTGAGACCAGAAGATGTCAAAAGTATTATGGAGTGGACCGAGAAACAACCACATTTACCTAAAGTTTCAGGTAAGTACTCAATTAAAATAATATCAATTAAATGTTACTTACATTTTTGTTTATAGAATTAGAAATAATATTTTTTCTAAGTTGTTATGGTGGCAGTATTGAACAAGCTAAAGGATTGATTGATACTTATTATACTACTAGGACGCATTGCCCAGAATTTTTTGAAAATCGTTGTCCGAAAGGTCTCCACAAGGACATCGAAGTAGTGTAATAAAACAAATTCTAACTTCTTATGAATAATTTTTTCTGAAACCGGCAGGAAAGTGCCTACTTTCCTGACCAATTTAATATAGAAAGTAGATTTTTACCAAAACAGTCAAGTAAAGTACGTATCCAAGGCTACAACAAAAATAACAGTCTGGTAGAGTACCATACAATCTGGTAAAAATTTTACCTGACTGTTTTTTTTATGTAACCTTTGATACATAATCTGCTGTCAATATTATTTATTTGATTATTTTTTGACGTTTCTGAAAACTAATGAAATGCTTCATTGTATATCACGTGTCTGCGTTTTAACCAATCCTGTCATTATTATACTGATAATAATGCTCTTGTGATTATAAATTAAATAATAGTTATTTATTATACTAGTGTTTTATTAGGTATTTAAAACACGCAAGAAAAGTTTAAACACGAGACCGAAGGTCGAGAGTTTAATATTCTTAAGTGTTTTATATACCAATAAAACACGAGTGTAATACAAAATTTTATCCACAATTCATAATTATAGGCACCGAAGAAGATTGGTCGTAACGTTTAACGTTGATTCAGTTACATATAGTTTCTCAAAATACGGTAGATCATGAAGTGGTTGCTAAGTAACAAGCTGTTTACAGTGTTTTATGGAATATAAAACACTAGTGTTTTATGAGCCATATAATTCAACTGAAATCAGTGTAATAATGGCTTCATTATATATGAGTTGTGGATAAATAAATATATCATCACGCCTTCTACCCATTGCTGAGTGTAGCACTCTGCCGAAGCAGATCTCGGTAAGTGATATATATGGCGCGTGAAGTGCGGTTACCAGCCGTCAAATCACGGCCCCCAAAGATGTTAGTGGTGGGGGAGCCACAGGGGTAGTTTTTTTTTTAAATGGTGAAAATTGTTTGTTATTATTCCCGGGAATAATATCTATAGGAAAATAATTTGACAGAGCTTTCGAAAACTTGTTGCCAGGCAATAGTCGCGAAAGCCCGTAGGGCTTGAGTGGCTATTGCCAAATGGCAATGAGAACGAGACTGGAGAATTATTTTCTAATTTATCCAACTCTCGAGTTATATTTAATTCGATTATTTTTTTGACTTCGCTATTGGGGTCGATTCATCCAACTTAAAAGATTTTGAACTGAATCAATATCGATTGATTACTTATTAATGAATTCTTGTAAGTTATTTCCAAAATTTGTTAGTGTATTTCTGTATCTGAAATGGAACTAAATCGATTTTTTTCACACATTTTACTTGGGATAATGGCATAGTGGTATCGTGTCGGCCTGCGGATCCTAAGAACCCTGGTTCGATCCTCACAGCCGACAAACATTTTCACCAATTTTAAAAATTACTCCTGTCGCTCTCCCACCACTCACACTGGTAACCGAACTTTACGCGCATAAATATATCACTTACCGAGATCTGCTTCGGCAGAGTGCCACACCCAGTAACGGGTAAAAGACGTGATGATATATTTATTTATTTATTTATTTATATTTTAAATGACGCGTTGACAGTTTTAAATAATTATTTGACAACTACCTATCATTTGTCACAAACAAAAGCACCTACAGAGATTATTCCCGGGATTAATCACTAGAGCTTTATTCTCAGTATAATAATGACAGGATTGGTTAAAACGCAAACACGTGACATACAATAAATCATTTAATTGGTTTTGAGAAACGTCAAAAAATAATCAATTTGAAAATACCTATTTTGATAATTTAAATCGTAGGAAAAATTATATGTGTATCATGAGCGTAAAGTGTCTTTATTCCTCTGTAATTGCCGTGCGCGAGTAATAAAGCATCACTTTACGCTCTTAATAAACAAATAAATATTACGAGTAAATGTATAACTCGCCATTTTAAAATCTAAGACAGCGGAAAATAAATGAACTCTTTATTTTAGGTTATATTATCCACTTCAATCGACAAATGCTTTCTACACAACATTCATGGATACAGATCCTTCAAACCTGAACTTAAATGAACAGGTTAAACTAATGTGGATGGTTTTAGATATTTGGTTACTGCAAAATGGTTCTGTTGATGGTTATCATTTTATAATTGATATGAAAGGTGTAACTTTTGGCCATGTTGCTAAATTAAACATTACAATTCTGAAGAAGAGTCTATATATCCTTCAAGTAAGTAAAAAGATTCAAATTACAAGTTAAGCTGCGTATATAGTTATCCAATTAAAACGTAATTACAATAGCGAACTATATATTTAAAAATATATACGTCACACCGGGTAGAGATGGAAGGAAACATAAAAGAAATAGACAGCTCGCATTAGTGAGAAAAAGCTAGTGGACAGACCACGTAATAAAACGTTACGCTTTTGTTCGTCTCTTGTTTCTAATTCCATGACTAATACCAGAGCTGGGCAGTAGCTAGCTACTTTTGTAGCTTAGCTACTAGCTTAGCTACTAGCTTAGCTACGTTTACCTTAGCTGTAGCTGTGGCTTAGCTAAATGTGAAAAAATATAGCTGTAGCTTGTAGCGAGCTATGTTTTTTCTATTAGCTTAAAAATATTGTTATAACAACTGAAGCTACTTTTAAAGCTACTTTTTGTAGCCAAAAGCTATTTTTTTGTAGCCCAAAGCTAACAAGTTATTATACGAGCCCAGACCCACTTCAGTTGGCCCGAATCTAATTTTATCGTTAAAATTTAAATAATACTTACATTTACTAAATTCTACAATTAATTTTCAACTTAAAAGATATTGAACTGGGTTCATATCGATTGATTACTTATTAATGTATTCTTGGAAGTTGTTTCTAAAATTTGTTCATGTATTTCTGTATCTGAAATGGACCTAAATCGTTTTTTTTTCACACATTTTATTTGACGTGTTGACAGTTTTAAATAATTATTTGACAACTACCTACCATTTGTCACAAGCAAAAAAGCACCTACAGATATTATTCCCGAGAATAATCACAAGAGCTTTATTCTCATTATAATAATGACAGGATTGGTTAAAACGCAGACACGTGATATACAATGAAGCATTTCATTGGTTCTGAGAAACGTCAAAAAATAATCAGAAAAACAAATTTAGGTATTATCTCTTTATAGATTTTAAGGGTTCTAAGCTCAGTGGTTTGAAGTCGGCCTGTGGATCCTGAGAACCCTGGTTCGATTCCCACAGGCGACAAACAATTTTCATAATTTCAAAAAAAAGCTACCCCTGTGGCTCCTCCACCACTAACATGTTTCGGGGCCGTGATTTGACGATTGGTAACCGCACTTCACGCGCAAAATATATCACTTACCGAGATCTGCTTCGGCAGAGTGCCACACCCAGTAATGGGTAGAAGGCGTGATGATATATTTATATTTATTTATTTAGATTTTAAGATATGATTGTTCTAATCTACGTACAACATTTATGATGACATATTGTGATTAATTGAGTCAATTTGTTCTGTTAGTGTAATTGGGATTAATTGAGCTAATAAACTAATACTTAGGTATTTTTTTTTAGGAAGCCTTACCTCTTAAGATAACTAGAATACATGTTATCAATGTAACGTATCTAGCAGATAAAATATTGTGTCTAGCTAAACCTTTTATTAAAACTGAACTATTAGACAAAGTAAGTAACTGACAACAGCTTATCAATTATTTGGACATATTTATCATGGAAATCATTCTTCATATCTTGTTTAGTTTTTAACTTTTTAAAAATCTCAACTTTGAAGGCCCATATCTCGAAAACTAAAAGAGAAATTGAAATGCGGTTTGAACGAGTGTATTTCTCGTACTCTAATTAACTTATATTGAAATTTTAAAAATTTGGAAAATTTTACAATTTTTTTTTCAAAATTTTCATTTCTCAATATTTCATAAAAATGAAAAGGTAATAAAAATCTATAAACACCAATGAATTCCTCTCATAAAAATACATAGGTATGCAAATTTACAGCCAAAAATTCGCACAAATAAAGTTTTTATTACAAAAAAAATAAAAATCACTGTTTATTAATTATTTTTGAAGTTTTTTACAAATTTTGGCCATTTTTCGTTTTTCTGCTCTAAAAATTGTATCCGTGGTGCAAAAATTCTGAAATTTTACATACATATGTACTTTCACGAGAGGAATTAACTGGTTTTCACAAATTTTTCATTATCTCGTCAAGTTATGAAATATGGGAAAAAGAAAATATTGAAAAAAATTATAAAATTTTCATTATAAGTTAATTAGAGCACGACAAATACACTCGTTTAAACCGCATTTCAATATCTCTTTTAGTTTTCGAGATTTGGGCTCTCAAAGTAGAGATTTAAAATAAGTCAAAAATCGCTGTAACACTAAAACTAAAAAAGATATGAAGATGCGCTCAACGGCATTCGATTTCCCGCGGTCTGAGTATTATAGAACCATATTTTTATCATAATAATAATAAATAAAAAAAAAACTGATTTACCTCACAGAAGTTTCAAGAAATAATATTTATTTAATTTACAGATAGTTTTTCACACAAATGGTTTGAGCAATTTAACAAAATATGTTCCAGAGGGTAGTTTACCTCAAAATTTGGGTGGCACGAGCTTGACCTTGAAAGAAATGCACGGTAAATACCGTCAACATTTGTACTACCTATTTTTTCTGCTGTGACGATCTTTAATGTTATAACTTTGCAGATAAAATGAAGCAAATGTTGACTGAAAATTCGTCTTATTTTAAAGAAGAAGAACTCACTAAAAGGGTGGATGAAAGCAGACGCCCAGGGAGGCCCAAAAACTCAGGGGATCTTTTTGGAATCGAAGGATCGTTTAAGAAGCTTGATATAGATTAATTTGTAGTACTTAGATTTTTAAATAAGAATAAGCTCATAGTGGCGACATTTGGAACTACGACAAAGATATAGTTTGCTACTAACCTTATAATAAAGTACTTAAAAAATAAATAAGAATCAATGATAATAGAATTAATATTTACAATAAAGTAGGTAATAAAACTATAATTAACTAATATTATACTGAAAGAATTAATTTCTACACTCCATTCCCTGTATGAAAACGATGACGTCACATTTGGTATCCATGTGATTCAAGATTTTGTACTTAAAACGTTTACATTGGTATTGAATTGACATTTTTAAAACATAACCTAAAATTTAAATGTCAGATTAAAATATTTATTACTTTTTAAAATTTAATTAGTTTATAAATGAAACCAAATTTTGCATATATTAAATAAAAACCAAATATAAATGTCACTGAGCCATATTTTAAAATTAGATTAGTATTGTAAAATGAGGATACTTCGTCTATGCTGGTAACTTCAACATCTAGGGTTTCTTCGTTACGTGATACATCAGACACTATTTTCATGCGCAGTTGTATGCATAGTATCAACTACTAGTATCAAGGTTTGTTTTTTTGCTCATGGTTAATGGTCAATAATTAATAAATACATGTAAATATTATTAAAACAAATAAGAAAAATCTGGTGTGGGCACCACACGACTTTCTTATACATAGCATATTTAATATTTAGAATATATGAATGTTATATAATATTATTAAACACGTAATTTAGTTTTTCAGTAATTCAGTATTTATCTGTTTGAAACATATAAAATATCAAATTTGTTTACGTATAATTTTTTAGTAATGTTGACTACTTTATGTCTAACTTTACTGATGAGGCATATACAGAATACCCGTTTTTCGAGCCTAACCCTTGGTATCTCAAGAACAGTGAGATACGAAGTCGAATAAATTGAGGTAAAGTTGTCAAATTAGTTGACCATTTTAATGATGTATTTGTTTTTCCGAAAAAAACATAGATAACTAGATAAAGCGAAAATTAAAATTTGTTTTTTGTTTCTAATGCTACTATGATTATTGAAATATATTAGTAAATATAAAAACTAGTTTTTCTCAAAATTAGACGCATATACAGAAAAAATGCAAATAACATTTTATGTTCCAAATATTTTTGCTAACATCTTTTATTTGAAACTTTTTTTCGTAACTGATTCCATTTTTTAAATAAATGGAATTTATTATTTTGTGTGTCCAGTAAACTTCCTCTTCCGGTGTTTCCATTTCATTCAAAATCAACTCAGCTCTTCGTATTTTCATGAAACTTATAATTACCAAGTTTCGTTAACAAATCTTATCTCGATCATGAGATATTGCACACTCGAACACACATCCATCCACACACACACACACACACAGACATCATTGAGAAAATGATCAAAACGGATTCAGTGGACCTCAAAACACGTATTTCCACGAAAATCTCGTCGACGATTTTTTTCACGATTCCAATACTTCCTTATACTGTGTATAAGAAAGCAAAAATGCCGCCCCAAAATATGTGCCACCCAGTGCGGACCGCACCCACCGCCCTCCTCTAGGTACGCCACTGACTTTGCTGGTAACTTCGACATCATCTAGGGTTTCTTCGTTACGTGATCAGATTTTCATGCGCAGTTGTATGCATAATATCAACTACTAGTACTAAGGTTTGTTTTTTTTGCACATGGTTAATGATTCATAAATAATAAATAAGAAAAAAGTGAATAGTGAATACAAATTTTCTGTCTAAAAAGGACTTGTAATAAAGCATCTAAGGAGCCTAATGGGCCTTTCAAGGCTTTTTTGAATTTTTTATATATTAATCTACGTAATAAAATTATTATACCCAAAAATTTTATTTTTTTTTTAAACTTGTATTAAGCATGATAAAAATATTTAAACTTTCGAAACAAACGAATGTGACGTAGTTGCATCTTAGCTTAAAGAGAGACAGATAAGACAGAGATAAATAACACGTAACTTCACGTAACGTGTGTCGTTGTCAGTAGAATCCTCAGACAAAACATAACTAGACGGATAACAACGGCGTTTGCATTGACTTGAATACGGAATAATTCGTCTAGTATTATACGTCATTGGTAGAATTGTAGAATGCTGAATGCTTATTTCTTCTTCGTCTTCCTCTCAGTAAAGTTGAGCACCGACAAACGTTTCAGACAAAGCTCTGTGATTGGCTTAATGCAACTACGTAATTGCAATGAGCGTTTTAAATTATTCAATTTTAACTTTAATATTTCAGCAATAAAGATATCATTTATGGTATGATTTTATATTGTATTAAATATGATGTACGGTCAAGAACTTATTTTAATAAATATATATTAAAAACCTCTACCACTTGAATCCCCCATTGTGAGTGCCATACTTGCACCGTATGTGCAATATGCACGTGTGAATATTCTACGTCAGCTGAAATGCATAGATACAATCATGAGCACCTGCAGCCTTTTTCTCAAGGTGGATCGAAATAGCTAAATTATATATTATAGGCAGTTAAAATGTAAATAAAAAGTGTACCGTAAAAAATATGGTATCAAATTTTATATAACAATACTGTCAATATTCCTACATCTTATTTAATACTGGGGTTGTTGATTTTACGAATATTCGAGACTTCGATTGTTCGGATTTATTGAACCTTCGAATTTAGATTCGAACTTTCAAACTTTGAAATATTTAGAATGTTCGAATTATACGAATTTTCGAATTATTTGAATTGTGAATCTGGATCCTAACGTGAACACGGCATGTTGATATGAATTATTTTCAGAATAAACTCATGTGCAGAGTCTTGTATTAATTCGTAAGTAATTATTATTAATTATTATTATTTGCCAAATTTAGCTTAAAATTTCGCTACACTGTCAAAAACGTTTTAATTAAGACGTTCTTATATCCTTTTTATTGTCATTATAAAACGTTTTACTAAAAGTCCGTAGCATTTAGATGGGCGGTAAGAGAATGGATGTCTTAATTAAGACGCCTAAACTTGCAGAGTTTTTGCAGGATACTTCACCGAGTTTATTATTTAATTCGTGGCCGACTTTTTGCGAATTATGCGTGAGCGTGTTTGGAGATGACAGATGGCGTTAATTCAGTGGCAAAAAATTCGAGAATTCGAAGCTTCGAAAAATTCGAAAATTCGTAAATTCGAAACTTAAAAAAATTCGAAAATTCAAAGCTTCGACAAATTCGAAATTTCGTAAATTCGAAGCTTAAAAAAAATCGAAAATTTGAAGCTTCGAAGTTTTTCTGACAAAGTTCAAAACATTCGAATGTTCGAACCCTATACTCTGTTTTTTAACCAGGAGGAGGAGTAATTTAAATTTTAACCGCTAAAACTGACGCTTCTGATTGGCTAGTGCTTCGTCCAGTTTACACTGTACATAGATTTTACATTTGATTTATTAGAGCTGTCATAAATTTTGAGGTTATCTGTTTTCTTGTTGGTTTTTTGCATTTCTGTGACATTAACATAAATCAGTTCTTTTAAGAACTAATAATATACGGAGTGACAAACTAGAGTTTATAATGTCATTTGTATTTTAAAATAAATGCCATGAGACTTAATCAGTGCAGATGTGTAAGAAATTTTTGTATTTCACGCCAACAAAAATCTAGTAACTTTCTTTGGTAACTTTCTATAGTGTAAATCTGACTTGTGCGTTTACTCCTCCTGGTTAAAAAACAGAGTATAGTAAAATTCTTGCCAGTGTCAGAAAAAAATTATTGTGATAAGTGTTGTCTCGTATATATTTGTAAACGTAGTATTTTTGTACTTTTGTAAACGTACATACATTGGAATGTATTCGCGAGTGTAGTACAAGTCACCTTGCCACACGTGAATGTGAATGTTCTTACACAGTTAGTTCAGCAGTGTTACTAAACTCTAGTGAGGGCAGCACATAAATAAATAAATAAATAAATATACAATAAAAGATCTTTGACATTGTTGTAAACTAATTTGACAAATAATAATCCGTGTTATGGGAAATTACCCCGTGTGCTTCCGCTACTACGGTAATCGTTGTGAAGTAACTTTTACTCTTAATTCGTTTCACTATATATATATTTATTAACACTTATACTACAAAAAATATACAAATATACAAAAATAGAATATAAAAGATAAAATGGTACTGAAGTTGAATTTGAGTTTTTTTTAATTTAGTGACGTTGAGAGTTTAAAATGATCTGTTGTTAAAATTTAGAGAGTTTGAGATGATCTGTAGAGTGTTGTGTAATATTGAATGAATAATTGTAATCTGTTTCTTCGTGATTTTTGAGCTAGCAAATAAACTATTGACCAACCCTTAAAAAGGAGGGGTTGTCAAAGATGACCAATAGGATATAGTACCACCCACTTGGGAGGTTGACATTGGTGGTTCGAAATTTGGAAAGGGAATGATCTGGTCGAGGTCACAAGAGTAATAATTTTGGGTTAAAACTCAGGATTCTTGGAACAAGGGATGTCGGTAAAAAGGTTCAAAGAGACATAAAAATTTAGGGAAGGCTACATGACGGGTAGTCGTCTTAGAAATTGCGAACAAAGAGAAAATATAAATTTACAAAAGTACAAAAGTGTCAAGTATCTTTACAAGACGTAGAAACTAGCAATTTATGGGCACACTTAAACTAGTAGAATATAAGAAATAACTTGAATATTTTGAACAATGATAAAATATAGAATACTTATGAACTAAAAAGAAATTATTGTACTTGATTATTATAAACTAACTTAAATAAATAAAACGTTATGGGGCTATTCCATAACACCGACGCACGCGCAGATAAAAAGTACGTTACTAATTTTCGAACAAAGTTGTAACTAATGACATTGAAATAAATTAATCTAAAATATTATTATTGGAAGCTATTAATTTTTTACTATCTTATCTACGCAATTTAAAAATCTTGAATAATTTAAACAACAAAACTAAAAACATCAGAATAAGGTCAACACGATTTCTTTTCTAGAATACGCCAGTAGTATTTTAGTATCGCTGTTGAGCACATCGTAACTGTTTCGTTTCGTTGCGTAGTTACAAATAACAAATATAATTGTCATTATAACATAACTATGCAGTGATAGAAATAAAAGAATTTAAGATATTTTTAGTGTATTCTAAACAATTGCTTTTAAACCTAAATCACAAATAATTTTCGTGTAAACAATACAAAAATTAACAAAAAAATGAACGTCGTGACAGTAAAAGAGGAATATGAAAAGAATCCATATATAAAACCAGAAGATATCAAAATCTTAATGACATGGGTCGAAGAACAAGACCATTTACCGAAAATAACAGGTATGTATTCAGTAGAATTGGCTTCTATACCATAATCGAATTAAAAAGAATCAAAGATGAAAACATAATATATACAGGCTGGTCCATTTAAAGTGTTATCAGGAAATATCTCGGAAACTATAAATTTTACGCAAAAATGACCAAGACGAAAAACAATCGTACAAAAGAGGGCCATAATAACGAAATATTGGTTTTGTCCTAAATGGCGCTGTTGTCGCTAAATCATGGTCAACTCAATTTTTTTAAATGAAAACCCCTATTTTATATTAAAAAATCAGATTCCTCGTTAAAAAAAAGAAGAATTTATTTAGTTCACTTTTTCGTCAGCATGATAGATGACGCTGTAATCGCGAAAAATGATGTTGCTTTCGGACGTTCTTGTCATTTAAAAAAATTGAGTTGACCATGATTTAGCGACAACAGCGCCATCTAGGACAAAACCAATATTTCGTTATTATGGCCCCCTTTTGTACGATTGTTTTTCGTCTAGGTCATTTTTGCGTAAAATTTATAGTTTTCGAGATATTTCCTGATAACACTTTAAATGGACCATCCTGTATATACTACATTGAATTATGACTATTAGTGAAAAAAATGAGTTAAAAATAATATTATACTCCAGAAATATATGTGATTTAAAAAATAGTGACATCATAAGTACTTAGACATTATCATTGGCCACAAGTATTTTCGTGCGGTAAATAAGAGACATATGCGGAGTAGAACGTAACTAACTGTGCCATCTCAGCACTGTTTTTTCAAACTATTTGTTGTTTGCTCATGTGTATATGTTCCACATGTTGTATATATATTATAAAAATTTAATTTCGTTTTCTTGGGCATGCAACTACTATAAAATATGATTTTCAACATATTCAAATTAAGAATTCAGCTTAAATCATAGACGCGTTTCGTCCTTTAGGGACTCATCAGTATGGTACGATCAACTTGACCAACTAGCAACTAGTTGGTCTAGCCATTTGTTGATGACCTGTTGATTCAAACGTGATGGCAAATTAGTTTTTTCCTATTTTTTCTTATTTATTATATTCACATTATTATTTAAGAATTCAATCGTATATTATTTACACTCTTTGAACGAAATAAGTTAAGTACCACTGAACCGAACTTAGGACGTTACAACTCCAACACAAAACTTTAAAAAATCATATCTCTTGTAATATAAGGAATTTTCAACCTGCATTTTCACTGATCGTTATAGATTATCATATAGTTTCATAAAAAAAATAAAATACTACATGATCAAAAAGAAGTGTTTCAGTTGGCAATACAATTCTGGAGATTTTTTTACAATGGGGGGGGGGGTTAATTGGTAGAGCTTTTTAATATATATTTATTACAATAAATTCTTGACCGAACATCATATTTAATAGAATATAAAACCATACCATGAATGATATCTTTATTACTGAAATATGAAAGTAAAAGTTGAATAATTCAAAACGCTGATTTAAATTTTGCACGGCCATATTGCAATTACGTAGTTGCATTAAGCCAATCACAGAGCTTTGTGTGAAACGTTTGTCGGTGCTTAACTTTACTGAGAAGAAGACGAAGAAGAAACAAGCATTCAGGCAATGACGTATAATACTAGACGAATTATGCCGAATTCAAGTCAATGCAGTGTTGTGAAGCAGAAAGGGATGGAATAGCTTGTGGGTGAGGCGGGTGCGCGGCAAGGAGCGAGTACACTTTGATGTTATGCAAGTTGCGAACATTTGTGTAGTTATTTTTATATTCAATTACTTACTTTTCATACATCAAAGTAAAGGTTAGTTTTTGACATATTAAGTGTTTTGTATACGCACTTTTGTATTTAAATAAATAAAATGTTCCCACCTGATAACTGTCATCAACATAAATGTAATCTGCATAACATCAACTTGTACTAGCTCCTTGCCGCGCACCCGCCTCACCAACCAGTTATTCTATCCCTTTCTGCTTCACAACAAACGCCATTGTTATCTGTCTAGTTAAGTTTTGTCTGAGCATTCAGCATTCTACGATTCTACTGACAACGACACACGTTACGTGAAGTTACATGTTATTTATCTCTGTCTTATCTGTCTCTCTTTAATCTAAGATGCAACTACGTCATATTCGTTTGTTTCTAAAGTTTTAATATTTTTATCATGCATAATACAAGTTAAAAAAAAATTTTAAAATAGGTTTCATAATTTTATTACGTCGATTAATATAAAAAAATTCAAAAATGTCTCAAAAGGCCTATTACAGCTCTGTGAGTAATGTTAAGGAATCAAAGGATGTGGATAAAGGAAACAACGATTTTTATTCATTTAAATTTTCAAATGTAACTGTTGACAACAGGAAATAAATTATGTATCAGTCTTACCAATGTCAAGGTTTTTTTATGAACAACCGGGCCGAAAAGCATGTGTTTTAGCCCTAAAAAGCGGGCTTAAACACTTCTTTTTGGCCCATGGACCACAAAATAAATAATTCCTATGGATACATAAATAAAATGACAATTTTTGTTTATTGTAAATACTTGATTCTGCAAAATGTCATTTTGACATATAACCTATGTACATATTGTAATCTTTTGAACATATATTAAAATGCTATTTTGTTCTGCATAAAATATTGTATGTACTACAGATTAAATTAGCGGTTCTGACCCTGAGCATGTTATTATCCTTCGGCGCTTTGCGCCTCGTGCTAATAATCATGCCAGGGGCCAGAAACGCCTGTATTCACCCTTGATACATAAATAACTATTAATTGCCAACTGAAAAACTTATGCACTTATTACTATGTTCTGTTCCACCACTAACATATTTAGGGGTCGTGATTTGACGACTGGTAACCGTACTTCACGCGAAAAATATATCGCTTACCGAGATCTGCTTCGGCAGAGTGCCACACCCAGTAATGGGTAGTAGGCGTGATGATATATTTATTTATTTTATTTTATATTTTTATTAAATTTTGTTTCAGAACTAGAAGCCTTAATATTTCTTAGTGGACAACATGGAGACCAAGAATTAACAAAAACCAAAATAGAAAACTATTACACCAGCCGAACCAAAATACCAAATTTCTTTGAAAACAGAATTCCAGAAAATTTGACAGTTATGGACATTATGTAAAAATAGTACGTTCCTGAATTACAGAAACATATTTCATTTATTATAATTTCAGAGCATTTACACCCTTGGAGATTCCTCGCGAATACGACAGAACGATATATTGCCGAATGATGGATCCAGATCCTGCAAAAACGAACATAAGTGAACAAGTGAAGACCATTGGTATGGTATGTGATCTGTGGATCTTAAAAGAAGGATCTGCCCCTGGATATCAGTTCGTTGTGGACGCCGCTGGTGCAAAATTCGCCCATATGCTCAAGTTGAGAATTGGCATTTTGAAACAAGCTGTTTACGTATTGCAAGTAAGATATAATTTCTTTAATAATAATAGAAATAAATAAATGGATAATATAAGTTTGTTGCATTATGGGATGGCTAGCACAGTGGTATGAAGTCGGCCTGTGGATCCTGAGGTCCCTGGTTCGATTCCCACAGGCGACAAATTTTCATAATTTGAAAAAACTATCCCTGTGGCTCCTCCACCACTAACATGTTTGGGGGCCGTGATTTGACGACTGGTAACCGCACTTCACGCGCAAAATATATCACTTACCGAGATCTGCTTTAGCAGAGTGCCACACCCAGCAATGGGTAGAAGGCGTGATGAAAAAAACAAAAATTATTATTTTAGTGACTTAAATTATTACTGTCACTTTTTATGGTCTACAGTAAAACGCTGCTGTAACTAACCGTCGCGTTTTACAGTAACCGCCACGTACCGAAACAAACAAAGCTATTGTATATGTATTACTATAATTTAATTTCATGTTCTTGTGCTTGCAACTTCTATAAAATATGATTTTCAACATAGTAAGATTATTTTGCAAGAATTCAATCGTATATTATTTGCACTCGTTGAACCAATCAAGTTAAGTACCACTGAAACGAACTTGGGATGTCACAACCCCAACACAAAACTTTAAAAAATCATATCTTTTGTAATGTACAAAATTTTCAACCAGGGTTTTCACTGATCATCATAATTTATCATGTAGTTTCATAAAAAATAAATAAATAAAAAAATAGGTACAGGAGCCCATTGTGATTCACTTCCTGTTATACAGAGTAGCATAAATAAATAAATGTGAATTTGATGAGTTTTTCATTTTAGGAAACTCTTCCGATTAATGTAACATACATCCATGTGATAAATTGCAATCCAGTTTTAGAAAAAATATTTAATTTCACGAAACCATTAATAAAAAGCTACTTACTACATAAGGTATGTACACTGACTAATTTTATTTTAAATAAATCATTTATCTATCATTTTTATTTCAAGTACTTTTCTTGAAAATAATTTGAAACATGAAAGCTTTGTTATAAATTTCAGATAATATTTCATATAGACGGAATCGAAAGCTTATATCAATATGTTCCCAATGAATATATTCCGAAAGAATTAGGTGGCAAAGGACCTACATTTGACGAACTTCATAGTAAGCAACTAATTTTGTATTTATAAATATTAATCAAAGAAGACATGGGGTGGCTAGCTCAGTGGTATGAAGTCTTTTAAAATAGTAAATAAGTATGAAGTCCGCCTATGGATCCAGGAGACCGATTATAATGGGGGATTCAAGTGGTAGAGCTTTTTAATTATTAAAATAAATTCTTCACCGTACATCATATTTAATACAATATAAAATCATACCATAAATTATATCTTTCTTGCTGAAATATGAAAGTTAAACTTGAATAATTCAAATCGCTCATTTGTATTTCGCACAGCCATATTGCAATTACGTAGTTGCATTAAGCCAATCACAGAACTTTATCTGAAACGTTTGTCGGTGATCAATTTTACTGAGAGGAAGACGAAGAAGAAATAAGCATTCTACGATTCTACCAATGACGTATAATACTAGACGAATTATATCGTATTCAAGTCAATGCAGTGTTGTGAAGCAGAAAGGGGTGGAATAACTTTTGGGTCCGCCGGGTGCGCGGCAAGAAGCGAGTACACTTTGATGTTATGCAAGTTGCTCCTTGCCGCGCACCCGCCTCACCCACCAGTTATTTTATCCCTTTCTGCTTTACAACAAACGCAGTTGTTATCCGTCTAGTTATGTTTTGTCTGAGGGTTCTATGACAACGACACACGTTACGTGAAGTTACGTGTTATTTATCTCTGTCTTATCTGTCTCTCTTTAAGCTAAGATGCAAGTACGTCATATTCGTTTGTTTCGAAAGTTTAAATATTTTTATCATGCTTAATACAAGTTTAAAAAAAAAATAAAAATTTTGGGTATACTAATTTTAATACGTAGATTAATATATAAAAAATTCAAAAAAGTCTTGAAAGGCCCATTCGTAGCAACCAAATATTTAGTTGAAAGACGTATTTTTGATGACGTCAGGCGACTTAGTTAAATTTCTAGGGAATTTATTTTCTACTGTTGGTTACAAAGATCAGACTATATATTTTGATGTGGTATTCTGAAAAAAACTTGTTGCCGCTTTTTGTGATTGTTTATTATTAACAAGTCCACTTTGTTGATTGAAATCGTAACTATGTTTCTATATTTAATATTATTTATTAAAATAACCGAACTTTTTAAAACACGGCACTGCAAAACATACAAATAAGACGTAGCGACTAAGTTAGCAACTGGTTCAAAGCAGTTGCTAGCAGTAAGTCGCTAGAAAATATCTAGTCGCTAATAATGAGGTCAAACGTAAGTTACATCTTATCCCGCAAGGTGGCTACACTATCGGTAGCGACAGTAAATGACGTCAAGCCAATCGCTACAGTTGGTTGCTACGAATTAGAATCGATCTCCTGAGAACCCTGGTTCGATTCCCACAGGCGACAAACAATTTTCATATATAAATAAATATATCATCACGCCTTCTACCCATTACTGGGTGTGGCACTCTGCCGAAACAGATCTCGGTAAGTGATATATTTTGCGCGTGAAGTGCGGTTACCAGTCGTCAAATCACGGCCCCCAAAGATGTTAGTGGTGGAGGAGCCACAGGGGTAGCTTTTTTTTGAAATTATGAAAATTGTTTGTCGCCTGTGGGAATCGAACCAGGGTTCTCAGGATCCACAGGCCGACTTCATACCACTGAGCTAGCCACCCCCATTTTCATAATTTTAAAAAAGCTACCCCTGTGGCTCCTCCACCACTAACATCTTTGGGAGCCGTGATTTGATGACTGGTAACCGCAATTCACGCGCAAAATATATCACTTACCGAGATCTGCTTCGGCAGAGTGCCACACCTAATAATGGCTAGAGGGCGTGATGATATATTTATTTTTATTTTATTTTTATTAAAGAAAACTGATCTATTTTATAGATAAAATGAAACAGACTCTATTAGAAAATGCTGATTATTTTAAAGAAGAAGAATCGACGAAAAGGTCAAATGAAAGTCGGCGAAAGAAGAATAACCAACCTTCATTTTGGATGGACATGTTTGGATCAAGAAACGAGAATTAATTACGTAATATTTATTTATTGAAATGTGATAAATTTATTATGTGAAAAAATATTAAATAATTTTTTTATCCAGTTTACTTGAATAACATTGCCTTCATAAAATACCGTTCAATTAATATTTAATAGTATCATGAACTGTAAGTGTCAGTTTTTAGGTCAAGAACGTAGTTTGGGAAATCGAGGCCTTAAAAAAATCACTTACAATTCTAGGTTAGTAAGCTATTTTTTACAATACTTGCACAAATAGAAGAAAAAGAAAAAATAGGTTTCAAAATTGACAGCTGTTAAATTGTTGTCAAAATAAACAGGACCTTGATATGTAATATTAACTTATTGTTCATGTGCAATCAAAGTTTCACTTTCTGTGTTTAAATTTTGTCATTAATAGGTAACTTACAGTACAAGTATTGTAAAAATACTATTTGTAAATTTAAATTGGGTTTCTCTAACAGTGACTGCATTTACACGTGAAACAACGTGTATAAAACAAATGATACTATTTAATACTATATTACGCTAATGCTGGGTTGCATGAAAGTTTTACCGGTTCATTAGCAACTAACGGTTCAATAAATTTCAGAAAATCACTATTGATACTGTTGCTAGATAAACAATTCTTTAACTAAAGAGCTCTTTATTTTTTTCTTGCAACCCAGCATAAGTCAAGTAAAAATACTTTCCTGACGTGTTATGTATACTATTTTTTCTGAAACCATTTAATTTAATTACTAATTAATCATAAGTAATTCAAAATGTTTAAATATTGTGATATGAATTGTACTGACAGCAGACTACGTATCCAAGGTTACAACAAAAATAACAGTCAGATAAAATCTTTATCAGACTGTTTTGTACTTTACCAGACTGTTATTTTTGTCGTAGCCTTGGATACGTAGTTTACTTAACTTTTTTGTAAAAACCTACTTTTCATACAAAAATTGGTCAGAAAAGTTCGTGCCGGTTTCAGAAAAAGTAAATTTTATGTAAATTTTAACATGACAACTAAAAACACTATGTTGATGATTATATAATAAACAAAATGCGGTTTTAACAAGGTTACTAGATAAAAAAACAGGACTCTACTCTCACATACTTTCAAACATAATTAAATGATTTGCCCTTCATTTATAAATATTAATTAAATTCAATAAATATAATAAATACAATATTATGCTTCAGCATTTATATTTCAGCAAATAATTCCTAAGAGAGGTGACTTAACTTAATATAAAATCTACTTTCACGATTTTTAATTAAAATCATTAATTTTAAAACATACAATATACCTAAATCACTTCACAAGGTTATTCTTCTATCAAACTAGATTTACCAAAACAAATTCCAGTCGTAGCAAGCACCATATATTCGCGGTTTCAAGTATTCCCCGCTTCCCCCACCTAATTCTGTCTATTTCTCAAGACTATCAATGATCGTCGCTTGTTTCAAAATAAGCAGTACTATTTTGATCAGTTTACAAGGAACAGTGCTAACTTTCTTACAAAAGTTTTTAATATAATTGTACGTACAAGATGAAGACAATGGCTGTGGAGGAGGAGTACAAAAAGAATAAAGACTTGAAGAAAGAAGAAGTGGAAAGTCTGATGGCCTGGGCAGAAAAACAAACACATTTACCCAAAATATCAGGTAGGAAATAATAAATTATTACATACATACATACCTTCATGCTATATCCCATCAAATGGGGTAGCACGAACCCTAAAATCACTAAATGCACTCATTACATTCATCAAATAATCAGCCCTCATCAAACATTCTCATTCAAACACACCACCCTCACTTTAACCACATTCATAGATCACTCCATATAAACTCATTTATTTATTACACTCGAAATCATTTATCACACAACAAACCTTCAATCACATCTATCCAATCATTCCTATTCACTTATCATTCATCTTCTTTTTCGACGTCCATAACATATTCATAAAACATCTCAAATTATTCACGTTTACTCCTAACAACGAATCTAATAACGAATCTAACAACGAATCTACAAAGATTAGAAAAGATGAAAGTGATACCCTGTACTTGTATATGAAAGAAAAGTCCACACAATGCAGTAACTGAAAATGAAACAAAAAAATAAGAAAGGAAGGGAAGTGTCGCCCAGCGCTTATTTTTGAAAGTGAATTCCACACAATTGCTGTTAAACACTCAATGCAAGACCAGAACACAAATAAAAAAGATAAGAAACGAAGAGTGTCGTTCCTGCGCTTGGTTTTGAAACTGAATTTCACACAATTGCAGGTAAACACTCTAATGAAATTACTAAACAACAAAACTAAAAACTAAAATTCTGCACTTTTCTTACATTAATAGTTAATATAAAGAAATGGGAGATATTTCTTCCCAAAGGACGTTTGAACTGAGGGCAGAATGACATTTTCTTTATTAGGTATATATACAGGACATTCAAGAAGAATTATGTAAAATAATTGTTTAATACCGATACTTTAAATGTAAATGTAACCATGTACAAAATAATTTTTTCTTCTACATAAAATAAATGTAATTCTACCTTAAGGTAGTTCTAGTGTGACGGTGACGCCATCGGTTGTCGAGTAGCGAAACTGACGCTCAAAAAAATATAAAAATTGAATAAAATAAGTGTTTTATACCTATTATGATTTGAATATCATGAATTGTTAACAGGTTGTTGGTCTAGTGAATTTTCAAATACTGTACCACCGTGTGGTGTTGCCATTATAAATTGAGATTCTGAATTTTTCGTTAAAAACAAGGCTTTGTATGGCTATATATCCATTACTAAACGATAAAAAACTTTCTTCTTCTGATACAATATACATGGATAGTTCTAGAACTTCATACTAGTTTTTCAAATGAAACTGCAAAATTTTAGAGGTACACAAACCAAATATGTGCGATCCTGAGTGATGATCGCCATAAGTCCCGTGTATAAGAACTCAACTTTACAAGCGAATATATTTGTTCACAGACGATGAATATGTTTCATATTTTAACAGGATGCGTATGACTATCCAATGTTTACGTGCGCTAAATTTCATTCAGATCTGCAAGTTTTTTTTTCAAGCTAGTACTACCTTATAGGATTGTTTATATATAGAATAGAATCAATAGAACCGATAAAACTTTCATACTAGGGACGAAAATTATTATTTTTCTATATGACAGGATCGTGTAAAATATTAATATATTGTAAGCTACATTGTTTCATTATTATTAAATCATATTTGTGTGATTTTACTTCATTTAAAATTCAGAAAGAAGACACAATACTTACACTTATAACTAGAATAATTTATAAAACACTTTACGAGTAAATAATAAATGATTTTACTGAAATTATTCTCATATCCTCTTCCTGTATTAAATATATAATTATACAAGTTTTAAAACATTATAATTGACTATATCTTCTGACTAAATACTTTGCTTAGCTTTACAACAAAGACAGATAATAAAAACATCCATTATTTAAATAAATACATGACACAACATTATTTCCAGTGTCAGATCTTTTTATAAATATAATACGCTCTTTAAAAATTTGTATGCAGTCCATAGTGCATAGATATGAAAATAACATAATATAGATTTTATCAAATAACAATTGTTTGATTAAATCTATAAAATGCTATCACGTCTTTTATTTATTGCTGAGTGTGGCACTCTGTCGTAGCAGATCTAGTTAGGTGATATATTTTCTGCGCGTGAAGTGCGGTTATCTGCTGTCAAATCACGGCCCTCAAAGATGTTAATAGAGACGGAGCCACAGGGATATTTTAAATAATAAATAAATAATTATATAATCATGCCTATTACTTATTACTGGGTGTGGCTCTCTGTCGTAGCAGATCTAGTTAAGTGATATATTTTATGCGCGTGAAATGCGGTTACCTGCCGTCAATTCACGGCCCTCAAAAATGTTAGTAGTGGGGGAGCCACAGGGGTCATTTTAATATGGAAACCAGGGTTCTTAGGATCCACAGGCGGATTAGATACTACTGAGCCACCTACCCCATACAAAGTTATACAATTAGTAGAAATTCATAAATCTTTGTTTGATAAGTGGTCGAAAAGGGATGAAAAATTTTAATTACCCAATTTTATCCAATTGACAGAATAGTAAAATAAAATATAAATATATCATCACGCCTTCTACCCATTACTGGGTTTGGCATTCTGCCGAAGCAGATCTCGGTAGTGATATATTTTGCGTGTGAAGTGCGGTTACCAGTCGTCAAATCACGGCCCCCAAAGATGTTAGTAAATAAATTAATTAAAGAGAGGCCACTAAAATTATTTTTATGCACAACCGGGCCGAAAAGCTTGTGTTTTAGCCCTAAAAAACGGGAGAGAGAGAGAGAGCCACAGTAATAATTTTAAATAATAAATAAATATATCATCAAGCCTAGTACTTATTACTGGGTGTGGCTCCCTGCCGTAGCAGATCTAGTTAAGTGATATATTTTATGCGCGTGAAGTGCGGTTACCTGCTGTAAAATAACGGCCTCTAAGGATGTTAGTAGAACCACAGAGATAATGTTAGTGTGGTGATAATTGGGAATCGAACCCGAGTTCTCAAATCCACAGTCCAATTCAATACCTCTGATCCACCTACCTCATAACTTAATCCTGCTTAAGAGATGTTACATCTCCTAAAGATGTTAACGGTAAAAATATTGCAATATTTATTTCTGTTACAGAATTGGAAATAATATTATTTTTGCATAGCTGCTACTACAGTCAAGAAGCTTCGAAACATACTATTGACACTTACTATACATGTCGAACTCATTGCGATGACATTTTTGCGAAATGGAACCCGCTGGATAGTCATATTAAAAAGAGTATGGATTGTATGTACGTATACACTTTTAATAGTATATTATCATGAACTGTAAGTGACAGGTATTAGGTGAAGGTGGTTCTATCATGACAGTCTCATACAAAAGTATAGGTAACCTAAAAAGTTTATAAAAATAATTATTAGATTTTTGTATGGTATAGGTAATTAACAGAATTAACATTTCGCTGAAAATATTGTATAATTAACAATGAATGCCAACCAATAGCAGTGTAAGATTTTACACAGCAGAAGCTATGACAACAAGGCGAGAACTACAAGCAGCATGATATTACCAGTCGGTACGAAACGTGACTGTATTATCCATACATCCTGTTGACAGTTCATAAGAAAAATGAGAAAAATGCTCCAAAGCAATTATTATCACCTGTAACAACAAATAAATAAATATAACATGCTGTAATATATTTTTTTGTATTAAAATTAATATATTTTACTGATCGAAATAATAACTTTCATAGTTCTTGCTTTGTCATTCGTGCGACCATCTCTGTTTACGCCTGCGACCATCTCTGTTTACGCGCGCGACCATCTCTGTCTACCCGTACAACGTTGCCAAGCATTTCTGACAGTTTCATTGAAAATCATAGAATATCCAACCTTCATCGCCAATTTCTTTGAAACTAATCCGGTAAGGCATAAATTTTTTAATTCTCACACCTGTATCTTTACATGATGTACTGTGTGTTAGTTTTTTGTTAAAAATAACTATAATATATGAATTTATTACGCAGTAAGCTGCCTCGCGACTTACAGTTCCTATAACGCCAATGCATTTTTAGTCGACTTTAACTTTACATTACTCAGCTCAACAACGGTAAACTTTAAAAAAAAAAGCGTGCTAGTGTAGAAACACATAAAAAATAACATATTTACATTTCATTAAAATCCGGGTTAAATGCTTGCATGATAGTACCACCTTAAGAATGTATTTTGGAAAATCGAGGCCCGTAGATCGAGATTTCCTAAACATTCATGATCTAAAACATCACTTACAGTTCGAGGTTAGTAAGCTATTTTTTACAATATCTGCACAAATAGAAGGAAATGAAAAATATAAATATATAAATATATATATTTAAAAAATATATATATCATCACGCCTTCTACCCATTACTGGGTGTGGCACTCTGCCGAAGCAGATCTCGGTGAGTGATATATTTTGCACGTGAATTTCGGTTACCAGCCGTCAAATCACAGCCCCCAAAGAGCCACAGGGGTAGTTTAGAAATGGTGAATATTGTTTGTCGCCTGTGAGAATCGAACCAGCTTTCTCAGGATCCACAGGCCGACTTAATACCACTGAGCTAGCTAGGTTTCAAAATTGGCAGCTGTCAAATTGTTGTCAAAATAAACCTTATTGGCTAATTCAATATGGCGTTGAATAATCTCTAACAGCCAGATTTTCAAAAAAGTTTTAGCTAATCCTGAATTTTGGTTTAGCTACTCTTATGCTAGTCCGATTTAAAAAAAATTAATTCAATTCACTTTCTAAAAAATAAATGTTAAGAAGATTATGCTAAACTTTGTTGAAACTTTTTTGGGATATGGTTTAGCTAATTTGATAAATCTAAAATTCAAGATTAGCTAGATTCTTGTCTGTTTTTTAACCAGGAGGAGTAAACGCACAAGTCAGATTTACACTATAGAAAGCTACCAAAGAAAGTTACTAGATTTTTGTTGGCGCGAAATACAAAAATTTCTTACACATTTGCACTGATTAAGTCTCATGGAATTTATTTTAAAATACAAATGACATTATAAACTATAATTTGTCACTGCGTATATTATTAGTTCTTAAAAGAACTGATTTATTTTAATGTCACAGAAATGCAAAAAACCAACAAGAAAGCAGATAACCTCAAAACTTATGACAGCTCTAATAAAATCTATGTACAGTGTAAACTGGACGAAGCATTAGCCAATCAGAAGCGTCAGTTTTAGCGGTTAAAATTTAAATTACTCCTCCTGGTTAAAAAACAGAGTATAGCTAAAATTCTTTTGAGAATTGGGCTGTAATAGTTTTTGAGATACCGCCACGCAAAATTGCCAAAATAATTTTAAGAAAAGAATTATCAAAATCAAAATGATTAATTTAATTTTTAATATTGAATATTCTACTTCTTAGGATATTCCAACCACTTCCAGAATCAACTGATGATGGCTCAAAGATCATCTTTCTTCGTTTCCAAGATTCCAACGCCAGTAATTTCAATGCAGCCGACCAAATTAGGGTATTTTGTATGTCTATGAAACTATGGTTACTACAAGAAGGTAGTGCCACAGGTCACATCGCTGCCATGGATATCAGTGGTATAACACCTGGTCATCTTATGAAGCTGAACCCAATAGTCATCAAGAAGTTCTTCTACTTCTTGCAGGTAGAGTAATGCAAGAAATTTATCAGAGAAGTAAAATAAATAGTATATTACGAACCATGAACTGTAAGTGACAGTTTCTAGGACAAGAATGTAGTTTGGAAAATCGAGGCCCGTTGCGTCGAGATTTCCTAAACATTCATGATCTAAAAAATCACTTACAGTTTGGGATTAGTAAACTATTTTTCAGACGACCACTAATGAAAGTAACCATAACAACCATGGGCGTCCACAGATAGATATTTTTCTAGGGGGGGGGGTCACAAAAAACTCTCAGATAGACATAAATTTCTAAAATATTACATAACATAAATACAAATACACATAAAAATTGAATTACTAGTCTTTGTCGTCTGGGTTTGAATTGAAGAAGAAGAACAATCTTCGAATAACTCTTCCATAAATTGACACCATTTCTTCAATCAACTCCAATTTACAGTTTTTATTTTCTAATATTTTATGTCTGTGTATACTTAATAAACTTAGATTACTCAATCGTTACGATAGGGAACATGTCGCTAGCTGGCCATAAGAATACTGCTGAAGAGTTTCAGCTTGAATTTATTATCTTTAGACTTATAATTAAATTTTTATTTAATTTATATATACATATACAGGATGGTGACGGCGACTCTCAAACATAGGATTTTAACATGTAAAATCATATTGATTTAATTTCCAGCTTCATAATTATTTAAAACAAAAAAGCTTCAAATTAAAGTATTAGGGAATAAAATACGAAATTAATTTTGCATGTTTTGTAACGGCACAAATTAGAACTGAAAATGAGTAAAATTGTCTCAAAACTATCGATAGCTATGAAATTGAAACAAAATTAAACAAATGGTTGACGTTCAATCTGTCAAAACTGGCAAAATAAATTCTTTATTTATTATTTCATTTATTTTGACAGATAAAACGTCAAACATTTGTTTAATTTTGTTTCAATTTCATGCCTATCGATAGTTTTGAGACAATTTTACTCATTTTCAGTTCTAATTTGTGTCGTTACAGAGTATGTGAAATTAATTTTGTTTATTGGTTCAGATGCAGAATTTTAAGCCCTAAAACTTTTATTTCAAGCTTTGTTGCTTGAAATATTTAGGGAAGCAGGAAATTACAAAATTATAATTTTACATGTTAAAGTCCTATGTTCGAAAGTCGTGGTCATCACCCTACTTAACATCCACGGAGGGGGGGGGGGGGTTATCCTCCCTGCGGACGCCCATGATAACAACATCATAAACTACTACGGAAAGTTGAAACTAACATACACTGATATGTCAGTATAACGCACACTTCTAACATAATAGGTTGACAACAGATGGCGCTACGATGAAAGAATATAATAAAATAAATGAAACTAATTTGTATTATTATTTAAATCGAAGTTTTGGCAGATTTTTCAACACATTTTCACACCTTATTTTTTTAAATTAATAATTTCTTATTTACTAATATTATAGCATTATTTAATATTTTGACATTAAGGTTAGTACAGTTGGTATCACAATACCTAACCTCAAACGTCAAACGTCAACGCTTACCTTCAAAAACGCATCAGCTGTCAAAATATAACAACATTGCTCTTGTAAACTGAAATATTTTGTGGTCGTCTTCGTCTGAAAAATAGTGTACATAACTCGCTCGAAAGTGTGATAACTGTGCTCGTGTACTTAAATCACTCGGCGTTACGCGCCTCGATTTTCAATTTGTACACTCGCACGTTATCTTACACTTTTGATAATTGTTATGTAAGTATTTTACAATATGCAAAATATGAATAATGTATTATGTGATTTCTTAGGAAGCAATTCCATTCAGATTAAAAGGATTCCATTTCTTTGATTGTGTACCATTTATTGATAAAGTCATGGCCATCCTGAAACCATTCATCAAAGAAGAAATGGTAAGTTTGTATTTTGCACATCACATATGCAGTTATAGTTGCCGGCACCCAAAGCGTAATTTAATAGTATAGCTGTATTCCATTTGCCACTTGGTACACTTCAATTAAGTGTAGGAGATCAAGATATCAAAATTTTAGGTCTGATTTTCTCAAAAATCCTACCTACGATTTTGATTTAAAAAAATGTATATTTAAGAATATGGTCTTCTATAACACAGTAAATCTTTATCCAATTTGAATTTACAGTTTTGGAGAAAAAACAAAAAATATACGAAAAACACTTGTTTTGAGCGTTTTTCCGCATATTTTTTTTTCTCCAAAACTGTAAATTCAAATTGAATAAAAATTTAATATATTATAGAAGACCATATTCTTAAGCACAGAGAATTTTTTAATTAAAATCGTTCCTGGCATTTTTGAGAAATAAATTCAAATTTTGAGTTTAATTTCTTTCAATATTTGTACATAACATTAATGGTATCTAGTTTATTTCCATACTTTGAAGTTTTGGCTTCAAAATTGTTTACAATACTTAATAAGTTTCATTCATAATAGGAATAATATTTCGTTTCAAAGAGATCAAGGCAGATCATCGTTCTTGTATATACGTAAATATAAAATGTTTATAAGTTTGTAATTTAATTTCTTAAATTAACCAGTCTAACACTGCAACTGTTAAACGTGTTTCCTCTTAGGGCGCCGTAAAAAACCTACCCCTAAAGCAGAGCTGGGCAAGCTACTTAAAAAAGTAGCTAAGCTACAGCTACAGCTATTCTTTAAAAAATTATCTGAGCTACAGCTATAAGCTACATTTTGTAAAATATAGCTAAGCTACAGCTAAAAGCTTTTATTAAAGTAGCTGTTAAATTTTAAAGCTACTGTTTTCAATTATTGTGAATGAATTAAATTTGCCATTGTCATATGATCAGTTGATCAGTCTTTTGTTATGACTGTTAATTTACTATTATGTACATAAATATCAAAAATCGCAAATGGACAAATGTACTGTTAATTTTTAATGCTATACTTTTTATTTATATCGGAATATTAACAGAAGACTCCTAAACAGTCAATGTTTAGTTCATCTAATATTTAATACAAAAGTAGGATAGGTTAAAAACAAGTGAAAAATAAAATATGTTACTAGATTTTACACTATATAATAACTTATTATGCTACAGTTATAGAAAACAATAAAGAAGGTACAATTCAAATACAAAACAAAAAAAGGAAGGTATTTCTTAATGAACAGTGGTAGCTTTAAGCTACAAAAAGTAGTTTTGGGCTACAAACAGTAGTTTTAAGCTACAAAAAGTAGCTTCAGTTGTAATAACAATATTTTTAAGCTAATAGAAAACAAAATAGTTCGCTACAAGCTACAGCTATATTTTTTCACATTTAGCTAAGCTACAGCTAAGGTAAACATAGCTAAGCTAGTAGCTAGCTACTGCTGAGCTCTGCCCTAAAGTACTTATATTCACCGGCCGTCAAATACCATATTTTTGGCGCTTACAAATAATTATATTTCAGTTGCATATCCATCCAAAAGAAAAACGTGAAGAAATGTTTAAATATATTCCACAACGTTGCTTACCCCAAGAATATGGTGGCCAAGGTCCTTCGATCCAAGAACTGCATGGTACCGTTCTAGAAGAATACATTAATTAGTTACTATTTTAATATTGTTTTATTTACAGAGACAATGAAAGCAAGATTGTTAAAAGATGCAGATTTTTTACAAGAGGTAGAACGCACACAAAAAGTGGATGAAAAATTGCGACCAGGTAAAGCTAACAATATTTGGGGAATAGATGGATCTTTTAAAAAGTTAGATATTGATTAATGGATCATTAAAGATTGCTTGTATACTTTTAGTTAAATAATCAAATATTTTGTAGATTTCTTGTATATTTGTTATTTTTTATATTATAAATATCGAAATAAATTTGTTATTATTTTATTAAGAGTATTAACACCAATTAAGATTGGCTAACTATAGTTTATTATTTTTTCTATTTCGATGTTCTTATAGCTCTATAAACGCACTCTAAACACGTTGCTAAGGAGATCTATAAGCGCATCGTTTTTGGCGCTTTTTATTTTGTAAGAGTGGTATGAATGAACTTAAATCTGACAGATGAATGACACATAACCTCAAAATTGTAAATTGTCGGTGTTGAAATATTACTATACTCTGTTTTTTAATCAGGAGGAGTAATTTAAATATAAACCGCTAAAACTGACGCTTCTGATTGGCTAGTGCTTCGTCCAGTTTACACTATACATAGATTTTACATTTGATTTATTAGAGCTGTCATAAGTTTTGAGGTTATCTGTTTTCTTGTTGGTTTTTTACATTTCTGTGACATTAACATAAATCAGTTCTTTTAAGAACTAATAATATACGGACTGACAAATTAGAGTTTATAATGTCATTTGTATTTTAAAATAAATTCCATGAGACTTAAGCTACATTCACAAATCGAAATTAGTTTTTGTTTTATGTTTTAGTGTGTTTTTAGATGGCATTCACAAATAGTTTTGCTTTTGTCGGTTTTAGTTAGTAGTGATATCTATCATAAATTTTAAAAAATCGGTTATACTCAGAAGATCGGTAATACAGTAAATGCAACTGTCAGATAAGCTAAGTTACACGTGCTGTCATAAGTTTGTTTACTTTCGTATTTTTTGGAAGAGCAAGGTAAATATTATTGTAATAAGAAGGTAGGTATTAATTTGTTATTAAACTATTTTAGATGATTTGATTAGCAAAACTACACTTAAAATCTTTTTATTTTAATTCATTTTGACACATGAATAAAAAAAAAATTAGGTTATTGTCAATGTGAAGGATGATAGAAAGAGACAAGTATATATCACTATATCATTCTACGCTTCGTCCTATTGGTCTATTCTTAAGTATAAAACGTAAAACTAAAACATAAGTTTGGAGTTTGCAAACTTTTGTGTTAAAACCAAAACTAAATACTGATTTGTGAATGGCTGCATAAGGTAACATGACTACAAGGTTATTAAAACATAAATGGAAAACATAAAACAAAAACTAATTTCGATTTGTGAATGTAGCTTTAATCAGTGCAGATGTGTAAGAAATTTTTGTATTTCGCGCGAACAAAAATCTAGTAACTTTCTTTGGTAACTTTCTATAGTGTAAATCTGACTTGTGCATTTACTCCTCCTGGGTAAAAAACAGAGTATAACAGAATATGCTAGAATCAGATAAAATTGAAAACATTCATAATAAAGAAAAAATATTGATTAATTGTCAAAAAATATGATATGCTATGAGAAGCGCTACCAACACGAATGATAAAAAACACCAATTTATATTTTTGACAAGTCGCAGTTTTTAAAAATCTAATAGAATTATATAATTACCTCAATAGAAAAAATAGTATAAAGAACACGTTTCATGCGGCCTGTTAACGCACGAGTTTTACAAAGGACGAGTGCCTTAAGAAACTAGTTCATTAATATACTATTTTTTATACGGTATACAGTAATTTATTATATAGTATTATTATTTTACTACTTTTACTACGAATGAAATGTTAGTATATAGATGCTTTGTACTGCTACGCTCTGTTGTAAATAAGATATTTGAAAAATATTGCTCCCTGAGTATCAAGATATTTTAAAAATACTTTAATGCTTTTAATTTGCTTGCAGTTTTATGTAAATTTGAAACAATAAACTACATATGACATGAATTTGTTTCAGATAAAAAATCAACTTGCACTGTTAGTTAATTTAATATATTATACACATATATTTTCTGCATGTCACATTTCTGATATATTTTATAATAATTAAAGTTAAAAATGTATTAATTACAGTGTTAATAATTGCTAGAAAATTGTTTAATATTTTAAATAAATACAATAACGATAGAATTTAAGAAAAAGTATATTTATATGGCAATGAATTTGAAAATAAAATTACTTTCTATTGTATTTTAAATTTGTTTTCTACTAATTATAGTTTGTTAATTATATTACAAAATTTATGGGAGTATTATACATTTTACTGTACGTATTATTTATTATTTACACATATTTTTTAATTGTTTTAGACGCATAAAAAATATAATCAAAGTTTCATTCTGTTTTTCTATAAATTTTTAAACCTTTCAATAATAATACATAGACTGTTAAAAAATGTTGAAATTACGTCATCGTATTTTTTTCGCCGTCAAAAATATAGGTGTTCTTTTATTAATCAACAAATTAAACGATGAAATTAATTGAAAATTAATAATGACTTCATTGATGGGTTTATAATGGAACAGATAGATGGTGAAAATAGAATTTGTAGAATGAATTTGGTTGGATTTACAGAGTGATCAAAAGGAATTGTTACAGTTGGCAATAAAAAAAACTACTTGAAATTGGTAAGCCTGATACATAAATTCATTTCCTGTTGTTGACAGTGACATTTAAAATTTAAATTTGAGTACATTTATTATTACATTTATTTCTAAAGTATTTCTATTACTTAGAAAGTCAAAATTCTTTTAGTTGTCAGACTCTTGACATAACCTATTTGTATGTATTAGAAATATCAAATAGCATTTCCGCCTTTACCTGTCGTTGTGCCAACTGTGGAATAAAAAGATCTCTGGAATTGTATTGCCAACTATAACAATTCCTTTTGATCACCCTGTATAATGAAGTAACGCAAGAGGCAATGCAAAAGTAGTAGGTAAGGCAACAAGTTAAAACTTGTGATTGAAGTAGAACCATTTATATTGAAGTAAAGCAATCAGTAATGTAAAATAAGCAATGCAAGAGATGGTCAACTTTCATCTTTCTACCTTACTTTACCTAACATTTCTTTCTGCTGGCCAATCAGAAGTCAGAGTTTTAAACTTCGCATTGTAATCTCTATTACCGACCGTGAAATATCAGCTGTCACTGTCAAACATTTTGATTGATCTAAATTTTTCAAAAATGAACAGAGCAGTAATATAATTTTTGGAGGTCAATAGAATTCTGTATGACAAAGTCATCAAAAGATTTTTAATTTTTTTAAGAAAAATCGGCAATTCTAGGAAGAATTAGGAAATTTTCTGAAAACAAACGACAAGTTTTTGAGGTTATATTTATTATATTAATAAATGGACCGTTTATATTAAAAGTCGTGTAAGTCCACTTTAAAAAAAATTTAGATATCATGTAATTTATGCTTAATTTAGTGTACACTTTTTATTTATAACTAGTTAGTATTTAATTTCTTAAAAAATACTCATGCTTTGTACAATTTAAAATTAGCCGGTAAAAGAAATTGCGTAACCATTAATTATGAAAGTAATGTAAGTCCAATTTCCATAGACAGATAGCAGGGTCAATAGTCTGCTCTTGTACGTATGTTTTATTTCACGTTTCGAGAGTTACTAATTTAGGTTATTTATTTTATTTTCCTCCTAAAATGGATAATTTCATATTAATATCATATAGTGATATAGGTAAGAAGAAATGGTAAATAAATATTATTTTATAAAATTTAAATATTAAATGGATTACAGACTTAAGGTGGTTAATAAAATTGCAAAAATTAAAATAATTTTTAACTTAATTTTATTATTCGAATAGCGATGTTTCGGCGCAAAACTTTGGCCATTATCAATTTAAAGAATTAATAAATAATCGTTACATTTTAAAAATGAAGTAACAGTAAAAATAAAACCATGGCTCAAATACACTGTTATTTTATAACAATATTATTTTGTTTTGTGAATTTCAATGTATATGGAGTGGCTAGCTCAGTGGTATGAAGTCGGCCTGTGGATAGTGAGAACCCTGGTTCGATTCCCATAGGCGACAAACAATTTTCATAATTTCAAAAGCTACCCCTGTAGCTCATCCACCACTAACATCTTTGAGGGCCGTGATTTGACGACTGGTAACCGCAGAAATAAAATATTCAAAAAGCATTTTAAAGAGGAAGGCCTCAGAATAATTCATCACCGTTAATGAAAAATCGGTTAAAAACAAAAAATGGCGGACTTTTAAAGCAAATTGTGAAAAATCGACCCATTTTTTCAGCCTTTTATCTAGCGCCAAAATTTAATTTTTTTTATTTATTCACCAATTTGTGGTGAATTAGTGTTTAGAATAGTTTAATAAACAAAACGCACCAAGATTGATTAAAATCGGTTCCGTAGATCCGGAGATTAACGGTCCGCCGTTTGAAACAATGTCATTTCGAGAAAATCGTGTTTAAAATTCTTCTATACTAATTTAACTTTCTAATTTCTCAAAAATATTTTAAGAAGTGACTTTAAAAGATACAAGGAGTTGAAAAATGTAAGAAAAAAAATCTAATTTTTGAAAATTCTAATAGGTACCAGACCTTTAAAACATAAAAACGACTTCTACCCATTACTGGATGTGGCATTCTACCGAAGCAAGGTGGCTCAGTGGTATCGTGTCGGCACGTGAATTTAAGAATCCGGGTTCGATTCCTATAGCCGACAAACAATTTTCACCATATTGAAAATACCCTTGTGGCTCCCTCTCCACTAACAACTTTGGGGCCGCGATTTGACGGCTGGTAATTGCACTTCACGCGCAAAATATATCACTTACCGAGATCTGCTACAGCAGAGTGCCACATCCAGTAATGGGTAGAAGGCGTGATGATATATTTATTTTATGCACAACCGGGCCGAAATTCATATGTTTTAGCCATAAAAAGCGAGCTTAAACACTTGTTTTTTGCCCTAGGGACATAATAAAATAATTTACTATGGATACATGGGGTAGCTAGCTCAGTGGTATGAAGTCGGCCTGTGGATCCTGAGAACCCTGGTACCCTAGATTCGATTCCCACAGGGGACAAACAATTTTCATAATTTCAAAAACTACCCCTGTGGCTCCTCCACCACTAACATCTTTGGGGGCCGTGATTTGACGTTTGGTAACCGCACTGCACGCGCAAAATATATCACTTACCGAGATCTGCTTCGGCAGAGTGCCACACCCAGTAATGAGTAGAAGGCGTGATGATATATATATTTTTTTTACATAAACAAAATGACATTTTTTGTTTATTGTAAATACTTGATTTTGCAAAATGTCACTTTGACATATAAATGTACCTGTTTTATACTGGGTTACAAGAAACAAATAAACAGCTCTTTAGTTAAAGAATTGTTTATCTAGCAACAGTATCAATAGCGATTTTCTAAAATTTGTTCAACCGTTAGTTGCTAATGAACCGATAAAACTTTCATGCAACCCAGCAATCATCTTTTAAATTTAAAATTAAATGTTATTTTGTTGTGCATAAAATATTGTATGTACCACGCGCCTCGTGCTAATAATAATGCCAAGGGCCGGAAACGCCACCTTTATACATAAATAACTATTGCCACATCCAGTAATGAATAGAAGGCGTGATGATATATTTATTTATTAATTTTAAAGTGGATACATATTATTGATTGAACTCATTAATGGTAAAATCGCTTCTGAGGCGAGAGCCCTATCCCGCCAATACTATCCAAAAACTTCTTCACCAACTTTCATAAAACAAGTCAAAAAATGAGCAATCTCTGATCACCAATCAAACAAAACAAAAAACACAAAAATGTCCCCACCTAGTACGAAAGAATGCATCAATACCAAACAATCCGCGACATTCTTACACTTTTCCATCTCTCTCTACCACACGATGTGGTATCAGCCTCACCTGTGTGGTATTCTCTCAGCCAATGAGAGCAGTCGGCCAGGTAGTATACTCAGATATGACCTAGTATTCAGTCACTAGAAAACTAAACGCGGCGTTGAGAACCTCGCGAGGTGTGATCATTGTTTTACTGACTTAACGAAACGTTTGTGATTTATTTGAAAAAGAATGTGAATGGACTTTATTTTAAGGGTAGTTTTCTTGGTATTTTAAGGGAGGGAATATTTACAGGGTGCGGGGAAGAATGTGATGATAGTGAGTGCATATTTTGGATTTTATTGAAATTATTGGAGTAACTTTTCTAAAGGTATGTATTTTTTTTATTAACTTGTAAGGATGCTAATTTTATCTGGAGATTTCAATATTCGGATATTTATTTATTGGATGGCTAGCTCAGTGATATGAAGTCGGCCTGTGGATCCTGAGAAACCTGGTTCGATTCCCACAGGCGACAAACAATTTTCATAATTTTAAAAGCTACCCCTGTGGCTCCTCCACCACTAACATCTTTGGAGCCCGTGATTTGACGACTGGTAACCGCACTTCACGCGCAAAATATATCACTTACCGAGATCTGCGGCGACAGAGTGCCACACCCAGTAATGGGTAGAAGGCGTGATGATATATTTATTTATTTATTTATATAACGGATATTTGGTTTATGGGGTAGGTGGCTCAGTGGTATCGACTCGGCTTGTAGATCCTGAGAACCCTGGTTCGATTCCTATAGCCAACAAACAATTTTTACCACATTAAAACTACCCCCGTTTTTCCCTCTCTATTAATATAATTTGGGGGCCGTGATTTAACGGCTCGTAACCGCACTTCACGTGCAAAATTTATCACTTACCGAGATCTGCTCCGGAAGAGTGTCACGCCTAGTGATGGGTAAAAGGCGTGATGATATATTTATTTTAAATTCGGTTTTGGCTAACTGGATAGTTCGGCTATCCAGATATTCGAATATTCGTATATTTATATAACGGATATTCTGTTTATAAGGTAGGTGGCTCAGTGGTATTTAGTCGGCCTGTGGCTCCTGAGAACCCTGGTTCGATTCCCATAGTCGACAAATAATTTTTACCACATTAAAACTACCCCTGTTGTTCCCTCTCTATTAATATATTTTGGGGGCCGCGATTTGACGGCTGGTAACCGCACTTCACGTGCAAAATATATCACTTACTGAGATCTGCTTCGGCATAGTGGCATACCCAGTGGCGTACCTAGAACTTTTGCCGCCCAGGGCGGTCTCTAATTTGCCGCCCGTTCTAAGTCAATCTAATGGTGGTTTTCATAAATTAAAAAAAATCAATATAAAATAAATATATCATCACGACTTTTACCCATTACTGGGTGTGGCACTCTGCCGAAGCAGATCTCAGTAAGTGATATATTTATGTAGGTGAGGTGCGGTTAGCAGCCGTCAAATCACGGCCTCCAAAGATGTTAGTGGTGGGGAAGCCACAAGGGTAAATTTAATTTGGTGAAAATTGTTTGTCGACTGTGGGAATCGAACCGGAGTTCTCAGGATCCACAGGCCAACTCGAAACCACTGAGCCATTACCCCATTAAATTAATAAATATAAATACATAATTGTAATTGAGACAAACTATAGGTGGGGAACTTTTTTACCATTGAATGGCGTATTTAAATTAGGCAGTAATAAAGGAATTTTTCGAGATAATATTTTCAACCCTACATTGACTTGACAATGAAGAAAAATATTCGAAATCATATAGTAATTCATAATTCGTAGAAATCGAATAGTAAACTTATGAAGTGAACAAGTTGTTTTTTAGTAAATAAAATATAAAATAAATATATCATCACGCCTTCTACCCATTACTGGGTGTGGCACTCTGCTGAAGCAGATCTCGGTAAGTGATATATTTTACGCGTGAAGTGCGGTTACCAGTCATCAAATCACGGCCCCCAAACATGTTAGTGGTGGAGGAGCCACAGGGATAGCTTTTTCAAATTATGAAAATTTGTCTCCTGTGGGAATCGAACCAGGGACCTCAGGATCCACAGGCCGACTTCATACCACTGAGCTAGCCATCCCATAAACATTATTAACTAAAACAAATATAAAAATGCCGCCCGGTGCGGACCGCACCCACCGCCCCTCCCTACGTACGCCACTGGGCATACCTAGTGATGGGTAAAACTTTAAATTATTACATTATTTTAAAGGAAAATACTATAAATAACAATTATCGAAAGCTAATGTATCTGCAACTTTCATTTGAAGAGTTTTTTTCTCCAAACATAATATAGAAACGTTAAACAGAAAGTAATATACGGAATAAAATATTTTCAATAACAATTTGTTTATAGTTGTTGTTAGTTTATAAATAAAAAAAATAATGAACTGTAATTTAATAAGTAAGAAGTTAGCGGAAAAGAATTTGCAGTCAGATGTTTTTTGTTGTTGCTAAGCAACCTTGAGCGTCATTGAAAAATAAAACAACAAATTAAAGAAAATTACTGTGAAACGGAAAAAATACATTTAATACTATTGTTTTCTATCTTTAGCCTAACTTTAATTATAAACAATTTTCTACGATATGTCAATAACAAATTTCAACAGTTGCAGATCTCAACCTGGCTAACAGATCTAATATACCGGGTGTACCGCGAAAAGCAGGCCACAGGCGTTTAACATGAGAAAATAGTTTTTCCGTGCGCATTGTTCCCCTAATTATTTTAGACAAAAAGTTTCACATGGATGTTATAAAGCAAAAATTTCTACATCCGAATCAATAATAAAAAATCATTTTGGCTACTTCATAACTGCAGAAATAAAATTTGAAAATTCACGGAATTATAATTTTATAGTATTAGCCATGGAATTAGAAACAAGAGACGAACAAAAGCGTAACGTTTTATTACGTCAGTGTCAGAATAATGATTGTCAAAATGAATAATTTTACGTAGTAAATAATTATTTTCTAAATAGAAATAATAATAGAAAAAAATAATAATAATAATAAAGCAAAAGGTTTAATTAGATTAATTGTTTAAGATTAATAGAATAAAATAAAGTAACACTAAAACTTAATTAACGTAACAAATTAAATTCAATATAAGCAACAACAAACTAAAAATATTCTTAAATTATATCGATTTATTATCACATACATACATACATACATATCTTCACGCTATATCCCAACAAATGGGGTAGCACGAACCCTAAAATCACTCATAAAACATTCACTCATCACACCCATCAAACAACCAGCCCTCGTCAAACATTTTCATCCAAACAAACCACCCTCACTTCAACCACATTCATAGATCACTCCATATAAACTCATTCATTTATTACACTCGAAATCATTATCACACAACAAACCTTCAATCACATCATTCTTATTCATTTATCATTCATTTTCTTTCTTCAACGTACAAAACATATGCATAAAACATCTCAAATTACTCACGTTTACTCTTAACAACGAATGTAATAACGAAATAAACAACGAATCTACATGATTAGAAAAGATGAAAGCGATAGCCTGCACTTGTATATGAAAGAAAAGTCCACACAATGCACTAACTGAAAATGAAACAAAAGCTAAGAAAGGGAGGGAGCGTTGCTATGCGCTTGTTTTTGAAAGTGAATTTCAAATAATTGCAGTTAAACACTCTACGTAAGAACTGAAAACGAATCAAAAGATAAGAAAGGAAGGGAGTGTCGCTCTACGCTTGTTTTTGAAAGTGAATTTCACACAATTGCAGATAAACACCCTAATGAAATTACTAAACAACAAAACTAAAATCTAAAATCCTGCGCTTTTCTGAAATCATCAGATTCATTCCGCAATTAATCTTCTCCAAACGTTTCTATCCTGACACCACTTTACCTTCATCCACATTCATAAAAATAAATATAAATATATCATCACGCCTTCTACCCATTACTGGGTGTGGCACTCTGCTAAAGCAGATCTCGGTAAGTGATATATTTTGCGCGTGAAGTGCGGTTACCAGTCGTCAAATCACGGCCCCCAAACATGTTAGTGGTGGAGGAGCCACAGGGATAGCTTTTTCAAATTATGAAAATTTGTCGCCTGTGGGAATCGAACCAGGGACCTCAGGATCCACAGGCCGACTTCATACCACTGTGCTAGCCATCCACATCCATAATTCCTTTCATACAATTTGTCAAAATATATACTAATAATTAGACGTATAAAACGTTACTCTTTTGTTCGTCTTTTGTTTCTAATTCCATGGCTAATACTATAAAATTGTAATTCCGTTAATTTTCAAATTTTATTCCTGCAGTTATGAAATAGCCAAAATGATTTCTTTTATTGATTCGGATGTAGAAATTTTTGCTTTACAACATCCATTTGAAATTTTTTGTCTAACATAATTAGGGGAGCAATGCGCACGGAAAAACTGATTTCCCATGTAAACGCCTATGTTTCACTTTCCGTGATACACCCTGTATTTCACTAACCGAGATCTGCGTGATGATATATTTTTTGTATACTATCCTGGTAATATTTCCTTGGTCGTTCACCAACCTTTCATAGGACATATTTAAAATATAGTTAGTAATAGTTTTTGTGTTGTTTTGTTAAACTTTGAAGGTCTATGAACTGTTAAAAATTTCGGATCTAAGTTCAGTAACACTAAAATTACAAAAATATGTTGATATGTATCCGAAAAATTGATAAACAATACTTTTAATCGTCTTCGCTTCAAATTTAATTGTATACCTACATAACTTGATTAATATATTAAAAATAATTTCATCGCAGGAATTTGAAATTAATTAAGAGAATTCTGATTAATTGTTTTCACATTAAACTTTTTATAAGTACTTACTGTCTAAAGTATATATGAAGTCGTAACATTTATAACAATATTACAGAAAAATTTCACTTTCAATTAATTAAATTTAATGATGCTATTGTGAGAATACTTCATTTAATTCTGGTATTTAGAAAAAGTGGATTGTTACTGAATTTAATGAATTATGAATTAACAATCGCTTTAGTTAATAAAAGTTTCAACTTTTGTTTAATAGTTATTTAACTATCAAGTGTGTTAATAAGGGCTATTAATAATTGAAACATTTTAACTCGAAAGCGTAGCGAACGAGTTAATTCTTAAGATTATTTTTTGACGTTTCTCAGATCAATATGCTTCATTGTATCTCACGTGTCTGCGTCTTAACCAATCCTGTCATTATTATACTAAGGGCCAAATTCATAAGCTGTATTCCATTTGCCACTTGGTTCACTTAAATCAGTTCAGATAAATTCTACACATGACTAAATGAATTGGATTAAGCAAACTAATGCACTTTTTTTGATGAATTACTTCAAAGTTTATTAGAATCTATAATTCTAGTGCTAGAAATAAAGTCAGCGAAGTAATCCAGCGAAATAAATAAATGATCTGGATCAGTAAATGTAAGTTAGATCTGATCCAAATGGCAAATGGAATACGCCTATAGTCGTGACTCACCCTCACTTCATTCTCACCTCGCACTCAAAGTCGAAGTAACTAAGGCAACTAACTCAAAAATGTGTACAATTTGAGTTACTTCGATTTTTAGTGTGAAGTGAGAATGAGGTAAGGGTGAGTCATGACTATGAATTTGGCCCTAAGAACAGAGCTGGGCAAGCTACTTAAAAAAAGTAGCTAAGCTACAGCTACAGCTATTCTTTAAAAAAAGTAGCTAAGCTACAGCTATAAGCTATATTTTGTAAAATATAGCTAAGCTATAACTAAAAGCTTTCGTTAAAGAAGCTGTTAAATTTTAAAGCTACTAATTATTGTGAAATAATTAAATTTACCATTGTCATATGATCAGTCTTTTGTTATAATGACTGTTAATTTACTATTATGTACATAAATATCAAAAATAGCAAATACCATCTGGCACCTACTGTGTATTTTTGCGTGTTAGAGCCAGTTAGAACCGGCAACAAATAATTATTTTGTGTGGGTTTAGCTTGTACGCATGCGTACTTTGTTGACCTTCTGCTTAAAAAGTAACTTTAAGCTACAAAACGTAGCTTGAAGGTACAAAAAGTAGCTTTAAGCTACAAAAAGTAGCTTTAAAAGTAGCTTTAGTTGTTATTTTTAAGCTAATAGAAAAAAAGTAGCTAGCTACAAGCTACAGCTATATTTTTTCATAGTTAGCTAAGCTACAGCTACAGCTAAGGTAAATGTAGCAAAGCTAGTAGCTAAGCTACAAAAGTAGCTAGCTACTGCCCAGCTCTGCTTAAGAATAATGCTCTTGTGATTATTCCCGAGAATAATTTCTGTAGCTTTTGGTTTTGTTGACAAATGGTATGTAGTTGTCAAATGATTATTTAACTGTCAACGAGTCAAGTAAAATGTGTGGAAAAAATCGATTTAGTTCCATTTCAGACACAGAAATACACCAACAAATTTTGGAAACAACTTCCAAGTATACATTAATAAGTAATCAATCGATATGGACCCAGTTCAAAATCTTTTAATGAATCGACCTCAACAGCTAAGTCAAAAATAATCTAATTAAATATAACTCGATAGTTCAATAAATTAGATAATAATTCTCCAGTATCTTTCTCAAACTTGTTGTCATTTGGCAATAGCCAACAAATTTTCGAAAGACCTGTCAAATTATTTTCAATTTATTTTCACTCTCTTGCTATATTATTACTGAATTTTTTTTTTTATATTCCTTAAAGTATATATATATAAATATCTACAAAAAAATTTGTATTTAATAAATGGTTTAGATTTAAATATAAAAATAATTTAAAAGTTCATTTTTTAACCCCAAACAACCAGAAAGACCCCTTAACGTTATCTAACACCAGCACCAAGTTTTAAGGCTTCCCAATTAATTATGAACATACGAGATATTAAATCAATATTAGCAAATGAAAACATCGTTTAGATAAAATACAAGATATGAAAAATTAACCAATATTTTGTGTAACAAACTTTGATTATATTAAAATTGTAACCCTTTCTGATAAGCTAATGTTTACATGGTCACCATGGCGACAGAATATCGCGTGTGTGGCACCTTGAGTCATCGAACCGAATTCCTGAGTTTCTTTTGTTTTAGCAGGAAATCATATCACTGGAATTTTTTATAGATTTCCGTTGAAATTTAACAAGCTTTTTAAGAAGCCATTTTATGAATGTTTTATTTATCGATTAAGAGATTAGAAGATTAGCTGTGTGGGATAAATATGTATGATTAATTAGTGTTTTGTTTTAATATTCAAGGACGCTGCGATGAATTTACATTGATTTATCTATTATAAATTTCATGACGTTTCTATACAGCTTATTTGTATTTTTCAACGACTTCTATGCTTGTTGTCCATTTGAAAATATAATACACTCTATTTCATGTAATTATGCAGTCATTTGAAATGAATTATTGAATATACAGGGTGTTCAATTTACTTGTGCCGCTATTGCTATCTCGAAAACTATAAAGCTATAAGGTTGGTTAAATTAGCAAAGAAATACCATTTTCTAAATGTATTACAAAACTATTAACAAAACATTTTTTCGGCCTGTGGTTCTCAAAATACTGGGTGCAACTTTCTTATTTTAAATGGGAACCTATTTTTCTGAATTTAAAAGCAAAAATCACAAATATATTCTTTCGCGACCCCCTTACTTTTTATGTGATTAAAATTACAGTTTGTAAAATTCGCTTTTGTGTTTATACATTTTTTAGGGGCCCCACCTCTCAAAAACTAAGTTAAGTACGGCCCTGATGTTTTTGCCATCGTTTTCAACATACAGAGTGATCAGAAGTAAGTGTTTCAGTTGGCAATACAATTCTGGGGATCTTTTTATTTCATAGTTGGTAAAACACCAGGTTACAAATATATTCTTTCGCGACCCCCCTTGCTTTTTATGTGATCAAAATTGCAGTTTGTAAAAGGCTGATTTAATAATGTACATTACAAACATAGAACCACCATTTTAGAAATTAGTAAAGGAAAAATTTCTCATTAAGGTGGTTCTATCATGCCTGTCTCATAAAAGTATAGGTAACCGAAAAAGTTTATAAAAACAAGTATTTAATTTTATGTATGGTATAAGTTATAAACAAAACAACAAATTTGCATGCTAATGTCGTAAACTACCACTTTAAGGATTAATTTAAAATAATATAACACTAGTAGTTGTGTAATTGAGGATTTCACCATTCGATGCCACATATATTTCTGCGTAGATATATGCATATTTTGATCCTCAAAAAATTTTTAATCGCCGGAGTTATGATCTCGATAAATTCGTTTAATGAAAATTAATTTTTTTGTTAAACCAGTTGAAAATTTTAAAAATTAAAAATATGGTTCTATTTCATTCTGACAACGATAAATCGAAAGCCGTTGAGCGCATCTTCATATCATTTTTAGTTTTGGAGTTACAGCTATTTTTGACTTTTTAAAAATCTCAAATTTGAAGGCCTATATCTCGAAAACTAAACGAGATATTGAAATGCGGTGTATTTCTCGTGCTCTAACTAACTTATACTGAAATTTTGAAAATTTGACAATTTTTAAAAAATTTTCATTTGTCCCTATTTCAAAAACTTGACAAGAAAAATCTGTAAACCAGTAGATTTCTCGTAAAAAAATACATATGTATGTATTCAAAATTTTTGCTGCACGGATACAATTTTTAGAGCAAAAAAACTAAAAATGTCCAAAATTCGTAAGAAACTTTTGTAATAAAAACTTTATCTGTGCGAATTTTTGCCTGAAATTTTGCATACCTCTGTAGTTTTACGAGAGGAATTCACTGGTTTTCACAGATTTTCATTATCTTTTCAATTCTTTGAAATATTGAGAAAAAATATGAAGCTCAACGACATTAAATTTCTCGTAGTCGGAATTATATAGAATCATATTTTAAAATTTTTCGATTTTTAAACTGGTTCAACCTAAAAATTGGCATTTTCATTTGCAGACATTTTTGCGATCTTGACTCCGGCGATTAAAACATATATATTAAGGATCAAAATATGCATAATTATGTAAAAATATATAAGGAATTAAATGGTGAAATCCTCAATTTCATATTTAGTTTCATATTTTTTTAAATTAACCGTAAACAGAAACAAACGTGAATATAAACATTTAAATAAATAAAAAATAAAATAAATAAATATATCATCACGCCTTCTACCCATTACTGGGTGTGGCACTCTGCTGAAGCAGATCTCGGTAAGTGATATATTTTGCGCGTGAAGTGCGGTTACCAGTCGTCAAATCACGGCCCCCAAACATGTTAGTGGTGGAGGAGCCACAGGGATAGCTTTTTCAAATTATGAAAATTTGTCACCTGTGGGAATCGAACCAGGGACCTCAGGATCCACAGGCCGACTTCATACCACTGAGCTAGCCATAAATAATATATATTATTTTATTCTTTCCATTAATCCTTAAAATTTAAATAAAAGTTTGCAACGGGATGAATCTTGGGAAACATGTATTTTAAAATTTGTAAATACCATCCGACGACCCCACCCCAATATCTTTGCGACTCCCTGAGGGGTCGCGACCCACACTTTCAAAACTACTGTTTTAAGTAAAACATCCCAATTAGTGCAGTAGTTTGCTTAATCTATTTCATTTAGTCATGTTGTCTAATTTATCTGAACTGATTTAAGTGAACCAAGTGGGAAATGGAATACAGCTAGTGTACTAAATTTACAGTGAACTTATAAGAAATATATTTGGTCAAAATCGTGCACCAGATCGTAAAAACGAAAGTGATTCACTGCTCCAGGAATTACGTAACATAACACCTGATGTGGAATGCCCGGCACGTTCTGTGATGCGCCAAGCATGTCCAGCATAACCATTACCTAGCATATTTATTTATTTATTTATTTATTTATTTACGCTACTCTGTACAACAGGAATTTAATCCCAATTATAGTACAGAGGCTCGCTCTCACAGAGCCGCAGTGTGGTAGTTTTATATTTTTAAGGAAAACCTCCAGTATACCCTCTTGCCTTATTTTGATATTTTACCAAAAGATGGCACTGTATATGAGACCTTCATGTTTCCAGTTAATAATAATTACTTACGAATTAATACAAAACTCTGCAAATGAGTTTATTCTGAAAATAATTCATATCAACATGCCGTGTTCACGTTAGGAACCAGATTCACAATTCGAATAATTCGAAAATTCGTAAATTCGGAATATTCCAAAATTCAAAAATTCGAAAATTCGGATTATTCAAAAATTCTAAAGTTCGAATCTAAATTCGAAGGTTCAATAAATCCGAACAGTCGAAGTCTCGAATATTGTATAATAAATAACTATTATTTATTTATTTACACTACTTTGTACATCAGGAATTAATCCCAATTACAGTACAGGGTCCGGACTCACCGAGCCGCAGTGTATTAATTCATATATTTCTAGCTTGCGTGGGATTCGAACTCGGGATCTCCGGTTTCGAATTCCCTAACGCTATCCACACTACCGTACTAACGAACATATTGATCACTACATATTCCCAATATTTCTAAAATTCTACATTTCTATAATTAAACATTTACTGTAAGTGATCTCGTGCATATTATAATAACCATGCTGTAAAATCTAAATCCTGGCTTTTGAATCCGGCTCGCTGATCACGCGAAGTAAATAAATGTTAAAGAAAGGAAAATATTGCTCTTAGAAACGCTTGAAGCAAGTGTCTTAGATCGGCGACCTTGCTAAGAACTTCTACGAGATTGTTCGATTCATTATTTGGCATTTAACTGCTGGAAAATAGCGCACTCGTTTCACAATCCACAGTTTCCAGGCTTCGAATCTCACTGACTGATAGAGAGCTAGGGTGCAAAATGATGTCTCATTTTTTCCAGAAATGGATTTTTTAATAGATTATGTCATAATAAATAAGAAAAATAGGAAAAAATTTTCCATCACTTGTCTCATAATTCTACAGAGGTTTTACAGCACGTTTGCATCAACTTCTCAGGTCATCAACAAACGGTTGGTCAGTTCAGCTTTAACCATAGACGCGTTTCGTCCTTCCGGACTCATCAGTATGGTGCAATCATTTATCCAACTAGATCAAGTAGGAAATAGTGGATTGTGATACTGACTTAACTGAACTGACTGATGTTAACCTATCTACAACGGTAACATGACATGAGAGCTATGAAGCCACTCGTGGTGCCATCTACCGACAAAATCGCAAACTGCTTGACAGCTATTGAAATAAAACAAAAGACAAAGTCAGTTCAGCTAAGTCAGTATCACAATCCACTATTTCCTAGTTGATCTAGTTGGATAAATGATCGCACCATACTGATGAGTCCGGAAGGACGAAACGCGTCTATGGTTAAAGCTGAACTGACCAGCCGTTTGTTGATGACCTGAGAAGTTGATGCAAACGTGCTGTAAAACCTCTGTGTAATTATGAGACAAGTGATGTAAAATTTTTTCCTATTTTTGTTATTTATTAAGACTCAATTCCACTTCGCAATAGACATTTTGTCTTTAGTTTTAGATTATGTCATGATAAACATGAAAAAAAGAAAATTAGATTTGGGAATGGGTAAATGCGCCGATTTTAAGGATGGTTGTTGATCCCTACACCAATTTTAATTTTCGCTTTATCTAGTTACCTATGCCTTTTTTCGGAAAATAAATACATCATTAAAATGGTCAACTAATTTGGCAACTTTGCCTCAATTTAATCGACTTTTTATCTCACGGTTATTGAGATACCAAGGGTTAGGATCGAAAAACGAACATCCTGTATATGCCTCATCAGTATAGTTAGTCATAAAGTAGTCAACATTACTAAAATATTATACGTAAACAAATTTGATATTTTGTTTCAAACAGATAAATGCTGAATTACTGAAAAACTAAATTACAATAATATTATATAACATTCATATATTCTAAATATTAAATATGCTGTGTATAAGACAGTCGTGTGGTGCCCACACCAGATTTTTCTTATTTATTTTTTATGGATCATAGAAAATGCAATTAATTTTTTATATGGATGTAATTTTTGTTCTATTTATTCTAGAACAAAAGTGTAAATAAAAAAAACATATTAAGAATCAAAAACTACATCTAATGAGTCCAAAATTCTTACTTACATACGTTACGTTCACAACAGAGAGGCAAAATAAAAGTTATTATTTTTAGTTTCCAGTTAATATTCTAGATCTGTTTATTATTTTTAAATGTAACCTTTGAAATGTACGTATTGTAATTGATAGCTGCGGTTTGTATTATTATTATTATTATTGAAACCATTCTCTGACATTGTGGCATTTATAAATAACTGCAAATGTTCTGTAAGTCACGATTGTGGCTTGTAAAATGTTACACCTTTTACATTACAATGTCTAGTCTCACGCGACTTACTATACAAATCTGTTCTTTAAATGTCAGTGTTCACAAGAAGATATAATTATTCATTTAACAATCATTTTTGTATCATTTCACATTTTTTATTATTAAACATTTCTTAATTATTTTAGGGATTATTTTTGGACGTTTCTCAAAACCAATGAAATGCTTGATTGTATGTAACGTGTCGGCGTTTTAACCAATCTTGTCATTATTATACTGAGAATAAAACTCTTGTGATTATTCCCGGCAATAATCTCTGTAGATGCTTTTGTTTGTGACAAATGATAGGTAGTTGTCAAATAATTATTTAAAACTATCAACGCGTCAAGTAAAATGTGTGAAAAAAATCGATTTAGTTCCATTTCAGATACAGAAATACACCAACTAATTTTGGAAATAACTTTCAAAAATACATTAATAAGTAATCAATCGATATGAACCCAGTTCAATTTTTTTTAAGTTTTATGAATCGACCTCAACATTTAATGCCAAATGGCAACAAGTTTAAGAAAGATACTGAAGAATTATTTTCTAATTTATCCAACTCTCCGGTTATATTTAATTAGATTATTTTTGACTTAGCTGTTGAGGTCGATTCATCCAAATTAAAAGATTTTGAACTGGGTTCATATCGATTGATTACTTATTATGTATACTTGGAAGTTGTTTCCAAAATTTGTTGGCATATTTCTGTGTCAAAAATGGAACTATATCGATTTTTCTTGACGCGTTAACAGTTTTAAATAATTATTTAAATATATATATATATATATCATCACTCCTTCTACCCATTACTGGGTGTGGCACTCTGCCGAAGTAGATCTCGGTAAGTGATATATTTTGCGCGTGAAGTGCGGTTACCAGTCGTCAAATCACGGCCCCCAAAGATGTTAGTGGTGGAGGAGCCACAGGGGTAGGTTTTGAAATTATGAAAATTGTTTGTTGCCTGTGGGAATCGAACCAGGGTCCTCAGGATCCACAGGCCGACTTCATACCACTGAGCTGCCACCCCATAATAATAATAATAATTTGACAACTACCTATCATTTGTCACAAACAAAAAAGCACCTACAGAGATTATTCCCGGGAATAATCACAAGAGCTTTATTCTTTAACGTAGACACGTGACGTACAATGAAGCATTTCATTGGTTTTGAGAAACGCCAAAGAATAATCAGTACAATAATAAACCCATTGTAAACATAAAGTGTACAAAATCAGTTAGAAACGGTTTATAAATAAATAATGTACTTTGTTATACAAATAAACAGTGTACAAGAAGATAGTTTCTGCAAATATTATTCAAAGTTATTGATAATAATTAGTGGAAAGTTATATGCACGACATATGTTCATTTAAGGAGATGGTAATTAACCTGAAAACGTTTTACATGTTTATAATTTGTTTTTATTTATTTATTAATGAAGTTTGCATTTGTTTTAGTTAAATAGATATACGTAATAACTAGTCTACTATGAGAAATAACTTATTTATAATTATAAAGTAAAATCTCACTTCTGATTTCACACACGTCTGCCTGTACGACTACTTTTTGTATGATGCGAAATTACACAGTGATAAATTATGATTTTATTGCTTTTACTACATTCCTAAGTCCGTCAGTTTACAACTAGTAACTAACTAGTAACTAATCAACTAAGTAGCAACTTTAGTTTCAAGTTCTTTGAAATAATTGTAATAAACACTACATTAATTTTATTAGTATGAAAAAAGATTCTACGGAATTCAGTCAATTTAAAAAAGATAGAAGTAGAAGGCGTGATGATATATTTATATATTTTATGCACAATCGGGCCGAAAAGCATATGTTTTAGCCCTAAAAAGCGGGCTTAAACACTTCTTTTTGTCCTATGGACCAAAAAGAAATAATCCCTTACATACATAAATAAAATTACAATTATTGTTTACTGTGAATACTTATAAATATAAATAAATATATCATCACGCCTTCTACCCAATACTGGGTGTGGCACTCTGCTGAAGCAGATCTCGATAAGTGATATATTTTGCGCGTGAAGTGCGGTTACCAGTCGTCAAATCACGGCCCCCAAACATGTTAGTGGTGGAGGAGAATACTTGATTCTGCATAATGTCATTTTAACATATAACCTATGTACACATTTTAATCTTTTGAACATATAATTAAATGTTATTTTGTTATGCATAAAATATTTTTTCTACGACTGCTATGACAAATTGATATTTATGCTTTCAGTTGTCATCGTAAAGTTGATGGTTACTGAGTAACAAACAATAAAATACTTTACCGCGCGTCTCCTATACCAACAAGCGGTAAAATACTTTATCGCTCGCTTAGAAAAATATAAATTGTTGCTGAAATCTTAATTTATTGAAACAATACAAAATCTAAAATATAGGTTAGATTAATATTTACACTTTTACACATATTATACATGAAGTTTGCTGCGCTATGATTTGTAGTTGAACCTGAACGCAGCTGGGCAACAGTGCCAACTTAATGAGGATGAGGAATGTTAAAATTGAAAGTGCAGTTTCGACAGTTTTATATATTTATTCCGGAACTTGAAATGGTGATTGATAAATTTGAGGATAAATTAGATTCTGTGATATTCTCAGTAGAATTTTCAGTTAGTACGCCAATCACTATTTTCTGAGATTTTTGAGCACATTTTTTATTTATGTGTGAAAATTTATCACAAACAATGATTGTTAATAACAGAAGTTTTTAATTATTTACTTGGATACTGATATCGTCATGGGTACATACCAGACAGAAATTGGTGGAACGTGAATTGAACTAGCCCCATATTATTTTTTAAAATTTTTTAGTAAGTGAAGTCGTAGAAAAAAATTATGAGTTTGCCTCAAGCGTAAAGTATCTTTATTGCTCTCGCACTATTGCTGCGCTCGCTTCGCTCACGCTTCAATTACCGAGCACGAGCAATAAAGATTCACTTTATGGTCTTGATACACAAATAACTAGTATGTACCACGGGTGAAATTAGCGTTTCCAACCCTAAGCATGTTATTAGCCCCTGGTGCTTTGCGCCTCATGTTAATAATCATGCCATGGGCCAGAAATGCCTGTTTTCACTCTTAGTACATAAATAACCTCAGACAAAACATTACTAGACGGAGAACAACGGCGTTTGTTGTGAAGTAGAATGGGTTAGAATAACTTGGTGATGAGGCGGGTGCGCGGCAAAGAGCTAGTACAAGTTGGAGTTATGCAAGTTGCATTTTTATTGATGACAGTTATCAAACGCGAGCATTTTATTTATTTAAATACAAAAGTGCGTATACAAAACACTTAATATGTCAAAAACTAACCTTTACTTTGATGTATGAAAAGTAAGTAATTGAATATAAAAATAACTACACAAATGTTTGCAACTTGCATAACATCAAAGTGTACTCGCTCCTTGCCGCGCACCCGCCTCACCCACAAGTTACTCCAACTCTTTCTCCTTCACAACACTGCAATGACTTGAATACGGCAGACTTTGAAGTATGTTTTGTCTGAGTAAATAACTATTATTTTATATTTTTGTTTCAGATCTCCAAGAGAAATGCTACAATGTACCGATATACAACATCCCAGCTTGCCATAATAACAGCAGTACCAACTGTAACAGTCCTCTTAGTTTGGACTTTGGCCATCTTCTACAAGAACAAGAAACAATGGCGTCCATTCGACATCTGCATTGTTGCCATTCTCATTCAAAGCATTTTCCGAAACTTATCAACAATATCTTATACCATTCTACATATCTTGAGCCAATCAAATGATATCCCAAGTGAATACTGTACCACCAGTATCTGGCTATTTAATTCTTTACATACTTTCCAAGCTAGTACTTTAAGTACTTTGTCAGTAGTGGGATTGTATGTGATCAAATTGACAAGAAAGCAGAAAGAGATCAAGCAGTACTTGACGTCCACACATATCGTTTATCATTTGTTTTGTTTGACAACGCTTTGTTCTTGTGTTGGCGTTGCTGCGATTTTAGCAAAACGTGACGTCAATAATAGCGCAAATTTTGAATTTTCTTATGGGAAAAATAATAGTTACGACAAAGAACCTAATTTTGAAAATTGCCAATTTATGCCTTACGATCTGGACATTAAATACAATATATTTATTTTAAGTTTACATTCTTTACTTGCATTTATTTCTATCATTTGTTTTCTCGGAATATTAATCACATTTTATAAATATAAACGGAACGGTTTTGATTATTTAAAAAAATCTACTTCGGATCTAAGTGACCTAAGCCTTGGTGCAGCTGCTTCAACTGTTAGTCAAAAGGAAGAAATGGCAAAAGCCTATTATGACAGTTATCAAAAATCTCAAGAGAGTAGTTATCTAGCTGCAAGTAGACCTGATGGTGTTTATCAAAATTCTGGTAAGCAAGAACCATGGACTTCTGATACTTCAAATATTTCTACGTCAGTTAGTTCGACCAATAGTAGAAGGCCTTGTTTGATGAAACAAAAGAAGAGGCAGCAGAACTCAGGAATGGAAACTATTATGCCTGTGCTGATTGTGTGCTATCTCTTCAATCATCTGCCTGTTGTGGTGAGTCACAATATG